>OX359268.1:8110000-9437500 GCA_947179155.2 Hedera helix | reverse complement strand
TTTCCTTGTATGCCTGTTTACATACGCTAATATTACCTAAACATGATAACCTTGATCAATTGGTATGTAGGTAAAAAGGAAATAATGAATTTCAATTCACTTAAAAACAAATACCAAAAATTAGTAATGTCCAAATCTGTTTTGGAATTGTTAATGATCCAAATTTATTTTTAATGGTAGGGTTCCAAATCCCTTGTTTAAGCTGAATATAATTATGTTTGTAAAAGAGATATATATCAAGCTACCTATTTCTTATCAGAATTTCAGTACAAATTATTTTCAACATAAAAGGAGTCTCCATAATTCTCAAGAGTTCTACTACAACTTCAAAAACACGTGTCAAATCTGAAATATTTGGTGGTAAGTTTTCTAGCTATGGCTGACGATATGTTTAATTCTACTTCTTCAGATTCTTTTCATCATGGGATTTCCATGGAGAAATTTGGTTTTCCTAATATGCATGCTTCTCATATTAATGATTTAGATACTCCATATGAGGGTCAATTTTTTTCTAGTATCCAAGAGGCAGAAGAATTTTATAGAGCCTATGCACTTAGTAGTGGATTTGAAATAAAAATTGGGTCAAGTCGAAAATACGCTCGTTCGAACAACTTGTCCAATAGACTTTTTACATGTAAGAAATCAAGAAAACCAATTGAGAAAAAAAAAACAAAACGTTGATGAAGTAAATGATAATAAGGTGAAACGAAAAAGAGATTCTGTAGGTCGCACGATGTGTAAAGCTAGAATATTTGTTGTTTATCTAAAGAACGAAGAAAAGTGGAAAGTGTCAAAAGTTGAGTTGAGTCATAACCATGATCTAATCACTCAAAGCAAGGTGAACCTCATTGAAACACGAAGAAATATAACTCCTGTTGCTCGTACTTTACTTGAAACATTAAATAACGTAGGAGCTGACCCAAGTAAGATGATGGGAGTTTTTAGTGAAATAGGAGGAGGGATGGATAATGTGGGTTTCAGTGATATGGATGTTCGGAATGTCGTGCGAGACATAAGACGTGACACAATAGATTCAAATGATGCCCAAGTAGCATTGCAGTATCTGTAAAAACTTTCAGCAAAAAATCCTCTATTTTTTTACGATATCAAACGAGATGATAATCTCATTGCATGCATTTTTTGGATAGATTACAGATCAATCATAGCTTACAAGAATTTTGGAGATGTAGTGACATTTGATACTACGTATAGGATGAACAAGTATTAAATGCCGTTTGTTCCTTTCACGGGCGTAAATCATCATTATAATTCCATCTTGTTTGGCTTTGCTCTAATTAAGGATGAAACAGAGGATACTTTTGCATGAGTTTTTCAAACTTGGCTTGAAGCGATGAACAATAAACCACCAGTTATCATTATCACTGATCAGGATAAAGCTATGACCAATGCAATTAGTAGGATTCTTCCCAATACACACCATGCACTTTGCACATGGCATATTAGTAACAAATTTCATGAGAAATTACACACGGTATGATGAGTACCCAACATTTAAAGATGATTTTAATTGTTGTGTATAAATCATTAACAACTGAGGAGTTCGAGGAGCGATGGGAGAAGTTAATGATTGATTATGAGTGGCTCCAGTCACTTTATGCGGTGAAACACAAATGGGTGAAGGCGTACACAAAAAAGTTTTTTGCAGCCGGAATGACGACTACATCAAGGAGTGAGGGAATGAATAGTTTATTCGATGACTACATGAATTCTACAACGAGTATTAAGGAATTTATCGCCAACTCACAAAAAGCCATTGAGAAGCAGGTTATTGCAGAAAGAAAATCTGATTACGCAACTTGTCATGGGATGCGAAGTATGACTATAGAATCTCCAATGGAAACAAATGCTGCAAGGGTTTATACAAAGGAGATGTTCAGTCGTTTTCAGGTTGAAATTGTAAAGTCTCACAAGTTTATAATGCAGAAGATGCAACATTTAACGACACTGGAAACAAAGTCATATGCAGTGTACAAGGCAAACAGCATTGAAGATTCAAACATGTACTTTACTGTTGTTAATAATGTTCAATCTGGAGATATCACTTGTACTTGTAAAAAATTTGAACATTCAGGTATGCTCTGTAGACACATTTTAAGACATATGATTGCCAAAAGTACTGACCAGATACCTGATAAATGCATTTTGAGCTGGTGGTGTAGAGATGGTAACAAAATTAATGCTGAACTACCAAAGATTTTGACCGACATATCTAACTATGAGGAATCACAGACAATGCAGTACAATTATTTAGTGAAGATGCTCTTACGTTTAGCTTCTACTGGATCTTGCTCCATTAACGGTTTTAAGCATGTTGTATAGATGTGTATTGACAATCAACACATTGTTGAGCAATTTGACCGCGATGATATTAATGCAGGGAAGGTTTCAGAAATGTAGTTTGAAGAAAATGAACCGGATGAAGATGAGATGTTATTAGATCCTATTTGTTCACAAACAAAGGGTCGCAAAAAATCTAAAAGAATTATGAGTGGGATCGAAGAGGACCATATATTTGACTCTCTCTCTCAAAAGCACCATATATGCATTCAAGATGTTTGACCATAACCAACCAGTGGGTCTCAAAGAGTTAACGTCTTTAAATCCTAACAAATATAGACAATTTAGATGCATATGAGGAAACTCTGAAGGGTAAGTTGGACTAAACCAATGATGATTTAACCACGTTATTTTTTCAATCTTTAACTCCTTCACGAAATGAGAGTGATTTGTACCCTCTATCCTCTTTCTGATCGGGAGTTACGTACCCTGTCGAGTAGATGGGCCAACAATAGGTTGAGACTCTTGCACCGGAGGTTGGGATCCCGTCATGTCAATCTTCATTTGACCAAAGATAGGTTGGTCTAGATTTGGATTTATTGAAATCCTTTTATAATTACTCATCACGGGTTGGTAAACTGTATTGAACCATGTCTGATACATGGTTCTAAATTCTAGAGGCTGCTTAATTGTAATTTTTTTTTCAAATATAGAATTTGCAGACTCGAGCTACAAAAAAAAAAAAAAAGCAAAAAAAAGAAGTAAAACAAGGTAATCAATGTAGAAAGTAAAAATAAAAAATTTATATAATACATTGAAAAACTTACACCGTTTATAGCAGCATGTTGGTCAATGAATGCCCGTGGCTCATAATCTGCCCCTTGAACCCTACAGGTTGGAGGATGGTGTATCCGTCGTCGAGTAATTTTCCTTTATCATCTCATATAATCCTCGGTAGATATACGGTCCAAAACTTCCAACACTTGCCCTTCTAAAGTCTCCACGTATGCCTCCCACAATCGGATGTAATTGGCTCTATGATTTTCATAATTTATTTTTTCAAACAATTTATTTTCCGCCCTCAATTCCACCATGTTTTCAGCATTAGATGGATAATACTGCAAATATCCAAATTGCCTCATGAATCTGTCAGGCATTTGGAACTCGACCGTATCATAATGTGTTAAAGGTATACGCGTGGCTCCACCTAATCTTGATTCAAAAAAATCCCAACCTAAGCATCTATCGAATGACTTATATGGACGCCACACCCCATCTGTTTCCAACATATTATCAAACTCTCCTCGATAAAATAGAAGATGGTGATGCAGATTTTTTCTATGCTGATAATCTTTAGAATTAGTATCAAAAGAGGAGTACGCCCATGATAATGCCCTAGGTATCAACTTCTGAGACTTAGGCCTAGGGGTAGGACGACCAATGTTGAACCTTTCATGTGCCCACATCAGAAGAAGGGTTGCACAAATTTTGTCGCTGTTTTGTGAGTAGCATCATGCAATCCCCTATACAAATGCCCTAAAACTGCTGCACTCCAAGCATATGTAACTATCTCATCCAATTTTTTCATTAGCAACAAATATCTAGTATGCACAATATTTTTACTCTTGGTTGGAAACAAAATAACAGATATGCCTTAGTGTGTTTAACCACATCATCTGGAGTAGCATCCTCAGGTAACCGGCCATATCTGTCTTAACCAAGTGAAACTTATGCCACCCCTTTTATAGCATTGTTCCCAATCATCTACAGAAGCTTGTTCCCCAAAAACCCTTATAAAATAAAGTTTAGGATATTCAAGCTCTCCGCAAGTCAAAGGTTTTCCTAATATGGGCAACTCTAATAAAAATTCCACATCCTCCAGAGTAATGCTAATCTCTCCACAATGTAAGTGAAATGAATTTGTTTCACTTCTCCAATGCTCAACTAGAGCAGATAAAAGAGATGCATCTATTTTTGACACTACATCTTAATGACAAAATATACCAAAACCTAATTGTTCCAGCAAAAAATGTTGTTCAGTCAAGTTCCATTCAATTAACTTTGCCGACATTTGACAAATTTCTAACACACCCCTATCCTACAAGCCCAATAACATAAAAACATAAATTGTCACAACATGAATGTTTATAACAAAATTTTAAGAAATAGAAAGTTGCTATAAATTAATCAACTTACATTATTATTCCATAAGTCTGATGAAACGTGATTTTCTTGGTTCCACAGCACAATAAGATTATACGGTCTGGGATTAATATCCATAACTTACCTAAACATGTAACACAATGTCATGAATTAAACAATTTATAAAAATGCCCATCAAAGTTCAACATTTGAATAAAGCATCAGAAATCAAAATAGTCAAAAAGAGCCAGAGGCACAAAAAAATAATGAAATTAGTATTTGCAGTGATATCATCTATGTATGAATGTCAACAAAGTGGGTGCAAGTATAATATACACAAATATGTAATCAAATTTTGACATTAAAATATATTGTGAAGAATATACATTGGAATACATTACTATTCTGTGGCATCATCACTTAGGTGTTTTTCCACCTTCACGACATTATCTTATGTGTTTGAATGTGGTTGATGATATGCGGAGAGACTTATTTTCTTCTTCTAGTGGGCTACTTCAAATCTGAAATATAGCTTCCAAGCATAAAGGGGTGGAGTTGTTTTTCTAGTTTCAAGTGTGTTGTAGCTTGTACATGTCTAATGCTTTAAATTCTGCCTGTACAGAGAAATAGACCAAAGTGATGCATCAAAACTCATATTTAGCAAAAAAGCTATCTGTTTGTATCGTCACTCCTAGTGTATGATGAATTTTCTGGACAAGAGCTACTATCCAAGTCTATATGCCACAGAACTCAAAATGGCTTACGAATCATGACTTGGAGCAATTATTACAACAAAACAAGAACAAAACAAGTTTCTATGGATAATGAATACCAAAACACAAAAGCCTTTTATTGTAAAGAAAATTTTAATTTCAGACAAACAGCAACAAATATGCAACATTATTGAACCTCAGATGTGCACATAACAAGAAGCTATTGCACATCCGAAAAACAAAGCCCATGAAAAATAAAGCAAAGCTATTACACATCCGACAAGCATATCCACCCATGAAATCAAGCACATTTAATAATAACTTACCGATTAACTGTTGAATGACTTGATAGCGGACTCTAAATCTTGCTCCAAGTCAATTTACTTTGTACTATTTGTCTATTGCTATGAATCGATGGGTATTGTGAAGAAATCCAAGGAAATCGCCGGAGAAGAAGTGTAGAGTCGGTAGGGCTTAAAACTTCCATTCCCCAATTTCGTTTGAATGACTTGATAGCGGACGCTAAATCTTGCTCCAAGTCAGTTTACTTTGTATTCTAGCGGACGAATCGATGGGTATTGCGAAGAAATCCAAGGAAATCGTCGGAGAAGAATGTCTGCTAGGGCTTAAAACTTTCGATGCCCAATTTCGTTTGCTCAGTCATGTTTAATCAGATATATCAGACGTCGTCGTTTTTATTATTGTACGTAGTCCGCTATTACGTTTGGCGGACGAGAATCCTTGTTCATTCTGATATGCGTCCGTTAGAATAACTAGTGGATGACTTGTCCACACTTGCTATCCGACGTCGTTTGTGTTGCGTCCATCGTGAAAAGGGGCAAAGATGTCTAGAAATCAATTATTAAATAGTCCGCTAGTATAACTAGCGGACGCTGATTATCCAACTTTGAATCTCGTCCGTTGACTCTAATAATAGATATTTAGGATGGTGATTGCCCATTTTTTATCCATAGCAAGTGCTTATTATGGATCGCCTCCCATATATATATATATATATATATATATATATATATATATATATATATATATATATATATATATATATATATCCTTGAGTCTCTTATGAGCATACCAAACATATTATCATTCTTTAAGTTGAAAACATTTATACATTCTAATAGAACCAACTTTGGATTCCTTTTACAAAACATGCTTTACATAAGAACCTTAACAAACTCATATTCATACACCTTCCCCTTTTCATGATACTAGGCCATATATTATATAAACAACATGCTTCATAACTAGACAATGATATATTATTAGATTAACCACTTGAAACCTCAAAGTTTAGAAAAATACTTTCTTTTAGGACTTTTAACAAACATATCATGAGCATTCATTTGCAAGCTTGAAATATGCTGTATAAATACATAGGCACATAACTCCATCACTTATCCTTCCTTATATTATCCCTGGATCCACCATGATCCACCCCAACAACCTATTTTCCATCTACACACAATATACAAAATAACCAATACAACCATTTAAACTAGAGTCTTAAGGTTTAGAAGCACTTTTAACCTTTTAGTGACTCTTTTTCTTTTGGATAGGAAGCTTGATGAACTAGGATGATCCACCTTGTATAGATGATAACTAGGACTTGAATAAACTTTCGGATGGCTCCTTCTCTATTCACTCTCTATGAATGCTCACTTATCCTACACTTGGAACTTGGTTTATGAAAAGAAGAATAAGAGTTCGGCATCTTGCAGCAAAGGTTATATTTAACAATAGTTAAACTTCACCTTTACCAGCTATAATACATATAAGTATGTACGTAACTATAGACTCTAGCTAACTTAGCTGCCCTTCCATGGCCCCTATATTCAGCCCTACCAAATCACTTCTCCACAGCCCCAAAAGGGATTGCTGAGCTGTACAATAGGAGCAGCCCAGGTCACTTCTCAGCTGCTCCGCTCCCCCCCCCCCCCCCCTCTCCTCTTTTGTTCCTCACCCATATATGAACATATAAGTAGTAACATGTGGCCCCAACTTGAAATCTCAGCTGGAGGAATAAAGTAAATATGTATCTTTATATATATCACCTCATTCACCAACTTAAGCAATTAGTGCTCCTTTCCAGACACTCCTTGCTGCTGAACTAACTCACTTCTCACTTACAATGTAGACTTAGATATACATATATACATTTAGAGTATATATATAGCTATCACACATAACTCGAGCATTTAATGCTTCACTTTCCTTATCACTCTTCATAGCCTAATGTCCCTTCTTAGTCCCTTGTTTCTGCCGAATGGAGTACCCACTTGGTTGATTTACAAGCTCACATACATATATACTCATTATATATATATATAACAGCATTTAATGCTCCCTTCTTCCTTCACCACTTGGGCTGCTAACTTAAGATTATATATTATATATATAATCCTTTAGTCCTGGTGCAATTAATGCATCAAAGACATCACTACACCTTTCATACCTGGCTGCCGAAAATGACCCTCAGCATATAGGTAGTATATATATGTATATATATAACACTCTTACACCTATTGCCAAGCAATATATGCTCAGCTTACAAGCTGCTGAATTGTTCATACAATTGCACTTGACTGGCACCTCTTGGTTGCCACATTGGTCACATAGCAACATGGCTGCAACCAAACACTTAATCAAAATTGGAGCTGCTGAATGGGGCTAATTGAATGTACATGGCTATCCAATTTCTTTATATTATGTAACAAGGGTGTGGGTTTAATTAATAATTGGGTCACATAACATGTTTGGGATTTAAATTAAATTACCAAACCAATTACCATTAAATTAATTAATGATTAAAATTTCCTTATTCAAAAGCCATGTAATTAACTAATTAATTAAGTTACATGGCTTTCCTTTTTGTTCCATTTTAAAAGAATATATATACACACATATTTATATATATCAATTCAGTCACATTATTGCATACAAAAATTTAATTAATATCATTTCATTAGTAAAAATGTAGTTACAAAAATTCTTGGTCATTACATTCTTCCCTCTTATAAGGATTCCGTCCCCGGAATCACTACTACAAGGTTAATTAAACAGATTAGGATAACTTTTCTTTATCTTTTCTTTATCTTTTCTTCAAGTTCTCACGTTTTTTCTGCATTGTGGTTCTTCCATATTAGCTTCACAGAAGGTATTACCTTATTTCTTAAAACAGTCAATTATTTGAACTGGAACTTCTTCATATGTTAAATCTTTTTCAACTTGTAATTGGTTCATATTCTATTACATGTTTGTAATCCTACTTATAGGGTTGTAAGACTAATACATAAAACACATTATGAATGTGCTGCAGCTCCGAAGGTAAGGTTACGTCTCATATCATTCTTAGTACTTCAAAAGGTCTTATGAATCTTGGACTTAGCTTCCCTTTTCCCCCAAATCTTATCTCCCCTTTCCAGGAAGATACTTTTTGAAGCACGTAACTTCCTACATCGAAGTCCCACTTCTGCCGATGCAAGTTTGCATATTTCTTCTATCTGTCTCGAACTGCTACTAGCCTTGCTCTTATTATACTTACAATGTCTGCAGTCTGCTGAACCAGTTCAGGGCCCAACTGTTGACGTTCTCCTACCTCGTCCCAGCACAGTAATGTCTTGCATTTCCTCCCATACAATGCCTCAAAAGGTGGCATGCCTATACTTACATGAAAACTATTATTATATGCGAACTCGACCAATGGTAGGTGATCGTGTCCCAACTTTCTTTGAAATCCATGACACAAGCACGTAACATGTCTTCCAATGTCTATATCGTTCTTTCACTCTGTCCGTCTGTTTGAGGATGGTACGCTGTACTCAACCTCAATTGAGTTTCAATATGTTCTTGAAAACTCCTCCAAAAATTTGAAGTGAAGCTGGATCCCGATCTGACACGATCGATACCTGTACACCATGTCTTGACACAACTTCCTTAACATACAACTTGGCTAACTGATCCAAGTTGAACCTAATCTTGATCAATAAGAAATGCGTTGATTTCGTGAGTTGATCTACTATTACCCATATGACGTCGTATCCTTTCTGCATAGTTGGAAACCTTACCACGAAATTCATCGTAATATGCTCCCATTTTCATTCTGGAATCTCCAATGGTTGTAATAGACCGCTCGGTTTCTAATGTTCAGACTTCACTCTCTTACAAGTTAGGCACTTGCTGACGCACTCTGCTATTTCTCTCTTCATATTCGGCCACCAAAAATGTTGCCGTAGGTCTTGATACATCTTCGTACTACCGGGATGTATCGAGTATTGAGTACCTCGAACTGTGAGCCTCTTGTAGAATTTCATCTTTCAATTCCGGTACTGTCGGTACCCATACTCTTTCTTCAAACCTAAGGATTCCATCCTTGTCCATTTTGAATTCAATCTCTTCCTTATCTGTGATTCTCTTCCTTGTACCTTTACATTTTTCATCTTTGCCTTGTGTTTTTTTTACTTTATCCAACAATGTCGGACGAGCCTCCGTCATGAACAACTTTTCTTCTGACTCTATCAGATACTTGAACTCGATTTCCATCTTTTTCATTTCCTTGATTAGCTCTTTTTGAGTTGTTAACATTGCCAACTTTTTCTGACCCTTCCTACTTAAGGTATTGGCGACTACGTTGGTCTTCTCTGGGTGATACAAAATCTCACAATCGTAGTATTTGATTAATTCCAACCACTGTCTGTCTCATATTCAACTCTTTTTGTGTGAAAATATACTTCAGACTTTTGTGTATATCTTACATTTTCTCTCCATATAAATAATGTCTCCATATCTTTAGAGCAAAAGCTACCGTTAGTAACTCCAGGTAATGGGTAGGGTAACCTTTTTTGTAATCCTTCAATTGTCATGACGCGTACGCTATGACTTTACCGTGCTGCAATAACACGCATCTAAGTCCCTTGTGTGACGGATCACTGTACACTATGAAGCTTCCCGTATCATCTGGTAATGACAACATAGGCGGCTTCACTTAATCTTTTCTTCAGCTCCTGAAAGCTCTTTTCACACTTCTCCGACCATACAAACTTTACCGCTTTCTTGTTAAATAAGTTAACGTTCCTGCCAATTTTGAAAAATCCTTGATAAAATTCCTGTAATATCTTGCCAATCCTAAGAAACTCCGTACTTTTGTCGGTGTTTTCGGCTGCGCTCCAGTTGATAACTGCTTTCACCTTTGCTGGATCTACCGATATCCCCTCCTTGTCGATCACGTGTCCTAAAAAGTGAACCCTCTCCAATCAAAATTTGTACTTTAAAAATTTGGCGTACAACTTCTCATTTCTTAATACCTCCAATACTATTCTCAAATCTTCAGCATGATCCTCCCGCGTCTTAGGGTAAACCAAAATATCATTTATGAGCACCACTACAAACTTATCTAAATGCTGCTTGAATACTCTGTTCATTATATCTATGAATGCTGTCTGCGCATTCGTCAAACCAAACATCACCAGGAACTCGTAGTGACCGTAACGAGTCCTGAATGCTGTCTTAGGCACGTCCTCAGGTCTCACCTTCAATTGGTGATAACCAATCCTTAAGTCTATATTTGAAAAGTATTTCGCTCTCTTCAATTGATCAAAAAGATTGTCAATCCTGGGTAGCGGGTACTTATTCTTGATCGTCACCTTGTTCAACTCCTGATACTTAATACAAAGTCGTAACGATCTATCTTTCTTTACAAATAACACTGACGCTTCCCACGGAGACTCTCGGTTGTATGTACTTATCAAGTAACTCTTGCAATTGTATCATCAATTCATTCATCTCTATTGGAGCCATTCTGTACGGTGCCTTAGAAACTTACGCCGTACCTGACACTATATCTATCACAAACTCGATCTCTCTATCTGACGGAAGACCTGACAACTCTTCTGGAAACACATCCGTGTATTCCTTTACGAAAGGTTTTTGCTCCATTTCTGCCCGTCCTTTAGGTATCTATAATGTGGGCCAAATATCCTACGCATCATTTCTTTAATAACTTCTTGATTTGCATCATCTCAGACAACAAGACTGTCTTGGCGATTTGCTACTATGAACCTTGTACTTCTTCAGTCTTTAGGTTTACACATTTTTTTTGGTAATCAATCATTGCCCCATGGTTATATAACCAATTCATTCCCAGTATTACGTCAAACTCTCCTAATCTAATAGGTATTAAGTCGATTGACAACTTCTGTTCCCTTATTTCCATACCACAATTCCTATGAATATAGCTTACAGTAATTATTTCTTTATTCGCAACTTCTATATTTAGTGAATTTTCTAACTTTTCTCGGGGTAAATCTAATCTCTTAGCAAACTCATCAGAAATAGGAGCAGGTGAATCAAATAATACGCAAGTATTTATATTATTTATGAGAATGATACTTGACACCACAACTTTTGATGCCACCGCATCTGCACCGTCATATTAAAAGTTCTGGCTGAGTTGGTCCCCCTATGGTCAACTTGCTGGTATTTATATTCCCCTTACTTCCACTTCTTCCGCCTCTTTCTTCGGGCAATTTTTGATTTGGTGGTCTATTGAACCACATGAGAAACATTCCTGATTTTTCTTCGGGTTTGGGCAATTAGGGGAGATGTGTCCCTCTTACCCGCATTTATAACATACATTATTTCCTTTCATGCAAACTCACAGGTGGCCCCTTGCAACAAGTGTTGCATGCCTCCACCTTCTTCTTCTGCTCGCCTTGTTTGCCTCCATTGTTGCTGTTATTCCACTTCCGTTTTGTTTGAGTTGCTTTCCCCACTGCTTCCTTTATTTCCTCCATCACTCTTCTTTCCCCACTTCTCTTGGTTATATTTTTACAACGCATCGCTACCTCCCTCGGCTAGTATCGCCTTCAATAATCTCTAATACTGCAGTGAATGTCTGGATTTGGGACATTGACACCTTGCTGTCGAGCCAGGGTTTCAGTCCCTGCTCAAACCGTTTTCCCTTCATTTCTTTCGTGTCCACTTGGTGCTCTGTTCTGAAGTGCTTCTATGATCTATCAACAAGTTGACAAACCCCTACATATGGTTTACTGGCTCTACTCGTGCGTTAACAGATTCCTCTGGTGTTTGTGGAACTGGGTTGTCTGCGTCTTCTGTTTAATAAAAGTTAGGTTATTAATTCATCATTTATTTCTTATTATATTGTCCTTAAAGCACTTAACATTTAATGCGACAATTTAATCATTGCAAGACAAACATAAACATATTTATATTCATATGCAATGGATTAGTGCCTAGCACTTTACATCAGACAACATATTGATATAAATATCATTTATCCCACTGATACTTCAGAAGTTGGGATTTACATACCATAACCCTCTAACGAAAACAGAAGCCGGGTTTTGAACAAAAGATCTCCATAGATTATACAAAAGTTGGGATCACATCCTAAACATACACATATATAAACATGCTATTATTCACATCTATTACATAAACTAATAGAGCATGCCATACTTTTAGGTGTCATGATACTCATTCCCCATCTTCAGTATCCTCTTTCGACTCAAAGTTTTACGAGTCTGACCTTCCTCCACGAGGTAGTGATACACTCGATCCTGCCACCTCCCAAAGGCAGTCCTGAATGAATAGCTCATCCTATCCATCTTCGCTTTCCTAGCCCTCAGCTCTTGCTCTAAGGCATTGATCCTATCCATTGTCTTGTTCCACTGAATCTCTAGCAGTACTTTGTCCCTAACCTTTTCCTGCCAATAGGCTCGGAAGGTCTCTCTCTCTCTCTTCTTTCACTTCCTTGAGCTTATGCTCAACTTCGCGAAGTTTGTCCCCAAACTCCACGTTCCTAGTCACCAGGGACTCGTATAGAACTACTGACGACTCCTGCTACTGATTTTTTCCCTCTAATTCGTGAATTCGATCTACGAACTCAGAATTCTGGTCCAACAGGCGAGCTACCCAATCTTCCTCATCATATCCTTCCAGCTCCACTTCCTCTATTTGCCCATCTGAGAACCTTCCCAGCTCATCTACCTCATCTTTTGCCTCAGGATCCTCCTCGGGATCTGCTTCGGGTTCACACTCTCTTCCCTCAACTGTAATTGTCGAAATCGGCTCAGCTGCTACTAACTCCTCGCATACTACATGTATGTCTCGAGGTTATTCCTCTCTTGCCTGACTATAGATTCCTTTCTGGCATCCTACAAAACCACATTAATGACTTAATTCGTATCTCGTAATTAAATGTCTAGAAAATTTTAACAATCATTTATTTAACATTCTTTCCGATGAATTTTCATAATTCACCACTTAAAGTAAATGAGTTTTCTATCTTTCTTACGCTCATATTCCTAATATTTTCCCCCACCTATTTATAACCTATCAGCTCTGATACTAACCTGTGATGCCATCAAATCCGGGTTACCTTAACTTCGGGTTTGATGCTCGCGGTACTACACATATACTCATACATCATCATTCATTAACTTAAGACATGACTTAAATACATTATCCTTATACAAAAGACTTACTTCTAAAATCCTAGGTTACTGTAACCTTTATAAATTACAACTTCAAAATATATAATAATGTTAAGTCTTATTACACATTACTATTTAAACAAAACTAACATAAATAAAACAAAAGATATAATAATACTAAGTCTTATTACACATTATTTAAATACATTATCCTTGTACAAAAGAAGCTTCTAAAATCCTAGGTTACTATAACCTTTACAAATTACAACTTTAAAAGATATAATAATGCTAAGTCTTATTACACATTACTATTTAAACAAAACTAACATAAATAAAACAATTTCTACTCGGTTGCTTTTTCTTTCCCTTTATCTTTACCAGATCCACTGGCCTTCTCTGGCTTGGCTGAAATATTATTTTTAAGGCTGAGCAATTAAGTTGTTCTGCAAGTATAAAATAGTTTAAGAACATAATATCTCATGAGTAAAGCATTTTCAGATAACCTTCATCAATTGTTTAATAATTGCGAAGAGGTTTGAATAATAGAAACACCATTTCTTTAGATTTAAAATCAATATCTTTCAAGCACTTGATCAAAATTGGAGCTGCCGAATGGGGCTAATTGAATGTACATGGCTATCCAATTTCTTTATATTATGCAATAAGGGTTTGGGTTTAATTAATAATTGGGTCACATAACATGTTTGAGATTTAAATTAAACTACCAAACCATTGCCATTAAATTAATTAATGATTAACATTCTTTAATCAAAATTCATGTAATTAACTAAATTAATTAAGTTATATGACTTTCCTTTTTGTTCCATTTTAAAAGAATATAAATATACACATATATTCATTCAGTCACATTATTGCGTACAAAAATTTAATTAATGTCATTTCATTAATAAAAAATTTGTTACAAAAATTCCTAGTTATTACATTCTCCCCCCTTGTAAGGATTCCGTCTCCGAAATCACTACTACAAGGTTAATTAAACATACTAGGATAACTTTTCTTCATATTTTCTTTCCACGTTGCTTCTTCTGCATCGTGGTTCTTCCATATTAATTTCATAGAAAGTATTACCTTATTTCTTAAAATAGTCAATTATTTGAACTGGAACTTCTTCATACGTTAAATCTTTTTCAATCTGTATTGGTTCATATTCTATTACATGTTTGTAATCTTGCTTATAGGGTCGTAAGACTGATACGTGAAACACATTATGAATGTGCTGCATCTCCGAAGGTAAGGCTACCTCTCCTATCCTTCTCAGTACTTCTTAGCTCCAAAGGTAAATCAAGTAAATGAGCATTAGTTAATTTAGAACATTTGAAACAGATTTTAAATGCACTACATGATCGTCCAAGTTTTTGCTATATACTAAAATATCATCAAAATAGATAACAACAAATTTCCCAACGAAAGAACGTAAAACATGGTTCATTAATCGCATGTAAATACTATGTGCATTAGTTAATCTAAAAGGTAAAACTAACCAATCTTATAAACCATATTTCGTTTTAAAAGCAGTTTTTCATTTATCACCTTCTTTCATCTGAATTTGATGGCATCCACTTTTTAAATTAATTTTAGAAAATATACATGATCCATGCAATTCATCCAACATATCTAATCTAGGAATAGGATGTTGATACTTTACCGTAATGTTATTTACTGCTTGACAATCGATGCACATGCACCATCTTCCATCCTTCTTTGGTACTAAGATCACCGAAACTGCACATGGACTCATACTTCCTCTCACGAACCCCTTCTCCATTAGTTCATCAACCTGTCTTTGCAACTCCTTCGCCTCCTCGAGATTGCTCTTATACGCGTCGGGATTGCTCCTATACGCGGGTCGATTCGGAATGGTAGCACCGAGTATGAAATCAGTTTGATGTTCTATTCCCCGAATAGGTGGTAACCCCTTTGGTAGTTTCTCGGGAAACACATCACCATAATCCTGCAAAGAGATGCAATAACACTAGGCAAAGAAGAATTAGTCACGTTAGTATTCAATGCATCCTTGTACAAAAGTACAATCATCGGCTGTTTGAAAAATAAAGCTCTCCTCACATCATTCTCTTTTGCCAAGAAATTTGCTTTTCTCTCTATTTTTCTCACTCTCTTCTTTTTCTTTCTTATTTTTTTCCTCAATAATTTTCTTTTCCTCACTTTCTCTATAACTTTTCTTTAAATGCAATTAATCTTCATGAACTTGTTTTGGACTCAACGGTGTTAAGATGATTGGCTTTTGTTTGTAGACGAATGAGTACTTGTTTGTGAACCCGTCATGCTTCACACGTCGATCAAATTTCCATGGTCTTCCAAGTAACAAATGGCCTGCCTGCATCGGAATCACATCGCACAATACTTCATCTTCGTATATTCCTATGCTGTATGGTAAACACTTGCGTAGTCACTTTGATTTCTCCACCATCATTAAGCCATTGCAACTTGTATGGTTGGGGATGGTAGACTTAACTTCTCCACCATGAGTGTACTTGCAACATCACCACGCTGCAATTTTTTCCTTGAACAAGACACCTCGTATGGAAAAGATTCTCGCTACACACTATCTTCTTTGGATTGCACGCTAAGAGCTCTTTTAGTCATCAACATTCCTCCCACAACAACTTCCATCTCTTCACCAACATCCCCCATTGGTGGCATAGAATCGTCATTGCTAACCTCCTCCTTGGTCTCCATTTCTCCATCATCACATACAAGCATAGTCGTCCGATTTGGGCATTGGCTAGAAATATGACCCCTGCCTTGACATTTAAAACATACAATGTCACGATTAGAAGAAGACTCATTTTTACCTTAATTACTCCGATTGGTTGTTTCTTGTTTAGGCTCAATTTTGGGCTTGCTCGGGGTTGGTTTCTCCTTTTTCGGAACATTGGGTTTCCAAGATGATCCCGTAGTGGAAATTGATCGTTGGCTACCTCTCCTCTTGAGTTGTTTCTCTATCTTGATGGCCATATGTATCATATTCTCAAGCACCACATAATGTTGCCACTGCATCAAATCAGCAATCTCACAATTTAATCCCGCGGAAAACCTTGCCATTGTTGTCTCGTAGTCCTCCACTATATTCGCTTGAGTCATCATAACCTCCATCTCCTTGTGATAGTCCTCCACACTTCGACTGCCTTGTTTGCGAGTTTGCAAGCTCCTATAAAGATTTTGGTGGTAGTGACTTGGAACATACCGCTTCTTCATTACCGTCTTCGTTTCCTCCCAAGTCTCAATTTGTCGATCTCCACACTTCTTTCGATTAGTCTTTAATTGATCCCACCAAGTGACTGCATAATCAGTAAACTCTGTGGCTGCCAACTGATCTTTCTTACGCTCTGAGTAGTTGTGACAATCGAACACCCACTCTACTTTCTTCTCCCACTCAAGATATGCTTCGGGATCATTTCTCCTTTGAAAAGATGGAATCTTCAACTTAATACTACCCAAGTTATCATCTTCCCAATTCCTATCTCCTCTATTTCTCTTATCTTCTCTATCCCTCCTATCTTCTTTATCCGGTCTATTTGTATTATCTTTTCGATCCTTGTTTTCATTTATACCCTTCGAAGATCTGGATCATAATCTTCCTCTTCACTAAACCTACCATTAACGGACTCCTCGTCATCCTCTTTGGTATCCTTTTGTCGAGCTTTCTCCTTCTTTTGAGATCCCGTGATAAGTTGTGATTACTTATTTTGAGTGCTTTCTAGATGCTTTACTCTCCGCAGTATAGTGTTTAACACTTCCTTTAATTCAAACATATCCATCTTTTGCAGCCTTCCCCAAATATACCTCTTTTATACCAGACATGAGAGTTGCAAAACAAAGGTTAGTAGTAAAAAATTTCCACACCACTACCTCACTTTTTTGCTCTATACAATGAGCACTCAACACTCGTGTATCACTCTATAGGCTTTTGTCCTCTGTTAATGTCACAATTCTTGCTTTTTACCACTCAAATATTCTCTCTTGTAGATTCTTTTTGAATTTACCAAACACAATCAAAGTATCTATCAATCCAATAAGAACAATTAAGAACAATAATTAGTAAAATACAATTGTATTACTAACAAAATTCACTGGTGGTTTGCCTTTGAATGTGCCTTGAATTCCTTTAAATCCCTTGATCTTCGTAGATTGCACTTGATTGAAACCTCAAAATTCACTTGTAAGAATTTGATAATAAAGAAATTTATCTAGATATATATAATTTTTTTTTATACTTTTTTTTATAACAAATAATCAACTAGAACAAGAAGAGTAAAGATAGATAACTTGCTAGATGAACGTAGCTTTGATGCCAACTGATAAGGTCCATGGTACGCTTGTGTATGGTGAACGCTTTCCGGATCGTTTTCTAGTCTATATTGTGAATTACGCACAACACCTTAACCCGTCCCTTATTTAGAAGCGAAAACCTTGGTACAATTGCTTGTGTTGGATAATCTGCGTTGAATGGAACTCTAACGACACCTCAACCTGTTGACTATAAAGAGACAAGAACCTCGGTACAATCGACGATTAATGTATGGTAGAAGACGCTATACACAATTATGAATTGTTGTATGATAAGTCAATATTGATTCTCAAGAAAAACTAAGAAAGCGCTTAGAAATTATTAAAGAGCCAAAAGATGAATAATAAACCTCACAAGAATTTAATTGATGAATAAAAGTTGAATATGGTTACATGAATCTTTGATGTCTATTTATAATACTCCTATGAAATCTTAATCATAATCAATAGAAAGTATCATTACATAAGAAGCCTAATCAAATAAGGTAACAAATCCTAAGCAAAAATTGGAAAAACATCTAAAACCAGTGTTCTAAAAATCTCCACCTAGGTCCGATTAATCCCCGCCTAGGCGCTAGGCCCCCCCTTGGCGCCACGCCTAGGCCGCCTAGCACCTAGCCTATGCCCAAGGAGGAAAAAAAATCTCTCCAGGAAATTATACGAGACTGGGTGGGCAAGACGGAGAAATTAGACAACGCCTAAGCAGAAAATTTAGGGCTGCAATTTTTTTTTAATTTTAATAACTAAGATATAAAACGACGTCGTATGAATAGATGAATAAGTTGTGGTTTGTTCGAGCCTTACTTGGGAAACAGTTGGTAAAGCATCCAAAGCGGATAGCGTGCTAGAGCCTAAGAGAAATCGTAAAAATGCTAGAGTAAGAGAACTCCATGAAGAATTTTTTTTGTCTGATGATGATACGGAAGAAGAGGGAGATGAAGAGTATGAGTGTGAGTTCGATGGAAACATTATTTTAAAGGGATATGGAGAAGAAGAGTTAGAGAGATATATAGAGAGATATGGAGATGAGAACTATTAGTTTGTATTTTTTATTATTTGTTTATGTTTGAACTTTAAACAATTGCATGTTTCTGTTTGAACTTTGACATTAGCAATATGAATATGTGTTTGAACTTTAAGCAAATGCCTTTATTATCTTTATTATAGATTGTTTTTCTTTATATTATTGTTTTGTTTAGATAAATGTAAGATAAAATATTAAAATTGACTTAAAATAAAATATCCCGCCTAGGCCCCCTAGGCGCTAGGCCCCCCCTGGCCGCCCGCCTCCCGCCTAGCGCCTAGCGCCTTTTAGAACCTTGTCTAAAACGCGTCAAAATATTTTTTTTTAATTCGCAACCATGCGCCAGGGCGCATTTTTTTACTACGGGGCACATCCCTCTTTGCCAATTTCTGTTGGGGCGCAACTTTCTTCTGTCGGGGGGCAGACTAGCCTGTTGTTATGCACCGGTGCACACGATTCCTTCACAAAATCGTGCAAACCTGAAAAAGAATTTCTTTGACCCGCTTGGTTTTGACTTGGGCTTGTTTGCAACACTTGAACCCACTTTGAATATTCCTCCTTGATTGATTTATGAGAAACTTGATCTGCCCAAACTTGTTGAATTAATCCAACAAGTCATTCCTTGAATCTTTTGGCTCGTGCTTGCGTAACCGGTCCATTTGGAACTTGAACTGGATCTCCCCAAAGCTTTAACTCCTTGATTTCTATCCAAGCTAAGCATGTCCTCATCAGATACCAAGTTTTTTGGACCTCTAATCTTAAAAGTAACATTCAAAAGTCCTTATTCCATGACCACCAGTTTCCACAGGCATGCCAATTGTCATCAACTATCAACTCCTTTCATGGAGTTTGAATTCTATTCTGTAAAAAAGACCCATAAGAAGATTCATCATCATTTTTAATTAAATTATAAAAGTTGATGGAATTTAAAGTTAAAGATATATGTGTAAGAAGACTTGGTAAGTTTTCCATCCTTTTTTAATTTAATCCTTTCTCTTGTTTATTATTGGGAATTAGGCCACTGCATCAACTGTAACCGGTGCATGATACATGTGACAATATGTCAGGCCTTTCTTTCTGAAATATTTTTCTTGCTTTTTGACGCCTTTTGCAGGTCTGAAATCTCATGCTGTAACATTATACGAAGCAGGAAAACTGGGTCATGCTAGCATTGCAGATCTTTGCAAAGATCTCAGCACATTGGAGGGAACAAAATTTGAGGGTGAACTGCAGGAATTTGCCAATCATGCTTTTAGCCTCCGATGTATTCTGGAGTGTTTATCATCTGGTGGAGTTGCTAGTGATGACCGAGACAACAGTGTCATGATATCTACAAGCATTGATGAGAGTACTTCTTTGATTAGTGACATCTCTTTGACCAGGAAATCAATACAATCTGGCATAAGTGAATCTGGGATAAATATTGGTGATTCCATGCATTCATCAACACCTCCGGTGGCTTCTGAGATTGCTGAACGTGTAACTAGGAGTACCAGTGATGATAGTTTATTAGCTACTGTATCTGAGGAACGTATTTCCTTAAGTGGGACTTCTGAATCAGGCCTCATCCAGAACAATGAGAAATCAGCCTCTGCTGAAAGCTCAGAGATCGGGAAAGAAACATCTAGGACAACTAGGAAATACCGTGTGGATATTTTGCGATGTGAAAGCCTGGCTACTCTTTCACCAGCAACCTTAGAACGGTTATTCCTTCGTGATTATGACATTGTTGTATCCATGGTTCCACTACCTCATACTTCAGTTTTGCCTGGACCAAAAGGTCCTGTTCATTTTGGTCCTCCCTCTCACTCATCCATGACACCTTGGATGAAACTAGCACTATATTCAGCTGTGGCTAGTGGGCCTCTGTCGGTTGTTTTGATGAAAGGTCAATGTTTAAGGTTGCTTCCTGCACCATTGGCTGGTTGTGCAAAGGCCCTTATATGGTCTTGGGATGGATCTACAGTTGGAGGTTTGGGAGGCAAGTTCCAAGGGAATTTAGTTAAAGGAAGTATACTTTTACATTGCATAAATTCAGTTCTTAAGTACTCTGCTGTACTGGTGCAGCCACTCAGCAGGTACGACCTTGATGGTTGTGGAAGAATTAGTACCATTGATGTTCCATTGCCTTTGAAGAACTCTGATGGTTCAATTGCTGATATAGGGAACGAACTGGGTCTATGTGCTAATGAAAGATCGAAGTTGAACACTCTGTTAGCTGATCTGGCAGATAAGATAGAGTTATGGAGCATTGGTTATATTCGCTTATTGAAACTTTATAAAGAAAGTGATTCAGACCACTTTTTACCTGATGATGAGAAGCATGAATGGGTTCCATTGAGTGTGGAATTTGGTATTCCGCTGTTTAGTCCAAAATTGTGCAACCATTTATGTAAACGAGTGGTTTCTTCTGAATTACTTCAATCAAATTTATTTATTGAGCATCATGAGTCAATGCAAGAATTACGGATAAGGTTGCGTGACATCTGCTCAGAGTACCAAGCCACTGGTCCAACTGCGAGGCTACTTTACCAAAAGGAGCAGCTGAAGGAAAACTCTCGGCATCTTATGAACTATGCAAGTGGCAGGTGGAATCCACTTGTAGACCCGTCTTCTCCAATTTCTGGAGCCATGAGTGAGCGTCAGAGATTAAAACTTGTGAACCGACAACGTTGCATGACAGAAGTACTGAGCTTTGATGGTAACATCTTGAGGTGTGTCATAGTTGATACTAACATGCTTGTGTGCGACTAATGCTAGTAGTTAATGCATCTTATATATGCATTTTACATATGGGTTGGTTTCGTATATCACGTCTTGTTTAAGGCAGTATCCAACTAATTTTTTACTGTCCTATTCTTCTGTTTACTTTTCTTTCCTCTTCTTTTTTGGTCCTTTACTTTGGTGAAATCAATGAAGGACAAAAATGCAGTCTTTAAACCAACAAATTTTTTAAACCAACAAATTTAATGGGAAAAGCAAATGTTGGGAAATCCAGCTATTAAACATTAAAATTCAAGCCCCAATTTAGTCACAACCTGTGTCCATACTCTTATAATGCAGTTTAGAGCACGAGACTGAAACCTAATTTTAAGCTATGTCAAAACCTAACGTTCCATGAATGAACAAAGGCAAAATCTACAATAAATGCTACAACACTGTTTTATTTTATCACTAGGATCTTTTCATGAATTGGTAAGATATTTCTATTAATTATGTTTTTTTTTCCATAAACGAAATGCATGAGTTCGAAATTAAACCAGAAATGATAATAGTATGTCTGGTATCTGAATTTTGATACTACCATATTGATTGACTTGCCAGATCATATGCTCTGGCTCCTGTATACGAGGCTGCCACACGGCTGATTGAAGAATCTCCTAACATAAGCGCTGGTAAAGTTGAATCAGATGACGTGGACAGCAAGGAAGTAATCCACCCTGGTGTTAATCTTCTTTTTGATGGATTGGAGTTGCGGCCATTTGATATAGGGGCTTGCCTCCAGGCCCGACAGCCTGTCTCTTTAATAGCTGAGGCATCAGCAGCCTCTTCAGCTATTAAATAATCTCTGAGCTACAACGTCACATGTTTGTTTATATAGGGTTTCTCCTCTAGTTCCAGGTGCCATTTTTTGTACTTCATGTTGGTTTTCACAGCTGCCACTTTGTTGGTTCCAGTTCATCTTTGGGATTGTCACAGCATGCGTGCTAGGGCTATGTATAAGGTAAAATTTGGAACTAATTTGTTATTGTTGTTTTCCCCCTAATTTGCAGTGATGATTTTTACTACCCAAAGTCTACTTCTGTTTTATTTATCTACAAATGGATAATTTTTTAAATCAAGTTATCACTAGGTTAATAACGTCCACACTGTTTGTCCGTCAACCTAGTTGAACTAGGTAATTATTAATTGCTGCTGTGTCTGCTGGATACACATTACAAGATGTAATGTTGGTTTTTTTATTTTTTCGGCTTCTTGAGTGGATTAAGCAGTAGCCTTGTCAAAAGCAAGGTGTTGCAGAATGTTCTGTTTTTCTTCTAAGGATCCATCTATGAATCATTTACAAGAGCTTCTGTAATTTCAATGTGTGTTTTCGTCTTGTTTGTGCTTGTTTCAAGTAGAGTTTCTTTTGCTGCAGTCATCCATTGATACCTACCCCTAAATGTAAGAGACATATTTTGGAGCAAGTGTTGATAGCTTTTCTGTTATGGAAACAGAAAAGTTTATCCTCAATATTTGCAAATTATGGTGACAAACAATATGAGACAGAGAAATATCAACAAAAATAGTATTAACTCATGTGATCTCAACTTGGTTATATATATATATATATTTGGTTTGTGTGAGTTAAAGCTGGTAATGTTCTTTCACTAAAGTGAAAACTTTATTCATTTGTCCAGAAGGATACATGTTTGTCTCATGACACGTATACTTTAATTTGAAGCCCGCATTAATCTTTAGGAGACATTTTTGTTTGTTTCTACTTCTGTCTGAAAACCTTTTAGTGAAAGCATCACATAAACTATTCCTACATGTCTTCAAGTGTTTAACATAGTTTTCCTTGGTTTATTGACTGCTTTCTTTTATTGTTAACCCGCAGTCATTTTCTTTTTATTGTATATGCAGGCGTGGCTTTGGTTGGCAGGTAATGGTCACGACAGGTTATATCTGGAGTGAGAAAGAGGACCATTCTTGAAAATTCCCTCTAGATTTACTGTTATCCATGAGATGGTGAATGTTTACAGACACTCAAAAGGAGATTTAATACAAATTTGCATATAGAATATGGATTAGACATGATACTCATTCATTTGAAGCACTCGGTTGATTTGCACACAGTACACGGAGGAATAGTAAAACTTTCATCCAGACGTTTGATTTTTTATATTTTTATTGTAATACAAGCAGGGAGGGATCGCGAGCATTGACCAAACAATTTTGAAAATCAAAACAAAAAAAGATAAATGTACTCGGCTACAGAAAGTACTGTGTCAGGTAAATTTGGTTTGCAGAAATGACTTCTCAACAATGTGCCCATGTTATAAGATCTCTACTTGTTTTGCTGTCAAAGAGAGGAATGCTTATATATGTTTGTTATGATGGCTGTCCCAAATCATATATGTTATGTTATTTTGCTGTTTATTTTGCACCAAATATTATTTTTGTTTTTATTCTATACTTCGTTGTTCTTTAACTTGGTTCTTTGTTTCTATTTCTTTCTCGTGGAACTTGTAATGATCATATAATATACACGGGACGATGTAGTAATCACACAGATTCATGTTATCAGCCTTAAACTTCAGCATCACCTTTCCCAATAATTCCTTGCTATATCTTATGCTATGTTTGAATTCTAGGAATGTAATGAAGGCAGGCATGGAATAAAAAAGGTTTATTTTGGTGATCACAGATTCATTTTATCAGCCTTTAACCTCAGCATCACCTTTCGGTCCTTTCCCAATAATTTCCCTGATTTTCATTCTAGGGAAGAGGCGGTGGAATGAGATTTCTTTCGATGGAATAAATAGATGTGATAATTATGTCATTTGATCACACCATCAACCTTCTATCACCCACAACCACTACGGCCACCAGTTAAACATGCATTTGAGGTAACTAAAATATTATTCTATTTATTTTTTCATTCCATTCCTTTCGTCCAAACTTAGTATTAATGCTCAACTTAAAGGCTTTTTAATCTAAATGCAGCATTAATGCATAACTGCATTCTTTAAGGTTTTGTTAAGTGAAAGGAAAAAGAAATGGAAATGAAGAGCATTCTCAAACTTAAGGAAGAATACTAAAGTATAACTGCTCAACTGGATCCAATGAACAAAATATTGCTTGATTTCTTAAACTTAACAAATAAAAATGAAAGTTGGAAGTTAACCTCACAAAATGAGAAATTAACATACTATCAACTCTTGAAACAAGTCTACTTATTATATGGATTAAGTATTGATGTCAAGGAAACAACATAACTGGATGATGACAATTGGTTGTTTTTGTCAAGTAGCCGGATGTTAATGATTCATGTATACCTAAGCCAAGTCATTATGCTGATCAAGTTGTGGAAGTAGTTCATAATAGATGAAAAATAGGTTGAATTTCAAAAATAAAATAATAAAATTCATTATACTTCTAAGAAACAGAGAACAGCTGAGGAGTGCTGCCATCTAGCTATTAATTACTGTAGCAAAGTGGCAATAAATAACTTTCACTCTACTGTTTATAAATTCCAGTAACTTATTTTAGGGAGAATAGCATAGGAGTTTGAAGGAGTCAAGTACTCAGGAGACGAAAGAACCGTGGAGGGGTGGTAACACACCAGTACACACTATTAGGTTTAGTAATCGGGTGCCACCTGATTCTAGTAGTACTTGAAATATTTCAAGAATTTTGTCAACTCCATAATACTCCCTCCCTTTCATATTATTTGATAATTATTGACTTTTTAAAGTCAACTTAAGAGATTTTTAAACTCTAAATTGACATAATTTTTTTTAATTTTAATCAATATAATGATAAATGTTGGGGGACCGGTATTGGATTTCGACTTGGAATTGAAACACAAAAAGGGTTGAAGCCCAACACCTAAAGGGCAAGGCCAAGGAGGAACGGGGTTGTGCTTAACGCCCCAATAGCCTGTGCGTAAAGCCTAACTATCCCATGTGCCAGGCGCTAGATGCAACCACCCAGAAGACCCAACCATCCTGACGATCTTAGGTGGTTGATGGGATAGGGAGGCGGACAAAAGACCTCAATGATGTGGCATGGCCTTGGACGGTTGATAGGACTGGCATCGCCCTCTCCATGTGGGTGGACTCCTATTCATGATTACCAGTATAATATACTACAGGGGAGGAAACAATTATAAAGGCAGAGGAAAAAAGGATAAAAAGGGCTAGAAACTCTTTCCACACACACATGTTGTTGATATTATATCTTTCTCGCCAAATACTGATGATAGTCACGACAGAGTCGTTCCGCGGTGGAACAACACCTTGGACCACTGCGAGAAAGTGATTTGCAAGTTCAGGGTGCGAAGTGAGGCTCTAGGAACCTAACCTGAAGGATAGAGCATCATCATTGGTGTTAGAAGTAGGGTCACTTGTGGGAATATTCATGAGCTCTGGCTGAGAAACCTATACATCCCTAGACCAATGTAATAAGTTCCTTACCCCCCCCCCCCCCTCCCCCTTATCAAACCAGTTCAGGAATCTAGTTTCCCACAACTGCCAATCTTGGAACGATTAAGAACAAACCTGGTTATTCTCTCGAGCCATTCACGTGACAATGGTGAGACCCAAAAATTGTGGGAGGAGCGTGACTTCTTAAGCACATAGCAATCATCAACCTGACCACCGACAATCTACTCCCTAGGGACCGGACAAACAAAGGGAAGGAAGCCCCCATGTAGACTGATCTGAACGGTCAGTACACTCGAGGGTGGAAAATGACTTACGATACCATTTTTAAGGAGTTTAACGCACATATATGTGCCCTTAGAAAGTTAGGGGAGAAGGGGGGAGGATGCCCTAGAAGCCGAAGGGGCGTTCAAGCAAGGGCGAATCTATGAGCTTGTGACTTTGTGTATTTAGTATGAGGAAACATTGAGGTGTATCAATTTGATGGAGGAAGAGATCCATGGTGGTTAGGAGGCATATAGGAGCGTGATCTCTCAAGGGTACCGAGGAGACAGTTCTCATCATAGTGACCTCCGGTCAAGTATTCAAGGGGCTTAAGGTCAAGGGAATAGATAAAATTTGCCAAAGATCTCCCCATGAAGGATATGATGGGGGCATATATTCAAGGTGGAGGTCACCCACACCGCCCCGAAGGGCCTTTAGAAAGTCTCAAGAATCGCAGGCCTTAGTGTTTACCTGATTGGGATGGCTGGGGGGAAGGACTGGGAACGGTAACACAAGGAGTTATTGAAAAGTAGTATGCCCTCATGCCAATCACATTTGATGTGATAAATCATGTACTTTGTAATATTATTTGTTTATTAATAAAAAAATGATTTATTTATAGGCTTTTATCCATGTTTAATTGTATGAATTAATTAATGTGATAAACTCATAGTTTTGGAGAAATACTTTTAGAATCATGAAGAGTTCATGCTAATGAGATCTAAATTCAAGATAGTTCAAAACAAAAATATTTCTAATCGTTTGTAGATCCCATAGTTTTTAGAATCATGAATTTAGATCTTGCCTTTGTCTTGTTTAGATCTACTAACCCGAATGTTCTAATCCCATAGTCTAAACCCACATTAACATGAACTAATGACATTAATTTCTAATATTTCTTGCATTTGTCTTATTTAAAACATTCGGGCTTAGCTGAAAATAAGTCATGATATAGCAAGAATAAACAACTAAATTACTCAGCAAGTTTATAAACAAATAGCATAAAAATTAACATCAGGGTTTTCAACAATAGACAACAATTGTGAAAGAAATCAAGAATCAATTTTTCAATATAAGAATGGATTGACTCTTTACTGCTGAGTGGTCTTTAAGGACTATGAACTGCTACTAAGGTAGAATAAACTTTTATATATATCTGACTCCTCAAAAAACTAGTACTCAAGGGGATCAGCCTCTTGTACCATATGTATATGCATAACATTCAGATATTTTACGTAAATTCGATTTTCCGACAGATAAAATCCCCCTTATTTAGGGTTGTTCATTCTCAGTCTTATTATAAGAATCCACACTAACAAATGGTTTGAATAAGCTTTTAAAATATTCAATGTGATGAATTTAACTTGCATTGTCTAGCTGAAACAATTAGCTTAGACTTTCTTAAACAGTTCTTGAATTAATGAACTATACATTTGTAAATGCACTATGTGCGAATACAATAACAATAATGATGTGGAATAATTTTTGATAATTAACCCACTTAAAGCTCTGTCAAATAACTACAAGTGTAGATACTTCATCAACAATAATTGAATTGCTCAATGTAAATAAAGTTGAAGAAAACTTACAACAATAAATACAAGTTAGGGTTAAAAAAAACTTGCCTCGTGCATAGTCTACTGCTAACCAATTCAATTTAATTCTCTTTAGATAAACCTAACAATTAATTAAGTTGATCTTTAAATTAGTATCATATACACATTCATATGACAACATCTATACATTTTACATCTATAATACATAACCACATAATTATCTAATTACGGGTATTTAAACACATAGAAAATATTATCATTACTTGATAATATTTCAATCACATAAAACCTATATTAATTATTTAATATAGTTCACACTCTTATCTAATATTTTTAATAATTTAATAATATTATATTAGTCTTTTAATATTATTAATCCTTTAATAATATTTTATTAGTTATCTATTATTAATCATTTAATAATATTTTATTCACTATCTAATATTATTAATCATTTAATAATATTGTATTCATTATCTCATATTATTAATCATTTAATAATATTTTATTCATTATCTAATATTATTAATTTTTTAATAATATTTTAATTATTATCTAATATTATTAATCATTTAATAATATTTTATTAATCTCCTAATATTATTAATCCTTTAATAATATTTTTATTAATCTTCTAATATTATCAACCATTTTAATAATATTTTATTCATTATCTAATATTATTAATTATTTAATAATATTTTATTAATTATCCAATATTATTAATTATTTAATAATATTTTATTCATTTACTAATATTATTATTTATTTAATAATATTTTATTGACTTATTAATATTATTATCCATTTAATAATAATTTAATCTCATAATAATATTATTAACTATTTAATAATATTTTAATCACTTATTATTATTATTAACCATGTAGTAATATTTTAATACTCTTTAAATAATACCAATAGTTAACTTTTTAAATTGGATTAACCTTAGAATTTATTTTAAACATTTAGCTAACAATTATTTATAAATAGACTCCATATATTTTAGTTTAATATCCAAACATATTCATTTTACACTTGTTTTAACTTAATTTTTCAAAGAAAACCTGACCCGGACCGAACCGACCCAACCCGGACAAAATTTGCTCCTAGAGCCAGCAGACTCCAGCGCCTAGGCGCTTGGTAGGCGCTCGACCAATTTTCAGAAAACTAAATTTTTGGACTGCATGACCTTCAGTCACTTCGACAGCAATAACTTCTTCATTTTAAAATATTTTGGGGTGGTTCCTGCTCATCAGAATTTTCCCTTCTATAATTTATCTTTAGATCACAAATCCAAATTCTAAACGTAAATAGGCGTAAAATCGCTTACAAGGACAGATTGAAAACTCTAAGGTTTCAAAACGCCATGTTTTGCGGTAAAAGGCATAACTTCTTCATTTTTCTATATTTTTGAAAGAAGTTGGGTTTTCTTTATAACTCATATATGTAACTTTCTAGCCATATAAATTTATTTTTCAACTTGTACATTTCAAACTACAATATTAAATAGCACATAGGCATCTAGGGTTTTACCGGTAAAGCTTAATATGAACATTTCTTCCATTTTTATGCATACAACATATACCAAAACATTATCTAAACACCTCAAAGCATGAATATACATATATAACATAGTCTAAGACTTCTAGACCATCAAAACAAGTTTTGATTGGTTAAAAATATATTTTAACCGTTTAAAACATATCTAGACTACAAAAATAAACTTAGGAAGTGTTAGAGTACTTTTTAACCTCATGGACTTGTGTGCTCTTCTTCTTCTCCTTCCAAAGTATGTTGTGAGGCTATTAGGCATCCACCAAACACTTCCTATAGCAATTTCTCACAAATAACAAGTGTTTCTCTCTTTTCTCTCTCAAATACTCTTACTTTTTCTCTCTAAAAATGCTTACAAATGAACTAACCAACATAGCTCATGAGTGGAGCATCCTATATATAGCCAAATGCTAATCATTCATTAACTCTCTTAATTAACTAGTGTTGGTCAAATAAAGAACTTAATTGAGATTACTATTAGATGGATTGATTGGTGAAATGACATGTGATTGACTAGGGCTGTTGGTTAACTATGGAAAGAAGTGAGAAATAAGCAACATGAACCAACAAGTCACCCCCATGTGGGCCCCCCTTCATTTCCAGCAAAAATGGGATTTAATCACCCATTTTTGGTTTGTTTTTAATGCTTTAATTATATATATATATATATATATATCAATGTTGACCAATCTTGACTTTCTTTTGGGCTCCACATTGGACTATAGAGTATAATAAGTTGGGCTCATTCAATTAACTTGTTTGGGCTCAAATTAATTAACACATTGGGCTAACATTTAATAAATTATGCTATCTTTAATTAAAATAAGCATTGGGTTAGATTAATTAATTACTTGGACTAAGGTTTAATTTAATTACATGGGCTACTATGTAAATTAATTGACCTAGTTTAAAACCCCATTTGGATTTAAAATATAATCCAATTAGAACTGTCTTAATTAATTTTAACACTTTGCTTCATTGCTTTAAATAAATATATACATACACAAGTATATTCATTCAATTATCTAATGCACAATTAATTAGTACAAAATTTTTAATTCATTGCTAATTATATAATAATTATAATTACAATGTCTAATAGAATTCGTGGTCATTACAGTATCTACACCCATGGACAGAAGACCGGACGTACACTTGGGCATCTAGACGTCGGTGTTCGGATTTTAACTTTAACTTTGGTTGTCGGAACCTCTCTCAGTAGTTTGGACATAACTTTGTCATACGGAAATATTTTGAGGTAATTCTTGAGTCTAAATTCATTAGAATTTCATGATCTACAATTTTTCTTTAGATCACAAATCCAAATTCCAAACTTAAGTAGGCTTAAAATCGCTCACAAGGAAAAGTGAAAACTAACTTCACAAATCCTTGGTTTTATTGGTTCAAACTTGAGTAAAATAAAATCTACACATTCAAATGGCACCAATTCAATATTGTTGTATTTCTAACTTTTTGTGTTATAACATTTCATGATTCAATCATATTTTTGAAAATGTTTTGACAAGAAATTTAAGATCGAACCATCTAGGGTTTTACCGGTAAATCACTATATGGATTTTTCTTCCCTTTATTTGCGTACCACACATACCAATACTTGTATTAACTATAAAACCATGAATATATCTATATATCATAGTTTTAGATTTCTAGAACATGAAAATAATATTTGATCGGTTAAAAATAATTTTAACCGTTTAAAACGTATATAGACTATAAAAATGAACTAAAGAAAGTTTAGAACACTTTTTAACCTCTTGGACATGGATGCTCTTCTTCTCTTGGATAGAAACTTTGCTAGTTACTCCACCTTGACAAATGTCTAGCAATTCCTTTGGTGAAATCTCAACTCATAAGTGTTTGCTTGCTTTTATCTTAAAGAGCTCTCTCTTCTCTCTCTAGAATTCCTAGACAAATGGCTAACCAACACAAACCATTGGTGCAACACTCTATATATAGCATTCCCTTAATCATCATCAACATCCACTAATCAACTAGCATTGGTCAAATTAGAGGTTAATTGAGATTACTATTTGATGGATTGATTGGTTGATTGACATGGTGAATGACTATGGTGGTTGAACCACCAACACCAAGTGTGTGATTTAAGCAACATGGATAAACAAGCCACCCCCATGTGGGGCCCCTTAAATCTCAGCAAAATGGGATTAAATCTCCCATTTTTGCTTTATTTTTGTAGCTTATATATACATATATACATCTATATATACATACATACTTATATATATAACCATTGGCCAACATTTTGGCTTCCTATTGGGCTCCATCTTGGACTTAGAAATTAAATAAGTTGGGCTCATTCATTTAATTTGTTTGGGCTCAATTTAATTGTTTCATTGGGCTAACATTAAATACCCTATGCTACATTTAATTAAAACAAGCATGGAGCTAGTTTAGTTATTACATGGATCAAGGTTTAATTAATTACATAGACTACTAGGTTAATTTATTTAACTTAGTTTAATACATCAATTGTATTTATATTATAATCCAGTTAGACTTGCCTTAAATTATTTTACCTCATTGGGTTACTCAATTAACTTATCCATAGTTAATTCTCATCATCAAATTCACTCACCTAATATTTAACCAATGTTTGGTTAATGCTCTCTCTTGTCTACCAACTAGGACCCTACATTAGTTAATTCTTTACACTCAATCAATACTTGAAAAATATTCTCCCAACATATTGACCAACATTTGACTTTTAAATATTTGGGCTACATAGTTTACTTTTCATTGGGCTCTCTTATTTAAATTGTTTGGACTACCCAACACAACTCACACATATTTCATAACTTGGGCTAGGTAATTAATTTAATTGGACTACCACTACCTTATATATAATATTTGCTAATATAATTTAATTGGACTTATATTAATTACCTCTTGAACTATAACATTTGGGCTTATTATTTAATTACCCACATTCATGCAAGTATTCCCATATTGGGCTAACATCTATAATCCTTTTGGGCTAGTCCACTAGTAGTAATTAAATTACTTGGACTCTTCACGAGGCTAGATCTTTAAATTTAGTTGGACCTCTATATAATTACCAACAAGACTTATATCAATTAAAATATTGAGCTTGTTTTAAATTCATTAATGGACTCTATACAATAACTTAATAATTAAGTTAATTATTTAATTAATTACTTCACATTATTGCCATCCAAGACAATCATCCTAAATTTTTCACAAATTTTACTTATACTAATATAATTAACCTAATTAATTATATTTCATGACTTCATAGTTAAACTAATTAATTTCTTAGTTTAATTGAGTATTAACTTACTCATCCTCTTATGTGGCTAACAAGCACGCTTTATATATATATATCCACCTTCACTTCTCAAATGAATTTATTTCCTTAATAAATTATCTACATGCATTATTAAAATATTCCCATATTTAATTTCTAACAAATAAGTTATGTTAAAAAGAAAATGTTTACTCATTTTCTACATATCTCACTTCGACAACTCTAGGTTTTAAACAATAACCTTTAATTAATTATTTTAAATCTTATTTATAATTCTTGTCAATATATGGGATATTACAATTATTAGGAACCAGTATTTGATATATTAGTTGAAAAATCAACCTTAGGAATGTTAGGTCGTTCCAAAGGGAGTTAAGTTAACTTGTGTAAGAAGTAGACTACACTACAAATAAGTTTCCTATACCTAGATTTGTATTTATTTTACAAGTTGCCTAAGTGGTTTAATTATTGAAAATTAACCCACATCGATATTATTATTTGCACATGTTGTAATTAAAATTATTTTATTCATGAACTGTTTAAGAATAGTTTATGCTAATTATTCAGCTAGACATTGTAAGTATAAATTCAGTTATTTGAATATTGTTAAAACTTATCCAAACCAATAGTTAGTGCAGACTTTTATAGTAAGATTGAGAATGAACAACCCTAATAAGGGGAATATTAATGAAAAATCAAACTTGCACACAAATGTCTAAATATTATGCATACACATATGAGTAAAAGAGGTTGATCCTTTAGAATAACAAAATACTAAAAGGGTTAGTTGAATTACTAATATGCCTTAGCATTAGTTTATGGTCCTTAGTGGTTACTCAGTAATAAAGACTTAAATCTTTCTTTTAAATTGAATTTGAATATCGTTCTTTCACGTATATAATATATTGTTGAAACTTTAGAAATTTATTCTTTTCAATCATGTTATACATCACTTGTGATTACTGTTTATTTAAACTTGATGAGCAAAGTAGTTGCTCACTCTTGCTATATCATGATATTTTACAGTCAAACTAGAAAGCTCTAAGAAGAACAAGGGCAAGAAGAAGGTTCAATAGTAGATTAGTATGCATGCTAGGTAATTTATTAATGTTTGTAATTCACTAGTATAGTTTTTGAACACTTAAAGTGTATGGATTATATTTATGTAAAGGTTAATAGACATTGGGACTAGTAGAACCTGATGTAATGAACAATGTATGTTTATATATATATTCCGCTTTAGTTTATAGAATGTGTTTGATGTTGTTGGATCGTGAACACCAAACTTGAGGTTATGGAACTCAGATTTAGGGGCGTCACAAACTTCACCCAAACATGGTTTCCTCTAGGTTTTCCATTATTGCTCTCAAGCTCTCTCACATTTACTAAATAAAATAACTTAACATTTTGCAAAAACTCTTGCAAAATGGTTTGGCATCCCCTATTTATAGAAAATCAAGGCTAAGGGCAAAATAGTATTTAGCCATTACTAGGGAAGGGGAAATTGGTCATTTACACATTCTCTAGAATTTTATCAAGGGCATAATGGTCACATTAAATTTTTTTAAGGACAAAATGGTCTTTTCATCATTAGGGTATAATGGTCATTAATCGTTACTAATGAAGGACATATGTATAATATACATATAACATATATATGTATATTATAAATATATGGTTATATGTATATATGTGCATAATGTCTGCATATATACTGAAAATAAGGAATTATAATGCTGGAAATGGATTCATGTTAGTGGAGAATGCTGAGCTTTAGTTAGTGGAATAACATAAGTTGGCTTGCTAAGTCTTAGGGAGTGACACCAAGCTACTTATTGGCTTGGTTAGTGGAGTTTCTCAACAAAGGAGATTCATTCTTTAAGTTATACTTAGTACTCCCAAGCCTTAAGATAGTTCATACAATTTCTTTAGCTACTAAACAAAGAACTCATTATTTCCACCATAATCTCTACCAAAAACTATACCAAATCCAAAGAAATCAGTAGCAAAAGTTGTTCAAGCTGGAATTAAAGAAGGTATAGATTAATTTATACCAAGAAGGTAGTCTTATTCAACCATAATCAAAATTGAAGCAAAGAATTCACTCAAGCTTCAAAGTAAGGTTTAAAAGTACCTCTTTTCCTTTAATTTAAGAAATTAGTTAATTCTTGTTTCTAATTATTGTTAATTGGTTGTGGGAGTTTGGTTTTGAATGTGAATCATGAAGGATTCAGGAGTAGAAGGATGGTTAATGGTAGGGGATTGTGTTTCTACGTTTGAATTCATATAAATTATAAACTTTCAAAGTATGCATGTAGGTGTTTGATAAAATGCCTAAATGAGGTTAATTTGCTAAAACATAGGAATTTGATGATCATTGAAGTGTGACCTTATTGTTGGTAGATTATAAGTCATCTAGACTTATTTGGTTCAAGTTAATTCAATTACATAACATGATTATTCGAAAAATCTATTTTTTGGGAAAAAATTTCTGTAGAAGAGGTCTAGGGTCTGAGCTATGAACAAGAACTAGAACTGGTGGCCGAGGCCTCGGACTCCAGAATTTATTTTTATGTTTTATTGTTAAAACTTAAGCATTTAAATAATGTAATCCAATAAATAATGTATTATAAAATATAAATTAACCTATATTTGGTATAATAAATCCAATTTGGTTAATGATTTAAAGATTAGAGAAAAACTAATCTAGAAGGAATACTAAATTTTTAATGAAGTGGACTGGAATATGTTTGATGTATTCATTAACCTATATAAGGCATAATACATCGAATGTAGAGAATTTAAAGATTAACGAACTAATCTAGATAAATGTAAGTCTCGAATGAGATTGATGAACGTGCTACAACCTGATTATATATATATATATATATATATATATATATATATATATATATATATATATATAGGTCATGCGGCAAATGAAAATGTATGGATTTTATTAATCAATGAGTAAGGTTATGCACCAGACATTTGATTTGCATAAAACGATGAACAAGGAGGCAAGCAAGTTTTTCAGTACTTGTTGTATATGGGAAATTGTTCTAATGTGCCTTGATGCTATAATGTGATAATATTTGTTGGGATTCAGTTGATTGATGAAAATTAATTGCTCTATATGAAATTGATTAGTTGTTGTGCTATGTGAAACATGCATTTCGATTGACGCTTAATTTAGATGTTTATGTTGTGCACAATATAAGGTAAGATAGGTACGAAACAAAGTAATACGTTATGTGAAGGTAATATGGAGGAACCACAATGCAGGAGAAGCAATGTGAAAACTTAAAGAAAAGATGAAGAAAAATTATCCTAATCTCTTTACTTAACTTTGTAGTAGTGATTCCGGGGACGAAATTCTTATAAGGGGGAAGAATGTAATGATCCAAAATTTTGGAGCACTTGTAGTATGATCGTAAATGATTAATAAAGAAAGTTTTTTGTGCCCTAAGTGATGTGTTATGTGATGAATTATACGTGTTAATGATTTATGAAAGAAAAATATTTTTTCGAAAAAATAACATGGAAAGCACAATACACGCGTAAAGCATTTTTCGTTTTTTCAGAATTTCACATTCATGAATAAAGTTTATTTAGAATACGAGAACGTATTTACTATTCAAAAATATGAGAATTAAAAATTGATTAAATTCTAAGTAAGTCAGTTAAGATGTAACTAGGAGAGAAAACCCTAATTGAATCGGTTTGGTTAAAGAACTTATTAGGTTATCCTAATCTAGTTACCAAAACCCTAACCAAGAAGTCAAAACCCTAACTAAGTTGGTAAATTGGGTTGTAAAGATTATTAAGGCCCAATCAATTGTATGGTTATTGTTAGGGCCAAATTGGTGAGATTTAAGTAACAAGGCCAACCTAATTAATGTTGGTAGAGAATTTAATGCCCAAGCAATTAATGAAATGAGGCCCAAAGTAAAATGTAAAGAAGCCCAATAAATTGATTTGGTTCTAGCTCAACCCCTAGCCCGATGGTGGAAAGGATGATGGATATATATATATATATATATATATATATATATATATATATATATATATATATATATATATATATATCTTTGTGTGTGTGTGTGTGTATGTGTATTGGTATATATGTATATATACACATTTAAGTAACTAAAGAAAAGGAAAGTTAAAAGGTTTTGGGAGGCTTAGGGCTCCCCCATTTCGGCAGCCTTGTGTGACTTTTGGGGAAGTTCTTAAGCTTCTCCTAGAAGCTAATATACTTGGGAAGAAGCATAGAAGGGTTGGTGGCTTGTCTAAGGCTTTGTAAGACCTAATTTGCTAATCTAGCTAGAGTAGTTTGGTGAACTATGATAGATATATCTATGTTTATATATTTTTTATAATGACTTCCTTATATTGGCAAACTCTTTTAAACATTTCATTAGTCTCCATTTTACTAAGTGTTGAAAAGAAAAAGAGTAGAGAGAAAATAAAAGAAAGCTTGAAATCTTAAGAAGGAAACGAAAGAAGAAAGAAACTCTAAGATCAAAGAAAAAAGGTTAACCAAGCATAGAAGTGGATCATCCAAGTTTCCTAAGTTACCTGGCAAGAAGAAAGAAGGCACACAAGAGGTTTAAAAGTGTTATATCTTAAGCCCTAGATTTGTTCACCTATGTTTTATGTTTGTGTTTACTTGTAAAAGTTATAGTGGGAAGTTATTCGTGTTTATGGTGAATCATGGTGGATTCAAGGTATAAGAATGGTGAGATGTGGTATTATAATGGTGGTTATGTGTTTATATGTCTAGATTTCATGTGTGGTTTTCAAATATTAAGAAATCACAAGTTTTGGTTTGTTGAAACCCTAGTTTCGATAATGATGTTTTTTAAATGAAAAACTTAGTTTGACATATATTGAGGAACTATAAATGTGTTTCATAGATCTACAACATATGTAAATCATCCATTTTGATATATTTGAATGCATATATAGGCTCAAATAGATTTTATTTGTAAACTATGTGTGGTTTTATGAAAAACCCTAAAATAAAAGGTGTTCTAGTGTTTTAATGATTAAGGGTTGAACTTATGTTCACTCCTTCAAGCTGTGGTGTATATGTGAAGGATCTATTTTGGTATAAATGAAAAAGAAGCCTACTTGAGCTTTAAGGGTTATCAAAAGTTAAAAAATAATTTTTGGTAAAAATGCTAGAAAATGAAAATGTGTTTTAAAACCTTGATCATCAAGTTGTTGATCTAGTGGCAATCTTGGTGAAAATAAGTGTTTATGTGGTTTATGAGTCTCATGTGAAGATTTTGTAAAACGGTCGGTAAAACATATTTTTATAAAAATCGTAACGATCGGGAAGTTGTAAAAATGTGTTTTCAAAAAATCAAACGTACCCTAATTGTTAATTGCATTGTTTGAAAAGGGTAAAGTGTTGGAAATGGTAAAATATGACCAAATGTGGCTAAGTGTTGTAAGAATTTGAGAAAAATCAAAGTGGTAATAATCTACAAGCCAGCGTTAGGGCGCTAAGTCGGGTAGATGTCCAGGTCAGTTTGGGTAAGAGGTTAGGGTCTGGCCGGATCCAAGACGGGTCAGATTGATTGGGTCAGTCTGGTAAAGTCGGTTCGAACTAGGTTGGGTTGTTAAGACTGAAATTTATATATTTTAAATCCCTAATAAAATGGTAAGAGTTATAAAGTGTTCGAACTATTAAAGGATGTACAAATGTGATTAATTGATTTAATTAAAGTAAAAAGCCCGAATTGGTAGAAAACGTACAAAAGGTACTTATGTGATTAGTTAAACCAATGGGTAAGTCCGTACTTGACTAATTGGTAGACGACTTACTAAATGTAGGTCGAACGAAAAATGATAAGATTTAATTAGCATTAATTGACGAACGAGGAAAGTATTCAAATCGAGGTTGTTCTAAATATTTAATTTATAAATGTATGCCATGTTTGCAAGCAAGTGCTTTGAAAAGAATGTTCAATTATTGGACTGTTTTTACAAGTTAAAGTTTGTTATGCATGAACTATTTTACAATGTAAGTGTATGTCATTTATTCGGCTAGACCTTCGCGATATGTTGTTATATTCATTATAATTCTTAAAGCTAATCCAAACCAAATTGTTTGGTGTGGAATCCTGTATTAAAACCTAACAATGAACAACCCTCATAATAGGGGCAACTAAAAGTCAGATAATCGGACATTATGATTTCGATTGATGTTTAACTTAAATGTTTATGTTATGCACAATATAGGGTACGATAGGCTGATTCCCGAAAGTACACATCTTAGGGTAATGTAGTCTTGTGACTATCAGGCACTATCAGTCCTTATGATTGGTACTGTTCTTAACTAGTTCTTGATCTTATGACTAATCAGTATAAAAGTTAATGATTCTAAATCTAAATAAATGTTGTTTCTATTATTCAAATATCTTCGTAATTATTGAAAAATTATTGAAGATTCTCCGAAAATGTTTAATTCATGAGATATTATGTTCATTAAATTGTTTTATATTTGCTGAGTGACTTAATTGCTCACCCTTTCTTAAACATAATATTTCAGCTAAGTCAGAGAATGCCAGTGGATCTGGTATAGATAAAGGGAAAGAAAAAGTAACCGAGTAGATGTGATGCCTAAACATTTAAGTTAAACATTTAAATCCATTTCAAACACTTAATCATTCAAAAACACATATATTTATATTAATACGCAACTAGTTAGTGCCTTAGCTGTAATGACCATGATTTGTGAGTCACATTGTAAATAAGATTAAGAACTATTTATCAATGAATTAAATTTTTGTGTGAATTACTTGTGCATTTATGTGTGAGTAAATGAATATGTGTGTGTGTGTGTGTGTGTGTGTTTATTAATCTAATAAATGTGACAAAGTAAGAGAATTAATGAATTAATTCAATAATAATCCAAGTGGTAATTAAATTAATACTAGTTGACTAGCCTGTGGGGTTTTAATTAAACAAGCCCAAGCAAATTGTATGTATATATGTGTTAATGTTTTGCAAATTAATCCAATCAAGCAACCTATATAATTTTAATAGAGCAAGTCTAATTGGATTATATGTCAGTCTATAAGGATTTAATGAGGAGTCTATGATTTACTTAAATGCTAGCCCAACCCTTTTTATAAGTGTAAGTTTTGTAAGTTAGTAGGATGAGCCCAATAATTTAAATTGTTGGAGCCCAAATGAATATAAACTAGTAGCCCAAAATTTGATCCAATTGGGAAATTAAAATGAAAGTCAATAGTTGGTCAAACATATATCTATGTATATTTAGAAGAGAAAAATAAAAGAAATTGAGGGGGGAAAGGTTATATGGCTGGTCACTTTGGGCCCCCACTTGGGGTGCATTGTTAACTTTTATGTTGCTTAAAAATTACTCTTAGCCATAGTTGTTAAACAACCCTGCCAACCACCCAACAACTATAGTCATTCAAGCTTGTCATTTGTTGTCTGATTTATATATGGTCAATTCGCGTAAATATACACGGTCAATCAAGTAATATAGAAGTAAGAAGGATGTCGAACCCACAGGGAACGGATAAGAACTATTCTGATTATCACGCAATTATCAATTTAATCTTGTAACGACCCCGAAATTCGGCCCATTTTATCACCTTAAATTTCATATTTATTAAACATTATTTCCTTAACGTCCAAATTTCGGTCCGTTAATAATCTTTAATCACCTTATTTGAACCCTTAATTGATTTTATAAATCATCAATTACCAAATTTTCGGTATAAATTATTTTTTTTTCTCGATTTAATCGTTATATTAAAATATTTGGATATTTAAAAATACTTACATCTCGATCCTAGTCCCTGGATCGCAACCTTTACTTTTTCTTTCTGTAGCTAGTATCATAATGCTCCACATTCAAAATCTAATGTTATTTACATTCGTACAATTATTCCTTGTTGCGTCATTCAAAATCAAACATATAATAATTTCTAACGTAACAGCTATCTTAAACATTCACGATTCACAATTTAACTCTATTTATTCTATACAGGTCCAACGTATATGAATAGACGAAACATCAAAACAAACTTTGTAATTTACCATATTGAATATAACCATTTCATTTACAATCTTCTAGATTGATCCATTTATAATATAATCCGATATTTCTGAAATTCATTTCTTAACCTGCAAAAGTTTATTTTAAGCAAGTAATGAGCACAACGGCTCAGCAAGTTCAACAGTTTATGCGTCACGTAGCACATACCTTAATATGTTTGGTGTGTGTCATACTTCATGTGCTTGTGCTTCTACTATAGCAATATATCTCATATCATTGCACAAAGTACACATAGTTGTCATATTATCCACGTATCACATAACACATAATTCCTATGCATTTGACAAGTTTTAACATATCATAACAGTTAAACATTTAACATTAAAGTACTGAAGAACTTGCCTGTATGTCCAATTAATTATTTGATAGCTCAAAACTCTCTCTCGATCAACCTATGATCATAAAATAATCAAATAATAATTATTTATCCTCTTATGATATTAATTTAATTACCTAATATCATCTCCGGTCCAATTATCAATTTATATGGTCAATTATATTAACCTCATCTCTCAATACATTAATTTAACTTAATATCAAACACCCTCGATACGGACAACCCGACTCATCGGATAAAATTTAGCATAATCGGTTGACCGAAAATTTATTTAATCATTTTCTAACTTGTAACTTTACTTGATTAATATTTAAAGTATTTAAATATTAATCTCCAATATTTAATATTCATGCAAAAATATTAAACTTAATGCCCAAACATCATTTCTATATTTTTAGTATTTTTCTATAATTTTCTATGATTTTTAAATAATTTTTAAACATTTATTTCAATTAAAATCACTTCTGAGGGCATTTTGGTAATTTTTGCGCCCTTAGGGACACATTAGGTATTTCCCGGAAAGCCCAGGGGCATTTTCGTAATTTCACCAATGTTAGGGACATAACCGGAATTTCCCGAAAAGTCTAGGGGCATTACCGTAATTTTCGTGGTCAAAGGACACGACCGGTATTAACCGAAAAGGACAGGGGTACGTCCGTAATTTCCATCGCGTACGTCGGCCGCGCATGGCGCGCGACCTTCCCCTTTCAGCGCCTTAAAACGACGCCGTTTCGGCCCCTGTTTCAGAAAAACCACGCCGCGCAATGCGCGGCATGCCCAGATTTTTTTTTTCTTCCTTCCGCGAACAGTAAACCAACTTAAGCCAAAAAATACCAAAATTTCTTCACAATTTCCACAACATAATCATTCCAAAAATTATATAACTCATAGATATACATCCAAAAATTATTTGGAATAATTATTTTAATTATTTACTATTTTTTCACCAAATTATTTTACCACCATAAATATTACAATAATTTAAATAAGGTAATTTATACATTTCCAAAGCTAGCAAAATCTCCCTATGAAGCTTGTTATTCTCCTTCATGGCACCAAAAGTTCTTCCTTTCTTGGTGGTGGTGATGGAGGCTACGGTGGTGGTGATGGTGGTGGAGAGAAGTAGAGAGAATTGTATTGTTTTATTTTTTTGTGCTTTCCTTTTTCTTTTCATTTCTTTTTCCTTTAATAGCTACCCAAAGTTAATTAATTTGGAAACTAAACACCAAGTCCACCGCCTTTCTCTTCCACTTTCGGATAAGCAAAGCAATAAACAAGCATAATTACACATTTAAAATACATTACATATTTATTTCGTGTAATAAATATTTTATATAGTAAATATAAAATATTTATTTTAATTCATCAAAAATCATAACATGATTTATAATTAATTTTAATACCTCTTTTGGGTACTTTACTTGATAAATTTTGTACACGTATAATGACATGCATGTAATTATATGAGGTAATTAATAACTCCAAAAATCATAAAATAATTCCTATAACATATAAAAATTATTTTTCATAATTTTTCACTTCATTACTTGGACATCATGTTACACTAACATGTTCTCGTTTCCGAAATATTAATCCTCATAAAAATCATAATAATTCCATTATACATAAATATAATTTTTAATGAGTTAAAACCTTCATTTTCCCCATTTATTTCTCATTTCTTTACTATCTACATTAACTTCTTTTTATATATATAAATTATATAATTTAATATTATATAATTTACATATTTACATTCTCCTTTCTTAAATAATTTCTTAAATTCCTCCAAAACTATTCATTTATTAACCCTTTCATTAATTTAATCTTCTTATATAAATTATATAATTATTTTTTTATATAATTTATATAATTATAATTTTCTTCATACATCACTTTAATTTTCCTATATAAATTATATAATTTATTATTATATAATTTATATAATTACATTTCTTCTCAATTAATTTCTAAATTTCCACCATACTTTCTTGATTAAATCTAAAATCAATAATTATAATTTTATTAACTTCCTCATCCACTTTTTATTTAAAATTGGATTAATTTAATTATTAATCGCTTAATTTTTATAATTAATGAAATTTATAATTATCAATTAAACATGCACATTTATATACAAATATATCTATATACATATTTATTTCAGATTCCTCACATTCCCACATACCACCATTTATATAATAATTTATGTACTTCCATAATAATTTTATTGTACCTTTACATATAATTTCTTTTATTTTTCATAAATTGTTTTTAAATAATTTATTTACTTTTCAATTAATTTAAATCAACATCAATTATCACCATCTCTATACCGATTTAATTTATCAATTAAATCTCTTCACATACCTTAAATTACATAAAATATCACAAATAATTTAACAACCTCGATAATTCTATTAATTAATTCTCATTTAATATTATTAAGGAAATCCTGAAAATTCGGATCCTCACAAATCTAATTTAAATGATCAAAAATTTTAATTATGAAAATATTAAGTTAAAAGCTAATTAACAAGAATTGATTATCAGATATTTAAAAGCTTAGGATTACAACTTCCCCAATTGATCACAATAATCTCTTCACCCTATTTCCAATTAATTAATTCTCATGAGTTGTTAATGGAGAATTCCTATCTATTTATTAACTTTGTTCAATAAATAATAAAAAGATCTAATCCAATTTCCTTGCTACCATTAGTGCAATATAAACTTAAACTAGACTCATTAAGAACAAACTCTCAACCACATTACATATGACACATAGATATTTTCATCCTATGCACTATTATGCTATTCTCTTAAAAAGAATCAACAAGTTCATATGTTATTATACCCAAATCTAATCCTAGATTTCCTTCTCCAATTCCATATAAGATATCAGATTAATTACTGTGCACACAGTTAAGAAATTAAGCACGAGATATAATTAACAACTCAAATAGAATCAATAACTAAAAATAAGTATGAATTAATTATCGTAAATCAAAAGGTTCCATTGAAATCCTAATTAAACATTTAGTTTATCATAGTCAAATAGAAAACCATCATCATAAATATAAATAACATTCAAAAGTTCAAGACAGAAAGATAAGGAAATGAGAAGAATAAAACTCTATAGCCTCTCTAATCCTTGTTCTTCAATCTTGATTTTCTTGTGCTCTTCAATTCACGTTTATGGAGGTTCCTTCTTTTCTTCTGTAGCTCCCTTTGTAAATCCCAAGTCTCCATATATATACTAGTCATCCCTAAGTAGGGTTGTAAGCGTCCAAAACCAATTAGGAAACCAAAATCTTCAGTAAATCGCGAAATAGCCTGACTGATCTGCGACCCAGCATTACCAGCTCTCACCATAGTACTATTCTAGCGCTGCTAGCTTTGGCCGTTTTACCAAAAATTACAAAATTGCCATTTAAGCCCCCGAACATGCCTGTTTTGCCCTTTTTTCACCTTGCTGTAGAAAATAAACATAAATGCGAATAAAATGTACTAAAAAGACTTAAAAACAACAAAATAATAAGCCTAAACATATCCAAATCATAGGTATAAAACCTACTCATCAAATACTCCCAAACTCAAGACTTTTCTTGTCCTCAAGCAAAACACGAAACAGAAAAATAAACATAACTAACTAATCTATCTACATGAATACAAATGCATGACAACTAATATGTCGAGCAACAAACCAGCATAATTCAAAAAAATCCAGCCTTAAAGATCCTTAACTAAATTTTTAGCAAGACTTTAAGTTAATGCACAGTTGAAAATCTAACATATCACCAATTTCATCTCACTCTCGACCCTTTCATGTGTGTGTGAATTCAATATATCAAACCAATCAAAATCTCAATCCAATTCATGAATATTAGTACTTAATAAAATATTTTATTACCCCTCTATACACTTATTTTCACATTTTCACATTTTTCTATTTTTCTTTTTTATTTTACGAGTGCGTCTTACACTCCATGTCGTATATTATTATCTTAGCATGTGCAATATCCATTTTTCTTAGGCTTTTCAAAATTACCCTTGTAGTAAACTTTCCACCAGTGACTCCCAAATTAGTAGGCTTTAGGAGCACTAAGTGTAGAGACACTCTTAAGGGCTTACTTGTTCGAGCAATAGAGGCCACAAAAACAGATTAACCAAGATCTACTCATATCTGTCTAATTTTCTTCGTGTTTTTCTTTTCATTACATTTCAGACAGACATCGAAGCAGTTATTTATTTCCATTATATTTTATGTTCCAACAAGTGATAGAAGTTTTCTATATCCTTAACAAGAACCTAATTCATAAACTGAACCAAAACCTAACTAATTTAATACATTGAATGTGCACAATTAAGAACAAAGGGTCTCAAGTTTGACAAAACCAGCAAACAGTTAAAATCTTCAACTTAGCAATCCTTATCCGTCATACTAAATTAATTAGGTAATTAATCAAGTTTTCATCATTGGCCTTCCTTAAATTCCATATATTAATTCATTGCCCAAATGTCCCTAAATGCGATTTTTTTTTCATTTTTCATTATATATGAATGCTCCGAAGTAAATGCAAAAAGATAAATATTTTTGTGATTTATTTATTTTTATTTTAGTTTTGATTAACAAAACGAACCTAAATCTAAATGAAATATGCAAATAATGCAACTAAATAGAACAACAGAGAAATGCCATGAAATTGCAAAAAGCAAAATGCACCCCCAAACTCATATTGAGCTATGACCTCATGCGAAAAATATAAAATGTGAAAAATATAGATAAGAGAAACAAAGGACTCCCTTAATCAGGTTAATTTTCACGATCGACCTCCGCACCATCATCGCCATCCTCATTCTCATCTTCTTTGTCGTCAACATTTGCGTTTGAGGGTGGATATGGTGATAAAGCCGGCGGCATCGGGAGATGGACATGTGGAGCAGTAATGACCAAGAAAATTCACTGTAAATTTTTTTTTTTGTAAAATAAAATTATGCAAACTTATCTTGTACAATTGTGTGGTGTATATATATATATATATATATATATATATATATATATATATATATATATATATATATATACATGAGTTTAATTAAATGTTCGTATTGATTGCAAATTAATGCGTTACGTTATTTTGTACCCAATGAATTAAAATTAATTGATTTAATTAGGGAACAAAAGTTGTGATCATGTGATTCAATTTATTTAATTTCATTTGTTATGATTAAATTAACCAATTCGAATATTGAATTTAAATTAGTTGGGTTATAATACAATTTAATTTTATGATTAAATTGATTACTTAGAATTATGGGAGAAAAGTCCAATAATTATTTTATTTGACCTAATGTATTAAATTAAGGTGTTTGGGGTGATATCTTATTTTATTGTAAGCCCAAATTAATGGGTTAGTAAATCTAGAGTCACAATTAATGAAACCCATGTTCAATTTAATTAAACCCAGCCTTTGTTAGTTGAGCATCCCATTTCCTTATTATGGGTTCTTATGTAAGGAGGCCCAATCCTTGACCCAAATGTTAGGAGATTTCAGCAGCCCATTACCTTGAGACCAAATGTAACAGCCTAAGACCTTGACTAAAGATTTACGCATAAGAAGTGCTCAATCATTTTGGGATAAAATCAGCAACAAGATTTCACGTGAAATGGCCATCATTGCAAAAGCTGTTGTGCATGGCAATTGCCTGCCCAAGAGGCCTGTTTCTACAGCCAAGAAAAGCCTGGGTAGAGCACATTGGTTGCTCAATGTAGCAGTAATGATGAAGAGTATAGAGTTGATGATAGTTACTCTTGCTTGCTTGTTTAATAAAGAAGCTCTCAGCCATTATTCACTTACCTAAATTGCTGAGTGTAAGTTTAGTAGCTAAACAAATTCAATAGAGAGAGAGAGAGAGAGAGAGAAAGAGAGAGAGAGAGAGAATTCGAAAGGCTTAAAAGGAGGAGAAGAACCTCCAATCAGAGTTCTTGTCAACCAAAAGCTACAAAAATCATAAGACTCCACATTTGAAGGAATAATCGAGTTCAACCTTTAAACTTCTAGACTAACTATGTTGTTGTTGTTGTTGTTGTTGTTGTTGTTGTTGTTGTTATTTTCTTCATTCCTTATTGGCTAATGTTTGGGGGTGATGTGTTGTTGTGTGTTGGGATCATGTATGATCCACAGAAGGTATAAGGATGGATATGGCTAGAGTTATGTGCTCATACATGTATGAAAGTGCTATATATCAATACATGCATGATGGATGCTTGATTAAAGTTGTCAATGAAATGTTCTTCTAAGTTTTATTATTTAAAGACTAATTTTTAACCAAAAAGATTTGCTATGTAAGGTATATGCATATGACCTTATGTGAGAGTTAGATGGAGGTATGCATGCTAGATGATTTCATCATAAGGTGAAACTTATGCTAAGTGATCGAATCACCATGTGCATGAATTAGGATAATATGTTATGTGCTATTGGAGATAAGTGTGTAAACAAATATAGTGATAAGTTTAAACCTTGTGAAAATGTTTTTCAAACTAAACACTGGTCATAATACCAAAATCATTTTCAAATGCTTCATAGTAGTCAAGCTGTGTACTATGTGATTTTCTATAATGCATGTTATATTAAAGACAATGCAATTGTTGCTTTATGTGCTATCTGATATGAAATATGTTTTCAAAACTTAAATGGCTAAACATGCTTTGCAATGGAAATGAACCAAGAAATTGCATGCTAGAAGTCTAGGAATAACGATTTGCATGAAGTGTATAAAGATCTAAATGTTGCTTGTATGCTCTAGAACATCAAAAGTTAGATAAAATGCTGAGTTTTTGAGTTTTGGCCAAGCTCACTTGCGCTCAGGGTGAGTGCAGTTGCGCCTGAGTGTTCTGTCAAAAATTTTGCACTGGAGCGCACCTGCGGTCATTATGAGCGCAGCTGCGCCCAACCTTTTCTAATGGAGTGCACCTGCGGTCATGACGAGCACTGTAATGATATGCAATTTGTAAAGATGATAATTAATTAATGAAATTAATATTTCAAAGTGCGACAAGTGTTTTTGGACAAGCCCTTTATGGATTATTTGATTAAAGAATAAAATTCAAGCTTAATGAAACAAATTTGGATAAAAAAGAACTTGAATTGGACTAAAAATGAACAAGTCATGATTTTATTTGAATTAAGTTCTCTTGGATTCTTGAGGAAAGTCCAAAGTGCCCTTGTATATCTAACTAATGACGTTGGTATCCTAAAATGGTGTAATGACTAAATTATCTTTATTTAGTAATGAAGAATGACATGAATGCCCTAACCATGCATGAGTTAAGCTAACTAGGATTAGTTAGTTTTGAAGAATTATATACAAATCATGCATGTACATATATTTGTAAGCATAAATCAAGTTAGGTTCATTTTCATTTCCATATTATCATCCAAGTTGGCTAAGTAAGAGTTCTTAAGAGAAAAGGAGCAAGAGAGCTAGGGTTTGCCAAAACCTTGAAAGATTTCAAGAAAAAGAGTGCAAGAGAAGCCTAAATAGTCATCAAAGTGGAACATCTATCTTTAAGAAGGTTTATATTAAGAAGGAGAATAGCTTATAGAAGGTATAAAGGTGTACATGTTCTAAAGTTCATCATTTATGTGCTTAAGTGAAAAACTAAGTGTATCCATACATGTATCCATGATTGAAGGTAGGATTTATGTGATTTATATGCTACATGAGTAGTTCATAAGGAAACACTAAGCTCAAGTGTAGTATAACAAAGGTGATGCACTATTTATGCATATATTCAAAGTTAAGGAGTATGATTCATGGAGGATCATGTGTTATTTGTTGGAAATTTTGATGTAACCATAGATGAAGGTGTTGAACCTGTTTGATACATGTATATTTTTATGCTAGATAGCATCTTAGTGCACTAATGGAAGAGAAGCATAAGTTCATGAAAAATTGTAATATTAGGCTATGATTGGCATATAAAACAAATTATAATCTGTAAAGTTCTTTAGAAAGTGCATGTAGAAGTTATATGGACTTACAAAGTTGCTAAATGTGTATGTGGTAGCATATGTGATGCATGGAGTTCAAGAGCTTAAGTTAAATTTAAGAATGGAATTGAGTAAAGTTGACAAAATACCATCAAAGTGTGATTTTTGGCCATTTTGGGTAATTAATGGTAAAAAGAAGCCAAACAACTAAGTTTCGTGTAAATACACATGTTAGAATCGAATTGGGAGTCGTTTGGCATCTATGGCAATAAATGCAAGTTTTAAACATTTAAAAACGTTCGCCGACACCTAAAATGAAATAATTGAAAAAATAAGGCCATTTTAAGATTTTTAAATATTTTAAAGGCCCATGTATGTCATATATATGTTATATGTGCTAAATGATGTGTTGGAACCAATAAATTCAATTTAAGGTAAAAAATAATTTGGAAATTTACTTTTTTTTGAAACAGCAGCACTGCGCCGGGGCGAGGAGATTTGCACTGGAGATGGCGCCGGGGCGCAGTGGCACTGAGAGGATCTCCCTGGTAGTGTCTTCAGAGCTCGCCGGGGTGCAGTGTGGCCGAGAGGATCTCGCGGCCAGCGAGGTTGATGCTGCTAGGGCGCGGTCCTACTACTTGTAATGTTCCGAACTTTCAAGAAAGTTGTAATCCGACTTTATATGAATAAATAAAGCTTGAATTATATCTTATATGTGTTATGGAATATTCGTTATTGTTTATTTATATGTTTCGGTTCAAGTATCCAACCTTAGCACGTAAAAGGAGAATAAAAGTTTTTTTTTTCTTTTCAAAAAATAAAAAAATAAAAAAAGAGGATAAAACCTAAACCCTAAACCTTAGGGTCTAAATCCTAGAAAATCTAACCTAGGTCCTTGAGCATTACGTATACGTCAAAATGGTATTCTGCTTCAGGATTCATCTTTCGCACGCTTTGAAAACGCGTTATAGCTGATAAAAGTTTTTCTCAAAAAGCGCATCGGGAATAGGACGAAATAGGGAAAAGACGAAAAATATTTTTTTGCCTTTTTGATTGTCTAACCATTTTCTAAGAAATGATAGTCAAAAATACTATTCATAAAAAAAGTGCTACATCTTTTGGACTTTTCACTTCACAGAATAGTGTTTATTCGGAACAAAACTCTGTAATATCTGACTTTTAAATCAGTAAAGATCAATTCAACCGGAATACTTAGAAATGAACAAAGTTAGATGTAACCGGGTTAGAAAACCCAACTAAGACCTAAATTTAGTTACAAACTTACTAAACTAGTTACTTAATTAACCTAACTAAATGATTTAACTAATCTAGTTAAAATGAAACTAGGTTTGATATCATCTGGTTGGAATCAAACTAGATTTAGGTAACTAGGTTACCATCTAATCTAACTATGACCTAACTAAACTAAACCCTAACTAAATCTAAGTAAACTTACTTAGGATTAAGGCTAATCAAGCTTAAGGTTAACATAATATAAAGGTTAAACTAATTGGTTAATTAATTACCTAATCGACCAATCAAGTTCCTAGCTTTATTCTTAATTAACCTAAGCATGAATTAAACTTAATTAAGGCCTCCTAACCTCATCAAAATCGTTCATCACTCAAGGAAGAAAAGGCCAACTTGTTCACTTCTAACTTTAGTAAAAGGTAGGCTTGACCTTAGCCTTTGAAATGGTAGATGATGATGTCATAAAAATGTGATGATTATATGAAATTAATGGCATTTAAAGCCCTAGATGACCCAGCCATTGGGGGGGGGGGGGATTAATGCAATGATCATTTTGATATTTTGATTGCACAATTACAAGTTCATACCCCGACAAAATGTTAGTTCATACCCCGGTTAAATGCAAACACCTCATACCCTTGAAAATCTATAAATAGGGAGCTCATTCTTCATTAGTTCTCACCATTTTTCAAAGATCAAATTCTAGCATTAAAGTTATTGTAGACACCCAAATTTTGCATTTCTCTACTAACCCTGACAGGAGGGCAAAATCGTCAAGTGACCCAATATACGACAAGGAGAGGTGGGCGCCAAAATGCAGTTCCCACCACGGCTTACGATCAAGGCTGTCAAACGCAAAACGAGAATTGAGGCATCTGAGGCGAGGCCTACGGGCCATCCAGACAGAACCCGATGCGAATCGCCAAAAAAGGACAAGGACACTGCAATTACAGCATTAGGGTGGGGTCTCGACGTCGGAAAAACCATTCCCAGAATTGATTCAGGTATCAAAGAACAGCTTTCCAAAATAATACAGCAGAAATTGGCAAATTAATACCGCGTGGCACGAAATTCGAGAAAAATGCGCCGGACAGCCGCGGATGCAGTCGCGGCTGCCGACAAAAAGACGTTCGCGTGGCTCGAGGGCGGCACACGGCAGCCGAGGAGACGGCCACAGCAGGCAGCCGCAGATGCATCTGCGGCTGGCCGCAGATGTATCTGCGGCTGCCTGCTGAGGCACTATAGATCGCCATCTTCAACCCGAGAACCAGAGAGAAGAAAAAAAAAGAAAAAGAAGGAGAGAGAGATCGCGCGGGAGAGAGAGAGAGAGTTCGGTTTTTGCTAGTTTCAAGCCATAAATCTCTTGTATTGTGCTAGGTAATCTAGTCTTCTTGTAGTGTTGTCCGATTTGTGGAATATAGAAGCGTTAATCGGCATTTTGCAAGGTGAAATGAGTGCATTCTTGAGTTTTTTGTTGTATTGTTAGTATAATATTGTGATTGGTGTTTTTGATGTAGTTTATTGTTACATATTGGTAATGATCCGTGGATTAGGGGTTGATTAGCGAGGGTTCCATCGGAACATAATTCCTCCTAACGCCCCGATGACATCCGTACGGTGATTTGTTCGTTCGTTATGGTGATAAGTAATGTGTAATGTGATTTGGGCGATATTTGGGTTATATAAAGTGATAGCAAATGTTTAGAGCTTGTTAGATTTGTTTTAGTGTTGGTTATGCTGTGATGGGATGGTTGTGAGCCTAGGGAGGAGATCCTAGTGGTCGAATCCCGATGATGGACGTTTTGGGTGTATGTAATCGTGGCATAGGGTCCATGGCGATGTATTTGTAATATCGGGCCTTAACGCAATATCAATCGTGATCGGGTTAAGGCCCCGTGATAAATAAAAATATGTGATTGTGGGTGTTTGGGGTTGTCTGGATGGCTTACATGCCCGTAGATAACCCCGACACGTTTTGGGATGTATGTTTTAATTTACGACACGAAAAAAATGGTTTTCAAAATAAGGCAAATAATGAAGATTTTATAAAATCAAGCAAATTTAGGATATTAGATTTCACGAGGTTTAAAGGTTAAGTGTTTTGGTAAACTTTAATCCATAATTGATGAATAGGCTTTAGTTGGTTTTAAAGCGTCACAAAAAACGATGTTGCAAATAAATAAATGTTTTCATTAAACTTTGTGCATAGGGTTAAAGAGTTCTAGAAGTTGCCCTCGATTTATTTATATTAACTGTTAGAAGGCAATGTATAGTCTCGATTCCTATTTGACAAAAGTTTAAAACTATTGTTTTCTAAAATGACATCTAAATAAAAATCCTCAACGCTTTCGAAATTAAAATCAATCTTTCTCATAAAAAGCGAAGCTTCGTCATTTGGGTCAAAGAAACGTCCAAAACACTTTCCAGATAACACTTTTGCCATATAAAAATAAAAGCGAACTTTTATGCAAAACGCACCACAAACATTCATCTAGGCACGCACGCACACACACGCAAACCACACATTTTAGGATTTAAAAAGGATAGGAAAATATCAAGATTGCGGTAACCGTGTTTCACGGAAGTCGGGGGGTGCCTAACACCTTCCCCTCGCTTAAGCAAGCCCCCGAACTCTATGAATCTCGGTTTGCGGACCAATTAATCGGAGTCACATATGAGCCAGCGATTACGAAAACAAATTCGGATGAGTTGGTACATCCATTTCAAATATACCAACTGGCGACTCTGGTCAATTGGCTCATAAAAAATCGATCTTTCAAAACCCGTCGACACTAAGCCGACCCTTTTCAAAAGTCACATCTCAAATAAAAGGCTAAAATTGGAAAGGGACATTTTTAATTATTAAAAAACGAGACGGCGAAAATCCCGGCGTCGACAGCTGGCGACTCTGCTGGGGACATTAGAGGGCTTAAGCCGCATTTAAAATCCTGATGTTTTCCTATCCTTTAAAAAATCTAAAAAATGTGTGTTTGCGTTATTTGCGTTGATTTACCTTGTTGTGCGTATGTGGATGGTGTGATTGCGTTTTTTCTGTTCAAATCTTTACTTTAGTGGATGGTGTGATTGCGGTTTTTCAAATCGTTACTTTATTAGCATCATATGCATACGGTGAGGACGATGAATGTATGATTGAATGTATGTTGAGCAGTTCCTCCTCCTGAGGCAAACCCGTCGGATGTGGATTACTGGACTCAAAGGGGTGCTCCCCGGCGAGGCTCAGGAAAAGCATCCACTCAGATCCAATCCAATTGAAAGATCGGATTCATTCCCTTCGAGTATGTTGCGAAGATCTGGGAACCTTCATGCCGAAAAGCCCGCGAGAGTAACTTAGGGTAGGTCAGCCTCAGATAAACCCAACGCGAGGGAAGTCTCTTCATACCCTTTTACATTTTACGCACGTAATATCATACTGTAGTCAAACATGTTGTACCTCCCACTTTTATCAAAATAAAATACTAACCTCTGTTTTACAGGGACAGCTTGGAGAGCATCATAAATTGCACAATGTCATTACTTTGGATAAAATAAAGGGATACTAACCCTGTTTTGCAGGAAAATATTACAAAACTCAAAAACTCAAAAAATATTTGCTTTAGCATGCATCCACCAAAGTCATTTCCCGAAACTAAACTTCGGTTGTTTTATACGCAGGATTGCTCCCCAAACCCGTATCCGATCTAAGAAAGCCAGAGAATTAACAGTCGAGATGGCTGAGAACCCTAATCCTGACCTGGCTCCCGTATCTCGGGAAGAGTTCAATGCTGTGAAAAACCAAATGACCGAGCTGACCATGTTGCTCAAGGAGCATTTCAAACTAAAATCAGGGCCACAACTCGAGGACCCGGCGGGGCCATCATCCCAAGGAAACGCACTGACCCCGGAAACTCCTAAAGTTGAGCTACCAAAGCAAGTCATTATCATCCCCGAAGATGAGGTTGCCAGCGGTGTTAGTAAGAAAATAAAGCAGATGGAAGAGGCCATCAAAACGATGAAGGGGATCGGGTCATATGGCAGTGTTAATTATTCCGACCTGTGCATCTTTCCGGGAACCAGATATCCAGAAAAATTCAAACTCCCCGAATTTGAAAAGTACAACGGGTCGGGGGATCCCTACACGCACCTGAAAGTATACATCGGAGAGCTAGGAGGATATGCTGAGGATGAATCGCTAAGGATGCAACTGTTCCAGAAAAGCCTGACAGGGGAGGCTAGGACGTGGTATGCAAGATTGGATAATGCTAAGATCCACAACTGGGAGGAGCTGGCCCACACTTTCCTAACCCAGTACAGTTTTCAGTCCCAGATGGCCCCGGACCGCTACCAGATGACCAAAATCAGAAAACAGACCAGTGAATCCTTCAGAGATTATGCTCAGCGGTGGAGGAGGATGGCAGCCCAAGTGAACCCACCCATGAGTGAGGCAGAAATGGTCATGACTTTCATTGATATCCAGGAGGCTCCCTATTATGAAAGAGTAATGGCGGGAATAGGAAAGCCTTTTGCGGAGATGATCAAGCATGGGGAAATGGCTGAGATGGGTTTGAAGTCAGGAAAGATCAGAGATCTCACAGCTCTCGAAGCTGTGGCTGAGCAAATCCAGAGTGGGAATTACGGCAGTTCATCCCGGAGACCCCAAAAGAGAAAGGAGGAGGATGTGTCCCTGGTACTACAAGGACTATCAGGGAAAACAATGACCAGCCCCCCGGTCCACATACAAAGAAATGAGGCCCCACGCCCATCAAATTTCAACAATCAGAGGTATGAGGGGCGTCGAAAATTCGAAAAGCCGCAAGAGAGGGAGTTCACCCCTTTGGGGGATTCGTTGGAGCAGATACTGACCCTGCTGGTAAGCCAGAAGAAGATTACCGAGCTATTGCCTCCGTCAGACCCAAAGAGCAAGAGATATGACCCTAGCAAGAGATGCGCCTACCACTCGGCATCCCCGGGGCATGACACCCAGGAGTGCTGGTCTCTCAAACACAAGATCCAGAACATGATTGACAACGGAGAAATCGTGGTGGAACAACCGGAATCCCCGAATGTGAAGGCCAACCCTCTTCCCGAGCATAATGGGGGAGGCGTAAATACAGTGGAAGCTAGTGGGGCGGAGGGTCCCCTAAGATTGAGATACATAAGGAGGATAGAAGGAGAAATTGCTGTGACCAATGCCCGGGATGATGCGCCAAGGGAGCCTATTAAGTTGGTTGGAGTAATTCAAGGGACCAAAACAGAGCCTATCCGGTTATCAGCTCCAAGACCCCTTGTCGTAACAGCTAGATCACAATTGCCAGTCACCAACCTGAAGACTGTTCCGTGGAATTACGGGGAAAAAACCGTGGAAGAGGCCAGTTGTGCATCGGTCAGCTCCAAAGGAAATCCATTGTATCTACCAAGGCGGGTTTTTGAAAACACAAAAAGGGAAAACGGGAAAATATCAGAGGACAAAGCGTTGGAGTTTTGGGAGAAGATGAATCACGGCAAGGCAAATGTGGCCAAAACACTGGAGGTGCAGCCACCCCTGACATCCATCTTAGATCTTGCCTTGGCCTCAAATGACCATCATCAAGTATTAAGCAAAGTCCTGGAAGAGGCCCATGTCCCCAAGACAATCAGTACAGAAAGATTCAGCCACTTGGTGGGCCATCTGTTAGACAGCAATGTAATATCATTTACCGACGACGACATCCCTGAAGAAGGAAGGGGGCACCGAAAGCCGTTACACATTTCTGTCATCTCGTCCGGATATGTGATGAACGGAGTCTTGATTGATGGTGGGTCAGCCCTGAACATTTGCCCATACAATACTCTGGAGAAAATGAAGATCAACCCTAAGCGCTTGCGGGCCAGCCAAGTGGTGGTAAGGGCGTTTGATGGATCGAGAAAGGACACGGTGGGAGAGATTGAGCTGCCGGTGGAGATTGGCCCGTATACTTTTGATATTTCCTTCCAAGTGCTAGATACCACGGCCAGTTACAACATGCTCTTGGGGAGGCCCTGGATTCATATGGCTGGGGCAGTTCCCTCCACTCTGCATCAGCAAATAAAGTTTATCGTTGAGGGACACTTGATCACAATCGCGGCAGAATCTGACTACCCTGTTCCCTCTGTAAAAGGCATGCCGGTGATCCATGTGGACGAATCAGCCGAACCAATCAGCTATCAAGCGTTTGAAATCAGCACCCCTCAATACAAGCAATTGGGAGCTCCGGAGTTAAAACTTAAGATGTCCCCCGAGCTCACCTTCGTTGCCCAGGAAATGATGGCAATGAACTTCCAGCCGGGGCAAGGGCTGGGCAAGCACAGCCAAGGAATCACCGAACCCATCAAAGTACCAGTGCAGTCAGGCAAGGCAGGGTTAGGATATCACGGAGGTATGAGGACGAGAAACACATACAAGAAAATTCCCGTGCGGATAACCGGAGTCCCGATACCGAAAGTCGATAATGAACAATCCCCGAGGATAATCAAGCCTGCGTCTGGAACAGAGGGTAAGGTGGAGACTCCCCCAATCAAAGGAGGGGCCCAGCAGTCGGATTTCCTACAGGAAATTATGGAACAGTTCGAGAAAAAGTGCCATCTTCCGGGACAGTCAGGCCCCAATGAAAAGGGAAAAGAGAAGATGACTGAGGGCAAGCAGATCATGCCATTTATAAATTGGGCCGGGTTAGAAGTGCCCGAGGAAAGTGAAAATGAGAGCCGAAACCAAGTTGCCGCAATCATTGAGGAGGTGCCAGATGCAGAGACCCCCTCCATCACTAGCTCTAAAACCGAAGTGATCCCCAGGAATTGGACCGTGCAGCCAGTAGTATCCAGAAAAGGGTAAATGCAGGAGTGTCCGGGAATCTTGTCCAGTAGGGGGATCAAGGGGTTTTTAAGACGGTGTTTTGTTTTTATGTATCTGCACGTCTATTTCATACTTTTGTCATGATTATTGAAAAGGAAGTCATGTACCTAATGTTTATATATATGACAAATATTTTTGTTTCATGTCAGGTGTACCGAGTTGAGTCATTCTAGCCTAACAAACGATTTTCCAAATTTGAAAGACGATTATGATTTTGATATAGAACTGGATTTCGATTTGATGGGAATTGAGCAGGACGAAGCAGATGATGACGACGCTCCCGACGAGATCAAAGAGTGGGTCGAGGATAAACCCAAACCCAACCTAGACCAAACCATCACCATCAACATAGGAACCCCTGAAAACCCCAAAGAGCTAAAAATTGGGGCAGACTTGACTCCCAACCAGAAAGAAGAAGTAGCTGAACTGTTGAGCCAATATGAGGATGTGTTTGCTTGGTCACACGAAGACATGGTCGGTTTGTCCACGGACATCGTGGTACATCGATTGCCTATCAAGGAGGGTTTCAGGCCAGTTAAGCAGAAGTTGAGAAAGTTAAAGCCAGAGTGGAGCTTAAAGGTGAAAGAAGAGATAGTCAAGCAATTCAAGGCTGGGATCATCATGGTGTCTACTTACCCAGAATGGCTTTCCAATATAGTCCCCGTGGCGAAGCCTGGAGGAAAGGTGAGAGTGTGCGTGGATTATAGAGATCTGAACAAAGCCAGTCTTAAGGATAACTTCCCAGTGCCTTTCATACATATCTTGGTGGATAACACAGCTCAGTATGAAATGTATTCATTTGTCGATTGTTTCGCTGGGTATCACCAGATAATGGTGGCGGAAGAGGATCGAGAAAAGACTGCCTTCATCACCCCCTGGGGCACGTTTTGTTATAGACGACTTGCCTTCGGCCTCACAAATGCGGGAGCCACTTATCAGAGGGCCATGATGGCCCTATTCCATGACATGATGCACAAGGAGATAGAGGTTTACGTGGATGACATCATTGTGAAATCGAGGGCGGAATCTGACCATGTGACTCATCTTAAGAAGCTATTCGAGCGGCTCAGGAAGTATAATTTGAAGCTCAATCCAGCCAAATGTGCCTTCGGGGTTCAGTCAGGTAAACTCCTTGGATTCTTGGTGAGCAATCGAGGTATCGAACTGGATCCGGCTAAGATCAGGGCTATTGTGGATATGCCAGCTCCCCGTACAGAGAAAGAGATAAGGGGATTTTTGGGGAGGATAAACTTCATCAGTCGGTTCATATCCCATCTGACCACCACCTGCGAACCAATCTTCAAACTGTTAAGGAAAGACGCCTCCCGGAAGTGGAACAGTCAATGCCAAAAGGCCTTTCAGACTATTAAGAAGCAACTAACAGAAGCGCCAGTGCTGGTACCGCCAAAGGACGGGGTTCCCCTTTTCCTGTATATATCCGTGAATGATATGGCGATGGGTTGTATGCTGGGGCAGAAGAGTGAATCCGGTAAGGAGCATGCCATTTACTACCTCAGCAAGAGATTCAGCAGTTGTGAACAGAATTACACGCCGATCGAGAAAACATGTTGCGCCTTGGCCTGGGCTGCTATGAGATTACAGCATTACCTCCATGGACACACTACCTATTTGATCTCGCGAATCGACCCCTTGAAGTATATATTTGAGAGACCAATGCTGAATTGTCGATTGTCAAGGTGGCAGTTAATCCTCCAGCAATTCGACATCCTATATGTTACCCAGAAGGCCATGAAAGGGCAGGGAATTGCAGATCAATTATCAGAGATGCCGACAGGGGGGATGGAGCCTTTAGAGACTTTCCTACCAGGTGAAGACATACTGTGGGTCCAACAAGCGAGGTGTGATGACGAAGGGCAGTTTTGGAAAATGTATTTCGACGGTGCCATGAATGCTGAAGGGGCAGGAGCTGGAGCGGTCCTGGTATCCGTTACGGGCGAGCAATACCCTGTTCTCACCAAATTAAAGTTCAGTAACTCAAACAATACGGCCGAATACGAAGGATGCATATTGGGACTGAGATTCGCCCGCGATATGGGAGTGAAAAGATTAGCCGTGTTCGGAGATTCAGAATTGGTAATCAGACAGGCGACTGGGGAGTATGGCACTAAGGAGCTTCGGTTACTCCCGTACCACCGGTGTATAGTCCGATTGATGCAAGAATTTGAAGATATAGCTTTCCGACACATTCCCCGGGGGCGGAATGACTTCGCCGATGCATTGGCTACCCTGGCTTCGTTAGTCCACGTACTCAAAGGCAAAGCCACCCCACAGATTGAAATAACAGTACAAAGTGCCCCCGCTTACGAAGAATACATATCGGAGTTGTCAGAAGATGTGGCTCAACCAAATCAGCCCTGGTATCATGACATTCAGAAATACTTGAGGGATAGATCACTCCCCGACCAGGCGAACCGAACGGAAAGGCAGAGAATCCAGAAGATGGCGATGAAATTCTATTTAAGCGGAGACTCCCTGTATAAGAGGGATGTAGGCTTGGGATTATTGCGATGTGTGGACGAGACTCAAGCACAGAAAATCATGGGCGAAGTGCACGGTGGAGTATGTGGGCCGCATATGAGTGGGTCAATGTTGGCCAAGAAAATTCTGAGAACCGGGCATTACTGGCTATCACTTAAAGCTGACTGTGACGATCATGTCAAGCGATGTTTCCAATGCCAAGCACACGGTAATGTGATGCATGCGCCTCCTAATGAACTACATTGTATGACTTCCCCTTGGCCGTTCTCCATGTGGGGTATGGATGTTATCGGGCCCGTGGAGCCCAAAGCGAGCAACGGCCACCGGTTCATTTTCGTCATGATCGACTATTTCACTAAATGGGTAGAGGCAGCTTCTTTCCCCAAAGTAACGCAGGAAGTTATAGTCAGTTTCATCAGGAACAATGTGATTTGCCGATACGGACAGCCTGAAATCTTGGTGTCCGACAATGCCAAGAATCTGAACAATGCCCTTATGAAGGAGTTGTGCGCCCAATTCAAGATCAAGCATCTCAATTCTGTCATTTACCGGCCCAAAATGAATGGGGCCGTGGAGGCGGCAAATAAGAATATAAAGAGAATCATGGCGAGAATGTCTGCCAATCATCGGGGATGGCCGGATTTGCTGCCCCTCACATTGTTTGCATACCGGACATCAGTGCGAACGTCCACAGGAGCAACCCCTTACGCCTTGGTATATGGGATGGAGGCCGTTTTGCCAGTGGAAATGGAGATGGCATCCCTCCGGATTTTGCTCGATGCTCGGATTGACGAGGGGGATTGGATACAAAGTCGATACGACCAGTTAGCCTTGATAGATGAAAAAAGGGTGGCGGCTATATTACACGGTCAGTTGTATCAGCAACGTATCTCTCGATCGTACGACAAAAAGATTCGGTCCCGAAAGTTCAAAGAGAATGATTTAGTTCTAAAGAGGGTCATGCCCTGTCAAGACGAAGCCAAAGGGAAATTCGCTCCCAATTGGGAAGGGCCCTTTGTGATCAAAAAGGTTCTATCTGGAGGGGCCCTCATCCTACAGGAAATGGATGGCGAGGTATTTCCGCAGCCCCTGAATTCCGACTCTGTGAAACGATTCTACGCTTAAAAAAAAAAAAAAAAAAAAAAAAAAAAAAAAAAAAAAATTCTTTCTATCTCCCTTGTAACTCGAACTACGTAGGACCTGATCTCCTGACCTTGTGGGAGTACGTAGGCAGCCATCATGGCACGGTCCGTTCTACACAAAATAATAAACTTCGTCCCTATACCAAAACCACTTCCAGAAAATTCCGAAATCCTACACATTCCAAAACTTACCCAAACCTAACCACAAACCTTGTCCCTATACCAAAACCACTTCCAGAAATCCTATACCCTCCAAAACTTACCCAAACCTAGCCACATAATTAGCCCAAAGTCCAAGACTCACTTCGATGAAATCAGAGGGGCATGCGGCAATATCTGTGAAGTTCCAATCAAGACTTGAGAAAAGAAATAAGGCGATATATCGAAATCATAATCGACTGGATAAAATGAGGATCCAATGGAGGGCGACGATGCATCAAAAAGGGAAATGACTAAAACCATAAATATTTCTCTATATATACAAAACATTTTGCTTACAAGTCTGTCTTTTAAATAAAAGTGATAAAACTGACATAGTCTGTGCAGGGACTAAAATCATCTACAGGTCAGAGACCAGCTGGAGCAGGACGGACAGAATAGTCGAGGCCTCATGAACCTCCGGCTCATCCGCAATCTGCTGTCCCATCATGTCAATCCGAGTCAAAAGAGCAGCAGCACTGGTAACAGTCGTGGAATGGCCCTCCATAATGACTCGGGCCTGCTCTACGATGTTATCTCTGGCGGAAAGGGCGGCATCCCGGGCTAGTACAGCAGCATCCCGCTCCGCATAGGCGGTATCCCTCTCAGTCTCAGTAGTACTCAAAACGAACCGGAGCCGGGTACCCTCAATCATCAATCTCTGGATCCGATCAGTCAAGTCAAAGGAATGGGCATGTACCGAAGTGGAAACCTCCTCAATACCAGATCTGGGCGATAATCCTGAAACCTCAGGAGAAATGATCGCACCTGAACTAGTCTCACATGGAAAAAGTCCTCGGGAACCATCTAATACCCCGATCGGGTCAAAGTCGGCAATCTCTGAATCCCCGTGCAACCATAACAGATAATCGGGTGTCTGACCAGGGTGACTGTCCCCAAACTCGGCCGAGACCCTGTGTGACCAAAGATCGTATACCCTCAGCAGCTCCCTCTCCGTCTGAGGCGATATGAGAAATCGGTAGTCAGCAGCTCCCGCAAAGAGATGGAGATCTTGCATCTGGTCAAACTGCCCCATGACAGCTAAGGGATGATAAGTCGTCACCCCCCTCAAGCCAAGGAGAGGGAGAAAATCAAAAGGTGGCACATGAGTCAGGAAACTTTGGAAGGAGCAATAGCCCGAATAGATCAGAAGATGGAAAGGCTCCTCAAGGGCCGATAAGAGCTCCCTCCATGAGACTGTATCCGTGCATCGCCGGGGACGGAAAGAGAACTGCATGGCCAGGCTGTGGTTGAAACAGAACCCGTGTCGACGAAACTGCCCGATGGGTCTGAGGTGGCTCATGAACCATACGTATAACAAAGTAGAGCTTCCCCTAAATATGCGACCAGAGAAGGAATGACAATATGAGGCCGACAGGTAAGTCTCTGCTAATATCATGGGAAGAATGGTATGATCCTCCTGGAGAGCCTGCACCGCTACGATAACCCGCATATCCATGAGGTCGTCCCCTGCGGGCATGTACAGAACTGATACGACACAAGCCATCAAAACATCCACTCTCAAAGCGCCCCAGCGCTCTTCAGATACTGAAAAATCACTGAAAAACCGAGAGAAGCTATCCACCGAGCCAAATCTGTCAACCAGGAAGGATAGAGGAACAAGGTGGCTCGAGGAGGTCACGGATAGCAGAGCTGTCCTCCGCAAGCCTGTGAAAGTCAGAAACTGGCGGCGCATTTGGCCCGAGGTAACCCGTGCACATGGACCATCCACTGATAAACCGGTGAAGCGAGCATACTCCTCAAGAGTGGGAGTCAGATACTCCAGCCTAAACCTGAAAACCTGTCGGTCCGGGATCCAACAACTGAGAATGCCATCAACAAAGCCCGGCGGCACCTGAAATGACAGTAGAGCCAAGGAGTGTCCCAAAAGACCCTCTGCGATGATTCGGTCGGAGGGTAGCAAACTATCCAGCCACAAGAAGAGCCTGCCAATAATCCCTGAGGGGGCGCGAGGGTCCACGCGAACCACGTCCAGGGATGACATCTGTAAAAGCGGTATCAAAAGACTATACAGGGGTCAATTTTTCCTTATATATAACAAATCATACATCATACAAGCTATAATGGAATGAATGAATCATCAAAAGTAAACGATTGTGCATAAAATAAAATAAGTCTGTACATAATACATGAAATGAGAAATGATAGTAAAACGAGCAGGTTTAAATACAGAGATCCTAGCCTATCAAGTCTAATCAGTGAAGTCTATGCCATCAATGAAGGTGTCATCGTCAAACTGATCTGCAGGCAAGTCCTGGGGAAGGGCAACCTCACCCTCAAAATTAAGGTCTGGGCAGGAATAAGGCGGAACTGGGGCATCCGATGTACCGGGACCCGCGCCAAAATCAGATCCCTGCGGGTCTGCAGCATAAGCCTCCTCTGGATCTCGGCCCAAGCTTCGAACGAAGAGAGATAACTGATCCACCCTCCGAGTGAGTGAAGCAATCTGGTCCGAATGGGTGGGGACACGGACGCACTCCATCCAATCTGCCATCATCACCGACCCGTGAACCAGGTCTCCGAGGAAGAAAGTAGCCCGGGTCTGAGGACCGATAGTGCGGGGTCTCCACCAGGCACTGAAGCTCTCGCTCGTATGCGGACCAACAGAAAGCATATAGCCGTCCTCCCCGGCCATCAGGGCCTCTGGAAGGTGGGCATCCGCAAACCAAGCTCTCTCTGAGGGGGGGGCAAAGGGATACGAGCCTCCCCGGTCACACATCTGATGGCGCGCTCCCCCAGATATAGCTCCCATCTACCGTAGGTCAGAAACGGAATACGGCGAGTGGATAAGGCATGCTCCAGGTCCGCAGCATAACCACCAGCAAGGCCAGCCGCCAAATGATCCGCCGTGTAAGGAACCCAGGTCACATCCGCAGACGAGATCAGCTCTAACTGCAGCCGACAGTGAGCGAAACTATCAGACACTGGGGTCTCCTCGAGAGTACTATGATGCCATCTACGACCCCTGGGATAAGTCTCCGGGCCGAGGATAGTAACGGGCCGCAAGCAGGGTAATCTCTCGTAGGCCCAGAACTGTCAAACAAAACAGAAAAGCCGTAAGTAGCAAGAAGGAACGAAGAAATGGGACGAAACGAGAACTGTATGATAAAAGGGACTTACTAGCAGGAAGGGATAGAAGCCGAGCCAAGCATCGGTCTGTCCCTCTGAGCGGAGACGAAGACCCTGGAGGAAGTAAGCAAAGGTGAAAGAGCCCCAGTCGTAATCCCCGATCCGGTCAACATCCCTGGTGGCTCCGACGATGCTGAAATGGATAGTCGAGGAGTTGTTCCCCAGAAAACAGCCCCTCATAATGGTCAGAAACAGACGGCGGAGCAGAAAATCACGAGTAGACCGGTCCTCAGGGAATGGCTCGGAGAGGACCCCTCCAATGGCATCTACAGCCAAGGCTCCCGATCGGATGCTGCGGGCCTTAAAGACCTTATCATGGGGAGAGTAGCCCAACAGGGATCGAACAGCTGCGGTGGTGATGTCAGTCTCCAGGGGGACCCGGGATCCGGAAAACTCCACCCCGGTGATATAACGCCAGTCGAGAGGGGTCAACATCAGCTCACAGTCAAGAAGATGAAGCGACTGTGTATGGTGGAACCAGCGCTCAGCTAAAGCCCTCATATAGCCCCACGGACACCGGCGAGGGGCAATGGTGAAGAAATGTCTGAAGCCCCAGGAATCTACCATCCCCCTATAGTCGGAATGCAGCGCATGATAGAGAGTGTAGATGCTAAACCAGTTGCCCCGAGGCTGGGTAAACTCAGGAACCTGTGACAACCATCAAAAGTCAAGCATGGTAACCATACGGATTTGAATGAAGTTAAAGGACGGATATACCTCGTTAGCCGCCAGGTAGGCTGAGGGATGACTACTGAGAGTCGGACCGAGCAGATCAGGTATCCTGGCACGAGCCCCTGGTAAAGTCCGACGCGTGGGGGGAGGAGCCGCTGTGCCCGAAGGGCCCGCCTCAGCTGGGGCATCCTCATCAATATCCGGCTGCACGGGGCGAATGATAGACTCCGCCAATCTACGGGAATGACGGGTCAGAACGGGAGCTGGAGCTGGGGTGGCCGCTCTGCGACGTCGGACACCCGCCACCCGGGGCACTGTGGAGCCACTGGGAGCATCAGGATCCATGGCTGAAATGGCATCACGAAAAGGAGGTACACCCTTAACTCGTTATCTTTCAAAACAAATCTTATTGCATATTGCTAAAAGTCATAGGGCAGCATGACATGTTTATGAAATGGAAATGCATGAATAAATCCTTAGGGGTGCGCTAGATTTCCCGAAATTTCGGCAGAGTCTCGTTTGTAAAATGGACATCCCATGCACGATCCGGCATGTTTAAAATCAAGTCAGACAACCAACAAATCCCAAATGCAAGTGAAAATGATGCACCATGAGCATAAAATGAATAAAATCATGGTTTTTTCAAAGTAAATAGAGCATGACCGCAAGACCCATTCGTTTATATATGCTATGGCTAACCCCAATATCTCATATAGGCATGCATTACTAAGATCAAATATTTACACAGGTAAATACATAGCCAAATGAAAGCGAAAAATCAAAGAAAAATGAGTTAAAACGTTACCCAAAGTACGTAGACTGATTTAATCGGAGCAGATTTTGCCGAAAGAGGTCCAAAAGACGAAAAAGCCGGGTAGGGGGCGAGGAAAACCGAAAACGAGTGAAAGGGACAGCCAAAAAGTGAAAGGAAACGTGGGGGTCGCGATCTAATGTAGGGGCCGATCCCAGCCGCAGGTGCATCTGCGGCTGGCCGCAGATGGATCTGCGGCTGGTCTCGGTGACCCGTTTTGCCTCCCTTTTGCTCCCCGAGTCAGCCGGCAACGTGTCCCATGTGAAATATAAGATTTTAGAAATACCTGACCAATTTGAAAAACGACCCGTCAGATACGAGACCTGACCAATTTGAAAAACGACCCGTCAGATACGAGACCTGACCAATTGAAAAACGACCAGTCAGATACGAGACCTGACCAATTTGAAAAAAGACCCGTCAGATACGATACCTGACCAATTGAAAAAACGACCCGTCAGATACGAGACCTGACCAATGGAAAAACGACCCGTCAGATACGAGACCTGACCAATTGAAAAACGCCCAGTCAGATACGAGACCTGACCAATTGAAAAACGCCCAGTCAGATACGATACCTGACCAATTTGAAAAACGACCCGTCAGATACGAGACCTGACCAATTTGAAAAACGACCCGTCAGATACGAGACCTGACCAATTGAAAAACGACCAGTCAGATACGAGACCTGACCAATTTGAAAAAAGACCCGTCAGATACGATACCTGACCAATTGAAAAAATGACCCGTCAGATACGAGACCTGACCAATGGAAAAACGACCCGTCAGATACGAGACCTGACCAATTGAAAAACGCCCAGTCAGATACGAGACCTGACCAATTGAAAAACGCCCAGTCAGATACGATACCTGACCAATTGAAAAAACGACCAGTCAGATACGAGACCTGACCAATTGAAAAACGACCCGTCAGATACGATACCTGACCAATTGAAAAACGACCCGTCAGATACGATACCCGACCATTTGAAAGACGACCCGTCAGATACGATACTAGACCGATTGAAAAATGACCCGTCAGAAACAATACCTGACCAATCCAAGAGCGACCGTCGGGTACGACACCCCAGCGGCATCCATTCGTGGAATTCGAATCAACCCCTACACGATCATGTCAAGTGCGGCATTTGCATTGTCTCAACATATGCATTGCATCGATAAAACACATACTGTCTTTCCTGTGCATCTGGTGCCTACTTCTTTATCATGTCCATTTCATATTTCATTCCATAGACATGATAAAGAGGGGCAGCTGTAGACACCCAAATTTTGCATTTCTCTACTAACCCTGACAGGAGGGCAAAATCGTCAAGTGACCCAATATACGACAAGGAGAGGTGGGCGCCAAAATGCAGTTCCCACCACGGCTTACGATCAAGGCTGTCAAACGCAAAACGAGAATTGAGGCATCTGAGGCGAGGCCTACGGGCCATCCAGACAGAACCCGATGCGAATCGCCAAAAAATGACAAGGACACTGCAATTACAGCATTAGGGTGGGGTCTCGACGTCGGGAAACCATTCCCAGAATTGATTCAGGTATCAAAGAACAGCTTTCCAAAATAATACAGCAGAAATTGGCAAATTAATACCGCGTGGCACGAAATTCGAGAAAAATACGCCGGACAGCCGCGGATGCAGTCGCGGCTGCCGACAAAAAGACGTTCGCGTGGCTCGAGGGCGGCACACGGCAGCCGAGGAGACGGCCACAGCAGGCAGCCGCAGATGCATCTGCGGCTGGCCGCAGATGTATCTGCGGCTGCCTGCTGAGGCACTATAGATCGCCATCTTCAACCCGAGAACCAGAGAGAAGAAAAAAAAAGAAAAAGAAGGAGAGAGAGATCGCGCGGGAGAGAGAGAGAGAGTTCGGTTTTTGCTAGTTTCAAGCCATAAATCTCTTGTATTGTGCTAGGTAATCTAGTCTTCTTGTAGTGTTGTCCGATTTGTGGAATATAGAAGCGTTAATCGGCATTTTGCAAGGTGAAATGAGTGCATTCTTGAGTTTTTTGTTGTATTGTTAGTATAATATTGTGATTGGTGTTTTTGATGTAGTTTATTGTTACATATTGGTAATGATCCGTGGATTAGGGGTTGATTAGCGAGGGTTCCATCGGAACATAATTCCTCCTAACGCCCCGATGACATCCGTACGGTGATTTGTTCGTTCGTTATGGTGATAAGTAATGTGTAATGTGATTTGGGCGATATTTGGGTTATATAAAGTGATAGCAAATGTTTAGAGCTTGTTAGATTTGTTTTAGTGTTGGTTATGCTGTGATGGGATGGTTGTGAGCCTAGGGAGGAGATCCTAGTGGTCGAATCCCGATGATGGACGTTTTGGGTGTATGTAATCGTGGCATAGGGTCCATGGCGATGTATTTGTAATATCGGGCCTTAACGCAATATCAATCGTGATCGGGTTAAGGCCCCGTGATAAATAAAAATATGTGATTGTGGGTGTTTGGGGTTGTCTGGATGGCTTACATGCCCGTAGATAACCCCGACACGTTTTGGGATGTATGTTTTAATTTACGACACGAAAAAAATGGTTTTCAAAATAAGGCAAATAATGAAGATTTTATAAAATCAAGCAAATTTAGGATATTAGATTTCACGAGGTTTAAAGGTTAAGTGTTTTGGTAAACTTTAATCCATAATTGATGAATAGGCTTTAGTTGGTTTTAAAGCGTCACAAAAAACGATGTTGCAAATAAATAAATGTTTTCATTAAACTTTGTGCATAGGGTTAAAGAGTTCTAGAAGTTGCCCTCGATTTATTTATATTAACTGTTAGAAGGCAATGTATAGTCTCGATTCCTATTTGACAAAAGTTTAAAACTATTGTTTTCTAAAATGACATCTAAATAAAAATCCTCAACGCTTTCGAAATTAAAATCAATCTTTCTCATAAAAAGCGAAGCTTCGTCATTTGGGTCAAAGAAACGTCCAAAACACTTTCCAGATAACACTTTTGCCATATAAAAATAAAAGCGAACTTTTATGCAAAACGCACCACAAACATTCATCTAGGCACGCACGCACACACACGCAAACCACACATTTTAGGATTTAAAAAGGATAGGAAAATATCAAGATTGCGGTAACCGTGTTTCACGGAAGTCGGGGGGTGCCTAACACCTTCCCCTCGCTTAAGCAAGCCCCCGAACTCTATGAATCTCGGTTTGCGGACCAATTAATCGGAGTCACATATGAGCCAGCGATTACGAAAACAAATTCGGATGAGTTGGTACATCCATTTCAAATATACCAACTGGCGACTCTGGTCAATTGGCTCATAAAAAATCGATCTTTCAAAACCCGTCGACACTAAGCCGACCCTTTTCAAAAGTCACATCTCAAATAAAAGGCTAAAATTGGAAAGGGACATTTTTAATTATTAAAAAACGAGACGGCGAAAATCCCGGCGTCGACAGTTATAATCAAATATTAGTAAGTGAGTTCTTGAGAGAAAATTGCAAAAAAATAGTTATAGCTTGCAAATTCAAGAGGTACAATCTCTAGTAGTTATTATGTTCGATTTTTCTTTCGTCTTTAATTTTCAAAAGCTCAAGAACACGAGTCATAGCCATGTACGATTGTCGTTCTCCGTCTTCTTCACGTGTTCTTGAGCCTTTCTTCATTTTGTAGTAGTTATAATATCGAATTTCATTTCGTATTTTAAAGCTAAAGAACGTACGTCGTAGCCATGTACGGTTTTTTCATTCTTCGTGTTCTTTGTATGTTCTTGAGCAATTAATATAAATTGTTATAATCAATTATACAAGCTGTTATAATGACCAAATTTTGTCAATTATAAAGTGTCATAATCACTTATGTAATCAGTTAAAATGCTCAAATTATTTCAAGTACGAAAACCAAAAGCTCAAGAACATAAGTCGTTACAATGTACGGTTTTTCCGTTCTTCGTGTTCTTCATGTGTTCTTGAGCAAAAGTTATGAATCTTTCTATGAGAAGGTTTATGATTTATTATTTTATGTTATAAAGTATTATCGAGTCTTATAACATGATTTCTTAAAGATTTAAAGCAAGCGGTACCATGTTTCACATGGTTAATCCTAAGAATATTGGTCAAAACATGCTTACTGTCTGTTTTTGCCATTTTTTGAAAACTTAAAATCCGAATCTACCTTAGTATTACAAATGAATGTTTTAGATCATGAAATTCTAAGCAATTTAGACTCAATAATCACTTTAAAATGTTTTTGTATAACATAGGTATGACAGTTACCGTAAAGGACGTCAATGCTGCGAAAAATTAGGGAAGTCCCAGATTTAGGTACCAAAATTTAAGGTTTTGAGTTAGCCAAGCCACCTAAACATTATGCCAATGAAAATAGTCTCGTTTAGTTATAAAAACAGTTATAGAATAAGAAAATTTGATGAACTAACATTCAGGTACGTGAAACCCTTTATATAGGCACTTTATGCGATTACTAGGAAACCCTAATTGTGCATTAAGGTAAGTTTTCTATCCTTAACATTTGTTTACTTGCTTTTTATGTAATTTATACATTTTGTATATGCAACGTGTTATAAATCTTTGATATGAGAGTTATTTCTTCTTGTTCGACATAACTTGCAAAATGAAATGTTTATTCGTGATATATTTCGAATCATGCTTTATTATATCAAACCAAGTTGTCTTGGGGTGATCTTGACATGTAAAGTAAACTGATATGAACAAATATGTATTGCTATTCCTGATCTTTCTAGTGTAGGTATGTTATGCATAACATAGGATGTCGTTAGATTGATCCCCTTTCTATATCTACTGTAAATGGTTCTAAGTCGAAAGACAAAGAACAACTCAAGGTCTAATCACCACTCAGTCTTGCTATGTTAAAAACATTTGTAATATCAATTATTGTGCCATGAATCCTTACAATCCATATCGGTGTGAGTTCACTTATATGTTATGTGTTTAAGACTTGCTGAGCATCTTAGCTCACTCTTGCAAATAAACCTAACTTGCAGACAAACCCGAGAGCTCCGACTCAAAGAAGAAAGGAAAGAAGAAATGCGTAGACTAGTTTACTTCTTTCCTTAACTATTCTTAACTGTAGTCATAATGACATTTTGTAATAAGAACAAGTTCCACACATGTAACCGAATATTATATAAATATTATCAAGTTTTATCACATTCTCTTATTACGTCTTTACTTTGATTAAACCTAGAATTGTTAAAACTTAACATAGTATTAATAATGATTTATTTATCTGGAAGAAGATTGGTAAATAACTTGTGAGTGATGTACATCCGAGACAGGACTAAGCCATGTCGACTGGTCAAATCCATTGTTAAGGTTCCTTGGACCTAGGTATAACTCGTTATTACTATTCTGAATGTCGGATAAGTAGGATTATTAATATGAAGAGATATCACTATAACCAAATATATTTCAAATGAGGGTTTTAACGAGTTGGGTAATGTTCTGTACGGAAAGAAAATTTTGTGCCAGACAAAGATACAACCATTTGTCATGGATAAAGATGTAAACATTTATCACGGGTGAAGATACAAACATTCACCGCGAGATTCTCTATTCCCAAGAGCCATCCTAATGATTTAATACCATGGATGTTGGAACATGTAAAGTTATATAATATCTAAAAATTAAGCATAAAATGTTATGATAGAGTATCAGTCCCTTGCATCGATTACAAGGACTTGGTATGAAATAATGAAAGATCTTTGGGAATTAAGATGAGAACTTTGTTTATGAATAAATGAAATCATCCATAAACCGAATGATTTAGCATTTATAGTGAGCACCAAGTTAGCTATAGTAAGTATAGTGATTTGGGGGCGTCACACTACTTTTAAAAAATAATTATTTTAAGTCCAAAATAAAATGTTTTGATATTAAATGATAGAGACAAGTATTATAAGACATATATTAATAAAAATGATCAATGTGGTAGATGTTAAGGATAAATGAATAATGTGTTATGTGATTAGGGTTATGTAAAGGTAAAGGGTAGCTTGTATAACAAGATAAAGCATGCATGTGTATGTAACTAACGCATGAACCAATATTCTGGTTATGTAGGATATAATCGGGATAAGATTTTACCAGTTGAGATAAACGAGGATAACAACAAGTGTTCTTCTCGAACTCTCTTTCGTAGTTCTTGAACAATGATACATGTTATGCATTCATGATAAGCCATATTGAAGTTCATTCATCATTGAACTATTATTGAAAAAGATCAAAGCCAATCTTGATTTCGACTAGACATATATAATGATTCATGTGAATTCAGATATTTATTGTTATATCCTTTAATCCACATTGTTGTGGGGTGGACTCTATGACATGTTGTAACAGAACAACCCTAATAAAAAGGGGAAATAAAGGATAAAGGAATATATGTTATGGCGTGGTTGCGTCGCTAGATGTTTATGTTGTGCATAATATAAAGGTATGATAGGCTGATAATCTAGAGTAAACTTCTAAACTGAAATGCAGTCTTATGACTGAACCTGGGCAGTATCAGTCTTTATGATTGATATTCTTCTTAACAAGTTCTTGGTCTTGTGACCGTACATCAAGGAAGTTTTCATGTTTTAAGTTAATCATGCAAAGTTTCACGATATATTTTTATCTTCATTCATTAAACTGTTATTGGATCGGCCTTATTGTAAACGATTTTCTTTTAATATTCAGAAATATCATGTCATTACTTGTTCATGTACTTATTGAGCTATTTTATGCTAACCCTTGCTTTAACATGATATTTCAGCTAAATTGAGCAGGTCGAGGGGTCGGGTATGGATAAAGGAAAGGGAAAGGCCAACAAGCAGTGATTGATTAGTTATAATGACAGTACATGTAATATTTTGTAATAGGAAGAATGTGATGTATTATTGTAAATGTTTGTAATTAGAGGTATTTAGAACCTGAGATAGTTATGTATTAAATGTAAATTAGGTTTTATTATTTAAGAATGAGTGGATATGATGATAGGATAGAATAATATTATGAGCACTAAGTCTGTGGTTCAAGGGACCCGAATTTGGGGGCGTCACAAGCGCAGCTACGCCCGAGCCTTCTATTATTTTTTTTCAAAGTGCAGCGCACCTATGGAGTAGGGGAGCACACCTGCGGTGCACCCAGCGCACCTGCGCTTGGGTCCAGCGCAGCTGTGCTCGACCCTACTGTTTGCAGGTTGTGTAATTTTTCCAAGTTTTCGCTATATGGTCATCATGCATGCCTATATGTGATTTAATAGAATTACATGAATGTTATAACATATAGATTGAGCCTAAGATAAAAGGAATTGATATAATGAACCGAATTTGGGTGACTTTTGAAATAAAATACCATATCTTAAACTAAGATACATGGATCTATGCCATAAATGCCTAAACTACATGTTACGTGTTATATGTAAGCTTATATATAAGAATGATTGCTAGCAATACTAACCAATGCGTATGAGCTTGATTGTTAAGTGGTCACGCGCTATGCCTTTAAGATAGTTAAGTTATATGAGAAGATGATAAATGCTACGTGTTATATGGGTTATAACCAATATATGTATGATTGATTGTGAGGTTACATGCTAATGTAACTTGAACTTCTATAGTAAAACTATCACGTACCAAAGTTAAACAACTAGAATAACGTATATGATAGAAATCTAATTAGTGGGCCGACATTGTTAACTATGTAGGCGATAGACGTAACGGGGTGTTAGCATTAAGCGTAAACGACAACCGAGACAAGTTTGCTTTACTTATGTACACTTTATTTCTATGCAAATGTTTCATTTCAAGTATCCCGATTCGAACTCATTATTTAAAGTTTAAATATCTATTATGCTATGATAGCACTTACGTGCACTTCAAAAGTCTTTCAATTATTGAACTGATTTTATGTTTTAAAGTCCTTATGCAAGACTGTTATGAAATACGAGTCTAAGCCATTGCTCGGTTAGATCAATTAATGCCATGATAAATGGAATTCTATGATTTTTAATGCTAAACCAAACCATATTATACTGGTGCGGTATCTATTAAAGCTGAAATGAACAACCCTCATAGTAGGGGCTTAAAACTATAATTTTGGATATAATTCTTATATAGCGTGGTTGCGTCGCTAGATGTTTTATATTGTGCACAATATATCCGTATAATGGGTTGATCCCCCAAAGTACACATATTTGGTTATTATCAATTGCTATATAGATTGTTAATAGTCTTAACTATACTGGTCTTATGATTATTGGTTATTGTCATCTTTTACATAACGTTAATAATCTTAATGAAGTTCAAGGTCACTTGACCATCAACATTCTAAATATTCGATTTTGAAATATAAAGTAAATGCTTATGCATCTTTTTCAATTGTCCAATTTATCAGAAATATTATCATTATTCAGGACTATAATGCTATAAACCATTGTATATACTTGCTGAGTCATTTGTTGCTCACACTTACTTAAACTAAACCTTTCAGCAAAATTCGAGTTCTCGGAAGGTTCCAAGAAGGACAAGGGTAAAGGAAAAGCTAATGAGTAGCTGTTTTATTATTATTCCATGTAACTTTTAAATTTATGTTCTTAAGACTTTTGTTATGCTATTACATTATGTAATGAAGGTTAGTTAAACTTGGGATATTATGTTTTTAAAATGAACGATGTATTTAATTATTGCATTTAGTGATTGAATATGTAGATAGTTATGTGTGGATGTTGTATCGTGAGCCCGAATCCGGGGTTTAGAGAACCCGCATTTGGGGGTGTCATAGTTTGGTATCACAACTGATAGGTTTTAAACCTTAGGCGGGGGAAAAAACCTTTAGAATATGACCGTAGTGAAACTCATTTTGAGTTATAAGAAGTGAATTGTGGAAATTCATCAAGTACTAAAAATTTACGAACATATATGATTATGTGTAAATAAAAGATTGTTACAAGAACTAATTAAGTCATTTATAGTGTAGGATGTCAGAAAGAGGTGAGAATAACCATATCCGTGAAGAAGAACCACAAGAGGAGCAAGTGGTGTTAGAGGAACTAGTTATAGCAGCATCAGTTACTGTAGTGGCACCTCCGTCTGACAGCGAGCCCGAGGAGGCAGACGAGGGAGAAGAGATATGAGGATTCTCGTATGGACCATTGTCATCTGCAGAAGACTTCTATGGACAGTAGACGGATCGAATTCAGGAGCTGGAGGGTAAGGTCCAACTTCTCGAGGCAGAGGATCAGGTACATCAGTACATGAAGGAACAATACAAGTCACTAGTTCATTAACTAGTGGCAAGAAACACTGAGCTAAGTGAGAAGCACCACGAGGCCGAGCATAAGATAGTGGACCTGAAAAATGAGAAAGAGGCCTTTGATGTTCACTGGGATGAGGAGGTTGCTGCTAGAATTCGGTTGAGTCATTAGCGGGATGATACCATGGACACGATCGATGACTTGGAGAACGAGGTTAGAGGCAAAAGCGCGAGGATAGATAAGATGGGCTATGCATTCAAGACCATCTTGGTAGGTGGCAGTCTAGGATTCACCACTATCCAGTGAAGGAAGGACAGAATCGACGCTTAGTAAGGGGAGATGAAGAATTCAAGAGCGCCAAAAAGCGTGGCATGCTTTATCCTTAGTTTTTATATTTAAGCTTATGTAATGTAATTTTGTGAATTCTTAAGATTTTTAAACATTAAGAGGGATAGTTAGTGGTATACCCCCTCTTTTATATTATTAGGGTTATTATGTTAAAATCCAACTTTTGTATTCAAGGAAATATTTTGTGAATCCAGATCATATGTGGTCGAACGGATATTATAGTTTTGATATTAAAAAGATGTAAGTGCTAGGCACTGTTTGAAAAGAATATGAATACAAGCATCTTTATGATATATGTTTTAAAATGACTACGTGTGGAAAATTAAATTAAGGAGTACTACATGGATGATAGAATAATAACTAAATAAATTTTTATTAAATTGAGAATGCCGCCAAGAAGGAGAGCACGACCACCACCAGTTCAAAAGGAGTCAGTTAACACTGTGCCAGGTCCAGCGAACCCTATGCAGTCGTTCGTTGATCTACTAATCGATACCCAACAAAATAGAACCCCAAACCCTGTAGTGGCACAACCCCCAATAAATCATCTGGCCAACTTTAAGAATTTCAAGATGGTAGGACCGCTCAAGTTTCGAGGGACGACTAACTCGATTGAAGCTCAAACATGGGTTAATGAGATGAAAAAAGTCTTTGAGGTAGCTAGAGTTGCCGAAGAACAAAAGACCTCATATTCCACATTTATGATGAAATGAGAGGCTAATTTCTGGTGGTAGGCAAATAAGACTAGGGCTGGAGAGGGAGTGATATTGTGGGAGAGGTTCAAGGAACTCTTCTTTAAAACCTACTTCCCATGGACGACTTAAGATAACATGGAAGTCCAATTTCTAGAACTGAAGAAGGGCAATATAACAGTGCTAGAATATGTGGCAAAATTTAACAAGTTGGCGAGGTTTTCTCCACACCAAGTGGATACTGAAGAGAGGAAGGCAAAAAGGTTTGAGCGACGGTTAAAACCTTGGCTCTACGGTAAGGTTTCGATGTTCCAAATTCATACCTTTACTAAGATACTGGAAAAGGCAATTATAGCGGAAGGAGGCAGTGATGTTCTAACCAAGTACAATCAGGAGAAGAAAGGGAAGAAGTTTGATAGCGAGAATAAAGAGGGGAGTAGCAATGGAAGCAACTTTAATAAGAGGAAGTGGAACAATAACAACACCAATACTAGGAGCAAGCCAGGGGAATTTAAGAAGAATAACGAAGTCTGTGGCAATTGCGAAAAGAGTCACCAAGGCTTGTGCATGCGAGGAAAGAATGTTTGCTTTCGGTGTGGCCAGGAAGGATAGATCGCTCCCAACTGTCCTACTCCGAGGAAAAATAGAGGATGTTTTGTCTGTGGTGACTTGGGTAATCAAATTAAGGATTGCCCAAAGAAGAAAATGGAAGGAGCCAGTGGAAACAAAGGGAATAACAACGGGAAGCTTACCATTGGCTGACCGACCTAGTCCAACCGACCAACATCATGCACGTTTAACATGACGGTGCAGGATGCTATGACATCAAAAGAAGTTATGTCAGGTACCATTCCAATCAATAATATAACTGCTTATGTATTATTTGATTTGGGTGCTACCTGTTCATTTATATTTGAGAAATTTGCTCAACAGTTAGACTTACTGAGGGAACAATTAGAAAACCCTCTAAATATAGAAGTTGCAAATAAGGAAGTAATTTCGTAAGTCACGTTCATAAAAATTGTAGCCTAGAGATAAGGGGTCAGAAGATGTCCGTGGATTTAATTACTATTCGATTAGGAGAGTTCGACGTAATACTGGGAATGGATTGGTTATATAACTATAGGGCAGTGATTGACTGCCAGAAGAAATGTATAAACCTTCAGACTCCAAACAAGTCTAAGGTAATGTTTTACGGTAATAAGTCGCCAAGGCAGTACGTTCATCTGACGATGATGTAGATCAAGAGAATGTTAAGGAAACGCCGTGAAGGCTATTTAGCCCACATCATAGATACCCAAATGACGGAAGCAGAAATGGGATAAATACTAGTTGTAAGTGAGTTTACGGATGTGTTTTCAGAAGAGTTGCCAGGTCTTCCGCCTAATAGGGAGATCGAGTTCGTAATAGATTTTGTACTGGGAATGGCGCCAGTTTCTAAAGCACCGTACCGAATGGCTCTAGTGGAAATGAAAGAGTTGATGGTTCAACTTCAAGAGCTGTTAGACAAAAAGTATATCCAACCGAGCATGTCTCCATGAGGAGCACTGGTGTTATTTGTGAAAAAGAAGGATGGATCATTAAGACTTTGTGTCGACTACAGAGAGTTGAACAAAGTGACGATCAAGAACAGATACTCGTTGCCTAGGATTGACGACCTCTTTGACAAACTAAAAGGGGCACGTTATTTTTCAAAAATTAATTTATGGACCGGGTATCACCAATTGAAGGTCAAAAATGAGGATGTGCCAAAGACAACATTCAAGACGCGTTACGACCATTACTTCCTAGTAATATCGTTTGGATTGACAAATGCGCCAACAACTTTCATGGATATGATGAACCGGGTGTTCAAGAATTATCTGGATAAGTTTGTAGTAATGTTCATAGATGTCATTCTAGTCTATTCAAAGACGGAGGAGGATCATATCGAACACTTAAGGGTAGTATTGGAAACTTTAAGGAGGGAGCAGTTGTATGCAAAATTCTCAAAGTGTGAATTTTGGTTGGAAATAGTGCAATTTTTGTGGCACGTCATTGATAAGGAAGGGATATCAGTAGATCTAGCAAAGGTGGTAGCGGTAATAAATAAGGAATGATCGAGGACGCCGACAAAAATAAAGAGTTTTTTAGGATTAGCAGGACACTACAAAAGATTCATAAAGGATTTCTCAAAATTGTCGGGACCATTGACGAATTTGACACGGAAAGCAGTGAAATTTGTGTGGTCAAAAAAGTGTGAAGAGAATATTCAGGAACTCAAGAAGAGATTGAGTGAGGCGCCAATATTGTCATTTCCAGATGATAAGGGTAACTTCGTGGTATACAGTGATGCGTCGCACAAAGGGCTTGGTTGCGTGTTGATGCAGCACAACAAAGTAATAGTGTATGCATCACAACAGTTGAAGGATTATGAAAATGGTTATCTGACATATGATTTGGAATTAGCAGCGGTAGTTTTCGCCTTAAAGATATGGAGGCACTATTTATATGGAGAGAAATATGAAATATACACCAACCACAAAAGCCTAAAGTATATCTTCACTTAAAAAGAATTGAATATGAGGCAGAGAAGGTGATCAAAATTAATCAAGGACTATGATTGCGAGATTCTGTACCATCCCGGGAAGGCCAATGTAGTCGCCGACGCCTTGAGTAGGAAGGGTTGGGAAAAGTTGGAAATGTTGATAGCTCAAGAGGAGTTAATCAAAGAAATGGAGAAAATGGAAATAGAAGTGAAGTATTCGCAGGAGTCGAAAGAGAAACTATTTATGATGGAGACTCGTCCAACTTTATTGGACCAAGTAAAGGAAGCCCATGATCAAGATGAGGAATGCAAAGGTATAAAGAAATGGGTGTCCGAAAGAAAGGATACTAAGTTCAGGCTGGATAAGGATGTAGTACTAAGAATTGAAGGTAGAGTATGGGTACCGGTAATGCCCGAACTAAAAGAGGAGATTCTAAAGGAAGCACATAGTTCTGAGTATTTGTTTCATCCAGGCGGTACAAAGATGTACCAAGATCTTCGTCAACATTTTTGGTGGCCTAATATGAAGAGGGAAATGGCATAGTGTGTCAGTAGGTGCCTAACTTGCCAAAGAGTTAAAATAGAATATCAAAGACCAAATGGATTGTTGCAGCCATTAGAAATACCATAATGGAAGTGGGAGCACATAACAATGGATTTTATGGTAGGTCTCCCAACGACTTAGAAAGGATATGATGCGATATGGGTGATTGTGAATCGACTTACGAAGTCAACATACTTCTTGCTGATCATGATCAAATTCAACTTGGATCAGTTAGCCAAGCTATATGTCTAGGAAATAGTCTCAAGGCATGGAGTCTCGGTATCGATCGTGTCAGATCGAGATCCAAGATTCACATCAAATATTTGGAAAAATTTTCAAGAACGTATGGGAACACAGTTGAGGTTGAGTAGCTTACCACCCCCAAACTGATGGACAGAGTGAGAGAACGATTCAGACGCTGGAAGATATGTTGATGGTATATGTTATGGACTTCAAAAGTAATTGGGATGATCATTTGCCATTAGTTGAGTTCGCCTATAATAATAGTTATCATGCTAGTATCAGAATGCCGCCTTATGAGACTCTATATCGAAGAAAGTGCAGAACTCCACTGTGTTAGGATGAAGTGGGAGAACAAAAATTATTAGGTCCAGAATTGGTTCAACAGACAACGAAAATTATGAATGTGATAAGATCAAGGCTAGTTGCAGCCTAAGACAGACAAAAGAAGTAAGCCGATCTACATCGACAGAAACGAGATTTCGATGTAGGGTCATATGTGTTTTTGAAGGTATCTCCTTGGAAGGGGAAGATAAAATTTGGGAAGAAAGGGAAGCTGAGTCCAAGATTTATAAAACCTTTTAAAGTGTTGAAAAACATAGGGGATGTGGCTTACAAAATAGCTTTGCCTCCGGAATTGGAGCATGTTCACAATGTCTTCCACGTGTCAGTTTTGCGGCCCTATAAACAAGACTACAATCATGTAATAGAATATGAACTGATACAATTTGAAAAGGATTTGACCTATGAAGAAGTTTCAGTTTAGATAATTAACAAAAAAGAAAAAGTTTTAAGAAATAAAATAATACCTTTTGTAAAGGTAGTTTGGAGAAACCACAATGATGCTGAGGAAGCCACGTGAGAACTGGAGGAAAAGATGCAAAAAGATTATCTCCATTACTTCGTGTAACCTTGCATTTGTGATTTTGAGGACATAATCTTTATGGGGGGGGGGGGGGGGGGGGGGGGAATGTGGTGACTGAGAAAATTCACTGTAATTTTTTTTGTTTTGTAAAATAAAATTATGCAAACTTATTTTGTACATTTGTGTGGTATTTATATATAATTATATATTATATGTATACATGCGTTGAATTAAGAATGTTCATATTGATTGCAAATTAATGCATTACGTTATTTCTTACCCAATGGATTAAAATTAATTGATTTAATTAGGGAATAAAAGTTGTGATCACATGATTCGATTTATTTAATTTCATTTGTTGTGATTAAATTAACCAATTCAAATATTAAATTTAAATTGGTTGTGTTATAATATAATTTAATTTTATGATTAAATTGATTAATTAGAATAATGAGAGAAATGTCCAATAAATTTTTTATTTGACCTAATGTATTAAATTAGGGTGTTTGGGGTGACATCTTATTTTATTGTAAGCCCAAATTAATGGGTTAGTAACTTTAGTCACAATTAATGAAACCCATGTTCAATTTAATTAAACCCAACCCTTGTTAGTTGAGCATCCCATTTCCTTGTTATGGGTTCTCATGTAAGGAGGCCCAATCCTTGACCCAAATGTTAGAAAATTTTAGCAGCCCATTACCTTGACACCAAGTGTAACAACCCAAGACCTTGATTAAAGATTTAAGCGTAAGAAGTGCTCAATAGTGTCAATCATTTTAGGACAATATCAGCAATAAGATTTTACGTGAAATGGCCATCATTACAAAAGCTGTTGTGCATGGCAATTGCCTACCCAAGAGGCCTGTTTCTGCAGCTAAGAAGAGCCTGGGCAGAGCACCTTGGTTGCTCAATGTAGCAGCAATGATGAAGAGTATAGAGCTGGTGATAGTTACTCTTGCTTGTTTGTTTAATAAAGAAGCTCTTAGCCATTATTCACTTACCTAAATTGCTGAATGTCAGTTTAGTAGCTAAACAAATTCAATAGACACACAGAGAGAGAGAGAGAGAGAGAGAGAGAGAGAGAGAGAATTCAGAAGGCTTAGAAGTAGGAGAAGAAACTCTAATTAGAGTTCTTGTCAAACACAAGCTACACAAATTATAAGACTCCACATTTGAAGGAATAATCGAGTTCAACCTTTAAACTTCTAGACTAACTATGTTATTGTTGTTGTTTTCTTCATTCCTTATTGGCTAATATTTGGGAGTGACGTGTTGCTGTGTTTTGGGATCATATAGGATCCATGGAAGGTATAAGGATGGATATAGCTGGAGTTATGTGCTCATATATGTATGAAAGTGCTATATATCAATACATGCATGCTAGATGCTTGATTAAAGTTCTCAATGAAATGTTCTTCTAAGTTTTGTTATTTAAAGACTAATTTTTAACCAAAAGATTTGCTATGTGAGGTATATGTTTGTGACCTTATGTGAGAGTTAGATGGAGGTATGCATGCTGGATGATTTCATTACAAGGTGAAGCTTATGCTAAGTGATCAAATCACCATGTGCATGAATCAGGATAATATGTTATGTGCTATTGGAGATAAGTGTGTAAACAAATATAGTGATAAGTTTAAACCTTGTGAAAATGTTTTTCAAATTAAACAATGGTCATAATACTAAAATCATTTTCAAAAGCTTCATAGTAGTCAAGCTGTGTACTATGTGATTTTCTATAATGCATGTTATATTGAAGACGTTGAAGTTGTTGCTTTATGTGCTATGTGATATGAAAGAGGTTTTCAAAACTTAAATGGCTAAACATGCTTTGCAATGGAAATGAGCCAAGAAATTGCATGCTAGAAGTCTAGGAATAACGATTTACATGAAGTGTATAAAGATCTAAATGTTGCTTGTATGCTTTAGAACTTCAAAAGTTAGATAAAATTCTGAGTTTTGGCCGAGCTCACCTGCGCTCAGGGTGAGCGCAGCTGCTCCCAAGTGTTCTGTTAAAATTTTTGCACTGAAGCGCACCTGCAGTCATTATTAGTGCAGCTGCGCCCAACCTTTTCTAATGGAGCGCACCTGCGGTAATGACGAGCGTTGTTGCGTCATAACCTTCTATCGTTTCTTTCAAAGTGCAGCACACCCGCGGAGCAGGGGAGCGCACCTGCGCTTAGGTCCAGTGCAGCTGCGCTCGACCCTGCTGTTTGCAGGTTGTGTAATTTTTCTTAGTTTTTACTATATGGTCGTCGTGCATGCCTATATGTGATTTAATAGAACTACATGAATGTTATAACATATAAATTGAGCCTAAGATAAAGGGAATTGATATAACGAACCTAATTTGGGTGACTTTTGAAACAAAATACGATGTCTTGAACTAAGATACATGGACCTATGCCATAAATGCCTATACTGTAATACCCCAGATATTTACAAGATTTGTAGATAAGATCGTAAATGATCAATTAAAGTTTAAGGTTTAAAGCCTAGAGTGGGAGAAGCAAGATGTGTAAAAAATGAGTAAACATTTTTTTAACCTAATTTATTTGTTAGGGATTAAATGTGAGAATATTATAATGATGCCTATGGAGAATTTATTAAGAAAATAAATTCAATTAAGAAGTGAATGTGGTTATATTAATACAGCTATACCTAAAGTGTGTTTTTTTAGCTAAATAAGAAGATGAGTAAATTAATACTCACCAAAACTAATAAATTAATTAGTTTTAATACGGAGCAAGAAAGAATGTTGTGAAATATAATTAATTAGGTTAATTATATTAATTATGAGTTACAGTTATAGAAAAACTAGAATGTTTGTCTAGAATGACAATATTAAGAAGTTAATTAATTAAGTAATTAACTTAATTATTAAGTTGTTATATAGAGTCCAATAATGGATTAAAGCAAGCCAATATATTAATTATTTGAAGTCATATTGGTAATTATAAGGAGGTCCAAATAAATTTAAGGATTTAGCCTCATAAAGAGTCCAAATAATTTAATTACTAACAGTGGACTAACTCAAAAGAATTATGTGTGTTAGCCCAATATGAGAATACTTGTATGAAGGTGTGTAATTAAATAAGTATTATGTTCATTGATAAATAATATAAGTCCAATTAAATTATATTATCAAGTATTGTATGTAATAGTATGGAAGTCCAATTGAAGTAATTACTTAGCCCAAGTTATGAGAGATGTGTGAGTTGTGTTGGGTAGCCCAAACAATTTAAATAAGAGAGCCCAATGAAAGGTAAACTATATAGCCTAAACATTTAAAAGTCAAGTGTTGGTCAATGTGTTGGGAGAATAAATTTCAACTATTGTTGAGTATAGAGAATTAACTAATATAGGTTTAATTGAATAACCCTAGTTGGTAGGCAAGAGAGGGCATTAACCAAACATTGGTTAATTGCTAGGTGAATGAATGTGATGATGAGAATTAACTATAGATGAGTTAATTGAGTAACCATAGGTAGTAAATAAATTAAAGATTTAACTATGCATGGGTTAGTTGAAGGAAGAATATTATAGATACAATTATGTATATACTTTACCAAGATAGAATTGGTAGGTAACCATGAGTTGGATGTTGTAGAGAATTAACCATACATTGGTTAATTGAGAAAAAATGATAAAATAAGTATATCTATTTATATGATGAGTTAAGACCATGGTTGGGTGTGTGGACCAACCTAGGTCATTTGAATGTAAAGAGTTAACCACATTGTGGTTAATTGTTGGGAGATATATAAATATGTATATATAAATAAGATGAGCTTTAACTAAGGTTGGGTATTGAATGACTAAGATTAAGTGTTGGTGATATGTTACTTAGTTTGCACTTCATCATTTATGTTGCTTGTGTTCAAATTGATATGTGACATTTTAAAAGTCAAATGATGGTCAAATATGAGAAAAATACAAGTATTATGCAAGTATAGGTGAACGTGTATACAAATATTGGTGTATATATATATGGATGCTTATATAATTATATAGGACATAAAAATAAAGCCAAATTAGTGTAAAATAAAAGTAAATTCCAAATTTTGGGGCTCACATGGATGTGAAGCTTGCATGTTGGATGATTTTTGAGTGCAAAGTAGTTCAAGCAACTCCTAACCACCCTAGTCATTCATGTGGTTATTCAAAATGTTCATCAAGTGGTCATTCATGTAATAGTAAGCAAGATTAGAGCTTTTATTTCACCAATGCTAGTTGATTAAGGAGTTAATGATGTGTTCCTAGAGTTCTATAAATAGAAATCACCAACACATGTGTAATGTTGGTCTTCTATTCTTGCTATTATTTTTAGAGAGAGAAAGAAATTTTAGAGAAAAGTGAGAGCATTGTTGGAGAGTCTTGAGAGATATTACACTAGAGGTGTATATCTAAGAGCCAAGGTGGAGTCTCTAGCAAAGTTCATAGCCAAGAGAAGGAGAGCATCTAAGTTAAAAAGGTTTAAAAGTGCTCTACACCTTTATCTTTTTATTTCTATGGTCAAAATATGTTTTTAACCGATCAATACTTATTTTGATGATCTCTAAGTCTAAATATATGATATATAGGTAGATTCATGGTATAATATATTTATACAAGTATTTATATGTGAGGTATGCAAATAAGTTGAAGAAAAAGTCATATAGAGTTTTACCGGTAAAACCCTAGTTAGCTAGGTGCTAATTATTGTTGTAGTTTAAAATATACAAGTTGGATAATTGATTTTTATGGCTAGAAAGTTATATATATGATGTATGATAAGCATATGATGTATGTAGAGTCATAAAACATGATGGTCTAGCAATTAATGCTTGTAGCATCATGTTTGAACCAATCGAACCAAGGTTTTGTGAAGTTAGTTTTCAGTTTATCCTTGTGAATAGTTTTGAGTCTAGTTCTGTTTGGAATTTGGTTTTGTGATTTAAAAAAAAGTTGTAGAGGGAACTTTTTTGATGAGAATTGACTCAAGAATCACCCAAAAATATTTTAAAATAAAGAAGTTATGGTAGTTTTAGTGAAAGAGGGTCGGGCAACCAAAATGAGCGCCGCCAGCGTTCGAACATTCTGCTTTGAGGGCCGCCAGTGCTCGGATAAGCCTAAGACCAGAGGCACCAACGCTGGTCTAGTTTTAAAAAGTCAAAATTTTGGTATTTTAAAGTTTTATCAAGTCGAAACTTCAGTGTAGACACCCAATTTTTGCACTTCTCTACTAACCCTGGCAGGAGGGTAAAATCGTCATTTGACCCGACACGCGAAAAGGAAGGTGGACCCCAACACGAAGCCACCCCAACGATTTACGGTTAACGCCGCCACAACGGACAACGAGCATTCGGTCACTTGAGGCAAGGCAAACAGTTAATCCAGAAAAACCCGAGATGATCACGAAATACGACTAACGGCCACTACGCTTACGATGTTCGGTGAGCGAGCGGCTGCCCAGCTCGCCGGTGAGCTGGCGGGGGTGGTAGGGGGCAGCGCCCCTTGGAAGCCAAGCACAAAGAACGATTTATGTATCAAGAAACAGCCTTCCAAAATAATACAGCAGAATTTGGCAATTTAAGACCGCGTGGCACGGAAATCGAGAAAAGCAAGCCGGACAGCCGCGGATGCACCTGCGGCCACCGACAAACGGGACAGTGCGCGGCTCGAGGAGACGACACATGACAGCCGAGGAAACGGCGCAGGCGGCTTGCAGCCCAGCCGCAGATGCATCTACGGCCAGCCGCAGATGCACCTGCGGCTGCCTGGAGATGCCTATAGAGCGGCCATTTCCACCCGAGAGCAAAAAGAGGAAGAAAAAAGAAAGAAAATAGAGAGAGAGAGAGATAGCACGCGGGAGGAGAGAGAGAGCTCAGATCTTGGCCATTTTCAAGCTTAGATCCATTGTATTGTGCTAAGTAGTCTAGTATTCTTGTGGTGTTGTCCGATTTGTGGAATATAGAAGCTTTAAATCGGCATTTTGCAAGGTGAAAGGAGTGTGTTCTTGAGTTTTTATTTGTTGTATTGTTAGCATAATGTTGTGATTGGTTTATTTGATGTAGTTTATTGTTATATATTGATAAAGGATCCGTGGATTAGGGGTTGTTAGCGAGGGTTCCATCGGAACGTAACTCCTCCTAACGCCCCGATGACATCCGTACGGTGATATATCGTTCGTTGTGGTAATGAGTAGTTTGTAGTGATTGAGTTGTGATATTTGAGCTATGTAGTATGATAGCAATGTTTTATATTGTTAGATTTGGCTTAGTATTGGTTGTGTAGCGATTTGGGTGACTGTGAGCCTAGGGAGGAGATCCTCGTGATCGAATCCTGATGATGGACGTTTTGGCATATGTAATCCTTGTATAGAGTCCATGGATGTGTATTTTGTAATATCGGGCCTTAAAACGATACCAAGTCGTGTTCGGGTTAAGGCCCCGTAATAATAATAAAATATGTGATTGTGGGTGTTGGGGGTTGTCTGGATGGCTCACATGCCCATGGATAGCCCCGACACGTTTTGGGATGTTTGTCTTAATTTACGGCACAGAAAAACGATTTCCAAAATAAGGCAAACGATGAAGATTTTATAAAAGTGATCAAATTAGGATATTAGATGCACGAGGTTAAAAAATTAAGAGTTTTGACGAACTTTGATTCCGGTTTGATGAAAAGGCTCCAATGGATTTTGAAATATCATACAAAATGATTTCGTAAATATGAATAAACGTTTTCATTAAACTTTGTGCATAGGGTGAAAAAGTTCTAGAAGTTGCCTTTATTTTATTCGATTTATTATTAGAGGGCAATGTATAGTCTTGATACCTATTTGACAAAAGTTTAAAAACTCGGTTTTCTATAAACGACATCTAATAAAACCCTCATCGCTTTAAAAAGTAAAATCAATCTTTATTATGAAACAAAGCCTTGTCATTTGGGTCAAAAGACGTATAAACGCTTTCCAGATAAACACATTTGCCATATAAAATAAAAGCAAACTTTTTTATGCAAAGGACACCACAAACCTCCATTTAGGCACACACACACACGTACACGCGCGCACACACACATTTTAAGATTTAAAAAGATAGGAAAACATCGAGATTGCGGTAACCGCATTTCACGGAAGTCGGGGGGTGCCTAACACCTTCCCCTCGCTTAAGCAAGCCCCCGAACTCTATGAATCTCGGTTTACGGACCAATTGAATCGGAGTCACATATGAGCCATTACGATTACGAAAAAAAAATTCGGATGAGTTGGTACATCCATTTCAACAATACCAACTGGCGACTCTGGTCAATTGGCTCATGAAAATTCAACATTTCAAAACCCTGTCGACACTAGGCCGACCCTTTTCAAAAGTCGCATCTTAATCTAAAGGCTAAAATTGGAAAGGGGATTTTAATTATTAAAAAACGAAACGACCGAAAATCCCGGCGTCGACATTCAGTTTAACTTGTTGGTTAATGAAAAGTCTAAATGAAACATCGTTAGGGACTTAAAACCTAAGATAAACTTGCAAAATCAATGTGTTATGTTTTTGTAAAGATTTTTTGTTATGACTAATGGTTATGTTACGCTCACATACCTTGTAGGCCGTACAATTGAAGGCGATATTTAATTATTTAATTATTATTTAAAGGACATTAAATAATAATTAAAGGGAGATAAAGTGAATAAAATGATAATATGTTATTTATTTAATTATTTATTATTTAATTGATATTAACTAATAAGTAAAGTGAATTAAGGATAATAAAGTGAGTAAACAATTTACGTGTAATTGTATAAGTCTTTAATTATTACCAAGGTTGTAATTTATCATTAAATGATTTATAATTAATGGTAAGTGGTTAATAATATTAATAAGCGATTAAAATATTATTAAATGATTATTAATATTAATAGAAGATTAAAATATTATTAAATGATTAATAATATTAGTAAGAGATTAAAATATTATTAAATAATTAATAATATTAATAAGAGATTAAAATATTATTAAATGGTTAATAATATTAATAAATGATTAAAATATTATTAAATGATTAATAATATTAGTAAGAGATTAAAATATTATTAAATGGTTAATAATATTAATAAGTGATTAAAATATTATTAAATAGTTAATAATATTTGAATATAGTTGTATATTATCCAAGGTAGATAATATTTTGAGATATTTGGTACATTATTAAATGTCTAAATCATTAAGTTATATAAAAGAAGAAAGTTTAATTGAATTAAACCAATGTAAATAGTCCAATTGTGACTAATTTAGACAACTTATTAAAAGTGGGTCGTACAAAGAATGTGTAGTGAAGACGTAAGTTGGTTAAGCGTACCCGACATATCCGAACTATATTTTGGGCTAGGGTTTTTGCCCGGAACTTAAGGGTTTATTTGTCGGACATCTTAAGAGTTAATAAGAAGTTAGAGTCTTATATAAAGACTAAGTAATAGTCATTGTAACTAATGATGTTGTCAATTTCATATATAAATTATAGGTTAAATGAAAGACGCAAAATAAGCGTAAATGGTAGAAGCTTATGCTACAATTTGATATTAAATTATTGATATGAAGATATATTGATGATATTTGTGATATGTGTAAAGCATGAGGTATGTTTACATGTGAAATATATACAAAGTATGAAACATGAATTGCCTGAGACTATTTGTTTATTATATGTGATGCATGAGAAGTATGAAGTATTCATAAAATGAAAAGCATGAAATGCATGATATAGGAATAGAATATAGAATATGTATAACATGTAAAACATGTAATGTGTTATGTGTAACTGTTAGACTTGTTGAGCCGTCATGCTCACTTTTGCTATAAAATCAATACTTTCAGATAAGTGCAAGATAACCGAAGATTTCGTTAAAGATCAAAGATCAGAAATGCATATTACTTTCACCGAAAGTTTAAGTGATTGTTGTAGTATGAGTCCGTATTGGACAAGTAAAATGATTGTGTAATTAAAGAAATGATTAGTATGTATTGTGAGTGTTTAAATACTCAAATGGATTGTAATAGAATGAACTCGTATTACGTATGATATTGAGACATACTAGGAATTTGTAAAGATTGCGATTCTGGAATAAAAAGAGATGTTGTAAAGTTTTAAATAAATGATTGTTTAGCAATTACAATATTGTTGTAAGTCATGAACGATAAGGAAAAGGTTGTACAGTAGCGAACCTGATTTGAGGTTAAAGGGATCCGGATTCAGGGTCATCACATAAAGTACATGTTACATGTTATATATAAGCTTATATATAAGAATAATTGCTAGCAATACTAACCAATGCGTATGAGCTTGATTGTTAAGTGGTCACGCGCTATGCCTTTAAGATAGTCAAGTTACATGAGAAGACGATAAATGCTACGTGTTAAATGTGTTATAACCAATATATGTATGATTGATTGTGAGGTTACGTGCTAGTATAACTCGAACTTGTGTAGTAAAACTAACACGTACCAAAGTTAAACAACTAGAATAACGTCTATGATTGAAATATAATTAGTGGGCCGACATTGTTAACTATGTAAGCGATAGACGTAACGGGGTTTTAACATTAAGCGTAAACGACAATTGAGGCAAGTTTCCTTTGCTTATGTATATTTTATTTTCGTGCAAATGTTTGATTTCAAGTATCCCGATTCGAACTCATTATTTAAAGTTTAAATATTATTATGTCATGATAGCACTTACGTGCACTTCAAAAGTCTTTCAATTATTGAACCGACTTTACGTTTTAAAGTCCTTATGCATGACTGTTATGAAATACGGGTCTAAGCCTTTATTCGGCTAGATCAATTAATGCCATAATAAATGGAATTCTAAGATTTTTAATGCTAAACCAAACCATATTGTACTGGTACGGTATCTGTTAAAGCTGAAATGAACAACCCGCATAGTAGGGGCTTAAAACTATAATTTTTGATATAATTCCTATATGGTGTGGTTACGTTGCTAGATGTTTTACATTGTGCACAATGTATCCGTATAATGGGCTGATCAACCAAAGTACACATCTTTGGTTATTATCAATTGCTATATAAATTGTTAATAGTCTTAACGATACTAGTCTTATGACTATTGGTTATTGTCATCTTTTACATAACGTCAATAATCTTAACGAAGTTCAAGGTCACTTGACCATCAGCATTCCAATATTCGATTTTGAAATATAAAGTAAATGCTTATGCATCTTTTTCAATTGTGCAATTTATTATAAATGTTATCATTATTCCGGACTATAATGCTATAAACCATTGTATATACTTGCTGAGTAATTCGTTGTTCACAGTTGCTTAAAGTAAACCTTTTCGCAAAATTTGAGTTCTCGGAAGGTTCCAAGAAGGACAAGGGTAAAGGAAAAGTTGAGGAGTAGCTATTTTTTTTTTATTCCTTGTAACTTTTGAATTTACGTTCTTAAGACTTTTGTTATGATGTAACGTTGTGTAATGAAGGTTAGTTAAACCTAGGATATTATGTTTTAAGATTAACGATGTATTTAATTATTGCATTTAGTGATTGAATGGGTAGATAGTTATGTGTGGATGTTGTGCCGTGAGCCCGGACCCGGAATTTAGAGAATCCGAATTTGGGGGCATCACAGGAGCATTCGGATTCAGTGCGGCAAACATGTTTGTCAATGCTCTATTGAAGTTGACATTATATGAATATATCTTAGCTTGACGTGTATCATGAAGGTTGTTTTGCCGAACTATATTCTCATGCTGTTAGTTTAGTCGCATATGCAACTGCATAAATCGTTGATCACATTTTCGTGACAAGGAATCCATAAAGGTTGACTGGTCAGTAACTGCAGGTGGTGGTGATGGAGGAACGATGATATAATCGAGCCCACTCTGATGAGACTTTCCCCCGTCCCATACTGTATAGCGCATTATCAAAGCTTGATTAATTATAGGTGATGGTAGGGCCACCACTTACTTATTAGTCCAAGTCACACCTGCTTGGTGACATAAAACACATATGAGGGAGGGATGAGGGAATCCTCCCGTTGTAGCCCCTTTCCAAGCTCACAAAATTGAATCGTGAATGTCACGCCCAACATTAACATTCATTCCGTTACTATACCGTATAATAGAGTAGCCCGCTCATTTTTCACGTTACTTACATGTCGTGTAGGCATTAACCGTGCACAAATAAACGCATACCATGCCTTGCTGTAACGACTTAGTGAAAAATGTGAAAATGTCATCGTTCCACTTTCCCTCAACTTCCATTGTGTCCCCGATTTGTATAATGTAGTGATAATCTCTGCATAGTCCGGATTATCGCTCACATACTTAGAATACCCCTCATTAATCGCATAATTCGGTAGGTTGAAAATTTTGTTAATTTCGGCGCTGACGAATGCAATTGTCTTCTCGCGGACTAGAACTTCATGAGAGTTGTGTTCCTGCAGATTAATGTGAAATTCTTTCACAACTGGAACCACAGTTTTTACAGGTTGCTCTGTAAAAGAAAGCCATCCTTTTGCGGTAATCATAGCTGGCAGGTTACCATCTAGCCTTATATCGGGCTTAAATCCCAGTTCTGGAATCACAGTTTGGTTATCCTACATATAAAATTTCACTGCATTTTCGGCATTAAGGAACTTCTTCTTATCTTATTGCTTTGACGACTTTGAACTTGATCCCTTGGCCCGTTGATGCTTAGACGACATCGTGGTAATATCTAGGTCCAAGTACCACCCAACAACTGTCAAAAGTATGCCAAAATCAAACTCACTTGTCTTTGAGGCAAACTGTCGAGCACTCGGTGTGCACTATGTAGTTCTCCCCTACACAATGTCTCCCCCAAACTTAATTGACACCACCTACTATGGGTTTCTTCGCTACAAAATTAAGACCTAAAGGTTTTACACCAGAGTATCACAACCCAATTGATCCAACCCAACCCAATGGGTATTCCACCGATACACAAAGAACACTAACTACCTAATACACAGTTTATGGCAATGAAAATTAACCTCAATTTGTACTAGGCACAATAAACTCTTCACAAATACTTCCACAGTCGGTTCAAGTTTGATTTTGCCGAAACACTTACTTGGTATCATGGGTGGAGACGAAAAGCATTAAATTCCTTTTGCTCAGTATACTAATTACGGCAAAGTTGTGTTAAAATCCGAATGGATGCTTGAAATATGATGTTGAGCGTTGTTGTGAGCCTTTAGATGCGAATGAATCGGATTGAAGGTAAATTTTAGTAGAAGTAGGGCACTTCGGTTGAGTGTGTTGGGGCGGTTGTGCAAGATATGAACAAATGTTGGTGTGAAAAAGCCGACTGAACAAGGATTTTAAAACTTGGCGTCAGACCCCAGCGCTAGCGGTGCTATAAGTTACCATGAAGTAGTGTTGGTAGCACCTAAAACAGTGAGGGTTAGCACCGACAGCTCTAAACCTGCTTGATTCTCAGAGCTGGCAGCGCTGGGTAATTTTTTCTAAAAAAATTTCTCCAAATTTTTTATCCTCTTAGTTCTCATGCTAACACGCTTGACATGAAATTTAACAAGAATTAGCATGGTTCACATGAAATCATATACTCAGCTATTCTAAAATCCTAAAATTTGACTAAATGAAGGCAATAATTACAGAAAAATGCAAATACTAAAGACGACAAATTATGAACAATGATTCGGTTGCCTCCCAACAAGCGCTTGCTTTATAGTCTTCTAGCCTGACTACTTCCTGATTTTATTCTGGATCTGTAAGGCTGATTGAGGTTCATTGACGATTCACCTCATCACCCCAATAATATTTTATTCTTTGACCATTGACCTTGAATGTCTTTTTGGAATCTGTATCTAGTTCAACAGCTCTATGTGGAAACATCTTGGTAATAATGAATGGACCACACCACCTTGATTTCAATTTGCCAGGGAAAAGCTTGAGTCTAGAGTTGAACAATAATACATTTCGACCTTTTTCAAATCTTGCTCAGTGATTTTTCTATTATGCCATTGTTTAATCTTTTCTTTATATAACTTGGCATTTTTATATGATTGGAGGCGGAATTCGTCCATTTCACTCAGTTGAAGTAGTCTTTTCTCACTTGCTACATTCATGTCAAAATTCAGCTTTTGAATTGCCCAATAAGCATTGTGATCTAACTCCACTGGTAAATGGCACGCCTTTTCGTAGATGAGCCTATAAGGAGACATCCTAATCAGTGTTTTGTAGGCAGTTTTGTACGCCCACAAGGCATCATCAAGCTTCTTCGCCCAATCCTTTCTACTCGGATTCACTATTTTCTCTAAGATTCTTTTTACTTCTCTGTTTGAAACCTCAACTTGGTTGCTTGTTTATGGAGGATAGGCTGTAGCGACCTTGTGTGTAACTTCATACTTAGCGAGAAGGGATTGGAAGTACTTATTGCAAAAATGAGTACTTCCATCGCTTATTATTGCCCTTGGTGTTCCAAACCTTGTAAAAATGTTCTTTAGGAGAAACTTCAATACCACCTTAGCATCGTTCGTTGGCAAAGCAACTGCTTCCACCCATTTTGAGACATAATCCACAATAAGTAAAATATACTTGTTATTAAAGGATGAAGGAAATGGACCCATGAAATCAATACCCCAAATATTGAAGATTTCCACTTCCAAAATGGTGTTTATGGCATCTCTTACCACTTTGAAATGTTTCTTACTCGTTGACATCTGTCACACTTCATTGCGAACTTGTGGGTATCCTTGAAGAGAGTTGGCTAATAAAATCCTGATTGTAGAACCTTTGTTGTTGTTTTCTCTCCTTCTAATGACCTCCATAACCCGATGAATGACATTTCTGTAGAATTCCTTCACTTTCTTCTTTGGGTACACACCTCCGTATCATTTGATCGACACATTGTTTGAACAGGAACGGTTCATCCCACAGATATTGCTTTTCATTGTGCAAGAACTTCTTTTTCTATTGGCAGTTCATTTCGGGAGAAAGTACATGAGTCACAATATAGTTCACATAGTCTGCATACCATGGTGCCTCCTGCTTGACATAAAATAATTGCTCATCTAGGAAGGATTCATTGATCATCACACCATTTTCGTGTTGTTGTTGAGAATTTTCCAATCTAGATAGATGGTTCGCTACTTGATTTTCCGTCCCTTTCGTATCGCTAATCACTAGATCGAATTCCTGAAGTAGAAGGATCCAACATATTAGTCTTGGATTGATATCCTTTTTCGACATGAGATACTTGATTGTGGAATGATCAGTAAATACTATCACCTTTATTCCAATTAGATAGGCTCGAAACTTGTCAAAGACGAAGACTACTGCCAAAAGTTCCTGCTTTGTAATCGTGTAATTCAACTGTGCATCCGTTAGAGTTTTGCACCAATTGTGAAGTCACTAGCGTCACACATAAGTTTAAACAGAAGATTCCAATATGGTACAACTATTACTGGAGCAGTTATCAACTTTTTCTTCAAGATCTTAAAAGCTTTAAAACACTCTCCATTAAATCAGAAAGGCACATCATTCTCAAGTAAAGTGCAAAACGACTTTGTTATCTTTGAGAAGTCTTTAATAAATCTTCGGTAGAATCCCGCATGACCAAGGAAACTGCAAATTCCTTTTACAGATGTTGGAGGTGGCAAGTTTTCAATTATCTCAATCTTCGCTTTATCCACTTCGATACCATTTGCCGAAACTCGATGCCACAGTATGATCCCCTCTTGCACTATGAAGTGACATTTTTCCCAATTGAGGACCAAATTGGTTTCTACACACTTTTGAGTACCCGAATCAAATTCTGAAGGCTTAGATCAAAGCTATCACCAAAAACCAAGAAATCATGCATGAACACCTCCAAAATTTTCTCCACCATATTCGAAAAGATGGCCATCATACGTCTTTAGAATGTAGCCGGTGCATTATAAAGCCCAAAAGACTTCCTACTAAAAGCAAAAGTACCATAGGGGCATGTGAAGGTTATCTTCTTGATCTTCGGGGATGATGGCGATTTGGTTATACCCCGAATACCTATCCAACAAGCAGTAGAATTAATGACCCGCAAGTCTGTCTAACATTTGATCAATAAACGGTAAAGGGAAGTGATCCTTGCGAGTTGCCTTATTCAATTTTCGGTAGTCCATACGTACCCGCCAATCGGTCATCGTCCTCATCAGGATTAACTCGTTGTTTTCGTCAGACACCACAGTCATGCCATCCTTCTTTGGTACACATTGCACCAGACTCACCCATAAACTGTTTGATATGGGGTAAATGATGCCCGCATCCAACCACTCTATGATTTCCTTTTTCACAACTTCCTTCAAGATTGGATTTAGCCTTCTTTGTTGTTCTATTACCGATTTCGCAGTATCCTCTAGTAGAATTTTATGCATAAAAATTGACGGACTTATTCCCTTTATATCTGCTATGGTACAACCAATTGCGGTCTTGAACTCCCACAACACTCTTAGTAATTTATCCTCTTGGGACTCATCGAGTGATGCAGAAATAATGACTGGTAGAGTAGAAGACTCACCCAAATAAGGGTACTTTAAATGATTTAGTAACTGCTTCAACTGCAAAACTGGTGGCTCTTTTAATGACGTCTTCGCTTGGGTGATTGGCTTCTCTTCCAGATCTAAGGACTCATACATCTTTACAACTTGGAAGTACGGTGATGCTGTATTCAAAAACTTCAAGTATTCAAAATAATCTAGAAAATATCATGCCTTCTCAAGTGGATCCTCCTGCAAACTGTCTTCAGAAACCTCATTTACAGTTACCTCTAACCAATCAATCTTAAAACATTCCTCAACCTCCTTTGGGAACTTCATGGCTTTGAACACGCTAAATGTTACTTCTTGATCATGTACTCTTATAGTCAATTCTCCTTTCTGCACATCTATCAGAGTTCTACCTGTAGCCAAAAATGGATGCCCAAGGATGATTAAAATTTCTTAATCTTCTTCATAATCTAACACTATGAAATCTGCCGAAAAGATGAACTTGTCGACCTTCACCAAGATGTCCTCCATTATTCCCTTCGTCAATGAACGATCCACTAGTTGTAGAGTAACATTAGTAGGCTTAACTTTCTTCAGACCCAACTGTTGGTAGATTGCTAAGGGCATTAAGTTGATACTCACCTCCAAATTGCACAAAGCTCTTCCAAAGAATTTATCTCCAATGGTGCATGGTATTGTAAAGCTACCTGGATCTCTGAGTTTAGGTGGTAGCTTTTTATGCAAGATTGCACTACACTTCTCCGTGAGTGCTACTGTTTCAAAGTCCTCATGCTTTCTTTTCCTCAATAGAATCTCCTTCATGAATTTCACATAGCTTGACATTTAAGCTAGGGCATCTGCGAACAGTATGTTTATTCGGAGCTTCTTAAACACCTTTAGGAACTTCACAAATTACTTATCCTCCCTTGCCTTTTGAAGTATTTGGGGAAAGGGAATCGGTGGTATATAAGGGCCTGGTTTAACCTCATCAGATTTCTTCTCAACCTTCTCATTCTTCTTGTCACCTTCCTAACTATCCGCCTTGACTAAATCTTTCTCCATGTCAGTGTCCTCCTTATGAGATTGCTTTACTTTCTCCTTCGTTTTAGGTTGTTCCAACTCCTTTCCACTCCTCAAAGTAATCGCTTTCCAGTGATCCCTTCCATCTCTTCGTGGATTCAGCTCCGTATCACTAGGCGAAGCTCTTTGGGGCCGATTGTTCAAAGTAATGGCAAATTGACCCATCTAATTTTCCAAATTTCAAATGGCCACTGACTGACTCATAATATTCATATCTATCTGTGACACGATCTTGTCTTGTGCCTGCATCCTTGATTCAGTACCTGCAATAAATTTTGACAAAACCTCCTTCAATTTATTCTGCTTTTTTGCCTGATGAGGGGGTTAATTGTGGAATTTGGGTGGATTTGGTTGTCTTGGAGCCTGATTTTGGGCTTGATTATCCCTCTAAGAAAAGTTTGGATGATTCTTCCACCCCGGATTGTAAGTATTAGAGTTGTTGTCGTACTGTTGTTGCTGCCTATTGTAGTTTCCAACAAACTTAACGGATTCAGTACTGATGGCACACTGATTTGTTGAGTGATCACCTGCACAAAGTTCACAAACCATGGCTACATTCTGAATGGGCTGCATTGCCATTGTATCAAACCTTTTCGTCAATGTAGCCACTTGTGCCGCCAAAGCTGTAATTGGACTAACCTCATGAAGTCCCGCTGCTCTTGGTTTATACATCTGTGCCGTCGGCCACTGATAATTGTTGGTAGCCATAGTCTCAAGTAGATTATAAGCTTCCTCCTAGTTCTTGCCCATCAATGCTCCACCTGCAGCTGCATTTATGCTTGTCCTCACTTGACTGAACAGACCATTGTAAAAGATATGCACTTGTAACCACTTGGGTATCCAGTGATGGGGACATCTCCTTAATAGAACTTTAAACCTCTCCCAAGCTTCGTACAGTAACTCGGAGTCCTACTGAACGAAAGAAGTGATATCGTTCTGCATTTTCGTCGGTGGAAAGAATTTGGCAAGTGTAATGACCACGAATACTATATGTCATTGTAATTATAATTATTAAATAATTATCAATGAATTAAAATTTTTGTACTAAATAATTGTGCATTAAATAAATTGAATGAATATATTTGAGTATGTGTATATTTATTTAATATAATGAAGCAAGGTGTTATAATTAATTAAAACAAGTGTAATTGGATTATATTATAAGTCCAAATGAGATATTAAACTAGGTTAAATAAATTAACCTAGTAGTCCTTGTAATTAATTTAAACCTTGATGCATGTAATAATTTAACTAGCCCAATACTTGTTTTAATTAAATGTAACATATGTTATTTAATGTTAGCCTAATAAAATAATTAGATTGAGCCCAACCAAATTAAATGGATGAGCCCAATATATTTAATTCTTAAGTCCAAAGTGAAGCCCAAATGGAAGTCAAAATTATAGTCAAACATTAAATATAAGTGTATATATATATATATATGAGGATATATGTATATATAATCTATAAAAATAAACCAAAATTGGGCAAATATAAAGAGAGTAGCCGATACTTCAAGGAGATGGGCCACAAGGGTGGCTTGTAGCTTTTCTATTGCTTATAAGTTACTCCATCAATAGTTTGTAAGCTAACTTGATGGATGTCAATCCAAGTGTTAATCAATCCAATAGTAAACCTAGCTTATCTCCAAATTTAACCAAAGTTAGTTGATTAGGGAATGTTGAAGGTGATTAGGGAGGTTCTATAAATAGCATCCTCCACACCCTTGTTATATTTGTTAGTTGTTTTACTAGAACTCAAAAGAGAAAAGAGAGAGAGCTTTTAAGAGAGAAAAGTAAGAATACTCTTGAGAGTTTGGGAGAATACTCTTGAGAGTTTGGGATTTAACTAAAGAAATTACTAGAGATTGTTGAAGGTTGTTTTGATTTGATGATGATAATTGTTGTGAAAAAATGATTGTGGTAAATGTGCTTACATGGTTGATTGTCAATGTGTATCTGACAAAGTGCTTATGTGTTAATGTGCTTAAGTGATTATGTGCGTAGATACTCTGAAAGTGCTTATGTGCTTAAATGACAAAATGATTATATGTTAATCAAATTAGGTATCTACATGATCATGTGTGTATGATATTTTACCTATGTCTAAATAATGTAAATCCAAACATTTGTTTAACATAAATATGATCTTGCTGAAAATTATTTTGTCTCATGAAAGAAAATGAAAGTTGGAGATTCAAATGTTGTAAAGTCCTTTTAAAAGATATATGTGTACAAATGACTTAGATTTTAAAGATCAGAAATGTTAGGTTGATCTTTCAGTAAGAGTCACTCTGCATAAAAGTTGTATGATATAAGCAGAGTAGCATAAGAATGAATCATTGCTGTATTTTATGTATATCAGAGTCTGTAAAGTCCTTTCAATATAATGATGTAACAATGTAAGAAAGGACTTAGTTAGAAAAGATCAAATCTGTTAGGTTGATCTTCTGTTTGATCTGATCAGTCTATACGATCGTAGAACGAACACTGCGATTCCTTGCAAAGAAGACTCAACGATTCTGTATAAATCGTAGAGTGAACTATACGACTCCTTACCAGGATAACTCTACGATCATCAAAGAGAGTTAGATGTGCAAGAGCTCTACTGTATTTACAAGCAAAATTAAAGAACTGATCAAGTACAAATCGTAGAGCTGAACTCTACGATCGTCGAACAGACAGCTAAGCAAGCCTGCAGTTAACACTGAACCAGAGAAGAAATGTACTCTACGATATACACATTCTAGCAAGATCGTAGAGTAAACTTACAGAGCAAGCATACGAGATCTATACGATTTGCACAAATAAAAGAAATCGTGGAGTAATACAGGATGACAAGACATTACAGAAAAGTGCTCCACACATGGAACAATCGTTGAGTAGAATTAAAGAATGTGCCAACATAGACAACAACTCAACGATTTCACTAAGAAGCACGACAATTCACAAACTCTACGATTTGAACAAAGGGACAAGATCGTAGAACGAAATCATAAAGCAAAGCACTGCAGATAAACTCTACGATCTGATCACAAAAGCAAGATCGCAGAGTAAAAAAGAAGTTTGCACCAACTCAACCATTTACACGACATACTTCAAATAACGAGTGGAGCTGAATTCGTAGAGTCCAGATAAGCAGACAGTCACTTTACGATATCAATAAGCAGCAAAGAATATGAACAGCCCACTCCCGGAGTTACTGTTCATGCTCTGTAAATCAGAATCCTGATCCTTCAACTCTGGGTGATTGAACTATTCGATACAAAGATTTTTCAGGAGGAATAACTAAAACCCGATTTATAACGAGTGAGTTATGGTTTTTCTAGCAAAAGACCTTGCTGTCGGAAACAATGCATTGATAGTCGGCTATTTGGCCATTTTCAGTGGCCAAACCTTGTCCAAATAAACGATCCAATGATCGAAAAGTGTAGTTTAAGAAGATACAAAGAGAACAAGACCGACTAGAGGTCAATCGGAGTTGTAAAACTCCAGTTATACAAGTTTCCGTTCGGGACCCCTGGTAATAATGAAACTGATATACTTTCAAGCCAAATATATCAATATTGGAACAAATATATCAAAATGCTGAAATAACAAAATTGATATATTTTCAAGACAAATATATCAGTATTGGAACAAATATATCAAAATGCTGAAATAATGAAACTAATATATTTTCAAGACAAATATATCAATATTGGAGCAAATATATCAAATGCTGCAATAACGAAACTGATATATTTTCAAGCCAAAGCCAAATATATCAATATTGGAACAAATATATCAAAATGTTGAAATAACGAAATAGATATATTTTCAAGACAAATATATCAATATTGGAACAAATATATCAAATGCTGCAATAACGAAACTGATATATTTTAAAGCCAAATATATCAATATTGAAACAAATATATCAAAATGTTGCAATAACGAAACTGATATATTTTCAAGACAAATATATCAATATTGGAACAAATATAACAAGATGATGTAATAACAAAATTAATATATTGTTAAGTTAAATATATCAATATTTGATTAAATATATCAATATAATGTAATAACGCTATATTGATATATTCTTATATATTGACAAGTCAAATGTACCCTAGCCTCTAATTTTCTTCTAATCAATGAAATCGTGAAGAACTTAGACATGTCTCAACTCGTAAGGAGAATCTGAAATGAGACATGTCCCATGCTCAGACTTTTAGATTAATTTTTAATGAACATTAAATAATAATTAAAGTTAATAAACTAATTAATTATCACATCATTAATGAGTAATGATAAATAAGAAGGATTAATAGCACATAATTTTTTTTTCATAAAATATTATTAAATAATTAATAATATTAAGAAATTAATAAAATATTATTAAATAATTAATAATATTATAAGATTCAAAAAATATTATTAAATGAGTAATAATATTAGAAGATTAATAAAATATTATTAAATAATTAATAATATTTTAAGATTAATACAATATTATTAAATGAGTAATAATATTAGTAGATTAATCAAATATTATTAAATGATTAATAATATTATAAGGTTAATAAAATATTATTAAATTAATAATATTAGAAAATAGTTTGAACTATATTAATATAGGTGTTATGTGATTAAAATATTATCAATGTAATGATAATATTTTCTAAGTGTTTATATACTCATAATTACACAATTATGTGGTTAAGTGTTAGAGATGTAGGATGTATAAAGGTTATCATATGAAGGTAAATATTGTACTAATTTAAAGATCAACTTGATTAATATTAGGTCTATTCAGAGAGAATTAAATTGATTTGGTTACGCATTAATCTACACACGAGACAAGTTTCCTTAACCCTAACTTGTATTTACTGTTGCAAGTTTTCTTACCCTCACTCTAATTTTATATTGAGTAATTCAATTATTGTTGAGCAAGTCTCTATACTTGTATTTACTTGCCAGAGCTTTAAGTGGTTTAATTCTTTAAAATTATTCCACATCATTATTGTTATTGTATTCACACATTGTGCATTTGTAAGTGTTTATAGTTCATTAATTCAAGAACTGTTTAAGAATGTCTAAGCTAATTATTTTGGCTAGACAATGCATATTTAAATTCATCAAATTGAATATTTTAAAAGCTTATCCAAATCGTTGGTTGGTACGGATTCTTATAGTAAGACTGAACCCTGTATAAATGGGATTTTTATATTCGGGAAACCGAACTTGTGCAAGATGTCTGAATGTTATGCATATATATAGGGTACAAGAGGCTGATCCTCTCGCGTACCACGTTTTTTTTTCTTCGAGGTGTCAGATACAAATGTCTGTTATACCTTAGTAGAAGTTCATAGCCCTTAAAGACCACTCAACAATAAAGAGTCAATCCATTCTTATATTGAAAAATTGATTCTTTATTTCTTTCACGATTGTTATCTATTGTTGAAAACCCCATTGTTAATTTCTCTTTCATCATGATATATCTTATGCTATTTATTCTTAAACTTGTTGAGTCATTTAGTTGCTCATTCTTGCTATATCATGATTTATTTCAGCTAAGCCAGAATGTTCTAAAGAAGACAAAGGTAAGGGAAAAGCCAAAGCTTAGATTAGCTTGATACATGCTAGATTAATTACTTATATGTACTTTACTTTGTTAATCTTTTGTATTCCCTTAAGATATGTAATGTTTATGTTAAGGTTAATCGACCTTGGAAAGTGTAGCCTTTTATAAGGAACCTTTTGTATTATCCCATGAAGTTTAAATGCAAATTATGTATTTAATTGTTATTAAGTATTGTTCAGTGAGAACCAAATCCAAGGTTATGGAACCCTGATTTGGGGTCATCACAGCAAGGAACTTTTGCACCAAATTGTTCTACGTTGTGATGGACCCCGGTGGAAATGAGTGTAACCAGTTCTTGGCTTTGTCTCTCAATGTGAATGGAAAAAGCCTCAGTCTAATAGTGTCTTCCATCACCCCATTATATTTAAAAGTGTCGCATATCTCCAAGAAGCTGACAATATGGTCGTTGGAGTCATCGTTTGGTAAACTGTCGAACTGGACTAAGTTCTGGATCATCTGAATAGTTCCAGGTTTGATCTCAAAACTAGCTGCTGTGATGGAAGGCCTTGTGATGTTGGTCTGAATTTTCGTAACCTGGGGCATAACGTACTCCCGCAATGATTTATAATCCTCGTCTACCATTATTTCTAGGTTTTGTACCATCTCGTGGATAAAGTTACGAATCTTTCGAAACTTTTGCTCGATCTCGTCCTCGTATGGAACCAATTCCGGACCTTTGGACCTCGTGTGCATACACAAATTAGAAGTACTTAGGCTTTAACTCCGGGAAAACGTAGTTTTACGTACATTAGCATAATTTTTCAGCTTCAGTGTCTACGTAATCTGTGTAAACCAAGATAGGCAGGCCAACACTTGGTGCACACGTGATACTAAGATCACTCATTTGCAAGAGTACAGACTGACTCGAACAGATGAAAGCCTGCAAAAGCAAAGGAAAACTAAAAATTAAAATGCTTAAATTAAAACTAAATTGATAAAAACTAATAATAAAATAATTATTAGAACCGTTCCCCGACAACGACGCCAAAAACTTGTTGTCCGATTTATATATGGTCAATTCGTGCAAGTATACACGGTCAATCAAATAATATAGCAGTAAGACGGATGTCGAACCCATAGGGAACGGATAACAACTATTTTGATTATCACGAAATTATCAATTTAATCTAATTTAAACATTCACCAACTTTAATTATGAAAATATTAAGTTGAAAGCTAATTAACAAGAATTAATTATCAGATATTTAAAAGCTTAGGATTACAACTTCCCCAATTGATCACAATAATATCTTCACCCTATTTTCAATTAATTAATTCTCATGTGTTGTTAATGGAGAATTCCTATCTATTTATTAACTTTGTTCAATAATTAATAAAAAGATCTAATCCAATTACCTTGCTACCATTAGTGCAATATAAACTTGAACTTGACTCATTAAGAACAAACTCTCAACCACATTACATATGACACATAGATATTTTCATCCTATGCACTATTACGCTATTCTCTTACAAAGAATCAACAAGTTCATATGTTATTATACCCAAATCTAATCCCAGCTTTCCTTCTTCAATTCCATCTAAGATATTAGATTAATTGATGCGCACACAATTAAGAGATTAAGCACGAGATGTAATAAACAATTCAAATAGAATCAATAACTGAAAATAGGTATGTATTAATTATCGTAAATCAAAAGGTTCCATTGAAATCCTAATTAAACATTTAGTTCATCATAGTCAAACAGAAAACCATAATCATAAATATAAATAACATTCAAAAGTTCAAGATAGAAAGATAAGGAGAAGAGAAGAATAAAACTGTATAGCCTCTCTAATCCTTGGTCTTCAATCTTGATCTTCTTGTGTTCTTCAATTCACGTGTATGTAGGTTCCTTCTTTTCTTTCGTAGCTTCTTTTGTAAATCCCAAGTCTCCATATATATACTAGTCATCCCTGTAATGACATGGAATTTTGGCAATATTGTAAATGTTATAAATTAATAAATAATTAATGAAATTAAATTTCTGAAGTGTGACAATGTCTTGGGACAAGTCATTTATGTGTTATTTGATTGTGGAATAAAATTCAAGTTTAATGAAATAAATTTGGATAAAAAATGAGTTGAAATGGATTAAAATGAGTAAGAAATGATTTAATAAGAATTAAATTTGTCTAGAAATTTTGGATATTTACCAAAGTACCCTTGGCAACTTGAATAATGACCTTGGTGTCCTAGAATGGTTTAATGTCCATTTGGTCCTTACTTATCAATGTGAAATGCCTGAAATGACCTTGACCATACATGAGTTAAGCTTAACTAGGGATGGTTAAGAGTTGGAGCAATACATACAAATTATGTATGTATATATTTAGTAAATATAAGCTAAGTTCATCTTCTAAGTTGCTAAGTGTAAGAGAGCTTGAAGAGAAAGAAGAGAGCTAGGGTTGCTTGAAAACTTGAGAGATTATAAGAAAAAAAGAGCAAGAGAAGCATATCTAGCCATCAAAGTGGATCATCTATCACTAAGGAGCTTTATAGCAAGAAGGAAGAGAGCACAAAGAAGGTAGTATAAGAGTTCTTGCTTTAAAACACTCTCTTTATGTGTTTAAATTCAAGAACATGTATAACCATGCATGTATCTATGGATATAAGTGTTGATTATGTGAGGTATGTGTTATATGGTTGGAATATGACGAAAACCTAATCTTAAAAGTTGTATTACAAAGGTGATGGACTATTCATGCTTAAATTTATGGTTAGGAAACATGATTTTATGAAAGATCATGTGTTATTTGTTAGATGTTTTGGTGAAAACCTAGTTGGAAGTGTTGAACATGTTTGAATCAAGTAAAATTTCTTTCTAGATAGCATACTAGAAGCCTTAATGATTGAAAAATATGACTTATGTAGAAAAATTACAATATTAGGCTATACTTTGCATGTAAATCAAATCATAACCTGTAAAGTATTTTGGAAAGTGCATATAGAAGTGATATGGACTTACAAAGTTCCTATATGAGTATATGTTAATGTATATGTGGTGTAGAGTTCAAGAACTCAGGAAGGTTTAAGGTTATGTTTTAAAAAGTTGGCAAAATTCCACACAAGTGTGATTTTTGGCCATTTTGTATAATTAAAGGTAAACAAGAGTCAAATAACTAAGTTTTATGTAAATACATGTGTTCGTGACGATTTGGAAGTTATTTGGTGTTTATGGCGACAAATGTGAATTTTAAACGTTTAAAAACGTTCGTTGACACTTAAAATTGAGTTTTCGAAAAAGTAGGGTCATTTGAAGACTTTTAACGTTTTTAAAGGCCCATGTAAGTCATATATATGTTATATGTGTTAGATTAGGTGTTGGAATCAAGTTTTGTATAAAAGGGTCAAAAATAGCGTGTAAAGGAAAATGATAACTTATATGTCAAGGTAAAGCATGTAAATGCATACAACTAATGTATAGACCAATATTGTGATTGTTTAGGTCATAAACGGGATACTATATTAACCATAAGCATAAACGAGAACAAATGCGAGTGTTCCTTTTGAACTCCCTTTTTGTAGTTCATTGAACAGTAAATTATGCCATGCAGTTATATACCTCATTGTCGACGCCGGGATTTTCCAATTAAACGCCCTTTTCCAATTTTAGCCTTTTGAATTAAATATGATTTTGAAAAGGGTCGGCTTAATGTCGACGGGTTTTGAAAGATCGATTTTTTTTATGAGCCAATTGACCAGAGCCGCTAGTTGGTATATTTGAAATGGATGTACCAACTCATCCGAATTTGGTTTTCGTAATCGCTGGCTCATATGTGACTCCGAGTTAATTGGTCCGCTAATCGAGATTCATAGAGTTCGGGGGCTTGCTTAAGCGAGGGGAAGGTGTTAGGCACCCCCCGACTTTCGTGAAACACGGTTACCGCAGTCTCGATGTTTTCCTATCCTTTTAAATCCGAAAATGTGTGAGTTGCGGGTGTGTGCGTGCGTGCCTAGGTGAATGTTTGTGGTGAATTTTGCTTGGATTTTATATGGCAAATGTGCTTTATCTTGAAAGCGTTTTAGACGTCCTTTGACCCAAATGACAAGGCTTTGTTTCATAATAAATGTTGATTTTTACTTTGAAAGCGATGAGGATTTTTATTAGGCGTCGTTTATAGAAAACAAGAACTTTTAAACTTTTGTCAAATAGGAATCAAGACTATACATTGCCTTTTAATAGTAAATTTAAATAAAACGAAGGCAACTTCTAGAACTCTTTAACCCTATGCACAAAGTTTAATGAAAACGTTTATTTATATTTACGAAATCATTTTGTATGATATTTCAAAATCCATTGGAGCCTTTTCATCAAATCGAAATCAAAGTTCGTCAAAACTCTTAATTTTTAACCTCGTGCATCTAATATCCTAATTTGATCCCTTTTAGAAAATCTTCATCGTTTGCCTTATTTTGGAAAACCGTTTTTTGTGTCGTAAATCAAAACAAGCATTCAAAACATGTCAGGGCTATCCATGGGCATGTGAGCCGTCGAAATAGCCCCAAACACCTCCAATCACATGTTTCACTATCACGGGGCCTTAAACTTGATTTTCGATCCGACATCGCTTTAAGGCCCAAAAATTACATATTTACAATACAAATGCATCGCCATCGCTACATATGTAGAAGCTAGAAAATAACTAAAAGGATATCATCGGGAGGTTAGGAGGTGATTCCATCCGCAATAAATCCTCTCTAACCGTCCCTAATCCATAGATCCAAAACACATATCGACTACATCGGATATAACTTCAACATACACAAAATCAAAATATGTAAATCGCAATGCACCAAATATTTCGGATCTAACAGTAGATCCACCTAACAAATACATAAATATTAGATCTATAACAACTTAAACGATAAGATGAAATGAGAACTAGATCTAACTATATAAAACCTCAAATGCTATAAACTTGGATTTCTTCACATTTCAAATGATGAAAGACCCGCTTTGACACATGGAAATCGAAATAGGACACAATATAATGTAAAGATTGAACAAACGATGAAGATTCCTCACATTTTTTACCAAACCTGAAGGTTTCTCTCTCTAAAATCTCCCTTCTCTCTCTACATTTCCGCCATTTTCTCTCTTCTTTCTTCTCTCGGACGCAATAATGGCGATGTATAGCTGATCTGCAGGCAGCCGCAGGTGCATCCGCGGCTGCCTGCTGTGGTCGTCTGAGCCGCCGCCTCGGCTGCCGTGCGCCCCCCTCGAGCCATGAAAAGCGCTACGTGTCGTTGGCCGCAGATGCATCCGTGGCTGTCTGGCTTCTTTTTCTCGATTTTCGTGTTACGCAGTCTTAACTTCTCATTTTTTGCTGCATTATTTCGGAAGGCTGTTCCTTGGTGTATAAATCGCTCGTTGTGCTTGGCTTCTAGGGGGCGTTGCCCCTTTTCCACCCCCGCCAGCTCACCGACGAGCTGGGCAGCCGCTCGCTCACCGGGGAGCGAGACCCCTGAACATCATAAGCATAATGGCCATTAGTCGTCTTTTGTGATCAAATCAGGTTCTTCTGGATCAATTGTTTGCCTTGCCTCAAATAACCTGATGCTCGTTGTTCGTGGTGGCGGCGTTGACTGTAAGTCGTTGGGGTGACTTCGTGTTAGGGTCCACCTTCCTTTTCGCATGTCGGGTCAAGTGACGAATTTGCCCTCCTGCCAGGGTTAGTAGATAAGTGCAAAATTTGGGTGTCTACACTCATTTTGAAGTTCATTGTTATTGAACTATGTTTTCTGAGAAAGGTCAACGCCAATCTTGTTTCGGCTAGACATATGTGATGATTCATGTTTATTCGGATATTTATTTTTATGTCCTCCAATCCATATTGTTGTGGTGCAGAATCTAAAAAATGCTGTAACAGAATAACCCTGATAGAAAGGGGAACAAATGTAAAAGGAAATATAAATTTATGGCGTGGTTGCATCGCTAGATGTTTATGTTGTGCACAATGTAAAGGCACGATAGGCTGATCACCTAGATCTAAAAAGAAATGTATTTTTATAATTGAATTGAGCAATATCAGTGTTTGTGATTGGTATTGTTCTTAACGTGTTCTTGGTATTGTGACCGTACAACTATCAAGTTCATGTTTTCAAATCAATCATGCAAAGTTTCATGTTATATTCTCAAGTTCATTTTCAGAACTGTTAACGTCATAGCCTTATTGCATCAGATTTCATTTTATTATTCAGAAATATCATATCATTATTTGTATATGTACTTGCTGAGCTATTTTATGTTCATTCTTGCTTAACATGATATTTCAGCTAAGCCCAAACAGGCCGAGGGGTCAGGAGCGGATAAAGGAAAAGGAAAGGCTAGCAAGCAGTGAATGTATAGCTATAGAGTCTTCGTAAATGTAATATGGTGTAATAGAACATATTGTATATGTTTTGTATTATTTAAAGGTTTGTAAACCTGGGATAGTTACGTAATATTGTAAATTAAGTTATTTTATTCAGAAATAAATGGATGTGATGACAGGGTATAATAGTATCGTGAGCACTAAATCTATGGTTCGAGGGACCCGGATTTGGGGGCGTCACAGGTTGGTATCAGAGCTGATAGGTTATAAACCTTAGGTGGGAAAAACCTTAGAAATATGACCGTAAAGAAGATAGTGAGACTCATTTCGAGTTTTGGGAGGTGAATGATGGAAATGGTTAAAGTAAAATTTTCATAATATGTGTTATGTGTTATGTGTTACGTATATTATAGGTAAGAAAAATTGCATTGAACTAAATAATTGTTCTTGTGATTTTATAGTATGCCAGAGATTGGAGAATCCAGTCGGGCGATAGGGGAAGAATGGATAGACATTCAAGTGGATGTAATTATTGTGGTACCAGTTATGACAATTGTACCGGCTGGGGAAAATGGGTATGAAGAAGATTCAGAAGAACTAGAAGGAGATTATGATGGGGCATTGCGAGAGAATGCGTCATCCAAGCAAAGGGAGGCTGACCAAGAATGGGTAACTGGCCAGATACAGCAGAATAACGAGTTTGTAGACAGAATCTTGGAGTTGGAAACTTAGGTAGCAGAACGTCAGACGGCGGTGGAGTAGAATGAGACGGCGGTGCAAGTATTGGTCAATAGGAATATGTGTAATATCCCAAATATTTCCAAAGTGATCTAACAAGATATAAGCAAGGTTGTCAATTCAAAAGCCAAGATCGATTGTTCAAGCATACCTTGAGTTATCTTAAAGAATATATACGACTCGAAACTACGATCGTATACAACTAAGAGGTTAAATTCTTTAACCTAAACTATGTGTTATGTGATTAGTAAAGCTTGAATTGAGCTTTTAAATGTGCTGTATGAAATATCTATGTGTAGGATTTTGTGTTTCGGTTCAAGTAGTTAACCTTAACACTAATTAAAAATTAGAAGTTAATTTAGGGCAAAAACCTAAATTGGAAAAAGAGTTAAAACCTAAACCCTAACCTTAGGGTCTAAACCCTAGGAAATAACCTAGGCCCTTGAGCAAAATATGAAGGTCAAATTGACATTCCGTTTAAGGATTCAACCTTCCCACGACTTGAAAACACGTAACAGTCAATAAAAGTTTTTCTCGAAAAACGTGTAAAAACACTATTCACGAGGTGACCTTTTTTATTCATTTGACTGTTTCATTCATCTGTAGGACTTCTTGTATTTCACGATATAGTGTTAATATGAGGTTTAGATGCCAGGGAATCAATAAAATTTTCTTGGGAAAAAGACGAAAAAGACACGATTTACGAGAAAACGTTTGTCGTCTTTTTGAACATTCTTTTCGACGTTTGGACTTTTTCCATTTCACGATATAGCATTTATAGGGGGAATAGATACCAGGGAGCCACTGATATTTTTCCTAAAATAAAACGTAAAATGCTCTTCAAACGAAAATGCTTTCTGTTTGTGATCAAACCGTTGATGGATACAGTGTTTGTATGCAACACCGGTGCGTAAAAAGCAATAAAAGATTTTTCTCAACAAGTGTGTCGGGAATAAGACGAAATAGGGAAAAGACGAAAAAAAATATTATTTTTGACTTTTTGGTCTTCTAACCATTTTCTAAGAAATGGTAGTCAAAAACACTATTCACCGAAAAACGTGCCAAGTCTTTTGGACTTTTCACTTTACAGAAAAGTGTTCATTCGGAACAAAACTCAGTAATAGCAAGTTTTTAAATCAGTATAAGTTAACCATTTAGTTGGAATCAGACTGTTATATAATTAAACTGCTTATTCGTCCGTGTTATTTTCTTCAAATGCAACACGAGATAAGTTAACATTAAAGTTGAATAATCAAATTTATTAGATTAATACCTAATTATATTATTTAGTCATAATTAGTGTCTAGAATGAAAGAAATTTATCAATCGCGTCGCCCGGTAGGTGTATTTGAGAAAAATACACGGAAGATTATCCGAGATTAATTCAAAAAAAACTTTGAGGGTCAGACGAGACATCATATTAATACTGTATGATGTATTTTATGAATAAAATATGTATAACTAATTAAAACTTAAATTACTAATGCGAAATATTTTAAATTAATCGCACGCGATTTATCCGATATACAAAAGTTGGAAGAAAGAGCTCACCAAGCTTGCTTTGGAAGCTAAAAGAAGTGTATTGGAGAAGCTTTATTAAGCTTGTTCAAGAAGCTTGGTCTTAATGACCTAAATACCCTAACTTTGAAAGTCCTATAAATAGAAGGCTTAAGTTCATTAGTTCTTTACCATTTTGAAAGCTAAAGAGCAAATATAGAGAGAGTTCTTGTGAGACAAGAATCGATTGCAAAGAAATAGTTAAATCTTGCAATAATAAAAGGTATGATTCTTAATCGTTATTATGCTTAAAGTTTTATTTTATCAATGAGGCTCAAGAACATAAGTCGTAGCCATGTACGATTTTTCGTTCTCCGTGTTCCTTATGACTTGAGCAAGTCTTTGTTATGTAAAATTTCATTTTATAGTTTAAGTTCAAGAACATATGTCGTATCCATGTACGGTTTATCCGTTCTCCGTGTTCTTCGTATGTTCTGGAGTATTATTATAAATTGTTATAATTAAGTAAACAAGTAGTTATAATGACCAAATTTTGTCAATTATAAAGTGTTATAATCACATATGTAAGCAGTTATAATGCTCAAATTATTTCAAGTATGAAATCCAAAAGCTCAAGAACATAAGTCGTTACCATGTACGATTTTTCGTTCTTCGTGTTCTTCGTGTGTTCTTGAGCAAAAGTCATAATTTCTACATAAGTAGGTTTATGATTTGGTAATTTAGTGTTATGGGATGATGAAACATGATGGCCTTGCTAAATAATGCTTGTGGCATCAAGTTTTAGTAGTGGAAACGAAGAACGATGAAACTTTGTTCTTCGTGTTCTTCGATTTGTTCTTCGTGTTCTTGAGAAAAAGTCATGAAATCTTATATAAATAGGTTTATGATTTTGTTATTTTTATGCTATGAAGTGATATGGAGTGTTAGAACATGTTATCTTAGCAAATTAATGCTTGAGGTATCATGTTTTACCAATCGGATCAAAGAAAGTTAAGTCTAATATACTCGCAGAATATTTTTTCAAATTTCCGAAACTTTAAACTCTGAATCTGCCTTAGAAACCTAAATGAAAGTTGTAGATAATGAAATTATAAGCAATTTAGACTCAAGAATCACTTCAAAATGTTTCCGTATGACAAAGTTATGGCTGTTACTGTAAAAGAGGTCAGAAATATGAATCAGTTTTAGATCAGTCCCATTACTGGCGAAATATGTGTAAATAAGTAATGAATCTCGAACTTTGTTCTGAATGAAAGTTGTAGATACGGAAGTTACGAACGTGAGAAATTTTGAACGACTCAAAAATGTTTTAAAACGAAGAAGTTGTGGCCGTTTGATCGAGCCGGGGTCTAGCAGCCATACATGCTGCCTATTTTTTTAAAAGTGACTTAAAAGTGAGTTTTTGAGTTGGATAATTTTCCAATTAATTCCACCAATGAAAATAGTCTAGTTAAGTTATTCTAAGACTTATTCAAAAGGAAAATTTTATAAACTAACGTTCGGGGTCGCGTAATCCTTTTTGTAGGCATTTAACGATTTCCCGGGAAACCCTAAAATAGTTTCAAGGCAAGTTCTAAACCCTTGTGTTATTTGTTATGTAATAGATGTTATGTGAAGTCTTTAACTAATAGTTGCAAGCCTTCTAAATGTTATGTGTTATGTTTACGATTTATGAACATGATTTATACACTTTGTGTGTCAATGTGATATAAATTGTTGGAATGCAAGTTATATGTGATATTAAATGGAGAATTATATTCAGTCAAGGCATGTTAAAGTTTATATGAAAGCATAAACTGCGTATGTGTTGTATGTTAGACTTGCTGAGCCGTCGTGCTCACTCTTGCGAATAAAACCTTATTTGCAGATTAAAGATGAACGTTAAGAAGATCATGAACGTAAAGATGAAGCGTAGACTAGGTTTTCATGTTTATTACTTGTATTTGTATAAGTCATAACGACTATTGTAATACGAACAACCAAACATGTAACTGAATATTGAATGAATGATATAAATTATTATCATCAGAATATTGTTATGTCTTTATTTTGATATAACCTAGAATTGTAAAAACTTAACATAGTATTGATAATGATCTATTTATCTGGATGAGGATCGGTAAATAACTTGTGAGTGTTGTACATCCGATACAGGACTAAGCGATGTTGACTGGTCAAATCCATCGTTAAGGTTCCTCGGACCCAGGTATAACTCGTTATTACTATTCTGAATACCATATAAGTAGGATTATTGATATGAAGAGATATCACTATAAACAAATATGTTTCGAATGGGGGTTTTAACTAGTTGGGTAATGTTCTGTACGGAAAGAGAATTTTGCACCAGACAAAGATACAACCATTTGTCACGGATAAAGATGCAAACATTTATCACGGGTGAAGATACAAACATTCACTGCGAGATTCTCTGTTCCCAAGAGCCGTCCTAATGATTTAATACTGTAGATGTTGGAACATGTAAAGTTATAGAATATTTAAATCCTAAGGTTAAAATTAAATCGTTATATATGGTTTTATCCATTTATACGGATGAAATACAAGTTGATACTTGTATACTTATGAGACTGAGATCAAGTTAAGATCCAGGGACAAAGTTAAGAGAATTTTTTAAATGTATAGTCTAAAATAAGACTAATTCAACCAATATGATTATGGGATCATTGGTTAAGTCGATAGATGTATGAAATTAACGCACAAGGTCCGCCGCAACGAAAGCGCGGGGATTTTGGGGGCGTTACAATATGGTGTTAGGAGATAAGTTGAGACGAGAAGAAGAAAAAGTTCAAGAATTAAAGAATGACAAAGAAGCCTTGAAGGCTAAATTGAGGGAGGCAACTGCGGCGATAACTAGGTATGAACATGCCGGGGCTAAAGAAGTACTGAGAGTGAATTTGGTGGAGGAAGAAGTGAGAGCTAAGAAAGCTAGAATAGATAGTATGGAAGTAAAGATGGATGATATGAGATATGCATTTCGCACGGCTTTCGAAGGGGCACAAGATAGGGTGTATTATTACGCTGTGGAGTTTGACCAAACCAGTAACACCTTGAGTAGGTGGAGGATGATAGCTATTATGGATGAAGAATACGATGACGTGGTTTGGTGTGGAATGCTTCCTTAGGATAGTGTAATTGATGTATATAGTTGTTTATATATTTATATGTATATGAAATGTAAATCCCTAGTTTTTGCTATAAAAGGGATAAAATGTGTGATGTAACTCTTTTTGTCTTTAAAGAGGGAAGCTTTAAAGTTGTTGTATAGAGTTATGAAATGTGAATTCTGACTTTCATAGCAATGTACTAATGCATGTATGGTGCCAGACATTAGTCAATTTGTATATGAGTATAAATTCAAGAACATATGCAGAAAATACTGAAGCGAAAACAGAGTTAAAAAAAAAAAAAATTAGGCCAAGCGCACCTGCGCTCATAGTGACCACAGCCGCACCCAGGTCTTATGTTTTGGAAATTATAGAGGAGCGCACCTGCACTCAGATTGACCGCAGTTGTGCCAAAGTCCTTTGTTTGGAAATTCTGGAGCAACGAACTTGCGCTAGAACTTTCTGTTAAGATTTTAAAAAGGATTGCACCCGAGGCTTAAGGGAGCGCACCTGCGCTGAGACTAGCACAGTTGCGCTGGGTCCGAGCGCAGCTGCGCCCAACCCTACTGTTCTCAGAAATGTGATTTTCTTGTGTAATGCATTTGGGTTGTCTAAAAGTAGTTATCATGTACACCTAAACATATACTAATTGACATACATAGATGTAAAGTTATAGAATATTTAAATCCTAAGGTTAAAATTAAACCGTTATATATGGTTTTATCCATTTATACGGATGAAATACAAGTTGATACTTGTATACTTATGAGACTGACATCAAGTTAAGATCTAGGGACAAAGTTATGAGGAAATTTTATTGTATAGTCTAAAATAAGACTAATTCAACCAATATGATTATGTGATCATTGGTTAAGTCGATAGATGTATGAAATTAACGCACAAGGTCCGCCGCAACGAAAGCGCGGGGATTTTGGGGGCGTTACAATATGGAGTTGGAAGATAAGTTGAGACGAGAAGAAGAAAAAGTTCAAGAATTAAATAATGACAAGGAAGCCTTGGAGGCTAAATTGAGGGAGGCAACTGCGGCGATTACTAGGTATGAACATGCCGGGGCTAAAGCAGTACTGAGAGTGAATTTGGTGGAGGAAGAAGTGAGAGCTAAGAAAGCTAGAATAGATAGTATGGAAGTAAAGATTGATGATATGAGATATGCATTTCGCACGACTTTCGAAGGTGCACAAGATAGGGTGTATTATTACGCTGTGGAGTTTGACCAAACCAGTAACACCTTGAGTAGGTGGAGGATGATAGCTATTATGGACGAAGAATACGATGACGCAGTTTGGTGTTGAATGCTTCCTTAGGATAGTGTAATTGATGTATATAGTTGTTTATATATTTATATGTATACGAAATGTAAATCCCTAGTTTTTGCTATAAAAGGGATAAAATGTGTGATGTAACTCTTTTTGTCTTTAAGGAGGGAAGCTTTAAAGTTGTTGTATAGAATTATGAAATGTGAATTCTGACTTTCATAGCAATGTACTAATGCATGTATGGTGCCAGACATTAGTCAATTTGTATGTGAGTATAAATTCAAGAACATATGCAGAAAATACTGAAGCGAAAACAGAGTTAAAAAAAAAAAATTAGGCCAAGCGCACCTGCGCTCATAGTGGCCACAGCTGTGCCCAGATCTTCTGTTTTGGAAATTATAGAGGAGCGCACCTGCACTCAGATTGACCGCAGCTGTGCCAAGATCCTCTGTTTGGAAATTCTGGAGCAACGCACTTGCGCTAGAACTTTCTGTTAAGATTTTAAAAAGGATTGCACCCGAGGCTTAAGGGAGCGCACCTGCGCTGGGACTAGCATAGTTGCGCTGGATCTGAGCGCAGCTGCGCCCAACCCTACTGTTTTCAGAAATGTGATTTTCTTGTGTAATGCATTTGGGTTGTCTAAAAGTAGTTATCATGTACACCTAAACATATACTAATTGACATACATAGATGTTATATGATGGAAATGTGGACCTAAGTTGGTAAGAGATGGTATAATGAACCAATGTGGTAAGTGTGTAAAATGAACTAACGAATTTAAAGCTAAGTTATGAGGTGAGTTGCTTAGATCAATACTAAGACTACTTGACCAACGTATAACATGGTATGTGAATGTATGTACGTATTTGAGAAGACTATGTGTTTAAATTAACATAAGAATGTGAAATGTGAATGATGAAAATAATAATCTTTACATAAATTGTTAAACATAAATGCTGCCTGGGCGAAGATAGAATGCTCAACCCCCACCAAAGAAATCTGTAAATGCTCTAGAGGAGCCAGTTAACCCCATGCAACAATTTGTTGACTTATTAATGCGAGCTTTTCAGAACAGGAACCTTAATCCCGTGGGTGATCTATAGCACCCTGGGAATCCCCGCACTGGCCACGGGTGACCCCGAGTCATTAAAGAACAACCTTCTCCTTATATATACACAATCATTAAATAAAATCATGTTATTGAAAACTCAGTAAATTTAAATTTTTATAACATTTGCTTAAACTTTGACTCAGAATCGCAATCTTTACATAAATCTTACAACTCGGATCATTTATATTTCATGACATAGTGTATTACAACCATTGTGAGCAAACAAAAGCTCACAATCTAACAATAAATATTTAGTCTATTTACAGACTTTTCTAATCTAATCGAGTTCGTAAATATTAGCACTTGCTTTAATATACAACTGCATTTCACTACTATTATAAGGCCTTAACTCAAGAATAATACCAATTTATAATTATTCCAACATGTTAAATCAAAAGATTTAAACAGCTCTAACAACAAAGTTTTATAGCAATTATAACTTCAATCATTTCCTTTGCGTCTACCGGGTTCTTTAAATTCCTCGCACTTTGTTGAAAATGTTTAATTATAGCAAGAGTGAGCATGAAGACTCAACAAATCTAACAGTTATTACATAACACGTAGGTCACATTTAATTCATACTTTATGCTCCATGCTTTGCATTTATACAGACATCATACTTATCATGCTTTGAATTTATACAATTAACTCATGCTTACCATGCATGTCAATATTTCCAGGTTATATAACTTATATAACACATTTCAACTTATAGCATTAATTATATATCAACTATTAGCATCATATAACTGTACACAAACACATTTAGAAATCTGTTAGAACATACAATAAGTGCACATATAATAGTTTATGAATATAGCAACAAGTTTGCAAGAATAACACATAGTAATGAAAAACTTCCCCGAATTGCTTCTTCACTTACGCCTACACAATTTAATTTACCTCATTTGAAAGACCTAATATGATTATCTTTCAATTAGTAACGCACATAGGGATTCATTTATCATTCTAAAATAAATTGACTCGACAAGACATAGTTCCCTATTTACTAACTCATAAATTATATGATAATATTATCACCCTTGGAGAATATTTTAATTATCGACCAGTATTATTATACATTAATAATACCTCACTCAATTACAAATGTTATTAAGTGTTAAACAACATTTTAATTGGTTACTAATATTATTAAGCCCTTAATAATATTCACCCAATTACCAATAATATTAATCATTTAATAATATTTCATCACTTGCTATTATCATTAAATATTTAATAATAATTTACTCCTTTATTAATATTTAAAGACTTAACAATTAAATATAAATTGTCTAATCACTTTATCATTTTCTTAATTCCTTCACTTTATTTATTTAATATTAATTAAATAAATAATTAATTTAATTAACTTTACCTGTTATTTAACATTACATAAGCAATTATCCTTTTAACCTTATTTTACTTTAATTATTATTTAATATCATTTAAATAAAAATTAATTAATTAATTATCCTCATTTTCTTTAATGATTATTGAACATCATTAAATAATAAGTTCTTTATTAATTAACCCTATTTATTATTTAATATTAATTAAATAAAAACTGATAAATTTATTCACTTCGTCTCCCTTTAATTATTATTTAATATCCTTTAAATAATAATTAAATAATGAATCATCCTTATTTAATAAATAATAAATAATTACCTTATTAACTTTATCTTTATTTAATTATTATTTAATATCCTTTAAATAATAATTAGATAACTAATCACCATTATTTATTATTTAATATTAATTAAATAATAAATAATTATTTTATTAACTTCATATACTCTACTTTATTTATTATTTAGTATTTAAATAATAAATAAATTATTAAATTATTTTTATAACTCTTGGATATCTTTAGTACATTTCATTCCATACACAAAATAATATAAATTTTTCAACTTTATTTACTATTTTTAAATAGTCCATTTCTGTCTAAAAATGACAGTAATTATTAAAAATCAATTTTTTATTAAACAATTATGAAATTTATATGGTAGCTTTCTATTAGTATATAGTACGTTCAATAAAAATTTCATAATTTTTGGAGTTACACGCTTCAAGTTATAGGAGTCATACCCTTTTAAAACTTTGAAAATCATTGGGTCATAACTCACTCATCCAAAGTCGGATGAAGCTCAATTTTTGGCAGTGTCTACTTCATAACATATAATATCATGTGTAAACATTTCGGAATTTTTAGAGCAATATAAGTGCCCAAAACAGGCTGTTCAATTTTCTAGACAGTAGGTTTCCAGATTTTTTTTTCTTCCGGCAGGACTATTTTACGAGAAAAATCACCACAGATAGCTCGTTTAATATTTTTCAGTCGTTCCACTTGTAATCTCTTCTTATCTCATATTGCTACCACCCAAAATTGATGGATCCTGAATACAACTTATGGAACATGAACAGTAAATCCGGGAACGGACTTTTACGTTTTAAGGTTTTTCGATAAAGTCGTTTTCAAGCTTTTTGTCAAACTTACCAACATAGATGAATATCAATACTCATGTTAAACCCATTAAAACCTAGATATACTAGTCTAGTATGGATTTAAGTATCAAGAGCCTTGAAAAAGGTTTTCTACCATTAAAATTAAATATAGAGTAAAGAAAACACAAAATTAGGGTTTTAAATACTTTTGAACCTTTGGTTGATGATCATCTTTGCTAGGAACTTAAGGAGACTTGGATGATCCACCTTCTTAGCTAGGAATCTTCACAATGAAAAGGCCTCCAACTTTAAACCTTGCTTAAAGTTCACCCAACCATGTAATCTCACTAGATTTAACTTTCATTCTTTGGTTTTCTCTCTAGTTTTCTTTTGCTCTCAACTTCTCTCTCTAATTCTTAGAAAACAAGATGACTAATGAATGAAAATAGAAGAGTTGTGTAATAATTAGACTTACTAGAAAAATGACTAACTCTCCCTCTCTTTCTCTCTCTTGCTATTTTATTAGTAATTACATACATATTGTATATCTATCAATTTCCACCAATACTTGCAATCCTCTCTCTTCACAAAGCAAGATCCACTTATTAAGGGATGTGACTTGTATGGGGGAGGGTTTTGGGGGACTTGACATGCTAGCTTCCTAGCTCTCACACCACTTAACTAGTCTAGGGTTAATTCTTACTAACAAATAACCTAAGGCAACATTAGTTAGGTGTCATCTTTTCTAATTCCTCTAATGAATTAACTCTAGTAAGATTACTTTCCACCCATAGTATTACCTAGGGTTTATTCACTAACCTCCATTTGGTTAATTCCCTACATTATACATATATGAATATCTTTTCATCAATTAACTCATGTAAAATTAATTCTCTACACTTAAGTGACCTAGGTTACTTACTAGTTAATTATTTACATATAGATTTACATCTATACATAATCACCAACCCCAAGTTACAATTAGACTCTCTTAGGGTTACCAAAGTAACCCAACTTTGGTTAATTAGTTTTTAATCTTTCATGGGACAAGATCTATAATTTAAGGGAAAGGACATTGCATGGAAGGAAATTAGTGATTTATGTTTTCTAGGAATGCATGGAGCCTTGAGCCAACCTAGCTATTTTTCCTCAATTCCTACACTTAACCAAAATATGATTATATTAACCATATCTAGTTTATTAACACATACCTCAATTTATTTGGCACACACACACACACACACATATATATATATATATATATATATATATATATATATATATATATATATATATATATATATATTATCCAATGAGCACAAAGTTCTAGGTATCACACAATTAAAGGAGCACAAGGCTCGAGAATACAACTCTCCATGATTTTCACGCGGCTCGAGAACACAACTTTCCATGACTTTCACGTGGCTCAAGAACACGATTTTCCACCAACTAACTTATGAGTGATTAATCCTTTAACTTTCCTTATTCTTCCAAATTAATAATTTGGGTTATCAAAATAATTATCTAATATTATTATAATATTTCAATAATTTAGATTATACAATAAAGTAATTTAAATTATTCGTATCATCTCACATTATACACAACCTCTTGTTAACTAAATAACTTGGGTTGTTTATCCAATAATAATTAATATTATTCCTTAACACATTAATTAAGTTACTCACTTAAATAAATATATAATTTAGCCCATCAAGGCTATCATTCACATTAATTAAATAATTTAACCTTACACAAATATAATAAAATAAATTAATTATATTCCATGCTTGTCATGACAATTCTTTATTTACTTTATAATTATCAATCTTCTCATTCACCATTTAAGGTCTACTTTCAAGACATGTTAATTTGTAACGTAGTCTTATCTTGTTTTTCATTTTCATCATTTAGTTAATTTAAATTAATTAAATTAATAACTTGATAACTCTCATTAAATATACTCATATCATTATACATAAAATTCCATATCAATAACTTCTCCATTTGAAATTTATTTACTTATTAAATTTCTCACATACTTCATTATAAAATTTCTTACATAATCTTCTTTGTCGAATAGTTCATCGAGTTTTAAAGGTATCATATTACCTAACTCTTAATATACCTCTTAGTATGCATATTAATAAAATTCTAGATTTTAAAATTTAAAAACCCTTATTTACTCATATTCAAATCTTAACACAATGATTAGGGTACAATATTTACTCAGTTTCTATACATTTTACTTCTCCAAATCTAAGTTTTAACTTCAACCTTTATTTCATCATATAAGATCTTATTTAAAGGTCTTGTCAAATATCTAAGATATTACATAATCAACCTGTAGCTGCCCGTATTGCCACTTTCAAGGATTTCAAAGCAGTAGGACCCCCAGAGTTCAAGGAGACTATGAATCCAGTAGAGGCCCAGAATTGGATAATCGAAATGAAAAAGTGTTCGATGTAGCTAACGTGGTGGAGGAACATAAAACTTCTTTTGCTATGTTTATGTTAAAAGGAGAAGCTAATTATTGGTGAATTTCTAATAAAGGAAGATTGGGAACGAGAGTTGCACCCTGGGAAAGATTCAAGGAGATGTTTTTCGAGGCTTGCTTTTCTTCGGTAACTCAAGATATGATGGAAGTGCAATTCTTAGAATTAAAGCAAGGGAATATGACTGTGGGCGAGTATGCGGCTAAGTTCAACGAGTTAACAAGACTTGTTCCACATTAAGTTGATACAGAACAAAGAAAGGCAAAACATTTTGAACGCAGATTAAAGCCGTGGATTTACAACAAGGTTTCAATATTTCAGATTGGGACTTTTGCTGGGGTAATGGAGAAAGCCATTCTAGCTGAAGGAGGCAGTGACGCCTTAACCAAGTATAAAGAAGAGCAATGAGGCAAGAAAGGAAATGGAGTAAATAGAGAAGGAAGCAGTGGGGGAAGTAATTTTAACAAACAAAAATGGAACAGTAACAACCCCAACACTTCTGGAAGCAAACAAGGAGGACAGAAAAAGAAAATGGAACTGTGTGCCACTTGTGGTAAGGGACACTCATGAGTGTGCTTAAAAGGGAAGAATGTATTTTTCAGTTACGGTCAAGAAGGACACATCGCATCGAACTGTCTGACTCTGAAGGTAAGCAAAGGATGTTTCCATTGTGGAGAAATGGGGCACCAAATTAAAGAATGTCCAAAGAAGAAAGTTGATGGGGGAAGTGGAAGTAAAGAGAATACCAGTGGGAAACTTGAAATTGGCGGACCTACTTAGCTAGGGAAACTAATAGCACGCACCTTTAATATGACCGTGCAGGATGTAGTGACATCAAAAGATGTGGTGTCAGGTATCAATCCTATCAATAATATAAATGTTTATTTATTATTTGATTCGGGTGCTACCTACACCTTTATGTTTGATGAATTTGCCAAGAGATTGAATTTACCCTAAGTAAAGTTAGAAAATGTGTTAAATATAGAAGTAGCAACCAAGTAAGTGATTCAGGTGAAAAATATTCATCGGGAATGTTGTTTATCAATAAGAGGGCAAAAGCTAACAGTGGATTTAATTCTTATTCGATTAGGAGAGTTTGATGTGATACTGAGAATGGATTGGTTACATAACCATGGGGCGGTGATTGACTGCCAAAAGAAATATGTGAACCTTCAGACTCCTGCCAAGTCTAAGGTAGTATTCTATGGTAGCAAATCACCACGACAATCCTGTTGCCTAACGATGTTGCAAGCCAAAAAATTGTTAAGGAAGGGGTGCATTGGATATTTGGCTCATGTGGTTCATACACAGAAAGAAGGATCAGAAATGGGTCAGATACCTGTAGTGAAAGAGTATGCAGATGTATTTTCAGATGAATTGTTGGGTCTTCCGCCAGATAGGGAGATCGAATTTGTTATACATCTTGTACAAGGAACTACCCAAATTTCAAAGGCACCATACAGAATGGCTCCAGTCGAGTTGAAATAATTGATGGTCCAGCTGCAAAAGTTATTAGACAAGAAGTATATCCAACCAAGTGTGTCTCCTTAGGGAGCACCAGTTTTATTTGTAAAGAAGAAAGACGGATTACTAAGGCTTTGTATCGACTACAAGGAGTTGAACAAAGTAACAATTAGGAACAAGTATCCACTACCGAGGATCGATGATTTGTTCGATCATCTACGGGGAGCCAAGTATTTCTCGAAGATTGACTTAAAAAGTAGTTATCACCAGTTGAAGGTGAGACCTGAAGATGTACCTAAGACAGCATTTAGAACTCGTTATGGTCATTACGAGTTTCTAGTGATGTCTTTTGGTTTGACTAATGCATCAGCTGCATTTATGGATTTGATGAATAAAGTATTTAAGCCGTATTTAGATAAGTTCGTGGTGGTGTTCATTGACGATATTCTGATTTATTCAAAGACCTAGGAGGATCATGCAGAATATTTGAGAATAGTATTGGAAAAGTTGAGGGAAGCGAAGTTGTATGCAAAGTTCTCAAAATGTGAATTTTGGTTGGAAAGGGTGCAATTTCTAGGTCACGTGATTGATCAGGAAGGAATATCAGTGGATGCAACAAAGGTAGAGGCAGTAATCAACTGGGAACAACCAAAGATTCCTACGGAGGTGCGGATTTTTCTTGGTTTAGTAGGATATTACTAAAGATTCATCAAGGAGTTTTCGAAGTTGTCAGGACCTCTAACTAATTTGACGAAGAAAGCAGTTAAGTTTGTATGGTTGGAGAAAAATGAAGAGAGTTTTTTGGAACTCAAGATGAGGTTAAATGAAATGCCTATGTTATCATTACCTAATAATACAGGAGGATTTGTACTGTACAATGACGCATCGTATAAAGGACTTGGTTGTGTGTTGATACAGCACGGTAAGGTCATAGCATACGCATCAAGGCAGCTGAAGGACTATGAAAAGGGGTATCCTACCCATGACTTGGAATTGGCAACAGTGGTTTTTGTCTTGAAGATATGGTGACTGTAACGCCCCCAAAAATCCCCGCGCTTTGAATGCGGCGGACCTTGTGCGTTAATTTCATACATCTATCAACTTAACCAATGATCCCATAATCATATTGGTTGAATTAGTCTTATTTTAGACTATACATTAAAATTTTTCTTAACTTTGTCCCTGGATCTTAACTTGATCACAGTCTCATAAGTATACAAGTATCAACTTGTATTTCATCCGTATAAATGGATAAAACCATATATAACGGTCTAATTTTAACCTTAGGATTTAAATATTCTATAACTTTACATGTTCCAACTTCCACGGCATTAAATCATTAGGACGGCTCTTGGGAACAGAGAATCCCGCGGTGAATGTTTGTATCTTCACCCGTGATAAATGTTTGCATCTTTATCCGTGACAAATGGTTGGATTTTTGTCCGGTGCAAAATTCTCTTTCCGTACAGAACATTACCCAACTAGTTAAAACCCTCATTCAAAACATATTTGTTTATAGTGATATCTCTTCATATCAATAATCCTACTTATATGGTATTCAGAATAGTAATAACGAGTTATACCTGGGTCCAAGGAACCTTAACGATGGATTTGACCAGTCAACATCGCTTAGTCCTGTCTCAGATGTACAGCACTCACAAGTTATTTGCCGATCCTCATCCAGATAAGTAGATCATTATCAATACTATGTTAAGTCTTAACAATTCTAGGTTATATCAAAATAAAGACATAACAACATTCTGATGATAATAATATATATCATTCATTCAATATTCGGTTACATGTTTGTTTGTTCGTATTACAAAAGTCGTTATGACTTATACAAATACAAGTAATAAACATGAAAACCTAATCTACTCTTCATCTTTACGTTCATGATCTTCTTAACGTTCATCTTTAATCTGTAAATAAGATTTTATTCGCAAGAATGAGCACGACGGCTCAGCAAGTCTAACATACAGCACATACGCAGTTTATGCTTTCATATAAACTTTAACATGCCTTGACTGAATATAATTCTCCATTTAATATCATATATAACTCGCATTCCAACAATTTATATCACATTGACACACAAAGTGTATAAATCATATTCATAAATCGTAAACATAACGCATAACAGTTAGAAGGCTTGTAAACATCAGTTAAAGACTTCACATATCATCTATTACATAATAACATGACATTACACATATCATTTTTCATTTTAACAATACTACACAAGTAGCACATAGCAAGAGTTAGAAGACTTGCCTTAAAACCATGTTTTAGGGTTTCCCGGGAAATCGTTAAACGCCTACAAAAAGGGTTACGCGACCCCGAATGTTAGTTTATCAAATTTTCCTTTTGAATAAGTCTTAGAATAACTTAACTAGACTATTTTCATTGGTGGAATCATTTCGTTAAGTGGCGAACTCAAAATCTCAAAATTTAGTGCTAGGATCCGAATGGTCCTTAAAAAAATTCAGCTTCGACCTATTTTATTGCGACAGCCATAACTTTGTCATACAGAAACATTTTTGAGTGATTCTTGAGTCTAAATTGCTTAGAATTTCATGATCTACAACTTTCATTTAGGTTGCTAAGGCATATTCAGATATTAAATTTTCGAAAATTACCAAAAATATTCTGCTAGTATATTAGACTTAACTTTCCTTGATCCGATTGGTAAAACATGATACCTCAAGCATTAATTTGCTAAGATAACATGTTCTAACACTTCGTATCTGTAATGTCCTAGAATTTCCACATCTTTATTAATTAAATTATTAATTTAATTTCCAACGAGTTAGTTTTATGAGATTATTTACATCTTTTTATGTGATTAATTAATTATGTGATTAAATAATTATGTAATTAATTACTAAAATTTATTAAAGGGGGTCACTAATATGTTATTAAATTAGTGAACAAACCCTAAAGTTTTAATATCAAAATAATTGATAAGTTTCCTATTAATTAAATATTCAATTAAATTGAATATAATGAATGAATTAAATATAATAAATTAATTAATATGATTATTAATTAATGTAAATAATGTGAAACATTAATAATAATATTTATTAGTCCATTTAGTAATTTAATACTAATGGGTTAGAATATTTAATTATTTATTCCATTTAATTATTTATTTAATCATGGATTGAATAATTAATGTATAAATTATTAAATTAGCCCAACATGGGTCAATTAGTAGCCCAAGTGTAGAATAATAAAATTTGACAATTTAGTAGCCCAAACAATTTAATAGAAGCCCAATTGGTATTTTAAATTAAAGCCCAATGATTGGCCCACTTGGAAAATACTTAAATTAACAATTAATTGTTTAAAAGTGGAATGTGACACTCATTTTGGGACAAATCAAAAGTCCAGCCGAGAGCCTACAAGGAGGAGGAGAGAGAAAATTGAATTTTGTTTTATTTTAGTTTATTTTCTTATTTATTTAATTAAAGGATTACTTGGATTGATTTTTAAAGTACATAGACACCATGCTTCTTTTCACCTAATGTGGCTAACTTGTGTAAGTATCCAATAGGTGCATGATGGGCTAAAATTATTAGATATATTATGTATCTATCAATATTGCAAGTATACTTACAAATTAGGAGCATTGTGTTAGTCATTCTTCTTCCTCCATTTTTCAAGCTAGAGAGCATTTGAGAGTGTAGAAAAATTATAGTTGAGAGCAAAAATACCAAGAGAAGGAGTTCTTGGTTCATGCCTTCAAACCTCATCACCTACTTTGGAAGAAAAAGAAAGATAGCCATTAAATCAAGGTAATGGTTATTTTAAATAAAGTTTTGTTTTTAAATTAAATAAATCATCATGTTAGTATAAACATGTTAAAATAGTTATTAATGTGTAGAGGTAATATTTATGTCATGCTTGAGTTTAATATGCTTGGTTTGTATTTTGGTATATTTTATATGCTAAAATATGTATTTAATAGTGTGTAAACAAGTTTTGGAATTTATGTCCAAAAATATTTTTGTAAAACTTAGGTTTGATGTTCTAATATTATAGAACATTAAATCATGAGAAAAACAAAATTTGAATCACTTAAAATTGAGTTATATACAAAAAGTTATGATTTATGGTAGTTTATGTGATGTAAAAATTTTTATAAAAAAATATTGATATTAAACCATGAAAAATTAATTTTTCATGTTATAAATTAATATAAGATGATTGGTAATTTTTTTGGATTTTAATTGAAGAGTTAAAGATTTATTGAAGGTATATTTTTATTTAAAATGGGTAGCCGGAAACACTGTTCACATTCTGCTTGGAAGAAAAAAAATTTAACACTGGTCGCGCAATGCGCGAGGCACTGTTCACCCACCGACGCGGAGCCAAACGACGTCGTTTGGCGTCGGCAGAAAATTTCTCCGCGCGTTATGCGCGGAAGCCATTTCCGGCCTGCCAAAAACGGCGCCGTTTTGGTCCGAAAATATTATAACGCGTGCCATGCGCGGTATTTATTTTCCGGCGAAATTACAAGTTTGCCCCTCCGTGTTTTTCTTGGCAGAATTACCATTCTGCCCTCGGTTCAGTTTTCGAATTATTTACGAAACTGCCATCGGTCCGGTTTTTCAACTTAATTACGAAAATACCATTCGGGTTAATTTTAATTAATTTAAATATTTAAAAATTAATTTAAAATTATAACAAAAATAATAATAATACAAAAATAATATTGGAGAGGATATTTTTCATTAAGTTTAATATTTAAATATTTTAAATATTAATCTAGTTAGCTAAACCATGGTTAAGTTAAATAAATTTATTATTTATTTATTATTTTAAATGTTAATAATAAATAAAGATGATAAATTAGCAATTATTATTTAATGCCTATTAAATAATATTTAAAGAGAGATAAAATTTATAAATTAATTATTTATTATTTAAATATTATTAAATAATAAATAAGGATAATTAAGTAATTAATTATTATTTAATTAACATTAAATAACGATTAATGGAAATTAAGTTATTAGAGTAATAATTTATTATTTAATTTAAATAATAAATAAGAATGATTTGATTATTATTTAACCTTAAATAATAATTAAAATTAATTAAACAATTAATTATTATTTAATTGACATTAAATAATAATTAAAGAGGATTAAGATTAGTAAACTATTATTTAATTTTCTTAATTAAATAATAAGTAAGGTTAATTAGTTAGTTAATTATTGGTTGATTAACATTAAATTAAAGAAGGTTAAAATTAAGTTAATAATTATTTATTATTTAATAATAAATAAGTACAATTAGTTATTGTTTATTTTAAATAATAACTAGAGTTAATTAATTAATTTCTATTTAATCAATATTAAATAGTAATTAAAAAGAGATTGAGTTAATAAAATAAATTGAATTTACTTAAACAATTATAATAAGTTGTTTAAGGGTTTAATAAGTGCCCAACACTTAAGAAAAAATATTTTCTAACTTATTAAATTATTAACCTAAAATGATTAAGTGTCTTTAAGGTTAATAATATTGTTTTGACTAAATGTAAATTATGTGTTAGTACTTATGTGTGGTAAATAAGTTCGTTATTAAGCGTATAGTTATGCAAATACGCCGTACTAATTATTAGACCGACTTTATTAATGTTAGGTCTTTCAAAGCAAGTTAGTTAAAGCTAGACAATTATTGTAGCTGAGCAAACAGGCAAGTTCTCTAACCCTACTCAATTATTATCGTTGAACAAGTTTCCATACTTGTATTTATTGTTAAAGCTTGAAGTGGTTTAATTATTTAAAATTATTCCACATCCATATTGTTTATACAATCGCACTTAGTGCATTTGAAGCTTGTTAGTTCTTGATTCATGAACTGTATTAAAAATGTCTGAAACTAATAGTTCAGCTAGACATTGCGTTTCTAAATTCAATAACTTGAATACTTTTAAAAGCTTATCCAAACCATTGTTGGGTGCGGATTTCTTATATTAAGTCTGAGAATTGAACAACCCTAAATTAGGGGATTTTGTGTCGGGAAACCGACTTTGGGCGCCAGTGACTAAATGTAATGCATATACAGCGGGTTGAATAGGCTGATCCCCTTGAAAACCAAACAACTCAAAAGGGTCAGAGGAAACTCTATTATACCCTAGTTAGTTCAGGGTCCTTAGTGACCACTCAGCATTTTAAGATTCAAATATTCTGTTTATTAAAATTTGAATCCTGTTTCATTCACAATTGTTATATCTATTGTTGAATCATTGATGATATTTCCCATTCATTCATGATATATTAAATCTATATGATTGTTCTAAACTTGCTGAGCAAACTAGTTGCTCATTCTTGCTATATCATGAACCATTTTTTCAGATAATCCTGATTGCTCAAAGAAGGATAAGGGAAAAGGAAAAGCCAGAGCTTAAGTTAGCTTATGCATGCTAATTAGATCTTTAATTATGTATTTACGGTTGTTAAATTTTTTGTAATTCCTTGTGATAGGAACTGTTATTATGTTAAGGTTGATAGACCCTGGTATTGTAACCTTTTGAAGGGAACCAATATGTATTATTCCGCGATATCTAAATGCAATGTATGTATTTAATTGTTAGTAATGTGTTGAATAGTGAGAACCAAACTCGAGGCTATGGAACCCGGATTTGGGGTCGTCACAGTATCACTTCATAACATAAAAATAACAAAATCATAAACCTACTTATATAAGATTTCATGACTTTTTCTCAAGAACACGAAGAACAAATCGAAGAACACGAAGAACAAAGTTTCATCGTTCTTCGTTTCGACTAATAAAACTTGATGCCACAAGCATTATTTAGCAAGGCCATCATGTTTCATCATCCCATAACACTAAATTACCAAATCATAAACCTACTTATGTAGAAATTATGACTTTTGCTCAAGAACACACGAAGAACGAAAAATCGTACATGGTAACGACTTATGTTCTTGAGCTTTTGGATTTCATACTTGAAATAATTTGAGCATTATAACTGCTTACATATGTGATTATAACACTTTATAATTGACAAAATTTGGTCATTATAACGACTTGTTTACTTAATTATAACAATTTATAATAATACTCCAGAACATACGAAGAACACGGAGAACGGATAAACCGTACATGGATACGACGTATGTTCTTGAACTTTAAACTATGAAATGAAATTTGACATAACAACGACTTGCTCAAGTCATAAGGAACACGGAGAACGAAAAATCGTACATGGCTACGACTTATGTTCTTGAGCCTCATCGATAAAATAAAACTTTAAGCATAATAACGATTAAGAATCGTACCTTTTATTATTGCAAGCTTTAACTATTTCTTTGCAATCGATTCTTGTCTCACAAGAACTCTCTCTATATTTGCTCTTTAGCTTTCAAAATGGTAAAGAACTAATGAACTTAAGCCTTCTATTTATAGGACTTTCAAAGTTAGGGTATTTTGGTCATTAGGACCAAGCTTCTTGAACAAGCTTAACAAAGCTTCTCCAACACACTTCTTTTAGCTTCCAAAGCAAGCTTGGTGAGCTATTTCTTCCGACTTCTGTATATCGGATAAATCGCGTGCGATTAATTTAAAATATTTCGCATTAGTAATTTAAGTTTTAATTAGTTATACATATTTTATTCATAAAATACATCATACAGTATTAATATGATGTCTCGTCTGACCCTCGAAGTTTTCCTTGTATTAATCTCGGATAATCTTTCGTGTATTTTTCCCAAATACACCTACCGGGCGACGTGATTGATAAATTTCTTTCATTCCAGACACTAATTATGATGGAATAATATAATTAGGTATTAATCTGATAAATTTGATTATTCAAATTTAATGTTAACCTATCTCATGTTCCGTTTGATGAAAACAATACGGATGAATTACCAGTTTAATTATATAACAGTCTGATTCCAACTAAATGGTTAACTTATACTGATTTAAAATTTTGATATTACTGAGTTTTGTTCCGAATAAACACTTTTCTGTAAAGTGAAAAGTCCAAAAGACTTGGCACGTTTTTCGGTGAATAGTGTTTTTGGCGACCATTTCTCAGAAAATGGTTAGAAGACCAAAAAGTCAAAAATAATATTTATTTTCGTCTTTTCCCTATTTCGTCTTATTCCCGACACACTTTTCGAGAAAAATCTTTTATTGCTTATTACGCACCGGTGTAGCATACAAACACTGTATCCATCAACGGTTTGATCAAAAACGGAAAACGTTTTCGTTTGAAGAGCGTTTTACGTTTTATTTTAGGAAAAATATCATTGGCTCCCTGGTATCTATTCCCCGTATAAATGCTATATCGTGAAATGGAAAAAGTCCAAACGTTGAAAAGAACGTTCAAAAAGACGACAAACGTTTTCTCGTAAATCGCGTCTTTTTCGTCTTTTTCCCCAGAAAATTTTATTGATTCCCTGGCATCTAAACCTCATATTATCACTATGTTGTGAAATGTAAGAAGTCCTACAAATGAAAGAAACAGTCAAACGAATGAAAAACGTCACCTCGTGAATAGTGCTTTTACACGTTTTTCGAGAAAAACTTTTATTGACTGTTACATATTTTTAAATCGTGGGAAGGTTGAATCCTTAAACGGAATGTCAATTTGACCTTCACATTTTGCTCGAGGGCCTAGGTTATTTCCTAGGGTTTAGACCCTAGGGTTAGGGTTTAGGTTTTAACTCTTTTTCCAATTTAGGTTTTTGCCTTAAATTGACTTCTGACTTTTAATAAGTGTTAAGATTAACTACTTGAACCAAAACACAAAATCCTACACAAATAATTCATACAACACATTTAAAAAGCTCAATTCAAGCTTTACTAAACACATAACATATAGTTTAGGTTAAACAGTTTAACCTCTTTGTTGTATACGATCGTAGTTTCGAGTCGTATATATTCTTTAAGATAGCTCAAGGTATGCTTGAGCAATCGATCTTAGGTTTTGAATTGACAACCTTGCTTAGATCTTGTTAGATCACTTTGGAAAATATTTGGGATATTACAGTGACATTATTTATATGGAGAGAAGTGTGAAATATACATGACCACAAAAGTCTGAATTATATTTTCACTCAAAAGGATTTGAATATAAGGCAGAAAAGATGGTTAGAATTAATTAAGGATTACGACTGCGAAATTCTATACCATCCAGGGAAAGCTAATGTTGTAGTCGACGCCTTAAGTAGGAAGGGTCGAGAAAGATTAGAAATGATAACGGCTCAGGAAGAGTTGATCAAGGAGATGGAAAGAATGGAACTAGAGGTGACGTATCCAATGGAATCGGAAGAAAAGTTATATGTTGTTGAAACTTATCCAACGTTATGGGATAAAGTGAAAGAAGCCCAAATGCAAGATCAATAATGCGGCCAAATCAGAAAACGCATAGCTGATGGACAAGAGATTAGGTTCAAAATAGATGACAACGAATTACTCAAATTTGAAGGAAGAATATGGGTGCCGATGGTAACCGAATTGAAAGACGAGATTTTGCAAGAAGTGTACAGTTCAAGATATTCAATTCATCCGAAAAGTACGAAGATATATCAAGATCTTCGACAACATTTTTGGTGGCCCAACATGAAGAAGGACGTAGCAGAATGCGTCAGTAAATGCATGACTTGTCAAAGGGATAAGGTAGAACATCAGAGACCTAGTGGGCTGCTATAACTTTTAGAGATTCTGGAATGGAAGTGGGAGCACATTACAATGGATTTTGTAGTGGGACTTCTGACTACACAGAAAGGTTATGATACGATGTGGGTGATAGTGGATCGACTGACAAAGTTTTCACACTTCTTGCCAATCAAGATCAAATTCATCTTTGATTAACAAGCAAAGCTTTATGTGAAGGAGATTGTGTTTAGACATGGAGTTCCTGTATCGATTGTTTCAGATTGAGATTCGCGATTCACATCTAAATTTTGGAAGAGTTTTCAAGAGCGTATGGGCACGCAGTTGAGATTGAACACATCGTATCATGCTCAAATAGATGGGCAAAGTGAACGAATGATCCAGTCGTTGGAAGATATATTGAGAGCATGCGTAATGGATATCAAGGGTAATTGGGACGATTATTTACCATTAGTGGAATTTACATATAACAATAGTTATCATGCGAGTATTGGTATGCCGCCTTATGAGGCACTGTATGGAAGGAAGTATAGAACACCTCTATGTTGGGATGATATAGGTGAATGCAAACTACTGGGACCAAAAATTATACAGCAGACTGCAGAGATTGTTTAAGTGATAAGGTCAAGGCTCATAGCAGCACAAGACAGACAAAAGAAGTATGCAAACCTACATCAACATAAAAGAGATTTTGAAGTAGGGTCCTATTTGTTTTTAAATGTATCTCCTTGGAAAGAAAAGATAAGATTTAGAAAGAAGAGAAAGTTGAGTCCAACATTCATTAGACCTTTTGAAGTGCTGAGAAGGATGAGAGTGGTGGCCTATGCTGTGGCATTACCTCCAGAGTTAGAGCACATACATAACATGTTTCACATATCAGTGTTGAGGGCGTATAAGCTAGACTACAAGCATGTGATTGAATACGAACCCATCCAAATCGAAAAAGACTTAACATATGAGGAAACTCCTGTTCAAATTATTGACAGGAAGGAGCAAATTTTAAGGAATAAGGTAATACCTTATGTAAAGGTAGTATGGAGAAACCATAATGACAAGGAAGCAACGTGGGAGCTAGAGGAAAGAATGAAGAAGGAATATCCAAATCTATTTGTGTAGCCTTATAATGATGATTCCGGGGACGGAATACTTATAAGAAGGGAATAATGTAATGACATGGAATTTTGACAATATTATAAATGTTGTAAATTAATAAATAATTAAAGAAATTAAAATTTTGAAGTGTGACAAGTGTCTTGGGACAAGTCATTTATGTATTATTTGATTGTGGAATAAAATTCAAGTTTAATGAAACAAATTTGGATAAAAAATGAGTTGAAATGGATTAAAATGGGCAAAAAATGATTTAATAGGAATTAAATTTGTCTAGAAATTTTGGATATTTACCAAAGTACCATTGGCAACTTGAATAATGACCTTGGTGTCCTAGAATGGTTTAATGTCCATTTGGTCCTTACTTATCAATGTGAAATACCTTAAATGACCTTGACCATACATGAGTTAAGCTTAACTAGGGATGGTTAAGAGTTGGAACAATACGTACAAATTATGTATGTATATATTTAGTAAGTATAAGCTAAGTTCATCTTATTTCATCTTCTAAGTTGCTAAGTGTGAGAGGGCTTGAAGAGAAAAAGAAGAAAGCTAGGGTTGCTTGAAAACTTGAGAGATTCCAAGAAAAAGAGAGCAGTAGAAGCATATCTAGCCATCAAAGTGGATAAGCTACCACTAAGGAGCTTTATAGCAAGAAAGTAGAGAGCACAAAGAAGGTAGTATAAGAGTTCTAGCTTTAAAACACTCTCTTTATGTGTTTAAATTCAAGAACATGCATAACCATCCATGTATCTATGGATATAAGTGTTGATTATGTGAGTTATGTGTTGTATGATTGGAATATGAAGAAAACCTAAGCTTAAAAGTTGTACTACAAAGGTGGTGGACTATTCATGCTTAAATTTATGGTTAGGAAGCATGATTTATGAAAGATCATGTGTTATTTGTTAGATGTTTTGTAACGCACCGAAATCCATACGTTCCTTAATTCTATCCAATCATTACTGGATAACATAACCATTAATCTTAAAATCATATTATATAATCATTGTAACACACCCGAAATCCCAACATTTCTTATTTAATCCAATTATGTCTCGATAACAAAATCATTAATCTTGAAATCGTATTTTATAATCATAAAACATCTTAATGGCAATTTCGTGCGCTAAAACATAATCTTTAGCCTTAAAAATCATTATTTGACCATAATGCAGTATATATATATATATATATATATATATATATATATATATATATATATATATATATATATATATATAAACTTACTATCAATACCTGCCTAAGGATCATAACATTCACTTTACTAGAACTTAGATCATATACAAACAAGTTATGACCTAGTTTATTATATTTCATAATCATATATATATTTTTATGACTTATATAACCTGTAAATAAAATTTCGCCATGAACTAATCATATATGGCCATGTTTACATATACCTGTACCATTATTGTTCCTGTTTACATCCATCTGTACCATACATACGAGTTTAATATAAAACTCGACTAACAACATTACATTAAACTTACGTCGTTACAACATTTCTTTGAATAATACATACATGCACATTTATCTCTTTGGATTTACAAATCATATAACCCTTATTACCATCGTAGGTTTACATTTAACTATCTGAATAGCCACATTACATAGATACACATAACAATTTCTTTCATGGTTATCTAGACATCAATCTTTACCTTTAGCCGCACCGGAACCTCTGGTCTTCTTGTATTTTTACCTGAAATGTTAGTTTATGGCAAGAGTGAGCACATAGGCTCAGCAAGTCAATCAGATAACACCTTTGATGTTTTCAGTTTATATTCATGCGTCATGCATCCTTTACTTTACCATGTTATGCTTAATGCTACATATTCCACTTAACAGTTACACACATAGTTGCACGGAGTGCACATTTCAATTATCACATAGTTCATGTAGATCAATTAGTAGACTTAAGTTTGAAAAATTTGCCTGGTATGCTTTATATACTTAACCTTTATCGCCTCGCTTTGCTTTTCTATCATTTCTTACCTCAGGTTGCTAGTCCGAACCTTATCTGTCAACATTGCACTTATATGTCATTATAAGATCATAAGACTTAATATAACTTATCAAATTTTATCTATAGTCGCTTAACCATTTACCTCTATTTATTTCACTTTCGATGTATTATACCTTATTTTGGTTAATAATACATCATAGCTTGTCTCCGACCTAGCACACAAGCATTACAATGCTTTTATATAGCTGTTTGTATGTTATAGTATACCATTTCCCGTTTCATTTTCTTAATATCCTTTACTCTTGTTTACCTCTACTGGTAATATCTTACCCCGATTGTATCCTAGACAACCATAATATTGGTTCATGTATTGGTTACATACATGTGTATGTAAAACCTTGCCATATAATTTATCACTTAACTTTACATAATCTTATCACGGAACACATAGTTCATTTATACCTTAACATCTACCACATTGATTATTTTTATCAATTTATGGCTTATATTTCTTGTCTCCATTATTTTACATCAAAACATTTTGATTTGGACTTATAATAAAATTTCTTGGCTAGAACAATACATCTCGCCCCGACAAGATGTTTAGCCTAGAAGATCTCGCTGGCCGCGAGATCTTGTCGGCTAGACTGAGCCTCGACGCCCCCTGATTTCGCCCCGATGAGCTTCTTCACAGATAACTGCACCCCAGCGCAGTTTTTAGTTCAAATAACTGCGCCTCGGTGCAGTACTGGTTTTTTTGAAAAAAAAAATTCTTTCAAAAATCCATGCTATTTTTAGCCATGTTTTTGTAAAACTTGATTCCAACATATCACATAATGCATATAACACATATTTGACTTGCATGGGCCTTCAAAACGTTTAAAACTTTTCAAATGGACTTATTTTTTCAAAAGGTTTGATTTAGGCACTGACGAACGTTTTAAAACGTTTTAAATCCACAATTGTCGCAATTGACACCAAATGACTTTCAAAACGACTCTAACACATGTATTTACATAAAACTTAGTTGTTTGTGATCATTTGATCATTAATTATCCAAAATAGCCAAAATCATACATTGGCGGAATTTTTGCCAAGTTTCAAAACTTTACTCTTTAACCTATACTTCAATTCTTGATTCCACACATCATATACATTATCATATGCTCATTTAGCAACTTTATGAATTCACATAACTTCTATATGCACTTTCTAATGCACTTTACAGATTATAATTTAGTCTATACACAAAGTATAGCTTAATATTGTAACTTTCTATCACAATTCATACTTTTTAAACCATTTAGGCATCTAGCTTGACATTTAACAAAATAATTTGCTTGCATCAAACATGATCAGCCTTTTTAGTTAGGTTTTTATCACTTTTAACAACATATAACACATAATCCTTCATAAATCATAGGTTAATATTACCTTTTCCTTAAACCAAACATGTTTCTCAACCTTTAAAGCTTTTAGTATGCTATCTAACATGAAATTCTCATGTATCCAACATAATCAACACTTTCAACTTGGTTTCCATCATGTCTAACAACATATAACACATGATCATGCTTAAATCATAGTTTTTAGCCTTGAAAATGTGCATGAATAGTGCACCACCCTTGTTCTACAACATATAAGCTTAGGGTTTCATAATAAGCCAACCAAATAACATATAATTCACATAATCTTTACTTCTAAGATACTTGCATGTCTTTGCATGTTCTTAAATTTAAATACATAAACATAGAGTTTTAGAACTTAAAACTTCTTTATACCTTCTTATGGCTCTTCTTCTCCTTGTAATAAAGCTTCTAATGGATAAATTGTCCACTTTGATGGCTTAATATCCTTCTCTTGAACTCTTTTCCAGCAATCCTTTAAGGCTTTGGACAAACCCTAGCCTTTTCTTGCTCTTTCTCTCTTAAGTTCTCTTTTGCTAGCAATTTATATGAACTTAACTTGATACATAGAAAATATACATATATGTGATGTATAAATCCTCCAACAACTAATCATGCAATGGTTAACTTAACCCTTGTATGGTCAAGGATATTTAAGTCATTTCCCATGATCAAGCACGGATGTAATAGGCATTTCTTCATCTTAGGATATCGTAGTCATTCTTTAAATTATCAAGAACATTTTGGTCTTTAAACCATTCTAGGACTCATGTGTCATTTTCCAACTTGTCAAGGGTAGTATGGTCATTTCTCAAAAATCCTAAAGAAATTTATTCCTTAACTCATAACTTGCTTATTTCATAACCAATTGAAGTCCTTTTTGATCCAAATTTATTCCATTAGACTTGAATTTTATTCCTCAATCAAATACTCCATAACTTGCTTGTCCCATAATACTTATCGCACTTCAAAACATTAATTCCATCAATTACATAATCATCAATTTTAATTTTCGACATCTCATCAAGTCGACATACTTTTTACATAAACCGCTTCCTTGAGAAACGAACCTCAACCAGATTACCAAAATCCATCATCCTTTATCCTGTTAAATTCATAATATCTTCATTACAATTGTTTTATCCTTTCGTTGGTTCACTTAATACTCATATGGTAAATTTTCAGCATACATGAAATCTACGTCCTTAATACTCACACTTGAGAGTATTACCTTCTTGTCTTTACACATCGTATCACAATTATCTTAATTTAATCATTCAATATCAATTCCTTAAAATTTCAAACATTCACACATCATTCCTTTAATCCATAATATACCAAATAGTATCTGTATTCCTTCCTTTTTTGCATATTTTGTCATGTTTCACCTTGCTATTCCTGCAACATAGCCTTTCCAGGCCTATTCATTAAGCTCGCTATTAATTTCGTAATTTAAGCTCAATTCACACTCTTTTCTCATTTCTATCATTTCCTCCATTTAAAAATTTCTTTCTCTATCTGCCCCAAATATACACGTATGCATATTTAATCTATTACTTGCTGACACCATAACATGTCTTACACTGATTTCTTTTAATTTACCTTATTGTAGGCATTACCATCAATCATTCATCTTTAAATCCATTTCATTACCATTTAATCATCATAAATCATATTTAATCGTTCTTTAATATCTCAATCATTCGTAACTAGGTTTTTAACTATTAACCTTTGCATAAATAGCCAAAATTCTTATTTAGTAATCTAATAAAAATCCGAGATGTCACAATCAGAAAGCATCATAACGGCGTTTTCGTGCGTTAATACATAACCTTTAATCTTTAAAATCATTATTTGACCATATTGCGGTCCATAAATATATTTATTTATCTTACAATCATAACTTGTCTAAGGATCGTAACGTTCACTTTCTATACATTAGAACTTAGGTCAAACATTTATTCATTGTGACCTAGTTTATTATAATTTCGTAATCATATAATTTGTAATTCTACTTAACATCACCTGTGAATATATTGATCATATATATCTGTCATGTATAAAACTCTACTTACCTTATGCTTGCTCCGTATCTGATCCTGTTTACATACAATCATCCATCGTTTCTATATATATACATGTATCTGTTTATACATATCTATACCATATATAGGAGTTTATTACATATAAAACTCGATTACCAAATAATACCTTCGCCTTATTCCTTTACAACATTTCTAAAAAATAAGTTACATTTACTACTATCACTATGAATTTACAAACCATACATTCATTCCTATTACAATCATAGTTTAATATTTAAAACCAAAACGTTTCATCACTTACATCTGTACAACTTTACATTAACTGGCTTGCTTCCACATTACACAAATTACGTATAACAAATTTGTTTCTTACTTATCTGTACATTCACATTCCTTTACCTTAGCCTAAACGGAATATCCGGCCTTCTCGTACTTTACCTAAAATGTTAGTTCATAGCAAGAGTGAGCACATAGGCTCAGTAAGTCAATCAGATAACACCTTTCATGCTTACAGTTTATATTTATGCATCATGCATCCTCTACTTAACAGTTAATACACCTAGTTGCACGGAGTATACATTTCAACTATCACATAGTTCACGTAGAATAATTAGTACACTTAAGTCTAAAATACTTGCTTGATACGCTTTATATACACATAACCTTTACGTTTCTCGTTCGTTCTTTCTATCCTTCCTCGTATCGGGTTGCTAGTCCGAACTTTATCTGTCAACATTGAACCTACATGTCATTATAGGATCATAATATCTTTTATAACCTTTTTCAAACTTATCTCATAAATATTCGACCATTCGTCTCTAATTATTTCACATTTGATGTATTATACTTTACATAGGTTAATAATACATCCTAGCTCGCTCCCAACCTTTTTCATAAACCTTAACATGTTTTGACTTAGTTTTAGGCATGTTATATCATGTCAATCATTATTACATTATACCTTAACATCCATTACATTGACCATTATTATCAATTATAGGGTTTAAATAACTTATTTCTATCATCCCATATCAAAATATAGCTTTTTGGAAGCTTTAATTTTTTTCAAATGCATAGCAATCTCGCCCCGGCTCCGTCAGACTTCGTTGGCCATGAAATCTCCTTGGCCATGAATAGTACACTTGGCCCCAACGCAATTTTTAGTACAAAACATTGCGCCTAGGTGCAATATTAAGAAACTGAATTTTTGATTTTTTCACTATTTTTGCTGATTTTTAACTCCTTCATCTTACATCCAATTAAGCTCAAATTTGGACCATAAGTAGGTCTTACTACCTAGTATTTTACAAAAATATTACTTGGCTCATTTGAATTCTTAAAATTATTTAAGCAATAGCCCGTAGGAGAACGTTTTGAAACATTTCAACACTTCGAAAAATTTTCAACTTTAAAACTTAATTTTTACCAACTTTGTGAATTTTGGCCATTTGTTTTAAAACTTCATTCTAACACTTGAAAAAGTTCATATATGTCATATAAGACATGTCTAGGCCTTTAAAACAATTAAACTTCGCACGAGGCAAGTTTTGTCCATAAAAATCCATTTAGGGTCGAAACGATCGATTTTGATCATTTGAAATGAATATTCATTCTAACTTCCATCCGTTGATTACCAAATAGACGTAAACATATGTAATAACATAAAACTAAGTCATTTGACTTTATTTTACCTTTAATTTCTCAAAATGGTCAAAAATCACCTTTTGGTTGAATTTTCATCAACTTTACCAAACTTTTCATTTCCATAACTTATGCTATTCTTAGCCCCTTTTTGCAAAACTTGAGTCTAACACATCCTTAGCACACATAACACATATTTAACTTGCATGGGCCTTCAAAATATTTAAAACTTTTCAAATGGACTTATTTTTCCAAAAGGTTCGTTTTAGGCGCTAACAAACATTTTAAAACGTTTAAAATTATCAATTATCGCCATAACCACCAAATAACTTCCAATTTAATTCTAACACGTGTATTAATATCAAACTTAGTTATTTGGTCTCATTTGACCTTCAACTTCCCAAAATTGCCAAAAATCACATATTGGTGGCATTTTTACCAACTTAGCAAATTTTAACCTTAAACTCAACTTAAACTTTCGAACTCCATGCACCACATAGGCTATCACATACACATTTAACAGCTTTGTGCATTCACATAACTTCTATATGCACCTTCCAATGCACTTCACAGATTATAATTTGGTTTACATAAGAAATATAGCCTAATATTGTATATTTCCATAACAAGTCATGCTTCTCTCCCATTTATGAATCTTTAAAGCCATTAATAATGAAATTTCTCATGCTTCAAACATTATCATCCTTTCTAACTAGGTTTTCATCAAAACCACCAACATATAACACATGATCATATCTTAAATTATGATTTCTAGCTTGATTTCATAATATACCACTCAAAGAGCATGTAGCTCACCTAAAACAGATAATCAAGCCATGTATTTCCAAGATACATGCATGGCCTTATCTATTCTTGAATTTAAATAAATAAATACAAAATTTCATGGCTCAAACATAAACATACCTTCTTGTATGCCCAGCTTCTTTACATAGAAAGCTTCCTCATAAAGAGAGCTTCATCTTTTCTTCTTGCTCCATAACCATCCAACCATCCATTCTTGATTAATCAAGCTTTCTCTCTCTATATCCATGGTTTCCTTGCCTTTCTCTCTCTTAGGGCTTTAAAACTCAGCAATTTGGACCAAAGAAGAACACTTGCTTGCTTAGATATATTATATGAAATTTAACTAAGTTTGGTTAAGTGTAATGACCATGGTTAACCCATCCAAGGGCATTTTGGTTATTTTATAAGTCAAGGGAATTTTTGACATTTTACCACTTGGAACGCATAGGTCATTACCTAATTTGTTAAGGCTATTTTGGTCATTTTACCATTTAGGACACAATGGTCATTAATTGAATTGTTGAGGGCATTTTGGTAAAAATTCATTTTGGCTAGATTTTTAAATTTTCATGCAAATTTTCCTTTTTGAGTAACTTTTCTAATTTCCTTTCATTAACTCCTTTCGTGTTTGTTTAAAATGATTCTTCTTTCGATCGACCGATTAGGTCACTCGCTTTCCGTCGTACTACGCTCACATAAACTCATTTTAATGACTTAAATAGCCATTTAATTGCAAATCGATTACATAACTTTCCTTCACCAAAAAATGTAAATCTAGTTTTCTACGAACCTTCTCGGTTCCATATTTCATCAATTTCAATTTCTGACATTTCAAATAATCAAATTACTCATTTTTCCTATAAACCGCTTTCTCGAAAAGCGAACCTCGACTGGATTACCAAAATCCATTATCATTTAACCTTAGTCACTTATAATATCGTAATTACAACGTTAACGTCCATTCACATATTTACTTAGACACATAATGCCAATTTGCACCCTACTTGCATATTACATTCTGTATCTACACATCGTATACATGATTATGTTATTTCAATCATTCAAGATCAATTTCTTAACAACTTTAAACGTTCAATGATCAATATCTTTATTATTCCTTTAATCCCAATAAACTGATTAAGTTAAACAGTTCTTTCCTTCTGCGCATATTATCTTGCCTCAACTTACCATTCTCGTACCCTTGCCTCTTCAGGTCAATTCATTAAGCTCGTTGTTAACATTCATAACTAAAGCATCAATTCACATATGCTTTCTTCATTTCCTTTACTCTTTAACTTAACTTTTCTTCTTTCTTTATTTGCTCAACTATACATATACACATATTCAATCTACCATATAGGTCATTTCTAGCACATTGATTAAATAATAATTTATATTTAATCACTCTTATTACTTTTTGTCATTCAAAACTAGATTTTAACTGCTAACCTTTACTTACTTAGGCAAGATTGTAACGACCCCGAAATTCGACCTATTTCACTGTCTTAATTCTCATGTTTATTAAACATTATTTTCTTTATGTCCAAATTTCGGTCCGTTAATAAATCTTTCATCACCTAAATTGATCCATTATTTAATTTCCAAAATCATTAATTACCAAATTTTTGGTATATTTTTTTTTTCTCAATTCAATCATTGTATTAAAATATTTGGATATTTAAAATCCTTACATTTGGATCCTAGTCCCTGGATCACAACCTTAACTTTTTCTTTCTTTTACACGTATCATAAAACTCATCATTTAAAATTTACTATTATTTATTTTCATACAAATATTCCTTGTTGCGTCATTCGTAACCAAACATATAATAATTTCTACTGTAACAATTATCCTGATCAATCACAGTTCATAATTGAACTTCTATCATATCCATATTCAACTTATATATACATACAATTCATCACAGTAAATAAACAAATTTCTCACATTAAATTATAATATTAACAATATAACAATCACGTTTTCTACCTTCTAGGCAACTCATCTCAAACTTAATCCGATATTCCTGAAACTTATTTCTTTACCCTGCAAAAGTTTTTTTAAACAAGTAATGAGCACAACGGCTCAGCAAGTTCAACAGTTTATACTTCACGTAGCACATACCTTAACATACTCAGTGTGTGTCATACATCATGTGTTTGTGCTTCTATTATAGCAGTATATCCCACATCATTGCACAAAGTACACATAGTTGTCATGTTAACCACAGATCACATAACACATAATTTATATGCATTTAAACAAGTATTTACATCTCATAACAGATAACAATTATCATTAAAGGACTGAAGAACTTGCCTGGATGTCCAATTAATAAATTGATAGCTCAAACCCTTCACTCGATCAACCTATGACCATAAAATAATCAAATAATAATTATTCATCTTTTTATGATATTAATTTACTTAATTAATATCATCTCTGGGCCAATTATTAATTTATATGGTTAATTATATTAACCTCGTCCCTTAAATATTAATATAACTTAATATCAACTCCTTCACTTCGGACAACCCAGTTCATCGGACAAATTTTAACATATATGGTTGTCCTAAAATCTTATTTAACCATTTTTTTTAAATTGTAACCATACTAGATTAATATTTAAAGTATTTAAATATTAATCCCCAATATTTAATATTTATGCAAAAATATTAAATTTAATGCCCAAATATCATTTCTATATTTTTAGTATTTTTCTATAATTTTCTATAATTTTTAAACAATTTTTAAACATTTGTTTCAATTAAAACTAATTTCTGAGGGCAATATGGTAATTTCTGCGCCCTTAAGGACCCATCCGGCATTAACAGAAAAGGTATGGGGCATTTTCATAATTTCCGTGGCCTTTGGGATACACTGGTCATTTTCCTGAAAGTTCAGGGGCATTCCGGTCATTTTCGCGGCTTTAGGACTCATTCGGTAATTTTTGGAAAGATAAGGGGCAGTTTCGTAATTTTCGAGCCATGGGACACACTCGGTAATAGTTGGAAAGACCAGGGACACGTCAGTCATTTCAACGCGTGTCGTCGGCCGCCGCGCATTGCGCGCGGCTTCATCTGCTTACGCCAGCCAAACAACGTCGTTTGGCGTGGCGAGAACTGGCAACCGCGCATGGCATGGCCCTGTCTTCCGCGCGGCCAAAAACGGCGTCGTTTTTGGCCTGCCGTTTCAAAACTGTCGCGCAATGCGCGGACTGTTCCAGAATCCTTCCTTCTTCTCCTTCGCACATTGTACCAACTTTGCCAAAATTTCCATTTTTTTGTTCCAATTTTCACAACCAAAACTATTCCAAAAATCATGTAAATCTTAGATATACATCCTAAAATTATTTAGGATAAATATGCTAATTATTTTCTATTTTCCAATAATTATTTTATTACTATAAATAACAAAATAATTTAACTAAATAAATTTTTATACCTTCCTTGAAGCTAATCCTTCTTGATAGCACAAGATTTTCCTTCTCTCGTGGTGGCCGTGATGGTTTTCCGGCGGTGGCTTGGTTGTGTTTGGTGGCTTCGGGTGGAAACAAAAGCATGTTAGTTTCTCTCTTTTTCTTTTCTTTTTCCTTTCTATTTCTTTCTTTCCCTTTTTTCTTTTTATAAGCCAAAGAGGAATTAATAAAATTTAACTACACCATCCTTCCACCAACTTAGCCCACGCATTCACAGCCAACCTTAGCCTTTTGCTTCCGGAATGTTCCAAAAATAAGCCAAAATGAAATATTTTTATACATTATATAATTGTTTCGTGTAATAAATATTTTATAAAATATATATAAAATATTTATTTTAATTCACTAAAAATCATAATATGATTTATAAATAATATTTATACCCTTTTTGAGTATTTTATTTGACAAATTTTGTACACGCATAATGACATGCGTGTATTTATTTGAGGTAATATACACCTCCAAAAATCATAAAATAATTCATAGGACATATAAAAATTATTTTTCATAATTTTTCACTTCATTACTTGGACATTATGTTACATTAACATGTTCACGTTTCTGAAATATTATCCTTCATAAAAGTCATAATAATTTAATTATGCATAAACATAATTTTTAATGAATTAAAACATTCCTTTTTTCTCATTTAATTTCATTCGTTACATTTCACTTTAATCTCTTTATATATAAATTATATAATTTAATATTATATAATTTATATATTTACATTCTCCTTTCTTAAATAATTTCTTAAATTCCTCCCACCTTATTCCATTTAATCACCTTATATAAATTATATAATTATTCTTATATAATTTATATAATTATTATTTTCTTCATACCTTATTTTAATTTCCTTATATAAATTATATAATTTCTTATTATATAATTTATATAATTACTTTTCCTTTTCAATTAATTTCTAAACTTCTTCCAAAATTCTTGATTAAATCTAAAATCAATAATTACAATTTTATTAACTTCCCCATTCGCTTTTCATTTAACTTTAGATTAATTTAATTATTAATCCTTTAATTCTCATAATTAATGAAATTTATAATTATCAATTAAACATTCACATATATAAATATACATATTTAAATCTTACTTCTCACATTACCATATAATTTCCTTTAAATCTAAATCTCCACATTTTTATAACAATTTAATTGTACAAATTTATGTACATTTATCTGAAATTTCTCTTATTCTTAATAAATTATTTTAAAACAATTTATTTACTTTTCAATTACTAAAATTCAATACAATTTATCATAATCTCTGCACAGATTTAATTTACTAATTAAATCTCATCACATACCATAAACTACATAAAATAATAATTAATTTAACAACCTTGATAATTTTATCAATTAAATTCTTATTTAATTTTTATTAAAGAATTTCTGAAAATTCGAATCTTCACAAAGATTCTTATTTAGCATTCATGTAAAAATTCGGGATGTCACATGTTTTGGTGAAAACCTAGTTGGAAGTGTTGAACATGTTTGATGCATGTAAAATTTCTTGCTAGATAGCATACTAAAGGCCTTAACGGTTGAAAAATATGACTTGTGTAGAAAAATTACAATATTAGGCTATACTTTGCATGTAAAACAAATCATAATCTGTAAAGTATTTTGGAAGGTGCATATAAAAGTGATATGAACTTACAAAGTTACTATTTGAGCATATGTTAATGTATATGTGATGTAGAGTTCAAGAACTCAAGGAAGGTTTAAGGTTAAATTTTGAAAAGTTGGCAAAATTCCACACAAGTGTGATTTTTGGCCATTTTGTGTAATTAAAGGTAAAAAAGGAGTCAAATAACTAAGTTTTATGTAAATACATGTGTCCGTGATGATTTGGAATTTATTTGGTGTTTATGACGACAAATGTGAGTTTTAAACGTTTAAAAACGTCCGTCGACTCCTAAAATTGAGTTTTCAGAAAAGTAGGGTCATTTGAAGACTTTTAATGTTTTTAAAGGCCCATACAAGTCATATATATGTTATTTGTGTTAGATTAGGTGTTGGAATCAAGTTTTGTATAAAAGGGCCAAAAATAGCATGTCAAGAAAAATGATAACTTATATGTCAAGGTAAAGGATGTAAATGCTTATAACTAATGTATGGATCAATATTGTGATTATGTAGGTCATAAATGGGATAATATATTAACCGTAAGCGTAAACGAGGACATAGGCAAGTATTCTTTTCGAACTCCCTTTTTGTAGTTCCTTGAACAGTAAATTATGCCATGTAGTTATATAACTCATTTTGAAGTTCATTGTTATTGAACTATGTTTTATGAGAAAGGTCAATGTCAATCTTGTTTCGACTAGACATATGTGATGATTCATGTTCATTCGGATATTTATTTTTATGTCCTCCAATCCATATTGTTATGGTGCGGAATCTATGAAATGCTGTAACAGAATAACTTTGATAGAAAGGGGAACAAATGTAAAAGGAAATGTAAATTTATGGCGTGGTTGCGTCGCTAGATGTTTATGTTTTGCACAATGTAAATGCACGATAGGCTAATCACCTAGAGTACACATCTGAAAGGAAATGTATTTTTATAACTGATTTGAACAGTATCAGTCTTTGTGATTGGTATTGTTCTTAACGTGTTCTTGAGGGGGAAGAATGTTTGTTATAAAGGCAAACAAGGAGGACCTTTTGCCAATAATTGTTTAGCTCCAAGTAATGACAAATGTTTTAATTGTGGAGCCACGGGCCATCAAACTAAGATGTGCCCAAAGAAAGAAGCAGATGCTAGAGGGAGTAAAGCAAACAATCCCACCCCAACAACTAAATCAAAAGGCCCAGGTCATCCCATAACTAGAATCTTCAACATGATGGTGAAAGATACGGTTTCATCTCAGGATGTTGTGTCATGTATCATTTTAATCAATAACATAAATACTTATGTGTTATTTGATTCGGGTGCTACTTGCTCTTTTATCTCACATGAATTTGCTAGAAAATTAAACATGCCTAGTGAGAACTTAGATTCCCCATTGAACATATAAATTATTAATAAGAAAATCACACTTGTGAAAAACATAATTAAGGATTGTTGTATAGTGATTAAGGGTCACAGGTTAAGGGAAAATCTTATTCCCGTATAGTTGGGGGAATTCGATGTAATATTATGTATGGATTGGTTGACCAATCGCCAATCGTTAATTAATTGTCAGCAGAAGTGCATGAAACTTTTGACAAGATCAAAGTCAAAAGTAGTTTTTCAATGGAAATCAAATTTCAAGTAAATCTCGTTACTTGTCAGTAATGCAAGCAAAGAGATTACTTCAGAAAGGAAGTCAAGGTTATTTGTCTTATGTCGTCAACACCCAAAGGAAAGGGTTAGCTATAGATCAAATACCAGTTGTGAGAGAATTCACAGATGTGTTTCCTGATGACTTACTCGGTCTTCCACCTGATAGGGAGATTGAGTTTGTCATCTACTTAGCACCAGGAACAGCGCTAGTTTCAAAGGCTCCATATAGGATGACACCTTTGGAAATGAATGAATTAATGGTTCAACTACAAGAATTGCTATAAAAGAATTACATTCAACCTAGTGTTTCTCCATGAGAAGCACCAGTGTTATTTGTTAAAAAGAATGATGGAGCCTTGAGATTATGCATCGACTATCATGAATTGATCAAATTGACCATAAAGAATAAGTATCTATTGCCAAGGATAGACGACTTGTTTGATCAATTGACAGGGGTAGAACATTTCTCCAAAATTAATCTACGGTAGGGCGATCATCAATTAAAAGGGAGAAGTGAGGATGTGCCAAAAATAGCTTTTCGTACACGTTATAGGCATTACGAATTATTGGTAATGTCTTTTGGATTAATGAATTCACCAACAACATTCATTGATTTGATGAATATGATTTTTAGGCCATACATAGACAAGTTTGTAGCATTATTCATCGATTATATCTTGGGGTATTCAAAGACACTAGAAGACCATGCTGAACACTTGAGGAATGTGCTAAAAACCCTAAGAAGAGAGCCTCTATGCTAAATTTTCAAAGTGTGAGTTTTGATTTGAAAATTTTCAGTTATTGGGTCATGTGATTGATAAGAACATAATTTTAGTAGATCTTTCAAAGATTAAAGTAGTGATGAATTAGGAGCAACCTAAGACACCAACTGAAGTAAGAAGTTTCTTAGGATTGGTGGAGTAATATAGATGATTTATTCAAGATTTTTCAAAAAATATAGCAATTATGTTAACCAATTTGACAAGGAAGACTGTAAAGTATGTCTGGACAGACAAATGTGAAGTAAGTTTTCAGGAGTTGAAAAAGAGATTAAGCGAGGCGCCGGTATTGTCTTTACAAGATAATAGTGGAGGTCTTGTAGTTTATAGTGATGCCTCACATAAAGGGTTGAGTTGGGTTGCGTTTTGATGTAACATGGGAAAGTAATTGCTTATGCTTCGTGAAAATTAAGGGATTATAAGGTAAGGTATCCTACTCGTGATCTGGAATTAGCAGTAGTAATATTTGCTTTAAAAATATAGAGGCGTTACTTGTATGGAGAGTGATGTGAAATTTATACTGATCAAAAGAGCTTGAAGTATATTTTCACTCAACGAGAATTAAATATGAGACAGAGATGATGGTTGAAATTAATAAAAGATTATGATTGTGAAATCTTATATCATCCAGGGAAAGTCAACATCGTCGCAGATGAGTTAAGCAGGAAGAACCAAAAGAAGCTGATGATGATAATAACTAAGGATGAGTTGCTTAAAGAATTTTCTAGACTTGAAATTGAGGTGAGATTTCTTTCAATCTCAACTAGGAAATTGTTTATGATGGAGGATCATTCTACTCTGTTAGGAAAGATAAAGAAAATCTAAGAAAAGGATATTGAGTACGAGAAAATGAAAGAGGTAACTAAGAAGGTGGATTGGCAAGTTTAAATAAGATAAAGATGGAGTTATAAGGTTTGACTCAAGGATATAGGTACCTTCGGTACATGAGTTGAAAGAAGAGATTATGGTAGATGTACATAGTACTAAATTTTCAGTTCTACCGGGTACCACCAAAATGTTCAAAGACGTAAGTCAGCATCTCTAGTGGCTAAACATGAAGAGAGAGGTTGCAAAATTCGTTAGTCGGTGTTTAACATGCCAAAGAATTAAGGTAGAGCATCAAAAATTAAGCGGGTTGTGGCAACCGTTAGAAATTCCAGAGTGAAAATGGGAAAATATTACAATGGATTTTGTAATAAAACTCCCAACCACATAGAATGGGCATGATGCAATTTGGGTAATAGTGGATCGATTAACTAAGTCTGCTCACGTTTTACCAATTAAGATCAAGTTTACTTTAGATCGACTCATCAAGTTATACATAAAAGAGATTGTATCAAGCCATGGGGTTCCAATCTTAATTGTGACTAATTGAGACCCTCGATTTACATTGAACTTCTGGAGAAGTCTTCAAGAGCATTTGGGAACATAATTGAGATTAAGCACGGCTTATCATCCACAAACCGATGGACAAAGCGAAAGAACAATTCAAATGTTAGAGGATATGCTGAGAGCATGCATGATGGACTTCGAAGGAAGTTGGGAAGATCATCTACCTTTAGTGGAATTCGCATATAATAATGGCTATCACGCTAGCATTGGCATGCCACTATATGAAGCACTATATGGAAGAAAGTGTAGAACACTTACATGTTGGAATGAAGTCGGCGAACGAAAAATGCTTGGGCCAGAATTGGTTCAGCAAATAGCAGAGGTAGTTCGAATGATACAAACAAGGTTACGAGCTACTCAAGAACGACAGAAAAGATATGTAAACTTGCATCAAAAGAAAAGAGACTTTGAGGTCGAAAGTCACGTCTTCCTAAAAGTATCTCCATGGAAAGAGAAGATTCATTTTGGGAAGAGAGGAAAGTTGAGTTCGAGGTTTATAGGACCATTTGGGATTTTAAGGAGAATAGGTAAAGTTGCTTATGAAGTAGCCCTACCTTCAGAACTAGAACATGTTCATAATGTGTTTCATGTTTTAGTAGTGCATCCTTATAAATTCAACTACAAGGATGTTATTAATTACAAACCAATCCAGATCAAGAATGATCTAATTTACAAAGAAATTTCTGTTCAGATATTCAATAGGAGAGATCAAGTCCTAAGGAATAAAGTGATACCTTCAGTTGAAGTAATATGGAGGAATCAATCTATAGAAGAGGCTAAGTGGGAGTTAGAAGATAAGATGAAGATAGAATATCCCCACTTATTTTCTTGATTTTGTACTATATTTCGGGGACGAAATTCATATAAGGAGGGGTAAATGTAATGTTCCGAACTTCTGAGAATCTTGTAATCCGACTTTATGTGAATAATAAAGGTTGTGTAATTGAATTATATTGCAATCTATGCGTATAGCATTATGTACTTTAAAGAAAAGATAAGTATTAGAACCTAAAATAGAAGGGTTAAAACCTAGAAATCAATTATGCCTGTAAAATTTATCTTACATCCATTTGGGATTTTTTACATTTTAAGAAATAGTGTTTATATGAGTCATAGAACCCAATTAACTAATAAAAAAAATTGAAAAAAAGAAGATAAAAACACGTTTTCTGAGACCCCGTCATTTGTTAATGGCGATCTCGTGCGTTAATACATACATTTTACCTTTAAAACTATTCATTAAAACATAATATAGTTCATAATCTTGTTTATTAAACTTACATTCGTTACCTGTCCCAAAATCATAACCTTCACTTTTCCTAAGCTATAACTCAAATCATATATTAATAGATTATGAACTAGTCTATTACACCTCAAAATCATATAATTTATGATTTTACATGACATAACCTGTGGATACATTCACCATTAATCTCTATCATACATAATCTTGCTCACATCATACCTGCTCCATACATGCGAGTTTATTACATATAACACTCGACTAATAATAATACATTAACCTTAGTTCATTATCAACATTTCTGTATAAAACTTATATACATATCAATCCCCATAGATTTACGAAGCATAGATCCCATTATTAACGACGAAGTTTAAAATTAAAACTAAGACGTTAATTAACTTATACCTTTATAGGTTTACATTTAACTATTTAACTTGCCACATTACATGATTTCAAATAACAAATTTCTTTGTGTTTCTCTAAACACTTTAAATTCCTTACCCTTTTAACTTTACCGAAAACTTCGACTTTCTCATACTTTACCTGAAAATGTCAATTTATGGCAAGAGTGAGCACAAAGGCTCAGTAAGTCTAACCGATAACACCTTTCATGCTTGCAGTTCATATATATGCGTCATACATTCCTTACTTTACCATGTTGTGCATAAATGTCATATATTTCATTTAACAGTTAAAAAACATAGTTGCACAAAGTGCATATTTCAAAACATTTAATGTCATATAGTCTATCATATAGTTCACGTAGAACAACTATTACATTTCAACAAGTCTGAAAAACTTGTCAGTACTTATAATTATTATAACAATTTACGCTTCCTTAAACATCTTTTGTATCTATCTCGTCGGTTTGCTAATCCGAGCTTTATCTGTTGAAATGTAACATCTTTATCCGAACATACATATCATTATAGGATCATATTACGTTCTATAACCTTTTTCAAACTTAACTCATAAACACTACACCACTCACCTTTAATCATTTCACATTTGATATATTATACCTTACGTAGGTTAATAATACATCATAACTCGTTCCCAACCTTTTACACAAGCATTACCATGCTTTTACTTAGCTTTTGGGTATATTAAATTATACCGTTTCTTATTTCATTATACCATAATACCCTTTACATTGACCATTTTTTTTTATCAATCTAGGGCTTATATAACCTATCTTTATCAGTCTATATCAAAATATAGCTTTTTGAAAACTTAAATTTTTTTACTGTGAACAGTAACCTTGCCCCGGCACGCTCTGAACTCACTGGCCACGAAATGCTCTCAGTCATGAACAGTAACTTAGCACCCACGCAGTGTTTAGTGCAAAACACCGTGCCTAGGCATAGTGTTCAGAAATCAGAAAATCTAATTTTTGCACTACCTTTGCTAATTTCTAACTCCTTCATCTTACATCCAATTAAGTTCAAATTTGAACCATAGCTAGGTCTTATTACCTAGTATTTTATAAAAATACTACTTGACTCATTTGGCTTCTTATAGTTATCGAAGAAATAGCCCGTAGGACGACATTTTAACTCGTTTTTATACTTAGAAAATTTTTCAACCATAAAACTATTTTTTACCAACTTTGTGATTTTTGGGCATTTGCTTCCAAACTTCATTTCAGCACTTGATAAAGCTCATATACCTCATATAAGACATGTTTAGACCTTTGAATCAACTTTGTGTTGCTCAAGGCGGGAGTTGTTTGTAAAAATCTATTTTAGGTCGAAACGATCGATTTCAATCTTTAAAACGAATTTTCATTCTAACTTTGATCTGTTGACTGCCAAATCAATGTAGACACGTGTAATAACATAAAACTAAGTCATTTGACTTCATTTCATCATTTATTACTCAAAATTGCTAAAATTCGCCTTTAAGTTGAATCTTCATCAACTTTATAAACTTTTTCATAAAAACTTCTTTTCAAGTTTTAGACTCCAATTCTCACATACATATTAAAGAGTTCATTTACCAACTATGTGGTCTTATACTACACATATATAACTTGTTTCAAATTTCTTTAATTTTAAAATATGTTTAGAAGAACATATTACCACCATAACTAATTTTTAGCCTTCAAATTCACAGTTTGTATACTTTTAAGCATTTTTCATGCTATCTCTCATTCAATTACACTTATACCATCATGCTCAACCTTATATATTAAGGTTTCACCATGATCTTCCAATTCTAGACACATATTCTTCCATGATTCTACCTTTTAACCAAAAATACATACTTAAACATACTTAAATCAAGATTTTAAGTTAAGAAAACTTTTAAACCTTTAGGGATGACCAACTTCTTTACATAGAAAGTTTCCTCATAATGAGGGCTTCATCTTTTCTTCTTACCCCATGATCATCCAAGCATCATAACCCAAGAACTTTAGGCTTTCTTCCATGCTTCCATGGCTTCTCACTCTATTTCTCTCTCTTAGGGGTAAAAATTCAGCAAAATGAAAATGAAGGAGAGCACTTGCTTGCTTTTTAGCTTATTTAAGAGACTTAACTAGGCTAAGTTAAGTAAATTAATTATGGTTAACCCATACAAGGGCATTTTGGTCATTTTACATAATTAATGAAAGGCATTTTTGACATTTCACCACTTGGGACATAACGGTCATTACTTAATTTATCAAGGGCATTTTGGTCATTTTGCCCTTTAGGACGCAAAGGTCATTAAATAAATTGTTGAGGGCATTTTGGTCAAAAACCAAAATTGCTAGATTTTATTTTTCATGCAAATTTTCCTTTGTAAAGCAACCTTTATACATTCCTCTCATTAATTCATTTCATTCTTATTTAAATTGGTTTTTCTTTCATTCGACCGACTAGGTCATTCGTTTTTCACTGTGCTACGTTCAAGTAGTCTCATTTTATAGCTTAATTAGTTATTTAATCGAAAACCGACTAAATAAGTTTTTTTGTAACTATAATTACATTCTTAATTTTCTACGAACCTTCTCGGTTCCACATTTAATCAATTTACATTCCCGACATCTCAATTAATCGAATTGCTCACTTTTTCCATAAATCAATTTCTTGAAAAGCGAACCCTGATAAGATTACCAAAAATCCATTCTCTTTTATCCTTTTACGCTCATATTAATGTTTTACGACTTTTACGTTCCTTACATTCATTTACTTAATACACATGATAATTTTCATCATACATGCAATCTACATTCCTTTTACTCATATTCAGGATTATTACCTTCTATATTTATACATAGTATAAATACTCAGTTCATTTTAAATAATTAATATGAATTTATTAATCAAAATTCAGATATTCAAAAATCATACTCCTTATTATTTCGTTAATCAATAATATGCCGATTAGGTTAAACTATTATATCATTCTTGCACATTCCGACTTACCTCACCTTGCCATCCTCGTAACCTTGTAGCGACCCCGAAACCCCATCCTTTACTAATGACAATTTCGTGTGCCAAAACATACATTTATCCTTTAAAACCATTCATTAGAACATAATAAAGATCATAAATCCATTTATTTGACTTACATTCTTTACCTGCCTCAGAATCATAACCTTCAATTTTCTTGCGCTAGAACTCAGATCATATATAAATAAGTTATGATAGTATATTACATTTAAAAATTATATATATATTATGATTTACATGACATAACCTATGAATAATTTCACCATTAGTCTATCCATACATAGCCCTACTTATTTATACTTGTTTCATACATCTATACCAATAATACAGTAATCTTATATCATTATACTTTTTCTCTTAATATTACATACATACAAATCAATCCCTACGAATTTGGAAACATTCATTGCTTTATTATCGACCAAGTTTAATATTCGAAACTATGACGTCAATACTTATACCATTGTAGGTTTACATTTATCTGGCTTGCATGCACATTACACAAATACATATAACCAATTCCTTATGTCATTCTAAACATTTCTCATTCCTTACCCTTTAGCTTCACCGGAACCATCGACCTTCTCGTACTTTACCTGAAACTGTTAGTTCATAGCAAAAGTGAACACAAAGGCACAATAAGTCTAACAGATAACACATTTCATGCTTGCAGTTCATAATCATACGTTATGCATTCCTTACTTTAACATGTTGTGCATAAATGTCACATATTGCAATTAACAGCTAAAACACATAGTTGCATGAATTTCACATTTCAAATCTTTTAATTTCACATAATCCACATAGAACAATTATCACATTTAAGTCTGAAAAACTTGCATGTTACGCTTTACACACTTAACATTTACGTTCCTCAATCGTCTTTTCAATCCTTCATCGCGTCGGTTTGTTTATCTGTCAACATTAAACATGTATGTCATTATAGGGTCATAACATTTTCTATAATATTTTCAAACTTAACTCATAAATACTAAACCATTCGTCTCTAATTATTTCACATTTGATGTATTATACTTACATAGGTTAATAATACATCTTAGCTCGTTCCCAACCTTTTTTATAACCCTTAACATGGTTTGACTTAGCTTTACGCATGTTATATTATGTCATTCATTATTTCATTATGCCTTAACACCCTTTAAATTGACCATTATATATCAATTTAGGGCTTACATAACCTATTTCTATCATTTCTCATCAAAATATAGCTTTTTAAAAACTTAAAAAGTTTTCACATGAACAGTAACCTCGCCCCAGCGCGCTCTGAACTCACTGGTCGCGAAAAGCTCTCAGCCATCAAAAGTAACTTAGCCCCGGTACAGTGTTTAGTATAAAACACTACGCCTAGGTGCAGTGTTCAGAAATCAGGAAATCTGATTTTTGCACTACCTTTGCTTATTTTTAAATCCATCATCTTACATCCAATTAAGCTCAAATTTGTACCATAGCTAGGTATTACTACCTAGTATTTTACAAAAAATATTACATGACTCATTTGGCTTCTTAAAATTATCAAAGCAATAGCCCGTATGAGGGTGTTTCAACTCGTTTTCATACTTAGAAAAAATTTCAACTTCAAAACTCATTTTTCCCAACTTTGTGATTTTTGGCTATTTGCTCCCAAATTTCATTCCAACACTTGGAAAAGTTCATATATGTCATATATGACATGTCTAGACCTTTAAAATAATTTAACTTCGCACGAGGCGGGATTTCTCCGTAAAAATTCGTTTTGAATCGAAACGATCGCTTGAATTGCATTTTCATTCAAATTTCCTTCCGTTAACTACCAAATCAACGTAGACACGTGTAATAACATAAAACTTAGTCATTTAACTTCATTTTACTTTTAATTACTCAAAATTGTCAAAAATCACATATAAGTTGAATTTTCATTAACTTTTACAAACTTTTCATTTCTAATACTCAGACTCAACTCAAGCTCTTGAACTCTATGCACCACATATGCAATCACATACACATTTAGCATTTTTTTTCTTCTATTTACCTAACTTCTTTATGCACATTCTAATGCACTTTACAGATTATGATTTGGTTTACATGAAAAATATATCGTAATATTGAAATTTTCTTAACTAAATCACACTTTTGGACCATTAATGAAATCATAATGCTATCTAGCTAGAAATTTCATATGCTTTAAATAATAATTAAATAATGAATCATCCTTATTTAATAAATAATAAATAATTACCTTATTAACTTTATCTTTATTTAATTATTATTTAATATCCTTTAAATAATAATTAGATAACTAATCACCATTATTTATTATTTAATATTAATTAAATAATAAATAATTATTTTATTAACTTCATATACTCTACTTTATTTATTATTTAGTATTTAAATAATAAATAAATTATTAAATTATTTTTATAACTCTTGGATATCTTTAGTACATTTCATTCCATACACAAAATAATATAAATTTTTCAACTTTATTTACTATTTTTAAATAGTCCATTTCTGTCTAAAAATGACAGTAATTATTAAAAATCAATTTTTTATTAAAAAATTATGAAATTTATATGGTAGCTTTCTATTAGTATATAGTACGTTCAGTAAAAATTTCATAATTTTTGGAGTTACACGCTTCAAGTTATAGGAGTCATACCCTTTTAAAACTTTGAAAATCATTGGGTCATAACTCACTCATCCAAAGTCGGATGAAGCTCAATTTTTGGCAGTGTCTACTTCATAACATATAATATCATGTGTAAACATTTCGGAATTTTTAGAGCAATATAAGTGCCCAAAATAGGCTGTTCAATTTTCTAGACAGTAGGTTTCCAGATTTTTTTTTCTTCCGGCAGGACTATTTTACGAGAAAAATCACCACAGATAGCTCGTTTAATATTTTTCAGTCGTTCCACTTGTAATCTCTTCTTATCTCATATTGCTACCACCCAAAATTGATGGATCCTGAATACAACTTATGGAACATGAACAATAAATCCGGGAACGGACTTTTACGTTTTAAGGTTTTCCGATAAAGTCGTTTTCAAGCTTTTTGTCAAACTTACCAACATAGATGAATATCAATACTCATGTTAAACCCATTAAAACCTAGATATACTAGTCTAGTATGGATTTAAGTATCAAGAGCCTTGAAAAAGGTTTTCTACCATTAAAATTAAATATAGAGTAAAGAAAACACAAAATTAGGGTTTTAAATACTTTTGAACCTTTGGTTGATGATCATCTTTGCTAGGAACTTAAGGAGACTTGGATGATCCACCTTCTTAGCTAGGAATCTTCACAATGAAAAGGCCTCCAACTTTAAACCTTGCTTAAAGTTCACCCAACCATGTAATCTCACTAGATTTAACTTTCATTCTTTGGTTTTCTCTCTAGTTTTCTTTTGCTCTCAACTTCTCTCTCTAATTCTTAGAAAACAAGATGACTAATGAATGAAAATAGAAGAGTTGTGTAATAATTAGACTTACTAGAAAAATGACTAACTCTCCCTCTCTTTCTCTCTCTTGCTATTTTATTAGTAATTACATACATATTGTATATCTATCAATTTCCACCAATACTTGCAATCCTCTCTCTTCACAAAGCAAGATCCACTTATTAAGGGATGTGACTTGCATGGGGGAGAGTTTTGGGGGACTTGACATGCTAGCTTCCTAGCTCTCACACCACTTAACTAGTCTAGGGTTAATTCTTACTAACAAATAACCTAAGGCAACATTAGTTAGGTGTCATCTTTTCTAATTCCTCTAATGAATTAACTCTAGTAAGATTACTTTCCACCCATAGTATTACCTAGGGTTTATTCACTAACCTCCATTTGGTTAATTCCCTACATTATATATATATGAATATCTTTTCATCAATTAACTCATGTAAAATTAATTCTCTACACTTAAGTGACCTAGGTTACTTACTAGTTAATTATTTACATATAGATTTACATCTATACATAATCACCAACCCCAAGTTACAATTAGACTCTCTTAGGGTTACCAAAGTAACCCAACTTTGGTTAATTAGTTTTTAATCTTTCATGGGACAAGATCTATAATTTAAGGGAAAGGACATTGCATGGAAGGAAATTAGTGATTTATGTTTTCTAGGAATGCATGGAGCCTTGAGCCAACCTAGCTATTTTTCCTCAATTCCTACACTTAACCAAAGTATGATTATATTAACCATATCTAGTTTATTAACACATACCTCAATTTATTTGGCACATATATATATATATATATATATATATATATATATATATATATTATCCAATGAGCACAAAGTTCTAGGTATCACACAATTAACGGAGCACAAGGCTCGAGAATACAACTCTCCATGATTTTCACGCGGCTCGAGAACACAACTTTCCATGACTTTCACGTGGCTCAAGAACATGATTTTCCACCAACTAACTTATGAGTGATTAATCCTTTAACTTTCCTTATTCTTCCAAATTAATAATTTGGGTTATCAAAATAATTATCTAATATTACTATAATATTTCAATAATTTAGATTATACAAGAAAGTAATTTAAATTACTCGTATAATCTCACATTATACACAACCTCTTGTTAACTAAATAACTTGGGTTGTTTATCCAATAATAATTAATATTATTCCTTAACACATTAATTAAGTTACTCACTTAAATAAATATATAATTTAGCCCATCAAGGCTATCATTCACATTAATTAAATAATTTAACCTTACACAAATATAATTAAATAAATTAATTATATTCCATGCTTGTCATGACAATTCTTTATTTACTTTATAATTATCAATCTTCTGATTCACCATTTAAGGTCTACTTTCAAGACATGTTAATTTGTAACGTAGTCTTATCTTGTTTTTCATTTTCATAATTTAGTTAATTTAAATTAATTAAATTAATAACTTGATAACTCTCATTAAATATACTCATATCATTATACATAAAATTCCATATCAATAACTTCTCTAATTGAAATTTATTTACTTATTAAATTTCTCACATACTTCATTATAAAATTTCTTACATAATCTTCTTTGTCGAATAGTTCATCGAGTTTTAAAGGTATCATATTACCTAACTCTTAATATACCTCTTAGTATGCATATTAATAAAATTCTAGATTTTAAAATTTAAAAACCCTTATTTACTCATATTCAAATCTTAACATAATGATTAGGGTAAAATATTTACTCAGTTTCTATACATTTTACTTCTCCAAATCTAAGTTTTAACTTCAACCTTTATTTCATCATCTAAGATCTTATTTAAAGGTCTTGTCAAATATCTAAGATATTACATAATCAACCTGTAGCTGCCCGTATTGCCACTTTCAAGGATTTCAAAGCAGTAGGACCCCCAGAGTTCAAAGAGACTATGAATCTAGTAGAGGCCCAGAATTGGATAATCGAAACGAAAAAGTGTTCGATGTAGCTAACGTGGTGGAGGAACAGAAAACTTCTTTTGCTATGTTTATGTTAAAAGGAGAAGCTAATTATTGGTGAATTTCTAATAAAGGAAGATTGGGAACGAGAGCTGCACCCTGGGAAAGATTCAAGGAGATGTTTTTTGAGGCTTGCTTTTCTTCGGTAACTCAAGATATGATGGAAGTGCAATTCTTAGAATTAAAGCAAGGGAATATGACTGTGGGCGAGTATGCGGCTAAGTTCAACGAGTTAACAAGATTTGCTCCACATTAAGTTGATACAGAACAAAGAAAGGCAAAACATTTTGAACGCAGATTAAAGCCGTGGATTTACAACAAGGTTTCAATATTTCAGATTGGGACTTTTGCTGGGGTAATGGAGAAAGCCATTCTAGCTGAAGGAGGCAGTGACGCCTTGACCAAGTATAAAGAAGAGTAATGAGGCAAGAAAGGAAATGGAGTAAATAGAGAAGGAAGCAGTGGGGGAAGTAATTTTAACAAACAAAAATGGAACAGTAACAACCCCAACACTTCTGGAAGCAAACAAGGAGGACAGAAAAAGAAAATGGAACTGTGTGCCACTTGTGGTAAGGGACACTCATGAGTGTGCTTAAAAGGGAAGAATGTATTTTTCAGTTGCGGTCAAGAAGGACACCTCGCATCGAACTGTCTGACTCTGAAGGTAAGCAAAGGATGTTTCCATTGTGGAGAAATGGGGCACCAAATTAAAGAATGTCCAAAGAAGAAAGTTGATGGGGGAAGTGGAAGCAAAGAGAATACCAGTGGGAAGCTTGAAATTGGCGGACCTACTTAGCTAGGGAAACTAACAGCACGCACCTTTAATATGACCGTGCAGGATGTAGTGACATCAAAAGATGTGGTGTCAGGTATCAGTCCTATCAATAATATAAATGTTTATTTATTATTTGATTCGGGTGCTACCTACACCTTTATGTTTGATGAATTTGCCAAGAGATTGAATTTACCCTAACTAAAGTTAGAAAATGTGTTAAATATAGAAGTAGCAACCAAGTAAGTGATTCAGGTGAAAAATATTCATCGGGACTGCTGTTTATCAATAAGAGGGCATAAGCTAACAGTGGATTTAATTCTTATTCGATTAGGAGAGTTTGATGTGATACTGAGAATGGATTGGTTACATAACCATGGGGCGGTGATTGACTGCCAAAAGAAATACGTGAACCTTCAGACTCCTGCCAAGTCTAAGGTAGTATTCTATGGTAGCAAATCACCACGACAATCCTGTTGCCTAAAGAAGTTGCAAGCCAAAAAATTGTTAAGGAAGGGGTGCATTGGATATTTGGCTCATGTGGTTCATACACAGAAAGAACGATCAGAAATGGGTCAGATACCTGTAGTGAAATAGTATGCAGATGTATTTTCAGATGAATTGTTGGGTCTTCCGCCAGATAGGGAGATCGAATTTGTTATACATCTTGTACAAGGAACTACCCCAATTTCAAAGGCACCATACAGAATGGCTCCAGTCGAGTTGAAATAATTGATGGTCCAGCTGCAAAAGTTATTGGACAAGAAGTATATCCAACCAAGCGTGTCTCTTTAGGGAGCACCAGTTTTATTTATAAAGAAGAAAGACGGATTACTAAGGCTTTGTATCGACTACAAGGAGTTGAACAAAGTAACAATTAGGAACAAGTATCCACTACAGAGGATCGATGATTTGTTTGATCATCTACGGGGAGCCAAGTATTTCTCGAAGATTGACTTAAAAAGTAGTTATCACCAGTTGAAGGTGAGACCTGAAGATGTACCTAAGACAGCATTTAGAACTCGTTATGGTCATTACGAGTTTCTAGTGATGTCTTTTGGTTTGACTAATGCATCAGCTGCATTTATGGATTTGATGAATAAAGTATTTAAGCCGTATTTAGATAAGTTCGTGGTGGTGTTCATTGACGATATTCTGATTTATTCAAAGACCTAGGAGGATCATGCAGAATATTTGAGAATAGTATTGGAAAAGTTGAGGGAAGCGAAGTTGTATGCAAAGTTCTCAAAATGTGAATTTTGGTTGGAAAGGGTGCAATTTCTAGGTCACGTGATTGATCAGGAAGGAATATCAGTGGATGCAACAAAGGTAGAGGCAATAATCAATTGGGAACAACCAAAGATTCCTACGGAGGTGCGGATTTTTCTTGGTTTAGTAGGATATTACTAAAGATTCATCAAGGAGTTTTCGAAGTTGTCAGGACCTCTAACTAATTTGACGAAGAAAGCAGTTAAGTTTGTATGGTTGGAGAAATATGAAGAGAGTTTTTTGGAACTCAAGATGAGGTTAAATGAAACGCCTATGTTATCATTACCTGATAATACAGGAGGATTTGTATTGTACAATGACGCATCGTATAAAGGACTTGGTTGTGTGTTGATACAGCACGGTAAGGTCATAGCATACGCATCAAGGCAGCTGAAGGACTATGAAAAGGGGTATCCTACCCATGACTTGGAATTGGCAACAGTGGTTTTTGTCTTGAAGATATGGTTACATTATTTATATGGAGAGAAGTGTGAAATATACACGACCACAAAAGTCTGAATTATATTTTCACTCAAAAGGATTTGAATATAAGGCAGAAAAGATGGTTAGAATTAATTAAGGATTACGACTGCGAAATTCTATACAATCTAGGGAAAGCTAATGTTGTAGTCGACGCCTTAAGTAGGAAGGGTCGAGAAAGATTAGAAATGATAACGGCTCAGGAAGAGTTGATCAAGGAGATGGAAAGAATGGAACTAGAGGTGACGTATCCAATGGAATCGGAAGAAAAGTTATATGTTGTTGAAACTTATCCAACGTTATGGGATAAAGTGAAAGAAGCCCAAATGCAAGATCAATAATGCGGCCAAATCAAAAAACGCATAGCTGATGGACAAGAGATTAGGTTCAAAATAGATGACAACGGATTACTCAAATTTGAAGGAAGAATATGGGTGCCGATGGTAACCGAATTGAAAGACGAGATTTTGCAAGAAGTGTACAGTTCAAGATATTCAATTCATCCGAAAAGTACGAAGATATATCAAGATCTTCGACAACATTTCTGGTGGCCCAACATGAAGAAGGACGTAGCAGAATGCGTCAGTAAATGCATGACTTGTCAAAGGGATAAGGCAGAACATCAGAGACCTAGTGGGCTACTATAACTTTTAGAGATTCTGGAATGGAAGTGGGAGCACCTTACAATGGATTTTGTAGTGGGACTTCTGACTACACAGAAAGGTTATGATACGATATGGGTGATAGTGGATCGACTGACAAAGTTTTCACACTTCTTGCCAATCAAGATCAAATTCATCTTTGATTAACAAGCAAAGCTTTATGTGAAGGAGATTGTGTTTAGACATGGAGTTCCTATATCGATTGTTTCAGATTGAGATTCGCGATTCACATCCAAATTTTGGAAGAGTTTTCAAGAGCGTATGGGCACGCAGTTGAGATTGAGCACATCGTATCATGCTCAAATAGATGGGCAAAGTGAACGAATGATCCAGTTGTTGGAAGATATATTGAGAGCATGCGTAATGGATATCAAGGGTAATTGGGACGATTATTTACCATTAGTGGAATTTACATATAACAATAGTTATCATGCGAGTATTGGTATGCCGCCTTATGAGGCACTGTATGGAAGGAAGTATAGAACACCTCTATGTTGGGATGATATAGGTGAATGCAAACTACTGGGACCAAAAATTATACAGCAGACTGCAGAGATTGTTTAAATGATAAGGTCAAGGCTCATAGCAGCACAAGACAGACAAAAGAAGTATGCAAACCTACATCAACATAAAAGAGATTTTGAAGTAGGGTCCTATTTGTTTTTAAATGTATCTCCTTGGAAAGAAAAGATAAGATTTAGAAAGAAGAGAAAGTTGAGTCCAACATTCATTAGACCTTTTGAAGTGCTGAGAAGGATGAGAGTGGTGGCCTATGCTGTGGCATTACCTCCAGAGTTAGAGCACATATATAACATGTTTCACATATTAGTGTTGAGGGCGTATAAGCTAGACTACAAGCATGTGATTGAATACGAACCCATCCAAATCGAAAAAGACTTAACATATGAGGAAACTCCTGTTCAAATTATTGACAGGAAGGAGCAAATTTTAAGGAATAAGGTAATACCTTCTGTAAAGGTAGTATGGAGAAACCATAATGCTAAGGAAGCAACGTGGGAGCTAGAGGAAAGAATGAAGAAGGAATATCCAAATCTATTTGTGTAGCCTTATAATGATGATTCCGGGGACGGAATACTTATAAGAAGGGAATAATGTAATGACATGGAATTTTGACAATATTATAAATGTTGTAAATTAATAAATAATTAAAGAAATTAAAATTTTGAAGTGTGACAAGTGTCTTGGGACAAGTCATTTACGTGTTATTTGATTGTGGAATAAAATTCAAGTTTAATGAAACAAATTTGGATAAAAAATGAGTTGAAATGGATTAAAATGGGCAAGAAATGATTTAATAGGAATTAAATTTGTCTAGAAATTTTGGATATTTACCAAAGTACCCTTGGCAACTTGAATAATGACCTTGGTGTCCTAGAATGGTTTAATGTCCATTTGGTCCTTACTTATCAATGTGAAATACCTTAAATGACCTTGACCATACATGAGTTAAGCTTAACTAGGGATGGTTAAGAGTTGGAACAATACGTACAAATTATGTATGTATATATTTAGCAAGTATAAGCTAAGTTCATCTTATTTCATCTTCTAAGTTGCTAAGTGTGAGAGGGCTTGAAGAGAAAAAGAAGAAAGCTAGGGTTGCTTGAAAACTTGAGAGATTCCAAGAAAAAGGGAGCAATAGAAGCATATCTAGCCATCAAAGTGGATAATCTACCACTAAGGAGCTTTATAGCAAGAAAGAAGAGAGCACAAAGAAGGTAGTATAAGAGTTCTAGCTTTAAAACACTCTCTTTATGTGTTTAAATTCAAGAACATGCATAACCATCCATGTATCTATGGATATAAGTGTTGATTATGTGAGTTATGTGTTGTATGATTGGAATATGAAGAAAACCTAAGCTTAAAAGTTGTACTACAAAGGTGGTGGACTATTCATGCTTAAATTTATGGTTAGGAAGCATGATTTATGAAAGATCATGTGTTATTTGTTAGATGTTTTGTAACGCACCGAAATCCATACGTTCCTTAATTCTATCCAATCATTACTGGATAACATAACCATTAATCTTAAAATCATATTATATAATCATTGTAACACACCCGAAATCCCAACATTTCTTATTTAATCCAATTATGTCTCGATAACAAAATCATTAATCTTGAAATCGTATTTTATAATCATAAAACATCTTAATGGCAATTTCGTGCGCTAAAACATAATCTTTAGCCTTAAAAATCATTATTTGACCATAATGCAGTTTATATATGTATATATATAAACTTACTATCAATACCTGCCTAAGGATCATAACATTCACTTTACTAGAACTTAGATCATATACAAACAAGTTATGACCTAGTTTATTATATTTCATAATCATATATATATTTTTATAACTTATATAACCTGTAAATAAAATTTCGCCATGAACTAATCATATATGGCCATGTTTACATATACCTGTACCATTATTGTTCCTGTTTACATCCATCTGTACCATAAATACAAGTTTAATATAAAACTCGACTAACAACATTACATTAAACTTATGTCGTTACAACATTTCTTTTAATAATACATACATGCACATTTATCTCTTTGGATTTACAAATCATATAACCCTTATTACCATCGTAGGTTTACATTTAACTATCTGAATAGCCACATTACATAGATACACATAACAATTTCTTTCATGGTTATCTAGACATCAATCTTTACCTTTAGCCGCACCGGAACCTCTGGTCTTCTTGTATTTTTACCTGAAATGTTAGTTTATGGCAAGAGTGAGCACATAGGCTCAGCAAGTCAATCAGATAACACCTTTGATGTTTTCAGTTTATATTCATGCGTCATGCATCCTTTACTTTACCATGATATGCTTAATGCTACATATTCCACTTAACAGTTACACACATAGTTGCACGGAGTGCACATTTCAATTATCACATAGTTCATGTAGATCAATTAGTAGACTTAAGTCTGAAAAATTTGCCTGGTATGCTTTATATACTTAACCTTTATCGCCTCGCTTTGCTTTTCTATCATTTCTTACCTCAGGTTGCTAGTCCGAACCTTTTCTGTCAACATTGCACTTATATGTCATTATAAGATCATAAGACTTAATATAACTTATCAAATTTTATCTATAGTCGCTTAACCATTTACCTCTATTTATTTCACTTTCGATGTATTATACCTTATTTTGGTTAATAATACATCATAGCTTGTCTCCGACCTAGCACACAAGCATTACAATGTTTTTATATAGCTATATGTATGTTATAGTATACCATTTCCCGTTTCATTGTCTTAATATCCTTTACTCTTGTTTACCTCTACTGGTAATATCTTACCCCGATTGTATCCTAGACAACCATAATATTGGTTCATGCATTGGTTACATACATGTGTATGTAAAACCTTGCCATATAATTTATCACTTAACTTTACATAATCTTATCACGGAACACATAGTTCATTTATACCTTAACATCTACCACATTGATTATTTTTATCAATTTATGGCTTATATTTCTTGTCTCTATTATTTTACATCAAAACATTTTGATTTGGACTTATAATAAAATTTCTTGGCTAGAACAGTACATCTCGCCCCGGCAAGATGTTTAGCCTAGAAGATCTCGCTGGCCGCGAGATCTTGTCGGCTAGACTGAGCCTCGGCGCCCCCTGATTTCGCCCCGATGAGCTTCTTCACAGATAACTGCACCCCAGCGCAGTTTTTAGTTCAAATAACTGCGGCTCGGCGCAGTACTGGTTTTTTTGAAAAAAAAATTTCTTTCAAAAATCCATGCTATTTTTAGCCATGTTTTTGTAAAACTTGATTCCAACATATCACATAATGCATATAACATATATTTGACTTGCATGGGCCTTCAAAACGTTTAAAACTTTTCAAATGGACTTATTTTTTCAAAAGGTTTGATTTAGGCACTGACGAACGTTTTAAAACGTTTTAAATCCACAATTGTCGCAATTGACACCAAATGACTTTCAAAACGACTCTAACACATGTATTTACATAAAACTTAGTTGTTTGTGATCATTTGATCATTAATTATCCAAAATAGCCAAAATCATACATTGGCGGAATTTTTGCCAAGTTTCAAAACTTTACTCTTTAACCTATACTTCAATTCTTGATTCCACACATCATATACATTATCATATGCTCATTTAGCAACTTTATGAATTCACATAACTTCTATATGCACTTTCTAATGCACTTTACAGATTATAATTTAGTCTATACACAAAGTATAGCTTAATATTGTAACTTTCTATCATAATTCATACTTTTTAAACCATTTAGGCATCTAGCTTGACATTTAACAAAATAATTTGCTTGCATCAAACATGATCAGGCTTTTTAGTTAGGTTTTTATCACTTTTAACAACATATAACACATAATCCTTCATAAATCATAGGTTAATATTACCTTTTCCTTAAACCAAACATGCTTCTCAACCTTTAAAGCTTTTAGTATGCTATCTAACATGAAATTCTCATGTATCCAACATGATCAACACTTTCAACTTGGTTTCCATCATGTCTAACAACATATAACACATGATCATGCTTAAATCATAGTTTTTAGCCTTGAAAATGTGCATGAATAGTGCACCACCCTTGTTCTACAACATATAAGCTTAGGGTTTCATAATAAGCCAACCAAATAACATATAATTCACATAATCTTTACTTCTAAGATACTTGCATGTCTTTGCATGTTCTTAAATTTAAATACATAAACATAGAGTTTTAGAACTTAAAACTTCTTTATACCTTCTTATGGCTCTTCTTCTCCTTGTAATAAAGCTTCTAATGGATAAATTGTCCACTTTGATGGCTTAATATCCTTCTCTTGAACTCTTTTCCATCAATCCTTTAAGGCTTTGGACAAACCCTAGCCTTTTCTTGCTCTTTCTCTCTTAAGTTCTCTTTTGCTAGCAACTTATATGAACTTAACTTGATACATAGAAAATATACATATATGTGATATATAAATCCTCCAACAACTAATCATGCTATGGTTAACTTAACCCTTGTATGGTCAAGGATATTTAAGTCATTTCCCATGATCAAGCACGGATGTAATAGACATTTCTTCATCTTAGGATATCCTAATCATTCTTTAAATTATCAAGAACATTTTGGTCTTTAAACCATTCTAGGACTCATGTGTCATTTTCCAACTTGTCAAGGGTAGTATGGTCATTTCTCAAAAATCCTAAAGAAATTTATTCCTTAACTCATAACTTGCTTATTTCATAACCAATTGAAGTCCTTTTTTATCCAAACTTATTCCATTAGACTTGAATTTTATTCCTCAATCAAATACTCCATAACTTGCTTGTCCCATAATACTTATCGCACTTCAAAACATTAATTCCATCAATTACATAATCATCAATTTTAATTTTCGACATCTCATCAAGTCGACATACTTTTTACATAAACCGCTTCCTCGAGAAACGAACCTCAACCAGATTACCAAAATCCATCATCCTTTATCCTGTTAAATTCATAATATCTTCATTACAATTTTTTTATCCTTTCGTTGGTTCACTTAATACTCATATGGTAAATTTTCAGCATACATGAAATCTACGTCCTTAATACTCACACTTGAGAGTATTACCTTCTTGTCTTTACACATCGTATCACAATTATCTTAATTTAATCATTCAATATCAATTCCTTAAAATTTCAAACATTCACACATCATTCCTTTAATCCATAATATACCAATTAGTATCTGTATTCCTTCCTTTTTTGCATATTTTGTCATGTTTCACCTTGCTATTCCTGCAACATAGCCTTTCCAGGCCTATTCATTAAGCTCGCTATTAATTTCGTAATTTAAGCTCAATTCACACTCTTTTCTCATTTCTATCATTTCCTCCATTTAAAATTTTCTTTCTCTATCTGCCCCAAATATACACCTATGCATATTTAATCTATTACTTGCTGACACCATAACATGTCTTACACTGATTTCTTTTAATTTACCTTATTGTAGGCATTACCATCAATCATTCATCTTTAAATCCATTTCATTACCATTTAATCATCATAAATCATATTTAATCGTTCTTTAATACCTCAATGATTCGTAACTAGGTTTTTAACTATTAACCTTTGCATAAATAGCCAAAATTCTTATTTAGCAATCTAATAAAAATCCGAGATGTCACAATCAGAAAGCATCATAACGGCATTTTCGTGCGTTAATACATAACCTTTAATCTTTAAAATCATTATTTGACCATATTGCGGTCCATAAATATATTTATTTATCTTACAATCATAACCTGTCTCAGGATCGTAACGTTCACTTTCTATACATTAGAACTTAGGTCAAACATTTATTCATTGTGACCTAGTTTATTATAATTTCGTAATCATATAATTTGTAATTCTACTTAACATCACCTGTGAATATATTGATCATATATATCTGTCATGTATAAAACTCTACTTACCTTATGCTTGCTCCGTATCTGATCCTGTTTACATACAATCATCCATCGTTTCTATATATATACATGTATCTGTTTATACATATCTATACCATATATATAGGAGTTTATTACATATAAAACTCGATTACCAAATAATACCTTCGCCTTATTCCTTTACAACATTTCTAAAAAATAAGTTACATTTACTACTATCACTACGAATTTACAAACCATACATTCATTCCTATTACAATCATAGTTTAATATTTAAAACCAAAACGTTTCATCACTTACATCTGTACAACTTTACAATAACTGGCTTGCTTCCACATTACACAAATTACGTATAACAAATTTGTTTCTTACTTATCTGTACATTCACATTCCTTTACCTTAGCTTAAACGGAATATCCGGCCTTCTCGTACTTTACCTAAAATGTTAGTTCATAGCAAGAGTGAGCACATAGGCTCAGTAAGTCAATCAGATAACACCTTTCATGCTTACAGTTTATATTTATGCATCATACATCCTTTACTTAACAGTTAATACACCTAGTTGCACGGAGTATACATTTCAACTATCACATAGTTCACGTAGAATAATTAGTACACTTAAGTCTAAAAAACTTGCTTGATACGCTTTATATACACATAACCTTTACGTTTCTCGTTCGTTCTTTCTATCCTTCCTCGTATCGGGTTGCTAGTCCGAACTTTATCTGTTAACATTGAACCTACATGTCATTATAGGATCATAATATCTTTTATAACCTTTTTCAAACTTATCTCATAAATATTCGACCATTCGTCTCTAATTATTTCACATTTGATGTATTATACTTTACATAGGTTAATAATACATCCTAGCTCGCTCCCAACCTTTTTCATAAACCTTAACATGTTTTGACTTAGCTTTAGGCATGTTATATCATGCCAATCATTATTACATTATACCTTAACATCCATTACATTGACCATTATTATCAATTATAGGGTTTAAATAACTTATTTCTATCATCCCATATCAAAATATAGCTTTTTGGAAGCTTTAATTTTTTTCAAATGCATAGCAATCTCGCCCCGGCTCCGTCAGACTTCGTTGGCCATGAAATCTCCTTGGCCATGAATAGTACACTTGGCCCCAACGCAATTTTTAGTACAAAACATTGCGCCTAGGTGCAATATTAAGAAACTGGATTTTTAATTTTTTCACTATTTTTGCTGATTTTTAACTCCTTCATCTTACATCCAATTAAGCTCAAATTTGGACCATAAGTAGGTCTTACTACCTAGTATTTTACAAAAATATTACTTGGCTCATTTGAATTCTTAAAATTATTTAAGCAATAGCCCGTAGGAGAACGTTTTGAAACATTTCAACACTTCGAAAAATTTTCAACTTTAAAACTTAATTTTTACCAACTTTGTGAATTTTGGCCATTTGTTTTAAAACTTCATTCTAACACTTGAAAAAGTTCATATATGTCATATAAGACATGTCTAGGCCTTTAAAACAATTAAACTTCGCACGAGGCAAGTTTTGTCCATAAAAATCCATTTAGGGTCGAAACGATCGATTTTGATCATTTGAAATGAATATTCATTCTAACTTCCATCCGTTGATTACCAAATAGACGTAAACATATGTAATAACATAAAACTAAGTCATTTGACTTTATTTTACCTTTAATTTCTCAAAATGGTCAAAAATCACCTTTTGGTTGAATTTTCATCAACTTTACCAAACTTTTCATTTCCATAACTTATGCTATTCTTAGCCCCTTTTTGCAAAACTTGAGTCTAACACATCCTTAGCACACATAACACATATTTAACTTGCATGGGCCTTCAAAATATTTAAAACTTTTCAAATGGACTTATTTTTCCAAAAGGTTCGTTTTAGGCGCTAACAAACATTTTAAAACGTTTAAAATTCTCAATTATCGCCATAACCACCAAATAACTTCCAATTCAATTCTAACACGTGTATTAATATCAAACTTAGTTATTTGGTCTCATTTGACCTTCAACTTCCCAAAATTGCCAAAAATCACATATTGGTGGCATTTTTACCAACTTAGCAAATTTTAACCTTAAACTCAACTTAAACTTTCGAACTCCATGCACCACATAGGCTATCACATACACATTTAACAGCTTTGTGCATTCACATAACTTCTATATGCACCTTCCAATGCACTTCACAGATTATAATTTGGTTTACATAAGAAATATAGCCTAATATTGTATATTTCCATAACAAGTCATGTTTCTCTCCCATTTATGAATCTTTAAAGCCATTAATAATGAAATTTCTCATGCTTCAAACATTATCATCCTTTCTAACTAGGTTTTCATCAAAACCACCAACATATAACACATGATCATATCTTAAATTATGATTTCTAGCTTGATTTCATAATATACCACTCAAAGAGCATGTAGCTCACCTAAAACAGATAATCAAGCCATGTATTTCCAAGATACATGCATGGCCTTATCTATTCTTGAATTTAAATACATAAATACAAAATTTCATGGCTCAAACATAAACATACCTTCTTGTATGCCCAGCTTCTTTACATAGAAAGCTTCCTCATAAAGAGAGCTTCATCTTTTCTTCTTGCTCCATAACCATCCAACCATCCATTCTTGATTAATCAAGCTTTCTCTCTCTATATCCATGGTTTCCTTGCCTTTCTCTCTCTTAGGGCTTTAAAACTCAGCAATTTGGACCAAAGAAGAACACTTGCTTGCTTAGATATATTATATGAAATTTAACTAAGTTTGGTTAAGTGTAATGACCATGGTTAACCCATCCAAGGGCATTTTGGTTATTTTATAAGTCAAGGGAATTTTTGACATTTTACCACTTGGAACGCATAGGTCATTACCTAATTTGTTAAGGCTATTTTGGTCATTTTACCATTTAGGACACAATGGTCATTAATTGAATTGTTGAGGGCATTTTGGTAAAAATTCATTTTGGCTAGATTTTTAAATTTTCATGCAAATTTTCCTTTTTGAGTAACTTTTCTAATTTCCTTTCATTAACTCCTTTCGTGTTTGTTTAAAATGATTCTTCTTTCGATCGACCGATTAGGTCACTCGCTTTCCGTCGTACTACGCTCACATAAACTCATTTTAATGACTTAAATAGCCATTTAATTGCAAATCGATTACATAACTTTCCTTCACCAAAAAATGTAAATCTAGTTTTCTACGAACCTTCTCGGTTCCATATTTCATCAATTTCAATTTCTGACATTTCAAATAATCAAATTACTCATTTTCCTATAAACCGCTTTCTCGAAAAGCGAACCTCGACTGGATTACCAAAATCCATTATCATTTAACCTTGGTCACTTATAATATCGTAATTACAACGTTAACGTCCATTCACATATTTACTTAGACACATAATGCCAATTTGCACCCTACTTGCATATTACATTCTGTATCTACACATCGTATACATGATTATGTTATTTCAATCATTCAAGATCAATTTCTTAACAACTTTAAACGTTCAATGATCAATATCTTTATTATTCCTTTAATCCCAATAAACTGATTAAGTTAAACAGTTCTTTTCTTCTGCGCATATTATCTCGCCTCAACTTACCATTCTCGTACCCTTGCCTCTTCAGGTCAATTCATTAAGCTCGTTGTTAACATTCATAACTAAAGCATCAATTCACATATGCTTTCTTCATTTCCTTTACTCTTTAACTTAACTTTTCTTCTTTCTTTATTTGCTCAACTATACATATACACATATTCAATCTACCATATAGGTCATTTCTAGCACATTGATTAAATAATAATTTATATTTAATCACTCTTATTACTTTTTGTCATTCAAAACTAGATTTTAACTGCTAACCTTTACTTACTTAGGCAAGATTGTAACGACCCCGAAATTCGACCTATTTCACTGTCTTAATTCTCATGTTTATTAAACATTATTTTCTTTATGTCCAAATTTCGGTCCGTTAATAAATCTTTCATCACCTAAATTGATCCATTATTTAATTTCCAAAATCATCAATTACCAAATTTTCGGTATAATTTTTTTTTCTCAATTCAATCATTGTATTAAAATATTTGGATATTTAAAATCCTTACATTTGGATCCTAGTCCCTGGATCGCAACCTTAACTTTTTCTTTCTTTTACACGTATCATAAAACTCATCATTTAAAATTTACTGTTATTTATTTTCATACAAATATTCCTTGTTGCGTCATTCGTAACCAAACATATAATAATTTCTACTGTAACAATTATCCTGATCAATCACAGTTCATAATTGAACTTCTATCATATCCATATTCAACTTATATATACATACAATTCATCACAGTAAATAAACAAATTTCTCACATTGAATTATAATATTAACAATATAACAATCACGTTTTCTACCTTCTAGGCAACTCATCTCAAACTTAATCCGATATTCCTGAAACTTATTTCTTTACCCTGCAAAAGCTTATTTTAAACAAGTAATGAGCACAACGGCTCAGCAAGTTCAACAGTTTATACTTCACGTAGCACATACCTTAACATACTCAGTGTGTGTCATACATCATGTGCTTGTGCTTCTATTATAGCAGTATATCCCACATCATTGCACAAAGTACACATAGTTGTCATGTTAACCACAGATCACATAACACATAATTTATATGCATTTAAACAAGTATTTACATCTCATAACAGATAACAATTAACATTAAAGGACTGAAGAACTTGCCTGGATGTCCAATTAATAAAGTGATAGCTCAAACCCTTAACTCGATCAACCTATGACCATAAAATAATCAAATAATAATTATTCATCTCTTTATGATATTAATTTACTTACTTAATATCATCTCTGGGCCAATTATTAATTTATATGGTTAATTATATTAACCTCGTCCCTTAAATATTAATATAACTTAATATCAACTCCTTCACTTCGGACAACCCAGCTCATCGGACAAATTTTAACATATTTGGTTGTCCTAAAATCTTATTTAACCATTTTTTAAAATTGTAACCATACTAGATTAATATTTAAAGTATTTAAATATTAATCCCCAATATTTAATATTTATGCAAAAATATTAAATTTAATGCCCAAATATCATTTCTATATTTTTAGTATTTTTCTATAATTTTCTATAATTTTTAAACAATTTTTAAACATTTGTTTCAATTAAAACTAATTTCTGAGGGCAATATGGTAATTTCCGCGCCCTTAAGGACCCATCCGGCATTAACAGAAAAGGTATGGGGCATTTTCGTAATTTTCGTGGCCTTGGGGATACGCTGGTCATTTTCCGGAAAGTTAAGGGGCATTCCGGTCATTTTCGCGGCTTTAGGACTCATTCGGTAATTTTTGGAAAGATAAGGGGCAGTTTCGTAATTTCTGAGCCATGGGACACACTCGGTAATAGTTGGAAAGGCCAGGGACACGTTGGTCATTTCAACGCGTGTCGTCGGCCGCCGCGCATTGCGCGCGGCTTCATCTGCTTACGCCAACCAAACGACGTCGTTTGGCGTGGCGAGAACTGGCAACCGCACATGGCGCGGCCCTGTCTTCCGCGCGGCCAAAAATGGCATCATTTTTGGCCCGCCCTTTCAGAACTGTCGCGCAATGCGCGGACTGTTCCAGAATCCTTCCTTCTTCTCCTTCGCACAGTGTACCAACTTTGCCAAAATTTCCATTTTTTTGTTCCAATTTTCACAACCAAAATTATTCCAAAAATCATGTAAATCTTAGATATACATCCTAAAATTATTTAGGATAAATATGCTAATTATTTTCTATTTTCCAATAATTATTTTATTACTATAAATAACAAAATAATTTAACTAAATAAATTTTTATACCTTCCTTGAAGCTAATCCTTCTTGATAGCACAAGATTTTCCTTCTCTCGTGGTGGCCATTATGGTTTTCCGACGGTGGCTTGGTTGTGTTTGGTGGCTTCGGGTGGAAACAAAAGCATGTTAGTTTCTCTCTTTTTCTTTTCTTTTTCCTTTCTATTTCTTTCTTTCCCTTTTTTCTTTTTATAAGCCAAAGAGGAATTAATAAAATTTAACTACACCATCCTTCCACCAACTTAGCCCACGCATTCACAGCCAACCTTAGCCTTTTGCTTCCGGAATGTTCCAAAAATAAGCCAAAATGAAGTATTTTTATACATTATGTAATTGTTTCGTGTAATAAATATTTTATAAAATATATATAAAATATTTATTTTAATTCACTAAAAATCATAATATGATTTATAAATAATATTTATACCCTTTTTGGGTATTTTATTTGACAAATTTTGTACACGCATAATGACATGCATGTATTTATTTGAGGTAATATACACCTCCAAAAATCATAAAATAATTCATAGGACATATAAAAATTATTTTTCATAATTTTTCACTTCATTACTTGGACATTATGTTACATTAACATGTTCACGTTTCTGAAATATTATCCTTCATAAAAGTCATAATAATTTAATTATGCATAAACATAATTTTTAATGAATTAAAACATTCCTTTTTTCTCATTTAATTTCATTCGTTACATTTCACTTTAATCTCTTTATATATAAATTATATAATTTAATATTATATAATTTATATATTTACATTCTCCTTTCTTAAATTCCTCCCACCTTATTCCATTTAATCACCTTATATAAATTATATAATTATTCTTATATAATTTATATAATTATTATTTTCTTCATACCTTATTTTAATTTCCTTATATAAATTATATAATTTCTTATTATATAATTTATATAATTACTTTTCCTTTTCAATTAATTTCTAAACTTCTTCCAAAATTCTTGATTAAATCTAAAATCAATAATTACAATTTTATTAACTTCCCCATTCGCTTTTCATTTAACTTTAGATTAATTTAATTATTAATCCCTTAATTCTCATAATTAATGAAATTTATAATTATCAATTAAACATTCACATATATAAATATACATATTTAAATCTTACTTCTCACATTACCATATAATTTCCTTTAAATCTAAATCTCCACATTTTTATAACAATTTAATTGTACAAATTTATGTACATTTATCTGAAATTTTTCTTATTCTTAATAAATTGTTTTTAAACAATTTATTTACTTTTCAATTACTAAAATTCAATACAATTTATCATAATCTCTGCACAGATTTAATTTACTAATTAAATCTCATCACATACCATAAACTACATAAAATAATAATTAATTTAACAACCTTGATAATTTTATCAATTAAATTCTTATTTAATTTTTATTAAAGAATTTCTGAAAATTCGGATCCTCACAAAGATTCTTATTTAGCATTCATGTAAAAATTCGGGATGTCACATGTTTTGGTGAAAACCTAGTTGGAAGTGTTGAACATGTTTGATGCATGTAAAATTTCTTGCTAGATAGCATACTAAAAGCCTTAACGGTTGAAAAATATGACTTGTGTAGAAAAATTACAATATTAGGCTATACTTTGCATGTAAAACAAATCATAATCTGTAAAGTATTTTGGAAGGTGCATATAAAAGTGATATGAACTTACAAAGTTACTATTTGAGCATATGTTAATGTATATGTGGTGTAGAGTTCAAGAACTCAAGGAAGGTTTAAGGTTAAATTTTGAAAAGTTGGCAAAATTCCACACAAGTGTGATTTTTGGCCATTTTGTGTAATTAAAGGTAAAAAAGGAGTCAAATAACTAAGTTTTATGTAAATACATGTGTCCGTGATGATTTGGAATTTATTTGGTGTTTATGACGACAAATGTGAGTTTTAAACGTTTAAAAACGTCCGTCGACTCCTAAAATTGAGTTTTCAGAAAAGTAGGGTCATTTGAAGACTTTTAATGTTTTTAAAGGCCCATACAAGTCATATATATGTTATTTGTGTTAGATTAGGTGTTGGAATCAAGTTTTGTATAAAAGGGCCAAAAATAGCATGTCAAGAAAAATGATAACTTATATGTCAAGGTAAAGGATGTAAATGCTTATAACTAATGTATGGATCAATATTGTGATTATGTAGGTCATAAATGGGATAATATATTAACCGTAAGCGTAAACGAGGACATAGGCAAGTATTCTTTTCGAACTCCCTTTTTGTAGTTCCTTGAACAGTAAATTATGCCATGTAGTTATATAACTCATTTTGAAGTTCATTGTTATTGAACTATGTTTTATGAGAAAGGTCAATGTCAATCTTGTTTCGACTAGACATATGTGATGATTCATGTTCATTCGGATATTTATTTTTATGTCCTCCAATCCATATTGTTGTGGTGCGGAATCTATGAAATGCTGTAACAGAATAACTCTGATAGAAAGGGGAACAAATGTAAAAGGAAATGTAAATTTATGGCGTGGTTGCGTCGCTAGATGTTTATGTTTTGCACAATGTAAATGCACGATAGGCTAATCACCTAGAGTACACATTTGAAAGGAAATGTATTTTTATAACTGATTTGAACAGTATCAGTCTTTGTGATTGGTATTGTTCTTAACGTGTTCTTGAGGGGGAAGAATGTTTGTTATAAAGGCAAACAAGGAGGACCTTTTGCCAATAATTGTTTAGCTCCAAGTAATGACAATTGTTTTAATTGTGGAGCCACGGGCCATCAAACTAAGATGTGCCCAAAGAAAGAAGCAGATGCAAGAGGGAGTAAAGCAAACAATCCCACCCCAACAACTACATCAAAAGGCCCAGGTCATCCCATAACTAGAATCTTCAACATGATGGTGAAAGATGTGGTTTCATCTCAGGATGTAGTGTCATGTATCATTCTAATCAATAACATAAATACTTATGTGTTATTTGATTCGGGTGCTACTTGCTCTTTTATCTCACATGAATTTGCTAGAAAATTAAACATGCCTGGTGAGAACTTAGATTCCCCATTGAACATATAAATTATTAATAGGAAAATCACACTTGTGAAAAACATAATTAAGGATTGTTGTATAGTGATTAAGGGTCACAGGTTAAGGGAAAATCTTATTCCCGTATAGTTGGGGGAATTCGATGTAATATTATGTATGGATTGGTTGACCAATCGCCAATCGTTAATTAATTGTCAGCAGAAGTGCATGAAACTTTTGACAAGATCAAAGTCAAAAGTAGTTTTCAATGGAAATCAAATTTCAAGTAAATCTCGTTACTTGTCAGTAATGCAAGCAAAGAGATTACTTCAGAAAGGAAGTCAAGGTTATTTGTCTTATGTCGTCAACACCCAAAGGAAAGGGTTAGCTATAGATCAAATACCAGTTGTGAGAGAATTCACAGATGTGTTTCCTGATGACTTACTCGGTCTTCCACCTGATAGGGAGATTGAGTTTGTCATCTACTTAGCACCAGGAACAGCGCTAGTTTCAAAGGCTCCATATAGGATGACACCTTTGGAAATGAATGAATTAATGGTTCAACTACAAGAATTGCTATAAAAGAAGTACATTCAACCTAGTGTTTCTCCATGAGAAGCACCAGTGTTATTTGTTAAAAAGAATGATGGAGCCTTGAGATTATGCATCGACTATCATGAATTGATCAAATTGACCATAAAGAATAAGTATCTATTGCCAAGGATAGACGACTTGTTTGATCAATTGACAGGGGTAGAACATTTCTCCAAAATTAATCTACGGTAGGGCGATCATCAATTAAAAGGGAGAAGTGAGGATGTGCCAAAAATAGCTTTTCGTACACGTTATAGGCATTACGAATTATTGGTAATGTCTTTTGGATTAATGAATTCACCAACAACATTCATTGATTTGATGAATATGATTTTTAGGCCATACATAGACAAGTTTGTAGCATTATTCATCGATTATATCTTGGGGTATTCAAAGACACTAGAAGACCATGCTGAACACTTGAGGAATGTGCTAAAAACCCTAAGAAGAGAGCCTCTATGCTAAATTTTCAAAGTGTGAGTTTTGATTTGAAAATTTTCAGTTATTGGGTCATGTGATTGATAAGAACATAATTTTAGTAGATCTTTCAAAGATTAAAGTAGTGATGAATTAGGAGCAACCTAAGACACCAACTGAAGTAAGAAGTTTCTTAGGATTGGTGGAGTAATATAGATGATTTATTCAAGATTTTTCAAAAAATATAGCAATTATGTTAACCAATTTGACAAGGAAGACTGTAAAGTATGTCTGGACAGACAAATGTGAAGTAAGTTTTCAGGAGTTGAAAAAGAGATTAAGCGAGGCGCCGGTATTGTCTTTACAAGATAATAGTGGAGGTCTTGTAGTTTATAGTGATGCCTCACATAAAGGGTTGAGTTGGGTTGCGTTTTGATGTAACATGGGAAAGTAATTGCTTATGCTTCGTGAAAATTAAGGGATTATAAGGTAAGGTATCCTACTCGTGATCTGGAATTAGCAGTAGTAATATTTGCTTTAAAAATATAGAGGCATTACTTGTATGGAGAGTGATGTGAAATTTATACTGATCAAAAGAGCTTGAAGTATATTTTCACTCAACGAGAATTAAATATGAGACAGAGATGATGGTTGAAATTAATAAAAGATTATGATTGTGAAATCTTATATCATCCAGGGAAAGTCAACATCGTCGCAGATGAGTTAAGCAGGAAGAACCAAAAGAAGCTGATGATGATAATAACTAAGGATGAGTTGCTTAAAGAATTTTCTAGACTTGAAATTGAGGTGAGATTTCTTTCAATCTCAACTAGGAAATTGTTTATGATGGAGGATCATTCTACTCTGTTAGGAAAGATAAAGAAAATCTAAGAAAAGCATATTGAGTACGAGAAAATGAAAGAGGTAACTAAGAAGGTGGATTGGCAAGCTTAAATAAGATAAAGATGGAGTTATAAGGTTTGAATCAAGGATATAGGTACCTTCGGTACATGAGTTGAAAGAAGAGATTATGGTAGATGTACATAGTACTAAATTTTCAGTTCTACCGGGTACCACCAAAATGTTCAAAGACGTAAGTCAGCATCTCTAGTGGCTAAACATGAAGAGAGAGGTTGCAAAATTCGTTAGTCGGTGTTTAACATGCCAAAGAATTAAGGTAGAGCATCAAAAATTAAGCGGGTTGTGGCAACCGTTAGAAATTCCAGAGTGAAAATGGGAAAATATTACAATGGATTTTGTAATAAAACTCCCAACCACATAGAATGGGCATGATGCAATTTGGGTAATAGTGGATCGATTAACTAAGTTTGCTCACGTTTTACCAATTAAGATCAAGTTTACTTTAGATCGACTCATCAAGTTATACATAAAAGAGATTGTATCAAGCCACGGGGTTCCAATCTTAATTGTGACTAATTGAGACCCTCGATTTACATTGAACTTCTGGAGAAGTCTTCAAGAGCATTTGGGAACATAATTGAGATTAAGCACGGCTTATCATCCACAAACCGATGGACAAAGTGAAAGAACAATTCAAATGTTAGAGGATATGCTGAGAGCATGCATGATGGACTTCGAAGGAAGTTGGGAAGATCATCTACCTTTAGTGGAATTCGCATACAATAATGGCTATCACGCTAGCATTGGCATGCCACTATATGAAGCACTATATGGAAGAAAGTGTAGAACACTTACATGTTGGAATGAAGTCGGCGAACGAAAAATGCTTGGACCAGAATTGGTTCAGCAAATAGCAGAGGTAGTTCGAATGATACCAACAAGGTTACGAGCTACTCAAGAACGACAGAAAAGATATGTAAACTTGCATCAAAAGAAAAGAGACTTTGAGGTCGAAAGTCACGTCTTCCTAAAAGTATATCCATGGAAAGAGAAGATTCATTTTGGGAAGAGAGGAAAGTTGCTTATGAAGTAGCCCTACCTTCAGAACTAGAACATGTTCATAATGTGTTTCATGTTTTAGTAGTGCATCCTTAAAAATTCAACTACAAGGATGTTATTAATTACAAACCAATCCAGATCAAGAATGATCTAATTTACAAAGAAATTTCTGTTCAGATATTCAATAGGAGAGATCAAGTCCTAAGGAATAAAGTGATACCTTCAGTTGAAGTAATATGGAGGAATCAATCTGTAGAAGAGGCTAAATGGGAGTTAGAAGATAAGATGAAGATAGAATATCCCCACTTATTTTCTTGATTTTGTACTATATTTCGGGGACGAAATTCATATAAGGAGGGGTAAATGTAATGTTCCGAACTTCTGAGAATCTTGTAATCCGACTTTATGTGAATAATAAAGGTTGTGTAATTGAATTATATTGCAATCTATGCGTATAACATTATGTACTTTAAAGAAAAGATAAGTATTAGAACATAAAATAGAAGGGTTAAAACCTAGAAATCAATTATGCCTGTAAAATTTATCTTACATCCATTTGGGATTTTTTACATTTTAAGAAATAGTGTTTATATGAGTCATAGAACCCAATTAACTAATAAAAAAAATTGAAAAAAAGAAGATAAAAACACGTTTTCTGAGACCCCGTCATTTGTTAATGGCGATCTCGTGCGTTAATACATACATTTTACCTTTAAAACTATTCATTAAAACATAATATAGTTCATAATCTTGTTTATTAAACTTACATTCGTTACCTGTCCCAAAATCATAACCTTCACTTTTCCTAAGCTATAACTCAAATCATATATTAATAAATTATGACCTAGTCTATTACACCTCAAAATCATATAATTTATGATTTTACATGACATAACCTGTGGATACATTCACCATTAATCTCTATCATACATAATCTTGCTCACATCATACCTGCTTCATACATGCGAGTTTATTACATATAACACTCGACTAATAATAATACATTAACCTTAGTTCATTATCAACATTTCTGTATAAAACTTATATACATATCAATCCCCATAGATTTACGAAGCATACATCCCATTATTAACGACGAAGTTTAAAATTAAAACTAAGACGTTAATTAACTTATACCTTTATAGGTTTACATTTAACTATTTAACTTGCCACATTACATGATTTCAAATAACAAATTTCTTTGTGTTTCTCTAAACACTTTAAATTCCTTACCCTTTTAACTTTACCGAAAACTTCGACTTTCTCATACTTTACCTGAAAATGTCAATTTATGGCAAGAGTGAGCACAAAGGCTCAGTAAGTCTAACCGATAACACCTTTCATGCTTGCAGTTCATATATATGCGTCATACATTCCTTACTTTACCATGTTGTGCATAAATGTCATATATTTCATTTAACAGTTAAAAAACATAGTTGCACAAAGTGCATATTTCAAAACATTTAATGTCATATAGTCTATCATATAGTTCACGTAGAACAACTATTACATTTCAACAAGTCTGAAAAACTTGTCAGTACTTATAATTATTATAACAATTTACGCTTCCTTAAACATCTTTTGTATCTATCTCGTTGGTTTGCTAATCCGAGCTTTATCTGTTGAAATGTAACATCTTTATCCGAACATACATATCATTATAGGATCATATTACGTTCTATAACCTTTTTCAAACTTAACTCATAAACACTACACCACTCATCTTTAATCATTTCACATTTGATATATTATACCTTACGTAGGTTAATAATACATCATAACTCGTTCCCAACCTTTTACACAAGCATTACCATGCTTTTACTTAGCTTTTGGGTATATTAAATTATACCGTTTCTTATTTCATTATACCATAATACCCTTTACATTGACCATTTTTTTTTATCAATCTAGGGCTTATATAACCTATCTTTATCAGTCTATATCAAAATATAGCTTTTTGAAAACTTAAAAAAATTTACTGTGAACAGTAACCTCGCCCCGGCACGCTCTGAACTCACTGGCCACGAAATGCTCTCAGTCATGAACAGTAACTTAGCACCCACGCAGTGTTTAGTGCAAAACACCGTGCCTAGGCACAGTGTTCAGAAATCAGAAAATCTAATTTTTGCACTACCTTTGCTAATTTCTAACTCCTTCATCTTACATCCAATTAAGTTCAAATTTGAACCATAGCTAGGTCTTATTACCTAGTATTTTATAAAAATACTACTTGACTCATTTGGCTTCTTATAGTTATCGAAGAAATAGCCCGTAGGACGACATTTTAACTCGTTTTTATACTTAGAAAATTTTTCAACCATAAAACTATTTTTTACCAACTTTGTGATTTTTGGGCATTTGCTTCCAAACTTCATTTCAGCACTTGATAAAGCTCATATACCTCATATAAGACATGTTTAGACCTTTGAATCAACTTTGTGTTGCTCAAGGCGGGAGTTGTTTGTAAAAATCTATTTTAGGTCGAAACGATCGATTTCAATCTTTAAAACGAATTTTCATTCTAACTTTGATCTGTTGACTGCCAAATCAATGTAGACACGTGTAATAACATGAAACTAAGTCATTTGACTTCATTTCATCATTTATTACTCAAAATTGCTAAAATTCGCCTTTAAGTTGAATCTTCATCAACTTTATAAACTTTTTCATAAAAACTTCTTTTCAAGTTTTAGACTCCAATTCTCACATACATATTAAAGAGTTCATTTACCAACTATGTGGTCTTATACTACACATATATAACTTGTTTCAAATTTCTTTAATTTTAAAATATGTTTAGAAGAACATATTACCACCATAACTAATTTTTAGCCTTCAAATTCACAGTTTGTATACTTTTAAGCATTTTTCATGCTATCTCTCATTCAATTACACTTATACCATCATGTTCAACCCTATATATTAAGGTTTCACCATGATCTTCCAATTCTAGACACATATTCTTCCATGATTCTACCTTTTAACCAAAAATACATACTTAAACATACTTAAATCAAGATTTTAAGTTAAGAAAACTTTTAAACCTTTAGGGATGACCAACTTCTTTACATAGAAAGTTTCCTCATAATGAGGGCTTCATCTTTTCTTCTTACCCCATGATCATCCAAGCATCCTAGCCCAAGAACTTTAGGCTTTCTTCCATGCTTCCATGGCTTCTCACTCTATTTCTCTCTCTTAGGGCTAAAAATTCAGCAAAATGAAAATGAAGGAGAGCACTTGCTTGCTTTTTAGCTTATTTAAGAGACTTAACTAGGCTAAGTTAAGTAAATTAATTATGGTTAACCCATACAAGGGCATTTTGGTCATTTTACATAATTAATGAAAGGCATTTTTGACATTTCACCACTTGGGACATAACGGTCATTACTTAATTTATCAAGGGCATTTTGGTCATTTTGCCCTTTAGGACGCAAAGGTCATTAAATAAATTGTTGAGGGCATTTTGGTCAAAAACCAAAATTGCTAGATTTTATTTTTCATGCAAATTTTCCTTTGTAAAGCAACCTTTATACATTCCTCTCATTAATTCATTTCATTCTTATTTAAATTGGTTTTTCTTTCATTCGACCGACTAGGTCATTCGTTTTTCACTGTGCTACGTTCAAGTAGTCTCATTTTATAGCTTAATTAGTTATTTAATCGAAAACCGACTAAATAAGTTTTTTGTAACTATAATTACATTCTTAATTTTCTACGAACCTTCTCGGTTCCACATTTAATCAATTTACATTCCCGACATCTCAATTAATCGAATTGCTCACTTTTTCCATAAATCAATTTCTTGAAAAGCGAACCCTGATAAGATTACCAAAAATCCATTCTCTTTTATCCTTTTACGCTCATATTAATGTTTTACGACTTTTACGTTCCTTACATTCATTTACTTAATACACATGATAATTTTCATCATACATGCAATCTACATTCCTTTTACTCATATTCAGGATTATTACCTTCTATATTTATACATAGTATAAATACTCAGTTCATTTTAAATAATTAATATGAATTTATTAATCAAAATTCAGATATTCAAAAATCATACTCCTTATTATTTCGTTAATCAATAATATGCCGATTAGGTTAAACTATTATATCATTCTTGCACATTCCGACTTACCTCACCTTGCCATCCTCGTAACCTTGTAGCGACCCCGAAACCCCATCCTTTACTAATGACAATTTCGTGTGCCAAAACATACATTTATCCTTTAAAACCATTCATTAGAACATAATAAAGATCATAAATCCATTTATTTGACTTACATTCTTTACCTGCCTCAGAATCATAACCTTCAATTTTCTTGCGCTAGAACTCAGATCATATATAAATAAGTTATGATAGTATATTACATTTAAAAATTATATATATATTATGATTTACATGACATAACCTATGAATAATTTCACCATTAGTCTATCCATACATAGCCCTACTTATTTATACTTGTTTCATACATCTATACCAATAATACAGTAATCTTATATCATTATACTTTTTCTCTTAATATTACATACATACAAATCAATCCCTACGAATTTGGAAACATTCATTGCTTTATTATCGACCAAGTTTAATATTCGAAACTATGACGTCAATACTTATACCATTGTAGGTTTACATTTATCTGGCTTGCATGCACATTACACAAATACATATAACCAATTCCTTATGTCATTCTAAACATTTCTCATTCCTTACCCTTTAGCTTCACCGGAACCATCGACCTTCTCGTACTTTACCTGAAACTGTTAGTTCATAGCAAAAGTGAACACAAAGGCACAATAAGTCTAACAGATAACACATTTCATGCTTGCAGTTCATAATCATACGTTATGCATTCCTTACTTTAACATGTTGTGCATAAATGTCACATATTGCAATTAACAGCTAAAACACATAGTTGCATGAATTTCACATTTCAAATCTTTTAATTTCACATAATCCACATAGAACAATTATCACATTTAAGTCTGAAAAACTTGCATGTTACGCTTTACACACTTAACATTTACGTTCCTCAATCGTCTTTTCAATCCTTCATCGCGTCGGTTTGTTTATCTGTCAACATTAAACATGTATGTCATTATAGGGTCATAACATTTTCTATAATATTTTCAAACTTAACTCATAAATACTAAACCATTCGTCTCTAATTATTTCACATTTGATATATTATACCTTACATAGGTTAATAATACATCTTAGCTCGTTCCCAACCTTTTTTATAACCCTTAACATGGTTTGACTTAGCTTTACGCATGTTATATTATGTCATTCATTATTTCATTATGCCTTAACACCCTTTAAATTGACCATTATATATCAATTTAGGGCTTACATAACCTATTTCTATCATTTCTCATCAAAATATAGCTTTTTAAAAACTTAAAAAGTTTTCACATGAACAGTAACCTCGCCCCAGCGCGCTCTGAACTCACTGGTCGCGAAAAGCTCTCAGTCACCAAAAGTAACTTAGCCCCGGTACAGTGTTTAGTATAAAACACTACGCCTAGGTGCAGTGTTCAGAAATCAGGAAATCTGATTTTTGCACTACCTTTGCTTATTTTTAAATCCATCATCTTACATCCAATTAAGCTCAAATTTGTACCATAGCTAGGTATTACTACCTAGTATTTTACAAAAAATATTACATGACTCATTTGGCTTCTTAAAATTATCAAAGCAATAGCCCGTATGAGGGTGTTTCAACTCGTTTTCATACTTAGAAAAATTTTCAACTTCAAAACTCATTTTTCCCAACTTTGTGATTTTTGGCTATTTGCTCCCAAATTTCATTCCAACACTTGGAAAAGTTCATATATGTCATATATGACATGTCTAGACCTTTAAAATAATTTAACTTCGCACGAGGCGGGATTTCTCCGTAAAAATTCGTTTTGAATCGAAACGATCGCTTGAATTGCATTTTCATTCAAATTTCCTTCCGTTAACTACCAAATCAACGTAGACACGTGTAATAACATAAAACTTAGTCATTTGACTTCATTTTACTTTTAATTACCCAAAATTGTCAAAAATCACATATAAGTTGAATTTTCATTAACTTTTACAAACTTTTCATTTCTAATACTCAGACTCAACTCAAGCTCTTGAACTCTATGCACCACATATGCAATCACATACACATTTAGCATTTTTTTTCTTCTATTTACCTAACTTCTTTATGCACATTCTAATGCACTTTACAGATTATGATTTGGTTTACATGAAAAATATATCCTAATATTGAAATTTTCTTAACTAAATCACACTTTTGGACCATTAATGAAATCATGATGCTATCTAGCTAGAAATTTCATATGCTTTAAACATGTTCATCCTTTCCAACTAGGTTTGCATCAAAACCACCAACATAAAGCACATGATTCTCCATAAATCATGATTTTTAGCTTTAAAAACATGCATGAATAGTATATTTCCTTTGTTCTACCATACTTTAGCTTTGGCCTTTATCATTTATCAATCACATAGCACATAGACTCCCAAAAATCACGTAATCTTTACTTCTAACCATGTATTCTTGCATCGCAACACTTAAACTTTCATATAAATATATAAACATAAAGTTTTATGCCTTAAAGATGGTTATACCTTCTTGTAGCTCTTTTCCTTCTAGCTTTGAACCTTGCTAAAACTATATGCTCCACTTTGGTGGCTAGTTCTTCTTTCTTTGAACAATTTCTTGCAATCTCTTGAGCTCTTTCTTCAAACCCTAGCTTTTTCTCTCTTTCTCTCTAATGAACATTTAGCTAGCAACTTGGATAATGAAAAAAAATGAGTTGAACACTTGCTTATACTTGAAAATATACACATATATTAAGTTGGTTAATTTCTCCAATAACTAACCATACATGGTTAGTTTAACTCTAGCATGGTTAAGGTCACTTTGGACAATTCACATTACTAACACAAGGATAGATTAGACATTAAACTATTTTAGGACACAATTGTCATTTCTTAAATTAACAAGAGCACATTGGTCATTAGCCACAAAATCTAGAGAATTTAATTCTCATAAATTCATAACTTGCTCATTTTCAATTCAATTCAAGTCTTTTTTTATCCAAATTTATTTCCATTGGCTTGAATTTTATTCCATCATCAAATAATCTACAATTGGCTTGTCTCAAAACACTTGTCACACTTTTAAAATTGAATTTCCTTAATTAATTATTAATAATTTATAATAAATGCTAATTTGCATATCTTGGCATTCTTAATTTCCTACGAACCCTTCAGTCCCACATTCAATAAAGTTCAATTTTTGACATCTCAAATAGTTGAATTGCTCATTTTTTCATAAACCGCATTAAGCGAACCTCGATCGAATTACTAAAATCCATCATTTAACCATTTCAACTCATAATACATTTTCTACGAGTTTTACGTCATTTCGTTCATTCACTTAATGCTTATATGGAAATTTTCAGCCTACATGCAATCTGTATTCTTTCTACTCACATTTGAGAGTACTACCTTCTGTATTTATACGTCGTATAAATACTTACCTTATTCCAATAAATTAATATCAATTTCTCAACAAATTCCAAATGTTCAACAATTATTATCTTTATTATTCCGTTAATTCCTAATATGCTAATTAGCTCAAACAGTCCATTCTTTTCTACACATGCTACCACATATTACCTTGTCATTCTCGTAACCTAGTCCCTCCAGGCCTATTCATTAATCTAGTTATTAATATTTGTAACTAAAACTTAATTCACATATCCTTTCCTCATTTCCTTTATTCTCTAAGTTTTAACTTTTCTTTCATTATTAGATCAACTATATACATATACATATATTCAATCTATCCCATACTGACACAACACAGTGTCTTACAGTAATTTCTTTTTAATTACCTAACTATAGGTATTACATTTTATCTTTCACCTTCAATCCATTATATCACCATTCAACTATTGAAATTTATACTTATTATAGTTTTTTCATATACCAAGTCACTAATACACTTTAAATTAATGACTGATCCTTATAAACTCTATTACATCAAGAGTCTCTCTTTACCAAATCAATCACATAGGTCATTTCTAACACATTGATTAAATAAATAAATAAAAATTATAATTAATCACTTTTACTACTTTATGTCACTAAAAACTAGGTGTTAACTGCTAACCTTTACTTAATTAATCAAGATTCTTATTTAAAAATCTTATCAAAAATCTGGGATGTCACATTCACCCCTCCTTCAAAAAATTTCATCATCAAAATTGCTATGTACTCCTCTTTTACTCATTTACAACATACTTATCTTTTTACATTCTATTCATCTCAACTAGGTTTTTTTTAACTATCCTTTACATTCTTTCTTTTCTTTACCCATCTTACTTCTTTCTATCATTCATTCTAGAAAATTGGATTGTCTTTCAGGAATCTGCAATAATTGTTCAATAATTATGAAGCAATATGAATAATCAGGAATAAACTTTCCTTTAAACATAAAACTTTCGCTTTTTGTTGAGGGTCACAAAGACCATGAACACGTTAAGAATATTAACAATCACAAAGACTGAGAATATCCACGAGTCATAAAGACCAAGAACATGAGTTAAGGCACAACCATGCCACCCTTCTTCCTTTGGCCCACTGGTACGCTGGGTGATCAGCCTATTGTACCTCTTTTCTTTTCTTTTTGGGTTGAACCATGTTAACCAACCCACATATCATATCCCCTTTTTAGGGTTGTTCACCTCAGACTTAAAAAAAATATCTTTCTTTATCCATTTATGGATTTAAAATATTTACTCATTTTTTTAGAAAAATGGTCTAGTTGAAACAAATGACATAGACTCACATCATTAAATCATTCATACATTACAAATTTGAAACTTTTCAAAAATTCATTTTCACCGTGACTTCATCACATTGCATTACGTAATGATGTATCAGTGATTCATATCCTCACATCCACATCTTTGTTACCATGCTCTGAGAATTCCATCATTGGCTCAAAATTCGAACCCATTTTCATAAACTGAAAAGAAAAAAAATCTTTTTAAAGATGTCATGATACAACACTATCCCAGCAATACGTTGAGAATTCAATCATTCAAGACTTCATAATACCGTACCGTCATAGAAGTACGTTGAGAATTTCGTCATTTTATCATTCCACGCCATATTCAATAGCGTGACAGTGATTTCATAAATATATTTTAAAATTTTCAAATAACTTTTGTCTAGCCGAATCAATTGCAATAGACCTATGAATCATGAAAATTTTAAAATTTCAATTCAATGCTCGAACAAAACATTTTCGATGCACCAAAGTACGAGAATAAGCACATTTTCAAAACATCAATGATCTAGCATAACTAGAAGAGTGGATTACTTACCCAATCCTAATCACATTCCCTTTTCTTTTCGTTACTCATTCAATCATTACTTAACAATTCTGTCTCTTTTTTATTTCCTTAACCTTAGCTAATCTATGAGAACTGACACTCTCCCCTTATGGCTTTCTTTTCTAATCCCCTCCATGTTCATCAAACTTGCTACATATTAGGGGCTCAGGAACTTATCGCAATCATATGGTTTGAGGAACTTATCCTAGTCATACCAAAATCATTCATTCGTTAAAGGGGCTCCACTATACGATTATGCGCCACAAACTTACCATACGTGTGAGTTTTAAGAACACATAACTAACCTTAATCTTTCTCACTTCCTATGTATCAGGTACATTTAGAAGAAAAGAATTACCTCTCAACATACATAACCGATACTGTGACGTTAAATCTCCACTGATTATCATTATAGGAAGCTAAGTGGCCGTAAAACCAAGCACAAATCCCTGCCCATACAAGGTAGTGTACAACTCAGCCACTACTATGAGTCCTCAATGAAAAATCTCACATACCCTAACATTTTCTTAACTTTTCCTTTACATGTCCTTACTTAACTTTTCCTTTACATGTCCTTACTTAACTTTTCCTTTACATTTCTTTAACCTAATATGAATTTTATCAATTCATATCTTACAATTCACAACTCATCAAGAGTCCCTTTATCTTTGATCATTTATGATCTTATCACCCTTTTTACCATTTCTCATTATCTTATCTTAAGATATTCTTTACCATTTCTTAATCCTGAATTCCAAAATTCATTTCATTCTTACTTAACTCCTCTAGAGTTCATTTCCTTGCTATTTTCTTCTTTCTCACAAAAGTCATAGTCTAAGGTAAGAACCTAAGGCCTATAACCCATCAGCTCTGATACCAAATGTAGCGACCCTGAAACCTCATTCTTTAATAATGGCAATTTCGTGTTCTAAAACATACATTTATCCTTTAAAACCATTCATTAGAACATAATAAAGATCGTAAATCCATTTATTTGAGTTATATTCTTTACCTGCCTCAGAATCATAACCTTCAATTTTCTTACGCTAGAACTTAGATCATATATAAATAAGTTATGATCTAGTTTATTACATTTAAAAATCATATATATATTATGATTTACATGACATAACCTGTGAATAATTTCACCATTAGTCTATCCATACATAGCCCTGTTTGTTTATACCTATTTCATACATCTGTACCAATAATACATTAATCTTATATCATTCCTTACCCTTTAGTTTCACCGGAACCACCGGCCTTCTCATACTTTACCTGAAATTGTTAGTTCATAGCAAAAGTGAGCACAAAGGCTCAACAAGTCTAACAGATAACACCTTTCATGCTTGTAGTTCATAATCATGCGTCATGCATTCCTTACTTTACCATATTATGCATAAATGTCACATATTGCAATTAACAGCTAAAACACATAGTTGCACGAAGTGCACATTTCAAATCTTTTAATATCACATAGTCCACATAGAATAATTATCACATTTAAGTCTGAAAAACTTACCTGTTATGCTTTGCACACTTAACCTTTACGTTCCTCAATCTTTTTTTTATCCTTCATCGCTTCGGTTTGTTTGTTTGAACTCTATCTGTCAATATTGAACCTATATGTAATTATAGGGTCATAACATGTTCTATAAACTTTTCAAACTTAACTCATAAATACTAGACCATTCGTCTATAATCATTTCACATTTGATGTATTATGCCTTACATAGGTTAATAATACCTCTTAGCTCATTCCCGACCTTTTTCATAACGCTTAACATGGTTTGACTTAGCTTTAGGCATGTTATATTATGCCATTCATTATTTCATTTGGCCTTAACACCCCTTAAATTGGCCATTATATATCAATTTAGGGCTTACATAACATATTTCTATAATTCCGTGTCTGCTGACATCATCTGCCCGCCCGCGCATTGTGCGGCCGCCTGTCCAATACGACGTTGTTTCTGTTATGTGCTGTCGCATCCGCGCATTGCGCGGTCGCTGCTCTTCCGTTTCTACGCATGCCAAAACGACGTCGTTTAAATTCCGGCACTCTGAAGTTTGTCGCGCATGGCACGGACGTCTGTGTTTCGATTAATTACTATTATGCCATCAGATCTTTGCAAAATTTACAAATTTGCCCCCAAAGCTTATTTTCCTACAAAATAAAATAAATAAAAATACTAAAAATCCTTAAAACACATAATAATAAATAAAACACATAAATAAAAAGAAATATAAAAATACTATAAAATTACCTGAATTAGCATAAATTAACTAAAATCCTATAAAACTTATTAAAACCAAAATAAACTAAATAACTAAACATTTAAGCACACAATAAATATAAAAACTAAGTATTAGGGAATAAAAATATCGTATAATTTAACCATATCAGTTAGAAAATGTTAGTGTAAATAAATATGTTTGTACATTTATATTTATGCTTGTATGCTATTAAAAAATAAAGGAAAAGTGAAAATGTGAGAATTTTCCATTTATGGTAAGATTATAGAAAATAACGGTATATGGATATCATTTGCCAAGTAAGATGAGGGATATTAGTGTCCTTGAAAAATAAAATAAGTGAAAAGACTTTTTACTTTTGTTTTATCCAAAGCTCCATTGGTAGGAGCAAAAAGGTGACAGAAGTAACTAGTTGGTGATGTCTTCTGTAAAGGTAGAGTGGAGGAACCACAATGCTGAGTAAGCAACGTGGGAGCTAAAGTAAAGAATGAAGAAGGAATATCCAAATTTGTTCATGTAAATTTTGTAATAGTGATTTCGGGGAAGGAATCCTTATAAGGAGGGATGAATATAATGGTATGCAACTTGAAATTTTGTAATTATTGTAATTAATTAATGGAAATTAAATTCTTAAAGTATAACACGTGTTATGGGACAAGATGATGTGGGAACGCTTTCGGGTATGATATATATTATATATAAACAAGGCAACATTGTTTCGGCAAAGTAAACAAGCATACCACTAGATTCCATAAAGCATACTGCTATGTCCCGAAATATGTGTCACAACAATGTGCTTGAATTCAATTATTATATACAAGTAAAAGCACTTCAGATTTGGTGTGTGTGTGTGTGTGTGTGTGTGTGTGTGTGTATATATATATATATATAGTAGATTGAAAAAACAACACTTTCGGTATCAATAAAAAAAACTTTTCGAATTGGGGTATATATATATAATCATTACCGTATGCTAGTATATATATTATCACTATTATTGTTATTACTATTACTACTATTAGAGTTAATGCCCTAGTGGCCAATTATTTGATGTAATTGCTTAACATTTTTAATATTATATTTGATTGAATAAATGAATTATTTTATTATATTTTTATTTATTGCGTTATATAAATATTAGCATAATAAAAGTTCTTAGAATAGTGATACGAATTATATCGCTTCAAGTATGTGACTTGAACATGAGATTATATAATTACAATTAGTATCATTGCTCTTAAATGTCCCTAGTCTAGTATCATTGTTAATGGGACAACAATGATGCATTGAGACTAGTATGTGGATTGACTAATGGCCAAATCTCATTAGTCATAAATATATGAGATATTGAATCTGTGACGACCCCGAATCTGGGTCCCTTGAACCTCGGATCCGGTTCAACATTTTTCTTATCAATCATAACTTATAACAATATTAAAATTAATATATAATCATTTATTTATAATTTTATAACATCTCTTTCTATTCCAGAATCGCAATCTTTACAAATTACTAGTATGTCACAATATCATACATGATACGATAATCTATTACAATCACTTTGAGTATTTAATACTCATTTTATATACCAACAAATTCTTATTCTACACAAACATTTTACCTGTCCAATTCTGACTGATATCTACAATAGTCATTTAGACCTTCAGTGAAAGTAATGTGCATTCATGTTCCTTGATCTTTATCAAAAACTTCTACTAACTCGCACTTATCTGAAAGTATTCATTTTATAACAAGAGTGAGCACGACGGCTTAGCAAGTTTAACAACTACACATAACACATTGCATGTTTCACATATTAAACATACTCTGCATTTTATGCGTATATCATGCTTTTCATTTTATGAATGATTCATACTTTTTATGCATCGCAACACATCTGGCATATATCAAGTCATGCTTCTTATTTTGTACATACTTCGCATATAATCATACTTCATGCGTTTCACAAAACACAAATATCATCAATATATTCTCATATCAATAATTTAATAATATATGATTTCATAAAAATGCACATAGAAGCAAGTTCTGAAAAACTTGTATAGTTTGCTTCTACCATTTACGCTTCTTTTGCATCTTTCGTTCAACCTACAATTTATATATGAAATTGACATCATCATTAGCTACAATGACTATTACTTAGTCTTTATATAAGACTCTTACTTCAAATTATTAACTCTTAAGATGTTCGACAAATGAACCCTTAAGTTCTAGACAAAAACCCTAATCCAAAATATAGTTGAACATGTCGGGTACGCTTAACCAACTTACGTCTTCACTACTCGTTCTTCGTACAACCCATTTTTAATAAGTTGTCTAAATTAATCACAAATTGACTATTTACATTGATTTAATTCAATTAAATTTTCTTCTTTTACATAACTTAATGATTTAGACATTTAATAATATACCAAATATCTCAAAATATTATCTACCTTTGATAATATACAATTACATTCAAATATGATTAACCATTTAATAATATTTTAATCACTTATTAATATTATTAACCATTTAATAATATTTTAATCTCTTACTAATATTATTAATCATTTAATAATATTTTAATCCCTTATTAATATTATTAACCATTTAATAATATTTTAATCATTTATTAATATTATTAACTACTTTATAATATTTTAATCTCTTACTAAAATTATTAACCAGATAATAATATTTTAATTACTTATTAATATTATTAACCATTTAATAATATTTTAATCACTTATTAATATTATTAGCCATTTAATAATATTTTAATCTCTTACTAATATTATTAACCATTTAATAATATTTTAATCACTTATTAATATTATTAACCATTTAATAATATTTTAATCACTTATCAATATTATTAACCATTTAATAATATTTTTATCACTTATTAATATTATTAACCATGTAATAATATTTTAATCATTTACAAATGTTATTAATCATTTAACAACATTTTAATTATATATTAATATTATTCACCACTTAATAATATTTTATTTCAAACAATACTAATAGTTAACATTTTAATTGTGTTAACCTTAGTCTTTATTTTAAACATTTAGCTATCAATTAGTTACTAATAAACTCCATATATTGGTTTATTATATAAATACATTCATTTTACACTTATTGCAACTTACATTTTTAAAGAAAACTCGACCCGGACCGACCCGACCCGACCCGACCCAGACCTCAAAAAAACTACTAGGCAGTGGACTCGGGCGCAGCTACGCCCACCACAAGCGCAGGTGCTTTAGGCCCTTTTTTCAAAAAACTAAATTTTGGGCTGCATGTGTAATGATATGCAAACTAGAAGCTTTATAAATATGGTAAATTAATATGTTATTAATGGAATTTAATATTTTAGAATGTGACAAGTATTTTGGGACAAGCCAATTATGGTATATTTAATGGTGGAATTAAATTCAAACTTAATGAAACAAATTTGGATCTAAAAGGATTTGAATTGGATCGAATTTGAGCAATTTATGAATTTTTGGGAATTAAAATTCCTAGGATTTATGGATAATGACCATATTACCCTCATCAATTTGGAAAATGACACATGTGTCCCAAGTTGGTTCAATGTCCATTATACCCTTGTTTAGTGATGAGAAATGGCTAATTTAACCTTAACCAAGCTTGAGTTAAACTAAACCATGCATGGTTAAATATTGGAGATCATATATTTACTAAGTATCAAGCCAAGTAGCTAAGTTATTTTCCATCTTTGCTAGCAAGAGTTTGAGAGAGTTCAAGAGAGAAAGAAAAGAGAAGAAAAAGAACTAGGGTTCAAGAAAAGCTCAAGGAATTGCAAGCAAAAAAGGTAATCAAGGGAAGTATATAAGGCATCAAGGTGAATAATAAAGCTCTAGCAAGTTTCATATTAAGAAGAAAGAGAACCACAAGAAGGTAACAAGATGTTCAAGCTCTATAATTGATGTTTAGGTGTTACATGCAAGAATAAAGGAAGTCATGCACGTAGATATGATTAAAGGTGTGATTCATGCAAGTTATGTGATACATAGTTGGTTTAATGTGAAACCCTAAGTGTTGAAGTTGAGTGACTGTGACGCCCTGAGATCCCACCTTCCTTAAATTATATCCATTCTATTCTGGATTACGAAAACATTAACCTTAAACCGTATTAACCGGAATCTCGTGCGTTAAAACTTAACCTTTAACATTTAAAATCCTTTATTTGACCATAAATGCGGTCCATATTTTTTTTTCTTCTTTATTTAACTTACATTCCTTAAACATGTCTCAGGATCGCAACATTCACTTACCTTTTTCTAGAACCTATGTCAACTAGTTGTCAATTGTGACCTAATTTGGTACATACAAAATCATTTATAACTTATGATTTAACTTAACCTGTACATAAAATTTTGCCATGAACTATTTATACATGGCCCTATTTAACTATACATGCTCTGTACCTGTTCCTATTTACACACAATCATTCATCATATCTATACCATATATCGTCATGTCTGCTTATAACTAATCCATACATATGAGTTTATTACATTTAAAACTCAACTTACCATACAACATAACTTTACCTCATTACAATCTCTACTTTGAATAATACATACATGAACATTTACCTATAGGAATTTACAAACCATACATCTTCTTATACCATCTCGATTGATCATCTAAAAACAACTATTACATAACTTGCAGTTATACAAATTTGCATGCCATAATTTTTCCTCATGCTTGTCCATACATTCACTTCCGTTACCTTAGCTGAACCGGATCATCCGGCCTTCTCATGCTTTACCTAAAATGTTAGTTAGTAGCAAGGGTGAGCACATAGGCTCAACAAGTAATTCAGATAGCACATTACATGCTTACAATTTATATCTATGCGCCATGCATCCTTTACTTTATCATACAATGCTTAATTTCACGTATTGCACTTAATAGTTAATCACGTAATGGGACGGAGTGCACATCTCAAATTATCACATAGTTCACATAGGACAGTTAGTACACTCAAGTCTAAAAAACTTTCCTGGTTTGCATTATTTTACTTAACTTGTACTTCCTCAATCATCCTTCGTTATCTGTCTTGTCGGCTTGCTCATTTCGAACTCTGTCTGTCAACATATAACTTATATGTCATTATAAGATCATAAACTTGTATAACTTATCAAACTAATTTATTAAATACATGACCATCCGTCTTTAACCATTTCACATTTGATGTATTACACCTTATGTAGGTGGAATAATACATCTTAGCTTGTTTACTAACCCTCTTCATAATTTATAACTTGATTTGACTTAGCTTTAGGCATGATACATTTTGCCATTTATTATTTCATTATGCCTCAACACCCTTTACATAGTCCATTCTTATCTATTTAGGGTTTACATAACTCATTCTTATCATTCTGTATCAAAATATCTCATTTAGGAAAATTTCACTCTTTGTGAACAGTACACTACGCCCCAGCGCAGTGTTTCTTCTTCAACATCTCGCTGGCCGCGAAAAGCTCTCGGCCAATGAACAGTAACACTGCGCCTCGGCGCAGAGTTCAGTGTAAAACACTGCTCCCCGGCGCAGTTCCCTGAACCAGCAGACTGTGATTTTTGTCCCTGCTTTGCTGATTTTTAACTTCCTAACCACACATCCAATAAGGACCAAATTTGAAACAGTACTAGACCTCATGACATAGTATTTTATAAATTTTTCATTTGCCTCATTTGGCTCTTTAAACTCAGAGAAAAACTTGTCCATAGAAGGGTTATTCAGAACTTTTTCTTACTTAGAAAATTTTCAGAATTTTAAAATCAACTTTTGCAACTTTGTGATTTTTGGCCATTTGCCTTAAAACTTCGTTCCGACACTTAACATAGCTCACATACGTCATATATGACATGTCTAAACTTTCAAAACGATAAAACTTCACACGAGGCCACTTTTGTCCGTTAAAATCCGTTTCGAATCGAAACGATCGATTTCAATCGTTCGAATCGCCAATTCACTCAAATTTAATTCCGTTGATTACCAAATTAACCTAGACATGTGTAATTACATAAAATTGAGTCATGTGACTTCATTTTACCTTTAATTCTTCAAAATTGCCAAAAAAAATCACCTATAACTTGGACTTTCATCAACTTTTGCCAACTTTTCATCTTCCAAACTTGGACTCAACTTAACTTCTTAAACTCAACACGCCACCTAGGCTTCCACAAACGCATTTAACGACTATACAAGTCCATATAACTTCTAACTGCACATTATAAAACACTTTACAGATTATAAATTAATTTACTCACAAAGTATAGCCTAATATTATAATTTCTTCAAATATCTCATACTTTTCAACCTTTGATGCATCTTTAAAATTATCTAGCATACAATTTCTCATGTTTCAAACATGTTTAACCTTTTTAATTAGGTTATTATAATTTTTAGCCACATACGACACATGATCATCTCTAAATCATAACTTAATATAACATTTTCCCTAAACCAAACACGCTTTCTTTCCATTTGTGCACTTAGGATGATCTCTAGCATAAAAATATACTTGAGTCATACATGTTCAACACTTTGAATTAGGTGATCATCAAAATTCCCAACAAATAACATATGATCATCCTTTATATCATGACTTCTAATTTGAATACATGCATAGTAGTGCACCACCTTTGTTCTACTAGCTTAAACACTTAGGGTTTCATCATCTACATCACATAAGGTGCATAACTTACATAACTCTTGTTTCTATCAATGAATCCTTGCATGGCTACCTCTAAAACAACATTTAAACATATAGATATCAAATTTTATTACAAAAACCTGGATATACCTTCTCATGGCTCATTTCCTTCTAACTTTGAACCTTGTTATGGCTTGATGCCACACTTTGGATGGCTACTTCTTCTTCCTTGCACACTTCTATAGCAGTTCTCTTCAATTTTCTTCAAACTCAAGCCTTTCCTTCTCTTTTCTCTCATTTCTCTCAATTTTGCTGGAAACTTCGAAGGAGTGGAATGAAATAAGCTAGCTTGCTACATACATACATAATATATATATTGCTCCAACAACTAACCATAGATGGTTAGTATAACTCTAGCATGGTTAAGGGCATTAGTGTCATTTCTCATGGTTAATTAAGGACATAATAGCCATTACACCATTTAAGGATACCAATGTCATTTTCCAAATTTGTTAAGGGTATAATGGTCCTTAGCCACAAAATCTAGGAAATTTAAATCCCAATTAAATCATAACTTATCCATTTTAATCCCATTTTGATCCAAACTTATTTCATCATACTCACATTTTATTCTATCATCAAATGATCCATAATTGGCTTGTCCCATAACACTTGTCATACATTAAAATATTATTTCATTAATTACATATTAATTTCTACAATAATTGGTAATTTTCATAATATTCCATTCTACATTTACTACGAACCACCTTTGGTTCCACGTTTCACATTTTTAATTCCCAACATTCCAATATAGCCAAATTGTTCATTTGTCCATAAACTGCTTTCTCGAGAAGCGAACCTCAATCGAATTACCAAAATCCGTCATCGTTTATCTTTATTCACTCATAATACATTTTCTATGACTTTTTGTCCCTTTACTTATTTACTTCACATAAATATGCCAAATTTGCACCGTTCTTGCATCCAACATGCTTTTTACTCATTCTCGGGGTATTACATTCTGTATTTACACATCGTTTACATGCTCAACTTTGTTTCAATCAATAACGATCAATTTCTTCGTAAATTTTATATATTCACATATTATACGCATAATATTCCATAAATCCTTAATAAACCGATTTGACTATACAGTTCCTTCTTCACTGCAAATGCATACATACCTTAACTTGTTATTCTCATACCCTCGCCTCTCTAGAAATATTCCTTAATCTCTTCATTAACTTTTCATAACTTAAATTCAAGTTACAAATACATACATATACACTTACCCAATCTATTATCTGCTAACACATAACATCATGTCTTACAATAATTCTTTCAAATTACCCTATTGTGGGCATTACAACTAATCATTTATCTTTAATACATTATATAACTATTCAACTATAATAGGTTCCTTTTCTACGATTTCAACCACACAAGTCATGCATATCACATTGATCATATAATAAATCATTCCTTAATACTTCTATTATTCAACACTAGGTTCTAAATACTAACGTTTACCTAATTCATCATAATCCTCATTTGGAATTATTCTAAAATCCTGGGGTGTCACAGTGACGAAGGTGGTGCACTATGCATTTGTAGTTTTAAAGCTAGAAAACATGATTTAACTGTGATCATGTGTTATATGTTACTTAAATTGATGAAAACATAGTTGAAGGTGTTAAACATGTTGAATACATGTGTTGGTTATTGCTTGGTAGCTTAGTAGATGCATAGAAGGTTTAAAAGTATGAATTGTTATAGAAAGGTTGCAATATTAGACTAGAATTTGTGATTAAATCAAACCATAATCTATAAAGTGATTTGGAAGGTACATGTAGAAGTTACACATGCATACAGAGTTGTTAAATATATATATGATAGCCTATGTGGTGCATGAGATTCAATATGTCAAGATGAGTTTAAGAATGAAATTGTTAAGTTGATAAAATGCAACCAATGTGTGAATTTTGGTCATTTGGTATAATTGAAGGTCAAACAAGGCCAAACATCTAAGTTTTATGATAATACACATGTTAGAGTTGATTTAGAAGCTATTTGATGCATATGACGACAAATGACCATTTTAAACGTTTTAAAATGTTCGTCGACGACCGAAACAAATTATTTAAAAAAATAAGGTCAAATTATGATTTTTAAATATTTTGAAGACCCATGCAAGTCAATTACACATTATACATGCTATGTGAAGTGCTAGAATTAAGAAATTCAAGTTAGGGCAAAAAATAACAGGGTATTTGGAATAAAAAAAAATTCAAAAAACCCAGGATGGCGCCAGGGCGCCATCTTTTGTGCTTTGAACTGCGCCGGGGCGCAGTGTTGCTGTGAAGACCACGCCGGGACGAGATCAAGGCGAGCCTGGGCGCAGTTGAACCGAGCCAATCTCGCGACCAGCGAGATTATAATAAGCAAACATGGCACCGGGGCGCCATGTACTGAAATTTAAAAATGATTTATTTTATTTCCAAAATGTAATGTTTTGATATTAAATGATAGAAACATGTATGTAGGCCATAATTTGATAAAAATGATCAATATGGTAGACGTTAAGTTGTAAATGAACAATGTGTTACGTGTTAGGGTTATGCTAAGCTAACCGGTAGCTTGTTTAGCAAGTTATGACATGCATGAGTATGTAACTAATGCATGAACCAATACTATGGAAATATAAGTTATAGACGAGATAATATTGTACCAGTTATGGTAGACGAGGATATGCTGTAACAGAACAACCCTGATAAAGGGGAGTAAAGTATATACAATAAAATTTTACAACGTGGTTACGTCGCTAGATGTTTATGTTGTGTAGAATATAAAGGTACGATGGGCTGATCACCCAAAGTGCATATCTAATTGGAACAACAGTCTTTTGACAAATCTGGGCAATATCATTCTATACGATTAGTATTGTTCTTAACGAGTTCTTGGTCTTGTGACCGTATAACAAGTAAATCTTATGTTTCCTGTATTCATGTAAAGTCAGATTCTTATTCTACATTGAACTAATGTTGATCAGCCTATTTCGATGATGCAGTCTATTGATGTCGATTCAGCTTATCATGCATAATTCAATTAAATCATATATAATTTTCATTATTCATTTGGAAATATCATGATATCATTGTTGATGTACTTGCTGAGCGATTTTATGCTCATTCTTGCTTTTATTCATGATATTTCAGTTAAACTAGAGAAAGCCGAGGGGTAAAGTATGGATAAAGGAAAAGGAAAAGTCAGCCAGCAATAGATGTATTATTAGATAATGTTGTAATTATTATTATCTTTTGTAATATATCAGGTACAGATGTGTATGTATAAAAGTATATAGAACCTGGGAATAGTTATGTATGAATGTAAATTAAGTTTTATTATTATTTTATTTTATTTTATTCAGAATGGATGGATGTAATGACAGGGTAGAATGTTAACGTGAGCACCAAACTCGGGGTTCAAGGAACACAAATTTGGGGGTGCCACAACACGACCCTCCGTCGCTCCGACAGCCTTAACTTCTTTATTTTTAAATATTTTGGGGTGATTCTTATATTCATTCTCATCAAAATCTCCCCCTATACAACCTCTCTTTAGATCACAAATCCAAATTCCAAACATAACTAGACTAAAAACTGCTCACAAGAACAAAGTGAAATCTAACTTCACAAATCTTTGGTTTTATTTGTTCAAACTTGAACAAAATAACATCTACACATCCATATGACACCAACTCAATGTTGTTGTCTTCTAACTTCTTGTTTTACAATATTTTATGATTCAATCATATTTTTGAAAACGTTTTGACAAGAAATTTAAGATCGAACCGTATAGGGTTTTACCGGTAAATTGTTACATGAACTTTTCTTCTAATTCTTTGAATACCACTCATACAAATACATGTATTAACAATATCAAACCATGAATATACATATATACCATAGTTTTAGACTTCTAAAGAATCAAAATAACTTTTGATCGATTAAAAATTCATTTTGACCGTTTAAAACATATATAGACTCTAAAAATGAACTAAAGAAGATTTATAACACTTTTGAACCTCTTATACATAGATGCTCTTCTTCTTCTTGATATGAACTTGGCTTAGGACTCCTCCTTGACTATTCTCTAGAACTTTTCCATGGTTAATTCTCAATCTCATAAGAGTTTGCTTGTTTTTCTTTAAAAAAAAAAAACTCTCCCTTTTCTCTTTAGAATTTCTAGACAAATGGCTAACCTTTGCTTGCTCTTTCTCTCTTCTCTATATATAGAACTTAGGTAAGCTCAATTAACTTTCTTAATCATCTAATGTTAGTCAATTTAACTCTCTAAATCATGCTTACTTTAGCAAAGAATGACAATATTAATGACAAAAATGAATGACTTCAATCAAGGTTGCTCGTAAGTAACCTTTGGAGTGAAAATGAAGCAATAAGAAACCACACTCAACATTTTCATGTGGGGCCCCCTCAAAATTCGGGATTTGTTATTTTACTACTCCAATTTGGATTTATTTTTATGTCCTATATCATTATATAAGTATCCATATATATAAACACCAATATATGTATACACATTCACCTATACTTGCACAATACTTGCATTTTTCTCATATTTGACTATTAAAATGTCACACATCAACTTGACACATAGATGGCGAAGTGCAACATAAGTTACATAACACCAACACTTAACCTTGGTCACTAAATACCCAACCTTAGTTACAGCTCATCTTATTTATATATACATATTTATATATCTCTCAACAATTAACTATAATGTGGTTAACTCTCTACATTCAAGTATACAGTATACATATATATTTACTAACACTTAACTCTAGCATTGGTTAAGGTTTTATTTTTATTACCACTTATGGTTAACAACTAACCCAACAATGATTAGTTCCCTACAACATGCAACCCAAGGTTGCCTACCAAATCTATTTTGATAAATTATATACATACATAATTGTATCTATAATATTCTTCCACAAATTAACCCATGTAAGGTTACTATCTTCTAACAACTAACCTAAGGTGAAACTACCAACCTCACATTGGTTAACTCTTATCCATCATATATATATATATATATATATATATATATATATATATATATATATATATATATATATATATAATTACGTATCTACATATTTTGCTAGCAACTAACTCATGCATAGTTAAAGTTTTAATTTATTTACCACTTAGGGCTACTCAATTAACTCATCCATAGTTAATTATCATCATCATATTCATTTACCTAGCAATTAACCAATGTTTGGTTAATGCTCTCTCTTGTCTACCAACTAGGGTTATTCAATTAACTCTACATTAGTTAATTCTCCACACTCAACAATACTTGCCAATATTATTTCATTGGACTTATATTAATTACCTCTTGACTATTAATTAACATAATATTTAGGCTTATTATTTAATTATCCACCTTCATGCAAGTATTTTCATATTAGACTAACACATGTCATCCTTTTTGGGTTAGTCCACTAATAGTAATTAAATTACTTTAACTCTTCATGAGGCTACATCCTTAAATTTATTTGAACTTCTTTATAATTACCAACATGACATAAAATAATTAACATATTGGCTTGCTTTAATCCATTATTAGACTCTATATAACAACTTAATAATTAAGTTAATTACTTAATTAATTAACTTCTTAATATTGTCATTCTAGACAATATTCTAACTTCTCTACTTGCTAATATTAGCTTTAATTCATGACTCAAATAATTAACTTAGTTAATTATATTACATGACTTTCATTCTTACTCCATACTTAAATTAATTAATTTATTAGTTTTATTGAGTATTAATTTACTCAACTTCTTATTTAGCTAAAAGTACTTTAGGTATATATGTATCAATATAACCACATTCACTTTTTAATTGAATTTATTCTCTTAATAAATTCTCCATATGCATCATTATAATATTCTCATATTTAATTCTTAAAAAATATGTTTACTCATTTTCTACACAACTCACTTCTCCAACTCTAGGTTTTAAACCATAACCTTTAATTAATATTATCTACAAATCTTGTAAATATCTGGGATATTACATTCACCCCTTCTTATAAGAAATTCGTCCCCGAAATTTCATCATACTTATTTCTACTAATTTTCATTCTTTGAGGATATCTCTTTACTCATCAAGTTTTATGACCACCCTTTTTTAAGAAGTTCATACTTCTAAACTTACAATTCCAGAACATTAGAATATCTAACAGAAGAATAAATTAAAAATCAAAATATTCATTAAAACTTTCATACTATGCTGAAGGGTCATGAAGACCGTGAACATATGTTTTGAGTATTTACAATACCTTATAGACATATATCTGTCATTTCATTTTGAATATTAACAATCATTTTAATTGTAATATCCGGAGATGGGTTCTCTAGGTGATCAGCCTATCGTACTCTTGTGTTGTGCACGACGACTTTACTCAGGGTTAAATTCTCTGGATTTACCAACCCATACATTGCTTATATCAGTCTGTCACCACTCTTGGGCTCCCCCTCGTGGGTTCTTTATTCATGGCTCTGATATACCCCCCCTTTTAGGGTTATTCACCTCAGACTTACTACAAAATTCTGCACCAGAATAATTTGGATTGAAAATAAAATTTGAACCATTTCTTACCAAAGGTGTCGAATCAAAATAAATGACATAGACTAGCATCATTAGACTGTTTGTATATTACGAACTAAAAATTATTTTAGATTAGTTAAAATAATTTAAATTCATTTATAGGACTTCATGATATCGCATCGTCTTGACAGTGTGTTGAGGATTCCGTCATTACTTCATGACTTCATGATACTACATAGTCCTGACCGTACGTTGAGGATTCCATCCTTTTCATCTCCATATCATGTCTTTAATGGCGTGCGATGATTTTATAAATACATTTTGATATTTTTAAATCAATTTATCTAGCCAAAACAATTAGCATAGACTATTCGTTAAACGTTTCAAAATACTAAAAATCATTTTAAGTTTTATCATGTCATTGCAGGTAACGATGGACTTCTCCACCTCTCTTGTTACTGCAATTTAATAGTAAAACAAGAAAATTCATTTGTCTTTTCAAAAGCACAAAAGTACGAATTTAGCACGATTTTAAGAATTTCAAAGTCTAGTATAGCTAGAATATTTAGAATATCCTAAAATCTCAAAACACCTCAATTTTTTTCTCCATATTCTTTTCCAGCTTAATAACTACAGCTAGTATAAGTCTAATCTTGCTAATTAACTCTACCCATACTCATTGTTCATCAAACTTACCACACATTAGGAGTTCAAGAACTTGCCACAATCATATGAGTTGAGGAACTTATCCTAGTCAGACCAAACTCGTCCATTCACTGAGGGGTTCCACCATACGATTATGAGTCACGAACTTACCATAAGTATAAGTTTTAAGAACACACACCTACCTTAACATCCTTTACCTATCTACTATACACATGAGAAAAGAATCACATTCTCAACATACATATAACGAATAGCGTGACACCATGTTTAAATCGATTATCACTATAGGAAGCTAAGTGGTTCTCAAACCAAACACAATCTCCTGCCCATACAAGAAATTGGTCAACTCAACCACTAATCAATATAGGAAGTTAAGCGGTCGTTAAACCAAGAACAAGTCCCCCGCCCATACAAATGAATGTTCAACTCCACCGCTATATTAGTATAGGAAGCTAAGTGGTTCTAAAACCAAGCACAAATTTCCCACCCATGCAAGGAATCATACAACTCAGCCACTACTATGAGTCCTCAATTAAAAACCCATAAACATCTAACTCTTCTTCTCAACTTAATACGAATTTGCTTAATCCATATTTTAACATATATAACTCATTACGAATTCATTTCTCTAGATCTTTTAGTGACCTTATTAGCATTTTCTTTCTGTTTATAAGATATTTTCTATCATTTCTTCAAATTAGGTATAACATGACCCTTTTCATTTCTCTTATATCTTCTCAAATCCATCTTTGGATAATCTTCTATATATGAATTTCTAAATTCATCTTTTATTACTTAAACTCTACATGAGTTCATTCCTTTACCATTTTACTTATCTTCTACTACGGTTATAGCCTAAGGTACTCTTACCTAAGATTTTTAACCTATCAGCTCTGATACCAACTTCTGACGAACCCGAATCCGGGTCCCTTGAACCTCGAATCTTGTTCAACACGAGTACAACCTTTTATTATCAATCTTAACTTATAACAATATTAAAATTGTTATATAATCATTTATTTACAATTTTATAACATCTCTTTCTATTCCAGAATCGCAGTCTTTACAAATTCCTAGTATGTCATAATATCATAGATGATACGACATTCTATTATAATCACTTTGAGTATTTAACACTCATTTTACATACCAACAAATTTTTATTCTACACAAATATTTTACATGTCTAATTCAGACTGATATCTACAATAGTCATTTAGACCTTCAGTGAAAGTAATGTGCATTCCTGCTCCTTGATCTTTATCAAAAACTTTGACTAACTTGTATTAATATGAAAATATTGATTTTATAGCAAGAGTGAGTACGACGGCTCAGCAAGTTTAACAACTACACATAACACATTGCATGCTTCACATATTAAACATACTCCGCATTTTATACGTATATCACACTTTTTATGCTTTTCATTTTATGAATGTTTCATACTTCTTATGCATCGCATATAATACACATCTAGCATATATCAAGTTATGCTTCTTATTTTGTTCATACTTCGCATATAATCATACTTCATGCGTTTCACATAACACAAATATCATCACTATATTCTCATATCAATAATTTAATAACATATGATTACATAAAAATGCACATAGGAACAAGTTCTGCAAAAACTTGTCTGGTTTGCTTTTACCATTTACGCTTATTTTGCGTCTTTCATTCAAATTATAATTTATATATGAAATTGACATCATCATTAGTTACAATGACCATTACTTAGTCTTTCTATAAAACTCTAACTTCAAATTATTATCTCTTAAGATGTTCGACAAATAAACCCTTAAGTTCCGGACAAAAACCCTAGTCCAAAATATAGTTTGGACATGTCGGATATGTTTAACCAACTTACGCCTTCACTACACGTTCTTCGTACAACCTATTTTTAATAAGTTGTCTAAATTAGTCATAAAATAGATTATTTACATTGACTTAATTCAATTAAACTTTCTTCTTTTACATAACTTAATGATTTAGGCATTTAATAATTTATCAAATATCTCAAAATATTATCTACCTTTAATAATATACAATTACATTCAAATATTATTAACCATTTAATAATATTTTAATCACTTATTAATATTATTAACCATTTAATAATATTTTAATCACTTATTAATATTATTAACCATTTAATAAGATTTTAATCTCTTACTAATATTATTAACCATTTAATAATATTTTAATCACTTATTAATATTATTAACCATTTAATAATATTTTAATCACTTATTAATATTGTTATCCATTTAATAATATTTTAATCTCTTACTAATATTATTAACCATTTAATAATATTTTAATCCCTTATTAATATTATTAACCATCACTTATTAATATTATTAACCATATAATAATATTTTAATCATTTACAAATGTTATTAATCATTTAACAACCTTTTAATTACATATTAATATTATTCACCACTTAATAATATTTTATTTCAAACGATACCAATAGTTAACTTTTTTATTATGTTAACTTTAGTCTTTATTTTAAACATCTATCTACCAATTAGTTACTAATAAACTCCATATATTGGTTTATTACACAAATACATTCATTTTACACTTATTTCAACTTAAATTTTTAAAGAAAACTCGACCAGGATCGACCCTACCCGGACCAACCAGACCCGACCCAGACCTCAAACAAACTGCTAGGCAGTGGACTTGGGCGCAGCTGTGCCCACCACGAGCGCAGGTGCGCTCGCCCCTTTTTTCAGAAAACTAAATTTTGGGCTGCACGAAACTCTGTCGTTCCAATAGCCATAACTTCTTCATTGTTAAACATTTTAGGGTTATTCTTATGTGCATTCTCATCATAATTTCCCCCTCTACAACTTCTCTTTAGATCACAAATTCAAATTCTAAACAAAACTGGACTAAAAATTGCTCACAAGGACAGAGTGAAATCTAACTTCATAAATCATTGGTTTTATTGGTTCAAACTTGAACAAAATAACATCTACACATCCATATGAAACCAACTCAGTGTTGTTGTCTTCCTAACTTCTTGTTTTATAATATTTCATGATTCAATCATATTTTTGAAAACATTTTGACAAGAAATTTAAGATCAAACTGTCTAGGGTTTTACCGGTAAATCGTTACATAAACTTTTCTTCTAATTCTTTGCATATCACTCATACAAATACATGTATTGTAATGCACCGAGATCCCACATTCCCTTAATTAAGTCCAATTATATCTGGATAAGATAATCATTAACTTTAAATCACTATAATTAGAATTTCGTGCGTTAAAACTTAACCTTTAATCTTTGAAACAATTCAGTTTACCATAATGCGATCCATATTTTTTTTTTATCTTACATTCCTTACCTGTCTCAAGATCGTAACGCTCACTTAACATTCATTAGAACTTAGGTCAAACATTGATTAATTTTGACCTAGTCTATTATAATTATCTGAATCATAGATATTATGATTTACATAACATAATCTAAAAATAAATTTCGCCATTAGTCTATCCATACATGGCCCTGTTTACTCATACATGTTCCATACATGATCCTGTTCATTTGCATTTGTTCACATACATCCGTACCATATATGCGAGTTTCTTTATATATCATACTCGAATTACAACAATACAGTCACCTTAACCTTTTACCACATTTCTCTGACTAATATAAACATGCATATTCAATCCCTACGGATTTACAAAACATTAATTCCTTTATTAGCGACTAAGTTTATAATTAAAACCTAGACGTTATATACATATACCATTATAGGTTTATAATTATCTGGCTTGCTTTCACATTACACAAATTGCATATAACAAATTTCTTCATACGTATCACTGCATTCACCATGCTTTACCTTTAGATTCACTGAAACTTTCGACCTTCTCGTACTTTACCTGAAAATGTTAATGCATAGCAAGAGTGAGCATATAGGCTCAGCAAGTCAATCAAATAACACATTTCATGCTTACAATTTATATCCATTCGTCATGTATCTTTTACTTTACTATGCTGTGCATAATGTCACATATTACATTTAACAGTTAGAACACGTAATGGCACGGAGTGCACATTTCAACTCATTTACTATCACATAGTTCATATAGAACAATTAGTACATTCTAGTTTGAAAAACTTGTCTATACGCTTTTATACTTAACCTTTACTTCCTTGCTTGACTATTCTATCCTTCCTTGCATCGGGCTACTAGTCCGAACTTTATCGGTAAACATTGAATCTATAAACATCATTATAGGATCATAAATGTTTACATAATTCCTTTCACTTAAACCATAATTAATAGACCATTAGTCTCTAATCATTTCACTTTTGATGTATTACACCTTTACATATTTACATAACACCCATGTGCCAAATTTACACCATACCTGCATACTACCTTTTTCCTTCTCATTCTCGGGATACTACATTCTGTACATACACATCATATAGATACTCAATTCAATTAATATGAAATTATCAATCCATCTCAACCTTTAATTTCATAATCCTCGATATTCAAAAAATTTCTTTCTGCATTCACAACCTTGCCTTACCTTATTATTCACATAATCTAGCCTCTTGAGGCCTATTCAATAAGCTTATCTTTAATATTAATAGCTAAAGCTCAATTCACATATACATTCCTCATTTCCTCAATTTTCGACTTTTCTTTCCTTATCATATCTAATATACATATATGTATATTCAGTCAACCACATAGGTCATTTATAGCACATTGATTAAATCATAATTATATTTAATCACCTATTAATACATCATAGCCTCCTAGCCCAGGTTTTAATCTTCTAACCTTTACTTAAATAATCAAATTCTTATTTAAAATCCTTCTAAAAATTTGGGATGTCACATGTATTAACTATATCAAACCATGAATATACATATATACCATAGTTTTAGACTTCTATAGCATCAAAATAACTTCTGATCAGTTAAAAATTCATTTTGACCGTTTAAAACATATATAGACTCTAAAAATGAACTAAAGAAGGTTTAGAACACTTTTGAACCTCTTATACATAGATGCTCTTCTTCATCTTATTATGAACTTGGCTTAGGACTCCTCCTTGACTATTCTCTAGCACTTTTCCTTGGTTGATTCTCAATCTCACAAGAGTTTGCTTGTTTTTCTCTCAAAAAAGCTATCTATTTTCTCTCTAGAATTTCTAGACAAATGGCTAACATTTGCTTGCTCTTTCTCTCTTCTCTATATATAGAACTTAGGTAAGCTCAATTAACTTCCTTAATCATCTAATGTTAGTCAATTTAACTCTCTAAATCATGCTTACTATAGCAAGGAATGACAATATGAATGACAAGAATGAATAACTTCAATCAAGGTTACTTGTAAGCAACCTTTGAAGTGAAAATGAAGCAATAGGAAGACACACTCAACATTTTCATGTAAGGCCCCCTCAAAATTCGGGATTTGTTATTTTACTACTCCAATTTGGATTTATTTTTATGTCCTATATCATTATATAAGCATCCACATATACATACACCAATATATATATATACACATTCACCTATACTTGCACAATACTTACATTTTTCTCATATTTGACCATTAAAATGTTACACATTAACTTGACACATAAATGGTGAAGTGCAACATAAGCAAAATAACACCAACACTTAACCTTGGTCACTAAATACCCAACCTTAGTTAAAACACATCTTATTTATATATACATATTTATATATCTCCCAACAATTAACTATAATGTGGTTAACTCTCTACATTCAAGTATACATATATATTCAAAATATTTATATATTTACTAATAATTAACTCTAGCATTTGTTAAGATTTTATTTTTATTACCACTTAGGGTTAACAACTAACCCAATAATGGTTAGTTCTCTACAACATGCAACCCAAGGTTACCTACCAAATCTATCTTAATAAATTATATACATACATAATTGTATCTATAATATTCTTCCACAAATTAACCCATGTAAGGTTACTATCTTCTAACAACTAACCTAAGGTGAAACTACCAACCTCACTTTGGTTAACTCTTATCCATAATGTATATATATAATTATGTATCTATACATTTTGCTAGCAACTAACTCATGCATAGTTAAAGTTTTAATTTATTTACGACTTAGGGCTACTCAATTAACTCATCCATAGTTAATTCTTATCATTATATTCATTTACCTATCAATTAATCAATGTTTGGTTAATGCTTTCTCTTGTCTACCAACTAGGGTTATTCAATTAGCCATATATTAGTTAATTCTCTACACTCAACAATACTTACTAATATTATTTCATTAGACTTATATTAACTACCTCTTGGACTATTAATTAACATAATATTTGGGTTTATTATTTAATTACAAACTTTCATGCAAGTATTCTCATATTGGGCTAACACATATCATCCTTTTTAGGTTAGTCCACTAATAGTAATTAAATTACTTTAACTCTTCATGAGGCTACATCCTTAAATTTATTTAGACCTCTTTATAATTACCAACATGACTTAAAATAATTAACATATTGGCTTGCTTTAATTCATTATTAGACTCTATATAACAACTTAATAATTAAGTTAATTATTTAATTAATTAACTTCTTAATATTATCATTCTAGGCAATATTCTAACTTCTCTATTTGCTAATCTTAGCTTTAATTCATGACTCATATAATTAACTTAGTTAATTATATTGTATGACTTTTATTCTTACTCCACACTTAAACTAATTAATTTATTACTTTTATTGAATATTAATTTACTCAACTTCTTAATTGAAATTATTCTCTTAATAAATTCTCCACATGCATCCTTATAATATACTCACATTTAATTCTTAAAAAATAGGTTTACTCATTTTATACACAACTCACTTCTCCAACTCTAGGTTTTAAACTATAACATTTAATTAATCTTATCTACAAATCTTGTAAATATCTGGGATATTACAGAGTCAATGCATAAGTACATATTAGAGAACAATGTACTGGATAGATCCACCATGAGAATTCTATGTGAAGTATTATGCAAAGTGTCATAAGAAATTCTCATAGTGACAATGATGTAATGATCTTTCGACCTGAAATCACTATATTATTACACGAGAATTTATGTACTTTGATATCATCAAATGCCACCTTTTAGATAGTGGATAATAAAGGTGATTATTTGGTACGTCATGAATCGTGTGAGGAATATGAATGATCTAGATGAAATTTAACCCTCCTATATATTAGGGGTGATATCCATAGGCCTCTTGATTGAGTAAGACTATGAAATGCATGGTCATACTCAAATAGTTATCTGTTTCATATAGTTTACCCATTGATCAAGAAAACTCAGATTAAATTATGAAGAGTATGACACATTCCATGCCTCGAGTTTAATCTAGGATGTCAAGGTTAAAAGTATTAAATTACATTGAAACATTGGTCACGAAAAGGTTGCATCGAATCACCGATCTTATTATTACTTGGGTAGCAGTGATGCATTACTAGATGTCACTCGCTGTTTATAATTTTATAATATAATTTTAAAATTATTTTCAACGTAATAATAACCTATAGGGTCACCACTTAGAACGTATTTAAAAGGGAATTAATTTAAATTATAAGAATTTAAATATATCAATATGATTGATAGTATTTAAATTATGAACTTAAATTAATAAGATAACTTGTATATATATGTGTTGAAGGTTGTTTGATTTGATGATGATGACTGATATGCAAAAATGATTGTGGTGAATGTGCTTATATGGTTAATTGTCTATATGTATCTGACTAAGTGCTTATGTGATAAGGTGCCTATGTGTCTATGTGCTTACTTGACTATGTGCGTATATATTTTAAACTGCTTATATGGTTAATTGACTAAGTGATTACATATCAATCTGAATATGTGTCTACATGATCATGTGTGTATGAAATAAATTACCTGGTTCAAATATTGTGAATTGCACACTTATATAGCACAAATATGATCTTGTTAAAAACTGTTTGTTGCTTATAATAAGAGTAAAAGTTATCTAGTTCAAATGTTGTAAAGTCCTTTTTGAAAAGAAATATGTGTACAAAGGACTTAGAGATTAAAGATCATAAATGTTAGGTTGATCTTTCTACAGGAGTCACTCTACATAAAAGACAAATGATATAAGCAGAGTAATATAAGAATAAATCATTGTTGTATATGTGTATAACAGAGTTTGTAAAGTTCTTTTAATATGTAATGATGTAATAAATGTACAAAATGACTTAGTTAGAAAAGATCAAATCTGTTAGGTTGATCTTATGTTATATCTGTTAAGTCAATATGATCATAGAATGGACTCTACGACTCCAAGCAAAGAAGACTCAACGATTCAGTCTGTTCGTAGAGCTGACTCTACGACTTCGCATCAACTAGGTATGTTCGTAAAGTGGACTATACAACTCCATACCAGGATAACTCTATGATCATCAAGGAGAGACAGTTGTGCAAGAGTTCTACAGAATATATAAGCTGAATTGAAGAATTGATCAAGTATAAAACGTAGAGCAGAACTCTACAATCGTCGAACAGACAACTAAACAAGCCTTCAAGAAACGTAGAACCAGAGAAGAAATATACTTTACGATATGCACAAACTGGCAAGATCGTAGAGTGGATTCAAAGAGCAAGCACATACGAGAACTCTACGATTCGCACAGATAGACGAAATCATAGAGTGAAATCAGAAGATAAGACAATGCAGGCAATTGTTCTACACATGGTATAATCGTTGAGTAAAAATAAAGGGTGTGCTAAAGAAGACAACAACTCAACGATTCCACTGAGAAGCCCAGAAATCGTAAGGCAAAGCACTGCAGTCAGCAACTCTACGATTTGCACAGAAGGACAAGATCGTAGAATGAAATCGTAAAGCAAAGCACTGTAGTCAGTAACTCTACGATCTAAACAAAATAGTAAGATCGTAGAGTGAGAGAGAAGATCGCTCCAACTCAACGTTTTACTTGACTTACTTCAAGTAACAATCGTGGGCTGAATTCGTAGAGTCGGAATGATCAGACAGCCACTCTACGAATTCACTGTGATGATCAGAACTAGTAAATTAATAGAACTGCAATATGGTGTGAGAGAAAAGAGAATATTCCTTGACCAGATTAAAAAAAGATTAAGTGCTGTTAAAGATCAGATGCATGTCAGAGTCACAGAATATTTTGTGTCTAAACGACTATAAGTCAGGACCTACTGCTCAGAAGGATGGTGAAAATAGTCTGACTAATGGGACATCTCTGAAAGCAATAGAGCAGTTGGTTATCGAAGTCAAGCAAGATATTTAATGATGGATAAGAAAATTAAATATATCAAAGAATATAATAATCCTTGATAAACAACTCTGGAAGTGCAACGGCTAAAAATGCAAAAAGGAAAGCTGTAGTTTGATGTGACAGAACGTATGTCAGAAAAAGGAAAAGCACTTACACAAGCAATAGAAAGTCAACTTCAAAGATATCAAGGATTTGCACAATGCCAAAGAAAACCAATGGACCTTTTCCAACGGTAAAATATGCACAAGCATATAAAAGCATAGATGTCCATAGGTAAAAGAGGGATTGTTAAAAAGAAAAATAAAAGAGAGGATGGAGGACAACAACAGAATCGTAGAGTGAAACAAAAAAATGAATACGCTGAAGAACACTCTACGATTTGTCAGAACACTAAAACTGAATTGAGAGAGACATAGAGATATATGATTCTATTACAAGAAAAGTGTTCAAAGCTGCTAAGCACGTGATAGAAAGAAGCCTAAATGCCAACTTGATACAGACATGTTAGCGAGTGAGTACCAAAAGGAAGGAGCTTCACAGTCATCTCAGAAGCTTATCTCGAGAAGCTATGAACTGTCAATGATAAGAAGGAACAACTAAGTACCAAAAGGAAGGATCTTCACAGTCATCTCAGAAGTTCGTCTTGAGAAGTTATCAAGTACCAAATGAGCTGAATTGCCAAAGCTTAGGAGCACAATGGGTGATCACAAGAAGATATTGAGTACATAAAGAAGCCAAGCATCATTACCTAACTCAATATCATTTCAAGTATGATCACATCCTGCTACTGAGTATTTAAAGATAATGGAACTGAAAGTACAACTCAGTAGCAACTCTAACATCTATCAACAAATAAGGAGCCAAGTCTGCTGGACTTGAAGAGGGCATTTGTGTCCTTGTCTTAGTGACTAAAGGAGTCAAGTCTACTGGACTTGAAGAGGGCATTTGTGTCCTTGTCTTAGTGACTAAACTAGCCAAATCTGCTGGGTTTGAAGGGTTCTTTGTGAGCCAGAGATTCCAGGCCTACTGGCCTTAAAGAGTTCTGTGTGAACCATCCTTAGTGGATTTCCTACTCGTTGAAGTAGAAGAGTGGAGTAGGAGTTATTCAGTCTCCGAACCACTTAAACTCTCTGGTGTCATTTACATTCAGTCATTTACCTTCAGTCATATATAGATATATATCTGGTATGAGTAGTTTACTTGATAAATGGCTATCTTCAATACAGTCTAAACTCAACTAAGAAGTTTTATAAATCTTTAAGGGGAGTTTTCAAACTAATGTTCCGCTGTGCAAACTAATCATGATTAAACAAACTATTCGGTAATATCATATACTTTTACGGAACATAAAAGCTCACGCTTTGAGTAGATCCTATGACACTAGTAAAACTCTGTTTTGAGTTTAAAAATTGAAATAAACCATTTCTTATGAACAAGCTTACAAATTAAAAAAAAAAAATCATGCAGATACAAATATGAATGATGTTGATGATAAACTATTTGATGCTGCTTACTTATTATCATTAAAATCTTATCTATGTCAAGTTAAGATGATCTCAGCAAAGAAGTAGTCAAGTGGACTTTTAAAGTTAAATTGATGCAGCGAGATGAAGAGATCAAAAGATATTCTGTTGATAAGGTTATTAGTTGATTCGCTCGAGAATATAATAACGTGTATCTCTGCCTTCAAGAAAACTGGGAAGTTCTAATCTTGATGCCAAAGGACACCGGATCCTATTTTTCTCTAAGGAAGCATCACTGTGCCAGGTAATAACAAAACTACTTCTCACCGGTTCGAAAGTGTATGGCAGAAGCAAGCCCAACAAAAATCTGTACTTAAAAGTGATAAATGATCTTCTACATACTGAACATCAGCAGCTGAAATCAATCACAAATCCAAGTATTCACTCAACGTGCTCAGCATTAAGCTTTACGATAAGCTTAAGGTCTCAAATTTAAAAGATCTTATCTGAAAATGAATGACTAAGAAATTGCTTCATTTATTCAAAAAGCGGTGTCAGGAGTTCTGGCAGAAGCTACAGCATATGGTAATCAATGATGAAATCCACAAGTAGTAATTCTCCTATCTCCAAGTGGATGATCTCAAGTTTGACTGGTTCTAAAGGAATCTATATCAAAAGTCTTCAATGGTCTTCTGGAACTACTTCTCTAAAATTAAGAGATTGATCATATTGAAAAATACAGATGTATTTCTCACTGCCATGTCTTTGATGATGAATATCAAAGTCACTTTCCTAAATCACAGATACCAGGCCCGAGACCTGAAAATCAACTCAGCAGATCATTAAAGTTCAAGAAGAGTTGAAGAAACTCATTCATGTACAAAGTAGCTTAATCAATGAAGAAATTCATGCAAGGCAAGCCTCGTGTACATGCCCAGAATTAAAAGGCAAAAGTTCTCAAAGTCAAATTTCTTCAAACTAACTATGAATGAGAAGGGTAAGAAGATCAAGGCAATAAAGAGTAATCACAGATGATTTACTCTACGATTAAGAAAGCACCCTACCATCTGCGAGAAAGAGGAAAGATCATATCAAGAAAATTTTATGCACTTGGCTATTGGCAGTATGCTCTCAAACAACAATGCATCAGACAAAGTTCTAACTTGAGATGATTAAAGGAATCTCTGTTTGATATTCTATGGAAAAGACAGATCTATAGAATGCTAAACAAGAGTCTTTTGATGTATACATCCTTACAAATTATTCTGGATAAAGATAACTAAAAGGGAATCAGATAAGGTAGAGCAACAGGAAGGAAACAATGGTGGAGTTTCAAGATCAATAAAGAAAAGCCCTACGATCAAAAGAAGTTGGAGAAGAAAGTACTAAGACTCAACGATAAATATCGTAGAGCTCCTTACTCAACAAATATGCTGGATTCTTGGGAAGCTGTCGTAAGCAACCAAAAATAAAATCTTACTTTGAAAAATATTAATGTAGTAGTGCAAGTAAGAGTCGAACCCACAGAGAGTGAATTGTTTTAATAAATCTAATATTTTCAAAAATATCTAATTAAATGGGGGGTTTGGAATTAATTATTTAACTAATTAAAATTCAAACAAACAAATAAAACTAAATAATAAATAATAAATATGAGAAAAATAAATTAAAACAAACTTCAGTTCCTTAGTTCAATATCCCCTTCTTTTAATCAATAAATTAATCAAGTTATTATTATCTTTTCCTTCAATTGAAATTAATAATCCTAGATAACCGACAATCGCCAAGCTACCCGAAATCCTCCTTAAATTATAAATCTAATGCAGCAATCGCTCACAAAAGACCCTAACTATCATACAACCTAGAACTATCAGTCTAGATTTAATATAACAGTTGTATTAAAATTTAGAAAATTAGATTATTCCAAGTAACAATCTCAACATCGCGGACTATTTAACTTGCCATCTTGATAATCATAATAATATTCAAAACTTTGTCCACAATCAAATATTATTAACTGCTACTTATGATCAGATAAAATATCGTTTGCTTAATATCAAATCTTAATCTAGCATATGATAAATTATTGATTAACTTAATAGGTCATTATCAAATTAATCAAACAAATATCATAGAACAATTAAAACAGATTATCAAGAATAAATCTCATGCATGAAGGAATATATAACAAAACTTAATTAAACACATGAATTAAAAATAAGGTTCAACATCCCTTTGGAACTGAAAAAATAAAATTAGCCAAACATAATAAAAATAATACCTACTAGTTGAAAAGCTCTCTCCAAGAAATTAGGAGAAAGAACTCCCAAAAGCTTACTATGAATAATGAGAGATTGGTCATCTATATATAGGCCTCTAACTTGTCCAAACCCTAATAGGATTTACAATTAAAAATAAAAGAAAAAGGAAAATAATTATTATTCTAACCCTAGTTGGAATTAAAATCCAATTTGGAATCAAAAAGTAGTAAAAATCCGAATAATTCCGTTTTCCCAGCATTAATGCCCAGCCAAATGCAGCCTTACGCGTCGTTGACCCGGTCAACTCGAAAACCGCTCCGCTGACGTCACCGCCCTCCTCCGCGCATTGCGCGGAGGCTTTTTTTCCCCGGAAGACAAACGACGTCGTTTTCTTCTCCTGTTGCTGGCCTTGCAAACGCGCGCATTGCGCAAACGTTTTCTTTTCTGGTGAAACGGCGTCGTTTCTTTGCTTCTCCGTTCAGTACGCCGCGCGCATTGCGCGGACGTCCGTGTTCCGGCTAATTACCATTATGCCCTCCCGCGTCTTTTCTTCTTATTTACACTTTTGCCATCCGTGCGGTTAATTACAGTTTTGCCATCAGACTTTTGCGGATTTTCCAGATTTGCCCCCAAGCTTTATTTTTCCTACAAAATAAAATATAAAAATAAATAAAAATAATATAAAAATACTAAAAATCTTAAAAACACATAATAATAAATAAAACAACCAAAATAAATAAAAACACATAAATAAAAAGAAATATAAAATTACTATAAAATTACCTAAATTAACATAAATTAACTAAAATCCTATAAAACCTATTAAAACCAAAATATGCTAAATAATTAAACATTTAAGCACACAATAAATATAAAAACTAAATATTATGGCATAAAAATATCGTATAATTTAGTCCTATCAATTCTTCAAGGAAGTCAATCTATGAAAGATTGAGTGAAGTCTGAATACTGGTGCAAGAAGAAGACTTAAATCTTGGATTTCTCTAGAAGAGAAAGAAGTCGGTCACAAAGAAAAGTATTTATTAATCTTTTAACTCACCTATTGATTTAGTAAATCCTGACGGATCTGTTGTTACTAATATTATGGTGAGTTGAAGTTCATTCAAATCAGAAGGAAGGTCATCAACTTAAGGGAATTCTCCTCAGTTACAGCAAAGTCTACAAAATGCTCAACAAGAATTCATTAAAGCACTGGAGTTCATCAGACTCAGATAATACCTTCAAATCAATGATTCAGCTAAAGAGAAGTCTACGATCGTTTAGTTCAAATCGTAGAGCTATGTACTCAAATCGTAGAGTATCTCTTCATTAAATCGTAGAGTCATGGCTTGCTGAAATGGCTGGAAAGGCAAATAAGTCTGAGTCAAAAGAAGTTCAAACTTCATCAGAAGACAGAATTGAGGAAAATTATTGGATGAATAGTCGCTAAAGTCAACTCTGGATCTTCAATATCTATGTCAGTACTTCTACACAAGCTCAAGGATATCAAAGAAATCCACACTTTATCCAAAAGTTAGTCTTAGACAAACAAATCTTCAAAAGGCAAGCAGAAGGTAAACTTACTCATAGTTGGACTACCCTTTCTCATTCCAGTCACAAAGTCCCAAAACAATGTGATTGATGAACCAAATACACATATCTCTCCGGTCATAATATCTAAACTCTATGACTGATAACCAAGCCAGCCTTATCGTCCCAAATCGTAGAGTCACTATGATCATAATCCTGATCGTAGAGCATATTGATTCTACGAATGCACTCCTTACAAACCTCTTTCCCATAAACTCTTTCATAGCAAATTACCAGCCTACAATTCATGTCATCAATAATTAAGGCCATCTATTAAAAGGATGATTGTAGAGTGAACAACAGATCACTCTACGAACTGAACTCAAACAGGGAAGGTGAGATTCACGCTCTCTAAACTCAAGTGGGTTAGGATAACTGATGTGCATCAGTTATGGAAAATGCAAAAGTTAAGCCCACGTTCTACAAATGAGTATCTAACACGTGCCCTCTGCAAAAATAAGAGGGAAATGGCATAAGTCAAATTTTAAACTGACGGTGGTCCTATCCCATCAGTTATCAATACCCATTCTCCCAAAAACTCTACAGATCCATCAACAGCCAAAACTCTTCTAAACCCTAGTTTTTAAAAAATCTTCAAAAATTGAAATCACTCCTTGTGCTGTTCTCAAATAAGTTCACCCTCATGGCATCTCTTCAAGTTATTCCTAGAAATCTAGTCTGCTTTGAAAAATTTGAAGATGCAGAGCAGAAATTCAAAGATATTCTTCAACTGATCAAGAATGCTGGGTTCACCAAATGTTTGGAAACCAGTACCAGGATTTTCTCTAAACTTATGAAGGAATTCTATTCAAATGCCGCTTATTGAGGAAATACTCTCATCGCCAAGGTTAAGGAAATCTCATTGCAAATGGGGGTTTCAGAAATAAATCTCAGCCTAGGTACTCCCAATGGAGGAATTACTTCTCTTGACAAGGTTGATACTGAATATGGATTGGAGTTGATGGGCTATGAAAAGAGGTCTCTTCTAAAAGGAATCAAAAAGAAGGATTTCCCTCAGCAGTACGAGTTTCTGGCTGACATTGTTGGGAAGAGTATTCTATTCAAATACACTGCATGTGATACTGTCAGTGAAGATCAACTAAGGCTTATGACTGTTATTGTCCTAGAAAAGAAAATCAATTTCGGAGCAATCCTCTTAGGATGGCTAAAAAGATGGATTGATGATGCAAAAACAAGAGCTGAAGTAGGGAAGCCCACTCCCAAGATGCTCTATAGAAGATTCATAAGCATCATTTTGAAGAAGAATCTGGCAAATGAAATTGGGAAAGATGAAGGGGAAGTCCTAAACTTCAATAAAAGGATTACTCCAAGGTTGTTTGAAGATTTGAAAAAAAAAACCTTATGCCAGTAAAGGTAAAAAAGCACGAGGATCGAAAAGCATCAGCAGGAAGATGGAAGAGAAATCTAAAGGTAAAGGAAAAAGGAAAATGGAAGAAATTTCTGAAGAAGAATCCCAAGAGATTGATGCGCAATCAAGAAATAAAAATCTTGTGATCTATGATAATCAGGAATCAAAGAAGAAGAAAAAATTCAATGAAGTAGAGAAGGCTGAAGAAAAGAAAAATGACAGTACAAAGAAAGCTAAGAAGGTGAAGACAAATCCAAAAAGGTCTGAAATTGAGAAGAAGAAGAAGAAGAAGAAGAAGAAAAAGACAGAAAAGAAAGTTACTCACACTATCCCAAGGAGAAGCTTGAGGATTAGAGAACAGTGGAGAGGTTCAATCATTACAGGACCATCTCAAATTATAGAAATTGATGATGATGAAGAAAATTCAAATTCTGGAGAAAGTTCATCTGATAGTTCTAAAGGAGAAAAATCAATAGGCTCTTCAGAGGAAAGATCAGAGAGCCACAAAAATAACTTGTTTAAAGAAGATGACGAATCAGGTTCTGATCAGATTGTAGAAATGGTTGAAAAAGACTCAGCACCCGAGATCAACTAAATTGAAATGGTTGAAACTATTCTAGGGACTAAAACATGTCCAGAAGACATTATGATTGAATCAATATCAACTCTTGATTCAAGTCATAAAATAACGACTCAAGTAGTAGGTGATGATGTTGCTGAAAATGTTAATGTACCAGGTGAACAATTCTTTGAAGATTCTGAAGTTGGAAAAGATATATAAGATGAGAAAGAGACCAGTATTCATGAATTAGAAGAATCAAGAGACATGTCAATGAGGTCAAATAGTAGAAAAGGATTAAGTGGGTTTATAAAGAAAATGGGCAAGAGTTCAAGTGCAAGTCACAAGGAAAGAAAAATAAGGAAGAAAGTTGAAAAGAAGCTGAAGAAAGTAAGCCTATTGAGAAAGCTGGAAAAGCAGCAATATGAAAAATATCGACTAAAGCAAGTCAAAAGGAGACGTAGAGAAAGAAGAAGGCATGCAAGCCAGATGGAAAAATATTCTATTACGTGGGATCGTGATCATCTGTTTATTTTTATTCCCATACTACCACTTCTAAAGGTGATATTCATGAATGATCAAAGTTCTATCAATTGGAGCTACTCAACATTTCCAAATCTTTCGTTAGTCGCTCAACAATTTACACAGGTGATGTCCATTGCAACTACACTGATAAGCAATGAGCCCTTCTATCCTCACTACCAAAGTTACCAGGAAATATCCATCTGGAATCTGACCATCTCTCAATCAAAATGCAGAAATTAGAGAGTCTTCTTTTGTGACTTCCTAAACTCTTAGCAACTCTACACCACCTCCCTGTTCGTAAAGTACCAAAACTTTGCGAACAATATTCAAAATACCATTTTCCCAGTCATAGAATCCCAACATTCTATGGACCATGAAAATGTACTTATTCTTCAGCTCGTAGGGTCTCAAAACTCTATGGTAGATTTTCAGCAATCGAACAGACAGCTCCATTCAGTATCTCTAATTAATAATGTCAAAAAAGGGGAGAAAATGCATGAAGAAAGAGAACCACTTGTCCAACTAAGGGGGAGCAGTCAACTACAGGGAGAACCAACTAAGGGGGAGAAGGGTGAAAAATGAAGAGCAACTGTAAACCTGTAAGTATGTGTAATTATCGTTATGTAAGTTTTCTCATTTAATGAAATCATCGTTTTGCACTAGCCATACAGTATCTCACTGTATTGTAAGACATAATTTACTTTTCAAGCAAATGCATTATATGTATTTCATATCAATAGGTCTATTGGTTTTGTCATCATCAAATAGGGGGAGATTGTTTATGGTTGTTTGATTTGATGATGATGACTGATGTGTAAAAATGATTGTGGTGAATATGATTATATGGTTAATTGTCTATATGTATCTGACTAAGTGCTTATGTGATAAGGTGCCTATGTTTCTATGTGCTTACTTGATTATGTGCGTATATGTTTTAAAGTGCTTATGTGGTTAATTAACTAAGTGATTACATATCAATCTAAATATGTGTCTACATGATCATGTGTGTAATAACCATGAATTCTATTAGTTATTGTAATTATAATTATTAAATAATTATCAATGAATTAAAAAAATTTTACTAATTAAATGTGCATTAAATAAATTAAATGAATATACTTGTGTATATGTATATTTATTAAATGCGATAAAACAACTCTAATTGGATTATATTTTAAATCCAAATGAGTAATTAAACTAGGCCAAATTAATTAACCTAGTAGTTCATGTAATTAATTAAACCTTAGTTCATATAATTAATTTAACAAGCCCAATGTTTAATTTAATTAAATGTAACATATAATAGTTAATGTTAGCCCAATAGAATAAATCCTAGTCCAAGGTAGAGCCCAAATAAAAGTCAAAAATGATGGTCAATCATTATATATAATGAATATACATATAGGAATATATATGTATATATAATCTATTAAAATTAAAGGAAAATTGGACCAATTTTGGTGTATTGCAGGCAACTTCAATGGGGGAAGCACTTGGATTGTTTGTGGGTTCATGTTGCTTCTTTCTTACTTCTTTCCATAGTTGGCCAACAACCCCTATCAATCACCTTGTCCATCACATTGTCATTCAATCAAATAGTAATCACAATTAGCCTCTTAATTGACCAATGCTAGTTGATTAGGGAGTTAATGAAGGGTTACCAAAGTCCTATAAATAAGACCTCCACCAAGCTTTAATAGGTTGGCCATTTCATTTCCTAGAAATCCTAGAGAGAAAAGAAAAAGTTCTAGTGATAGTTGAGAGAAAAACACTTTGAGTGTGGAGGATATTGCTAGAAGAAGAGCTTGGTGGATGACCTATAGTCTCATAACTTACTTTGGAAGGATAAGGAGAAGAGCACACAAGTCCAAGAGGTTTAAAAGTGCTCTAACTCTTCCTTAGTTCATTTTATGGTCTATATATGTTTTATATGGTCAAAAATATATTTTTAACCGATCAAAACTTCTTTTGATGATATAGAAGTCTAAAACTATGTTATATTGGTATATTCATGGTATGATATGTTTAATGCATGTTTTGGTATGTGTTGATTGCATAAAAATGGAAGAACAATCCTTATTAACCTTTACCGGTAAAACCCTAGTCAAGCATGTTCTGTTTTATGTTGTAACTTGAAATGTACAAGTTAGAAAATGGATTTTTATGGCTAGAAAGCTATATCTATGAGTTTTAAAGAAAACCCCTTTTTGAACCTTTCAAAAATATTGAATAACAAAGAAGTTATAGCTTTTACCGCAAAACATGTCATTTTAAAACCCTAATGCACAACAGTCCTCTTTGAGCCCATTTTTTGTGATCTATACATACCCAAAAATGTGTTTCAATGATGGAATATTGTAGTTCAAGAAGATACAAATCCAACAAGACCAATTTGAGGTCATTTGGATTTGTAAATTTCATTTTATGCAAGTTTGAACAAAGGAGGTAAAAATCACAAAAATAGAACACAAATTGGCAATTTTCTGCCTAAAATTTCTTGGACCAGGGCGCCTAGGCGCCTAACCCAGCACTCCAGGCGCCACCTTGAGCGCCTAGGCGCCTATGTAAGCGCCTGGGTCAGCTGACGTGGCCTGGGTTGGGTCGGGTCGTGCCGAAAATGATTTCGGGTCGGTTCGGGTCGATTTTGATTAATTAAATGGGGGGTAATGTTTTAAATATTAATATAATTAATATGGGATCCAAATAAAATAATTATTTATTATTTAAATAAAATTTAAATAATAAATAATATTTAAGGAAATTAATTATTATTTAAATAAAATATTAATTAACAATGATTAATTAGTTATTGTCTAATTGTTATTAAATAAAGAATAAAGAGAATTAAAAGAAATTAATTATTTATTATTTAATAATAAATATAGGGAATTAAGAATAATTTATTGAAGTAATTAAAGTAATTATTTATTTTTAATAATAAATAAAGCAAATAGGTTCATCAATTGTTACTTAATTGTTGAATAAAATTAATAAAATAATTATTTATTATTTAATTAATATTAAATAATAAATAAGGGTAATAATTAATAGATTATTATTTATTTGATATTAAATAATAATTAAAGAATAATTTGGATTAATAATATAAGTAAATTAAATATTATTAAATAATTAATAATATTAATAAATGAACAAAATATTATTAGATGATTAATAATATCATAAGGATAATAAAATATTATTAAATGATTAATAATATTAGATAATTAATAAAATATTATTAAATAGTTAATAACATTAGATAAGGATTAAAATATTATTAAATAATTAATAATATTAGATACTTAATAAAATATTATTAAATGATTAATAATATTCAAAGACTAATAAAATATTATTAAATTGTTAATAATATTCACTCAATCAATACTTGAAAGTTCTTAATACTTGAAATTTCTCAACACTTTGACCATCATTTAACTTTAATGGTTTGGGCTACATAGTTTACTTTTTATTGGGCTCTCTTATTTAATTACTCACTTCATGCAAATATTCTCATATTGGGCTAACATCTATAATTCTTTTAGGTTAGTCTACTAGTAATAAATAAATTACTTGGACTCTACATGGAATTAAATCCTTTAATTATTTGAACCTCTTTATAATTACCAACAAGACTTACAACGATTAAAATATTGGGCTTGTTTTAAATTCACTTTTGAATTCTATATAATAATTTAATAATTAAGTTAATTACTTAATTAATTAACTTCTTAATAATGTCATTCTAGACAATCATTCTAGTTTCTCTATAACTTTAACTCATAACTAATATAATTAACATAATTAATTATATTTCATGACTTTCCTTCTTACTTCATATTTAAACTAATTAATTTATTAGTTTAATTGAGTACTAACTTACTCATCCTCTTATTTGGCTAACAAGCACGCTTTAGGTATATATATATATATATATATATATATATATATATATATATATATATATATATATATATATATATATATATATATATATAATCACCTTCACTTCTCAATTGAATTTATTTCCGTAATGCATTCTCTACATACATCATTATAATATTCCCTCATTTAATTTCTAACAAATAAATTATGCTAAAAAAAAATGTTCACCCATTTTCTATACATCTCAAATTCTAGGTTTTAAACCGTAACCTTTAATTGATTATTCAAAATCTTATCTATAAATCTTGTAAAAATATCTGGGATATTACAGTGCCGACTCCAAATCCGGGTTCCATAACCTCGGGTTTGGTTCTCCACTGTACAATACTTACTAATAATTAAATACATAAATTGCATTTAAACTTCGCGGAATAATACAAATGGTTCCTTATAAAAAGGGCTACACTTCCCAAGGTCAATTAACCTTAATATAGACATTACATATCTTAAGGGAATACAAAAGAATTACAAAAGAAATTATATATAAGTAATTAATCTAGCATGCATCAAGCTAAACTAAGTGTTGGCTTTTCCATTGCCTTTGTCATGTTTAGAACACTATGGCTTAGCTAAAATAAGTCATGATATAGCAAGAATGAGCAACTAAATGGTTCAGCAAGTTTATAAGCAAATAGCAGGATATATCATGATGAAAGGAAAATTAACATCAGGGTTTTCAACAATAGATAAAAATCGTGAAAGAAATCAAGAATCAATTTTTCAATATAAAAATGGATTGACTCTTTACTGCTGAGTGATCTTTAAGGACCGTGAACTGCTACTAAGGTAGAACAAACATTTATATATATATGACTCCTCGAAAAACTAGTACTCAAGGGGATCAGCCTCTTGTACCATATGTATATGCATAACATTCAGACATCTTGCGTAAATTTGGTTTCCCGACAGATAAAAATTCCCCTTATTTAGGGTTGATCATTCTCATTTTACTATAAGAATCTGCACCAACCAAAGGTTTGGATATAAAAGATTCAATGTGATGAATTTAACATACATTGTCTAGCTGAAGCAACTAGCTTAGACTTTCTTAATAATTCTTGAATTAACGAACTATACATTTGCAAATGCACTATGTGCAAATACAATAACAATAATGATGTGGAATAATTTTAGATAATTAATCCACTTAAAGCTCTGTCAAATAATTACGAGTGTAGATACTTGCTCAACAATAATTGAATTGCTCAATGTAAATAAGGTTGATGAAAACTTGCAACAATAAATACAAGTTAGGGTTAAGGAAAACTTGTCTCGTATATAGTCTACTGCTAATCAATTCAATTTAATTTACTTTGAACAGACCTAACAATTACTCAGTTTAATTTTAAATTAGTACCATATACACATACGTATGATAACATTTATAACTCCTTCTTAACCACATAATTATAGATTTACGGGTATATTAACACTTAGGAAATATTATCATTACTTGATAATATTTCAATCACATAAAACCTATATTAAATATTTAATATAGATCACACACTTATCTAATATTATTAACAATTTAATAATATTTAATTAGTCTTATAATATTATTAATCATTTAATAATATTTTATTAATCTTCTAATATTATTAATTATTTAATAATATTTTATTAATTATCTAATATTATTAATCATTTAATAATATTTTAATCGTTAGCTAATATTATTAACTATTTAATAATATTTTATTAATTACCTAATATTATTAACTATTCAATAATATTTTATTAATTATCTAATATTATTAATCATTTAATAATATTTTAATCATTATCTAATGTTATTAACTATTTAATAATATTTTATTAATTATTTAATATTATTTTAATCATTTTCTAATATTATTAACTAAATTAATAATATTTTATTAATTATCTAATATTATTAATCACTTAAAAAATATTTTATTAAATATTTAATATTATTAATCATTTAATAATATTTTCTTAATTATCTAATATTATTAATCATTTAATAATATTTTATTCACATTCTAATATTATTATTTCTTTAATAATATTTTATCTTTTTATTAATATTATTACTCATTTTATAATATTTTAGTATTATTATATATTTATTAATATTTTAATAATTTTCTAATATTATTATTTATTTAATAATATTTTATTATCTTAATTATATTATTAATCCTTTAATAATATTTATACACTTTTATACATTTATTAAGTCAAAAATAATTTTTAGAACATTTTTTATTTTCTGACTCGGACTGACCCGACCCGACCCGGCCAGGCCCGACTCGAGCCGACCCGGTTCAGATTTAAATTTTTTTCTCGAAACAGTGCACGGCGCCTTGGCGTTGTGTTTATACTGAAACACCGCGCCCCGGCGCTTTCCGGTAGAAATATTTTCCAATTTCCCGATTTTTGACACTTTTGATTCAAACCTTGATAAAATGAAATCTACACATCCAAATGACACAAAATTAATGTTGATGTGTTCCTAACTTCTTGTTTTACAATATTTCATGGTTCGATCGCATTTTTGAAAACGTTTTACACGAAATTTAAAGATCGAACCACTTAGGGTTTAAAAACGACCTACTTTGCGATAAAAGTCATAACTCATTTGTTTTTTATTATTTTTGAAAATTCATTTTCCAACTTGTACATTTCAAACTATAACAACTTGTACATATTATGAACATTACTTCCATTTTTATGCAATCCACAAATACCAAAACATGATATAACCACATCAAATCATGAATATACATATATAACATAGTTTAAGACTTCTAGACCATCAAAATAAGTTTTGATCGGTTAAAAATACATTTTAACCGATTAAAACACATATAGGCTATAAAAATAAAATGAGAAATGGTTGGAATACTTTTAAACCTTAATGACTTGTGTGCTCTTCTTCTTCTCCTACCAAAGTATGATATGAGGCTATTGGACATCCACCAAGCACTTTCTCTTGTAATTTCTCACAACTCACAAGTGTTTCTCTCTTTTCTCTCTCAAATGCTCTCACTTTTTCTCTCTAGAAATGCTTACAAATGAACTAACCAACATAACACAAGTGTAGAGCACTCTATTTATAACACTCTATAAATCTTTCATTAACTTCCCTAATTCACCAACATAGTCAATTTAGTAGCTAATTTGGATTACTATTACATTGAATGACCATGTGATTGACTAGTTGTTGGGTGTCAAACCGTGCGTATGACAAATCAACACTTACACGCAAGTGCACGTGGTCAACAAGTAATATAAAGTAAGTAAAGTATCGTTCCCACGAGGACTATGGATAGCTATTACACTATCATGCAGCAGCTTTATAACTATTTTGGTTTCTTTAAACAGTGTCAAGTAAATTAAGGAATTGTGAAATGAATTTAAGTTATGAAAATTAAAGACAACTAATAAAAAAAAACGATTTTAGCAGACAAATGAGGTATGGGATTATAACTTCACCTAGGGCGTCATTCAACTGTGCTACTTCCTGTTAAACCTAACTAATTATTTCAGATTGTTAGTCGAAAACACGAAACTAAAGTATGACCAACTCTCGTTGCATCATACCCATATCCAACCCAGATCCGACCCAAAGGGCAACAGAACGGGAAAGAACACCCAAGTTAAATAAATCACTATATGTCTATGTGACCTAGAGAAAAACGGGTTAAAGCACAGGTTTTCAAAAGACTACGTGTGATGCTTCGGATATGTCTATCCTTAGCACTAATCATGCAATCCAACGTCATGTGAAATCATGAACACAAGCTAACATGGTCGGTTCTAAACTCACACTACCCATCTCGGTTCCGTGTGAGTTAACATGGTAAAAGATGATCAAGCATTTAAACAATTAAAATAAACCACATTAGACAATCCATACATAATCATTTAGCCAAAACAAGGAAGCATACAAATTGAACTAAACCCTAGGTTTCATTATAATCCCATAAGAGAAGTTAGTTCATAATAGAAATAACAACCATCATCCACATATGTTCATACATTGAAGCTACAAATGAAAAGAAAGAGAAAACAAAGTTAAGAAATGCAAAGCTCGGTTTCTCTTCTTCAAATCCGAAGTTACAAGGTTGACACAATGCTTCAAACGTCCAATGCCCAGCTCTAAGCTATACTACTCTAGCTAAATCACAAGGAACAAGAGAGAACAAAGAAAACAAAGAATGAAATGAACAATGCACTCTCTCTTCTTCCTTTTGACCTAGCTTTTCTATCTCTTATCTTCTATATATGGCCTTGGACTGATACTACTAGTATATATAGCCTCAAGCTGCTCCCTCGCGATCACTGTAGCAAGAAGATTGCGATTGGCCCGTTTAAAATAAGTCTTCTCAGATTTTGGAGCGAAGGACCGGCGCAGCTGCGCCGTGATTGTACTGAAATGGGGCGCAGCTGCGCCTCACGGCAGTCAAAGACTCAGCAGAGGTGCTGCGCAGCTGCGCAGCAAATGCGAAGGAATGCGGCGCAGCTGCGCCGTGCACCAGTCGAACAGCCTGTAGAGCTACTGCGCAGCTGCGCAGGGTTTGTGAAGGATTGCGGCGCAGCTGCGCCTGCACCAGTCTTGGACTCTGTGCCATCTTTTCTGTTGCACCCGTTCATCACGCATATCGCTCCCGCATTGAGCCACTTTTGTCCCAAAAATTGCAATTCTTCCTCCCCGCACAAGTTCTAGTCCAAAACACGCCGGTTTGTCCACAAAAAGGCGAAAATGGCCAATAATAAACTATGGAGCATGAAACCTACAAAAGAGACGTAAACGCATGAAAAGTAATAAAAACTAATGAGAAGAAGCGAAAGTTAAAGCAAGTTGGCATCGAAATAGTAGGTATAAAACCTACTTATCAAATACCCCCAAACTTAACCCGTTGCTTGCCCTCAAGCTACATAATAAGCAAACTGAAATGCAAGTTAAGCTACAAATGCAGTCTACGCTACATGCAAGTGAATCCACGTCAGTCAGTACAAAGCTTAATTGAACAGCCTCAGAAAAGATGCAAATATCATTAAACATAGCATCTAACCAAGAAACCGTCAATAGGTCATATCAATTGACAATTCCACAACATATTATTACTGATGCAGTGTGTAGTGTGCTTGGCCATCATTAAGGTTGGTATGATGCAAATATTGTCATAATGCGCTTCTTAGAGGGAGAATCACAGTTTTAACTCAAGAAAGACGATAATAGGAAAAATGTCAGCTAAGACTTCACATTAATCAATATCAGGGTTATTCAGAATTAACCGACATTATATACAACCACGAGGGCAATAATTGCACTATCTCGCGTTTACACCCGGCTGTGCAATGTCTAGTCCTATTAGGCTTCGAAGATACCCATGTAGCAAGCTTTCGACCAACGACTCCCAAACCAGCCGGCTTTAGGGCGCTAGGTGTAAAGACACCCCTACGGACCTATTAACTCAAGTATCTACGGCCACAGAACTAAACTAGCCAACGTGCTTATTTTTTTTTTTTTTGATTTTTTTTTTTATTTTTATTTTTTTTTGATTTTTTTGATTTTTTTTATTTTTTTTATTTTTTATATGTGAGTGCGTTTTAACGCTCCATCTCACGCAATAGCTTTCTTAACCCCCAAACTTGATTTCTATGTTATTATAGCCGACACAACCCATTCACCAAAATTCTATTGTTTTAACGAAAAATTTTTCACCAGAAGACACTTATGCACAAATTTAGATTAAACCAAATAAAACGATTACACATAAAGTGCTATCCGGTTATATCAGAGACAAATAAGTTAGGAATCGTAAATCAACATGACACTAAGACTATGACTCGATTTTCAACCCCGTTACATGATCAAGCAAAGCCAAGTATCATCATAGGCCAATATGACTTCGACCGACAAAACGCTAAGATTCATGCAATAGATGCAAATAACCTAAATGCAGTACGAGAAATAAATATGATGCTTTATTTATTTTTATTTTTCAAATTTAACTAAATGCGATGCAACTAAACATAAACTACAAATTTAAATGACAAGCAAAATATGATAATAATTAAGACATAGCTAAACATGACATGCACCCAATACCCCCAAACTTAAATGTAACAATGTCCTCATTGGAGATAAAGGTGAGAGAAAACTCCCCTAGGCCTCGGGTGGTGAATCTGGCGGTGGGTACAAGCCTCCTTGCCCGAAGGTCGGGAACTGTACGTCCGCGCCTAGCTGAGAGAATGCACTGGTCAATGCCGCTGAGAAGTCGGCAGTATATGAACTGAAGTCCGTGTGCATCGCGTCCATGCGCCTCTGCAAGCGACGCATCTCTCTATCATGCCTAGCTACAAAATCAGGAGGAAGCCCTCCGGCCTGTGGCTCCTCAGCTGCCACACCCTGCTCCTCCGGAACCTCTTCCCTAATAAAACCGAGACCCCTTGGATGCGATCTCATACCCTTCCAGACCGTGAACTTCTCAATGACAGTATGATCGATATCCCTCATCGGCAACTGAGAAGACTCCTCGCCCCACTCTACCTCTGCTGCTGAACATAACCGCGTAATGATGGAGGCATGCGGGATTCCGCCTGAAGTACTGGCTCTCATGAATTTCAGCATAGAGTGATGGATGATGTATTCTACATCCATACTCTGACCCTTGCAAATGCCATACAAAATTATCGCCCTCTCCTTAGTCACGTCCTGATGGTGGGTCGTCGGCAGTATGCTGCCACATATGAAACTGTACCAGGCCTTAGCATACCTGCTCAAGGCCGTCTGAGGGAAATGCACCTTCTGATTCGTATCTGGCCTAATCTTCCATTCCACACCCGGCCTGCACATCTCCTCCATCAGGGTGTCTAAGTTGGTCTGGAACCGCAGTTCTCGCGTCCACTGAATCGCCTCCGCAGTCAAGGCTGGCATCCTGAATAGCTCGTTTATGGCTCGAGGGGAGTAGTCTACTTGCTTGCCCCGAACATATGAAATCCCATTCTGAGTCTCTCGGGCATTAGCATAGAACTCCCGCACAATAGACATCGGTGCCGCTATGGGCGTTTCCACCAGCAAAACCCACCCACGACTCCTGATTTGCTGTAGCAACCCTCCATCCGCAGAACTGGGCTTGAGGCCCCTTTCTAACACAAACAATTTCGTTATCATGACGTCCCAGTAATAGTGTTGTGCAGAAAGGTTGACAAATCTGGAGGCATCTAGCGTGTTTCTGTCATCGCCTTCTCCCCTCGCATCACTACTGGCCGATGAAGACGACGGGGTACGGATGCGCTTCGGCATTTTGAAAGTGTTAGGACTAGATGTGTTTCTCTGTCAAAACGCTGCTTCTCAACCTTGAAGAACCCCCAAACTTGCTTCACACAACCCTAATGTTGGTAATCTGATTGTATGCTCGACTAGGGCTAGGTGAGGATTGTGTGCTAGGAGGATTCTATGGATGGAGAATATTGAGCAAGAGTGTGATAGGAAATAGGTAGGGGAAACTAGGGTTTGCTATTCTTTGAGAGCTCTCGTGATCTGATGAGGAAGGGAATAAGAAACTGATATGATGTGACGTGAAGAGGGAAGCCAATCGGTCGGGTTTTAAAAGAAATTTGAAAACTGAAACTGGCGTGCGGCGCAGCTGCGCAGCAAATGAACGGGGACACGGCGCAGCTGCGCCTTTCCCTGTCTTCAGAAACTTGCCCTGCTACTCGGCGCAGCTGCGCCTCTGGGCAGTGTAAATACGGCGCAGCTGCGCCTTCTGCCAGTCAGCCCAAAAACTGAGGCTTCTTTTTTTCCTGTGATCCCTTATGCAAATTCAGTTCAACTCCTCCTGAAAGAAATCACAAAAACAAAATTCAAATCTCCAAGAGAATTTCAAACATTAAGCTTAACAATTTCATAATTCAAAAATTAAACAAATGGAGATTTAGACAAAAAGTGGGGTGCCTCCCAACAAGCGCTTTAGTTATAGTCGTAGCTCAACTGTTCTTCGGCTCATTCGGCCTCCTCGAGGGCAATTGAGGACTGTTGGCGATCAATATCGCCTCCCCAATAATGCTTCAGACGCTGCCCATTAACCTTGAACGGTCGTTCATGCTCTTTTCCCACAATTTCGATGGCGCCATGAGGATAGACAGTTTTGATTGTGAATGGTCCTGACCATCGAGACTTGAGTTTGCCCGGGAAAAATCGAAGCCTGGAATTGAATAACAGTACAGCTTGCCCCGGCTCAAACTTCCTTTCGATGATTTTCCGATCATGCCATCGCTTCACCTTCTCCTTGTACAATTTCATATTCTCATAGGCTCGCAGTCGAAATTCATCTAACTCATTAAGTTGGAGCAGTCACTGCTCTCCTGCGCCTGAGAGATCGAAATTCAACTTCTTGATGGCCCAGTAAGCCTTGTGCTCTAACTCCGCTGGAAGGTGACAAGCCTTACCATAAACCATCTGAAAAGGTGACATGCCAATGGGAGTCTTATAGGCTGTCCTGTATGCCCATAGTGCGTCATCAAGCTTCATTGACCAATCCTTCCTTGACGGATTTACCATCTTCTCTAGAATTCTCTTCACATCTCGATTAGATACTTCCGCTTGGCCACTGGTCTGGGGGTGGTAGGCTGTGGCTACTCTGTGCTTCACCCCATACTTGGCTAATAATGCTGTGAAGAGCCTGTTACAGAAATGGCTCCCTCCATCACTGATGATTGCTCGAGGAGTGCCAAATCTAGTGAAGATGTTCTTTTGAAGGAATTTCAGGACAACTCTGGCATCGTTGGATGGTAGAGCACTGGCTTCTACCCATTTTGAGACGTAATCGACTGCCAAGAGAATATAAAGATTTCCGGACGATGATGGAAATGGGCCCATGAAGTCGATTCCCCACACATCAAAGATTTCCACTTCCAGAATTGAATTTAATGGCATTTCATTTCGTTTGGAAATGTTACCCACTCGTTGACATCGATCGCAGCTTTTTACAAACTGGTGGGCATCTTTGAATATAGACGGCCAATAGAACCCTGCTTAAAGCACTTTAGATGCGGTACGTTCTGTTCCATAATGACCTCCATAGAGAGAAGAATGGCATGCATGCAGTATACTGGACGTCTCACTGTGAGGGATGCATCTGCGGATTATCTGATCTGCACACTGCCTGAACAAGAAGGGTTCATCCCACAGGTAACTCTTTACTTCATGGAAAAACTTTTTCTTTTGCTGGCGAGTTAACTCTGGTGGGAGAACATTGCTTACTATGTAGTTGACAAAGTCAGCGTACCAAGGAATCTCTGAGGTCATAGTGAAGAGCTGCTCATCCGGAAAATACTCATTTATATCCGCCTCGTCCTTCCTATCCTTCTCCTGATGTTCCAATCTAGAAAGATGATCTGCCACTTGGTTTTCTGAACCCTTTTTGTCTCGAATTTCTAGATCGAACTCTTGGAGAAGAAGAATCCATCTGATAAGTCTCGGCTTTGCATCTTTCTTAGAAATCAGATATCTAATAGCAGCATGATCCGTGTACACCACAACTTTTGTTCCAACGAGATATGACCTGAATTTGTCGAAAGCGTATACAACCGCTAATAGCTCTTTCTCGGTGGTGGTGTAGTTAAGCTGAGCATCTGTTAAGGTCTTGCCGGCATAGTAGATAGCATGAAAAATCTTTTCCTTGCGCTGACCCAAAACTGCCCCCACTGCATAATCGCTAGCATCGCACATTAGCTCGAATGGTATAGACCAATCCGGTACTACAATTATGGGTGCTGATGTTAGCTTTGACTTTAACAGCTCAAATGCCTTTAAACAGTCTTCATCAAATTTGAACTGGACCTCTTTTTCTAGTAGACTGCATAAAGGCTTTGAGATTTTGGAGAAGTCCTTGATGAATCGTCTGTAAAAGCCCGCATGACCTAAAAAACTGCGCACCCCTTTAACAGTTGTAGGTGGTGGCAATTTCTCAATAATCTCCAGCTTCGCCTTGTCAACCTCCAATCCTTTCCCTGAAACCTTGTGTCCAAGGATGATTCCTTCCTGTACCATGAAATGGCATTTCTCCCAGTTTAGAATCAGATTTGTCTCTATGCAGCGTTTCAATACCAGAATCAAATTCTCCAGACACAACTCAAAGGAATCCCCAAATACAGAGAAGTCGTCCATGAAGACTTCCACATTCTGCTCCACCATGCCAGAAAAGATGGCCATCATGCACCTTTGAAATGTTGCTGGTGCATTGCAGAGCCGAAAGGACATCCGTCTGAATGCAAACGTCCCGTAGGGGCAAGTGAAGGTTGTCTTTTCCTGGTCCTCAGGTGCAATGGCTATCTGATTGTACCCCGAATAGCCATCCAGCAGACAGTAGTATTCGTGACCTGCAAGTCTGTCCAACATTTGGTCAATGAACGGCAATGGAAAGTGGTCCTTTCTGGTTGCCTTGTTCAGCTTTCTGTAGTCCATACACACCCTCCAACCGGTCACTGTCCTTGTCAGTATCAATTTATTATGCTCATTCTTCACAACTGTCATCCCTCCTTTCTTGGGCACACATTGGACAGGGCTCACCCATGCACTGTCGGAGATAGGATATATGATCCCAGCATCTAGCAATTTCAGAATCTCCTTCTTGACAACCTCTTTCATGATAAGGTTGAGCCTTCTCTGATGCTCCACAGTTGGTTTACTGTCCTCTTCCATAAGAATCTTGTGCATACAGAAGGACGGACTTATGCCCTTGATGTCGGCTATTGTCCATCCGATAGCTTCCTTGAATTCTCTCAAGATTCTTATCAGCTTATTTTCCTGTAAGGGGGTTAGTGCAGATGCAATAATCACAGGTAAAGTATTTGATTCACCTAAATAAGCATACCTGAGATGTGATGGGAGCGGTTTAAGCTCAAGAGTAGGAGGTACCTCCAAAGATGGTTTCAAGCGATCTGGAGGTTCTTCTGCACTTTCTAACTGCTCAACAGGTATCTTGCATGTATTCACCTGTGGTAGTGCCTCCAGCTCATAGATACAGTCATCCATCCCCGACTCATCATTGTCACTGTCACTATCCCTCACCAAGGTAGTTTCCATCGGATCTTTACTTGCCATTCTAAGAAACTCATCTTCCACCACCCTCTTTACCACATCCATTCGGAAGCATTCTTCTTCATCAGTAGGGAACTTCATTGCCCGGAACACATTGAAGGTTATTCTTTGGTCCTGGACCCTCATTGTTAATTCTCCCTTTTGTACATCGATGAGAGTTCTCCCCGTGGCTAGAAATGGTCTCCCCAAGATTATGGGAATATCCTTGTCCTCTTCATAGTCTAGGATAATGAAGTCCGCGGGGAATATGAACTTGTCAACTTTGACCAGAATGTCCTCCACAATCCCTCTTGGATATGTAAATGATCTGTCTGCGAGCTGTAGGGATATGTTTGTGGGCTTTGGTGCAGGAAGTCCCAACTGTGTGTAAATTGACAATGGCATGAGGTTAATGCTTGCTCCTAAGTCACACAAGCATCTGTTGAAAGACACACTCCCTATCTCGCAAGGAATGGTGAAACTCCCCGGATCTTTCAATTTAGGAGGTAGTTTTCTCTGTAAGACCGCACTGCATTCCTCAGTTAGAGCCACAGTCTCAAAGTCTTCCAATCTCTTCTTTCTTGACAGAATCCCTTTCATGAACTTAGCATAGCTCGGCATCTGTTCTAAAGCTTCTGCAAATGGTATGTTTATTTGCAGCTTCTTGAAAATTTCCAGGAACTTAGCGAACTGCTTGTCCAATTTCTGTTTCTGAAGCCTCTGTGGAAAAGGTACTGGAGGATAGACTCGTGTGTGAGTAACCGGAGGCTTTTCTGGTTGATCCTTGTTTTCTGCTTCAGTCTCTACAACAACTTCCTCCTTTTCCTTAGAGCTTTCTGCACCAACTGAGTCTGAGGCGGGGTTCAACTGTTCTGTTTCTATTTGTACTGCCGGCTCATTTACGCCAGTTGGCATAAACTGTTTCCCGCTTCTAGTCATGACAGCTTTGCAGTGCTCCTTTCCCTCTCTTCTTGGGTTTTCTTCTGTATTGCTTGGAAGAGATCCTTGAGGTCTGTTTGCCAGCAAATTGGCCATTTGGCCCACTTGGTTCTCCAAATTTTTGATGGAAGCAGACTGACTCTTTATCAACACATCAGTGTTAGCCATGTATTTCAACATTAATTCTTCTAAGTCTGGCTTTCTCTCTGGTTGGGACGGTTATGCTGCATGTTGATGACTCTGAAATCCGGGAGGATAGTGTGGTCTAGGAGCTTGTTGATGGTTCTGATTGTTGCTCCATGATGAGTTTGGGTGATTCCTAGCTCCAGAGTTATATGTATTCTAATACTGATTCGGTTGCCTCTGGTAGCTACTCACAAACTGTACTGATTCTGAGTTGATAGCACATTGATCTGTAGGATGTTCCCCTGCACATAGCTCACATACATAAGCCACCTGCTGCACTTTATTATCTGCAATTGCATCAATCTTCTTGGACATGACTGATAATTGAGCTGCTAAGGCTGTGATAGCATCTACTTCTATAACCCCGACCACTTTTGGTTGATTTAGCCTAGAAGTAGGCCATTGATAATTGTTGGCAGCCATAGTTTCAAGCAGCTCGTATGCCTCATCGAAATTCTTTGCCATAAATTCCCCGCCAGATGCTGCGTCAATGCTAGTCCGAGTGTTACCACTCAAACCACTATAAAAAGTGTTCATCTGCATCCATTGGGGTAGTGCATGATGCGGGCATCTTCTTAGCAACTCTTTAAACCTCTCTCATGCTTCATATAATGACTCTCCATGTTGTTGTGCAAACATATAAATATCATTTCTCATTTTATTGGTCTTTGCAGGAGGAAAGAATTTCTTCAGGAATTTCTGTGCCAAGTCTTCCCATGTAGTGATTGACCCCGGAGGTAATGAGTGAAGCCAGCTCTTTGCTTTATCTCTCAGTGTAAATGGAAAGAGTCTAAGTCTCACTGCATCATCCGTTACTCCATTAAACTTGAACGTATCACAGATTTCCAAGAAGCTCAGCAAGTGATCGTTCGGATCATCATTAGCCATTCCCCCAAACTGTACTGAATTCTTCACCATTTGAATGGTGCTCGGTTTAATTTCAAAGGAGAGGGCTGTGATTGCGGGCCTTGTGATACTTGCTTGCAGTTCATTGATTCGCGGCGTTGCATAATCTCTTAGTGGCTTAGGTGCCTCTTGTTCTCCGGCCATGACTTCTGGCTGTTCAATTTTCTCTTGACTGTCAGGGAAACTCTCAATCACTTGTTGAACTTGTGTATTAACGTTGTCGTTGCTAGCCAACAACTTACGTTTCTTTGATCGGTTTAATTTCAAAGGAGAGGGTTGTGATTGCGGGCCTTGTGATACTTGCTTGCAGTTCATTGATTCGCGGCGTTGCATAATCTCTTAGTGGCTTAGGTGCCTCTTGTTCTCCGGCCATGACTTCTGGCTGTTCAATTTTCTCTTGACTGTCAGGGAAACTCTCAATCACTTGTTGAACTTGTGTATTAACGTTGTCGTTGCTAGCCAACAACTTACGTTTCTTTGATCGAGTTAGCATGCACAAGTCACAAGTACCTGAAACCAAAGAAATTGATAAAAAGAAATGAGGTACGAAAAGATTGTTTAACTAAACCAATCTAATTTAAACTGACGATGAAAGTAATAAAAACTACTCAAAGTCCCCGGCAACGGCGCCAAAAACTTGTTGGGTGTCAAACCGTGCGTATGACAAATCAACACTTACACGCAAGTGCACGTGGTCAACAAGTAATATAAAGTAAGTAAAGTATCGTTCCCACGAGGACTATGGATAGCTATTACACTATCATGCAGCAGCTTTATAACTATTTTGGTTTCTTTAAACAGTGTCAAGTAAATTAAGGAATTGTGAAATGAATTTAAGTTATGAAAATTAAAGACAACTAATAAAAAAAAACGATTTTAGCAGACAAATGAGGTATGGGATTATAACTTCACCTAGGGCGTCATTCAACTGTGCTACTTCCTGTTAAACCTAACTGATTATTTCAGATTGTTAGTCGAAAACACGAAACTAAAGTATGACCAACTCTCGTTGCATCATACCCATATCCAACCCAGATCCGACCCAAAGGGCAACAGAACGGGAAAGAACACCCAAGTTAAATAAATCACTATATGTCTATGTGACCTAGAGAAAAACGGGTTAAAGCACAGGTTTTCAAAAGACTACGTGTGATGCTTCGGATATGTCTATCCTTAGCACTAATCATGCAATCCAACGTCATGTGAAATCATGAACACAAGCTAACATGGTCGGTTCTAAACTCACACTACCCATCTCGGTTCCGTGTGAGTTAACATGGTAAATGATGATCAAGCATTTAAACAATTAAAATAAACCACATTAGACAATCCATACATAATCATTTAGCCAAAACAAGGAAGCATACAAATTGAACTAAACCCTAGGTTTCATTATAATCCCATAAGAGAAGTTAGTTCATAATAGAAATAACAACCATCATCCACATATGTTCATACATTGAAGCTACAAATGAAAAGAAAGAGAAAACAAAGTTAAGAAATGCAAAGCTCGGTTTCTCTTCTTCAAATCCGAAGTTACAAGGTTGACACAATGCTTCAAACGTCCAATGCCCAGCTCTAAGCTATACTACTCTAGCTAAATCACAAGGAACAAGAGAGAACAAAGAAAACAAAGAATGAAATGAACAATGCACTCTCTCTTCTTCCTTTTGACCTAGCTTTTCTATCTCTTATCTTCTATATATGGCCTTGAACTGATACTACTGGTATATATAGCCTCAAGCTGCTCCCTCGCGATCACTGTAGCAAGAAGATTGCGATTGGCCCGTTTAAAATAAGTCTTCTCAGATTTTGGAGCGAAGGACCGGCGCAGCTGCGCCGTGATTGTACTGAAATGGGGCGCAGCTGCGCCTCACGGCAGTCAAAGACTCGGCAGAGGTGCTGCGCAGCTGCGCAGCAAATGCGAAGGAATGCGGCGCAGCTGCGCCGTGCACCAGTCGAACAGCCTGTAGAGCTACTGCGCAGCTGCGCAGGGTTTGTGAAGGATTGCGGCGCAGCTGCGCCTGCACCAGTCTTGGACTCTGTGCCATCTTTTCTGCTGCACCCGTTCATCACGCATATCGCTCCTGCATTGAGCCACTTTTGTCCCAAAAATTGCAATTCTTCCTCCCCGCACAAGTTCTAGTCCAAAACACGCCGGTTTGTCCACAAAAAGGCGGAAATGGCCAATAATAAACTATGGAGCATGAAACCTACAAAAGAGACGTAAACGCATGAAAAGTAATAAAAACTAATGAGAAGAAGCGAAAGTTAAAGCAAGTTGGCATCGAAATAGTAGGTATAAAACCTACTTATCACTAGTTGAATGACATGGGTGGTTGAACAACTATGACATAATGTGTGTTAGAAGCAATGTAAGCAAATAAGCCACCCCCTTGTGGGGCCCACCATGACCAACCAAATGGCCTATTTATGGCCATTTTTGCTTTATTTTTTATGCTTTAATTATATATATATACATTTATATATACATACACTTATATATATTAATGTTGACCAATTTTGACTTCCTATTAGGCTCCATATTGGACTTTAGGATTTAATATATTGGGCTCATTCATTTAATTTGGTTGGACTTAATTTAAATGTTCTATTGGGCTAACATTAATTCACATGTCACGTTTAATTAAATCAAGCATTGGGCTAGCGTTTAATTAATTACATGGACTACTAGGTAAATTTAATTGACCTAGTTTAACAACTCATTTGGATTTAAAATATAATTCAATTAGATTTGCTTTAGTTAATTATAATATCTTGCTTCATTGCTTTAAATAAATATACACATACACAAGTATATTTATTCAATTATCTAATGCACAATTAATTAGTACAAAAAAATTAATTCATTGTTAATTATTTAATAATCATAATTACAATGTCTAATGGAATTTGTGGTCATTACAGAAATCGATTGTTTCGACCTAAAACGAGTTTTTACGGACAATTACCGTCGTGTGCAAAGTTAAGTTGTTTGAAAGGTCTAGAAAAGTGTTATATGATGTATGTAAGCTAAATCAAGTGTTGAAATGAACGTTAGAAGTGAATGGCCAAAAATACTAGTTGGCAAAAAATAACGAAAATAAGTCTAAGTGTAAAAATGTGTTTAAACGCCCTTTTACGGGCTTATGCTTTGATAATTTTAAGATGCCAAACGAGAAAAGTTGTATTTTTATAAAATAATAGGTAGTAAGACCTAACTGTGGTTCAAATTTGAGCTTAATTGGATGTAAGATGAAGGAGTGAAAAATCAGCAAAGTTGATGTAAAAATCAAGTTTCCTGATTTCTAAACACTGTGTCTAGGTGTAGTGTTTTGCACTAAACACTGTGTTGTGGCACAATCAACTGAGAGGAATTCGTTGGCAGCGAGTTCAGTCGTCGCCGAGGCGCAGTGTCCTGTACCCAGAAAAAAAATTTGATCCAAAAATTTATATTTTGATGTGACATGATACAGATATGTTATGTAAATCCTAAATGGATAAAAATGGTCAATGTAGAGTGTGTTAAGGTGTTATGTAACAATGAATGATATAATATAGCATACCCAAGAGCTAAGTAAAAGCATGATAATGTTGGTGCAAAAGGTTAGTAATAAGTTAGGATGTATTATTAACCTATGTAAGGTATAATATATCAAATGTGAAATGAATAAAGACTATTGGTCTAGTGATTATGAATTAAGTTGAAAAAGATTATGGAACTTGTTATGATCCTGTAATGATATACATGTTATATATTGACAGACAGAGTTCGGATTAGCAAACCGACATAATGGAATATGAAAGACGTTCGAGGAGCGTAAATGTTAAGTTTATTGATGGTTAACAGACAAGTTTTTTAGAACTTGTTAAATTGTAATAATTGTTCTATGTGAACCATTTGACATGCAATGTGACGTCATTATGTTTGCAATGTGCATTTTGTGCAACTATGTGAGTTAACTGTTTAAATGCAATATGTGAAGTTACGTTTTAAAATGCACAGCATGATAGATATGATGCATAGATAATATGCATACTATGGAATGTATGACGCATGCATATAAACTACGAGTATAAAAGGTGTTAACTGTTAAACTTGCTGAGCCGTCATGTTCATTCTTGCTTCAACTGACATTTCAGGCAAAGTACGAGAAAGCCGGAGGTTCCGATAAAGTTAAAGGGTAAGGAATGATAAATGTTTAGAAGAGCATAAAGAATTTGTTATATGTAATTGTGAAATGTAACAACCTAGTCAGATAAATGTAAACCTATAAAGGTATAAGTTAATTCACGTCATAGTTTTAGAATATTAAACTTTGTCGTTAATAATAAGTTGTATGATTTGTAAATCCCTTGGGATGACTATGTATGTAAGTTTTATTTAGAGAAATGTTGTAATAAGGTAAGATTAATGTATTATTATAAGTCGAGTATTATATATAATAAACTCGTATGTATGGCAAATATATGAGTAAGCAGAATTATGTAAGAATAGTTGTGAATGATGATTGTATTCACAAGTTAAGTTAAGATAAATCATAAGTTGTATGACTTTGAACTGTAATAGACTAGGTCATATATATATATATATATATATATATATATATATATATATATATATATATATATATATATATATATATATATAATCTGAGTTCTAGTATAAAGAATGTGAATATTATGATTCTGAGACAAGATATGATTGCAAGTTACATAAACAAGTTTATGGACTGTATTATGTTTTAATGATATAGTTTTAAAGGTAAAAAAGATATGTTTTAACGCACGGGATCGCAATTAGAAAATGATGGGGTTTTCAAGGGTGTTATAGCTACATAAACTGAGTAACTTGCGTTTGATCCATGAAATTAAAGGAGTTCGAAGGATCAAAGAATTAGAAGTTGAAAATCAAATCAAAAGTTAATTTGTCTTCATGCAGTATAATTTTTAAACCTTCCTTAATTAAAAATATTGCTTAAAGGTAATTCGTAATATTGTGGAAAAAAAATTTAAATTGAATTTATTCCATGTTTTTGCATTTTACATCAATATAATTGTGTGTAATTATATTTTCTACATTAATTACTTTAAGACTAGTAGTACCACCATGAACAAAGAATTTGACCTCCTGGAAGTTATATTGTATGTATTAGATTTTGTTATTTTCTTCTTCTTTTCAAAATCAATATTTTGATATATTGGTTGCCCATATCCACCCGTATCCATTTAACATTGCCCATTTATAACTTAAATTTCAGCTCATATAAATTCAAACCCATTTATGCCAGTCAAACCCGTCCATTTATCGAGTCAATGTTAACCAAACAATATAATTGTTGTGTTTTAGTAAATAAATTTAATAAATTTTAATTCTGAAGATTTTCAATTCCAATTGAATTTCAAAACTATTTATCTAACAAAACCAAAAAGTATTTTATGCTAGTATTCTCGTACGTCTTGAACTGGCCAAATGTCTAATTAACTATATAAAATTAATCACATTATAATTATGTGAAGGATTTCGGCCAATAATTTTATCAAAATATTAAAAGAAAACAATTTTGAAAAATAATTGAACTTAAAGGAATACATTCGAGAGAATTAGTACTTTAGGGTTAAAAATAAAATTTTATTTATTCTAATTAAAATAGTATATGCTGCATAAACGGACCCGAAGGGAATTCATAACCCGAATTTAGGCGACTTTTTATTTTATAGATATTCTGCGTCCGCTTGTTCGTACCAGTATTTGCAGCGAGGGACATCACAAGAAAGAAGAGATGGCTTCCGCTTCAGCGCTTCTCATTCATCATCAGTAAAGAAAATAAACCAAGGTACCTTTTTTCCCTCTCCAATTTTTCTTTATTGAACTCTAATTGATTGAGAAATCAATAGAAGAATTTCTTAATTACGTGTGGCGGGGTTCTTCTCTTTTGGGATATAGTTTAGGGTTTTTGAAACAGGGAGAACGATGAGAGGCCAGAACCGGTCGGATCATCGCCCTCCGGACCCGCCTGATGACTGGGTTGATGGGTCTTGGACGGTGGACTGTGTGTGCGGGGTGAATTTCGACGATGGTGAAGAAATGGTGAACTGCGACGAGTGCGGCGTGTGGGTGCACACCAGGTGCTCGCGTTATGTCAAGAGTGAGAAATTATTCGCTTGTGACAAATGTAAAAGTAAAAAGAACAATAAGTATAATGATAATGAGGAGGAGGAGACTGAGGTTGCTCAATTGTTAATTGAGCTACCCACTAAGACATTAAGAAGAAGTATGGGCAATCCAAATCCAAATCCAAATCCAAATCCTCATGGGTTTAGGCGGCGGCTTTGGACTGAGATCCCTATGGAGGAGAGGGTGCATGTTCAAGGTGTTCCTGGTGGGGAGCTTGGCATTTTTGGTGGGTTGTCGTCTGTTTTTGGCCCTGAGCTTTGGAAGTGTACCGGTTATGTTCCCAAAAAATTTAATTTTCAGTACAAGGAGTTTAGTTGGGATGAAAAAAATGAAAATCCTGGCAACAATAATCACGCCAATGCTGGTGTTCAGTTATCCTTGTCGAAGGAGAAAGTGGGTTTGCCTACTGAATCTCCAAGTTTCAGTCAAGTGATGCTGCCTACTGATTCTACAAGTTTGGGTAAAGTGGTGTTGCCTACTAATTCTGCAAGTTTCGGTAGTGGGACGAAAAGGCATGTTGAAGAAAGTGATGCCACGAAGAAGGGGGATGGTGAGAATTTAGATGTTAGGAGCACCCCACAGAATGGTGTGAAGAGGAAGGATAAGAGTTCACTTCATTCTAATGTTTTTCACTATGGAAAGCATAAGAAAGAGGATACACAAACATTTAAGGATCAAAGTGGAAAAAAGAAGGCCAGAGTTGTCCACATAGATGGGGAGGATTCTAAGAAGAGAAATGTTCATACTTCCAAATCAGGTGATCTTTTTGAATTTTGTAATGCTTGTGCTGTAACATCTTCTGTCGTGTTATTACAACTCTCCAAAGCATTATTATATTCCGATTGCTGGTAGCTTGATTACATGCAAATGTTAACACTCATTTTTCCTTTTTATTTGCATTAATTGCGTCCACACTCTCAGGTGATGTGAAACAGTTGGATTTTTATGAAGGCAGAGGTCTTAAGACTGATAATAATGTTACTCAAAGTGGCAAACATGAATCTGAAGGTTTTTGCTTGGTTGGCCACAAAGTTGATGACTCGAAGAATAATCTAGCTTTTAGTGGGCAGACTCCAGAGACCTTGTCTTATGCCGTTTCAAAGCATAGCTTTTCAATCAAAGCAAGACCAAAGGACAAAAATGGTGAACTTAGTGCAAGGCTTCAGTTTTCTCCTAAAATCAGTGATTGTGTCCAGTCATCACTGGACCACAATGATTCTGGGAGTTTTCTCTCCAAAGAAGAGGTATATTATAATGTTACCGAAATTGAATTTCTTCACATCTCATTATTTACATGGTTGAAGTACCGAGACTTTCCTATATGCTAGTACAAGATTTTTATTCTGGAGTTTACTAAAATTTACCAACCATATCTTACTTTTATTAATATAAAATTGGCTGTAGTATGATTATATTATTCAATCATGTTTTGTAGTATACATTAAGCCAATTAAGTTGGGACAAGGTATTGCATCTCCTTATTCACCAATTCACCCTTCCTACCGTTGCTATAACCTTAATATGATTTGTAATTAAAACCAACAAAGAAAGAAAGGAGTAAAGACCTGATGTTTTACTATATCTAATAAGTCCTAATGCTCCCAAAACCTCTATATCCAACTTCAAAAAAAGTACACAAACTTTTTTCAACAGAATTACATACTACTTGGTAAGAAATTCTAGCACATTTAGAACTAATTGTCATAAATCTCTTTTTTATTTGATAAGCATAAATCGCTATATCTGCACAGGCATTGCTTATTTCTTCAACTGTAGCGGTCATTTCTTTTATATTTTCCATTCAACATTTCTATCAACAAGCAAGACCACTTCATTGGATGGCTCATAGTAATCATAATTTTGGCTGTTTGATTATGTTAATTTTGTTAGTAGTGGAATTGGTAATATAAAACTAATAAAACCTTATTAGTAGTAGATTGTATTATAAATGCCTCTTCTTCTAACTTTGTAATGGTATTGTCAAGCTCAAACCTATTTGAGCTCAATTAATGCAAAAATTGAGTTAGGGTTTTATTAGAAATTAGGGTTTTTGGAAGAACTTGTAGAAGAACGTGAGAGCTAAAGAAGGAACTAGGAAGGGTGGAAAATTAGTTTGACAGTGTACCAAAAAAACAGAGTACGATCACTATCTTCCTTCATGTCTTTGATTTGATTTCTGCTGCTGTTTTGTTTATGTACCGGAATGGACCCCTTTTTGTTAAGGGAAGAAAGCCCAACGGTATTCAAGTGACAAGGAAGCGATTTGATTGGTACAATAAGCTTGAACGTGCAAGATACATACATGTGGACGTGCGCATATACTCAAACTAGAGAGGGGGTTGGAGGCTGGGGGAGGTAGTTGGTTCTTCGTTTATATAACCTAGGATTTTGAAGACTGTTTACTCACATTGTCACCGTCTCAGTGAGACTTAACATTACTATTTAACGATTTGTTTTCCCTTTTCTTCCCCTTTTTCCTTAACTTGAAACTTCCCTTCACAACTTTATTTAAGCCTTTCAATGGACATATCTTATTATGATGCGCTGGATTCAGGAAGGAGAAAATATAATCTAACTTCCTATGCAACAGCAAGTAAGATTAAAAAGAAATAGCTACATAAAGATTTCCAAGTTGCATAACAATTATGTCTGTTAACTATGTGCTGCCGACTGTATAGGAGTGGTTGAGGCGGTTAATAACTAACAGTTAAGTAATTAATGAGACAGATCTCTGTCTTGCATCGTATTAAAAAGGAACTCTTAAAATATAGCGTCTAATATAGAAACCCAAGGGATTCTGAATTACATACGCTTCCAATGGACCAGGGATCAATTTACTAAATGTTTTAAAATTTATAATAAGCCTACAATGGAGTGTATGATCTCAAAACATGTAAATATTTTACCCAGAGAAATAATACAGATTACCAAAACACACTAACTTTTCCTCCAAACAATTCTTGTAAGTAATGATATTTTTAGATAGAAAAAGAAATATTTTTAAAAGGTACATTATGGGAGTCGAGTAATCCCGCCCTAAAGAGAGCAAGTGGGAACAAGTAGCATATAACTCTTCTAAAATAATGCTGGCCTCCAATCGCTACATAAATCCAAAACTGAATACCAACACCCCCCCCCCCCCCCCCCCTCTATTTGCTCCTACCTTATAACTGGTAATTCAGCTTTCTAGAAGATTTGCATGTTATGGGATTTATTTTTATAAATTTGAACACCACGACAATATTTTTGTATCCCCAAGCCAAGAACCTGCTAAGGAAAGGTATTCAGAGTGTTTGGATGCATGTGTTTTGTTATTTTCCTGCATGGTTAAGAGAGAAGTCATGCCAAGGCAATCTTGTAAGTCTTTCTTGGATATTTTCATCTATAGCAGATAGTCCAACTAATTTTTTTTGTTTTCCATCACTTCTGTGGTTGTGCATGATCACCTGTCTGTTCTGTGGTTGTGCATGATCACCTGTCTGTTATATACTGGCTCTATTGAACATGAGCAATATGTATTTGGTGAAAGGCTGTTATGTTTATCTATAATGTAGTAAATGGAATTTACAGCTTTAGTTCCATTAATGCAAAGACCTGGATTGTTCATATTTGTTCATTTGATCTTTTCCTCAGTTTACAATTTTGAATTTTCATATATCTACCATCGATAAACAGTTTGATATGCATCTACCATTACTGCAAATTAGTACATCGAGTTACCTATCAAATATAATATACACACAAACACACACACATATCCATTTATAATTTGATCACTTTTTCTCATTGGCAGCTAGTCTCTTGTTCAATATATGTTCGGCAGAGTACCTGTATATATGTTCAATACATTCTTGGTACTTGATGTGAATGGGTGAAATTGCCTGCTATTCTACCTATATTTGCTTAGAGTTGCAATGACACGTTTTGCATGTTACGCCAGGTTGTTGGTGATGCTCCTCTTAATGTGAATGACAATGGAGGGCTCTGTTATAGAAGTGAACGGATTGATACAAGTGAACCAGAGCCCCCGGTTGAAGATCTGGAAATTACTGCACCCCAAGTTAAAGATTCTCAAAATGATCAAGATTCAAATGGTGACATATCACTAACCTCTTTGCATCAAAACAAAACACAAGTTGATATCTTAAATCCTGGAGGAGTCCTTAATGTTAAAACTTCACCTCCTTGTGATGTAAAGTTGGATGGCATGGAGCCCCCGACCCAACATCCTGCGGATCACTTATCTGAAAATTTTAAAGTGAAGGATGATGTTATAGGTAGTTCACAGTCCGTTGAACATAAGGTAGAAGATATTGACAAAAGTACTGTAGTTACTGATTGTCAAATAGATAAAGCCAATGGAGCATCTTATGAACCTTGTCAGTTTAAGTGGCAATTGGAATCAGAAAGTTCCTTGAAAGTAAGGGAAAGTTCTCCAGAGCATAAACAGTTTGGACCTACCGAAGAGCCGTCGGAATCAGGAGACAAAATTTTAAATCCTTCAGAACCGCCTAATCAGCGTAAAATGGTAGTTTCTTTTGGCAAATCTTCCTCAGCTACATCAACCATTTTGATTTCCAAATCCTCACCTTCTGATAGTCGTAGGGCACCAGATGCTCAGAATCATAACTTCAATACTAAACAAAAGGGAATGTCTGAATACAAAGTTAGCGGTAAGAAAGATAATTCCTCTGCTGGTGTTGTCAAGGACAGGGAGGGGCATGAAAAGTCGAAGAAATTAGCAAAAGAGCTTCCAAAATCCTCGAGCAAGTTTTCGCATTCTTCTGTTTCCATGAGAACATTGTCTGAATCAAAGGAATCTATTTCACATGCCAAACCATCTTTTGTGCAAAGTACTGCGACTATTCCCAGCTCTGGTGAGTCTGCCAGTTCATTGCAAACTGAGAGTGCTTTAGATGTAGAAAACAAGATTAATGCTTCTGGGCTGCTGCAGAGAAGTGTAAAGGCTAACAACTTAAATTGCCAGCCATCAACAAAGGTTAACCATACACCACAAATGCACCATCCTGCACCTTCGAACTCTCCTGCAACACTTAGTGATGAAGAGGTTGGAGCTGAGCTGGCATTTTAACTCATTGACTTTTCTTGTGGCTTACCTTCTTTGATGATGCCTTTTCCATCTTTTGCAGCTTGCTTTACTCTTGCATCAAGAACTCAACAGTTCTCCAAGAGTTCCTCGGGTGCCACGAATGCGACATACTGGTAGCTTGCCTCAGTTAGCTTCTCCGACTGCTACAAGCATGCTAACCAAGCGAGCATCATCTAGTTCAGTAGGAAAAGATCACGGTTTGGTAAGCTGCATCATTTGAACATTTATAGCATTTAGTTACACTAGTTTAATGCATGTGATTTACTTGATGAAGTTACTAAAACACCTCAATTACATACCCCCTTGTCCCAATTTAAGTGAGCTCCTTTTTATTTTGGGATATCCTAAAATAAGTGAGCTCTTTCTTTTACAAGTAAAAATAGAAGAGCTAATTTATTTTGGGACATTAAAAAACGACCGAGTTATTTCAATCCTAACCTACTGCCTCTTTATTTTATGATTGCAAGCCCTCCATCCAATGGTTGTAGGAAAAAGTAAAGCACTCAATATCACTGTCCTAAAACTATGCGCCAGTCAAACAAGTTCATTGAAATTGGGACGGAGGGAATATTTTATAGAGAGCACTTGTACTGTAAAGGATGCATCCAGCTATATGTTGGTAAGAAAGGATTTTGTATATTAGAAGTGAATAGAAATTTGTGATTTCTAGCTATAAAGCTCATTAATTTGCCTAACTTGGTCGGTCAATTGAACCAAAATTTTAGAAATTGAAGGAGAAAAAGAAAAGAAAAACAAGTTTCAATTAAAAAACACTGAATTGCTAAAGTAATGTTTGCACCCCATACTTTTCATTGAAATGGGCTTTGAAACCCTACTTTCAAAATGTGCCTTTTAGTACCTAAACTTTGAAAAATAAAAGCTTTAAAATGCACCTTGACCCCAATTATTTGGTCAAAAGTGACCAGAAATGCCATAAAATATATTTTAATATCTAAATTGACAATAATACCCTTCCTATTATCATCTTCATCCTTCCTCCTCTCTCTCTTTGTTTTTATGCCTCCACTAGTGGTGCACAAATGGCCTGCAGTACGCGGCCCGGTCTTGATCCGGGCTGGTCAAGGCCTAGTCCGGCTCTGCCCGGCTCGGCCTGGTCAAGGCCTAGTCCGGCTCGGCCCGGCCCGGCCTGGTCAAGGCCTAGTCCGGCTCGGCTCGGCCCGGCCTGGAGGCTATGAACAAGTCGCATTTTTTGGCTCAAATCCGGCCTGGACTGAGGCCCTGGCCCGATTCACCCAAAACCTGGCCTGACTTGCCAATTTTCTTTTTTTGTTACTTTAATTCTCTCACTGTAGATTAAAATTTTCTCTTTATGACAACTCATTCATTAAATCAAGTAAAATTGACGTCTTTCAATAAGTTCATTAATGCATGTTTGTTTAAATACGAATAAAGAAATTCATGAAAACACATTGAGTAGTTTAATATATAAAGATTTTCCTTGCCTAGTTAGCAACCTACACTTTTTGCATCATTGTATCTTCATTTTAATAAATACTTAGCGTAAAAACTAAAAAGTCATTTGTAAAATAATAATAATAATAAAAATATATTTTTCATAAAAAAATATTTTTTTTTATTAATGATAGTATAAAATAATACAATATCTTTAAAATTGTACAATATTTTTATTCATTATTGAAATTTGTAATACATTATTTTTAATTAATACATCAATTAAGTTTAAAATTTTAATTGATATTTTTATAATAGTTAAAATTACGAAAAAAAATTTTGAATGGTCCAGATCGGACCGGCTTGGCCTGATCTAAGTCCTGGCCTAACCTGACTTGCAAGCCTCAGTAGGCCCCCTTTTGAAGCACCAAGTCCGGCCTGGCCTGCAGGCCGAGAGTCAGAGGCCCGGCTTGGTCAACGGCCAAGGCCTGACAGGCCGAGGCCAGACCGGCCTGTTGTGCATGACTACCTCCACCCCAAACCTCCGAGTCAAGTAAGATTGTAAAGTTCCAAAACATCTTATCATTTCTCCTCCCACCCTCCAAAACCTCTTGAGTCAAGTAAGTAACAAATCCTCCATTGAGGCTAGAAACACCCACTCCTTCCCTAACACTGCAAGAATAGAGTTTCATAAACCTCATGCTATATAACTTTTTTACAGTAAATGAGAGCGTGTCTCATCAATCTGTTTATTCATAACTTAGATGTCTGGATTGTGGAAATGGAGCCTTGTGGAGCCTGTGCATCTGATAAAGATTATTCTGAATTTGCCTTTATAGAACCAAAGATGATTTTGGGCAACCCTTTGCTTTCTAAATGGTAATAACCGTAGGAGAATGAAATGGAGCCTAGAATGAGCAATCTGTCAAGAAAAACTAGAACAGTCTAGGGTTCAAACTTGTTTATTACGAGAGGTGGAAATCTATATTGAGTTCTGCAGAACTAATCATAAACAACCAACCCAACACATTAGCATCCTGTGATATTTGAAATGGAAATATCACAAACGATAAAATCTGAAATGTGATGTAAAGTGAATATGCGAGACAGAAAATTAAACCCCACAAAAATTGAACCTAACCACCGAATTGCCTTCCAAAAAATTAAATATGATGTGCTACTGCAACCTCATATCTCAAATGAGACCAAAGGGAGGCAAAATCTTAGGAAATTAATTTATAAGGACTCGCATGAGTAACATAAGTTCCACCCATTCATTTACATACCTAACTTGATGTCGGACAAGATGGAAGAAGGAAGAAAGGGATTAAAAGAAGATAATTAGCTAGCATAATGCTTCAAATTCAATAATATCAATTTTTGGATTACAATTGTTTATATAAGAATAAGAAAAACTTTAATACTTAATGACTAAGTAAAATATTTATTAACCTAATTAAATAGGAAAATAAAATCCTAGTAATTATCTACGGCCATAAATAACTAACACTCTAGAATATTCTATCACTAATAAGAGATACTCTTATTCTCCCCCTTTTCTTACCTGTGAGATATTATTCTACACTGAATTTGGTGTTAGAGCCGAAGCCTAGATCCATAGATTTTTTTTCAATCAATCTTTGGATGCTTGGCGCAATGGTCAAGTGCTCACTAGTTGAATATTTGGTCATGGATTCAAGTCCTGGAAATAGCCTCTATGTTAAGGATGTAGGTGAACATGTGACCTTCCCCATACCTTGCTATTTACGAGTTTTATGCAGTGGGTATGACTTGTATAGGATCTGTGGTGTTGAGCCAAAGTTGAATTGCTGACCATAAATCAAAGGGACATAATGATAACATAGAATTTTTGGGTTTTGAGAGGAAATTGTTTGTGTGGTATATTGCAGGTGCCAGTGCCGTACGCACTTATGTAGTAGTACCTGAAGCTTTGCACTCCCTAGACGTTGCATTAATAATACATACATATATGTATATATATGTATGTGTATATGTATGCATATATGTAGAGAGAGATTTAAACAAGGATAATAATTCTATATTCAAAGTCCCTGACAAATCCTAAATTAGAAATGGGATTTCAATGTAAATTAAAACTTCTTTGTTCTTACGTGATAGGGTTCTATAACTTAAGGAATCGTAACTTAAATAAAAAACTCGTTTAATTTCTTATGTCTATATTGGACATGGTAAGGACCAAGGAGATATTTTTGGGGAGTTCTTATACAATCCAATTTTCCTATATGATGTTGGTTTTGAATTTTTATTATAGAATCTAGGTGGGTTTGGATATGTATAGGCATATGGGTTTAATCAATTTTTTCTCACTGAACTGAGGTTAAATTTACATTTACACCATTGAAGTCAACTTTTTTCCAATTGACTCATTGAACTACAATTTTTATACAATCCGTTACATTTTCTGTTAAATGTTGACTTTAAATGGAACTAAGCCACATGACCGATACACTTTCATGTTATATGTTTGTCAATGTGATCTGCCATGTGGAAAAGGAAAGGAAATAAAAACTAAATATTGAATCAAAGTACAAATAGTTCATTCTCTCTCATCCTTATCCCCTTAAATCTCAGCCACCCATCGGACATCACCTTCACCCCATGACAATCAGCAGCAAAACACGTTTTTTTGCAAAACCATTGGCCATCACCTTCATCCTTATCCCATAATTTTTTTTCCCGTTTTGTTATTGTAAATTTCTTCTACACCTATAGGCAAATCTGAAAAGGGTCTTGATTTTGTCAAGGATATGTTAATAGAAAAAGAAGTTTCTTCTCTAACTCATTCTTAATTGCTTCAAATTGAAAAATCGATCAAATCCCAAGTATACGTAAAGTTTCTGATTGATGTTTTTTTTTTGTTGCTAAATGATGTGCTTTCTTTGATTATAAATCTGGAGTGATATTGCGATTTAGCCAAGCCACATTACTTGGTTACTTCCGATTTGGATCTTAGATGAAGGGGATGGTGTTCTGGCTTTTGGGTTTGCAAGTTCATTTCCTTTTTTTCCTTTTTTTTTTTTAGTGAAAAGAACAGTCAGATAAAAAAAAGTTTTTTCAAATTTGATGGTGAGCATGGTGTTCTGAATCTTTTTAAAATCTGATTAGTATTTTTTTTCGGTTTCTAATGGTGATTAGTTTACTTATTTTGCTTTCTTTTAAGTATATATATGTTTAATTGTTTAGTTGTTTATTTTGTAGTGATATACTAATACTTTATTTATTTATTTTTGGTTTTAGCTTATATTTAGTTTTTATTTTATTTTAATTTTAACTTCGATTTTTTAATAGTAAATTGTTTTATTTTAAATAGATTTTCTTATTTTTAATTATTTAATATGTTAAGTATGCTATACGTTTATTTTTTAAAATTTCTAGTACATGTCAGTTTTAATCTGTTGAATAATCCACATAAGTGTCAACATAGTGCCACATGGATATAAACTTTTAACATTTTTGGATGGAATTTTCAATTTTTATAAAAATATTATAGTTCAGAGAGTTGACCATAAGAAAATTATCTTCAATGATGTAAATGTAAATTTGATCTCAGTTAAGGTGGAAAAAAATGATTTAACCCATAGGCATATTCTGGGAGTTCTTTTCAATAAAAAGAAACTTATTAATGATTAGGGCAGATACTACAGGTATAAATTTAATGAGGGGGTGTTTTGGAAATAAAAATCTAAAATACTTTTAACCTTTTTGTGCTTTTATATATTAGAATATGCTGTGATAGGTTTTTGCTTACATTCTGATTAACTAGTCCTTGTTATAAAACTTTATAGGTTTTTAAAAGAAAAGGCAAGGATTTAGCAAAAGAGGGATCTCACAATTCTCACGAGCTCCAGGATGAATCTAAAAACGTGAACAGATCTCCTTTTTTGCCTTTGCAGCGGAGGAATGATTTGGCACGTACAGCAGATCCTGTTACCAAAGGGGAAAAAGACAATGGGTCAGTGAAAGGTGTACAATCTGTCAATAAGAGTATCCCTCGTGCATCCTCTTTAACTGGAGGCAGTGGTTCGCTAGCATCCTCTGAGGCTAATGAACGAAATATGTCTTCCACTCGCAACTCACCTCTAAATGCCTCTGATGATGATACTGACATCATACGTCCCGCCCATCGCACTTTACCAGGTTGTTGCCTCAGATATTTTATTTTGTGTTTTAAGGTTCTTATAAATTACTTTTTTCTTTTCTAATGTTCAATTGATAAAATAAGATATTGGGATTTATACTCTACTTCACATGCTCATGTACGAACTGAATGTTTATATAACACAGGCTTACTTTCTGAGATTATCAAAGACAAGCGCATGACATATGAAGAACTCTGCGATGCGGTTCTGCCAGTACGAGAATGCTTCCTGTTTCCTGTACTTTTTTTCCTTTGAATTGTGAGTGAAGAGTATTTGTCCGTCTAATCTCTCTCTTCAATATTTTGCTTTTCCTCTGCAGCATTGGCCTAACTTGAGGAAGCATAATGGTGAGCGTTATGCATATTCAAGTCACTCGCAGGCTGTTCTTGATTGCCTGAGGAACCGAACTGAATGGGCTCGGCTGGTTGATCGTGGTCCCAAGGTATGCAACTGAAATCATTTCTGTTTTCTTGCTCTTGCCTGAGTAGAGAAGTTCTGTTGAGATGTACTGCAGCAAAAGTACTGAAATGCCATTATAGTTTTCTATTGTTTAAAAATCTTACTGAATTGAAAAATTAAATGCTATTTCTATCCTTCAAACCAAGATTAAAAATCATAATTTTCTCAAAGACAGGAGATGGTAATTAGTAGAAAAATTGGATAAGAACTCCGCGCAACTCCCATTTACTACTGCAATTTCTTAGTATACTAGGATTAAACCACCACCTTTTGCTTATTTGATGTGCTCCCAGATTTGGCCATTCACCTTCAATATTTCTTCTCTTTAATTGAATGTTTTTCACAATGTTGACTAAAAGTTGATGTTGAATAATTTTGTACCAGACAAATGCAGGGAGGAAACGACGCAGAACTGATGCTGAGGCTCCAAGTTTTGATTCGGAGGAAAATGAAGGTAATAAGGACAGAACTGCAAAGGATGTAGAAAGTACAAGTTTTGAATCACACCGTGATCATTTCCCCAAGGGTAAGAGGAAAGCACGAAAGCGCCGCAGGCGGTTGGCTCTGCAAGGAAGAGGTATCAAGGACGTTGTTGTTAGGAGGGGGAGGAGACACAGGGAGGTTGATGATGTTGTCAGTTATGACGAAGACATTTGCTCTCTCTCTAATTCTAGTAGTGAGGAGAGCATGTTCAGCGAAGATGAGATGACACAGGGGGAAGGTGGAACATGTTCAGCAGCAGGTCGGCGTGAGGCCTCTGCTAGCTCTGAGGAGTAGTAGTCGGCTAGAACTGTGTTGTATAGTTTTTGTTTTATTTTTGGGTACACTAGCTTAATTGCAGATATTTTAGGAAGTGATTTCCAGTTTGAAAGGTTTTTGTTGTAATCTTCTTGCCCGAAAACAACAATGCTGAACAAAAGGTTTAATGGGTGCTGGCTGCTTTGAATCATTTAACTGCCCTCTGTATATTGATTATTTTCATGAACTGGAAATGTTGCAGTAGACAAATGATGAGCGTTGGTTATGTTAAATAGAATTTTCCGAAGTGTTGCTCTCTACGTGTGTGCCCGTTGGTCTTATTATTTTTGTTTTTTGTTTTTCCTTCTTTGCAATGGATTACAAGTATCGTGTGGAAAAGCTTGAGCATACAAAATCAAAAATAATACTTTTATAAAAATAATAATTCCCAAAACAAAAAGGAGTGAATAGGGAATGAAATGATTTTAAGAGATTTCAAGAATAGAATAAATAATCTGAAAGTGACCTAAATATTCCTCATCTTTCGTTCAAATTTTATCTTTAAAATTTGTCTCATATTTATCAATAATTCTATTTTTTTCCTTTTTTTATCTAAATATAATTTTCTCTAATTTTTCTATCTTTATTTTTATTTCTCTCTCTATTATTTTCATAACTTACAAACAACTATTAATTAATATTAATAGGCCATAATTACATGCATCCACTTCCTAAAGTCATTAATTATGGATTTTTTTTTTAAACTTTTTCTTAATCACTCCAATAATTAATTCAAGCCGCTAAATCAATCTATAGACTTTATTTTAATTTATAACAACTAAATATATATAATGCAAAATATAATACAACCAACAAAACTAAGTCATAAAAGAAATAATACTAATAATACGATAGTACTAAATATAACAATAACATAAGTGATAATAAATCCAATAACATAACAGATAATTTGATTATTCAACAACCAAAAACATAATAAAATATCTAATCAACTAGTATTGATAATTTCATCATGCAATAACTAAAAACATGATAAAATGTCTAATCAACTAGCTAGGATAGCACCCCCATTCAATAAATCATCTTTTCGCTCATCAGGAAGGTTAAAGAAGATCACCATCAACTCCTGATGAGTAAGCTTGCAGATGACCTTGTTACGCTCACTATCGGTAAGATCGGACACATTACTGAGATTCTTGCGTTGCTTATGAAGTCTTCAATCCAATAAAGTTAGCAAATTGATTAGATGATTTCTACATGGTGAGAATAGGAGCCGCCATCTCCGTGGCATGGCAAATTCAGAATTAATATCGACACTGTGCGGTTTGGAGTTAAACTATCATTTTTATCATTTGTTTGGATCTCTCTTCATCTAACCCAATCATTTTCCCAGCCAATAGAGCATCTTTCTTAGTTTTATCCTCATCAAATACAGTACAAAGATCCAAATAATTTGAAAATATCTTATTCTGCCACTTTACTTTCTCCTTGTACACCTAAAAGAAGTTAAAGAAAAGAACAATTAAAATAGCAAGCAATTGAGTAAACAAAGCTCAAAAACACATAAACGCATACATGACAAAGCAACTTAACTACCAAATTGATGCCATCAAACACCTGCTGTATATATACAAACATTTCTAAGAAAAAAGCGATACTGCAATAGCTAATCAGTTACTTCTTGCTTTCACGTAACACTGATATAAACATTAAATTAAAGATCATTTTTTAGTACTACCGCTGGAAGATGAATTTTAACCATTTATCCTTAAAAGGATTAAAAACTAATCACATAACACTAGGTTACCAAATAGTACATAAATTACGAGTAATGATATCAATGTAACACCTCAACAGCAGTATGTTACAACACTACATCAAGTTCTGACAAAAATCTATAAGAAATGCAAACTGAATGTGATATATTACCATGTCCCCCAAATTGTGTAGTTAGATGTGGTTACCAAGAACATGAGAACCAAAATCTCTCATACAGAATATAAATACTACCATGATTACAAGAAAGACTATAACAAAGAAAACATAAATGAGAAGAACGTAGATAAGCTGTTTCAAGGTATTGGTAATCTACAACATGACCCAGATAATTGAATAACTTGAACTTGCTCTTTAAAATGTAAAAGTTGGTGTATCTTAAAAGTTCAAATTTGTCATCAAAATAAAACTAGATCAAATTCAGATGTACAACCAAAAAAATGAAAAATAAACAAATACACACCCTAATACATTGCTTAAAAGTTACTAGAAATTAACATGCTGATATAAACCTGGATATTATGCACTATAATAATTTGAAACAATGTTACATTAATCAAACCATAGTAACTTGATATAAACAAACATGAAAATTTATGAAGGTGAGTATATTACTTAAAACAAGATATGGAATCCAGACATCCTTAGAGGCTTCAAGTACATGATTTTCAGCATCCCAACCAAATCCACTACTGTATTTTTCATGCAACATATCATATACAACTGCCCATTCAGCTTTCAATGTTTTCAACCTTGACTTAATATGCGGCTTTTCCTCTATTCTTGCTTCGGGCAATTTCTTAGTGAATGCTTTCTCAATGGCCAAGTAAAACCCAGGTTTAAATACATTACAAGTCTCTTAATTACACACCCATTGTAGACACCCAAATTTTGCACTTTTGTACTAACCCTGACAGGAGGGCAAAATCGTCACTTGACCCGACATGCGAAAAGGAAGGTTGACCCCAACACAAAGCCACCCCAACGACTTACGGTCGAAGCCGCCACAACGAACAACGAGCATAAGGTTAATTGAGCCAAGGCAAGCAGCTGATCTAGAAGAACTTAATTTGATCACAAAAAAAGACAAATGACCACTACGCTTACGATGTTCGGGGGTCTCGCTCCCCGGTGAGCGAGCGGCTGCCCAGCTCGCGCGGTGAGCTAGCGGGGGTGGAAAGGGGGCAGCGCCCCCTGAAAGCCAAGCACAAAGAGCAGTTTATACATCAGGTAGCAACTTTCCAAAATAATACCGCAGAAATTGGCGAATTAAGACCGCGTGACACGAAAATCGAGAAAAACAAGCCGGACAGCCGCGGATGCACCTACGGCCACCGACAAAAAGGACTTTTGCACGGCTCGAGGACGGCACACGGCAGCCGAGGATTCGGCGCGGACGGCCACAGCAGGCAGCCGCAGATGCACCTGCGGCTGCCCTGCTGAACTCTATAGAGCGGCCATTTCCACCCGAGAAGAAGAAGAGAGGAAGAAATTTTAGATTTTAGAGAGAGAAAAAGGCGAGAAATAGAGAGAGAAAGCCACGGGTTGGCCCAAAATAGTGAGAAATTCAACTTTCTTTGCTCAAACACTTGATCAATCTCTTGTTATTTGCTTGATAGTGGAATATATAACGATTTTTGAAGGGTTACAAGGTGAAAATGAGCTTTTATTGAAGTTTTATCTTACTTTTTTCTTGTGATTTCTTGATTTTGTAGATCTATTAGATTTAATCCGGTTATTTTACTTTAGTAGTTTAATCGGTAAATATTCGTTTATTTGTGCATTTGTTGGGTGGATCTACTGTAGATCCGAAAATATTTAGTGCATTGCTATTTAAATAGTTTGATTCGGTGTATTTTAAAGTTGGATCCAATGTAGTCAATATATTATAGATCTATGGATTAGGGACGATTAGAGAGGATTTATTGCGGATGGAATCTCCTCCTAACCTCCCGATGATATCCTTTTAGTTTATTTTCTAGCTTTTACGTATGTAGCGATGACGATGCATTTGTATTGTAAATATGTAATTTTTGGGCCTTAAAGCGATGTCGGTTCGAAAATCGGGTTTAAGGCCCCATGATAGTGAAATGTGCGATTGTGGGCGTTTGGGGTTATTTGGATGGCTCACATGCCCATGAATAGCTCCAACGTTATTTTTAATGCTTGGTTTTTTCTTTTCGACGCAAAAAAAGAATTTTGGAATGAAAAGATGAAGATTTTCATAAAATCAATCAAACTAGGATATTAGATCATCCGTAGGCTAAAATAAAATTGTAAGTGTCGGATGAGCTCTATTCCTATTTGGCGAATGATTTGAAAAATATGTTTTACAAAATATCATCGGTTTTATTATCGAAACAAAAAACAATAAAAGATGAACTCTTCGATTAAGTCAAATCCTTCGTGCATAGGGTCAACGAGATTTATGAAGCACTTGCAAAAATAAAACGTTCCAACGACATTCATTTAGGCACACACGCACACACACGCGCACACACACATTTTAGGATTTAAAAGGATAGGAAAACATCAAGATTGCGGTAACCGTGTTTCACGAAAGTCGGGGGGTGCTTAACACCTTCCCCTCGCTTAAGCAAGCCCCCGAACTCTATGAATCTCGGTTTGCAGACCAATTAACTCGGAGTCACATATGAGCTAGCGATTACGAAAACAAAATTCGGATGAGTTGGTACATCCATTTCAAATATACCAACTGGCGGCTCTGGTCAATTGGCTCATAAAGAAATCGATCTTTCAAAACCCGTCGACATTAAGCCGACCCTTTTCAAAATCACATTTAATTTAAAAGGCTAAAATTGGAAAGGGCATTTAATTATTAAAAAACGAAACGACGAAAATCCCGGCGTCGACACCCATTCACACATTACTTAAACTATAAGGCAATTGATAATGAATTTTTATACCTATTTATTTAATATTTTTAAGCTTAATTATTTGTTAGTTCTTAAGCATTTTAATTGATTTTAGGTAATTTATTTAATTTATTTCATTATTATTATTTTTAGTATTTTTATATTATTTTTAATTTATTTATATTTAATTTTGTAGGAAAAATAAAAGGAATGGCAAACCTGTAATTAGGGAGGAACTCAAGACCGATGACATTTTCGTAAATTTAAGCAAAAGGTTGGCGCGCCTGGTGCGCACGTGGAAGGCCAACAATGTTAGAAGCGAACGACGCCGTTTGGCATTGGCTAAAATCAGATGAGCACGCATGGCGTGAGGGGTTGCAAGGCAGAGGTACTACGTCGTCGTTTTAGCTGTGTGAGAGAGGAATAAGGCCCGCACAATGCATGGGAGGTTGAGGAATGAATCTGATGGCGAAGAGACGTCGTTTATGGAGCAAGAAGGAGTTAGACAGGCGCCATACGCGTGGCCAGGCACTGACTTGGTCAATGCACACGAATGCCATGTTTGGTGAGCACGTTAATGCTGCAAAATAGGATTTTCGCATTTTATTGTTTTAATTTGATTTCAAATTGGATTTCTTTTCCAGTTTTGCTTAGGATTAATATTGTACTCTTATAAATACACTATGAGAGACTCTTATATTCATATATTAACGTAATTTTAGAGCAAAATATTATATTAGAGTAGATTAATTTTATTAGTTTAGAAATAAATATTTAACGCGAAAGATTCAAGAATTAAAAGCGAAACTTGGGAATTGAAGATTGTGATCCGAGTGACAGCCGGATATCAAAACATATATTTGATTTCTTTTTTTTACGTTTATTTTTGTAATTTTGGATGTTGAATTATTTGTGGATAAATTATTATTATTTAGTTATGAATTAATTTTATATTGAGATTGCAATAGAACCCAATGCGTAGTTTAATTTAATTTATTTTCTTTTTAATTAATGATGATTATATATGAATTGTTTATCATATTTTGGACATTCATGTAATTAATCAACCGCAGTAATTAATTAGGATTAATTTATATAAAATTGGAAGAGGGAGTATAGATTTAGATTTGAATACGATAACATCTATTCATAAAATCTGAAAGGGTTTATATGATTAGTATATAGGATAGGAATATACCTATGTATCATTTGCAGCCATAAAGAGAATCTGAGCTTAATATTCTAATTAACATATTTCATATAGGAATATAGTGATTTAATTAATTAGAATGTTCCTTTTTAGTTCTGTTACCTTAGGGTCAGATTTAGAAGGATTTGTTTATATGTCATTGGAAGATGCGTATAAATACTATAAAGATTCTCAGTTAACAATTTAATGTAATTAATTAATTAAAAAGAGAGTGAATATATTTAAATAAAACATTGGGAGAAATTGTGATCTTAAATATTTAAAATATGATTTAATCATTTTCATAAGTTTAATTTAGTTGTTAATTTTAATTAGATTTTATTCCACAAGTTAATTGCGATTGTTTAAGTAAAATCAATTTGATATAAAATTAGTATTTGGTGATTATTATTATTTAATTCTCTATAGGAACGATACTCTATTTACTAGTATATTACTTGTTAACCGTGTATACTTGCACACATATATTCATATAGAAAATACCCAACAAGTTTTTGGCACCGTTGCCGGAGAATTAATTTAATAAATTTTGTCAATATTAATTTTAGTCAAATTAGTTTTAATTTAAACTTATATATTTTTATTTTATTTTATTTATTTATTTTTATTTTTTATTTTCAGGTACGATGGCTGCATTTAATTATCAATAGTCTTTTAAGAGGATGACACAACTGAGTGTGGCATAAATAGTTGACCAATAGACTATACAGTTTGTGGAGCTTGAAAGAAAAATTGAAGCCCTTGAAAATCAATTCGTTCAGAATACCTACAATAAACAGTAATATAATTACACCCTAAACTACTATCATCCGACTTGGCATGATTATCCGAATCATTCATGGAATAATAATGATCAAGCCCAATATTTTACTCCAAAACAATCATACCTGTTAGAAGTTTCATATCAACCTCAGTCGTACGAATTCTCATATCAACAACCTCCACTGTAGCAAGAGAAAAAATTAAATTTGGAGGAAATAATTGAAGAATTAATATAAGGTTTGGAAATTCAAAGAAAAGAGGATGAGATTCGAAGGGAACAACTTGCCAATCTAGTCAATAGTTACCTTCGCAATATTTTACCTAGCAATATAGAGATAAATCTTAAGGAGGAAGGTAAACAGTAGTGTGAGGTAAAAACATTAGAAAATGACAAGGAGTTACACATGGCTAAAAAAGTAAATCTTAAGAGGTCTCGTTCAGATAAAAAAGATGATGATGAGGTTGAAAAGAAGAGGGACAAGGTTTGGGAGGAACAAGAGAATGATGAGGATGATTAAGTTTTGAATTTGAAAGGTATTAAGAAAAATCTGATTATGCCTTATGTGCAACAAATTCAAAATTTTGAAGAGTACTACCGGGTTGACTTTGTTGAAGACCATGATAACATGGATGAATTCAAGTTTGGGGGTGGTTCGCAATTTTGAAAAAATGTCATGGAAATCAAAGAAAAAAAACAGAGAGAAGGCATGAAAAGATAACTTTTGCGATTGAGTCTGATTGAGAGAAAAATGAGTAGTCAGGCTGAGACTTTAAAACAAGCACTTATTGGGAGTGTGAGGATTTGAATTTTCAGGATTATTTTAATAATATTAAATGAGAATTTAATTAACAGAATTATCAAAGTTGTTTAAATTATTTATGATGTAAATGATTTAAAGTGTATGAAGGGATTTAATCGATAAATAAAATTGGTACGGAAGTGGTGTTAGATTATGTTGTTTAAAAATAATTTATGAAGAATAAAAGAAAATTCAGGTAATGGTACAATAAAATTGTACAATTAAATTGTTATGGAAGTGCAAAAATTATTATTTAAATAATGTTATGTGGTAATGTGAAATATATGAAATTAGATTTGTATATATATATATATATATATATATATACATATATATATATATGTATTTATGTTTAATTGTTGTAATTATAAATTTTATTAATTATGGAAATTAATGGATTAATAATTAAATTAATCCAAAAAATTATGAAAAGTTAATGAGGAAGTTAGTAAAATTAGAAATATTGATTATATAATTAATCAATAATTATGGTGGAAGTTTGGAAATTAATAAAGAAGAAAAGTAATTATATAAATTATATAATAATAAATTATATAATTTATATAAGAAAATTAAAGTGAAATATGAGAAAAATAATAATTATATAAATTATATAGGAATAATTATATAATTTATATAAGAAGATTAAATTGAATAAGGTTGGAAGAAATTTTTATTAATTGTATTGGTGTAGAATGGAAATTATGTAATGAGAAAGTAATTATATAAATTATATAATTTATATAAGAAAAGTTAGTGTAAATTGTAAAGAAATGAAAATAAATGAGGAAAATGAATGTTTTAAGTTATTAAAAATTATATTTATGTATAATGGAATTATTATGATTTTTATGAAGGATAATATTTCAGAAATGTGAACATGTTAATGTAACATGTTGTCCAAATAACGGAGTGAAAAATTATGAAAAATAATTTTTATATGTTATATGAATTATTTTATGAATTTTGGAGATATAAATTACCTCATATAATTACATGCATGGCATTATGCGTGTACAAAATTTGTCGAGTAAAATACCTGAAAAATGTGTTAATATTATTTATAAATCATGTTATGATTTTTAGTGAATTAAAATAAATATTTTATATACATTATATAAAATATTTATTACACAAAATAATTATGTAATGTATTAAATTAATATTGCATGCTTGATTTTGGAATTTTCGAGAAAGGAATAAGTCGGTTGTGGCGTAGGAAGGATAAGTCAGTGGTGTATTTTTTTATTCAAAGAGGTTAAGTTGGTTGGGCTAATTAAGAGAAGGAAAAAGGAATAAGCAAGAAAAAAAAAAAGGAAATACAAAATAAGCTCTCCTTCTCTTTTTGCTTTCCATCCGGCAACGCCACCACCACCGAAAAATATGACCACCAAGGAAAGAGAGATTTTTGGAACCATCAAGGGAAAAATATTAAGCTTTGAAGAAGGTATAAAAATCATTTTATATGTTTTATTTTGTATTTATGGTGTTAAATAAATTTTGTGAAAAATTTGTAAATAATTAGAATAATTATTCTAAATAATTTTTAGATGTATATCTATGAATTATATAATTTTTGGAGTGATTATGTTGTGGAAATTGTGAAGAAAATTGGATTATTTTTGGTTAAGTTGGCTACTGTTCGCGAAGGAAGGAAGAAACAATTTCTGGGCTGTCCGCGCATTGCGCGACAGCCAATTCTTTCCGAAACCGGGGTCGAAATGACGCCGTTTTGGGGCGTGCGGGAGTAAGGGTCGCGCCATGCGCGAGGGCTCTGGAAGCGGCTTGAAACGACGCCGTTTGGCGTCGGCAGAAACAGGGGGCCGCGCATTGCGCGGTCGGCACCGCTAGTTAATTACCAGCGTGCCCCCTGCCCTTTTCTTGAAATACCGAACGTGTCCCTAGAGCGCAGAAATTTCAAAAATGCCCCTGGACTTTCCGGTTATGTCCCTAGCGTCGCGAAAATTACCAAAATGCCCCCAGAAAGTGATTTTTAATTAAATAAATATTTAAAAATTATAGAAAATTATAAAAAAAATACTAAAAATATAGAAATGATGTTTGGACATTAAATTTAATATTTTTATAAAAATATTAAATATTGGGGATTAATATTTAAATATTTTAAATATTAATCTAATGAGTTTAAATGTTAGAAAATGAATAAATGAAAAATTTGGACAACCGAATATGCTAAAATTTATCCAATAGGCCGGGTTGTCCATAGTGAATGTATTTGATATTAAGTTAAATTAATATTTTAAGGAACGAGGTTAATGTAATTAACCATATTAATTAATAATTAACCCGGTTAAATTGTCGGGTAGGGTTAATTACATTAAAGATGATATTAATTTATTAAATTAATATCATGAGAGGATGAATAATTATTATTTGATTATGTTATGATCATAGGTTGTACGAGAAGCATTATAGAATGGGTATTAATTAATTCTACAATCCAGGCAAGTTCTTCAGTCCTTTAATGTTAAATGTTGTCTATTATGATATGTTAATACTTGTTAGATGCATATAAATTATGTGTTATGTGATCTGTGGAAAAATATGACAACTATGTGTATTTTGTGCAATGATGTGAGATATATTGCTATAGTAGAAGCACAACACATGATGTATGACACACACAGAGCATGCTATGCTATGTGCTACATGAATCATGAAAGGTGTAAACTGTTGAACTTGCTGAGCCGTTGTGCTCATTACTTGCATAATATACGTTTTTGCAGGTAAAGAAATAAATTTCAAGAATATCAGATTATATTAGAGATGGATCTCCCTATAAGGTTGTGAATATAATTGTTATATTCTTAGTTGTATAACTCAATGTGGGTAAATTGCAAAGTTTACATTGATGTTTTGTATGTACATATATGATGGATCCGGATAGGATAAATAGTCTTAATGTATGAACTGTAATAGTTCAATATAATTGTTACGATAGAAACTATGATATGTCTAATTAAAGATTATGAATCAAGGAATAATTGAACGGCGGTGAACCATATTAATTTGTGAATGTTGAGCTTTATTGAGCTTTACGATAATGGTATAGAAAGAAAAAGTGAAGGTTGCGATCCAGGGAATAGGATCTAAAAGTTAAATTTTAAATGTACAAATATTTTAATACAATGATTGAATTGAGAAAAAGAAAAATTTATATGAGAATTTTGATAATTGATGATTTTAAAGTCAATTAACGGATCGATTAAAGTGATTAAAGATTTATTAATGGACCGAAATTTGGACGTTAAGAAAATAATGTTTAATAAATATGAAATTTAAGATAACAAGATTGGTCGAATTTCGGGGTCATTACAGTTGGTATCAGAGCTAGAGGTTATAAACCTTAGGTAAATGATACCTTAGGCTATAACCTTAGTAAGAAGGAGTAAAGTTAGATGCGTGTTCTGAAGGCCCAAGCGTATAGTAATCTCGTGACTCATGATTGTATGGTGGAGCCCCTTTAGCAAATGAGCGACTATGGCCTGACTAGGACAAGCTCCTCAACCCATATGATTATGGTAAGTTCCTGAGCCCAAATACGTGATAAGTTTGATGAACATGAGGGGATTAGAATGGAGGAATAAAAGTTGAGAAAGGTATTCTCAGATATTGGCTAAAGTGAAGGAAATATGAAAGAGATAAGATTATAAGGAAGAGATAAAGATGTTACGAAAGATTTGAATGAAGGTAACGAATTGAGAGAATTCATAAATTCAATTAAGAATATGTCTGAAAGAATATTTGAAATGATTCAAAGATGAATCTCAAAGAAAATCAGGGGACACCTGATTCAAGCAATAAAAAATGACAAGGTAATCCAAAAAGCATAGGAAGAGATCATAATAACATGATCAGGAACAGTAAGAGGATCATACTACGATACGATCACAAGATAAGGAAAGCGAATGAGGAATAAATTGTAAAGCAAGATTATGATGGGATCTAATGAGATTGTGAAATAACAGAGAGACCTGTTAATGGTCTAAAAGGTATAGCTTGATGCTATAAAGAGATATGGTACTATGAAATAGTACAAGAAGAATTCAGAAAATGATGAGACATGAATGACAGAAATGTTAAGATAAGGGGGCAGGAAGCTTGGGTACGAAATTTTAATTGAGAACTCACGTGGTGACTGAATTGCACAATCCTTTGTATGGGCAGGGGATTTGTGTTTACTTAGTTACTATGTGATAATCATTGAAATGTTAGAGTCGCGTTAGTGGTATGATAGACAGATAATATTAAGTTTAGGCAAGAGTTCTTAAAACTCATGCATATGGTAAGTCCATGACTCATAATCGTATGGTATGTTTTGAGCCGCTCAACATATGGTCAGTCTTTAATATGTTCTCAGACTACGTATTGCTAGGACAAGCTCTGAAACTCATATTCTTATGGTAAGTTCTTGGACTCATAATGTGTGGTAAGTTTGATGAACTATACGGGGGTATAGAAAAGTAGGAGTAGTTAGAAATTTTAATATGATAAATAATGATAGTCCTAGCAATAAATTTAGTAATTAAGTGAAGAAGCAGAAGGTGAATGTTAGGGAATTTAGGATATTCCCACTCTTCTAGCTTTGCTAGATTTCAAAATTTTTGGCCTCAAGCTAATTTGGCATGAATGTGTTTCGAAAAATATAAATGAATTTTTTTTAAGCGATCTAAAGAGTGTCTATGCTACTTGTTTCGGCTAGAAAAAAATATTTTTAACATCAAAATGTATTTCAAAATAATCATCCATGCACCTTTTAGCCCGGTGTAGATGTGATGAATGACGGAATGCTCAACGTGTTGTTGAGACGGTGCAGTACTATTTCGTCATAAGATGATTCAACACCATAAAGTATGGTGTAGGAATTATTAACGACGAAATTCTCAACGTATTGTCAAAATGATGCGGTAACATGAAGTCACAAATGATTTTGATTTATGAAAGTATGTCAGAACTATAAGTCAATGCCATTTGATTCGGCTAGATATTTTGAAAAGTTCTGACATGATGAATGTTTTAAAAATTTATGCGGATTATAAGGTGTTAAAAGAAAGTCTATGCTAATTGATCTGGCTAGACGAGCGTTGAAGAAATATAAGTTTGAGCTATTGATTCAGCTAGAGAAATTTTGTAAAGTATTGAATTCATATTCTTTGAAAGTTATGCCTAATCAAATTATTTTGAATTCTAAGGCTGAGATGAACAAAAAGATTAAGAATGTTGCTGGTTGATCGAATGGTCACCTGGCATAAGAGACATAGGCATTACAGATTGTTCTACTGGAGTGTCAAATTACGGATTAAATATACATCACTTTAATGACAGACTGATCCACTGTCAGGGTTTCAGTATGAAGTACTCGGGGAGCGAAGTACTGTAAATCGGGATAAATGTTCATTCAGCATATCATGAAAGTTTTTCCAAAATATAAAATTTTAAATTTCTCTACTCTTATGAAGATTGGATGGTAGGATGGGGTAGTATTATTTGATGTGAGCGATAATGAAAGTAATAATTGTGAAATGAAGAAATTATGAAATGTGATGGATTAGAAAATTGAAATGTGCAATGACCACGAGAAAGGAAGGAAAGAAAGATATGTGAATGAATGCAAAGGAATTGTGTATGTTGCAAATGAATGAGATATTAGTACATAGAAATTTCGAGGACGAAATTTTTGAAGGAGGGGTGAATGTGATACCCCAGGATTTTTAAAGTAATTCCAAATAAGGATTATGATGAATTAAGTAAATGTTAGTATTTAAAGCCTAGTGTTGAATGATAGAAGTGTTAAGAAATGATTTATGGGATGTGAAGAAGATTCATGAATATGAATTAAGAAGATAATGTTGAATGTGCATAGTATGAACGATGTACAATAGAAAGTATGAAATAAGTGGATTGAATAAGGGTAAGTGCGATTAAAGAAAGTAAATTTTTAGAAAATGAAAAATTATCTTGATAAGTGCATCAAGAAACGAGTTAAAGTTTTATAAATAAAATTTATGGAGAATTATGAAATGTAATACTACAAAGAAAATGTGAATTGAATTAACAGTTGAATATTCTGACAGTTACGACCATTAAGGTGTTATCCATGTAAATTATGGATATTAAAGAGGTAAAACATGATTTAGTTGTTATTTATCTAGGTAAAGGTATAACAAGGTGCTATAAATAAAATACGTATGATTATTACGACAATTATGATTCCGAGGACGGAATCCTGTTAAGGGGAGAAGAATGTGAGGATTTGAATTTTCAGGATTATTTTAATAATATTAAATGATAATTTAATTAACAGAATTATCAAAGTTGTTTAAATTATTTATGATGTAAATGATTTAAAGTGTATGAAGGGATTTAATCGATAAATGAAATTGGTACAGAGGTGGTGTTAGATTATGTTGTTTAAAAACAATTTATGAAGAATAAAAGAAAATTCAGGTAATGGTACAATAAAATTGTACAATTAAATTGTTATGGAAGTGCAGAAATTATTATTTAAATAATGTTATGTGGTAATGTGAAATATATGAAATTAGATATGTATATATATATAATTGTGTTTATGTTTAATTGTTGTAATTAATTTTTTTATTAATTATGGAAATTAATCCGAAAATTTATGAAAAGTTAATGAGGAAGTTAGTAAAATTAGAAATATTGATTATATAATTAATCAATAATTATGGTGGAAGTTTGAAAATTAATAAAGAAGAAAATTAATTATATAAATTATATAATAATAAATTATATAATTTATATAAGGAAATTAAAGTGAAATATGAGAAAAATAATAATTATATAAATTATATAGGAATAATTATATAATTTATATAAGAAGATTAAATTGAATAAGGTTGGAAGAAATTTTTATTAATTGTATTGGTGTAGAATGAAAATTATGTAACGAGAAAGTAATTATATAAATTATATAATTTATATAAGAAAAGTTAGTGTAAATTGTAAAGAAATGAAAATAAATGAGGAAAATGAATGTTTTAAGTTATTAAAAATTATATTTATGTATAATAGAATTATTATGATTTTTATGAATGATAATATTTCAGAAATGTGAACATGTTAATGTAACATGTTGTCCAAATAACGAAGTGAAAAATTATGAAAAATAATTTTTATATGTTATATGAATTATTTTATGAATTTTGGAGGTATAAATTACCTCATATAATTACATGCATGGCATTATGCGTGTACAAAATTTGTCGAGTAAATTACCTGAAAAATTTGGACGTTAAGAAAATAATGTTTAATAAATATGAAATTTAAGATAGCAAGATTGATCGAATTTCGGGGTCGTTATAGGGAGACAATCTAAGTTTTAGTTTTATTTTTTTTTTTAGTAGATTTCTTAGTAGTAAAATTTAGTTAGTTTTTTTTTTTTTTTTTTTGTAATTTATTTGTTTTAATATTTTATTTTTGTTTCGTTTCAGGTTTATTCAATGCAATCCAAACTTAGCAGACGAGGAGGAAAAATGCTACATATTCAGGGAGTCTTTTATTTTTAATTTTTTTTTAATTTTATACATTAAGGACAATGTCTGTTTTGTTTGTAATTTATTTGTTTTAATATTTTATTTTTGTTTCGTTTCAGGTTTATTCAATGCAGTCCAAACTTAGCAGATGAAGAGAAAAAATGCTACATATTCAGGGAGTCTTTTATTTTTATTTTTATTTTATACATTAAGGACAATGTCTGTTTTAAATTTAGGGGTGTGAGGTAAGTTTTGAAAAAAAATTAAAATTTTCTAGGTCTTGTTTTAGCTTAATTTTTGAAATTTTGTAGGTAAATTCACTGTAAATCTTCACGAGACATAACTCCACACTTGGGCTAACCTTGAAGTTTAAAGACTTGTTGCACATACGAAGTGCAATCGTGTTTCCTACGAAAATGGGATAACTTAGTTTTTAAGTTGAGTCTTTTAAGTGGTGAATTAATATTTGGATTTAAATTTTTGGTCGATGAAATTTTTTTAATTTTAATTTAATAATTCTTGAGAAATTGATACATATTTGCACAGTTTAAATTTTGGCTTTTTATTAGTTACTATTTTATTTGAGATCCTGTAAATTTTATGCACTCATATCCATTAGTGTTGAGTTAGTTTTAACTTAGCAAAGGTCTATATGGTTAATTGCTTATGATAGATATTTATGAATTCTATATCTTATTTGATCATAATTTAAAGTAAAATATTAGGCGAATTATAATTTGGGAGAGATAATTTAGGTGATTTTTCTAGGATTATTTAATATTGAGTCTTTCAAGTTAAATTGAACAGAAAAAATATGGAGAGTTGAGATGGAACGTAAAACGCACTCATTCATAAACATATGCAAAAACGAGATGGAACGTAAAACGCACTCGTATTGGTAAAAAAAAAGTGAGATGAAGTATAAAATGCACTTACCTATGAAAGAAAAGAAAGAGAATGAAAAGAAAACTAAAAAAATTAGTTAAATATTTGAGAAATTATGTAGTTAATGCAAACAATAATCCTAGCATGTTTAATGTGTTGAAACCTTTTGATCTTCTTATTATATTTTGCCTGCTTATTAGCTGAAAGATATGAAAAAGTAAGTTTATAGAGTTTTGCTTTATAATTCTTTTATTATGTAATATCTTTTATGAGGTATTTAATTGCATGAACTTATTTGATTTTTAATTAGTTTGATACATTTTGAATTCACACACACAGACAAAGGGTCTTGAGTAAAGTAAGATTAATAAATATGTTAAAATTTTGGGTTTTACACAATTTTAAATTTTTTTTTGAGTTATCATTTAAAAATTTTTGTAAAAATATTTGAGGTTAATAATTTTATTCATATTAATTCATTGCTTGAGTAATTTTGGTTTTTTAGTAGTCTTAGTTTTTTTTGTTTTTGTTTGAGGACATGCGAAGAGTTAAGCTTGGGGGCATTTGATAATGGGTTTTTATAATTATTTATTTAATATTTTTAGGTTTAATTATTTATTAGTTTTTAAGCATTTTAATTGATTTGAGGTAATTTATTTAATTATTATTATTTTTAGTATTTTTATATTATTTTTATTTATTTTTAATTTATTTATATTTAATTTTATAGAAAAAATAAAAGGAATGACAAACTTGTAATTAAGGAGGAATTCAAGACCAGTGGCATTTTTTTTTTTGTAAATTTAAACAATGTTAGAAATGAATGATGCTTTTTGGCATGGGCTAATATCCGACGAGCGCGCAAGGCGCGAGGGGCTGCAAGGTAGAGGTACTACGCCGTCGTTTTGGCTGTGCGGGAGAGGAATAAGGCCAACACAATGCGCGGGAGGTTGAGGATTGAATCTGATGGCAAAGCGGCGTCATTTCTGTAGCTAGAAGGAGTCAGCCAGGCGCCATGCGAGCAGCTAGGCACTGACTTGGTCAATGCGCACGAAGGCCATGTTTGGCAAGCGCGTTAATGCTACAAAATTGGATTTTCCCGATTTATTATTTTAATTTGATTCCAAATTAGATTTTTTTTTTCAATTTTGCTTATGATTAATATTGTACTCCTATAAATACACTATGAGACTCTTATACTCATATATTAACGTAGTTTTAGACCAGAATATTATATTAGAGTAGATTAATTTTATTAGTTTTGAAACAAATATTCAACGCGAAGGATTCGAGAATTAAATGCAAAGCTTGGGAATTGAAGATTGTGATTCGAGTGACAAACGGGTATCAAAACACATATTTGATTTCTTCTATTTTACTTTTATTTTTATAATTTTGAGATGTTGAATTATTTGTAGATAATTTATTATTATTTAGTTATGAACTAATTTTATATTGAGCTTGCAATGGAATCCAATGCGTAGTTTAATTTAATTTATTTTCTTTTTAATTAGTGATGATTATATATGAAGTGTTTATCATATTTTGGGCATTCATGTAATTAATTAACTACAGTAATTAATTGGGATTAATTTATATAAAATTGGAAGATGGAGTATAGATTTAGATTTGAATATGAGCTATATTCATAAAATTTGAAAGGGTTTATATGATTAGTATATAGGATAAGAATATACTTATATATCTTTTGCAGCCATAAAGAGAATCTAAGCTTAATATTCTAATTAACACATTTCATATAAGAATATAATGATTTAATTAATTAGAGTGTTTTTTCTACTTCTGTTGCCTTAGGGTCAGATTTAGAAGGATTTATTTATATGACATTGAAAGATGCGTATAAATACTATAAATAATTCTCGGCTAACAATTTAATGTAATTAATTAATTAAAAAAGAGAGTGAAGAGATTTAAATAAAATATTGGAGAAAATTATGATCTTAAATATTTAAAATATGATTTAGTCCTTTTCATAAGTTTAATTTAGTTGTTAATTTTAATTAGATTTTATTCCACAAGTTAATTGCAATTGTTTAAATAAAATTAATTTGATATAAAATTAGTATTTGGTAATTATTATTATTTAATTCTCTGTGAGAACGATAATCTATCTACTAGTATATTACTTGTTAACCGTATATACTTGCACGCATATATTCGTATAGAAAATGCCCAACAACAATCAAACCAACATGATGGATTTGTAAGTAGCTTTTACAGCTTGCAGTCAACTGTCACTAATAATGAAGATTTGTAACCAAAAATTTATTTTTAAAAATACTCTCTTAGCAACAATGTTAAAACAGTCTATTTTTACATGCATGGAATGTGTTAACTTTCCAAGGACTAAACAATCTATAGTTGTATAGTTCCTCCGACTTTAACAGAGCATCATGTCTAAGCTGATTTTTTCATCTTTTTAAAGAACAGAATTGACTTTATGTGTTTTAACTTTCTAGCACTAATTCAATGTATATGTAATAACTAAGAAAATTATGAACCAATTTATTTATTTATTTAATAGTATCTTCATAAGGAAATGTTATGTGTGGTAATGTATTTATGAGTATGTAACAAAATCACAAAAGCTTGAATATCGACCTTGAATGGTTAATAAGAATATTAATAATCACCAAGTGAAATTACTTGTATGATTAATGAAGAAGAAAATAAATGAATTAATGAAGTAAAACTAAGGTGGGAAGATGTGTATATAATGTGGTTAGTTATAACACAAACCCAATGAAATGTTATGTGGTAGTTTATTGATTCTAATTAATCATGTCGAAATACTTGTAGGGATGTGTGTTAGGGTTTTAATAAAACAAACCCAAGAATCGATAAGTGTTAGGGTTTTATAATCGAAACCAATTTAGTAGACCAAATGACTTTTAAATAGCAAGTCTAATTGGATTATGTATTTTAAATTAATGTGTCTATTAAATGAGCCTAATATGGTAAGTCTAATTGGATTATGTATTTTAAAATTTACTAAATGATATGCATAATTTAATTTAAACTAGTCTAAGTCTTAGTATTATTGAGTCTTGTAAGTTAGTATGTACTAGTCCATCTATGATAAGATAATGAGTCTAATTGATTTAATTGATGGAAGCTTAAGGAAATTAACTAGTAGGCTATTGGATTTAATAAATTGAGTCCAAGCAAGTTAATTGATGAGCCCAAAGGGGGTTAAATAAAGAGTCCGATAGGTAGCCCAAATTAATTAATATTGGGAGCCTTATAAATGTAACATGGGAGCCCAAATGAAATTAAATTGTTAGCATAAACAAGTTAAAATAATAAGCCCAAAGGAATTAATTTTAAGTATCCAAATGGTATCCCAATTGATACATGTGTTAGTGTATATACGTATACGTATATATATGGTGTGATGTCGCAAGCACCCAAAAATAAAATCTTACTTTGAAAAAATAAATATGTAGTAGTGCAAGTAAGAGTCGATCCCACAGAGAAGGATTATTTAATTTTATGTTTTGCAAACCAAAATTGGGGTGGTTTTTTAATTAAAGAAGTAATTTAAATAAAATTAACTAAAATAAATATGCAAGAAATAAATAAGAAGAAAAAACCTTGGTTTAAGTCAACATCCACCATCAAGAATTTACAACTGATCACTGATGCAAGAATAACTCAATTCATATTTTAAATATTCAACGTGGAATAATTACTACCATTCGAATAATTTTTCTATCTCTCCTTAATTTTAGTTAAGTAGAAACAAGCGATCTAAATAACCTTTACTACTAAATAATCTCAGACAAGCGCTAAAGATTTAACCTAGTATAATGAAATAGAGAAATCGTTGAACTAAATAACACAATCCAAGCGTCTTCATTTAATTTAGATGAATATTCTTCCTAAGATAAAATAATCTTTTGATCTGCAAAACAATTATTAAACTTAGTTGCTTCATAAATTAAAGTAACCAAACAATTACGGATTTGATATTTAATTTAGTAGTAGATTTCAACGAATAATAAACTAGTATGCATATTAGCAATTAAACGAATTAATCATAAAATTAAACACAGAAAAATATCCAATACTCAAAATATAAATTGAACAATTAAAATAAATTAGATCTCACAGTGTATAAATCTTGATGGCTTCAATAACTTAAACCAAGAAAAATAAATTAGCTACTCATAATTGTAGAGAGCATCAAAGAAAAGAAGAGGGAATTTTTCTTATTAGAAAAGTTGTGTGTTACATTGTGTGTCAAGTCCTCTATTTATAGGCTCCAAAATCTTCCTAACCCTAATAGGATTTATTATTTCCAAACCTTAATAGGATTTAAAATACAAATAAAAGTAAAAGAAAAATAAAATAATAATTATGCTAACCCTAATTGGAATTAAAATCCAATTTGGAATAAAAAAGTAGCAAAAATTCACGAATAATCTGATTTGGACAATTAACGCACAAGCCAAACACGCCCTTCGCTACAGTGCCGGTCGCCAGCTTCCGCGCATTGCGCGCCCCTGAGCTCCAAACGACGTCGTTTTGTTCCTGTTCTTGCGACTGTTCACATCACCGCGCGCATTGCGCGGTCACTCTGATGAAACGGCGTCGTTTCAGCTGTCGGCTAATCCATCCGCGCGCATTGCGCGGTAGCCACTTTTTTTTGGAAATTACCGAAATGCCACCGGTTCCAACTTCAACTTAATTACGAAATTGCCATCAACAGCTTTAATTACCATATTGCCACTAGATGTTTGCAGAATTTACAGATTTGCCCCAAAGCTTATTTTTCCTACAAAATAAAATATAAAATAATTAAAAATAAATAAAAATAATATTAAAATACTGAAAATAATAAAAACACATAATAATTAATAAAAAACCTAAAATACTAAAAATAAATAAAAACACATAAATAAAAAGAAATATAAAAATACTATAAAATTACTTAAATTAACATAAATTAACTAAAATCCTATAAAACCTATTAAAACCCAAAATAAGCTAAATAATTAAATATTTAAGCACACAATAAACATAAAAACTAAGTATTAGGGAATAAAAATATCGTATAATTTAACCCTATCAATATATGATCATAAAAGATGGAAAAATAAATGTAAATTGGGGGGGATTAAGGAAGGGGATTGCCGCAATGGGAGGGGGGGGGGGGGGGGGACCCCTTGGGGTTTAAAGCTTTAAGCTCCCTAAAAAACAACAACCCACAAAACCGTACCCAATATAACCCTAGTTTTCTTAAATTGTGGATCTTGTTCCTAGTAGATTAAAGGCCTAATTAACCAAGTGTCGATGTATTAAAGAATTTAAGTGAACTTAGCCAAGTCCTATATATAGAGTACTCCCCCAAGCTTGCAAAGTTTGTTAGTCATTTTATTAGTTCACCAAGTATAGAATAGAGAGAGAGAGAGTTGAGAGCATTTGAGCATTTCACTTAGTGTCAGTGTGTGTGTAGCTTGAAACTAAAAGATCCAAAAGAGATTTCTAGTGAAGGTTTCGGGTTTTAGGCATGAGTAAATGTGTATGTCATCTAGTTTCTCAACTTATTTTGGAAGAATAAGAAAGAGAGCTACTAGATCCATAAGGTTTAAAAGTGCTCTCTACTTAACTCTTTTCATTGATGTTGTAGTTTAAAGATCTTTATAGTTTTTACCATGGTTGGTTGTGGGAGATATCTTTGTGTGATGGAACTATTATGAGTTCAAAGGAATAAGGGTGGAGTTTTGATGAAGATCTTGTGATTAATGTTCATCTATGCATGGAATGTGATTTCTATGGTTAAAAGTTGATATTGTTTTAGAAAATATAGTTTTAATGGTTCAAAACCTATTTTTATACTTCATGATAGTAGATCTATAATATTTATGAAGATCTATGGTTAAATATGCTAGATATGTATATTAACATGCCTTGTATGCAAAGAGATTGAAGAAAGCTCATGTGACCATGTTTTAAAATAAAACCCTAGTTTGATGACTAGTTTGTTGGTTTGTGATCTAAGTTGTGAAAGTTGTTTATGTGGTCCTTGTGTCTTGTATGCTAGATCTATGAATTTTGATTGTAACGCAACTTGAATCATTGAAAACGATGTTAAGATGAGTGAGTTATGATTTTTATACCAAAAGAGGTTGATTTTTAAAACCCTAGTCGATCGATCGTGATTTATATGACAAAAACGTTTTCAAAAAGGTGATCGATCTGTAAAATATTGAAGAACATTAAGTTACGAAGATAATAAATCAAATTTGGTGTCTTTTGGATGTGCGTAACAAGTTCTATAGAAGTTTGAATCAAGACAACAAATTTGAAAAAATTAGAGTTTGTGTTATAGCACGCCGCAATACTAGGCTTCGCCGCCGCAACGACGAAGGGTTTTATCCGAGACCATTACGGCGCTAGTGTCCACCACTGTCGGGTCTGTGAGTCCAACATGGGTCAGAAAATTGTCAAATTAAATAATATTACTATGAGACCCAATTAATGTAATTAAAATATTAATTAATAAGTTAAGTGAATAAAATATTATTAAATGATTAATAATATTAGAAACTAAATATTTTTATTAAAGGATTAATAATATTAAAAAATGAATAAAATATTATTAAGCGGTTAATAATATTAGAAAATGAATAAAATATTATTAAAAGGTAAAAAATAAATAAAATATTATTAAACGGTTAATGATATTAAAAAATGAATAAAATATTTTGAAATGATTCATAATATTAGAAAATAAATAAAATATTATTAAATGGATAATAATATTAAAAAATGAATAAAATATTATTAAATAATTAATAATAATAGAGAGAGATTAAAACATTATTAAATCATTAATAATGTTAATAAGTGTTTAAAATAATTAAGTGTATAAAACATTATAAAGTGATTAATAATATTTGTAGGTGTTCGAAATATTATTAAATGATTAATAATATTGCTAAATGAGTAAGGTATTATTCAATTATAATATTCATAAATGATTAAGATATTATTAAATGGTTAATAATATTTGTATATGGTTAATATATTATCAAATGCTGATAATATTATGAAGTGATTGTTATGTTATTAAATGTTAATTATGTAGTCCAAATATTATCAAAGTTTGAGATAATATTATTCGATTATTAAAGGATGTGAATAAGTGTTAAATAATTTAAGTGATGTATAGAAAGATTATTAATGTGAAATAAATCTGTATGTAATATACTGATCGGTAGATCAACATTATTAATGTTAGGTCATCCAAAAGGAGTTAATTTAAGTTGATTAGCAGTAGTCAGCGGGCAAGGCAAGTTCTCTAACCCTACTTAAGTATTCGTGTGCAAAGTTCTTAAACTTAACTTTGTATTTATTTTGCAAAACATTCTAAGTTGAATAATTATTGAAAATTATTCTATATTGTTATAACTTGTTGATATCCGCACTTGGTACAATCGAAGCCTTAAGCTATTAATGAATTATTGAAGCTTTAAAGTTCTTTTGAAATCCATGAACTGTTTAAGAAGAAGACTATGCTAATTGTTCAGCTAGACATTTTAAGTATAAAATCATTCATTTGAATATTGTTAAAGCCTATCCAAATCAATAGTTGGTGCGGTTTCTTATAATAAGACTGAGTAGAACAATCCTTATAAAGGGGTATTATTTATCGGGAAACCGACTTTTACACACCGGATGTCTGAATGTTATGCATATACATTGGGTATAAGATGTCTGATCTCGTTGAGTATCCTATTAAGTATCCTATATAGCCATGCATCTTCCATATTCCATAAAATTTTAGAAAGTGCTCCATCTGACTAGCCATAGACATATATACGGCTTAACATAACAATTGGAATGATTCTCATCTCATCAAAAAATTCACTTATGTTTTTAACTATATTTTTTCTACAGATGAAATGTACGAACATAAAATTTAGTCATCGAATGCAATCAAACACCATAAAACTTAAATACAAAATTGACTAAGGGTGTTAGTTTAATAATTATGACATAACATGTCTGTAGTGGGTGTATATATATATTCCTGTAATGTGTTTGGTTTCGCTAGTTGTTTCAAACATCCCCAATCAATGAGTTTTCCAACCCACAAGCAGTTCTCAATCATTTCACCACCTATCTTATACCCACGTACCAATTACTATCACCTAGAGTTACTTTTCATCATCTAATTTTCCCAGGAATATTTTGCCGTTGGTTTTTAAATTCTTAACTAAATACGATTTCTGGCACCACCATCCATACCATCTTATATGTTACATTAATAATTTTGATACTATAATACAAAAACAAATTCTATCTATTTTTTTTGCATATCCACATATTTTTGTAAGTATTATATTTTAGAAAGAGAGAGAACAGAGGATTTAGCTTTGGCAATTTAAACAGATATATGAATCAAAATAGATATTTGTTAAATTTCAACAGAACACATAAAAGGAGAAATAAATACGTAATTCATCCAGACACATGACATATGCAAATTTCTAACACTGTAAATTAATGTAACTCATCCTGATCTCCGTTTATATACATGTATACATATCAATTATCAAAAATCATACTAAAAATATAGACAGATTTGGAATATATTTGATTCAATTCAAAGCTTTGAAAGGATTCCAAAATTACCTAAGAAATAAAAATACGATGATACTAACTGGGAGTAATAAAATTGTAATGAAATTGATTTTTGAATTGATTATGTACTCAGCCATGGATCAATCTTGCCTCTTCTCTTACCACTCTCCTCCTGTCGGCGTACATAGTATACAAAATAATCAATCTACTGAATATAGAACCGGTAAAAGCCCTATATCTAGTGGATGGAATGAAATTTTTTGTTTTAAGTTAATTAACATTTCAATAGGAATACAACATTTAGTACCTTCCTATTTCATTAATCCAAACGTAGCATAAAGTAGTTAAGAGTCGTTGAACGTAGCATAAAGTAGTTATATATAAGAGAGGTATTAAGTTAAGGGAATTAATATTTTAATAAGTAAAATTTGATATTTTTACAAGTTTTTTCTCACATGAGTGTGTGATCCATCTATTATTCATGTGATTATTCATGTGAGAGAGAACTTGTGGAACTATTATTTTTACTTGTAAAAATATCAATTCCTATAGTTAACTAAAAAAAAAATGGGTTATGAGAGATAATAAGAGTTAACTAAGAAAAATATGGCAGGTAATATGCGAATTTGTAAACTAAAAAGAAAAATATTTCTATCACTAAACTATCACTTTTGAGTAACTTAATTTGGTTCAAAATAGTAAATAACGGGCTTAACTACTTAACCCTTGGCTCTAAGGGTTTGCTCTGATTTGAGCTGCAAAATAAAGAAGACAAAAAGGAATAATAAAGGCTAATATCTGGGTGAAGCCGTTCTAATTTAAGTGTTCACAATATCATAATTCAGCCTAATCTAAAAGGGTTAGGGTTAGGTCAAGTCTAAAGCAGATTGGACCAATTATGTCCCTACAAGTTCGAGCCTAGTTTATACTCATGGTGTAATATTCCGAGCTATTCGAATAAGACAAAGAAAATTCAATATAAATTGAATGATATGAATAAAAGATTTTAAAGAAAAATGAATATAATATTTATTTTGCAAGTAGTGATATTATTTTCTTGAAATAGAAAATATGAAGAATGAAGCTTGAATAAACAAAATGAAGCTAAGTATAACATATACATATGTATGAGAAGATAAATATTTGTATATCATACAAGTATAGGGTAATGTTGTGTGTTAATAACCTAACACATTAATTGAATTAATCAAGAAAACATAAGACATATAAAGCAATAGCCAAACAAAGCTAAATAATTTAAATTAGTTTGGACTAAATGAGGAACAAAAAGGAAAGCCAAGATAAATTAATTAAAGCTCAAGTTATTAATTAACAAGCTTTGGTGTAAGCAAGGGTCTAAATCAATTAAGGAGTTGAGTCTCATGGCAAGCCTAAACAAATAAGTATGTAAGTTAATTGTAAGTCCAAGTTGATGATAGCTATGAGAGTTCTAAAGAGGGAATAAAAAAAGCGTAAGTTCATGATAATTTAGAAAGTTCATGAGAGGAATGTTAAGCAACCCATACTATTAATCAATCAAGCTACTAGCTAAGCCTTGTGTGGCAATGTGTTATGACGCAACCCAAGTTACAATTCAAGCTATAATGCAATGAAAGTTATATGCCCTCAAGCCAATCATATGTTAATATGATAAGCATATACTTTGTAATCTTATTCGTTTATTAATAAAAAAAATTATTTATTTAAAGGCATTTCATTATTCATGATTGATTAGTTGAATTAATTAAATGGATAAACCCATAGTTTTGGAGCAATGCTTTTAGAATCATTATGTTGATTATGCTAATGAGATCTAAACTCTAGATAGCTCAAAACTAAAATGTTTCTAATCGTGGGATCACTAAAATGAGAATTAGTAAATCTGGATAGATTAGTACATACTATGTTTGCTCTTATGAAGATAATGATTGATCTCATAAATTATTTATGTGGAGACACTAAAGTAAGTAATATAGGTGCTTATTGGATAAAAAATTCACTGAACGTGACTCGCTTACAGAATACCTAATGGAGTTTTACTTGCCTGTCAATATGAGTTCCTAATGTGATAGTAGTACAAGTGATCATTGAACTTGAGATCATAGTTAAAGGGGATTTTTATATTGTCGTGTAACCAAATTTACGAAAGAAATCTAAATGTTATGCATATACAAATAACATAAGAGGACTGATCCCCTCGAGTGTCCCGTTGTTTTTAATAAGGTGTCAGATATTGTATGTCTGTTCTACCTTAGTAGCAGTTCATAGTCATTAAAGACCACTCAGCAATAAAGAGTCAATCTATTCTTATATTGAACTTTGATTCTTGATATATTGCACAATTGTTATTGTTGAAAACCTTGAAGTTATTTCCTTTCATCATGATATATATTATGTTGTTTATAAACTTGCTGAGCCATTTAGTTGCTCATTCTTGCTATATCATGACTATATTTCAGCTAAGCCCGAATGTTACAAACCAGACAAAGGCAAGGGGAAAGCAAATGCGTAGATTAGTAGATACATTCTAAATTTAAATTACTTTTATGTAATTCCTTTGTAAATCTTTTGCATTTCCCTTAAGATATGTAATGTTACGATTAAGGTTAATAGACCTTGGGAAGTGTAGCCTTTTTATAAGGAACCTTTTGTATTATTCTGCGAAGTTTAAATGCAATATATGTATTTAATTGTCAGTAAGAACCAAACCCGAGGTTAAAGAACCCGAATTTGGGGTCGTCACAGGTTGGTATCAGAGCTGTAGGTTAGAAATGTTAGGATTGCGAAACCTATGTTATAACCTTAGTACTAAACTCATATTGAGTGTGTTAGGAGAGGAATCAGAGAGATTCATCATGTTGGGTATTTTTGGAGGTGGATTGAGAAAATCCATTGAGCCGATATGTACATGATAAAATATCATTTCATTTCATCAATGAGTATATTTTATTGCTATACTAACATGTGTTATTTTTATGATATAGGATGACGGAGATTGGACAGTCTAGTATTGCTGTGGAGGAGGTGATCTATACGGATATCCATATGGATACCGCACAGCCACTGGTGGCTGCACCTAACGAGGAGCCTGAGTCAGATCCCGAGGAGGGAGACCGCGAGGAGCCCGTTTGGGGCGGAGTGATGAGGCCATACAGTGAGGATGAGGCCGAGGAGTCTGAGGAATCTGAGGACGGGGAGCCAGCAGAGTACGCTGATGCCATGGGCACTACTGTCAATGACATCATTGATACGTTGACTATGGCGAATGACGAGTTAGAGGATAGGGTTCAGCACCTGGAGGAGCAGAACTAGATTCATCAGTAGACAGAGGGCTAGTATTGGGACACAACTTACATGTTCTCTGGCGAGAACAGGGAACTGAAGGCGAGGATGGCCGAGATGGAGGCCAGATTAGTAGCAGTTGAGTTGAAGATTCAGTAGTCACAGGCAGAGAAGGAGGCCATGAGAGGCCAGTTACATCAAGCAGTGGATGCGAGGGTTGATATGGAGATCCAGAGGGATACAGCTCACGGGCAGATGCTAAAGCTGGAGGATGAGGTTAGAGAGAAGAGGGTGAAGATAGACAGGCTCAGTTATGTCTATCGCTCATCATTCGGTAGATTCCAACGTAGGGTGTACTATTACCCAGCTGAGGAGGGCCATACCATGCACACCATCAACAAGAGTGTGGTGAGGGCTATTGGAGATGAGGAGTACGACGATGCGTTCGTTAAGGGATGTGCCGTTAGTTGTATTAGTTTGATTTATGTTATATGTACATAGATGCAGTAAAAACTCAACTTTTGGTTTGATAGAGGGTTAGTATGTTGTAAATCCCAACTCTATGAAGTTGTGGGATATGCTTATGTTAGATCCCGTCTTTTGTTGTATGACCGGGGTTAGTAGCATTTATAGCAGTATGCTTATAATGTAAAAGTGCTATGCACTATGGTTTTAGCATATGAATATAAATGCATTCCCGTTTATGTTTATATGTGTCGATATGATTAATTGTACTTTAGTTTAAATTGCTTAAGCTACAAAACAAAAGTGAAAAGATGAAACAACTTTATTAATTAAATTTTCTTTATATAGAAAATGCCGCCACATAGACAATTACGGGAAAACCAAGGAGTGGAAAAGTCAGTTAACCACGATGGTGGGGCAAAACCAAACCCTGTTCAAGAGTTTGTGGAGATGCTAATGGGAGCATTCCACGGACGAAACGCAGAAGCTGCTGGAGCACCAAATCCTGCCGCTCCACTAGCTAACTTTAAAGATTTCAAACTGATAGGACCACCCGAATTCCGAGGGACCACAGATCCTATAGAAGCACAAACCTGGTTAGAGGAGATGGAAAAAGTCTTCGAGGTCGCACGAGTTACGGAGGAGCAAATGGCCTCATTTGCTACCTTTATGATGAAGGGGGAGGCCAACCACTGGTGGAAGGCAAACAAGAGTAGAGCCGAAGAGGGGACTATCGCATGGACGCGATTCAAGAAAGTGTTCTTAGAGAATTACTTTTCAGAAAGCACACAAGCCAGGATGGAGGTCAAATTCTTGGAACTCAAGTAGGGAAATATGTCCGTATCTGAATACGCCGCCAAGTTTAATGAATTGGCAAGATTTGCTCCACATCAGGTGGACACTGAGGCGAGACGCGCTAGAAGATTTGAGCAAGGACTGAAGCCATGGGTTTACAGTTGGGTAACTGTTCTCCAGATTACAAATTTTGCAATGTTACTGGAGAAAGCTATCATAGCTGACGGAGGAAATGAAGCCTTAAACAAGAACAACCAGGAACAGAACAAGAAGAGAAACGATGGAGAAAATCGAGAAGGCAGCAGTGGGGGCAGTAACTCGAACAAAAGAAAATGGAACAACAGCAACAGCAGTTTGGGGACACCCCAGGGAAGCGAACCAAAGAAAGCAAACAAATGTAGCCAGTGCGGAAAGAACCACACGGGGGAGTGCATGAAAGGAGGAAACGTCTGCTACAACTGTGGGCAAGAAGGGCACATCGCACCTAATTGTTCCACACCTAAGAGGAAGGGTTGTTTCTCATGCGGAGCTATGGATCATCAGTTGAAGAATTGTCCAAAGAGGAAGAATACCGGAGGGAGTTCTGGCTATAAAGGAAACAACAACAACAAACTTATCATTGGAGGCCCGGTGCCACAGAACAAACCAGTAGCACGGACTTTCAACATGACGGTGCAGGACACCGTGGAATCTAAGGACGTGGTGTCAGGTATTATTCCGATCAATGTTATAAATGCTTATGTATTGTTTGATTCAAGTGCTACCTGTTCATTTGTGACTGATGATTTCGCTAGACGGTTACATTTTCCTAGAGAAAAACTAGAGAACCCAATGAACATAGAAGTTGCTAATAAAAAAGTGATTCCTATAAAGTATATACATATAAATTATTGTGCTGAAATCAGGGGTCAGAAGTTGAATGTGAACTTAATTCCGATACGTTTGGGGGAGTTTGACGTTATACTTGGAATGGATTGGTTGTTTAACCACGGAGCGGTAATTGATTGCCAGAAGAAGTGTATACACCTTAAGACACCGAACAAGTCTAAGGTCGTATTTTATGGCAGCAAGTCATCGAGACAATCTTCTTGCCTGACGATGATGCAGGCTAAGAAACTGTTAAAGAAGGGTTGTGTGGGGTATTTAGCTCATGTGGTGGATACATAAATGGTAAATCCCGAGATGGAGAAAATACTAGTAGTTAGGGAGTTCATGGACGTTTTCCCAGATGAACTGCTAGGTTTACCGCCAGATAGAGAGATAGAATTTGTAATCGATTTAGTATCGGGGATAACACCAATATCGAAGGCACCATATAGGATGTCTCCGGTAGAACTGAATGAGTTGATGGTTAAATTGCAGGAGTTGTTGAATAATAAGTACATTTAGCCAAGTGTTTCTCCATGGGGAGCACCTGTGTTGTTTGTAAAGAAGAAGGATGGATCGATGAGACTGTGTATGGATTATAGAGAGCTGAATAAGATAACAATTAAGAACAAGTATCCGTTTCCACAAATTGACGATCTTTTCAATCAATTGAAAGGGGTGAAGTACTTTTCAAAGATTGACTTGAGGTATGGTTATCATCAGTTGAAAGTCAGGAAGGAGGATGTACCCAAGACGACATTCAGAACTCGATATGGGCATTATGAATTTTCGGTGATGTCATTTGGACTAACGAATGCGCCAGCCGCATTTATGGACATGATGAACAGAATATTTAAGCAATACTTAGATAAATTTGTAGTTGTGTTCATTGAAGATATTTTGGTATATTCCAAGACGGAGGAGGAACATGCCGAATATTTAAGATTGTTGTTGGAGATATTACGGAAAGAGCAGTTATATGCTAAATTTTCAAAGTGTGAATTCTGGTTAGAGAGAGTTCAATTTTTAGGTCATGTTATTGACAAGGAGGGAGTTTCAGTGGATCCAGCAAAGGTAGAAGCGGTGATGAATTGGGAACAACCAAGGACGCCAACGGAGGTTAGAAGTTTCTTAGGCCTAGCGGGTTACTATCGGAGATTCATCAAAGACTTTTCGAAGATAGCAACGTCGTTAACCAATTTGACGAGGAAGACAGTGAAATATGTATGGATAGAGAAGTGTGAGGAAATTTTCAGGAGCTAAAAAAAAGACTTAGTGAAGCACCTGTATTGACTTTACCAGACGATACGGGAGGTTTTACGGTTTACAGTGATGCATCGCACAAGGGACTTGGCTGTGTGCTTATGCAAAACGACAAGGTCGTTGCGTATGCATCAAGACAATTAAAGAATTATAAGAAGGGATACCCTACCCATGACTTGGAGTTGGCAGCGGTAGTGTTTGCCCTTAAGATTTGGAGGCATTATTTATACGGAGAAAAGTGTGAGATATTCACAGATCATAAAAGTCTGAAGTATATCTTCACACAAAAGGAGTTGAACATGAGGCAGCGGAGATGGTTGGAGTTGATCAAAGATTATGATTGTGAAATTCTATACTATCCCGGCAAGGACAACGTAGTAGCAGATGCTCTAAGTAGAAAGAGCAGGGAGAAGTTATTCATATTAACAGAACAAGAACAATTGGTTCAAGAGATGGCTCGAATAAAGTTGGAGGTGAGAAATCCAAATGAGTCAATGGAAGTGAAAGCGAGCCCAACCTTGTTAGATAGGGTGAAAGAGGCTCAAGACAAAGATGAAGAGTGTGTCAAAATAAGGATGAGAATGGCCGAAGGAGAAGAGGTCAAATTCAAAGTGGATAGCATGGGATTGCTAAAGTTTGAAAATCGTGTTTGGGTACTGCTAGTGCCTGAATTACGAGAGGAGATTTTGCAAGAGGTCCACAGTACGAGATACTCGATACATCCGGGGAGTATGAAAATGTATCAAGATCTACGTCAATATTTTTGGTGGACGAATTTAAAAAGGGAGGTAGCAGAATGTGTCAGCCGATGCCTAACTTGTCAAAGGGTAAATGCCGAACATCAGAGACCAAGTGAATTATTACAGCCGTTAGAAATTCCTGAGTGAAAATGGGAGCATATCACAATGGATTTTGTGGTAGGACTTCCAGCAACATAGAAGGGATATGACGCAATTTGGGTGATTGTGGATCAACTAACAAAGTCAGCGCACTTTTTGCTGATCAAGATTAAGTTCAGTTTGGATCAGTTGGCTAAATTGTACATCAAGAAAATAGTTTCAAGAACTGGAGTACCGATATCAATTGTGTCAGACAAAGATCCGTGCTTCACGTCAAAATTTTGGAGGAGTCTTCAGGAAAGATTGGGGACACAACTGAGAATGAGTACCGCGTATCATCCGCAGACTGATGGGCAAAGTGAGAGAACAATTCACACATTGGAAGACATGCTCAGAGCCTGTGTGATGGATTTCAAGGGCAGTTGGGAAGACCATCTACCGTTAGTGGAATTTGCATATAATAATAGTTATCATGCGAGCATAGGCATGCCGCCCTACAAAGCCTTGTATGGAAGGAAATGTAGAATGCCTCTATGTTAGGATGAGGTAGGAGAACATCAACTGTTGGGGCCGGAATTGGTTCAACAGACTGTAGAAATTATCAAAGTAATAAGAGCTCGGCTAGTAGCAGCTCAAGACCGTCAGAAGAAATATGCAGATCTACATCGACAGAAGCGAGACTTCGAAGTGGGAAGTTTTGTGTTCATGAAAGTATCTCCCTAGAAGAGGAAGATCCGATTTGAAAAGAAAGGGAACCTGAGTCCGAGGTTCATAAGACTGTTTGAGATATTAAAGAAAGTGGGTGAAGTGGCGTACGAGGTAGCTCTACCTCCTGAATTAGAGCATATTCATAATGTGTTTCACGTGTCAGTGTTGTGGCCATATAAACTAGACTACAAGCATGTCATATCCTATGAGTCAATACAAGTTGAAAAAGACTTATCATATGAAGAAGTTCATGTCCAGATATTAGATAGGAAAGAGCATAAATTGCGAAATAAGGTTATACATTTTGTCAAAGTCCTTTGGATGAACCACAACGCTGAGAAAGCTACGTGGGAGCTTGAAGAAAAGATGATGACTAACTATCCGTATCTTTTTGAGTAGTTAAAATTGTAATTCCGGGGACGGAATTCTTATAAGGGGGGAGAATGTAATGACCACGAATTTCATTAAACATTGTAATTATAATTATTATATAATTAGCAATGAATTAAAATTTTTGTATTAATTAATTGTGCATTACATAATTAAATAGATATACTTGTGTATGTGTATATTTATTTAAAGCAATGAAGCAAGAGATTATATTTAACTAAAGCAAATCTAATTGGATTATATTTTAAATTCAAATGAGTTGTTAAACTAGGTCAATTAAATTTATCTAGTAGCCCAAGTAATTAAATTAAACCTTAGTCCATGTAATTAATTAAACAACCCCAATGCTTATTTTAATTAAAGTTAGCATAGTTATTTAAATGCTAGCCCAACGTGTTAATTAAATTGAGCCCAAACCAATTAAATGGATGAGCCCAATATATTTAATCCTAGAGTCCAAACTGGAGCCCAATAGGAAGTCAAAATTGGTCAAAATTGTTACATATATGAATATACATATATAGATGTATATATGTATAATTAAAGTAGAAAAATTAAAGGAAAAACGGCTTGGAAAAGGCCATTTGGCCGGTTGGGAGGGGCCCCCACTTGGGGGTTGCTTGATTTTCACGTTGCTTCTAATTTACACTATGACAAGGTTGGCCAATAACCCTAGTCAATCACCTAGTCAATCACAATGTCCATCCATGTAATAGTAAGCTAGATTAAGCTCTAAATTCAGCAACATTGGTGAATTAAGAGAGCTAATAGATGATTAGCATTTGGCCATTTGAAGCATTCCTAGAAAGAAAAATAGAGAGCATTTGAGAGAGAGATAGAAAATACACTTGAAAGTTGTGAGAAAAGGGCTAGAGGTTGAGCTTGGTGAATGTCCACTAGCTTCACAACATACTTTGGTAGGAGGAGAAGAAGAGCATCCAAGAGCTCAAGGTTTAAAAGTGCTCTAAACTCCATACATTTTATTTTGTAGTCTAGAACGATTTTGAACGGTTAAAATCTATTTTTAACCGATCAAAACTTATTTTGATAGTCTAGAAGTATTTAACTATGTAATATATGTATAATCATAGCTTGATGTGATTATATCATGTTTTGGTATATGTAGATTGCATAAAAATGCTCATATTAATTTTTACCCGTAAAACCCTAAATAGCTAAGTGCTACATTTTGCGTCATTTCGAAATGTACAAGTTAAATACTTGATTTCTATGGCTATGAAGTTTTATGTGTGAGTTATAAAACCAACACAACTTGAATCACACAAAAATATGGGAAAACAAAGAAGTTGTGGTTTTTACCGCATAATAAGTCGTTTTGAAACCCTAAGTAGTTCGATCTTAACATCTTGTCCAAAACGTTTTCTAAAAGATGATCGAACCATGAAATGTTGTAAATCAAGAAGTTAGGAACACATCAAAACTGATTTTGTGTCCTTTGGATGTGTAGATTTCATTTAGTACAAGTTTTAATCAAAATAACTTAAGTTGGAAATTTACCAAATTTTGGACAAGAAATGCCTGAGCGCCGACGGCGCTACCTCAGTTCAAAACTGAGTGCCGGCAATGCTCAGGTATTCTGTTTCCAGCGTCGGCAGCGCTGGAATTAATTCATTCCGGGCGTCGGCGACGCTGGGCCAGATTTCCAGTATACCAGGTTGGGTCGGGTCGGTCCGGGTCAAAAAATGAAAAATGTTCCAAAAAATATTTTATTATTTTGGACTCAACAAGAGTATTTTTAAAATTAAGGATAGTTTATGTTAGTTCCCAATGACACGATAGTAATCTAGAAGGGGGGGGGGGGGGGTTGAATAGATTCTTTTAAAATTTCTTCTCTTTGAAATTATCTCACTTGATTAATTCTTTAAATAGAAGTTTAACACAGTGGAATATGATTTAGTTAATCTTTTCTTGAAATGTTAAATTAATAATTCAACAAACAATTATATGACAGATATAGCAAATGAAAGACACAAAGAGAGAGACACAGGGTTTTAAGTGGTTCAGAGCACACAATACTCCTACTCCACTGTTCTGCTCTTTCAGCAGCACATCCACTAAGGATACTTTTACAATAACTGAATCACTAAGATTCCTTCAAGACCCGCAGTCTTGGAATTTTAGTTCACAAAGAACTTTACAAGTCTAACAAACTTGCTTACACTAGCTCACCAAGAACTCTTCAAGTCTAACAGACTTGCTTATACCAGTTCACAGAGAACTCTTCTGGATTGATGTATTTTTGGATGTGCTACTAAGTTGCTTATCAGCTTGAATGTTTGAAGGGCTTAGTAGCAATGCAGGCTTTCTTATCAGTTCAATCTTTTTCACTTCTTGCGTTTTTCTTTTTGTGCAGTGCTACTTTTTCTTCTGCTGATCTTCGTATTTAAGAAGTAAGGGCTTCAGATTTCTTCCCGTTGGATCATCTGTTTGAACGTGTATTTCTTTCCGTTACCTCATAGAGGAGAGCTGCTGAGTATTATATTAATAAAGCTCATTAAAGCTCTGACGAGATATAAATTGATCTGACCTGTTAGTCCAAGTAATGTTGTTTTCCTTTTTCCTCTGGGACAGATATGTCAGTCATAGGTTCCCACTAACTCTTATAGAGTCGTTTGGTCCTCCCAAACTATAGGTCTGATAGGACACAGTCTTTTGACTTTTCTGCCTTGAAAGTCTTCTTTCTGTTCCATAGTGCGCTTGGGTCAGACTCCTGACTTTTGTGACTTGATCGACTTGCAGAGGCTTCCTTTTTGGTTACTTTGATGAAGATTAAAATACTTGAATAGAATGGCTCCTGATCTGAGAAACGTGATGTCTCTTGCCTTTTTGCTCAACGATCTTATATGATCAACTCTTACGAATATCCTTGCTTACGTGAATGATCTGTAAAGGATCATCTCTTACTGATCATCGTAGAGTTTACTCAACTGTTAGAAGGTTGATCGTAGAGTCCAATTTAAGGTTTCTGAGGAAGAACAGTCTGGTTAGTCGTAGAGTCTTCTGGACCACAATCGTAGAGTCCATTCTACGATTGGTTGACTTGATCGTAGAGTCTTCAGAATCACAGTCGTAGAGTCCACTCTACGATTGGTTGCCTTAATCGTAGAGTCTGTTCGAATCGTAGAGTTTCCTTGACACAAATCGTAGAGTTCTTTCTATGATTTTATTACATCAACAGATCAACCTAACAGTTTTGATCTATCTAAGTCTTAGTACAACACACAAGACTTTTATACAATTAATAATAGATCAACCTAACAGCTTTGATCTTATCTAATACAGCCCTTGTACATTATTTCTAATCATCAAATTTAATCATTCAATGTTCAACAATCTCCCCCAATTTGATGATGACAACATTATTAACAGATAGTGATTTTGAACATATTAATATAGGCAAAATGCAAGAGTAATTGAATGCCTAATCATACAGTGAGCAGCTGTATTTTCTAGAAAAAAAAATATGAATTTTATTGATGTTTTTGTCAGATGATACAATTGAGAAAACAACAGAAAAAGAAATAAAAAATGACTTATCTCCTTCTGCTAGGAGGTCTCCTGCCTTCTTCTTCCCTCTGCCTGAAGAATGCTCTCCTTTCTTCTTCAGCTTTTCTTAGTTCTTCTTCCCTCAACACAACTTCTTCTTCTTTAATTTGAAACCATTCCTGTGAGCTAGAAGGTCTCATTGATGAGGAAGAAGGTCTTGCTGTCACCACCTCCTGTCTGGGACGAGATGGTACTGCTTCGAATCTAGGAGGATATATTGAAGTTTGAACCATCCTCATCCCTTGAGGTGCTCTTCCTCTTCTGCTGTGATCTGAGCTAGTTCTTGTTTGCTCTGCTGTGCTCAGTTTCTTCTCCCCCTTGTTGGCATCATTAATTGTTGCTACCTGTTCTGAAAGCTGCTGGATGCCCTGAATAATTTCTTGAAGTTGGGTCTTAGTGGCAGCTACATCATCTTGGTGGGCTTGGAGTCTTTCGTTAGCCATGATTTGTTTTTGCTCCACCAATGACAAAGTGTCATTCGACCGATGTTGTTGTTCTCTGAGAGAGTCCTTCAAGGCAATGATTTCATTACTGAGGAAGGTGATAGATTTATCATTTGTTTCTTGAAGAATAACAATGGCCTGCTGATGTGAGTTCAAGGCTTGCAGAATAATTCTATCCCTTTCTTGGAGATTTTCAGAGACTGCTGCCGTTAGCTGCTTCAGTCTTGTGGAAAATTGGTTGTTCAGACCGGTAGAGAGACCATTGGCAGCATCAATGATGTCGTCCATTCTACGTTGAAGGTTGTGGGATTTCGATGCCAGGTCGTTTTGTATCTCTGTATGGATGTGGCTTGTCAAGTCAGTTAAGCCCTCAGATGTAGGAAGCCGAGATACCTTGTCTAAAATTTCCTGGAGAAGTTGAGATGATTGTCCCTGGTCAGCCGTAGAGCTTGGAATATGAAAGTACTCGTGACCAGAGGTGGAGGGAATATCCTCGTGAGTTAACAGGAGTCTTGAAGATGGAGCCGGAGGAATTGTTTGCTGAGTAGGCAGAATTTCAGGAGAGTCTGGAGGGCACTCTACGTTTTGTTCATGTAGGCTTTCTTGACCACCAATCGTAGATGGTGGGGACTCTACGATCGGGGAAGTGTGGGTCGTAGAGCTTGATGCAGGATGAGTACTTGAGGACTCCTCAAATTTATTGAACATATGTGAAGGTGTATGATTTTGAATGAGGGTTAGAGGAATAAAATGTACCTTTTGCCCTAAAGTTTGTGAAAAGGGGCTGCTAGAGATGAGCTTCTGGGCAAAGAACAGATTCTGAGGGTAGCCTTGAGCAATAATCATCACATTGGGATATGCTTTGAAGGTCCAGAAGAGTTGATCCCATGCATTGTGCACCAGAGCTCGGTGGAATGGCATTAGTGGCAAGAATTTTATCAGGCAGTTGAAGTTAAAGTGCCTTTGCTCATTTCTTCCAACGGCCACTATTTCAATGTCATCCTCTTCATCATTATTCATTGTGGCTGTAGGGATTGAAATGTCATCTTGAGTCTCCCCCTCAGCCAGAGCATCTGCTGGCTCAGGAACAATTGGAAGCTCCCCCTCAGCTTGAGCATCCATAGGCTCAACTGCTTCAGATGACTCCTTTTCGCCTGGAGTAAGGTCAGGTCTTTCAAGTAGCTCCCCTTTAGCTACTGAGCTTTTGTCGGCTAACTTTACTAGCCTTCTTCTCTTTTTCCTTGGCTCCTTTGGAATGACCTCTTCAGCTTCATATTTGCTGCGAGTCTCTCTTCGCAGATCTGAACTCTCATCCCCTGAAGCAGCCTTTTCTTTAGGAGCAGTAACAGGAGCCTCATTTGAAGATCCTTGAGGTTCTTCAAGCTCAGAAGCTCTTTTTCCTTTCCTTCTTCTGACAAGCCCCGGAGAATGCTTGCTGACCTCCTGAGATTCTTCTTCAACAGGAGTGTTCTTCAGAAGTGATGGCCCTGCACCACTCTGTGTACCTTCACTATCCCCTGACCGAGATAGTTTCCTATTTTCAACTGGGTTCCTCCTCCAGTTGTCAAAGAGTTTCTGGGTAATCCTTTTGTTGGTATTGAGGGCTTCTCCTTCATCATGTTCAATTAAATCCCCCAATGATGATCTAAGGAGAATGCTGATGAATCTTCCATAGAACATTTTTCTAGTCCCCTTAGCCTTTTCTGTATTTAGGACCCAATTCCCTATCCATTCCAACAGCAAGGAGCCATAGTTGATGTTTGTCTTTTTGACTATGGCTGTCATTATTTTCAGCTGTATCTCACTGACTGAGTCATGGGCTGAATCTTTACAGAGGAGACATTTTCCTACAATATCTGCTAAAAACTCGTATTTCTGAGGAAATTCTTTCTTCTTCAACCCTTTCAGTGCTGGATTCTTTTGATGGTGCATTCTTCTCAGCCCTTCTTCGGTGCTCATCATACTTAGAGATGTTAGGCCCCCTTGCTTGAAACCTAGGGCTAGGTTGAATTCTTCAGCGGTGAGGTTGAGCTGAACCCCTTTTACAGTGGTGGTTAGAGTTCCGTTAGCATAGGATCCATTTACGTAGAACTCTCGAACACGCTTTGATAGAATCCTTGTATTTGTTCCCAACGCTTCTCGCAGTCCAGCTTTATCTAGCAACTGGATTATTCTTTTGAACTGCTTATCTGCTGTATCGAAGGCTTCAAAGTTAAGCTCATTTCCAGAAATAACTTGAGCAGGTGCCATTTGATAGTTTTTCTGAAACGAGAAGAACGGTTTATCTGAGAAATGATAACTTAGGGTTCGGGATTGAGAGAGAAAAGAGAGAGAGATATATAGATTTTTGAACTTTGAAGAAATGAACGACGTGCAGTTTTCAAAGTATTGAAAACTTCCCTCTATGTTTACTGAGATACGTGACACGTTCTGATAGGATTATTCCAGTTGGTTGATGACCATTTTACCCTTAGTTCCTCAGAGCTTTACGATCCTTAGTCACACAACGACTCTTTTGTTTTTCGTAAGGTTGACTCTACGATTGAGGAATACTCTGCGATCCTTGGATTGAAAGTCGTTGAGTAAGCTCTACGATTCTTGGCTTGACGATCGTTGAGTAAGCTCTACGATCTTGATCATACTCTACGATCCTTGATAATTGTTGATTTAAGTTGAGCATGACCATTACTTTTCTTGCACACTTTTGTTCCTGCAGAGTTAGTATCCTAAAAAATACATACATTAAGAGTCTAGATTTAGCATTCCTAACTCACTTATTAGTTTATTAAATCTTGATTCATCTAAAGGCTTTGTAAAGACATCTGCTAGTTGATCTTCAGTTGGGATGTAGTGAAGTGATATATTTCCATTTTGTACATGATCCCTGATGAAATGATATCTTATATCTATGTGCTTAGTTCTAGAGTGCGTAACAGGATTATGTGTTATAGCAATTGCACTAGTATTATCACAGTATATAGGGATAGATTTTAGCTCAAACCCATAGTCTGCAAGCTGAGTCTTCATCCATAGGATTTGTGCACAGCAACTGCCTGCGGCTATATATTCAGCTTCTGCAGTAGATGTCGATACTGAGTTCTGCTTTTTACTAAACCAAGAAACAAGTCTGTTGCCAAGCATCTGACAAGTTCCACTTGTGCTTTTTCTGTCTATTTTGCATCCTGCATAGTCAGCATCTGAGTATCCCACAAGATCAAAGGAGGACTCCTTGGGATACCATAATCCTAGATTTGGAGTTCCTTTAAGATACTTGAAAATTCTTTTCACAGCTAATAGATGTGACTCTTTGGGGTTAGCCTGAAATCTAGCACATATACATGTAGCAAACATTATATCTGGTCGACTCGCAGTAAGATATAATAGTGAACCTATCATACCTCTGTACTGAGTGATTTCAGTGGATTTACCATTTTCATCTTTGTCAAGCTTGGTGGCAGGTGGCATAGGAGTCTTCATGATAGATGCAGATTCTATGCCATATTTCTTTAATAAGTCTTTGATATATTTGGTTTGATTAATGAATATGCCTTCATCTGACTGCTTCACTTGTAGTCCAAGGAAGAAGTTGAGTTCTCCCATCAGGCTCATTTCAAATTTGCTCTGCATAAGCTTGGCAAATCTTTCACATAATTTTTTATCAGAGGAACCAAATATGATATCATCTACATAAATTTGAACTAGCAGTGTCTTATCCTTATGTTTTCTCAAAAATAAGGTAGTATCAATTCTTCCTCTAGTAAATCCCTTTTCAATGAGAAAGTTAGTCAAGGTTTCATACCATGCTCTAGGTGCTTGTTTTAGACCATATAGTGCTTTATCTAATTTATAGACATAATTTGAAAAAGTTGGATTGATGAAACCTGGAGGTTGTTCCACGTAGACTTCTTCTTGGAGTTCCCCATTTAGAAAAGCACTCTTGACATCCATTTGGAAGACTTTGAACTTCATGTGAGCAGCATGGGCAAGGAAAATCCTTATGGCTTCCAATCTGGCAACTGGAGCATATGTTTCATCGTAGTCAATTCCTTCTTCTTGAGAATAACCTTTGGCCACTAGTCTTGCTTTGTTCCTTGTTATCACACCATTTTCATCCATCTTGTTTCTAAAAACCCATTTGGTGCCAATGACAGGTTTATGCTGAGGCCTGGCCACTAATCTCCAGACCTTGCTTCTTTCAAATTGATTTAGCTCCTCTTGCATGGCCTCTATCCAACTTGAATCTCCTAAGGCTTCTTCGATCTTCTTGGGTTCCTCTTAAGAGAGAAAGCTTAGATAAAAGCATTCATTCGAGGTTGCAGCTCTAGTCTTGATTCCGGTGTTTGGATCTCCAATAATAAGATCTTGAGTGTGATCTTTGGTCCATTTTATTCTGCTAGGAACGTCTGTTCTGGTGCCCTCTTGTCTGAGTTCCTCTAAATCAGCTTCTGGTTCTGATCGTAGAGTTCCAGTGTCTGATGTGGTGTGCTCTACGATTTCCTCTCCTAGCTCAACGATTTCTGTCGCTGGTTCCATGGTCGTAGAGTCGGACTCTACGATTTTGAGTTCTTCGATCGTTGAGCTTGTGTCTGCCGACTCGTTGAAAGGTGATCTTTTCTTTTCAGGATCTGATTCATCGAATGTGACGTGGATGGAGATTTCAACAGTTAGTGACTCCTTGTTGAACACTCTAAATGCTCTGCTATCTGTTGCATAACCAAGAAAGATTCCTTCATCTGATTTTGGCTGGAATTTGGTTAGATGCTTCTTGCCATTGTTGAGTATGTAACACAGGCAACCAAAGGCATGAAAATAACTTATATTTGGCTTTCTTCCTTTCCACAATTCGTACGGAGTTTTCTTCAATGTTGAGTGAATGAGTGACCTGTTTTGAGTATAACATGCAGTACTGATGGCTTCAGCCCAGAAATATTCAGGGAGAGAAGCTGCTGCTAAGAGGGTTCTTCCTGCTTTAATAAGAGTTCTATTCTTCCTTTCTGCTACTCCATTTTGCTGAGGCGTTCTTGGGGCTGAGAAGTTGTGATTTATTCCATTTTCTTCACAAAACAAGTCCATTTCTGAGAAATCAAATTCTCGTCCATGATCACTTCTGATGGCCTTGATCTTTTCTCCCTTTTCATTCATGATCAGTCTGAAGAGTTTGATGAGATGTGAAATAGTTTCATCTTTAGAGCTTAGAAAGAATACCCATGTATATCTGGTGTAGTCATCAACTACAATTAGAGAGTATCTCTTTCCTCCGAGGCTGGTTGTAGATACTGGACCGAATAAATCCATGTGAAGTAGTTGAAGTGCTCTATCATTTGAGTTTGCTGATTTGCTTTGGAATGACGTCTTTGTTTGCTTTCCAAACTGACAAGCTTTGCAGGGCTTTTCTTTAACGAAGTTTAACTTTGGAAATCCTTTTACTAGATCTTTGGAGGCAAGATTTGAAATGCTCTTGAAGTTAAGATGTGATAACCTCCTATGCCAGAGCCAGCACATATCTTCAGAGGCTTTAGCAAGAAAACAAACAGTTTGTTCTGAACTTAATTTAGCAAGATTGACCACATAGACATTTCCTTCTCGAACTCCTTCTAGCTTTAGAGAATTAGTTTTTAAATCTCTAACTTGGCATTGGTTGTTAAGGAAGGTGACTTGATGTCCTTTGTCACAGAGCTGACTTATACTTAGCAAGTTGTGCTTTAGTCGCTCAACATATGCCACTTTACTGAAAGATATTGCACCATTCCCAGTTGAGCCATAACCCCTGGTTTTCCCTGAGTTGTTGTCTCCAAAAATAACAGCAGGTCCATCTTTTTCTTTAAACTCTGATAGAAGAGCCTTATCTCCTGTCATGTGCCGTGAGCATCCACTGTCAAGATACCAGATGGATCTCTTTACCTGCATAACAAATCAATCTTCATTTTGGTACCCATATCTGTTTGGGTCCTGCTTTGTTAGTACCTTTTGGGACCCAAATCTGTTTGATTTTAGATCCTTGCCTTCTATGATATTTTAACAAATATTTATCATTTTTATGAGGGTGCCTATGATTAATATGATATTGATAATGATATGTGTGTATTTGTGACTTTTTGTTCGTCCAGGACTTGTATGGATTATGATTTCTCATAGTCTTTTGCTGATCTACATTCTGCTTCCATACAGCTCTACGATTCTCATGATTCGTAGAGTGAGTTTTGCTTGACTTATTTTTCAATTTTCTGAATCCAAGACCTGTGTGAGTTTTGTTAAAACTGATTATAGGTTTAGCAGAATGTGGATGGGTGGTAGAATCTGAGGATTTGATGAACACAATTCCTTTATTGAAATTAAAGGATTTGCCTTCATTTATCTCCTTTGACTTCTCCATATTGGGTTCTGAGAATAAATTCTCAAATCCCAATCCTGATCTATCAGTCACATCTCTTTGACTTGAGATCAGGGTGTCCATAGATGAACTAGACTTGTTCCACATAGAAATAGTATTTTCTAGTTCCTGAATCTTGGAGACTAGTGAGGATTGTTTATACGTGCTCAACTCATTTATCTCTTTTAGTCTTTTATTCTCAGTTTCAAGATTAGAGTAAAGTTTTGCAGTTTGAACTGAGGCTTCTAATTCCATGCTTATTTTTTCTTTATCCTCTTTTAGATGAGAGTAATCTTTAGATAACCTTCTAAACAATTTTATATATTTGTGCAATTCTGTCATTAAGTCATGCATGCCTTCTCTAAGATCATCAATGCTTAAATCAGGAGAATAGAAATCAAATACCTCATCTATGATGAATTCCTTTTTGCTGCTTCCTTCTTCATTTGCCATTAAGCACAGATTGGCCTTCTGTGGCTCTTCATCATCACTTGACTCAGAGTTTAGTTCTTCTTCTGAGTCACTCCAAGAGCCTTCAGCTATGAAGCTTTTGTCCTTCTTCTTTTGTTTGTGGAAGCTTTTGAATTCTCTTTTTGGATTTGCTTTTGATTTGTCCCTCTTCACCTCTTCTCTCAATGGTTTTGGACATTTAGCAATGAAATGACCTGGCTTCTTGCAATTGTAGCAAAGGTCATTTGCTTGTTCTTTGCTGCTGTTGCTTCTGAACTTCTGAGATCTATTTCTGTTGATGAATCTTTTAAAATGTCTGACTGGCATGGCAGCTCCTTCATCATCATTTGATTCATCTTTGTCAGAGTCAGAGATATCCTTGTGATTGCTTCTGTGAGTTGAGGTTGAGGCTTTAAGAGCAATGTTTTTCTCCTTCTTTCTTTCACCAGATAGATTTTCTGCTCTTTGATTTAGCTCCAGCTCATAGGTGAGAAGATTTCCATATAACTGTTGTACAGTCATTTTGTGCAAGTGCTTTGACTCTCGGATGGCTGTGGTTTTGGCATCCCATTTGCTTGGCAGAGATCTCATGAATTTAATGATAAGATCTCTGTTTGGATAGATTTTTCCATAAGATCTGAGAGAGTTTAGTAGCAAGTTAAATCTCTCGTAGGTGGTTGTAATGTTTTCACCAGAGATGTGAGTGAACATCTCATACTGTTGAACAAGCAGTGATTGCTTATTTTCTCTGACTTCTTCTGTTCCTTCATGCATGATCAACAGAGTTTGCCATACTTCTTGAGCTGTTTTGCAGTTGACAACGTTCTCAAATAGATCATCATCCAGAGATTGAAACAAGATGTTCTTAGCCCTTTTGTCTCTTTGAACATCCTTCTTTTCATTGTCTGTCCATTCGTCTCTTTTCTTTGCTATTAGCTTGCTTGGATCTTCAGTTGATAGTGCAAGCTTCATTGGTATGAATGGCCCATTCATCACTGTCTCGAACAGTTCATCATCTATAGCATCCATGTAAGCCTGCATACGAACTTTCCAGTTAGCAAATTTTTCTTTCTTACACATAGTTGGTCTGTTACCTCCACCGTGTTCCGATCCATTTTTGTTGAGTGCCGTTTGATCTACTCAAGCTTGTAAGGCTTTAGATGTGAGAACCTGCTCTGATACCAATTGTTAGTTCCCAATGACACGATAGTAATCTAGAAGGGGGGGGGGGGGGTTGACTAGATTCTTTTAAAATTTCTTCTCTTTGAAATTATCTCACTTGATTAATTCTTTAAACAGAAGTTTAACACAGCGGAATATGATTTAGTTAATCTTTTCTTGAAATGTTAAATTAATAATTCAACAAACAATTATATGACAGATATAGCAAATGAAAGACACAAAGAGAGAGACTCAGGGTTTTAAGTGGTTCAGAGCACACAATACTCCTACTCCACTGTTCTGCTCTTTCAGCAGCACATCCACTAAGGATACTTTTACAATAACTGAATCACTAAGATTCCTTCAAGACCCGCAGTCTTGGAATTTTAGTTCACAAAGAACTTTACAAGTCTAACAAACTTGCTTACACTAGCTCACCAAGAACTCTTCAAGTCTAACAGACTTGCTTATACCAGTTCACAGAGAACTCTTCTGGATTGATGTATTTTTGGATGTGCTACTAAGTTGCTTATCAGCTTGAATGTTTGAAGGGCTTAGTAGCAATGCAGGCTTTCTTATCAGTTCAATCTTTTTCACTTCTTGCGTTTTTGTTTTTGTGCAGTGCTACTTTTTCTTCTGCTGATCTTCGTATTTAAGAAGTAAGGGCTTCAGATTTCTTCCCGTTGGATCATTTGTTTGAACGTGTATTTCTTTCCGTTACCTCATAGAGGAGAGCTGCTGAGTATTATATTAATAAAGCTCATTAAAGCTCTGACGAGATATAAATTGATCTGACCTGTTAGTCCAAGTAATGTTGTTTTCCTTTTTCCTCTGGGACAGATATGTCAGTCATAGGTTCCCACTAACTCTTATAGAGTCGTTTGGTCCTCCCAAACTATAGGTCTGATAGGACACAGTCTTCTGACTTTTTTGCCTTGAAAGTCTTCTTTCTGTTCCATAGTGCACTTGGGTCAGACTCCTGACTTTTGTGACTTGATCGACTTGCAGAGGCTTCCTTTTTGGTTACTTTGATGAAGATTAAAATACTTGAATAGAATGGCTCCTGATCTGAGAAACGTGATGTCTCTTGCCTTTTTGCTCAACGATCTTATATGATCAACTCTTACGAATATCCTTGCTTACGTGAATGATCTGTAAAGGATCATCTCTTACTGATCATCGTAGAGTTTACTCAACTGTTAGAAGGTTGATCGTAGAGTCCAATTTAAGGTTTCTCAGGAAGAACAGTCTGGTTGGTCGTAGAGTCTTCTGGACCACAATCGTAGAGTCTTCGGAATCACAGTCGTAGAGTCCACTCTACGATTGGTTGTCTTAATCGTAGAGTCTGTTCGAATCGTAGAGTTTCCTTGACACAAATCGTAGAGTTCTTTCTACGATTTTATTACATCAACAGATCAACATAACAATTTTGATCTATCTAAGTCTTAGTACAACACACAAGACTTTTATACAATTAATAATAGATCAACCTAACAGCTTTGATCTTATCTAATACAACCCTTGTACATTATTTCTAATCATCAAATTTAATCATTCAATGTTCAACAGTTTAATTAATAAGTAAAAGAGGATAAAAATTATTAAAGATTTAATAATATAAATTAAGTTAATAAATATTATTAAATAAATAATAATATTAGAAAATTATTAAAATATTATTAAAAGTATAATAATATTATAAGGTCAATAAAATATTATTAAATGAATAATAATATTAATAAAGTAATAAAATATCATTAAATGATTAATAATATTTTATAATGATTAAAATGTTATTAAATAATTAATAATATTAAGAAGGGAATAAAATATTATTAAATGATTAATAATATTAGATAATTAATAAAATATTATTAAATGATTAATAATATTAGATAACTAATAAAATATTATTAAATGATTAATAATATTAGATAATATTATTAAATGTTAATAATATTAGATAATAAATAAAATATTATTAAATGATTAATAATATTAGTTAATCTTAGAAGATTTATAAGGTATTATTAAATTAAGAATAATACTACAAGTCTAATAAAATATTATTAAATTAATAATAATATTAAATAATTGTTTGAACTATATTAAATAGTTAATATACGTTCTTTTTGTTTGAAATATTATCAAGTAATTATAATATTTCCTAAGTGTTTATGTACCCGTAATTATTCAATTATGTGGTTCGCAAGAGTTATAAAGGTCATTATATTTACAGGTATATGATACTAATTTAAGATCAAACTGATTTAATTGTTAAGTCCGTACAAGGATTATTAAATTAAGTTGGTTAGCAGTAGACTACGCACGAGGCAAGTTTCTTCTTAACCCTAACTTATATTTATTGTTACAAGTATTCTTCAACCTTATTTACATTGAGCAATTCAATTGTTGTTGAACAAGTATCTACACTCGTAGTTATTTGACAGACCTTTGAGTGAATTAATTATTGAAAATTACTTCACATCATTATTATATTGTATTCGCACATAGTGCCTTTGCAAATGTTATAATTCAGTAATTTACGAACTGTTTAAGAATGTCTAAGCTAATTGTTTCGGCTAGACAAATGCATGTTCAAATTCATCAAATTGAATATTATAAAAGCTTATCCAAACCATTGGCTGGTGCGGATTCTTATAGTAAGACTGAGAAAGAACAACCCTAGTTAAAGGGGATTTTTATATTGTCGGGTAACCGAATTTGCGCAAGAAATCTAAATATTATGCATATACATAGGACATAAGAGGACTGATCCCCTCAAGTATCCCATTGTTTTTAATAAGGTGTCAGACATTGTATGTCTGTTCTACCTTAGTAGCAGTTCTTGGTCATTAAAGACCACTCAGCAATAAAGAGTCAATCCATTCTTATATTGAACTTTGATTCTTGATATATTTCACAATTGTTATTGTTGAAAACCTTGAAGTTATTTTCCTTCATCATGATATATCTAATGTTGTTGTTTATAAACTTGCTGAGCCATTTAGTTGCTCATTCTTGCTATATCATGACTATATTTCAGCTAAGCCCGAATGTTCAAACTTATCAGATCTTGTCATAAACTTATCATTTTCAAACCTTTTGACATAAGCTGGACATCCCCAAATCTTAATATGCTTAAGACTTGGTTTCCTTCATGTCCATAACTTATATAGAGTCTTAGGGACGGATTTTAAAAGTACCTTATTTAGTATATATGTTGTCGTTTCTAGGGCATAACCCCATAAGGATACTAGAAGATTGGCAAAACTTATTATGGATCACACCATGTATAACAAGTTACGATTTATCCTTTCAGATACACCATTCAATTATGGCGTACCAAGAAAATTCCATTGTGAAAAAATACCATTATCTTTGAGATGATCGAGAAACTCACTGCTTAGGTATTCACCTCCTTGATCTATTTGAAGAACTTTAATACTCTTGTCTGTTTGTTTCTCTACTTCACTTTTGAATTAAGCTAACTTTTCAAATGATTCAGATTTTTATTTCATCAAATACACATATCCAAATATAGAATGATCATCAGTGAATGTAATAAAGTAGGAATACCCTCCTCTTATATGTGTTGTCATAAGTCCACATACATCTGTGTGTAACTCTAACAACCCTGTAACTCTCTCTCCATGTTCACTAAATGTAGATTTAGTCATCTTATCAATGAGACAAGATTCACAAGTTGTATATAATTCATAATCAAATGACTCTAAAAAACCCATCTTTATGCCACTTGTTTAGTATTATTTCATTAATATGATCGAGTCTATAATGCCATATGAAGGTATTATTCATATAATCTTTTTTTTCATTTATTAGTTTGTTTAATTTGAAAAATATTTTCTTGCAAATCAAGTATGTAAAGTCTATCAAGTAATCTAATAGTTCCAAACAAAATATTATCATTATAAATAAAATAACTATTGTTCTTTATTATAATATGAAAACCATCCTTGTCCAATAATGGAATAGAAATAATTCTTATCAAAACTGGGACGGACATAGTAACAATTTACTAGCTTAATATACTTACCCATAAGCAATGCTAAACTATAAGTTTTTACGGCTAATGCAATAATCTTTGCTCCATTCCCCACACGTAGGACTACTTCTCCTTGTTTAACCTTCTACTTCTGCTAAGTCCCTATATAAAATTATATATGTGAGAACCACAGTCAGTATCTAATACCCAAGTAGAACTATGACTTGTATAAATATTTATTTTAATCAGGAATAAACCTGTATCTGTAATCGAAGCTTCACAAAATTTCTTCTGCTTAGTTACTGTAAGATACTACTTGCAATTCTTCTTCTAGTGTTTCGGCTTATTACAAAAAAAGAAAACTCCTTTGCTATCAGGGTCACCTTTATTTTTGTCCTTAACATGTGTCTTTCCTTTTATCTTCTTCTTTTTTGATTTCTCAGAAGTACCTTTGGCCTTCTTCCTCTTCTTGAAAGAATCATCTACTAGTAAGATTTGGTCTTTCTTGGCTTAAAAGTGACTCTCAGTAGTCTTCAACATGTTAAGCAATTTAGACAAGTTGACATCAAACTTATTCATATAGAAGTTCATAACAAATTGTGAAAATGAGTCAGGAAGTAACTACAAAATCAAATCTGGACTCAATTCTCCATCCATGATATTGCCCCAATTGTTCAATCAAATTGATTAGTTTGAGGACATGTGTTTGAACTGTAGTGTCATCGATTATTTTTTAGCAAAAAAGCTCCTTAGATATATCATATTTGGCCAACCTACTTTACTCACCATAAAAGTCTTGAAGGCGAAACAACATAGTAGGCACATTTATTTCCTCGTGTTGACGCTATAACTCGTTACTCATGGAGGCCAATATGATGCACTGAGCCACCTGTACATCATCTTTTCATTTCTTAAAAGTAGCAATCTCTTCCTCAAAGGCATTGTCTATAACATTTACATGGACAAGCGAATTAAGGACATATGCTAGCTTTTCAACAGTGATAATAATTCTCAAATTCTTTAACCAATCCACGCAATTTGGTCCAGTTAATTCATTAGCATCCAATATGCTCTGCAGTGATTGTGAATTACACATAGTAAAATTATGTAAATGAAAATTTTAACAACATTAGCATGCACTCATTTTATTAATCACCAAATTAATGAAGTCTTTATGTAAGATGGTGTCTCCCACTATTTTTATCAAATTATATAACCTTCCATGTATAGTTCGACATATCTAGTTAAAGATCTGTTAGTGAGATTAAGGATCATATTTCATAAATGTGTAGTCTTATGTGTACACAACAAACTGCATCTTTATAAATAGGTAGACAACTTTTTTCAATTACATCAAAACGTAACTCCCTTTTATTTCCCCCCTTAGTTATAGTGGTCAAATGTGTGCACATCCGAACCAAAATTATCTAAGTTAGTTTGACCTAGCATTTTCATATAAGTGGAGAGAAAAATACAATTTTTGTGTGTGCACAACAAAACACGTATTGTTCAATTCCTTATAAACATCCAATGAAATAAAGTTAATATCTCAAATAAGTAATACAAGCCTTGTGCATGCACAATAAAGCCAACATCTCAACATCTTATTGTGCGTGCATAATAAACTCATATTAAATATTCAATACTCTATAATTTTATCAAGCTAGAAGACTACGTCCGACATTCTTAATGTCCTTGAATGTTATAATTTAATTTTTTTTTCTTGAGGGGTTTGTTATTATTAGTCTCATCTTGTTTAGTGAGCATGTAAATATATATATAAATACGCGTCTTATTAACTATATATTAATATATTATTATACATGAGATGTGACGCGTATTTATATATATAGCTAACAAGACGTGTAAGACCCCAAATTTTATGAAATACAAAATTTAATTTTTCTTCACATATATTTTTTCTGAAACAGTAAGTGGTTAAATTGACAAAGTTAAACGTTAAGGATGTTATGTGTAAATTTTATTTTGTCGGACAATATTCGTTTTATCAGGGAATATTCGTTTTGTCGGGGAATATTCGAGTCGTACGACAGCGCCGAAATAACTAATTATTGGTGGACCCCACAACAGAATATTTGTCGGATATAGAAAACGACAAAAATAACATTTTTAAATAAAAATAGTCAACAGTATTATCACTTTTAACTGTTAAAATACTGGTGATAAAAGAAGAGTATCATACGGTATTTTACTGTAGCACACAGTATTGCAGTGTCTCGTATTATTGATCTGATAACGTGGTCATTGCACAGTATTCATCAATAATTATTGTTACACAGTATTTTGCATTATTGATTCAATAATTGTCATTACACGATATTTTTTTTATCATTGAACAAATAATTGTTATTGCACTGTATTTTAAAATTATTGAACCTAATAATAGTCAAAGTAGCAAATATATAGTAATTTATATTATTAAATTAATAATAATCTATAACGTATTTCTTACATTATTGTTTAATTATTATTGTAGCATTATTTTAATATATATAGGACCCACAAGAAGAAAAAGAAAAAAAAATATTATTATATGTGAATAGTAGGTGAACCCTCTATGGGGCCCACATGAAGAATGAAAAATGTGAATTTGCTGGAAAAGAAAAAACAGTCAAGCGGCTGCTGAAATTTTCAGCACTGGCGTGTAGCACGCTAGTTCACCTACCGCGCATAGTATTTTATTTTCTCCTATAAATAGCTTGCTCAACTGAATAGAAAAATCACACCTAAAACATAAAAATTTTCTACAAGTATTTTCTAAGTTTTCTCTGAGAATAGTAAGGTTATCTTGAGTGTTTGTCAACCAAAAAGAGTGCAGAAAATTTTCAAGCAAGTATTTTATTAAAACGTAGTAATTGCACAAATACCTATTTCACACGGTATTCACAAATCTTTCTTTATAAGACTCTTATTTGAGAAGATTTTTTTTTAAAAAACTTTATTTGGAAGATTTATTCTGAAATATTATTTCAAAAATTATTTTTGAAGTTATTATTTTATACTACAAAATTAATATTATATAAATAATTTTGATAGTTCATAATATATGAGTTATCATACACCTTGAAATTTATATGTGATAATTAGTAATTATATTATAAATATATAGGTTGATCAACCTCATTTTTATCAATATCCAGTCACGTGATAAGATAAGGAATATCATCTTCTTTCATCTTCTATTATTTAAACTTACTATGGTAAAGAATACCATCTTTTTTATCTTCCATTATTCAAACTTACTATGGTAAAGGATATCATTTCGTTTGTACTCTTAAACTTATTATGGTAAGTATTGTTCAGTAAAACTTCTGAAATGATTAAATGTTCCTTAATAGTTTGTGCTTCATCTAATATCATTTTAATTGAACTTTCCTATTTTTCTAAACCTTTCTTTTGAACTGTGGATCTTGAATATCATTTTGAATTTCACTCCACATCATGTTAACAATTTGGACATTATTTGAATCTGTACAAAGTAAAATTATAAATTTTTGATATTTATTATTTATCATGTTTCTTCTATTCATCATTTATATCACTGTTATTATTCTAATAATCATAATCAAGTTGTTGTGGATATATTTGGCTTGGGGCACAAATAATAGGATAAAGGCGATATAATGGTGGCGTGTCTTTTATGGCACGTGGTAAAAGTTCTTTTTGGCCTGCGGCAAAGATGAACTGTTGTTTGGTATGATAATGACCAAAGGCTGAAGACTGGTATAATCATGACCGTTGGTGTTATACTGAATGTCTTTGGCCCGTAGTGTAAAGATGAACTGTTGACTTGCATGATTATGACCAGGAACTGTGAAATTGTATTATCATGGCCTGTGGTGTTTCAGATGATAAAAGTTGTTGATGTTTTTCTTAAAAAGATAAGCGAGCGGACATCATGGTCCATATGATTTTCCTAATGGTTGATATTCTGTTGTAGTTATTGATCTGAACTTTGTTTAAGAACTTAACTGCAGTTTTGAATTAAAACTTACTATTTAAATTATTCTATCAAAAACTCAACTGTTGAAGACTAACGATAATTTATTTGTCGTTATCTCAGTCATGATATTCTTTACTGGGCTATTTGAGCTTACCCTTTCCTTTTGTTCCATTGTTTTTCAACAGGAGAGAAGAGAGTAGCTGGGTCTAGTCGGGGGATGGAGTGAAAGTCTGAGTTATAGCTGTATTAGTCTTCATAAGTTGTAAAATAGTGTGACAATAAAAATGAAGACTTAGTTGTGTATTATTTGAATACTGTATTGTGGTACGTTGTACGTTGTATTGAAATAGTTGTTGTGTACTTTGACAACTCAAGTTTGGGTTATGTGGGCCCATATTTGGGGGTGTCACAGTTGGCATTAGAGTTTAGAGATATGGTCTTTAATGGAGATCTGGGGTTAGAATCAGGAGGAGAGAGACGAATATAATCATTTACTAGTGTGTCCTACCTAAATTAGATTTTGTTATCTAATGAGTCGATTTGAATATTGGGATAGGAAGTGATGAGTCAATTTGTTTAACTAACATTTATTTTATGACCACAGTTAAGTATGACATTTGAAAATCATGAAGTTAATTATAGAATGCCCGAAGTGAATATAGCTGAGAATCAAGAGGCCACAAACAATCCTCCTGCCAACTCAGGAAATAATGTTTCTGATAACATGACGAACGATGGATTCTTTAGGAACTTTATGCAATTCATGCAGAATCAAGAAAAAGGAAATCCAGTCAACAATAAAAGTAGAAACGCTGATAATTCAAGGATTATCACCGTTAAGCAATTTAAAGAGTTGGGACCACCTGAGTTTTTTGGGAAGCCTGACCCACTCAAAGCGGAGGCGTGGCTAAAGTAAACGACAAAAATATTTGATGTCATGCAATGTGTAGATGATCAAAAGGTGTCATTCGCCACTTTTATGTTACGAGGTAAGGCGGACCATTGGTGGGACGCGGTAAAACATATCCACCCTTCAGCACTCGAGATGTCTTGGACAGAATTTCAAGAGCTATGTAACGAAAAGTACTTTCCAGAAAGCATATGACATATGAAAGATGTAGAATTCATTAAGCGGGAGCAGAAAAACATGACAGTTTCTCAATATGAAGCTAAGTTTATCGAGTTATCTCGTTTCGCGACTCATTTAGTGGATGATGAAGCACGAATGAGTCGTATGTTTTTGTGAGGTTTGAGACTCAAAATCCGCCAACACCTTAGCTCTCATAAATTTTGTTTGTATTCAGATGTTGTAGATAGGGCTCAAAGGGTGGAACAAGAAAATAAAATATTTTAGCTGAGAGTCAATAACCAACATAGAGAGAGAAACAACAACAACCACAGGAACGAGAACTATAGAGAAGGTAACCATCACTTCGGCGGTAATCCCGCATCGAATAACAGAAGAGAGGAATCCAGTGGAAACAACTTCAAGAAGAAGAAATTCCATAATGATTACAGAAGGGCACCGACACCAGTACCAGCATCGACACCAGTTTCAAGGGGAGGAGATCGACCACCAGTGAGATGTTATAGGTGTGGTCAGGAGAGTCACATCAGCCCAAATTGTACTCAGCAATCCAAGTTATGCTACAGTTTTGGGAAGGAGGGTCATGTTGCTCGATTTTATCCTGTTACAAAATCAAGTCCAGCTGCAATGATGATACCAAAGGCTAGCGCGAATAAGGAAAAATCTGTAGTTTAAGGGGGATTTTTTGTTGTGACATCCCAAATGGAACAAAATTTGAACGAGGTGATAACCGGTAAGCTATTCATAAATTCTCATGAAGTCTATGTCCTATTAGATATTGGCTCTACCCATTCTTTTATCTCACCTACGTGTGCTCAACGATTAAACTTAACTCCTGAAAATTTGGACTTTAACTTATCAGTTGAAACCCCATTAGGAGAAATAGCCATTACATCTACTGTATATAAATCTTGCCTAGTTCAAATCAACAACCTCACATTACCCATTGACCTTATTTATTTGGAAATGCATGAATTTGATCTGATTTTAGGAATTGATTAGCTGACTATCTATCATGCTAAAATTGATTATTTTCATAAGATTATTAGTTTTCATATTCCTAATCAACCTGTCATGCAAATTCAAGCAACTAAACCATTGAAATCTGTAACTGTTATTTCTAGCCATAAAGTCATTCGTTTATTAAAAAATTGATGTTAAGCCCTTTTAGCTCATGTCACTTATTTAAACAAAAAACATGTCAAACTTAAATGATATTCCCATTGTTAATGAGTTTTCTGACATTTTTCTTGAGGAACTTCCTGACTTACCCCCAAACCGTGAAATTGAATTCTGTATTGATCTTGAACCTAGTACTAAGCCCGTTTCCAAAGCCCTATACTGAATTTCTCCCATTGAACTTTAAGAGTTAAAAGTCCAACTACAAGAATTGTTGGATACTAGTTTTATTCCTCCGAGTGCATCACCTTGGGGTGCTCCTGTTCTATTTGTGAAGAAGAAAGACGGGAGTATAAGATTATGCATTGACTACCGAGAATTAAATCATGTCACCATCAAAAAAAGGTACCCATTACCTCGAATTGATGTCATGTTTGATCAATTACAGGGTGCTTAATATTTCTCAAAGTTCGATCTCCGCTCTGGATATCATCAGTTAAAGGTTAAGACTGAGGACATTCCAAAGACTGCTTTCAGAACTCGTTATGGGTGTTATGAGTGAGTTCTTAGTCATGCCTTTTAGACTAACCAATGCTCTTACAGCTTTCATGGACATGATGAACCAAATATTCAAAGAATATTTGGATCATTTTGTGGTTGTCTTTATTGATGACATCCTCATATACTTCAAGAGTCGTGAGGATCATGAACAACACGTTAGATTGATACTCTAAAAGCTTCGTGAGAACAAATTATATGCTAAGTTGAAGAAATGTGAGTTCTGGCTTGAGGAAGTCACATTCCTTGGACAAGTGATTTCTAGTTAGGGAATATCGGTTGACCCTGCAAAGATTGAAGCAATACTAAATTGGGAACAACCCAAGTTAGTAACGGAAGTCCGAAGCTTTCTGGGCCTAGCTGGTTATTATCGGAGATTCGTAGAAGAATTTTCTCAAATCACCACTCCATTAACTCAGCTTACTCGGAAAAGCACCAAATTCGTATGGAGCGAGGAATGCGAGAAAAATTTCTAAGAACTCAAGAGGAGACTTGTTTCAGCTCCTGTTCTGACTATACAATCAGGATCGGGAGAATTTGTTATCTACAGCAATGCTTCAGGAAAAGGTCTAGGTTGCGTTCTTATGCAATATGGAAAGGTTATAGCCTATGCCTCTCGACAACTCAAAGATTATGAGAAAAATTACCCTACTCATGATCTAGAGTTAGCAGCGGTCATTTTCGTGATCTGGAGACACTACTTGTGTGGAGAAAAAGTGGATATCTATACGGATCATAAAAGCCTTAAGTATTTCGTCACTCAGAAGGAACTCAACATGTGATACTTCTTGTGACGCCCCCAAATTTGAGTTCCTTGAACCTCGAGTTTAGTACTTACAATACTATTCTACCATTCATTCACATCTATTCATTAACGAATACAATAACTTAATTTATAATATTACATAACTAGCCCAGGTTTACAGACCTTTATACATTACAAAACATTAATTAAATGACATATTACAAAATTATTATGTCTACAAAAGTCTAATATCTAGACCACTACTGCTTGCTCGCTTTTTCTTTTCCTTTATCAGTTCTTAGACCTTATGCTTGCTCTGGCTTAGCTGAAATATTATTTTTGAGTAAGAATGACCATTAACTAGCTCATTACGTATATAAACACGTAACGACATAATATCTCATAAATAATGAAAGAAAATTTTTCAAATAACTTTAATCAATTCGACACTACTGTGAAGAAACTTGAAATCATAACATAAAACTCTATCATAAATGATTTGAATCATTAGTATTACCTAATGTACGGTCACAAGACCAAGAACTCGTTTAAAAGAATACCAATCATAAAGACTGATACTGCCCGACACTGTTATAAGACTACCGTTCTTTTTAGATGTGTACTCTATGGGATCAGCCTATCATACCCTATATTATGCACAACATAACCATCTAACGACATAACCACGCCATAGGATTTATATCCTTCTTTACCTTTTATCCCCTTTTTTAAGGGTTGTTTTGTTGCAACATTTTCATAGATTCTGCACCACAATAATATGGCTTAGAGAATATACAATAAATATCTGAAGTCAACATGAATGACAACATATGTCTAGCCAAATAGAAATGGCATCGACCTTTCTTAAATCAGTCCAATAATAAATGAACTTTAAAAATGGCTTACAATAATGCATAACATATATAACTGTTAAATGAATTACAAAAGAGAGTTCGAAAAGAATACTTGACTCTGTTCCGCTTACTTTTATTGTTACTACCTTACCACATTTATAACCTACATAACCATCAAGTCATTGCATACATTAGTTACATACACTTTGTATGCTTTACCTTAACATACTAATCATCGTTTACCTTTACATTTAATTTAACACATAACACGTTGTTCAATTATACCTTAATACCTATCACATTGATCATTTTTATCAATTTAAGGTTTACATACCTGACTCTATCATGTAAGATCAAAATACTTCATTTCAGATCAAAGTAAAAAAAAATTCAAAAACCAGGACACTGTGCCTAGGCGCAATACATCTCACCACCAACGAGATCTTTTCAGTTAACTGCGCCCCGACACAGTCTTCAGTTCAAAATATATTTCCCCTAGCGAGATTGTCTTAGCCACACTACGCTTACAAAAATTCCTGCCCCGGCATAGTGCTCAGAAACTAGTTTTTTCAAAAAAAAATTCTCAAACAATTCTTATGTTATTTTTGGCCATACATTGCAAGATTTTATTCTAACACTTAATTTGGCATATACAACACAAATATGACTTGTCTAGGCTTTCAAAAATATGATTAGTTTTTAAATAACCTTATTTTTTTTGAAATTCGCATTTTAGGTTCCGACGAACGTTTTCGAACGCCTAAAACGCACTTTTATCACCATATACACCAAATGACCACCAATTCAATGTAGATACGTGTATTTACACAAAACTTAGTTATTAAACTTCATTTCCCCATTAAATACTTAAAATGGCCAAAAATCACCCATTCCTATATACTCTACAAAAATTTCATTTGCTAACACCATAGACTTATATAACACATATATGACTCTAATACCACATGCTACCATTTATATTTGGTTTTCATGCACATATAACATCACATAAGGTTTTTACTATACAAAATCATAGTTTCCATACTTATATGTATCTAACATGCAAATAAACATACCACCTTTATAATACTACCTTATCACTTAGGGTTTCATCATGAACCTAATCACATAACACATAAACTCTCATAACCACCATTTTTAACCATTAAAACATCTATGTACACATATATACACACATAACTCAAAAGTTTAAGGCAAGAAAATTTTTAAACCTTCTTTGAGCTTTTCTCCTCTTTGCTAGAAATCTTTTCAAGGTTGGATGATCCACTTTGCTATTACTTTCAATCTCTAGAACACTTCTCTTCACAATCTCTCAAGCACTCAAGACTCTTGTTCTCTTTCTCTCTAGGAAAACTCTCAAGCACTTAGCCAACTAAGATGAAATGAAGAAGAAAGAGAGTAACCTAGTTAATATCTTACAAATCTATACATACATAGCTTATATCTATTCTTCCTACAACTAACCATACATAAGTTATCTTAATCATGCATAGTTAAGGGCATGCAAGACACTTCCCATAACAATTTAAGGATATAATGGACATTACTCATTAATTAGGATACCAATGTCATAATCTAACTTGTCAAGGATACTATGGACATTTACCCATTTCTGTAGACATTTTTACTTTTTAATAAATCATCTTTGATTCTTTATGGTCCATTCAAGTGCACAAGGCTCCACTTTTACTAATTAATCCAACTAGCTTGGTTTTTCACCAATTGTGCTACTTTCACTTAATCACAATTAAATTGTTTAATTAGTTAATTAGTTATAATCTAACTAACTCATCATTCTTAACTAGAAAACCAACCTAGTTACATACAAATCAATCCAACTACAATTAACCAATTCAAATAATATATAATTTGATTGTCTTAAAACATCTGTCACATTTCAAAAATCTAACTTCATTATTTATTTATAATTTTTACAACGTTTAACAAAACTAAGTATCATTACACCTCTCAGCATATCATGACTATCCAGATAATATGAAATTAATGTTTAATCACAAAGAATCTATTCAGTAAATAATTACTGTAAAATTCAATCCTTCTAGCACACAATGTCATAATCAAATATAAGACATGTAATTACTGTCAATTCTTATTTATTTTATTAGAGATGCATTTCAATTCTCAAATGCACAACTCTAGTTAATGTAAATTAGAAACTATTTTCTAATTTTCATTTCACCTTAGTCAAGAATTTTTAAGTTATCATTTATTGAATCACATAGGACATTATCTCCTTTTACTGGAAGCGATAGATCCTTTGTTGATCATTCACCTACCTCCATGTACACTTTATTATAACCAAACATACCCTTTGATATATCTAAAGAGTCTTAAGGAATATGACAAAGTATAACTTATAATATATAAGGATCACTTGTACTACTATCACTATAAGAAATCCTATTGACAAACATGTAAAATTCCATTAGGTGTTCCTTTAAGCGAGTCACGTTCAGTGAATTTATTCCCTAATAAGCATATACATACTTGTTTTAGTTTTTCCATACAAATGATTATGAGATCCGTCATCCTCTTCATAAGAGCAAGAATAATATATATTAATCTATCTGGATCCACTAACCCCACATTAATGATCCTATGATTAGGAACATTTTAGTTTAGAGCTATCTTGAATTTAGATCTCATTAGCATGATCATCATAATGATTCTAAAAGCATTGCTCTAAAACTATGGGTTTATCACATTAATTAATTCTACTAATTAAATATGGATAAATAAATGTCTTTAAATAAATTAAACTCTTTTATTAATAAATGAATAAGATTACAAAGTAAATGTCATCACATAAAATGTGATTGGCTTGAGGGCATACTACTTTCGATCTCCCACTTGTACTAAAGTCAATCACCTTGGTAGCTAATACACATCTTCTCTAAGTTGTGATCGATCTGCTGCTAAGATAATGCTTTAGTAAATGAATCTACAATGTTGTTCTGAGTGTCAAGTCGCTTTATGGTGACATCTCATCTTTCAATAATTTCTCTAATCAAATTAAAGTGCCACAACACATATTTGAATTTATGATGAGATCTGGGTTCTTTGGCAAATTAAACGCATTTAATGCTAGGAACCTCTCCAAGTTCTATAATGAACTTGTTCATCTAAACAATTTTCTTTGTTGCTTCACTTGCAACTATATACTATGTCTCTACCACTAAATTAACAATTGTTTGCTGCTTGAAATTCTTCTAACTCACTACACCACAGTTTAAGGTAAACACATACCCTGAAATTTTGTTGTCGTCTTGGTCAGTCTGAAAACTCGAGTCTGTAAAAGCCTTCTAGTTTTAAGTCAGACTAACCATAAACAAGGAACACATCCTTAGTTCTTCTTAAGTACGTAAGGATTTTTTCACTGTCTTATAGTGATCTTTTCTAGGATTGGACTAATACCTGCCTATCACACTTAGTGCATAAGCAATATCAGGTCTAGTACACATCATCTCATAAATGATAAATCATATTACTGAAGCATAAGATATCTTACTCATGTGATCTTTCTCTTCTAGTGTCTTTGGGGACATTTTATTGGAAAGATACATTACATGGCTCATTGGTATAAGACCTCTCTTGGAGTTTTCCATGCTAAACCTCTTTAGCATTGAATCAATAGACGTTCATTGGGTCAAGCCAAGCATTTTTTTGATCTATCTCTATAGATCTTTATTCCTAAAATATAAGATTTCTTTCCCAAGTATTTCATGGACAAATATTTAAAAAAAACATATCTTTACTGATTGTAGCATCGATATGTTATTCCCTATTAGTAGTATATCATCAACATATAATACTAGGAATGTCACGACGCTTCCACTAATCTCTTCTACACATGTGATCCATCCTCATTTTTGATAAAATTAAACTCTTTAATTGTCTCATAAAAATGAATGTTTCATCTTTGAAAAACTTGCTTCAATTCATAAATGGATCGTTGTACCTTACATACTAAATTTTCTCTATCTTTGTAGACAAATCCCTCTGGTTGTATTATATACACATCCTTTTCTAGTTTCTCATTGAGGAAGAACGTCTTTACCTCCATTTGTCATATCTCATAGTCATGGTATGTTACAACTGCAAGTAAAATTCGAATGGACTTAAGCACTACTACTGGTGAGAGGGTTTAAACATAGTTAACTCCTTGCCTTTGTTTAAAATCTTTTGCCACCAGTCTGGCCTTATAGGTCTCCACCTTATCATCTGCTCTAGTCTTTCTCTTAAAGACTCATTTACACTCTATAGGCTTAATGTCTTCCGGTGGATTAACCAAAGTTCATACTTGGTTCTCATACATGGAGTTCATTTCAAATTTCATGGCCATCTGCAATTTTTCTGAGTTTGTACTAGTCATAGTCTCATTGTATCTTACTAGATCATCATCATCTATGATACGTACCTTATCATCATCATCTATAATGAATCCATAATACCTTTTAGGTATTTTAGGTACACTTTCAGATTTACAACTCAGTTGTGGTACATTAGGTTTTTCAACTTGGACAAGTTCTTTCATTTGGCTTGTAGTGTTTTATGGTTCTTGAACCTCTTCAAGATCTATTTTTCTCACACTAATCCCTTCAAGGATAAACTCCTTTTTCCAAAAAGGTAGTGTGTTTCACAACAAACACCTTTTGATCAATAAGATTATAGAAGTATTAACCTAAACTTTCTTTAGGTTATCCCATAAATTTGCACTTATTAGATCTTGTCCCAAGATTATCATTTGTAAACCTTTTGACATAAGCTAAACAACCCCAAATCTTAACATGTTTAAGACTTAGTTTACTCCTTGTTTATAACTTATACGGAGTCCTAGGAACAAATTTTGAAAGTACCTTATTTAGTAGATATGTTGCCATTTCTAGGGCATAACCCAAGAATGATATAAGAAGATTGGTAAAACTCATCATAGATTGCACAATGTCAAACAAGGTAAGATTTCTCCTTTCAAATATACCATTCAATTGTGGTGTACCAAGAAAAGTTCAATATGAAAGAATACTATTATCTTTGAGATGATCAAGAAACTCACTGCTTAAGTATTCACCTCCTCGATTTGATTGAAGAACTTTAATACTCTTGTCCATTTGTTTCTCTACTTCACTTATGAATTCTTTGAACTTTTCAAATGATTCAAAATTTAATTTCATCAAATACTCGTATCCAAATATAGAATAATCATCAGTGAATGTAATGAAGTACGAATACCCTCCTCTTGTATGTGTTGTCATAGGTCCACACACATCTGTGTGTATCAACTCTAATAACTCTATAACTCTCTCTCTATGTTCACTAAATAGAGATTTAGTCATCTTACCCATGAGATAAGATTCACAAGTTGGATATGATTCATAATCAAATGGCTCTAAAAGCCCATCTTTATGCAATTTGTTTAGTTTTGTTTCATTAATATGACCGAGTCTACAATGTCATATAAAAGTATTATTCACATCATCTCTTTCTTGTTTATTAGTTTATTCAATTTGTAAAACATTTTCATGTAAGTCAAGTATGTAAAATCCATCAAGTAATCTACCAGTTCCAATCAAATTATTATAAATAAAATAACTATTGTTCTCTATTATAATATGAAAACCATCATTATCCAATAATGGAATAAAAATAATATTTCTTATCAAAACTAGGACATAGTAATAATTTACTAGCTTAATAGACTTGCCAATAGGCTATGCTAACTATAAGTTCCTATGGCTAATGCAACAATCTTTTCTCCATTTCCCACACATAGGATTACTTCTTATTTGTTTAACCCTCTACTTCTGTTTAGTCTCTGCATAGAATTAATATGTGAGAACCACAACCGGTATTTAATACCCAAGTAGAACTATGACTTATAGAAAGATTTATTTCAATCATGAATAAATCTTTATATGTAGTCGAAGCTTCACAAAGCTTCTTCTGCTTAGCTACTACAAGATACTTCATGTAGTTCCTCTTCTAGTGTCCCAACTTTTTATAATGAAATCAAACTCCTTTGCTATCAGGGTCACCTTTCTTTTTGTCCTTATCATGTGTATTTCCTTTTGCCTTACTCTTTTTCTTCTTTTCTGACTTCTCCTTGGAAGAATCATCTACCACTTAGACTTGGTTTTTCTTGGCTGAAAAGTGACTCCTAGTAGTCTTCAACATGTTAAGCAATTCAAGCAAGCTGACATCAAGCTTATTCATATGAAAGTTCACAACAAATTGTGAAAAGGAGTCAAAAAGTGACTACAAGATCAAATCTTGGCTCAAATCTCTATCCATGATAAAACCCAATTACCCCAATTATTCAATCAAATCGATCATTTTGAGGACATGTGTCTGTACTGTAGTGGCATCGATCATTCTTAAGCAGAAGAGCTCCTTAGATATCTCATATATGGTCAATCTACTTTGTTCACTATACAAGTCTTGTAGGTGAAAAAACATAGTAGGCGCATCCATTTTCTCGTATTGATGATGTAACTCGTTACTCATGCAAGCCAACATAATACATTGAGCCATATGTGCATCATCTTGCTACTTCTTAAAAGTAGCAATCTATTCCTCAGAGGCATTGTCTGTAACATTTGCAAGAACAAGCGAATTAAGGACATATATTAGCTTTTTAGAAGACAGAACAATTCTTAAATTCCTTAACCAATTCGTGTAATTTGGTCCAATGAATTTATTAGTATCCAATATGCTCCGCAATGATAGTGAATTAGACATAGTAAAATTCTGTAAATGAAAATTTTAACAACATTAACATGCATTCATTTTATTAATCACCAAATTAATTAGGTCTTTATTTAAAATGGTGTCTCCCACTATTTTTATCAAACTATATAATCCTCAATTTTAATAACTTTACCAAATTTGGCCATTTTGGCAGCTCTGTTCTTCTTAATTTGTTTCTTATCCCATTCAGTAAGGGATAGTCCTTGTTTTGTTACAGTTACAGTATCCCTTATTTCTATGTCTTCATAAATTTCTTTAGCTTCTTCTCTAACAGTCTTGGGAGGAGGTTAAATAGTAATTTTTTTGATTTTCTTGGCTTTCCATCCCCTTTCTTTAACTATATGCCTTAGAGAATCAACATTTTCCTTTGTCACAGGTGTTTTTAACTCATCCTATGAGTCCTTAGGAATTTCCATACTTATTGTTGTTCTCTTCTTCTAAGGAGGCTTCTTAACAGTTGAAGCTAGCTTCTCAAGCATGCTTGGGGCAACTGAGCCTTAAGAGGATTCCTCTTGAATTTCTGCCATCTTTCATATCTCTTTGGCAGGAGCAGGCTTCTGGACTTCACTTATTGTCCTTTCACTCCCTTTTGACTGCTTTGAGCTGAGAATCTTAACTAGGTTTATCTTCTAGTTGTCAAATAGCTTCTTAGTGATCTTCTTGTTAACGTTGAGGGTAACTCCTTCCTATCCTCAAGAACCTTCTTCAACCTTTTCTTTAACAGGATACTAATAAATCACCCATAATACATCTTTGGGAGTGATTTTCCTTTCTTTGCCTTCTTTTTGGAATCGCTGAACCATTTAGCTCCATTAGAATAACATCAAAGTTGATCTACTTCTCTAGTACAATCATAGACATGATCTTCAGCTTCACTTCGCTGACAGAATCATGAGCTGAGTCCTTGCACAATATGCACTTGCCTACGATATCGGCAAGGAACTCATGTTATTGAGGGAACTCCTCTTCATCCCTTTCAGCTGTGGGTTCTTCTTCTACTCCATCTTCTTCAGTCCCTCTTCCTCATCAATATCATCAAAATTAGTTATCCCTACATTGATGAAACCAAGAAGATGGTTTATCTGTCACTTTATAAGTGATTCTAAGATCCTTCATTCTGGTGTCAATGACCCCATCTATACAGAAGCCATTGAGATATAACTCTTCAATTCTTCTCGTCGAGATTTTGGTTTTGGTGCTCAGAGCTTCATAGAATCCTGCCTTTTAACCATATTAAGAACTACTCTAAACTGAGCATCCATTCCTTCAAATTGTTTAGAGTAGAGTTGGTTTCAGGTGATTACTTGATAGGTAGACATCTTTTTCAGCAATTGATTGATCTAGAAATCAACAAAAGTTGTTTGAGATTGTAAAATTTAAAAACTAGGGTTTTAGCGCAAGAGAGAGAAAATTTGAATGTCGGGTAATTTATATATGATGAATAGTAAGGGTCAGGTGAAATTTTTGAAATGTATTAATTCACTTCCCTCAAATCGACGTAGCGGGACACATGTTGCATTGATATTGATTGCACGTAAAGTCACTTATGCTTTTAATAATTGTAACGCAATTACTTTTGTGTCTCACTCTCTTGATATGCCTTTGTTCTGAAAGTGCTGTAACTTTTGGTCTTTTAACTAAACGTTTTGATAGATATCGTAAAGTGAGCTTTTACTAATCTTTTAATTCTACAATTCTTTATTTCATTCTACGAACTTTGTTTCAATTGACTGTTCTATGAACTCTTCTTGCAAAGTCAGTAATCTCTAGAGCGTAATACTAAGAATGTAAATCCAACATTCCTAACTCACTAATAAGCTTACTAAATCTGAATTCATTTAATGGTTTGGTAAAGACATCAGCAAGATGATTTTCAGTTGAGATAAAATGAAAAGAGATATTTTTATTTTGAACATGATCTCTAATAAAGTGATATTTGATGTCGATATGTTTAGTTCTAAAATGCATAACAGGATTTTGGGATATCAATATAGCACTGGTATTATCATTCAATATAGACTTGAAATCAAATCCATAGTCAACAAGCTGGTTCTTCATCCATAAAATTTTAGCACAGTACCTTCAAGTAGTAATATACTCAACTTTTGTAGTTGAAGTTGACACTAAGTTGCTTCTTGTTGAACCATAAAACAAGCCTGTTTCTATAATATTCCAAACCCTAATAAGATTCATTTAGTAATATTTACGAATATAAATATATAAAATTTTATTTCTGACTTGATAATATAGGTTTTTCTATTTAGACAGTAATTTAGGTCAAATAAAAATTTGTGCCAAAAATGCCTTTTCGATTTTCAAGAATTCACATTCACAGTTACCTTTACGAGATATGAAAATATAATATCCAATAAAAAATCAAAAATAAAAAGTAATCAAAAACCCTAATTAAACTTAATTAAAAAACTCTAAACCTAGTTAAGAAACCATAAACCTATTTATAAAACCCTAAACCTAATTAGGGAATACTAAACCTAATTAAGAGATCCAAACCACTAACTAAAAAACCTTAACCCTAATTAAGGTTAATTAATTCTAGTTTAACAAAGTAAGTTTGATTGGTGAATTAAATAAAGCCAATCAACCAAGCCAAGCCAAACTTTAAGCCAAAGCCAAGCCAAACTTAGAGGCAGAGTCAAGCTAAACTTGGAGCCAAAGTCGAAACCAAACCAAACTTGGAGCCAAAGTTTGAGCTAAACTTGGAGCCATAGAAAAATACTTGGTGACCAAGAAAAAATTGCCTATAAATACCAACCTTCACCCATTCATCAAACCCACAAAATTCACAACTTATATACTTCTAAACCAAGTCCATAAATCAACCATCACAAGTCCCAAATCAGCTCCTTAGATTAGAAATCAAGAAATGCTCACAATTAGGTTAAATCCTAAATTTATGTAGATCTTTGAACCTTCGATAAAATGCTTGTTTTGTTGTTTAGTAATCTCAGATATGTTGTTAATTAGTGATCTAGGTAGTTAAAACATAGTTTCATAACGTTTAAATGCATAAAAAGATTGAATTCATCTCTCTGTCCATGAATAGTAGAAAAAATGGCAGGGTACTTTGTTAGGCTTGTAGACTCAATCCTGTTGTTAGTTTAGTCTATTTTAAGATTTGTAGTTGTAGTCTTCCATGAGGTGAAGACACAGGAACAAACCTCACCTCAAAAGAATCATTGTGCAAAAAGTTATGCTAGCTAGAAAGTGTCTGCTCGATCATAACTCACTGTCGGAAATTTTCTGAAATTTTTAGAAAATGATAAACAACCTTGACAGACTGTTTGACCTGCCTAGATCTTCTTAATGTGTTGTTTGCTATATAAATTTTTATATAGGTCTAGTATTACATGTATGCTACAATCTAGAACCATTTAGAATGCCAAAACACTGCCTGAATTAGGAGATTTCCTTGTCAGAAACCTCCCAATCCACGTTGACCGAGAGTTTTCTGGGCAGATAATGAACGCCGGGGCACCAGGCATGGGTGCCAAGGCTTTAGTGATGGACTGGGAAACAATCACCATCCGGCCCTCAAGAACACTTATAGCGATAGACTTGACTGTCGCAATAGCTTTTAGTGACAGACGCAATTTAACTAAAAATAAAAATACATATAGTGACGGACATAGTGAAAGATTTATAAATTAAGTTTATTTTCACTTTAAAAACACTTTTAGTGACGGATTTGGTCCATGACTATAGCTATACATGACAAAATTTAAGTAAAACTAGTTTAAATTATCTTTAGCGACAGATTTAATTATAAATTCATCCAAATAGTTTCTAAATCAGTCCTTAGCAACGAATTAAGTTACAAATTTATTAAATTAACATATTAAACTATCTTTAGTGACGGACTAAGTGACGAATATAATTAATTAACACAATTAATTATCTAATGAAGCTATTTAAACAACAAATAAACCCCGAACCCTAAACATACTCAACTAAGTAAATCCAATACATATTTCTATATATCTTAACGATTATTATTGATGTTAAACATATTTAGGCTACTCTACGTATTTCAAAGCATCATAAACCTAACACGCATCAATCAGGCAAGTTTTTTGACCTTGTACAAATCTTTATTTAGGAATTCTTATACGATATTCGTACAAACAATGTGTTTACCCTGTGATATGCAGTTATTGCTTTCTGTTGAGCATAACATAAGACATGAACTGTGTTTATCACTGCAATGCAGTTATTGCTTTTATTCAGCATAACATAAGACATGATCTATTTATTCGTGTGAATTTAAATTGATAATAAATCAAGACTTGAATTGTTGTTGTCAAAACCAAATTATTTGGTACGACATCTATACTGAATAAAGATGATCCTTATATGGGATTTTGTGAGGCAGTAATACACTGGCCTTTGTGTGTACGGACACAAGTAGGATGATATGTATACTCCTAGGATATTGAATAGGCCGATCCCCTACGATATATTCGAACAGATAATTTCTAAGTCATATGACTTACAGAAATTAGCATGTTTGGTTTGACAAACAAACCTATAGTTTCTAAGTCATCTATGACTGACATAAACTATAATAAATGTGTGGTTTGACAGAAAAACCTCAGTATAAATTAGAAATTATTGAATCTAATTATTCTTTCAAGTCAAAGACTGTGTGCATACGCTTTATGCATTAAATTGACTTGTTGAGCTTCTAGTAGCTCATACTTGCAAATAAATTTCATTTTGCAGCTATAAATGATATACCTAGAAGTTCAGGGACGAACCCCAATGGGAAGAGGCAATGTTAGGCAATGTTAGAATAGTTTATTTTCCACTTGTTTGTATTTAAAGTCTTTTAAAGACTTAATGTAATAAAGAACACGATATTGGGAATGATGTTACCGAACTTAATAGTATTGTAATATATTATCAAGTTTTGTTATATCAAACTGCGTTGCACTCTGATTTTTGATTATTTAGAATATTGGTAATGATTTAGTATAGTATCAATACGAACAATACATCTGGGTGAGTGTGTTAAATGATTTAAGGAGTTCTGTAAGAATCGAGAGTTGCTCATCTATTATAATAATAAATTTATCATTTAATATTGTGAATTTCATATAGATAGGAACTATTGATATAAAAGAGATATCTATAATATACAAATCTATACATCCAAGTGAGGGTATCCAAACACATCAAATGTTCTGACGAGAACAACTTCTGTGATGGGATACTGTCAATCTTGAATAGATAAACATTATACATTATGGGATATTTATAATTAATCAGTTAGACATGAGCACCAGATCTACTATAGGGAGTATAGAGATTTGGGGGTGTCACAGTTTCCCAATATTTGACATGTACCACTAGTGCTTTTTCTGTCTAATTTGCATCCTGCAAAATCAGCATTTAAATATCCTATTAGATCAAAGGGTGACTGTGACGCCCCCAAAATTCGGGTACTAGTACCTCGAATTCAGTGCTCACGCAAAATACATCCAATATCTGCTAAACAACATGTAATACTAGTGCGAAAAATATAAATAAACATATGTTGTTTATTACAAAAACTTTCTAGTCCCAAGGTCTACAACCTTTACTAAATACATCACAAACTACCAAAAAGGTTACAAAAGGTTTGTGTTATATCACATCACACATGTACTACCAAAATATGAAACAGGCAAACTGCTATCCAGCTTAATCAAGAATTCATCTTTCCTTTGCCTTTGTCCTTACTCGAGCCTTCAGGTTTGACTGCAATTATTTTTATGATATAGCAAGGGTGAACAACTAGCTTGCTCAGCAAGTTTTAAATGAACAATATAATATATCATGAATGAATCGAAATAATAGTCGAGTTGTTTTAATAATGTAGGCTCAATGATAAAACTGAATAACATGATCAGTACCCAAATGAATAATTGAAGAGTTGATTAATAACTGAACAATGTACTCAAGACTTAGATGAAACAATGAAGACTTGATTATTGATGACTGAGTGGTCCAATAGACCATGAACGCCAAGGCAACATCAGTCATTTGACTGACCCTTTTATAACCGTCAGTTGTACCCGAGGGGATCAGCCTCTAGTACACCATGTGTATGCATAACATTAAACTCTGACTGTATCGGATGACCGATACTTATATTTTCCCCAATTTAGGGTTTGTTCTCTCAGTACAAGAATCCTTACCAACTACTAGTTTGGATAGCTTTTATGTTAATATTCAATGTCTAGCTGAATCAATTAGCATAGACTATTTCTTAAACAGTTCATGAATGCAAGAACTTTAAATATATGACAGTTCGATAATAGAACTTGAATCCAACATGCACTATGTGCAAATATCAAAGGTAATATCGATGTGGAATAATCTTGCAATAATTAAACCACCTGAAATATAATTTGAAAGTGTAACTCTAGTTTGAGTTAGGGAACTTGCAATAAATATAATTCGAAAACTTTCACAATATAGAGTTGTGTAAGGTTAAGGAACTTGTCTGGTGCGCGAATTATGTCTACTTCGCTTAATTTAAACTTTCCTTGAAGACCTAACATTGAAAAGGTTGGCCTAATAGTTAGAACAACACATAATCGCTTCACTTAAGTATTTAAGTTTACTATCACATAAACACCTTGGAGTATCATACAATTCCACATCATATAACCTCAATAAAATATTCACCGAACTAAGGTTAATGATTTAATTATCTCATATCCTTTAAACCCCTAAACAATCTATCATAATTGCTTGGTTGTTCCAATTATTAATTTAATTAGCAAATAATTTCCTTGACTCCCTTATTTATCATTTAATAATAAATAATTACATGATAACCTTAACTATTCAATAATAGTTAATTATCATTAATTAAATAACAATTTGTTCATTATCCTTACCTATTATAAGTTAAATAATAGGCAATTATTTTATTTTATCTTTCTTTAATTATTATTTCATCCAATAATAATTAATTAATTAATTACCTTTATTACTCTTTAATCATTATTTAATGTTAAACAATGATTTAATACCTTTACTTATTATTCAATCCCCATTAAATAATAAATAATCACTTTATTGACTTCAACTCTTCTTAAATTATTATTTAATGTTAGTCAAATAATAATTAATTAATTGTATTTATCTCTCTTTTAATCATCATTTAATATTGATCAATTATCTTTACTTATTATTTAATAAATAATTAACTATTTTAGTTTACTATTCACTCGTAGAGTCAAATCGTAGAGTCAGAATCGTAGAGTTAAAATCGTAGAGTCAAGTCGTAGAGTTAAAATCGTAGAGTCAAAATCGTAGAGTCAAATCGTAGAGTCAGAATCGTAGAGTTAAAATTGTAGAGTCAAGTCGTAGAGTTAAAATCGTAGAGTCAGAATCGTAGAGTTAAAATCGTAGAGTTAAAATTTAAGCAGGAGTTTTCCAGATTTTCTGCTTCTTAGTGCATCCGGATGTATTTAGGTTCAAACATTTTTAGAATGAGCTATACACCTCAAAATCATGCACGGTCGGATCTTATGGACTCATACCTTGATCCTTTACCCCATAGTATTCTTCAAATAATTTTTCAGAAGCATTAAATACCGACATTATCAAGCTACTCTCAACAGTGCTATAAAATGGACTGTTTTGGTAGAAAAATCATGACTAAAAGTATACACCATAACTTTTGGTGATTCAAATTGGGTTTTCTTCTAAACTCATAGGTCTGTCAAGGAAAAATAATAACCATCCCAAACAAGTTGAAGGGCTTAGAGATATAAGGCCTTAAACCACACTAACTCACACAATTTTTCCGAAATAGGTGGTTTTATGCACACTTTCAATTTTAACCACGTAGATGTGCATAATAACACATGATAAACTTATTGAAACATACATTTACTACTCTAGCATGAATATGATCACTTAGAGCTCTTAATCTAGCTTCCTACCATAAAAAGCACAAAGCATGGCCATGGAAACATAAAACTGAAACTTTGAGATGGGTACTACTTTTGTGATCTAATGGCTGGCCTTCTCTTCCTCCCGAAGTATGTGACAAAGGTATTGGACATCCACGAGCCTTCCTTGAGCTTTCTAGATCAAACACTCAAGAGTCACTTTGTTATTTTCCTTTTTCTCACTATTTTTTTTGCTTCTTTGCTCTCTGTTTTCTCTCTCTGCAAATGGACGGGAAGGAGAAATAATGGCTGGTATAAGAAATATACTATCCCAAGCTTTAGACAAAACTTTGCTACATGGACTCTATAGCCCCCCCTATGCCTGACTTACTCCCTTCTTTTGCCAACAAGCTGCTGCTTTCTTGAGCCAAGAGCTCCTGCGCATGCTCTGCTCCTGAAACTTCGTCCCAAAATAGGTGTCACTCCTAATTTTCTACCGGGTTATGTTTTGCTGCTTGGGCTGGGTTGCTACTTGCTTAGTTAATTGAACAATTGGTTTGTGGCCCAATTGAATGGTTAATTAGCAACTAGACTTGGGGTTGATGCAATTTAAATACTTGGGCCAATTTAAAATACCCATTACCATTAATTACTAATTTTATTAATTAATTTATATATATATAATCCAATTAGACTTGCTATATTTAATTTAATTGGATTTTTAATTAATCTAAGATCTTATCAATTTATTGTTATTAATATTCTTAGACTAGTCCACTAATTTAATTATCCCATTAGTTGGACTCCCTTTAATTTAATCCAAATATATTACTAATTTACTAATTTAATCGCATCAAGATTTAAATTAGTTCATAGAATATTCATTACATTAATAAATAAATTCATAATTTATTTAAAATGAAATTTAAAATTTTGCGGACATTACATTCTCCCCCCCTTATAAGAATTCCGTCCCCGGAATTACTTCATAAGGTCGCTCAAAAAGGTGTGGATAATTCTTCTTCATCTCTTCTTCTAATTCCCACGTAGCTTCCTCAACTGCGTGGTTCCTCCAGAGTACCTTGACCGAATGAATAATTTTATTCCTTAGCGTTTGTTCCTTCCTATCGAGTATCTGAATAGGAGTCTCCTCGTAGGATAAGTCCCTCTCGACTTGAATCGGCTCATAGGATATGACGTGATTATATTCCGATTTATATGGCCGCAACACTGAAACATGAAACACATTGTGAACGTGCTCCAGTTCAGGAGGTAAGGCTACCTCGTACGCCACTTCACCTATTCGCTTTAGAATCTCAAATGGCCCTATGAACCTCGGGCTCAATTTTCCTTTCTTGCCAAACCTGATCTTCCCTTTCCAGGGAGATACCTTCAAAAATACAAAGCTGCCAACTTCAAAATCTCGCTTTTGACGATGCAAATCGGCATACTTCTTATGTCGATCCTGAGCTGCTACTAATCGAGCTCTTATTATCCTAATAGTATCCACGGTCTGCTGTACCAACTCCGGTTCTAGCAGTCTCCGTTCACCCACTTCGTCCCAACACAATGGTGTTCGACATTTCCTTCCGTATGGCGCTTCGTATGGCGGCATGCCAATACTAGCGTGATAACTGTTATTATATGCGAACTCCACTAATGGCAAGTGGTCATCCCAACTGCCTTTGAGATCCATCACACATGCTCTAAGCATAGCCTCTAATGTTTGTATTGTCCTTTCGCTCTGTCCATCGGTTTGAGGATGATAGGCCGAGCTCAACCTCAGTTGTGTTCCTAATCTTTCTTGCAATCCTTTCCAAAATTTTGACGTGAAGCGCGGATCTCTATCAGAGACGATAGATACCGGTACTCCATGTCGTGACACTATCTCCTTCACATACAGCTTTGCCAACTGTTCCAGACTATATTTGATCTTAATTGGTAGAAAGTGTGCGGACTTCGTCAAACGGTCCACAACCACCCAAATCGCATCATAACCTTTCTGCGTAGCTGGAAGTCCAACCACGAAATCCATCGTGATATGCTCCCATTTCCATTACGAAATTTCTAATGGTTGTAGCAGTCCACTTGGTCTTTGGTGTTCTGCTTTAACTCTCTGACATGTTAAACATCTGCTAACACACTCAGCCACTTCTCTCTTCATGTTCGGCCACCAGAAGTGTTGCCGCAAATCCTAATACATTTTCGTACTACCAGGATGAATTGAATACCTTGTGCTATGAGCTTCTTGCAAAATCTCTTCTTTCAATTCCGGGACTAGCGGTATCCAGATCCTTCCTTCAAACCTTAGTAATCCTGTGTTATCAATCTTGTACTTCAGTTCCTCCCCTTCAGATAAACGCCTCTTGATACTGACACATTGTTCATCTGTCTCTTGAGCCTCCTTTACCCTGTCTAGCAGGGTCGGACTTGCTGCCACTGCGAACAGCTTTTCATCGGAATCCTTCAGATGCTTTACTTCTAATTCTAGCTTTTTCATTTCTCTTATTAGTTCCTCTTGAGTAGTTAACATCATCAACTTCTCTCTACCTTTCCTGCTTAAAGCATCAGCTACTACATTTGCTTTTCCTGGATGGTACAGAATCTCACAATCATAGTCCTTGATTAATTCCAGCCATCTCATCTGTCTCATATTTAACTCCTTTTGAGTGAAAATATACTTCAGACTTTTATGGTCTGTGTATATCTCACACTTCTCACCATACAAATAATGTCTCCAAATCTTCAGCGCAAACACTACTGCCGCTAACTCCAGATCATACGTCAGGTATCCCTTCTCATAATCCTTTAGTTGTCGTGATGCGTACGCAATGACTTTACCATGCTGCATCAGCACACAGCCAAGCCCTTTGTGTGACGCGTCACTGTATACTACAAATCCCCCTGTATCATCTGGTAAAGCCAACACTGGTGCCTGACTCAACCTCTTCTTCAGCTCCATAAAACTTTCCTCGCACTTCTCCGATCACACAAACTTCACAGTCTTTCGGGTAAGATTGGTCAATGGTGATGCTATCTTCGAAAAATCCTGAATGAATCTCCGATAATATCCCGCTAACCCCAAGAAACTCCTAATCTCGGTTGGCGTCTTCGGCTGTTCCCAATTAATAACCGCCTCGACCTTCGCTGGATCCACCGAAACACCGTTCTTGTCGATAACATGACCCAGAAACTGCACCCTCTGCAACCAAAATTCACACTTCGAAAACTTGGCGTACAGCTTCTCCCTCTTTAGGGTTTCCAATACTATCCTCAGATGTTCAGCGTGCTCCTCCTCAGCCTTCGAGTATACCAGAATATCATCGATGAATACGACAACAAATTTGTCCAAGTACTGTTTGAACACCCTGTTCATCATATCCATAAATGCTGCTGGCGCATTCGTCAGACCAAACGACATTACCAGGAACTCAAAATGACCATATCGAGTCCTGAATGCTGTCTTTGGTACATCCTCCTTCCTCACCTTCAGCTGGTGATACCCCGTCCTCAAGTCAATCTTTGAAAAGTACTTTGCTCCCTTTAGTTGATCAAATAGATCGTCGATCCTTGGTAACGGGTACTTGTTCTTAATAGTAACTTTGTTCAACTCTCGGTAGTCGATACAAAGCCTCATGGATCCATCTTTCTTCTTTACGAACAATACCGGTGCTCCCCACGGAGACACACTCGGTTGAATATACCCTTTCTTTAATAATTCCTGCAATTGTAGCATTAATTCCTTCATTTCCACCGGAGCCATTCTATATGGTGCCTTTGAAATCGGTGCGGTCCCTGGCACTAAGTCGATTACGAACTCAATTTCCCTATCGGGTGGCAAACCCGACAATTCCTCTGGGAAGACATCGGCGAATTCCCTTACCACAGGTATTTGTCCTACTTCACCCCCTACTCTTTGGGTATCAACCACATGAGCCATATAACCTATGCAACCTTTTCTCAATAGCTTATTCGCTTGCATCATCGTTAGACAACGTGTTTGTCTTGGCGATTTACTCCCATAAAATACCACCTTTGACTTACTCGGAGTCCTCAGGTGTAAGCATTTCTTCTGGCAGTCAATCACAGCCCCGTGATTAGACAACCAATCCATTCCAAGAATTACGTCAAACTCTCCCAACCGTATCGGAATCAGATTCACACATAACTTATTTCCTCTTATTTCAACACAGCAATTCCTATGAATATAGTTTACGGGGATAATTTCTTTGTTGGCTACTTCTACATTCATAGGGTTTTCTAATTTCTCGCGGGGTAAATCTAATATCTTAGCAAATTCTTCAGAGATAAATGAACAGGTAGCACCCGAATCAAATAATATATAAGCATTGACATTATTGATCGGAAGAATACCTGACACTACGTCCTTTGATTCCATAGCATCTTGTACGGTCATATTGAATGTGCGTGCGGTTGGTTTGTTCGGTTGGATGACTGGCCCCCCGATTGTCAATTTACTGTTGTTCCCTTTGTTTGCACTACCTGCGTCTCCTTTCCTCTTTGGACAATCCTTCTTCACATGGTCTGGGGCACCACAATAAAAGCATCCGCCACTTTTCCCCTTAGGGCATTGTGGAGAAAAGTGACCAGGCTATCCACAAGTAAAACAAACTCCCTTACCTTTCATACACTCTCCTGTATGGTTCCTCCCGCATTTTTCACACTTATTTGCCTTCTTAGTTTCCCCTCCAAACTTACTTCCTTTGCTCTGGCTTTCACTCCATTTCCTCTTATTCTGATTGCTTCCTCCGCTTGCATCCCTAAGCCCATCGTGACTTTTCTTCTTCTTGTCTTGGTTGAATTTTACCAAGGCTTCATTTCCTCCTTCTGCGATAATCGCCCTTTCCAGAAGTGTTGCGAATGAGTCAATTCTCAGAACAGCAACCCTGCTATACACCCATGGTTTTAAACCCTGCTCAAATCTTCGTGCCTTTCTGGCTTTGGTGTCCACTTGGTGTGGAGCAAATCTGGCTAATTCATTAAACTTTGAGGCGTACTCTGCAACTGACATATTTCCCTGTTTTAGATCTAAGAACTTCATCTCCATTCTGTTTTTCATGCTATCAGGGAAATAATTCTCGAAGAACAATTCCTTAAAACGTGCCCATAAAATAGTGCCCTCTCCAGCTCTTCCTTTGTTTGCTTTCCACCAGTAGTTTGCTTCACCTTTCAGCATAAAGGTGGCAAACGACGTCTTCTGTTCTTCGGCCACCCGTGCGACCTCGAACACCTTCTCCATTTCTTCAACCCAAGTCTGGGCCTCTATAGGATCTGTAGACCCATGAAATTCTGGTTGTCCTACCAGTTTGAAATCCTTAAAATTTGCTAAGTGTGTCCCTGGCTGGTTTGTAACTGGCGGTACCTCTGGCGGTACTACTGGTGGTGGTCTATTCTGCATCATTTCCATCATCATGGCTGCGAAAGCCCTCATTGGGTCTTCCTCCCTCTCAACATTATTTCCGACTTCATCTACACGTCGAATTCGGGGTACACGTCTTGGCGGCATTCTCTGTTATTAAACAGAACCTTACATTTATCATTTTGTATATTTTATGAAATTTTACTGATGTAAAAAAAATTTTAAAATATCCCAATCAAACACATTTGATTTAAACAAACATAACTGCATTTATATTCATATACCACTGTTTAATACATCACGTAACAACTTGTGGCATACTGCTATAAATGCTCATGCATCATCTAACTGATATATATCCCCTAAAGAACAAAAGTGGGGATTTAAACCATTCTACCCTTCTAATGAACCAAAAGTCAGGGCCTAATACTATCCCAAGTCAAAGCAAAAGTAATGGAATCTACAACATACCACTGTCCCTACTATCAACAAAAGTGGGAACTAAACTGCATCTATTTACAATCCTAGTGCTAATGGAAACTACAATCCCCTGAGGATAGCATCCTCATGCTCCTGCCTGGCTATCATGTCTGCTACACGGCGACTGATTGTGCGCCTGTGGAGATCCTCCTCCCTAGGATACCTTCAGATCCTATGCCTCATCCTGTGAAAGGCAGTGTCAAACACAAAGTTCAAACGATCAAAACTGACTGCACGAGTTTGAACTTCCCTCTCAAGTTCGTCCACCATCATGGTAGCTCTATCTAATGCTTCATCAACACGGATTCTCTCCGCAACCTCTAGGTTAAAGTTGGCCTTCAAGGCCTCATGCTCCACCTGAAGCTCTGCCAGACTCAGCTTCACCTGATCGCGCTCCTCTTTCAGTTCAGATACCTCACCGGATAGCTGATAAGCTACACTCTTATAGCCATCCTCTAATTCCTGATGGATCTGATTTTGTTCCTCAAGATGCTGAATTCTATCCTCAAGTTCTTCATTCTTAGTGGTCAGCTCTTCTATGATGTCATTTGCAGTCGTGCCCATGCCATCTATATACTCAGCTGACTCCTCAGGTGACGTATTGTTATAAAACTGCACCTCCTCATCCGAATCCTCATCGACAGTCTGGTACTCTTCTGAGTCATCCTCACTCCGTGGCCTCATTACCCCACCTCTAACTGGTTCCTCAATATCATCCACGTGATCCTCCTCGGGATCCTCCTCAGGTGCAACTACCGCAGGCTCTATTGTAGGCTGCTCGATATGGACAATATGTTTATCCACAACAGTATCCTCTGCTATGTGACTCGGCTCCCCAATCTCTGTCATCCTACAGTCACAATAGGAAAAACAAAATAACAGCATGTCAGTACAACAATAAAATATATTCATTGATGAAATGAAAAGATATTTTATCATGTACAACTCGGCTCGATGGATCTCCACAATCCACCTCCAAACAAAAGTAACTCCAATGAATCTCCTTGATCAATTTCCTAGCGCACTCGATATGAGTATAATACTAAGGTTATAACCTAGGTTTCGTAGATCCTAAAGTTTATAACCTACAACTCTGATACCAACCTGTGACGCCCCCAAAATTCGGGTACTAGTACCTCGAATTCAGTGCTCACGCAAAATACATCCAATATCTGCTAAACAACATGTAATACTAGTGCGGAAAATATAAATAAACATATGTTGTTTATTACAAAAATTTTCTAGTCCCAAGGTCTACAACCTTTACTAAATACATCACAAACTACCAAAAAGGTTACAAAAGGTTTGTGTTATATCACATCACACATGTACTACCAAAATATGAAACAGGCAAACTGCTATCCAGCTTAATCAAGAATTTATCTTTCCTTTGCCTTTGTCCTTACTCGAGCCTTCAGGTTTGACTGCAATTATTTTTATGATATAGCAAAGGTGAGCAACTATCTTGCTCAGCAAGTTTTAAATGAACAATATAATATATCATGAATGAATCGAAATAATAGTCGAGTTGTTTTAATAATGTAGGCTCAATGATAAAACTGAATAACATGATCAGTACCCAAATGAATAATTGAAGAGTTGATTAATAACTGAACAATGTACTCAAGACTTAGATGAAACAATGAAGACTTGATTATTGATGACTGAGTGGTCCAATAGACCATGAACGCCAAGGCAACATCAGTCATTTGACTGACCCTTTTATAACCGTCAGTTGTACCCGAGGGGATCAGCCTCTAGTACACCATGTGTATGCATAACATTAAACTCTGACTGTATCGGATGACCGATACTTATATTTTCCCCAATTTAGGGTTTGTTCTCTCAGTACAAGAATCCTTACCAACTACTAGTTTGGATAGCTTTTATGTTAATATTCAATGTCTAGCTGAATCAATTAGCATAGACTATTTCTTAAACAGTTCATGAATGCAAGAACTTTAAATATATGACAGTTCGATAATAGAACTTGAATCCAACATGCACTATGTGCAAATATCAAAGGTAATATCGATGTGGAATAATCTTGCAATAATTAAACCACCTGAAATATAATTTGAAAGTGTAACTCTAGTTTGAGTTAGGGAACTTGCAATAAATATAATTCGAAAACTTTCACAATATAGAGTTGTGTAAGGTTAAGGAACTTGCCTGGTGCGCGAATTATGTCTACTTCGCTTAATTTAAACTTTCCTTGAAGACCTAACATTGAAAAGGTTGGCCTAATAGTTAGAACAACACATAATCGATTCACTTAAGTATTTAAGTTTACTATCACATAAACACCTTGGAGTATCATACAATTCCACATCATATAACCTCAATAAAATATTCACCGAACTAAGGTTAATGATTTAATTATCTCATATCCTTTAAACCCCTAAACAATCTATCATAATTGCTTGGTTGTTCCAATTATTAATTTAATTAACAAATAATTTCCTTGACTCCCTTATTTATCATTTAATAATAAATAATTACATGATAACCTTAACTATTCAATAATAGTTAATTATCATTAATTAAATAACAATTTGTTCATTATCCTTACCTATTATAAGTTAAATAATAGGCAATTATTTTATTTTATCTTTCTTTAATTATTATTTCATCCAATAATAATTAATTAATTAATTACCTTTATTACTCTTTAATCATTATTTAATGTTAAACAATGATTTAATACCTTTACTTATTATTCAATCCCCATTAAATAATAAATAATCACTTTATTGACTTCAACTCTTCTTAAATTATTATTTAATGTTAGTCAAATAATAATTAATTAATTGTATTTATCTCTCTTTTAATCATCATTTAATATTGATCAATTATCTTTACTTATTATTTAATAAATAATTAACTATTTTAGTTTACTATTCACAGTTCGCTATTGGCATTATATTGCACCTACATCATTCTGTCGTCGAGTGCAGGTCGTAGAGTCAAAATCGTAGAGTGAGGTCGTAGAGTCAAAATCGTAGAGTCAAAATCGTAGAGTCAAATCGTAGAGTTAAAATCGTAGAGTCAAGTCGTAGAGTTAAAATCGTAGAGTCAAAATCGTAGAGTCAAATCGTAGAGTTAAAATTATAGAGTCAAGTCGTAGAGTTAATCGTAGAGTCAGAATCGTAGAGTTAAAATCGTAGAGTTAAAATTTAAGCAGGAGTTTTCCAGATTTTCTGCTTCTTAGTGCATCCGGATGTATTTAGGTTCAAACATTTTTAGAATGAGCTATACACCTCAAAATCATGCACGGTCGGATCTTATGGACTCATACCTTGATCCTTTACCCCATAGTATTTTTCAAATAATTTTTCAGAAGCATTAAATACCGAAATTATCAAGTTACTCTCAACAGTGCTATAAAATGGACTGTTTTGGTAGAAAAATCATGACTAAAAGTATACACCATAACTTTTGGTGATTCAAATTGGGTTTTCTTCTAAACTCATAGGTCTGTCAAGGAAAAATAATAACCATCCCAAACAAGTTGAAGGGCTTAGAGATATAAGGCCTTAAACCACACTAACTCACACAGTTTTTCCGAAATAGGTGGTTTTATGCACACTTTCAATTTTAACCACGTAGATGTGCATAATAACACATGATAAGCTTATTGAAACATACATTTACCACTCTAGCATGAATATGATCACTTAGAGCTCTTAATCTAGCTTCCTACCATAAAAAGCACAAAGCATGGCCATGGAAGCATAAAACTGAAACTTTGAGATGGGTACTACCTTTGTGATCTAATGGCTGGCCTTCTCTTCCTCCCGAAGTATGTGACAAAGGTATTGGACATCCACGAGCCTTCCTTGAGCTTTCTAGATCAAACACTCAAGAGTCACTTTGTTATTTTCCTTTTTCTCACTATTTTTTTTGCTTCTTTGCTCTCTGTTTTCTCTCTCTGCAAATGGACGGGAAGGAGAAATAATGGCTGGTATAAGAAATATACTATCCCAAGCTTTAGACAAAACTCTGTTACATGGACTCTATAGCCCCCCCTATGCCTGACTTGCTCCCTTCTTTTGCCAACAAGCTGCTGCTTTCTTGAGCCAAGAGCTCCTGCGCATGCTCTGCTCCTGAAACTTCGTCCCAAAATAGGTGTCACTCCTAATTTTCTACCGGGTTATGTTTTCCTGCTTGGGCTGGGTTGTTACTTGCTTAGTTAATTGAACAATTGGTTTGTGGCCCAATTGAATGGTTAATTAGCAACTAGACTTGGGGTTGATGCAATTTAAATACTTGGGCCAATTTAAAATACCCATTACCATTAATTACTAATTTTATTAATTAATTTATATATATATAATCCAATTAGACTTGCTATATTTAATTTAATTGGATTTTTAATTAATCTAAGATCTTATCAATTTATTGATATTAATATTCTTAGATTAGTCCACTAATTTAATTATCCCATTAGTTGGACTCCCTTTAATTTAATCCAAATATATTACTAATTTACTAATTTAATCGCATCAAGATTTAAATTAGTTAATAGAATATTCATTACATTAATAAATAAATTCATAATTTATTTAAAATGAAATTTAAAATTTTGCGGACATTACAGTGACTCCTTAAGGTACCATAGTCCCAAATGTGGAGTGCCCTTGACATATCTGAAAATCCTTTTGACAGCTAATAGATGCAATTCCTTAGGGTTAGCTCAAAATCTAGGACAAATATAAGTAACAAACATAATATCTGGCCTACTAGCAGTTAAGTACAGGAAAGATCCTATCATAACTCTGTATTGAGTTGTATCAATACTTTTACCTTCTCATCCTTGTAAAGCTTGGTTGTAGAGGCCATTAGAGTCTTCATCGGAAAGGCTGAGATGTAGACCTTGTCCTGATCCTTGCATTGGGATCTCTGATGATCTGGTCTTAGGTGTGATCTCTTGCTCATCTACTTCCATTAGGGACATCAGTCAATGTGCCTTCTTGTCTGAGTTCTTCAAGCTTTTGTTCTTGTTGAGTGGCTTCTTTAATTTGTAGAGTGTCCATCTCTAGAATTATATATTCTACGATCTCTTCTTCTGGCACTACAATCATTGGATCTAGTTCTATGATCTTGGAGTTTCTAATCATAGGATTATTCTGTTCTACGATCTCTAGATGCTACTTTGCAATTTGATCGAATGATACAGCCTTTCTCAGTTCTCCTAAGTCAGATTCATCGGAAGTGACATAGATTGTTACTTCAACACTCAACGATTTATTATTGAACACTTTATGCTATCCATAGAGTATCCAATAAATATCCCTTCATCTGACTTGGACTGAAATTTGGTCAAGTGTCTCTTCCTGTTGTTGAGGGTGTAACATGCACAACCAAATATATAAAAGTAACTGATGTTGGGCTTCCTTCCTCTCTGTAACTCATAGGGCGTCTTCTTGAGCGTAGAGTAAATCAGTGATCTGTTCTGAGTGTAGCATGCAGTATTAACTGCTTCTACCTAGAAATATTCAGGGAGTCGGGATGCTGCTAGAAGCGTCCTTCCTGCCTCTATGAGAGTTATGTTCTTCCTTTTAGCTACTCCATTTTGTTATGGAGTTCTTGGAGCTAATAAATTGTGATGTATACCGTTATCTACACAGAACTTGTCTATCTCAAATAAATCAAATTTCCTACCATGATCACTCGTTATAACTTTTATCTTCTTGCCCTTCTCATTTTCAACCAGCTTGAAGAATTTGATCAGTTGTGAGCTGGTCTCGTCCTTAGAGCTTAGGAAGAATACCCATATGAATCTTGTAAAATCATTTACGATAACCAATGAGTATCTTTTTCCTCTAAGGATGACAGTTAGGATAGGCCCAAAGAGATCCATATGAAGTAACTATAGGGGCCTATCATTGGAGTTGACTATCTTACTTTTAAATGACCTTTTGGTTTGCTTTCTAAGTTGGCAGACTTTGCATGGTCTTGCTTTGACAAAGTTTAGTTTTGGTAAGCCTGAGACTAGATCTTTGGTGGTAAACTTTGACATACTTTTAAAGTTCAAGTGAGATAAACTATGATGCCACAGCCAGCTAACCTCTTCTGAAGATTTGGCTAAGAAGTAAGTTGTTTCTGATGAACTTAGCTCTGCGAGATTAACCACATACATGTTGCCTTCCCTAGTTTCAGTTAGCTTCAACGAGTTGGTTTCTAGGTCTCTGACATGACATTGGTTGTTGAGGAAGATTACGTGAGGCCCTTTATCGCATAGTTGGTTGATACTTAACAAATTGTGCTTCAGTCCTTCAACATATGCTACTTTGTTAAATGATACTGCACTATTTTCGTTTGATCCATATCCTCCAGTGTTTCTAGAATTGTTATCTCCAAAGACAAATGTAGGACCATCTTTCTCCATGAAGTTCAACAAGAGAGCCTTGTTGCCAGTCATATGCCTAGAGCATCCACTATCGAGGTACCAAATAGAGTTGGTAGAGCTCTTTACCTGCAATAGAAATTAATCTTCATTTTGGTACTCAAACCTGCTTGGGTCCTGACTTGTTAGTACCCTTGGGGAACCAAATTTGTTTGATTTTAGGTCAATAAAGAACATGACAGTAATTGTTATGATAGCATAATGCAGCAATATGATCGTATTCATGAGCTGTATAACATCTATTATGATGCATGTATGAATGTGTGTGCGAATTTCTTTTCATCAAGGACACATGTGGATGATAGTTATTTCAAGCCTTTCTTCTTAGTTGAAACTATCTCTAATTTCATACTGCTCTACGATTTTGTGGTCTCGTAAAGTAGAATTCAAAACTATATTTCCGGCCAAGTTGGTTCGTAGAGTTAATTTTACTTGACTCTATGACTCTTTGAGGCTTGATTGTAGACATTAGTTTACTCTATGATTTAACAAATCCCAGACTAGTATGTGTTTTATTATTCTTGGGAGCAACAATTTAGTCCACAGTTGGGAATAGTAGGCTTAGGGACCTCTTTGGCTTTTATGAACACAATGTCTCTATGGGAAGAATAAGTATTGTTGATGTTAATCTCCATCGATTTCTCCACGTATGGATCTGAGGAAGATTTCCCAAATCCCAGACCTGGTCAGTCGGAGACAACTCACTAACTTGTGATCAGTGAGTCCATTGACAAGGAAGATCGATTCCACATGGAGATTGTCTTTTCCAACTCTTCTGTCTTGAGGTTAAGATTGACTCTCTTTGTACACTACATTTAGTTATATGTCTCAGCCTTGCATTCCCTGCCTCAAGATTGGTAAGAGAGACAGTACTTTGTAAAGTTGTTTTCAACTCTATTTGAACTTTTTCTTTCTCTCCTCTTCAATAAGAGAATGGTCCTTTGATATAACCCTGAACCATTTCATATATTGATGCAGATCTAAGGTGATGTCATGTAAAACAGTTCTAAGATTATTAATATCAACATCAGGAACGTTAAAATCGAATACCTCATTAATGTCAACTTCTTAACAATTAGTGGTGTTGTCAGTTTCAACTTTAATTAAACACAAGTTAGCCACTTGGGTTTCTTCATCACCACTCGATTTAGAACTTGAGTCATTTTTCGAGTCACTCCACGATCCTTCAGCGACTAGACCGTTATTCTTTTTTTTTTTTTTTCTGAAATTTCTTGTAGCTCTTGAATTCCTTCTTTGGGGCTGACTTCTTTTTGACTTGGTTTCTTGCAATTTTAGAACAGATCTTTGTCTTGTTCTCTACGCTAATTACCTTTAATGTTGTTGTATCTTCTGAATCTATTGCCTCTACTGTTTTGCATAAACTTCCTCAATCTTTGGGTTAGTAGAGCAATATATTCATCATCATCTTCATCAGAGTCCACTTCAACATGAGCTTTGGATGTTGTCTCTGATGCTTTGAGAGAAGCTACTCTATCCTTCTTCTTTCCTTCTTGAATGGTTTTTGCTCTTTGGTTCAGCTCTAACTCAAAGGTAAGAAGATTATCATAGAGCTTTTGCACAGTAATCTCATGCAAATTCTTCGACTCTCGAATAGCAATGGTTTTGGCATCCCACTTACTGGGCAGTGCTCTCATAAACTTGATGTTAAGATCTTTAATTTGGGTAGACCTTCCAATATGCTCTTAGAGAGTTAAGCAGCACGTTGAATCTTTTATAAGTTATTGTTATGTTCTCCCCTAGAATGTGAGAACTTCTCGTACTGCTAGGTCAGCAGGGATTGATTGTTTTTCCTAACTTCTTTAGTACCTTCGTGCATGACCAGTAAGGCTTCCCAGACCTCCTTGGCGGTTGTGCAGTTGACAACGTTTTTGAAGAGCTCATCTTCACGAGCCATAAATAGAATGTTCTTGGCCCTTTTATTCAGTTGCACTATCTTCTTTTCTGTATCTATCCACTCAGCCATTTGTTTAACTTCTATTTTGTTTGGATCTTCATATGTTAGAGAGAGCTTTATTGGTACATAGGGTCCATTGAGTACGGCATCGAACAGATCTTCGTCAATCGCATCCATATATGTTTGTATGTCTTTTTATGATTGTTTTTCTTTCGCAGTTGCATAATTTTAGACTATATCTCAAGTCCCCATTGTTCAGTCCTCCAACAAAACTTGATAAAGACATTTAAATGCCCCAAGTATGAAAAAAATATATAAACAAGATAAGTAAATTAATATGAAACACATTATGAGAAAATTAATATATGAATTAAAGTTTTAAATATTCTAATTAATTGAAATGAAAAAATTCTAATTCTAATTAAATATAAATAAAACATAAGTTTCTAGATATAATTCTAATAAATTTTATGATAAAAAATTACTAGATATGTGTTTGCATGGGAGTTAAAAGGAGGAGATTTTGTAAGCTTGTAGATGAGAAAAATTGAAATATAAATGGACAAAAGGTTAAGTGGTTAGTTGTTATATACCGTGAAGAAGGGAAATTTTAGGCCTTTTTGAAGCTCAGTTCACTCTCGTTTTTGGATGAGTGAACACCACTTGCTATCAATTTGAATGGAAATGAGATAACTTGAAACTTGAAATTAAACCACATGGTGAATTGGTAGTTTCCAAACCATGGTGGGTGCCTCAAGAATTTGAGTAAACTTGTGATTTTTTGAATTTTACTCTAAATAATTAAGAGAAATCAATTATACATAAATATATATTAACACATAACTAGGAGCAAAATTTATTAAAAACATAAAAATAAATTACAAATAGCAGTATCAGGAGGTTATGTAGAAAAAAATGAGTATAAAATTTATTTCTAAACTTGCGTTATTGTGTTGTTCAAAAATTGAACTATAAGACAGATTCAACATTTCATTCTACGCGTAAAGAAAAAAGGACTTGTATCAATGCTTTTTTGTTTTTGAAATTTTTTTCTTGTGCGTATTCCTTCTGTGTTTGTAAAATAGATGATGCTTTCAACCTCAGGTATTACAGGAGCATAAAATTCACTTTCATACTACTCTCTTTCCCGGCTTTCCTACTTTCTGCACTCCATTAGCTGGTCACTGAGGTCGTGTACACGTATACTATCGTACATGACCTATTTTGTTTCATAAAATAGTCTCATCTTTAATTGATTATGAAATCTTAATTTCCAAATTAATGTGAACTGTTTTGTCGGTGAGATCTTAACTTAACGGGTAAAACTGAAATTTTTTACTTTTAGATTTTAAGTACGATTCTTACTTCGACTTTAAATCTTCTTTTGTATGAAGTGTGTTATTTCATTTTTTTTATGAGAAATGTATTTTCTCCTTTATGTAAAACTTGATTTAATTATTGACATTGTAATAAACTGATTATATACTTGATTGCGAGAGATAATACTATATTCCGCAAAATGTGGCATAAAAAAAAAATTTATTTCAAATTATAAAATATGTATTAACTTTTAAACTTAAAATTGATTTGATTCATTAACAATTACGTAACAATAAATCATATTATTAGTAATAGTTTTTACATAGTTTATAATATGACTCATTGCTTCGACTAAAATTAAATAATATCATGTCAATTTTGAATTTAAAAATATTTCAAATTAACTTTACAAAAATAATAATCTTACATTTGAAACAAATGAAGTGTAAAATATTATAAATTGCTTAAAAAGTATTAATAAGTACAAAATTATTATTTCAGACACTAAATAAATTCACTTTGCACTTACCTTTAAATTTACAAATTAACAAACATCAGAGTAATATAATTCCTTTATTTCAAATTATAAGTGTAATGACCACGAATTCTAGATGTCATTGTAATTATACTTATAAAATAATTATCAATGAATTTAAATTTTTGTACTAATTAATTGTGCATTAAATAATTGAATGAATATACTTATGGATGTATATATTTATCTAAGTAACGAAGCAAGGTGATAGAATTAATTAAGGCAAGTCTAATTGGATTGTATTTTTAAGTCTAAATGAGGTATTAAACTAGGTCCAATAAATTAACCTAGTAATCCATATAATTAATTAAATATTGGTTCATGTTATAACTAAACTAGTCCAATGCTTATTTAAATTAAATGTAGTATGTGTTAGTAAATGTTAGCCCAATAGAATAAATAAATTGAGCTCAAACAAATTAAATGAATGAGCCCAATATATTTAATTCCTAAGTCCAAAGTGGAGCCCAAATGAAAGTCAAATGTTGGTCAATATATATATATGTGTGTGTGTGTGTGTGTGTGTGTGTGTGTGTGTGTGTGTGTGTGTAGGTGTATATATGTATATAAAAGCTATAAAATAAATAAAAAAATTAGAGGGAAATCCCCATTTGGCCGGTCAACTAGTGAGGGGGGGGCCCACATGGGTGGCTTGTAGTATTTCAATTTCTTATATGTTACTCCATCAATAACTTGTAAGATATCTTGATGGAGGTCATTCACAATGTCAATCAATCCAATAGTAAACTTAACTTAGTTCCTAATTTGACCAATGTAGGTTGATTAGTGAATGTTGATGGTGATTAAGGAGACTCTATAAATAGAATGCTAGACACCTTTGTTATATCGGTTGGTCATTTGTCTAACATTCCTAGAGAGAAGTTCTAGAGTTTTAAAGGAGAAGCTAGAGAGCTATTGAGAGCTTGAGAAGGAATACACCAGGAGTGTACATCTAGTAGCCAAGGTGGAGTCATTAGCTAAGTACATTGCCAAGAGAAGGAGAGCATTCAAATCAAAAAGGTTTAAAAGTGCTCTATACCTTTATCTTTTTATTTCAATGGTCAAAATGCATTTTTAACAGTTCAAAAGTTATTTTGATGCTCTAGAAGTTTAAATCTATGATATATAGGTATATTCATGGTTTGGTATGTTTAATGCATGTATTTATATGTGTGATATGCAAAGAATTAAAAGAAAAGTTCATAAAATGTTTTACCGGTAAAACCCTAGGTAGCTATGTGCTATTTATTGTTGTAGTTTAAAATGTACAAGTTTTAATCAAAATAACTCAAGTTGAAATTTGCCTATTTTTGGAGACAGATTACCCGAGCGCCGGCAGAGCTCGTGCCTTTTGTTTCAAGTGCCGACGGCGCTGGACTCAGTTCATTATGAGCGCCGACGATGCTGTCCCGGTTTATCAGTTTGTTCGGGTTGGGTCAATTTTGGTCGGGTCAGGTCGGGCCAGAAAATGAAAAATGTTCTAAAAATTACTTTATTATTTTTAGATCCAATAAATGTAGTTTAAATATTGTAAGTAGTTAATTTAATATGTAAATGGAAATAAATATTATTAAAGGATTAATAATATTAAGAAATTAATAAAATATTATTAAATGTATAATAATATTAGAAAATTAATTAAATATTAGAAAATGAATAATAATATTAGAAAATTAATAAAATATTATTAAATGATTAATAATATTAATAAAGTAATAAAATATTATTAAATAATTAAGAATATTAGAATATGAATAAAATATTATTAAATGATTAGTAATATTATATAATGAATAAAATATTATGAAATGATTAATAATATTAGAATATAAATAAAATATTATTAAATGATTAATAATATTAGATAATGAATAAAATATTAATAATATTATAAGGTTAATAAAATATTATTAAATAATTAATAATATTATAAGACTAATAAAATATTATTAAATTGTTAATAATATTATTTAAGAGTTTGAACTATAATATAGGTTTTATGTGATTAAAATATTATCAAGTAATGATAATATTTTCTAAGTATTTAATATACCCTTAATTATATAATTATGTGGTTAAGTGTGAGAGATGTAAGATATACAAAAGGTATTATATGAATGTATATATGATACTAATTTAAAGATCAACTTGATTAATGGTTAAGTCTACTCAAAGGGAGTTAATTGAATTGGTTAGCAGTAATCAACACTCGAGGCAAGTTCTCTAACCCTATTCAAATTATCGTTGAACAAGTTTCTAAACTTGTATTTAATTTTGCTGAGTTTTAAGTGGTTTAATTTTTTTAAATTATTCCACATCAATATTATTATTGTATTTGCACATAGTACATTTGAAACTTTATAGTTCTTGATTAATAAATTGAATTTAAAATGTATAAGCTAATTGTTCAGCTAGACATTGCGTGTATAAATTCAATAACTTGAATATTTTTAAAAGCTTATCTAAACCATTGGTTGGTGCTAATTATTATAGTAAGTTTGATAATTGAACAACCTTCGATAAGGGGATTATATGTCAGGAAATCGACTTTTGCGCAAGATGACTAAATGTAATGCATATACAGCGGGTTGAAAAGGTTGATCCCCTTGAAAACTAAAATACTGAAAGGATCAGAGAAAATTATGTTTTACTCTCATTAGTTCAGGGTCCTTGGTGACCACTCAGCATTTAAGATTCAAATATTTATGTTCATTGGAATTTGAGTCTTGTTCTTTCACGATTGTTATATCTATTGTTGAAACTCTTGATGTTATTTCTCATTCGCTCATGATATATATTGTATTCTTTTTTTTTAAACTTGCTGAGCAAACTAGTTACTCACCCTTGCTATATCATGAATTATTTTCAGCTAAACCCGAATGCTCCAAGAAAGACAAAGGCAAGGGGAAAGCCAGAGCTTATAATAATTTATGACATGTTAATTTATCGTTTAAATATGTATTACTATTTGTAAATCTTTTGTAATTTTCTTAAGATCAAAACGGTTTATGTTAAGGTTTATGAACCTTGGGATTGTAGTTCTTGTTACAAGGATCTTTTGTGTATTATTATGCAAAATTTAAATGAAAGTTATGTTTTTAGTTGTTATTATGTTTTGATAGTGAGAACCAAGCCCGGGATTATGAAACTCGAATTTTGGATCGTCACAATAAAACCATTATTAACTTTTAAAAGTAAATTTGAGATATTTTTAAATTTAAAGTTAAGATAATTTATTAAAAATTATAAAATAATAAATTTTAAAATGAGTATTATTTTTTAGATGCTTTATAATATTTTTTATTATACTGATTAATATTAAATAAATTTATATTAATTTTAAAATTAAAAAATATTATAAATTAATTTTAAATAGTCGATAATAATTTTGCTTTTAAAACAAGAAAAGTATTAAGGAATACGGTCTGTCATTCTTAGTCCGTACAAGTTCAGACGTTTGAAAAGGAGGAACAAACAAAGAGAGCAACGAGGGTCCCACGAATAAAGTTAATAAATATAATTTGAGAGGAGAGGAGAGAGAGAGAAATCAAGTTGCTGTCAAAATAATTGACCAAAATGATTTGATGTGGCAACCTTACCTCATCAAGGTCGTCATTAGAGATGAGTATCGCCACAAATATCAAATCAAACATTTTTTAACCTACCGATGGACGTGGCAAACGATCAGGCCAAGCTCAAACGGAGTGAATTAAAGTTGTGCTGGGCCAAATTTAGATCAAGTCAAAATAATTTAAATTTTTGTGAGTTTAAAATAAGAGGTCCTTGGCCGGCGGGTTTTTTAATAAATTTTTTTGTCGTTAACCTTGTTATCTATTTAATTAATTTAATTTATTTTTTAAAAACTTATATTAAATATTATTCTTTCCGTTTTATAATAAAAGTCTTTATTATTATTCTAAATAATCTTAAGTTAAATGTCTACTTACCTTAAATAATCTATTTTTTTAATAATAATTTGCCTATAACATTCTTAGTATTAATTGTCATATTTATATTCTTTATACATATTTATGGAGTATCACTAGTCATGTGTATAAAATTATACAATTAAATGAGAATTTAAATTGGATAATTTTGTTATTTTATTCTCTTTCTTAATATGCGCAAAAAATTATCCATGACTTTAATACTGGGACAGAGAGAGTACAAATTTTAGAAATAAACCAACACAATATATGTATAAAATAAAATAATCTTACAAGTAATAATAGTTACATTATTCAAAATATTATAATTTTGATAAATTTATAACTTAAAATCAATGTTTAAAAAATTGAATCGAATCGGCGATATTCCGATCCGATCCGACCAAAAAATCGAAAAAACAATGATCCGGTCAAAAACTGGTTGACCACCAATTCAACTGGTAGTTCAACCGGTAAAACCGGTAGTTGAACCAATTGTCTCGGTATTCAAGTTTTTTTTTTTACAAAAATATTTTTAATAATATTATAATATTATGTATTTATGACGTCACTGGTTCAATAACGGTACTACCACTAGTTGGACCAGTGACTCATTTACTCGATAACTTTTTCGGTTCGATGACCGTTCTGATTTTTTTAAACATTGGTTAAAACTATTGTATTAGATTAAAGAAAATTAAAGTTGATAGTTAAATTTATTTTTTATTATTTCTTTAATAGGTAGATTTCTCATGTTATTAAAAGAAAAAAGAATGGGTAAACTACATATAATAATATTAAATTATCATTAGTATTATGAGAAAAATCTTGAAGAAATGAAGTGAAATAAATTTCATAAGCGGGTTGCCACTGTCGGGCTGGGCAAAATTAAAATGGCATAATTTTATTTTTTTTGAAATGAAATATATAAGCTCAAAACTTTTAGCGAGCGAACTGGACCAGCATGAGGATTTGGGTCAATTTTTCAAGTCTACCTACCGATAATCACTTATCCATAGATATGACCAACTTTTATTAATATAGATATTAAATGTTCAAATTTTATTGCTTTCACCTATATCTCTCCTTTGCAAGATTATGATAAATTATTGTAATAGATTAATATATATATATATATATATATATATATATATATATATATATATATATATATATATATATATATATAATTGACCAAAAAGTTATGATGTGGCAAACTTATCTTAGCAAGGACGTCATCAGCGATTGAATATTGCCACAAATATCAAATTGAAATGTTAGACATATTTAACCTAACCCAACCTTCAATATATTCCCTCCGTACTTTTTTTATTTGACATTTTTAAATATATATATATATATATATATAAATTAAGAAATATATAAATTTTTATTTAATTAATATAATTTTAATACACTCTTTGAAAATTCATTAAAAAAATTAAAAGAAAAATGAATAAAATTTTAGATGTAATATGAAAAACATAAATAAGTGTGTATTCAAAATCTACAAAAGACAAAGAAAAGAACAAAAAGAACCCTGACTAATTTATTTTATATAATAATGACAATTTTGAGTCTGAATCGAAACAAATTTATCTAAAAAGACATTAAATTATTAAACAAATAATATCTTTTCAGTCATTTTAGTTCACTACAAACTCACTAATAAGATCATAACTAAGAATACTATTGCTAATAACTTAATTTATTATATACAAATAATTTTTTTTATATATTTTGATGTGAGATTGATATATTATAATATATCTAGTCATTTAAAAGTTTATATTAATGCAATTTAATTTTATCATGGACATTTAAATCATTTTCATTTACCAAGGAAAAAGAAGGAAGTATTACATACCAAAAGTCTAATCCCATGACCAAAAATATCCACCCACATACAAGGCATTCTAGGTTCCTTGTGAACATAATACAGACTATAGTCACCTAAGTCTGCGCACGTGAGTATTTCCATTTCCATTTCCATATTTTAAAGTCAAAAAGTTCACAAAGTAATTATGAGATTGCGGGTTATTTAAGTATCTTCATAGAATCTTCTAAAAATATTTATTTCATTTATTAATTTATTTCCTATAAGCTTCCTTTTCCCTTCCAATCCCGGGGGTTTCTTGTACAATTAGTCAAGCCTGAGCTTTTCGCCACTTCGGAGAAGCTACGTTTTCCCTTTGAAATTATGCACCTACCGTACCTTATTTAAGCCTTAGTTGAAGTCATATTTGTGATATCCATCAATAATATATTTTGTTGGCCATACATATGGATTTCTTTAGTGTTCATCCAATGAAGAGCAAAGGCATGATGAAGAGGGGCACAAGTACAAGAAAGAAAAACAATTTAGTGAAAGTTGTCTACATATCTAGTCCAATGAAGGTAAAGACTAGTGCCTCAAAGTTTAGAGCACTTGTGCAAGAGCTCACGGGCCAGGACTCTGATGTGTCACGGTACACGAATTTCAATGCCGAGTTGTCCCAAATCACGGATTTCAATGCAGAGTCTTCGGAAAATAGTAGTGCGCGTGATAATCGAGTCCTATTGAATTTGGTAAATGATGATGAGGCTAATGTTTGTAGGCCGGTTCAATTTGATTCGCCCACGAGTTCGGATTCTTTGCTCGAGCCTTTTGAGGATGTGTTTAGTTCTCAAATGGTGGAGAAATTGGAGGAAATGTTTACTTCGAATTTATTTAATTACGAGTCTTATACTTCTCACCAGATAGACGCTCTTGGAGACTATGATGCCCTGTAAATTTTGTATATTGTTTTACTATATCTAGATCACATTTAGCATATCTTGTTCTGTTTCCTCATATTCTATACATAGTTTTGGTATTAAAAAAGATTCTAATTGTAATTGTTTTTAGATAAATATTAAAAATATATATTAGATATTTTTTTTAAAGATTGTTAATTTAGTAGTGTGGAATATAATACTTAAATATAATTGGTTATATGTACTTTAGTTGATGGTGTTATATTGGCGGTTCCACTAGTGGGCATTGGTCAGAAAGCAATACCCCCACCCAACTTTACATATAATACATAGTACATGAATAGATGATTCAAAGTTGCAAAAATTGTATACTTTTGTCCCTTAAATTATTCACTTGGTGAGTGAATTCAAGTGAAAAGTGTATTACAGGGATCCAAACAACCTGTTTTCTAATACCTCCCACTATGTCTCAACTATCTTCACTTCCATTGGGCATAAATTCCATTGCACAAATGTTTGTTATTTTGTAAGAAAATGCCACAATAACAAAATAAAGACTACATTATTATGTTCTCTATTTTCTCTTGTAAGCTGGAATTAGAGCAAGTATTTTTACTCCAATTAAATTCAGCATCGAAGTTTAACTAAATTGTAGTTCCATCGGATTGTAAATATACTTTAAATTTTAATTTCAAATTTTAGAATTGAGTTGTCAAAACGTAACAAGAATCAATTTCGCCATCATTCTTTTTTTCTTTATGCTATAAAAAAGCTCGATCCACTTAACAATTTAAGGAATAAAGTTCAAAATTTGAGTGGATTTTAACGAGCCATGAACAAAGTTAATAAAAATTTAAGTCGAAAATCATCGTAGTCTGCAATGTTTATGGACCCCTATAGATGGATTGACTAAAAGTAAAACACTAACTAATGCTTGCTATGGTCATATGGTCTCCCTCTCTCCCTCTGTATGAGAGAAAGGAGGGAGAGAGAGTTAATTTGCTTAATTCATCAAAATTAACCTCCAAACTTTCAACCAATTATCTGTTTGCCAATTATGATAAAATGAATTAATAAAATCAAAGCATAAGCTTAAATAAAACTCATCTTAAAGGCCATACACGCTGACAAGTCAACTAAATCACAAAATGAAATGGCTTGCCATACGAAATAAATAGTAAACACGTTTATACTATATACTCGGACAGCTATTTCAGTAAACGTTATCTGTGAGAGATGATGTACACCTGTTCTATATCCTGGCTGCTAGTTGTTACTCGTTCTATGGTGAGGCAATAACCCCATTTCTAATACCTTTCCCATCTCTCTGCTTGTTATTCACAACATGTATACCCCTTACAATTGAGAGACTGATAATATAGAACTCGGGCAACTTGTACAGCAGCAGATTTCAACTCTCCGACGAGCTGGGAGGTCAATACCAACAGGCTCCAAACAACTTACGGGAATTGGGATAGTAGTAGATATGTTGAAGCTCATCAGGTCCGACGAGATGAGTTCTCGTCGAAATCAATATCAGCGGGATCTCCGATCCATGGTTTACCCTCGCGCCATTGATGCTTGATTCTTAACTTCCCATTTGCATCTACCCCAACAATCTGGCCTTTGCTTGCATGTGTCTCCATTCCCCATCCTCACCTTGTTCCCCACTTTAAAGGGTCTAACCCTTTCCATTTAACATGACTTGCAAAGCCAGAGCCTCTCCACAAAACAGAATGCCACCCAGAGATCCTCATCTTCTATGCTGTGCACCGCTCCAATGCTTGAATGAGTCCATCCCCCCACAGCCCACTGATGAGTCGGGGTCGAAACTGATGCTCTAACCTTAAACCAGTCTCCAATGTGAAATTCCTCATCCTCCACGAGGCCACTCCAGATGGATCCACCATCCATGCTTTTGAACCATAAGGTGTATATATTCTCAATTTTCCATCCGCATCTGTTGCCGATATGGTTCCCACACTTGTATGACTGTGGCCAGACCAGCCAAACCTTGGCTGTTTCAAGTGTTTAACCCTAACTCGCTCCCCAATCATTAGCTTATCTACTCTTTGAAGAAGAGTGGTAGGCCCTACCCATTGATCTTGCTCCCCACAAAATCCAAGAAAAACAGTTCCGTCCCATTGATCTCCTTCCATGTTAACACAAGCAGCCAAACTAAGGAAAAAACAGAACAATGAATACTTGAAGGAAGGAGAAGAACTGAACTTTTTATTTATCTGTGGTGCATTTCATATGACAGTAGGATGACCTTTATATAGGCATTAGAATCAAAGATAAGCCTAACAACATGATAGAGTTTATTCAGAAATTAAAAACTAAACTGATTTAATTCTATCCTTCAAGATAGAAGGATTTTATTCAAAAATAACTAATAGCTGAAAACTAGGAACAAAAAATATGGTGGAGTTTGAATTAACATCCAACATATCCTCCCTTAATTCGAACGACCACAACATCCAAGTAAGCTCCTAAACTTGTAGAACTTTTCTACGGTCGAGGCTTTTGTGAACACATCTGCAATTTGGTCCTCTGTGCTGCAAAATTTTAGTTTTACTTCACCTTTTGCTACGAGCTCTCGGATGTAGTGATGACGAAGCTCAATATGCTTAGTTCTTCCATGAAAAACTGGATTTCGACTCATTGCGATGCTGGACTTGTTATCCCAGAATATAGTTGTTGGCCTCTCTTGCTTCACCTTTAAATCAAATAATATCCTCCTCATCCACACAACATGACATGCGGCTTTTGTAGCAGCTATATATTCAACCTCTAAACTTGATAAAGAAACTGAGTGTTGCTTATTTGTTGCCCAAGATATCATTCCAGAACCAAGACCAAGAGCAAATCCAGAAGTACTTTTACGATCATCCGCACAACCTACCCAGTCGCTATCAGTATAGACAATTAACTTAAAATTATCAACATGATGATACCTGATCCCATAGTTAATCATGCCATGAACATATCTCAAAACTTTTTTTATTACACCATTATGAACTTTGCTTGGATTAAAGCGCGACAACAAACTAACAGCGAACATGATATCTGGCCTTGAGTGAATGAGATAAATCAGTCCTCCGACTAAACTTCGATATTTTTTCAAATCACATCTTTTAGCTCCATCATCTAACACTAATTTTTCATTGGTGTTCATTGGGGTTTTTGCAGGATTACAACTTTAAACTTCTTCAATAGATCAGTAACATATTTTTCTTGACACAAGAAAATTCTGTGAGAATCCTGAACAATCTCCATACCCAAGTAATAGGCCTAACTATGTCATCTCAAACTCAGACATCATGCTTTTCTTAAATTCTTCAATCAATCTTTGTGAGTTACCAGTATATATCATATCATCAACATAGAGACAAACAATCAAGAAATCAGTACCTTGAGTTTTCACATACAAGGTTGGCTCACACTCACTCTTCTTGAAATTGTGCTAGATAAAATACTTGTCAATCTTCCCGTACCAAGCTCTAAAAGCTTGTTTGAGTCTATTAAGAGCTTTCAGCAATTTGTAGACTTTGCTTTCCATCCCTTTGACTTCAAAGCCTTTCGGTTGCTCAACATATATGTCTTCTTCTAACTCTCCATTTAGAAATGTCGACTTCACATTAAATTGATAAACTTGCCATTTCTTTTGCGCTGCTAATGCGAGGACAGTCCTAATGGTGTCAATCCTTGCTACATGGGAAAATGTTTTAGAATAATCGATTTCAGGTATTTGAGAATAGCCCTTTGCTACTAACCATGTTTTGTACCTTTAAAGCGTACCATCATAATTAAACTTGCATTTGTAAATCCACTTCAGTCCAAAAGCTTCCTTTCTTTTAGGCAAATTGACTAGGTTCCATGTATTATTTCTTTCAATGGCATCAATTTCCACTTTCATTGCATCCCTCCATTCAGCACCTTCCTTTGCTTCTTCAAATGAAACCGGTTCAAATGTTGCAAAAGCAAAATCACAAGATTGATATATGTCCGCTAGACTTCATAACTTCTTTGGTGGCGACTCTGACTCTTCTTCAAGAGTTATTTGTTCTCTAAAAGACTCTTCTTCCCCTATCACCTTAACACCTCAGAAAATTCTTCAGTATCTATTTCCCAATTCCAATAATCATTTTCATTAAAAACAATATCACAACTAACAAGTAATTGATTGTTAGAAGGATCATAAAGTCTATAACCCTTTGTCTCCTCACTATAACCAATAAAGATACATTTTTTACTTTTATCATCTAACTTCCCTCTTTTTTGATATGGAATGTGAGCATAAGCTATAGAACCAAATACCTTTACGTGATTCACATTTGGCGTTCTCCCATGCCAAGCTTCATAAGGAGTTTTGCCTTGAACAACCTTTATAGGAAACCGATTTATTAAATACACTGCAGTTGACACTGCTTTAACCTAAAACTTCTTAGGTAGTCTTTTTTCTTTCAACATACATCTTGCAACTTCAATTATGCTTCTATTCTTTTGTTCGGAAACCCCATTCTACTGCGGTGTATAGCCTGCAGTAAGTTCTCTTTGAATTCCTGCACTTTTACAAAAAAGAAGAACTCCTTATATGTGAATTCACCACCATGATCTGTTCACAGTGTTTTCAAAGAATGTCCGCATTGTTTCTCAGCATATGCTTTGAATTCCAGGAATCTTGAAAATGCTTCAAATTTCTGTTTGAGAAAATAAACAAACGTTAGTCTAGAAAAGTCATCTATAAATATCAAACAATAGTTGTTCCCAGCTAACACGGTTGTACGCATAGGGCCACATAAATCAGCATGCACTAGCATCAACGGTGCTTTTTCTCTCCAAGACTTCCCCACTTGAAATGAAACACGATGTTGTTTACCATAAACACAAGCTTCACATACTTCCTGGTCTTTAGCTACTGCAGGCAATCCATTCACCATTGCCTTTTTTATGCATCAAAGTTAGGCCATCAAAATTCCAATGCCCGTATCTTTTGTGCCATAGCCACGAGTCATCAATAACACTAAATGCATTACAATTAAGCTCAGAAAATTAAAGGAGAAACATCTTATTTTCAGTCATTTTCACAGACAGTAATAATTTCTTATCCTTCTTATTGTAAATCATGCAACAATCATTATCAAAAACAACGTAGTATCCTTTCTTAAGTAGTTGACCCGCACTAAAAAGATTTTGACCCAACCGTGGAACATATATTACATATGAGATAAGTTTCTTTCCAAATTTGGTATCAATGGAGACAACTCATTTTCCATAAACCTAAACATACTCATTATTCCCTAAGCTGACCCAAAGACTTTTCGGATTCATCAATTTCAACAAAGATAGACTTATCACCGGACATGTGATTATTGCAACCACTATCAATATACCAAACATGCTTTACAATTTCAGTTAAACAACAAAGAAACAAGGACTCCTCATTATTATCACATTTTTCTTCATGAAACTTTGCTTCATTTTTCTTGTTATACCAACAATTATCTTGAGTATGTCCATATTTTCCATAAATAGAGCAAATAGGAATATTTGGATCCTTGTTTTTATACCAACAATCTTTCTCAATATGACCCTTCTTATTGTAATTATAACAGGTGGGAGGTTCATAATTACCTTAGTTGTGTTTCTCACCATTGTGACCGTTGAAGTGCTTATGAGCACTAGCTTTGTTAAAGTGCTTACTACTATTCCTGCTTCAGTTTTTGTCACCATTATCACCATTACATCTGCTGTAATTTTTCTGAGTTTGGTTCCAACTCTTTCCTTCGCCTCAAGCACCTTCACGTTTATCTTTTGAATGGTTCTTCCATCCATGGGAATGTGAGCTTGTACCTGCCTTCAAGTCAATCTTTGACAGGAAAACTTGTTCAACTTGATTTTCAACAACCCTGCTCAATTTTTCCTCATGTGTTTTCAATGAACCCATTAATTGAGTAAATGATAAGGTAGACAAATCTTTCGATTCCTCAATTGCAGCCATAACAAAATTATACTTTGGAGTTAAACTCCTTAAAACTTTTTCAACAATTTTTTGATCAAACATATTTTCATCCAGAGACTTAGCTTGATTAACAATAGAAGTAACTCTTATGGAAAAATCATGTATTGTCTCAGAACTTTTCATCAACAACGTTTCAAAGTTTCGACAAAGAGTTTGCAATTTAAGAGTAATTACCTGATTTGAGCCTTCATATTCATTTCGCAGCAACTCCCATGCTTCCTTTGATGTTTCTGCACCCATAATGCTAGGAAAGATTGTATCATCCAACCCTTGTTGCCATTAGCAGCTAATTAATGTCCAAAAAGACGAAAAGAGGAACGGAGTTACTATTTATTGGATGTCTTTCTTCACTGGCCACGCAAACCCCGAACAATTTTAGTACACTCCAAGTTGAATATCAAGTAGAGGAAAAGGATGATGACTAGGATAGCTCCGGGAGTGGGAGCTAACCTGCTAGGTCAGCACTCCGCCGAGAGGAACCAAGACGCCACTGCCTATGTTGGCAATCTCGATCCTCAGGTTTCACTTTTTCCCTTTAACTTCACCATGTACCACATTACTGCCCTTAATTTAGGGTACACGTTATATATTTATATGCCTTTTGATTCTGGGTACAGGACTCTCCTATTTTAAACTAAATATTCACTCAAATAAACTACGTGTTTGCTGCGGATCAGTTTATTTGGTTCTTCTGGTTTTCCGTTAGGTCAATATGTTAACCAACTTAGGGTTCTATTAGAAAATAGGTTTTTTTTGGGGTTTCGTGTTCTAATCTGTTTGGTTTTGTTATTTTTTGTTGAATGATGCAGAGTTCCTAACTTGAATGTCTACAAATTGAGTTAGTTATTTTATTTATTTATATTGATTCAAGTATATGACTCTTTGTTTTCATTCAGCAGGCCAAGGATATTTTATCTATGATGCTTAAACAGCTGAAGCAGGAGACGGACAGAGAATGGAATATTGCACGAGAAGAAAATTGGTATGGCAGATTTGATAGTCGTTGAATTTGGTAGATTTAAATTATCTGAGAAAACACTGTTTGGTAAGTAATATCGTTATCCTAATTCAACCCTTCTTTTGCAGAAGTTATTATTCGTAATCAACACTTACTCAACATCAGTTAACATATATAACCGTAGTATCTACTTAAGAGATTCATAACATAATTGCAATAATAAGCCACCCGAGACACTAAAGAAAATGCCCTATAAATTCTATTAATATTATCTGACTAAACCTTTTGTAGACTATGGCATTTTGATTTTCGAACTACTCTTATACCTCTAGTGAATCAACCTGCCTTCACTTTGATACATAACTTGCTACCTAACTTATGCTCATGTTTTATTTTTGCAGAAGCCAATTAATTATTCATTTGTGTATATGTCGAAGCTATAACAAGATGTTTATATTGGCCACTAAACATACATTATAATGTAAGATAAGAATGCTTTATTGCCTGAACTGTTGTAGATCAAACAAAAAAAGGAATAATGCACAAAACTACGACGAATCTGGATATTAAATAAGTTAATTGATGTTCGATAATATCATCATCCAAATTTCGACCCATATTTTATGATTATATGGTTCGCCAGTTTTACATAATCCAAACAGAAAATGAAGAGGATTTATTCATCAGATAGCGAGGTAGGGCATAATTTGCTGAAGTATTCCAAGATTTTGCATAATAATATTCCTGAGAAGGACATGATAATCCAGTTTTAACCAATTCTATGGAGCCGATACGGCACCTTATATGTTTTCTTAGTTTAATCAAAAATGTCCACGCACGTCAAATACAAAGCACCCTCTATTGTAGTACCCGTCAATAGGCAATAAATTAAACTTATCATTAAACAATCTACAAAATGACCTCTGTTATTATCCTTGGTGAATGCTACCAACAAAATAAAATTTGCTAGAATATAATTTCCGTAATGTATTGTTTGCTCAAGAATATTACCTTTTAGCTCATCAACCTAACCTATCAGATTGAATTAGTCAATGACTAGCCAGTAGCCTGCCAACAGAATACAAGGTCACTTTTGGGATGAATCACTCTCACTTCAAAACAAAGACATACAATATACTATCAACATACTTGAGTTCCACCAAAAAACAAAGACAGGAAATTTTGAAGATTAAACCACCAAAAAACAAAAAACAAAAACATCAGACACTGAATATACTATCCACATACTTGAGTTCAAAATGTAAGAAGCTAAAGCTGCAGGCATACAATAAAGAAACTAAAGTCAAGCCTAAATTGCAGGCATACAATATGAAAATAAATTCTGAAATTCGTACCTTCAACCAATTCAGACCCAATAGTGGAATAGAGGATGCCAAATTGAACCCAAACAATGGAAGACAAATCGGACCCAAATCGTGGAAGACAAATCAGACCTAGATCGTGGAAGCCAAATCGGACCAAATTAAATCAACCCCAAATCGTATAATCGTGTGGACTATGAAGGAATTCTGGGAAAACAACTCAATCCATGCAGGAGGGATGAAGATTTGGGGGTTTTTAGCTCAAGATTGGAAGGTACGATGGTGCGGGTGATAGAGCTACGATGGGATTTTGGTTTGCTGCTGATAAATGGAAATTGTGAGGTTTTGGGAGATTTTGGTTTTGGCAGAATATTTTGGGATTGAGCGGGGAAAACATTGAGGGAGCGAGCCAATATTTTTTTGGAAGAAGTAATCGACAAATAAAAATTGATCTATACAGCGACGGCCATGTAGTGACCGTCGGTATATATTATTTTTATACCTATATAGCGACGGTCAAATCGGGACCGTCCCTATTTTCTCTGTTTTTAAACCTCTACAGAGATGGCCATGTAATGACCGTCGTTATATAGTAATTATAGCGACGGTCACTACATGGCTGTCGCTATAAACTATTTTTTAGAAATATAGCGATGGCCAACCTCGACCGTTGCTATATTTAATATATAGCAACGGTTCCGCCCCGACTGTCGCTATATGTCGTCGCCTTATCCTGATTTTTTAGTAGTGATAAGACAATGCTTTTGCATCTTTCTTGTTATTTTCTTTCATCTCTTTCATTTGGGCAACAGTGATTCCAACTCCTTCATATACTGTATAACCATTCTCAACAAGTTCCCATAAATCAAGAGAAACAAACACGGTTTTCATCTTAATACTCCAAAACTAATACTTTTCACCTTTAAAGATAGGAACATGTGGTTGAGAGTTGTTACCTGTTGCAGCCATACTTACTTTGACCTTGCCTTTGATGGAGTTGTAATTCTTTGCCCGGTTATTTCACGAACAGCTTTGATACCAAACTTTGTTAATGCAACAGCCAAAATAAGGAAAAAACAGAACAATGAATATTTTAAGGAAGGAAGAAGAACTGAACTTTATATTTATCTGTGGTGCATTTCATATGACAACAAGATGGCCTTTATATAGGCATTAGAATCAAAGATAAGCCTAACAACATGATAAGGCTGATTTAAAAATTAAAAACTAAACTAATTTAATTATATCCTTCAAGATAGAAGGATTTTATTCAAAACTAACTAACAGCTAAAAACTAGGAACAGAAAATCTGGTGGTGTTTGAATTAACATCCAACAATCTAATCCCTTGTACAACTCCAACACTACCCAGCCCAACAGATTTCCAATTACCTGCATTCTGACTCATCTTAACCCACTCTCCCACTACAAATATCTGCACTATCTCCAGATCTGCAAGATCTCCCCTTCACAAACCTGGCAGGCCAAAAAAAGCCACTCTCACTTCTCCGTCAGCATTAACACCAGTTATAACACCTCTTGAATCACATTGGGCCCCTCGCCAACTATGACGACCCCAAATCCAGGTTCCATAACCTCAGGTTTGGTTCTCACTATACAATACATTACTAGAAATTAAATACATACATTGCATTTAAACTTTGCAGAATAATACATATTGGTTCCTTACAAAAAGGATACAATACCAGGGTCTATTAACTATAACATAAACAGTTCCTATCATAAGAAATTACAAAAGATTTACCAACAATAAATACATATTTAAACTGCTAATTAACATGCATAATTTAACTTAAGCTCTAGATTTTCCTTTTCCCTTGTCCTTCTTGGAGCATTCGGGTCTAGCTGAAAATGGTTCATGATATAGCAAGGATGAACAACTAGTTTGCTCAGCAAGTTAAGAACAATCATAGAGATTTAATATATCATGAATGAATGAGAAATAACATCAATGGTTTCAACAATGGATAAAACAATTGTGAAATGAACAAGACTCAGATTTCATTGAACAAGAATATTCGAATCTTAAATGCTGAGTGGTCACCAAGGACCCTGAACTAATGAGGGTATAATAGAGTTTTCTCTGACCCTTTGAGTAGTTTGGTTTTCTAGGGGATCAGCCTATTCAACCCGCTGTATATGCATTACATTTAGTCATCTGGCGCCAAGATCGGTTTTCCGACATAAAATCCCCTAATGTAGGGTTGTTCAATTCTCAGACTGAATAGAAGAAATTCGCACCCAACAATGGTTTGGATAAGCTTTTAATATCCGAAAAGTAATTTAATATCCGAAAAGCTATGTTTTGATACAGAATGATAGAGATGGGTTATGTAAACCCTAAATGAATAAAAATGGGTTATATTAAGGATGTCAAGATAAAATGATATAAGAAATGACATAATATAGCATGCCTAAAGCTAAGTTAAAGTGAGTTATAAGTTATGGGAAATGTCGATAACAAGGTATGAATGTATTATTGACTTACATAAGGAATAATACATCAATTATAATATGATGGGAAGCGAATACTAAATTAATTATGGATTAAGTATGATATGATATATTAAGTTATGATCCTATAATGATGTATATAGATTGTATGTTAACAGATGGCGCTTAATGTAGCAAACTGAGGCGAGAAGATAGAAAGGCCAATCGAGGCAGTACGGGTTAAATGAAAGAAATGCTAAACAGACAAGTGTTCAGACTATAAGGTGCTATTGTTCTATGCAAACTATGTAGTAGTAAAAGATTTGTAACGTGCCTTACATGCAACTATGCGATTTAACTGTTAAGTGAAATACGTGGCATTCATGTATAACATGATAAAATAGAAAGGCATAACGCATATTATGAACTGCGAGTATGAAACGTGTTATCTGAATCACTTGCTGAGCTTTATGCTCACCCTTGCTATGAACTAACATTTCAGGTAAAATACAAGAAGGCCTAAAATTCCGGTGCAACCAAGGTAAAAGGAATGCTGAATGCATTGATAAGCGTAAACAAAATTGTTATACGTGAAATGTATATGTAAAACATATGTTGTAAATTCATAGAGATGGAATTGTATGTATTGTATTATTTACAGAAATGATGAATGTGTAAGATGTAATATCCAGCAGAAGATGTAATGTTGTAATATTGAGATAGTATTGTTATTTAAGTTATACATGTGATAAACTAGCATGTATAGTACTGAGGTATGAAATAAGGAATATATGAACAGGTATGATGCATATGTATGTATACAGGTAAAAAAATTAAATAGGGCCATGTGTGAATACTTCATGGCAAAATTTTGTTTACGGATTACATTAAATCACGATATATATGATTATGAAATAAAATAGACTCGGTCATAAATTAATAAGTGTTGACCTAAATGTTAATAAATAGTAAAGTGAATGTTACGATCCTGATTCAGGTAAGAGATATAAGATAAGCAAGTTTAGAAATAAAAAAAATAAAAAAATTATGGACCTAATTTATGGTCAATAGTGTGGTTTTAAAAGTTAAAGGTTAAATTTAACGCACGAGATCCCTGTTAATATGGTTTTAAAATTAATAATTATGATATCCAGGGATAATCGGATAAGATTAAAGAAGGTCAGGATCTCGGGGCGTCACAATTCTGCTCCTCTAAATGCTGGATTCTTGCCTCCAGCTCCTTATTCCTAGTAGTCAATCCCTCGATAATGTCACTGGCAGTAGTGCCCATGCCATCAGCTGACTCCTCCTCATCAGACTCTGCCTCATCCACACTGTAAGGCCTCATCACATTGCCCCAGACGGGCTCCTCGCGATCTCCCTCCTCGGGATCTGACTTAGTCCCCTCAATAGGTGCAGCCACTAGTGGCTGTGCGGTATCCATATGGATATCATTGTAATCCTCCTCTGCAGTGTGACTCGACTGTCCGATCTCTGCCATCCTATATCATAAAAATAACACATGTCAGTACAACAATAAAATATATTCATTGATGAAATGAAATGATAGTTTATTATGTACATCTCGGCTCGATGGATTTTCTCAATCCGTCTCCAAAAATACACAACATGATGAATCTCCCCGATTCATCTCCTAACACACTCGATATGAGTTTAATACTAAGGTTATAACTTAGGTTTCGCAAATCCTAATGTTTCTAACCTACAGTTCTGATACCAACCTGTGACGACCCCAAATCCGGGTTCCATAACCTCAGGTTTGGTTCTCACTATACAATACACTACTAGGAATTAAATACATACATTGCATTTAAACTTTGCAGAATAATACATATTGGTTCCTTACAAAAAGGATACAATACCAGGGTCTATTAACCATAACATAAACAGTTCCTATCATAAGGAATTACAAAAGATTTACCAACAGTAAATACATATTTAAACTGCTAATTAACATGCATAATTTAACTTAAGCCCTGGATTTCCCTTTTCCCTTGTCCTTCTTGGAGCATTCGGGTCTAGCTGAAAATGGTTCATGTTATAGCAAGGATGAGCAACTAGTTTGCTCAGCAAGTTAAGAACAATCATAGAGATTTAATATATCATGAATGAATGAGAAATAACATCAATGGTTTCAACAATGGATAAAACAATTGTGAAATGAACAAGACTCAAATTTCATTGAACAAGAATATTCGAATCTTAAATGCTGAGTGGTCACCAAGGACCCTGAACTAACGAGGGTATAATAGAGTTTCCTCTGACCCTTTGAGTAGTTTGGTTTTCAAGGGGATCAGCCTATTCAACCCGCTGTATATGCATTACATTTAGTCATCTGAAGCCAAGATCAGTTTTCCGACATAAAATCCTCTAATGTAGGGTTGTTCAATTCTCAGACTTAGTATAAGAAATTCGCACCCAACAATGGTTTGGATAAGCTTTTAAAAGTATTCAAGTTATTGAATTTATAAACGCAATGTCTAGCTGAACTATTAGCTTTAGACATTTTTAATATAGTTCATGAATCTAGAACTATTAAGCTTCAAATGCACTAAGTGCGATTTTATAAACAATATGGATGTGGGATAATTTTAAATAATTAAACCACCTCAAGCTCTGACAATAAATACAAGTATAGAAACTTGTTCAATAGTAATTGAGTAGGGTTAGAGAACTTGCCTTGTTTGCGACGTACTGCTAACCAAGTCAACTAATTCCCTTTGAATAGACGTAACAATTTAATCATGTTCATCTTCTTTAGATTAGTATCATATACACATAAGTATGATGACCTTTATAACTCTTGCGAACCACATAATTTAGTAATTATGGGTATTTAAACACTTAGAAAATATTATCACTACTTGATAATATTTCACCCACAAAGAACCTATATTAACTATTTAATATAGTTCATACCATTATCTAATATTATTACTAATTTAATAATATTTTATTAGTCTTGTAGTATTATTCATCATTTAATAATACCTTATAAATCATCTAAGATTAACTAATACTATTAATTATTTAATAATATTTTATTCATTATCTAATATTATTAACTATTTAATAATATTTTATTAAGTATCTAATATTATTAATCTTTTAATAATATTTTACCCATTATCTAATATTATTAACTATTTAATAACATTTTATTAAGTATCTAATATTATTAACCATTTAATAATATTTTATTAATTATCTAATATTATCACACATTTAATAATATTTTATTAAGTATCTAATATTATTAATCATTTAATAATATTTTATCAATTATCTAATATTGTTAATCTTTTAATAATATTTTATTAAGTATCTAATATTATTAATCATTTAATAATATTTTATTCATTTTCTAATATTATTAATTATGTAATAATATTTTATTAGACTTCTAATATTATTAATCATTTTAATAATATTTTATTTATTAACTAATATTATTAATCATTTTAATAATATTTTATTTATAAGCTAATATTATTAATCATTTTAATAATATTTTATTTATTTAATATTTTTAACTCTTTAATAATATTTTATTCACTTTATAATATTATTATACATTTAATAATATTTTAATGATTTTCTAATATTATTATTTATTTAATAATATTGTATTAACTTCCTTATATTATTAATTCAATAATAATATATATACACTTTTAATTATAAAATTAATTATATATTTCTTTAAAAATATATTTATTAAGTCCAAAAATACTAAAATGATTTTTGGAACATTTTTCATTTTCTGACCCGAACCAGACCCGGCCGGGCCCGACCCGACCCGGTTCGGATTTTATTTTATTTTTTCGGTAACAGTGCACTGCGCCGCGGCGCAGTGATTAACACTGCACACGGTGCCCCGACATTGTTCTGCAGAATGTTCTTCAAATTTTTATTTTTTGACAGTTTTTATACTTTTTGTTCAAACATTGATTAAATGAAATCTACACATCCAAATAACACCAAATCAGTGTTGATGTGTTCCTAACTTCTTGTTTTACAATATTTCATGGTTCGATCGTCTTTTTGAAAATGTTTTACACGAAAATTACGGATCGAACCACCTAAGGTTTAAAAACGACATCTTTTGCGGTAAAAGCTATGACTTCTTCGTTATTCAATATTTTTGAAAGTTTCAAGTTGAGTTTTCTTTAAAACTCATAGATCTAGCTTTCTAGCCATAAAAATCCAATTTTGAACTTGTATATTTCAAAATACAACATTAAACACAACATGTATCGTTAGGGTTTTACCAGTAAAATGTGTTATGAACATTTCTACAACTTTCATGCATTTCTCACATACCAAATCATGATATAAACACATAGAACTATGAATATACATATATTATATAGTTAAATACTTCTAGACTATCAAAATAAGTTTTGATCGGTTAAAAATATATTTTAACCATTCAAAATCATTCTAGACTAAAAAAATAAAATTCAAGAAGATATATAGCACTTTTAAACCTTGAGGTCTTGGATGCTCTTCTTCTCCTCCTACCAAAGTATGTTGTGTAGCTAGTGGACATTCACCAAGTACAACCTCTAGCTTTTTCTCTCAACACTTAGGTGTTTCTCTCAAATGCTCACAAATGCTCTCTATTTTTCTTTCTAGCAAAACTTTAAATGAACTAACAAACCAATCCAAGTGTGTGGAGTGTCTTATTTATAGCCATTCATTAACCTAGCATCAATTCACTTAATCAAGCTATGTTGGTGAATTTAGTATTAATTAGGATTACTATTCCATTGAATGACCAATTGATTGACTAGATGATTGACTAGGGTGGTTGAGCTACTATGACAAGAAGTAATTTTGAAGCAACAAAGAAATCAAGCAACCCCCCATGTGGGGCCCCTCTTGGCCGGCCAACATGGCCATTTTTGGCCATGTTTTTGCTTTATTTTTTATGCTTTAATGTGCATTTACACACACACACACACACACACACACACATATATATATATATATACATATATATATATATATATATATATATATATATATATATATACATGTGTTCAATTGTTGACCAATTTTGACTTCCTATTGGGCTCCATATTGGACTCTAGGATTAAATATATTGTGCTCATCCATTGAATTGGTTTGGGCTCAATTTAAATAACACATTGGGCTTACATTAATTATTCTAGGTTACATTTAATTAAATTAAGCATTATGCTTGTTTAATTAATTACATGGACTAGTAGTTCAATTAATTACATGGGCTACTAGGTTACTATCTTTGACCTAGTTTATCAACTCATTTAGATTTAAAATATAATCCAATTAGATTTGCTTTAATTAATTAGACACCTTGCTTTAATTCTTTAAATAAATATACACAGACATAAGTACATTTATTTAATTATCTAATGCACAATTAATTAGTACAAAAATTTTAATTCATTGCTAATTATATAATAATTATAATTACAATGTTTAATGAAATTCGTGGTCATTACATCACCAACCCCACCTTGGCTCAACTAGTCCAACTTGAAACCTATCATGCTGTCCAATTTTGAATCCTGATACCATTTCAACATCCGTGTAATGCGTAATCCATTTCCTTTTCGAAAACGACACGCTAACTCTAACTAACCAATATCAGGTACACTATGTACAACTACTAAACTTTCTTTTCCAACACTATTCCAATCATAACTGGGTCTAATACCCAGTCCCCAACTTCAAATCTTGAAAGCCGCTCTGCATCTCCAGGAGAAACGCTCCACAAGCGCGGTCTTCCAACTATTTTGACCTAATTTAGAAAAAGGAAAAAAAACATAGGTCAAATTTGACCAACAACTGAGCTCTAAGAAACCAAAATGAGATATAAAAACAAATTAGAGACTGCTTTACACATTATTATACTTGGCTATCAAGGAAACCTCTTAACATTAAAAAAAAAAAATGACGAAAATATTTTCAAAAAGTTTTGTTCATTTCTCTTGTTATTCCCCTTGGGTCGGGAAGTTATCCTTTAAAAATTGGTATTAACCCTGCACTAACAATGGGAAACCGAAATTTGCAACAGGTTTAAAGTGCAACGTGATTGTAAGGGGTCACTTTTTCGGCCAATAAAACTAAGAATAGTATTCTTACGTTCAAAGTCCCATCCATGTCGACTCACGTGATTTTTCCAACAGTAGCTGGAGTTCATTTGACCTAGCTGTGGTTGAGTCACAGATGGCATCATATGAATCTCTTGTCCCACTTCAAAAGGTTGGACCTTCTCAAAATCTGTCACAGAGCAACAGAAAGGTTTCCTTCTGAAACAAAAGGCAATTCCCACATCCCCATCCTCCTCCAAACTATGGATCACCCCAATGTTATTCCTCGTGATATCCTCCCACCCATATTTTGGGGAAGAGACAAAATCTTTAACCTTAACCTAGTCACGGATCTGCTCATGTTGGAAATAGCATAAGGAGAGAAGCAATACGTTTTCAGATAGAAAATAATTTTTTGTTGATAGTAGGAACAAGGTAGATGATGGGAAGACAAGGAAGAAGTCCACCTTAAAACAAATGGGGGGAATTAAAAAAAGTCAAGCCCTCCAGTCCCCGTTCAGGGTTTAACTGAAATACCTTCAGATGCTCCCATAACTGAACCGCAAAGCGAAGGGAGAAAAGTGACTCAATCTGTTACGACTAACCCTAGGATAATTTTTTTATTTAGTTGATAGTAAAGTATCTGTTGTTATATGACCTTACATGTGCCATATGATGGTGTAGAGGTGTAGGATTAGATCTATTTTGGTTGTGTGCTTATGTTAGCAAGAGGTAGTAGAGTAGTATAAACAGTGTGAAGTCTGATTGCATTAGCCAAGTCTAATGAAATATATGAAAACTGAGAGTCTCTGTTGAACTCTTCTCCTTTATCCCCTACCTTATCTCCCTTCTACCCTATTTCTGCTCATCCTTTTTTCCCCAAACTCTAATTTAGTGTATTTCTTCTCAAATTGTCTATCCTCCATTGCTAGAAACTCATTCTCTCTCTAGATAAAAAATTACACGTTACCTTGAAATCCTCCACCTTTTCCATGTCACAAGGATTAGGCTACCATGGAATGGGCCGATGTCAATTATCAGGAGATCGTCACTTTCTATCTCACTTATTCTTCCAACACCATGATGGGTTTCACCACCCCAAGCATATCTCGGCTCTGCAACAGAGCATCTCACACATACACGGTCACCCGTCTGCATACAAATACAAAATAAAATTAACAGACAGTATAACAGACGAAATAAAATTCTGTAAATAAAGAAAGCCAATAAAATTCTATTACCCTGAATGGCTCCACTGGTTCAACTTCTTCTGGTTCACAATGCCATAGATTTGAAAAATAGCTCAATTCCAACACAAACTATTATTTGGTTTGATACAATAAACTATACAGATGCTCACTGGTGTCACAGACCCTAATCCATGCTTAGCTGTAGTAAGGGCAGGCCAAATACAAACCCAGTCTCCAACCCTGAAATCTTCCACCCTTTCCATTTCTGCAGGATCAGCTTTCCATCCTCCAGGAAAACCAACGTGCAGAATCCCATCATCATCAACACAAAGAATTGTTCCAATGTTGTCAAGCGATTGACCACGAAACCGAATCTGTACAAACAAGGTTAATAATCATGTTCAACAGTTAATGGATGTTATGGATTGTAACATGTTGTACATGTAACACCTCCTTCACGACTAGTGGAAAGGGAGGCTACGCACAAAAGAACTCTAAGCAGAATGTCAAAACAAAAAGGAACTCTCTTCACACTTGCCCTTGAATACCCTTGGAAACCCTGTCGGAAGAAAAGTACAGCATGAGCCAAATACCCAGTACGAATAAAGAGTGTAGAAATAAGAACTGAAATTGAATAACAAAATCAACTGAACTGAATTACATAATCTTATTAAACTGGACTGAATAACATAATCTACTAAACTGAACTAATCTACTGAATTAAACTGATCTACTGAACTGAAACTGATCCACTTAACTGAACTGATTTACTGAACAACATAAAAGGCTGAATTAAATGGTTGTGTTTATTTCATACCAAGCTCAGAACAAAACAGAAATACACTTTGTCACAAAGACAAGTCAAAATACTGCCACACAGGCAGGCACACATTGGACTGCAAATCCAAATGCATACATAATCGAAAAGGTGTGCTCGGCACTACGAACAACACCAAATCGCAAAACAGAACAAAACAAAATGCTAGGGCCAACCCATACGCCTCCCACAACAAAACACCAAATGTTCACCGAAACACAAAATGGAGACGCCGTGGACTGATCACACCGCCACGGAAAGTGTCATGCCTTAGTGCCCAAAAACATGCATGTGGTACCCCCACAAGTGGTTATAGCTCAGGTATACCCTACGATACTTTATAACAAAAATATTATGTCACAACGAATGCGACACAATATCACAAAAAGGGTTCTAATATGCACATGCTATGTAACGACCCCGAAATTCGACAAACCTTATTACCTTAAATTTCATGTTTATTATACATTATTTTCCTGACGTCCAAATTTCGGTTTGTTAATAAATCTTTAATCACCTTATTTAATCCCTTAATTGACTTTATAAATCATCAATTATCAAATTTTTTGCTATAATTTTTTTTATTTTTATCATTGTCTTAAAATATTTTGGCATTTAAAACCTTTACATCTCGATCCTAGTCCCTCGATCGCAACCTTTATTTTTTCTTTTCTTTCCTAATAAGTGTTCTAGAATAATCAGAATACATGACTATCAATAATACATAAATGAACTCTATTCACCCGATCAGTATTTATGATATCCATAACATACACAATATTATTATAAACCTTGCCAATTGCACTCGCAATAGTTCGTTCTACCAAAACATTGAATAATTAGACTATACCATTAATTGGTGTCATAGCATAACCTTTATATATCCTGATATTCTAGGATTCTCATTTTCACCTGCAAAATATTAATATTAGGCAAGAATGAGCACAACGGCTCAGCAAGTTCAACAGTGTGCACATAGCACATAACATAACATGCTCTGTGTGTTTCATACATCATGTGTGGTGATTCTAGTAAAGCAATATATCTCATGTGCATCCCATTTACTTCATATTAGCAATTACGTCAAGAAAACATTAAATTATTTCACAAATAGTCACATCATTGCACCGAATCCACATTACGATCATGTTAACCACATATCACCTAACACATAATTTCTATATGCATTTGAACGTATAAACATCATATAACAATTAATATTAAGTACTGGAGAACTTGTCTTGACGTCCAATTATTAAATTGATAGCTCAAACCCTTTTCTCGAACAACCTATAACCATAAGATAATCAATTAATAATTATGTATCTCCTCATGATATTAATTTAAGTAATTAATATCATCTATAATGTAATTAACCCTACTTGACGTTTTATTTTAGGGTACCGAACCAATTATCAAATAAAAGGGTTAATTATCTTAACCTCGTCCCTTAATATATTAATTTAACTAATATAAAACGCATTCAATGCGGACAACCTGGCTCGTCGGATTAAATTTAGCGTATTTGGTTGTCCGGATTTTCATTTTACTCATTTTCTAAATCTTAAACTTACTAGATTAATATTTAAAATATTTAAATATTAATCCCCAATATTTAATATTTTTACAAAAATATTAAATTTAATGCCCAAATATCATTTCTATATTTTTAGTAATTTTCTATAATTTTTAAATAATTTTTAAACATTTATTTAATTAAAAACTAATTTCTGAGGGCATCGTAATTTTTGCACTTTCAGGGACACGCTGGGTATTTTCATAAAAGATTAGGGCCACGATCGTAATTTTGCCAAGGCCAAGGACACGCTCGACATTTTCTGAAAAGGTCAGGGGAACGCTAGTAATTAACCAGCGGTGCCGATTGCGCAATGCGCGGCCCCTTCTGCTGCAGACGCCAAACGGCGTCGTTTCCCCTGCCAGTTACCGAAGCCTCCGCGCATGGCGCGGCTTCCTTCTTCGTGTGCCCAAAATGCCGTCATTTTGACCCAGCGTTCGGAAAAAATATGGCTGCCCTGAAAAAAAATTCTTCTTTTCTTTCGCAAGCAGTAGCCAACCCAAGCAAAATTTATCCTTTTTTTGCTCAAATTTTCTACAACATAATTATTCTAAACATGGTATAATCCTCATATATACATCTAAAAAAATTATTTAGAATAATTATTCTAATTATTTACTAATTTTCCACAAAATTTATTTATCACCAAAATATTAAAATAAATCACATAAAAATGATTTATACCTTCCTTGGCTTGTAATTCTTCCTCTTGATGACACCAAATATTTCCTTTCTTTGATGACTATGGTGGTTTCCGGTTGTGGGTGGTGGTAGTTTCGGGTGGTGAGTAAAACCAAAGAGGGAGAGTGTTTATTTTATTTAACAATTATTTTTTCTTTTCTTTTATTCTTTATTTCATTTACTTTTATAACCAAAAGCACTTAACCAAGTTTGGAAACAAATTCAATTCCACCGACTCTACCACCACCGACTTTGGCTTTTTCGGATAGTAAAAATTTATTCATAATTGTGTATTTTAATACATTACGTAATTATCTCGCGTAATAAATATTTTATATAATGTATATAAAATATTTATTTTACTTTACTAAAAATCATAAATCAATTTATAAATAATATTTATACTTTTTTCAGACATTTTACTTGACAATTTTTATACACGCATAATGACATTCATGTAATTGTATGAGGTAATTTATACCTCCAAAATTCATAAAATAATTCATACAACTTATAAAAATTATTTTTTATACTTTTTCACTTTGTTACTTGGACAACATGTTACATCAACATGTTTACGTTTCTGAAATATTATCCTCCATAAAAATCATAAAAATTCCATTATACATAAACATAATTTTAATAAATTAAAATCTTCCTTCTTCTCATTTAGTTTTCATTTCTTTACTATTTAACACACTTTAAATATCACCATATAATAAAATATTGTACCATTTTTACAATTTTATTTCCTTTCTTAGTTAATGTACTCTTCTTATATAAATTATATAATCATTTTTATATAATTTATATAATTATTATTTCCTTCCTATTTACATTAACTTTCTTATATAAATTATATAATTTGTTATTATATAATTTATATAATTACATTCTCCTATTTAAATAATTTCTAAAATTCCTCTATAATTATTGATTAATTATATAATCAATAATTATACATTTATTAATTCTCTCATTATTTTCTATTTTCTTTCATCCTCAATTAATTGAATCCCCTTATATAAATTATATAATTATTCTTATATAATTTATATAATTATTATTTCATTAATATTTTACTTAATTTCTTTATATAAATTACATAATTTATTATCATATAATTTATATAATTAGCTTTTATTCTTAAATAATTCCAATTTCCTCCATAATTGTTGATTGATCCTATAATCAACAATTATATTATTATTAACTCCCTCATTAGCTTTTTATGAATTTCCGGATTAATTTAATTATTAATCCCTTAATTTCCATAATTAATGGAATTTATAATTATAACAATTAAACACACACACACACACACACACACACACACACACACACACACACACACACACACACACACACACACACATATATATATATATATATACATATCTAATAACATTATTTAAATAATAATTTCTGCACCTCCACAATAATTTTATAGTACAATTTTATTGTACCATTATATGTAATTTCTCTTATTCTTAATAAATTATTTTTAAACAATTTATTTACTTTTCAATTATTTTAATTCAACACCAATTATCACCCTCTTTGTACAAATTTAATTTATCAATAAAATTTCATCACACACTTTAAATCATATAAAATATATCAATCATAAGTAATTTAAATAACCTTATTAATTTTTGTTATTTAAATTCTTATTTAATATTATTAAAGTGATCCCGAAAATTCGGATCTTCACATGCCAAAACCGAAACAAATCGACACAAAGTCTCCCAAATATACTAGCATGTACGTTTCTACAGAATCAAAATAAATACTAGACATGCTTAATAAGTCTAAAAAGTACAAGATAAGTTGCAAATATCTAAAATCAAACAAAACTATCATATACATTTGACTATGAACAATATATCGAGATAATATTCAAATTCTAAGGAGGAAAAAAACAAACAAATTAAAATCAAATGAGTATCGCTGAAGGAGTACGAAATCCGTACTTGAAATAAGAAATGTAATACCCAAAATTATACTTCAAAACTGACTCGTTAAATTCCCTCCGTCGGACCTAATTAAACAAAATAAAGGAATTGATAAATAAATAGTTAATCAATTGATTAAGTTTTACACATTTTCTTTCTCTAAGACAAATCTGAAATCCTTCCATTCTATACAAAATTCTACCTAAAGTTTTACCTCGATAAATATTCTAATCATGGTAACGTATTTATTAATAAATAATAATATTCTTTTTCCTTTTGAAATACATACAAGTATATTCACAATTATATTCTTTCCATTTTAAATTCTATTACAAACAATTATTATTATTATTATTATTATTATTATTATTATTATTATTATTATTATTATTATTATTATTATTATTATTATTATTATTATTATTATTATTAGTATTAGTATTATTAGTATTAGTATTATTATTAGTATTATTATTAATATTATTATTATTATTATTATTATTATTATGTCAAAACTCTAAAGTTACAAAAATAATAATTTAATATCCTAAAATGCTAATTACTAACAGAGATATATACCCAAAATATATACACTAACAAACTAAATAACATACAAAAATTAAAGTTACAAAATTAAAACTAATACAGAAAATTAAATAACTACACAAAGAAAGAAAAAAAGACATACTCGAAATTAAAAAGAGATTCACCGTTGGTGTGATGTCGCAAGCACCCAAAAATAAAATCTTACTTTGGAAAAATAAATATGTAGTAGTGCAAGTAAGAGTCGATCCCACAGATAATGATTAATTTAATTTTATGTTTTCGCAAACAAGAATTGGGGGGTTTTTAATTAAAGAAATAATAAATATAAAATTAACTAAAATAATTATGCAAGAAATAAATAAAAATAAAAAGCCTTGGTTTAAGTTAATATCCACCATCAAGAATTTACAACTGATCACTGATGTAAAAATAAATCAATTAATATTTTGAAGATTCACCGTAGAAAGAACTACTCGCAGGTGGAATAATTTTTCTCCTCTCTCCTTAATTTTAGATAAGTAGAGCCACGTGGTCTAAATACCCTTACTATTAAACAACCCCCAGCACGTGCTAAAGATTTAATTTAATAGCAGCATAAAGAATTAGAGAGATCGTTGAACTAAACAACACAAGCCACGTGTTTGCATTTAATTTAGATGAATATTCTTCCTAAGATAAAATAATCTTTTGATCTGCAAAACAATTATTAAACTTAGTTGCTTCACAAACAGCAGTAGATTAATATGAATAATAAACTAGTAGCACTCCTAGCAATTAAACAAATAAATCATAAAATTAAGCATAGAAGAATATTCAATAATCAAAATATAAATTGAACAATTAAAATAAATTAGATCTCACAGTGTATAAATCTTGATGGCTTCAATCACTCAAACCAAGAAAAATAAATTAACTACTCATAAATATAAAGAACATTAAAGAATAGAAGAGAGAATTTTTATTCTAATGAGAGTTGTTGTTTACATTGTGTATCAAGCCCTCTATTTATAGGCTCCAAAATCCTCCTAAACCTAGTAGGAATTACTCTTTTCAAATCCTAATAGGATTTAAAATACAAATAAAAATAAAAGAAAAAGAAAAATAATTATTATCCTAACCCTAGTTGGAATTAAAATCCAATTTGGAATCAAAAAGTAGTAAAATTCGCGAATAATTCCGTTTCTGGCCAATTAACGCGCAACCAAACAAGGTACTCGCTACAGTGACCGCTCGCCAGCCCGCTCGCCAGCCCGCGCACTGCGCGACCATGAACTGAAACGACGCCGTTTCGTTCCTATTCTTGCTACTATTGACATCACTGCGCGCATTGCGCGGACGTCCTTCCATTAACCTCCAAACGGCGTCGTTTTGCTCCGTGCCTGCTGAAACCTTATCGCGCATTGCGCGCATACCAACTTTTCCGGTTTTTACATAATTGCCACCGGTCTTTGCAGAATTTACAATTTTGCCCCCAAACTTTGATTTTCCTACAAAAATAAATATAAATTAATTAAAAAAAAATAAAAATAATAAAAATAATAAAAACACATAATAATAATAATAATAAATAAAACACCTAAAACACTAAAAATAAATAAAAACACATAAATAAAAAGAGATATAAAAATACTATAAAATTACCTAAATTAAAATAAATTAACTAAAATCCTATAAAACCTATTAAAACCAAAATGAGCTAAATAATTAAACATTTAAACACACAATAAATATAAAAACTAAGTATTATGGAATAAAAATATCGTATAAATTAACCCTATCAACCGTCTCCAAAGAAAACCAAAAGAAATTTGGGCTTATATCAATACCCAAAATTCAAAGAAGAAAAATAAAATATTTAACTAAGAAGGTTCTTACTTAAAAGCCCCTCACACAACAAGGTCCTTTCTCACAATGGGAGGTCCTTATTGTTTGGATGTTCTAAATGGGAAGTAGTAGGGTCATATATGGGTGATGTGGGACTATGGAAAGGAGTGGGTATTACATTACTTCCCCCTTAACGAGGATTCCATTCCCGGAATCAAAAAAAAAAATGGAACGAACCTAATTATCAAAAGATGCAAAAACTTCACTCGAATATAATTTTCACAAAACAAACGAAATGATTTTCCTCCGGAATCTTATCAGAAGGATAGTGCACCACGTGCAACAGATGGTAATGACAACTCTTCAACACTGAGATACGAAATACGTTATACACATAAGCTAATTGAAATATGACTTCGCCAACCCATTCTAAAATTAATGGGACAATAAAACTCGGACTAAGTAGTTCTCCCTAGCACCTTAAGAGTTTCAAAATATTCCAATCTCAATTCGAATTAATTCTCAAATATTATTACTCCAAAAAATTTACCACTAAGATATTTAAATCATCATATTAAACTCCAAGTCATATTTCATTATTTGCATAAATAAACTGTCTACTTATTCAAGGTCTCAAAATCTATTGAATTTCATTACTTAATATATAACCATTTAAATAAATCAATTATCTCTTAGTGCAAACCTTAGTCCAACAAATTCCAAGATTTTCTCCTACTATTACAAAATCTTCATATAACAAAACTCCAAAATAGCTACAAAATTGATCATTAACCTCAATGATTAATCTAATTACCTCGAATATCTACAGCTCAAGTTTATAAGAGATCATCTATACATATTTAATAGTTTTCACTTATCATACTATCCCATCAATATACATACCTCACATTATCCACGAGCTTAACACAAATCCAACACAACCCAAATCAAATCCTTAAGTCTAAGATCATAACAGATTGTTACTAAAGCACTTTAACGATTAATTCTCCAAAATCAAATATTTGTTAATACAAATACTCATATCATAATCATATTCCAAAATATAGCTTTATTTTTCTTAATGCTCCAATCACAATTCTTAACTAATATCCTTACTCCATCGCATAGCAAGAATAACCTTGGCAAATTATCTCACTTTCATCATATCAACTACAAATCAAAACAGATCAGCATTTGGTCAAAATCAAGACCAACCAAACAGAGAACCAAATCAAAACAAACTTCTTTATCTACCTAATGATTTACCCATAACTCACAGATCAAGCCTAAAGGCAATCTACAAAATCATAACCGAAGCTCTAATAGTCCATCCCAAGAATCATATCAAAGTCGTACATACGCATCGACCGAAAATTAGCCCCATGAATCTTTATTTCCAAAACTAACAGAAATAACCTCGATACAAATCAGAGATAACAAAAAAAAAATCTCATCAGAGCAACAATAGACATAGCATAATCTAATGACTGAAATGGCACACCAAGATGCCGAATAAAAGAATACGAAACAATTGAATGGGTAGAGTCAAAATCAATAAAAGTCTCACGACTGCCAACTAAAATAATGTCAAAAATAGAATATAGCGCATCCATCACCTAATTATATGACAAGGCGAACACACGTCCTCCGTGGTGCCAACCAATATTGTGACCATTATCACTGCCTCCAGCACCTCTAATGATTTTACGAGCCCTCGCCAAAACAAAATGGACGAAAGTGAAATTGATTCAAGGTAAATTCGAATACAAACTCTAATGATAGCTGAACAAAACTTCAAATAGAACAAAAACCTATTTCAGATGTCTACCCATAACTCATAGGTCAAACCTAAATAGATTTTTTACAAGAAAGAACCTTAGCTCTGATACCAACTCTGTAACACCCCCTTCCTGACTAGTGGAAAGGGAGGCTACGCATAAAAGAACTCTAAGCAGAATGTCAAAATAAAAAGGAACTCTCTTCACACTTGCCCTTGAATCCCCTGGCAAACCCTGCCAGAAGAAAAACACAGCATGAGCCAAATGCCCAGTACGAATAAAGAGTGTAGAAATAAGAACTGAAATTGAATAACAAAATCAATTGAACTGAATTACATAATCATATTAAACTGGACTGAATAATATAATCTACTAAACTGAACTAATCTACTGAACTGAACTGATCTACTGAACTGAAACTGATCCACTTAACTGAACTGATTTACTGAACAACATAAAAGACTGAATTGAATGGTTGTGTTTATTTCATACCGAGCTCAGAACAAAACAGAAATACACTTTGTCACAAAGACAAGTTAAAATACTGCCACACAGGCAGGCACACATTGGACTGCAGATCCAAATGCATACAGAATCGAAAAGGTGTGCTCGGCACTACGAACAACACCAGATCGCAAAACAGAACAAAACAAAATGCTAGGGCCGACCCATACGCCTCCCACACCAAAACACCAAATGTTCACCGAAACACAAAATGGAGATGTTGTGGACTGATCACACCGCCACGGAAAGTGTCATGCCTTAGTGCCCAGAGACATGTCTGTGGTACCCCAACAGGTGGTTATAGCTCAGGTATACCCTACGATACTTTCTAACAAAAATATTATGTCACAACGAATGTGACACAATATCACAAAAGGGGTTCTCATACGCACATGCTAAACCGAAACAAATCGACACAAAGTCTCCCAAATATACTAGCATGTACGTTTCTAAAGAATCAAAATAAATACTAGACATGCTTAATAAGTCTAAAGAGTACAAGATAAGTTGCGAATATCTAAAATCAAACAAAACTATCATATACATTTGACTATGAACAATATATCGAGATAATATCCAAATTCTAATGAGGAACAAAATAAATAAATTAAAATCAAATGAGTATCGCTGAAGGAGTACGAAATTCGTACCTGAAATAAGCAATGTAATACCCAAAATTATACTTCAAAACTGACTCGTTAAATTCCCTCCGTCGGAACTAATTAAACAAAATAAAGGAATTGATAAATAAATAGTTAGTCAATTGATTAAGTTTTACACATTTTCTTTCTCTAAGACGAATCTGAAATCCTTTCATTCTATACAAAATTCTACCTAAAGTTTTACCTAGATAAATATTCTAATCATGGTAACATATTCCTTTTGAAATACATATGAGTATATTCACAATTATATTCTTTCCATTTTTAATTCTATTACAAACAAAAATTATTATTATTATTATTATTATTATTATTATTATTATTATTATTATTATTATTATGTCAAAACTCTAAAGTTACAAAAATAATAATTTAATATCCCAAAATGCTAATTACTAACAGAGATATATACCCAAAATATATACACTAACAAACTAAATAACATACAAAAATTAAAGTTACAAAATTAAAACTAATGCAGAAAATTAAATAACTACACAAAGAAAGAAAAAGAGATATACCCGAAATTAAGGGGAGATCCACCGTCTCCAAAGAAAACCAAAATAAATTTGTTTTTATATCAATACCCAAAATTCAAAGAAGGAAAATAAAATATTTAACTAGGGAGGTTCTTACTTAAAAGCCCCTCACACAACAAGGTCCTTTCTCATAATGGGAGATCCTTATTATTTGGATGTTCTAAATGGAAAGTAATAAGGTCATATATATAGGTGAAGGAAGGGATGATGACTTTTAAAAATGGGTGATGTGAGACTATGGAAAGGAGTGGGTATTACAATACATGCTAGAATACCCCAATTAAAAAAATAGACACGTACACTTACAAGCAAGACAAGCATTGAAAAATTGGTGCATTTGCCACACAGATTAGCACTACATGACATCACATTTAATGCTTCTTATCAATAAAGATACTTCTCAAATGGCAAATGCATTCATAAAGGTAATAGCAAGTACCAACAATTTTTGAGTCAAGTGCTACATATCCTTGGAAGACCTTCAGGCTTCATTACTAATCCTGCTGCCCCTAAACTATGAGTTGCTAGATATCAGCATGTTATGAGTCTGTTACAAAATTTCAGGATCTGAAAGGATGGCAAATGAGTACAGGTCAAAGGTAATTATGGTTCCAAGACGTTGGTAATGTCATTCCAAACACTATAGTAAGGTAACTATAATGCGTGGTAATAGTACATCGTCATCCGTTGATCCTCGTGGATGTAGGATTTAAATCCTGGCCCTCTCTTTTACTTAAAGAAATGCTTGATAAAAAGATTTAATGGCTATCAAAGAGGGCTCAGAAAACAATGTCTTCCCTTTTTTGATATTTTAATAATAATAAATTCATTTCTCTTATTTAATTGATAGTTTTCTTCTTCGCCATTCTCTTCTGTTCTGTATCTACTATTCTACCTCTGCAGCATATATAATAAATCTAGCAACTCCCATCATGGTTCGAAGTATCGATCGAGTTGCCGAGATCTTGGCATATCAGTTAGGTTTTTCTACTCACCGTTTCGATAACGAGTCATGAATTGTCAAGCATTATCAATGTAAAGTTGGAGAAATTTCGTTATAACGGGTAAAATAACGGTGTAACAGATAAATCAAAGATAAATAATAGAATAACGGAAGAATCAAGGTGAAATAAAATTGTATGGATGGGACTCTTTTGTGGAACAAAAAGAGTAATAATAATAATCATAATAATATCAAACAATAGGACTCTTTTTGTGGAATGGAAAGAAGTAATGATAATAAATAAAATACGTTTATTTACATTTTAACTAATAAAATAATAATAAAAAATAAATTTGAAACTCTAGCATAACGATGTGTATTGCCCGAAACAGAAGCTGAAATCAAAACCAAGTAAAAAAAAAATCCTTTCGCAACCAGGCCACTACCACGACTTTGAACCATGACTCCCATTAAATAGCATTCTTCTGCATATCCAGGAACTTTTTAGACTTCATATATTACGTGCTTAACAAGTCAGATGGGAAACTAAAGGACCTACTTTTCCGACAGACTATGATTTGTATCCTTTAACACAGCAATGCCATTTGATGTATTCTTTTAGGAATTAGGATCCAATGGTGAATCCTAAGTTGACTTAGGTAGTAAGACAAAAGGATTTCAGATTTAAAGTTGGAGTTGGAGTTGGAGGGAGATAGAATGGGAAGAAAGAGAAGAAAATTGGGAAAGAAGGAAGATGATAGAAAGGCACAAAACTCGTTAGCTCAATTTAGATTTTCATTGTTTACAATAGCATACATTTCAAGCAACTTAACAATCTATTTATAATAGATCTGCTTACATTAGGCTAGCTTAATACACAGGATTTCTTATCCTACATGCCTACATCTAACTACCTTCATACAAACCCTGCCTATTCTAGAAACTCCTAACTAACTTGTTTTCCAATTATAGCCTTGGCTTGACATTTTCAGTTTCGTGTTACAAACTCCTTTTCATCAAGTTTTATCATTTGTATTGCAGATCCAACATTTTAAAATTTAGCTGTAATCAATTAAAAAGCATGTACTTAATAAAGAAAAATATGAAACAATATGCTAATATAACATGCAGTGATTTGACATCTCTTAGCATGTCTTTGCAATTAATAGACTTAGCAATCGATAGACTTTGCAGCCTATTTAAGCAGTTATAAACATCTACTTGATAAAGAAAAACATGAAATACAATGCTAAGATAGCAAACAGTGTTTCGACATTTCCTCTTAGCATGTCTTTGCAATCAATAGACTTGCAGCCTATTAAAGCAACTATGAACATGTTGTAGAGGTAAAGTGGATTGGCTTATAACACAGTAATGCCGTGGAGGAATGACTGTTGAACTCTACCATAAGTCCATAAGCATGGAGAGGTTCAGGATATCTAAAATTGATGGTTTACTGGTTCTTCAGTTCAACTCAATTTGAAGTATGGGCAGTAGCTTGACTATCATGGAAGTAGAACTTAGTTTCTTTTCTTGCTTACTTTCCATGTCAGTTTCAATCAGTTAGGATGCAGATTGTAGAGAGTTTTCTCAGCTTATTTAGCATAGACCATAGCCAATCAGCATATACTGGACTCAAAGGCCCCTGGTGAAAGTTTTACTTTAAATTATTACATTATTATATTTTTGTTTTCTACAGACAACCAAAACGAATTAAAAGACACTTAAATGAAGACAATTTTACAACAGTAATCCCACGACTGAGTTATAAGCAGAAATTTAAACTTGAAACAGACAAACCATAGCTATAAGTTGCAGCTCTCATAGGCAATAGCTTTTCATAGGTTACGTAAGTGACCAACCTTGCCCAGCATTGACTAGGTTTCAAGCCTCCCATCACGTGTAATAACCAAGAAAAATGTACTATTATTATTAATGAGAAATAAGAATATTTTAAAATTTATGTGTGTGCTCATACATTTACGTGTTATGTTACAAACATTAATAATTCAATTTAAATTGAATTAAATATGTGGTAAATAATAAATTAAGTGATGATGATGATGAACTTAAATTATAATTAATTAAAACTTATGTAATATGTCTTGTGTGGAATAATGGTTAAGATGGATTGATCAATTAATTAATTAATTAATTAATTGTGAGATGATTAAATAATGTCATGGATTAATGAGAGTAATTAAATTAAGCCCAATGTGAATATTAGGAGGTCACATGAATTAATGTGACATAGCCCAACATGTTTGTAATTAAATTCCATGTATATATGGATGGCTAAAATTAATTAGCCCAATAGAAATAATTGGTCATAGCCCAATGAAACTTTAATTAATGACACATTGGAACCTAGTTGAATAAGTCCAAAACATAGTCTAATTGTATGATCCATTTTCTAGAATACTTTATAATATATTATATATAATCCATCATGAGGCTAGAATGCAAAGTTTATTTTTAAAATGAAGCTAAGTAGGTAATCATGAATGGAGGCATGGAAATAAGCCTTAAATTGAGGAATTGTTGACAACTCTTCACCAAATCTTCCTTGACCAATGGGTAATGCATACTTGGAGGATATTAATACTCCTATAAATAGGAGCTTCCATTTCTTATTACAAAGTTTGCTAGCTTTTGGATAAGTGTGGTATATAGAGAGTAAGAGAGAAAAATAAGAAAATCTTGAGGAACTCTTGCAAATTGTTGGTTCAAGTGTGATTTAGCAAAGAGGAGAAGGTGGAAAGCTATCTCAAGTTTATTTCCAAGAAAAGGAAAGATAGTAAAAGGTATAAACTCCCAACTTTTAAAAAGTTTATAAGTTAAACTTGTATATGTTAGCTTATAGTGTAAAATGCATGTTTGGGATCTCGTGTTGTGGGATCATGAAGGATCTGAAGGTATAAGGATGACTTTGTGAAGAAGAGTACGTGTTTCGTATGAAGATATGTGTTTTATGTCTAAATGAACAAAAGAAATATATACAAGTATGAAAACCCTAAATGTAACAATAAAAACATGAGATTTGGTATAAAATGAAGTAAAATGTGTAACTCATTTGCATGATCTAAAAATTGTATGTTATAGATATATGAAATACGAAGATATTCCAAGTGGAACGAACAAAAATGGAGCTAAAATGAATTTATAGTAATTTTTTTTGTAAATGATGTCAAAATGGAACTCTAGCTTAAAAAACCAATAATTTTGGTTAAATAAATTTTTTTTAAAAAATAATGTAAAAATTGAAATGTTGAAGGGTTATGAGTTTATGAAATAACAAAACTGATTTGAGCTCATTTGAATTTACAATGAGTAAGATATAAAAGATTGAATCAAAAAGGGCAAGAAAGCAAAATTTGAAAAAAATGTTAATTAAGTTTCTGCCAGGGGGCACTGCAGCGCCAGCCCCCAGTATTAATCCGAGCGCTACAGTACGGGTCAGGATTTTCTGTTGACCGGGTCGGTCAAACCGAGTCAAACCGATTGGGTAGACCGGTCCGACCCGTTCCGAAAAAAAAGAAAAAAGAAAAAAAAAAGAGTTTTATTTTTAATAATAATAATAAACAAATAAAATAATTAACAATTATTTTATTTGTAAGTTAATTAACATAATAAACAAATAAAATAATATTTTATTAGTAAATTGATTAAATAATATTAAATAAATAAAATAATACTTTAAAATTATTTTATTTGTAAGTTGATTAAATAATATTAAACAAATAAAATAATACTTTAAGATTATTTTATTTGTTAGTTGATTAAATAAATAAAATAATACTTGTGAGTTAACATTAAACGAATAAAATAATAACTAAAAATTATTTTATTTGTAAGTTAATAATGAAGATTATTTACATAATTAAAATAGTATTAAAGTACTATTTTAATTGTGGATTAATAATACATAAGCAATTAAAATAATATTATAGATTGTGAATTAATGAGAGTCAAACAATTAAAATAAATTAAGAATTATTTTAATTGTAACTCAATAAAGAAGATGTAATTAAATAATGTTAACAATTATTTTGATTGTGAATTATTAAAGGATGAACAATTAAAATAATATTAAGAATCATTTTAATTGTGTACTAATGAGACATAATTAAATTAAAATAAGAGTAAGGGTTACTCTAATTGAAAAATTAAACAAATAAAATGATAACTTAAATTATTTTATTTGTAGATTAATAAAAGGTGAGATCATTTTGTTGTGAATCATTAAGAGATAATAAAGAATAATGAAACAAATAGAATAATACAAAGCTTTATGTTATTTGTGATAGTTAATGAATGAATTAAATAAGGAATGTGAGAGACGATAATGTGCAAACAAATAATTTTATTGAAAATTATATGCGTAATGATTTGAGAGTCCAAGTTATATAGAACTTGAAAGTTAAATCTATTAGATTATTATGTGAAGGTTAATAGAATTTAACCGTTACACGAATATGTTGAGCATAGGTTGTTCAAAGGATAAGGAATTACGGTCAGATAGAGTTAACGATTCAGGCAAGTACTTTAACTTGTACTTTTATCAATTCGTACAAGTAGAATTAATTGATGGATTAATTCTTGTTTATCTATATTGCAAAGACTAAATTATTATCTCTGAAACCTGACTGAAAATCATGATTATATCTTTGGACGATTATTTGAACCCTCGTTGCGAACATTGAACGTATCAATTGTTTCTAATTATGTTGAGAAGTATGTCTATCAGGCTTATCAAGTCGTCGCCTAGGCGACGCTTAGGCGTCAAGGCGCTAAGAAATGCTAAGGCGTTGGGACGACTTGGTGGAGGTGAGGAAAGGTGCCCGCTCAGATTAGAAAGTCGTCGCCTTGGACGACTCAAGAAAGACATAGACGACAAGAGAGAGGAGCGGGCAACTTACCCATAACGGGTATAGCTCGACCCAAAAGTTAATGGGTAAAAAAAAAGAAAAATGGAGCTCAAAACTCAAAAGCCCTAAGACAGTAACCCATTCACGATTAAGTAATTGAAGAGAAGAGAGGCAGAGAGCTTACCTGCGAGCTGCGACCCTGTGAGCCTGCAACGGCGACTTCGCCATCATCATCATCCGACGATCGCGACCGACGACGACTTCTAGGTATAATTTCTCTCTCTTTTTCTTCTTCCTCTTCTTCTTCCGCCTTCTTCTTCTTCTTCTTCTTCTTCTTCTTCTTCTTCTTCCACCGCCTTCTTCCGCCCTCTTCCTGCTTCTGCCATAAGCATTCTTCCGCGACCACGACCGTAATTTTTGTATATTATAATATGATACATTTAAATAATTTATATATCTCTTTTGTGCTATTCTGCTGCCTGCCTACCTATTGCTATTTTTTTTGTGTTATTTTGTTGGTTACCTATTGCTGCTTGCTTTTTCTACTGCCGACTTATTGTGATTAATGTAATAAAAAAATTATACTATGTTTAATGTAATAAAAGTATGTGCAAATTGTTTTGACAAATTTTTCATTTTTAAGTCAATCAACCCTTTCCAAAAAATAACAAACATCAGTAAATGTCATCTAATCTAAACCCAAAATGCATATTATCAAACAGATTACATACAATCTACCTAGAAATGGAATTTGAATTTTGGAAATTGAAATGGAATTAATTATTAACTACTGCAGTGATTAATTATTAACTACTGCAGTGATTAACTACTACCTAGAAATGGAATTAATTATTTTTTGTGTTGATTGTTGCTTAGTGGTTATGAATGTGATGTGATGTTGCGTATTTGTGTAATTGTATTTTGTAGATAGTTAAATGGCGAAAACTTTAGGAATGGAGGGTTATGATCTAAGTAAGGATCCTAAAAGAAAGGCCAAGTGTAAGGATCCGGGATGAAAATATGGATTTTCGCCGAAATTAAGCGATAAAAATCTTGTGCAATGCATACTTTGTGGGAAAAAGGTTCATGGAGGAATCAAGAGATTCAAGCAACATCTTATCGGTGGGTATGGGGATATCTCTAAGTGTCCTTGAACTACAACAGAAATTTCAAATGAGATGCATCAAGCAATAATGAGTAATAAAAGGAACAAGCCAATTCAATTTGATGACACTGTCGAGGTAGAAGAAATTCAGTTATCTAATGTTCCAATCCATGCATCCACTCCTTCCCATACTTCCTCTGCAGTTGTTCCACGTTCTGGGACTGCATCAAAAAAGGATGAAGACTGCATTTCAATTCACTAAGCCACAATCACAAACAAAGACGATTGAAACTCATATTAGGAAATCTCCTGAAGAAGTTGTGGACGAAAGGCATCGCCAAGGTCGAAGCCAAACAACTTTGGAGAATCGTCTAAAGTCACCGGAAGAGAAAGATAAAGTTCATATGCACATTGCCAACTGGTTTTATAAGTGTGGCATCCCTTTTAATGCAGCGAACGCAAGAAGTTTTGAGGTGATGGTAAAGTCTATCGGCCAATATGGGCTGGGTTTGAAGCCTCCTTCGTATCACGAGTTGAGAGTTCCTCTTTTAGGGAAGCCAAAGACTAAAACAGAGGAACTGAAAGAGAAGCACAAAATTTCTTGGAAGAAGTACGATTGCACTCTTATGTCAGACGGATGGACAGATAGGTAAGGAAGACACTTGATAAATTTTCTTGTTAATAGTCCTGTAGGGACTTACTTTATGGGATCAGTTGATGCTTCTAGTCAATCTCAGGATGCAAGCATGTTGGCAGATTTACTTGACGACAAGATCAACGAGATTGGGGCTGAGAATGTTGTGCAAGTAGTGATATATAATGCCTCCAATTATAAGGCAGCTGGCCAAATTTTAACGGGGGAGGAGACCTACTTTGTTCTGGACACCATGTGCAGCCCATTGCCTAGACCTTATGCTAGAGGACATAGGCAATTTGAAGCAATTTAAGTCTATAATTGGGAGGGCAAAAAAAATAACAACATTCATTTATCGACATGGTCGCCTTCTTGATGCGATGAGAAGCAGAACAAATGGGATGGACCTTGTGATATCGGGAGTCACTCGATTTGCTACATCTTTTCTGACCCTTCAAAGCTTGTGTAAGCACAAGGATGCTTTGAAACATTTATTCATTAGTGATGATTGGACACATTCTAAGCTGTCAACTACAGAGGTGGGGAAAAAAATGTATGATACAATTATTTCTTCTAATTTTTGGCATGTGGCTGAAGATTATATTAGAGCCTCATAACCATTGCTTGTTGTCTTGAGGATTGTGGATTCGGATGAGAGGCCAGCTATGCCTGAGATTCTTGCTGCGATGGAATTTGCAAAGAATAAGATCAAAGATATCTTTAATAACAAACAAAGGCTATACAAGAAAGTGATCGACATTATCGAGCGAAGATGGGAATGCCAAATGGAGCAAAAGTTATATGGGGCAGCATTATTTCTAAATCCGGGAAAATATTTTGACATCAAAGAGGATGAACAATCTGGTCTAGCTTACAAGTTACGTAACAACTTCAATGATGTTCTTTCAAAAATGGTTCCCGACCAAGTTTTGGCAGACAAGATAAGTGACCTAGCCGATGACTATAAATCTTCTCGTAATGACTTTTCTAAACCCATGTTGATTAGGCAACGAAAGATAAAAAATCCTAATAAGTATTTTAAATTAATTATATAGTTTACTTTAAGTTTTATAATTTAGACTATATATGATTTTATACATCTAATGTAGTTGATTGGTGGAATGCTTTTGGCGGTTCTGCTATTGAGCTTACAAAGTTTGCAAAGCAAATTCTCGGCCTTTGTTGCTCTTCTTCCGGTTGTGAATGCAATTGGAGTACTTTTGAGTTTGTAAGTATTTAATAGTTAAATATCTTGTATTTAATATTAATTAGTACATGACTAAATCTATAAATATTTTATATATTCTTTTGCTTAATAATTTTTTAAACACAAAATTCAGATTCATACGAAGAAGAGAAATAGGTTGGAGCATCAACAGTTAAATGATTTGGTGTATGTGCAATACAATCACCGAATTATTGATAGGTTCCAAAAGAGGCGCAAACTTAGAAGAAACTTTGATCCATTAGTCCTAGAGGATTTTGATTGGGGTAATGAGTGGATCGCACATGAGCAAGATGTAGTTCATCATGGAGATAATCTTACATGGGAGGATGTTGACAGGGCAGTTGGTGCATCCGATGCCACTGAGGTTCACAATATTCTAAAATCGGATAATGTTACTAATGTCTACTCACGGTGTGGTGGTGTTTCAACTTCGAGGGAACTGAGGATAAGAGTTGTGAATGACTCTGATTCTGGTGTTAGAGAAGAGGAGGAAGGCCTTCCTAATGATGATGAGGATGTAGATGATGATTATGGACGAAGAGTAACTACTGTTTCGAGTGATGATACCACTGTTGGGAGAGAGAACGATGATTTGATCTTTGATGATTTTGCTTGATAGCTTTAATGATCTTTTCATTATGACAAAATCAGACTTTTGAGTTGAAGAATTTTGAGTTTTTCGGACTTCATTTTTATTTCTATATTATATTTTTTTTGGCAATGTATCAATGAATGTTTTTATTTTATTAAGGATAATTGTCTAATGTTATGATATTATTATATGCTTATTTATACCTTTATCTTAAGAATGCTTGTTTATTTGTTATGGTATTCTATATATACAATGTTAAAACAAACTTAAGAAACTAAACATAAATTTAAGAAGTATATTGAATTAAACTAAATATTACAAAGGTATTACCATTTATATAATTTGAAGTTGATACAATCATACAAGTTCAAAAAATTACAACTATAGTAAAATTATAATTTTGACTTGATCTTGTTCGCTCCTTATTGTGTGGTGATATGCTACAACCTGCATCATGAATATGGTAAATTATTAGAAATATAAATATATAAATATTCATATAAATGTTAAATTATATATAATTTTATAGGTATAAAATTTACATTGTTAACGACTTGTCGACTTACGGACGACTAGTCGGGCGCCTTGTCGTCTAAGCGCTTAAACTCCCGACTGTCGCCTCGTCTCGACTTGTCACCTTGATAACTATGACGTCTATGCCATTTGTATCGGCTAGACCAATGATAAGTTCGATTGTTAATCAATCATATTTTCTTGAGAAAGCTATCCAAACCAATTATCTTGGTGATAACTCTTATAATATGCTGAGATGAACAACTACTTTACGAACAGCATTGTTAATTCAAACATGTGTTCACGGTCCATAGTGACTACTCAGTTCAATTATTTATTATTTGAAAATATTAAAATTCTTGATTTCCTATCCTTCAGTCCATTGTGACTTTTCAGTAGTAGAAATGATCAGAATTTAAACATTTTGACACTTATATTGTTCACAATTCATTTATTCAATTCCTGAGTTTCTAATTATTGTTACATACCTTGTTATATGAATCCCCCTACACATGAACACTTACTTTTATATTCTTGCTGAGCAAACTCGTTGCCCATCTTTGTTTCCCTTAAACATTATAGTTAAGTCTGAACAAGGCACTGGCTCAGAAAAAGATAAAGGCAAAGGCAAGGTTGCTGAGTAGCCTTATTGAGATGTTATAGTTAATTTCATTCAGTGTTGTATTAAGACTTATGGAGTACTTGTTATTTTAAATGGTGTTTGTATTAGTAACGGTTGCGAGACTTGGGACGCAAATATTTATGTTATCTCAATGTAAATATTTTTATTATTCCGCATTTAGTTGATATTAATTTGTTGTATGAGTTGGATCGTGAAGCACTAGATTCAAGGTACAGGTATCTGAATTTAGGGACATCACATCACGGCCCCTTGAAATGATCAAGTTGTTCTTAATGATTTAAAAGGGTATATAGACACACACACACACATGTTATGGCAGCACTCAAGTTGTCATGTGCTCATGCATGAAAGCACGAGCATCTGACCATTCCACCAAATAATTTTCCCATTTCAAAAGGTTATTACCCAGCCAATGAAAAATGCTAATGAGCAAGAACAGTTGCAAGCATAACATTTGACTTTACTTTTATACCAATTGACTTAGAACAAGTGTTCTCACACTTAAAAGTTAGTGCATTGTATAACTTTAATACAGCATAAGATACATTACCACTGTTTAAAAGAGCACACGCTGATGCATGAAAAAGCCCAGTGCGTAATGATTGTTTTTTTGGTTGCTCGGGTTGATCAAAGACAAACTAAGCAAACATAAGTTGCCCAAAGAACAGGTTGCCCTCCTTAACAGAATTTGCGTATACATAATTTACATTATGATTTCATACACAATGCACAGAACAAATGACACATGCATATAGTTTACATAATTTCACTCTGGATTACTTGCAAAAAAAACATAAAATAAATGTTCAGTAGAGAAAGTATTAGTTAGTTATGCTTAAGAGTTAACTTTGTGGACAATACAAAATATTCTATTCAGACTATGTAGGATATCAAGTAAGAATGGAAGGGGGATGCTTCTGAGGACACTACCATAGAGTACAAACAATTTAGTGCAATTCAATGGCTTACATAAATAAGTGACATATAAGCATAACATTGTGGGAAAAGAAGTTCACGACCCGTGGACTATCTACCTAAACTCAGAATTGCTGAAGGAGAATCCCATCTCATACATTGGCATTTAGCCAGATGGACCAGACAACATAAAACTTATCAACACATAAGAAAATTAGGGTTTATCTTTTCTTATATATATATATATATGGGGTATATGTAGGTACACATCTGTGTACCTACACGATAGGCTTTTGACAACGGTTTGAATGGCTATGGCGACAGTTTTCTTGATAGTACTGTCGCCATAGCCATTCAAACCGTCGATAAAGGCCTACCGTGTAAGTACACAGCTGTGTACCTATATTTTTACCTATATATATATATATATATATATATATATGGTTGTGGTAGGGGGGAAAGGCAAAATAAAATTGAATAACAATTGAGAACCTGACCTCATACATTGGATTTAGTAGCCAAACAACATAAAACTTATCAAAGACAAAATAAAATTGTCGCATGGGAGAGGGGGAGAGGGTGGAAACAGTCATCAAGTTCACTCTGACAGTCCAAGAGAAAGACAACTCTGCCACAACCGGTGACATAAATAAATGAAATACTGTTTAAATATATAATGTTGAAACAAACCTTGGTTCTTCGACATCTGGTTTAAGTTGCACATGTTGCCCCCTATCTAATGGAATCACTTTTATAACTTCATTTTCCAGTACACAAGCTTCTTCAGAACAAAATGAAACAACGAGATTGTCCTTGTCAGGAACACTTTGAACAAAACCAACACTTCTATGATTTGCACCTTGCCAACCACAAGTTGGGTTATTATACTTCTTTTGAATTTCACCCAGTCTCCTACTTGATATCTAAACAACACATTGGAAAGAGATGGTAACATTTTCTGTAGACGAAAAGAATATCTGCGAAAGAGAAATAGCATACAGTATGGAAAAAGCCATTCTGGATGATTATGTTCTTCACTCACATAGTAGGGAACAAATGAACTCCCTTATTCACAAGTGCCTCCATCATATCTTCAGAAATCCATTCTCGGGGAAGGGCCTCCAAGAAGTCATGTAGTGTCTTACCACTGTCATCCATCATAAATACATTAGTAAGGCAAATTAATGGAACACCAATTGAAGTACTGTTAAAAGTTTACAGAGCCTGTGGATTATATGAAATTTTAAAGCAAAAGAGAATATTGCTCCTTTCTTTCCATAGTTCTTTTGACAACATAACCAAGGCCATATGGAGAAGCAATCCAATAGAAGAGCCTTGCCTGTGATTCCTGACTTCGACAGCAGCCTCTGGATACCTAAGCATTATAATGATCCACTCGAGATTCTCACGCATCATCTTTGTTGAATCAGCAGCTATATGAAATGCGTTGTCACCTTCATCATCCTGTTAATAAAGTTTTATGAGTGGGAAACAAAGAAAGAAATATAAATCTGTTTGTGACAGATAGAGATAGTGATGTAGGACAAGGTGGAAAGAAAGAATAAAATACCTCTCCTGCAGAGAATCAATAAAGAAATATACACATGCACAAATCTTTAATCTCCAATCAATTCATATTTTATAATCTGAAAAATAATGAGGTGTTACAATACCTAAAAAGAAAACCCAATACCTGATGACTAAGTAAAAAATTCTAATTTAAAAAGGAAACAATCTTCTAACTAAAATATACTATTATAATAAAACTCTCCTAATTACAATAAAACTCTCCTAAAATATCATACTAAATAATTATATTAATAATCCAATATTTATTCCTAAATAACAACAAAAAATTAATAACAAATTTCTTTATTTTCTTCTTCCTCTCCGCATCATTCTACTCGCCTTTGAAAAAAACTCGTCCCCGAGTTTTGAAATATCGTATAATAATAAACCATAGTCTAGTAGATACATTCCAACAAAACATGCGCATCCGATGTTTCTTGAGCACAATTTTTGGGAATAACATTGACACAAGCAAGAAACTAGATGCATCTTTGAACTCGAATACAGAATTTGGCAAAAGAAAGTCAACGTGTTCTACCTCAATTGGGTCTTTTTTCTATGTTCAACTTCTTGGTCAACATGGTTCACCTCTTGCACTGCACTTCCTTTAATGCAAACCACCTTTAAATATTCAATTAATATAACATCCTCTACTTCAACCACTTTAAGATCCTCACAAGTCCCAATATGTCAAAATTCTTGTTCTTGAAGAGTCTAACCGACGCCTTGTTTTATATTTGTAGGATCCAACAACATAGTTTTAACATTTGTGTTGATTCCTTGACCACGTTTTGGAATTGCGGCAATGAATTTTGAAATATTTGCCTGATTTGCTATAAGTATTGCAATGGATTCTTCAATTCTTTTAAGACAATCCTCCCAATTATAAATCATCATAACTGCTATTGTATATCTATTTTCTCTTCCTTTCTTTTCCTCTTTTTTTTACAGGGACTAAACTAAAAACTATTAAAACTTCAAGGGATGAAATATAAACAGATGAAAGTACATGGACTAATATGTAAAAGTTGAAAGTTTGGGGATCTTTTAAAAAATTTAGAAACTTTAGGGACTAAATTAGAAAATTATGGAAACTATGGGGTACCAAAACATAATTGTGGATAAAAAATCACTTTTAGGATAAGTTTGAGACAACGTTATCATCTCAGATATTGGTGTTGATTCTCTAGCGAACTTCGACAATTTATAGAGGCCAAAAAATTAGGGTAGGAAGAAATTGGTGAAAATCAAAAGCTATCAAGAATTTTTTCTCTGATACCAAAATGATGTAAGACAAGTGGAAAGAAGGGATAAAATACATATCCCGTAGAGAATCAATAAAAAAATAACACATGCACAAAGCTTTAATCTCCAATCAAATCATATTTCATAATCTGAAAAATAATGAGTTATTACAATCCTTAAATAGAAAACTCAATACTTGGGACTAAGTAAAAATCCTAATTTAAAAAAAAAAAACAATCTCGTAACTAAAATCTATTATTATAATAAAACTCTACTAAAATATCTTACTAAATAATTACATTAATAATCCAATATTTCTTCTTAAATAACGACACAAAATTAATAATAAATTTCTTTATTTTCTTCTTCCTTTCTGCATCAGATAGACTATAAATATGAGGCATCTAAGTTAAATTGCACTTCTGAAATTTATTATGAATAGGATTTAAATATTGTGCCGCAAATAAAGTTGGTTTGACCTCGGTCTGCACAAGAAAAAAATTAACTAGTCTTTCGATAATTTATTTACCTTTTTTTACAATTAAAAAAAACATTTAGAATCAGAAAAAAAAATACTAATGTTTTCCATTATCATCTTTTTGTTCTTTATTCATTTCATTTGAATGGTTGTTTGCAGTAAATACAAAAAACTAATTACAAAGAAAACAAACTATTAAAATATTCTCAGGATTTGAAATACAAACTGCCCACAGGCATGAAACGCACATAACCTCGACCACAATTATAAAAAAGGTCAAAATTTAATATATTTAAAAGTGAAACAGGCCTACAACATAATTAGAACACTGGTTGTGAAAAGTGCGACTTACAGGTAACATAGTTGTCAAGTCGCTAAGTCAAAGCGAGTCGGTGGCCGATTGCTTAATTGACCAATCTACTAATCGCTAGTAAAGCGACAAATTATTTACAATACTCATTTGATACATACATACACACTTTTTAAACTACAATTAACATTAAAAAAAAAGGACAATTTCACAATCAAAATTATTAAATATCATTGATAATATAAATAAAACCCTTATTAGGATTCTTTCTCATATCATAACTTCCAACTCCCTCCCTAACTATTCGTCATTAGATATCTACATAACACAATTGAGTTGTTGGCTTATATTTTTTTTCTTTCGATATTTTGATCGTGCAAGTTCCTTTTTCTTTTTTGTTGGCGATGTTTTTTTTTAGCCAAAGTAAACTCTTGGTCGCATACTTATTTGGGTATATTTATGTGGATCTCTAATTAGGTTACTTGGTTATGGGTCAATTGGAATTTGGAATTGAGTTGGGTAAATTAAAATTTGGGCGTATTCCTATGTTGTCCAGGTAGATACCAAGTTGGATAATCGTCAACTTGAACCGACTAGGCAACGACTAACTGCTCAAGACGCACAACTTAATGATAACAATCACGTCGAGTTGTCTACTTACTCTTCCAGCAGCGACCGAATGACTAGTCGTCACTTAAGCGACGACTTGATAACTATGTTAGGCAAACAAAGAGAATATTAAGATAACATGCATTCTTAATTGAACCAATCAAGCAATATGAATAATAGTTTGAAGAACATAAACATGTTAAGAACGTCCTAGAAATCTTGCCCTTTGGGTATCTTTCTTCTTTCTTGTTGACTTGTTCCTTCTCTTTTGTTGATCCATTGAGTTCCTCAATAATACTAAAATATGTCTATTTATTAGCAATATTTTAATACTAATATGAATGCCAGAACTTTTAGAAGAAGTAACCAAAATACTGATCTTCACTTTGGCATTATGCTTTACAAGAACAGCTCTTATTAGCGTAGAGTGGATTTTGTTAGACAAAAATAAACTGTTACGAGTCCTTGACTAATTTAAGTTAATTGACCACTTCTACTTGAGTTATGATTTATCAATTTAAAAGGATCCCTTTCATCTAGTGACAGAGGCCGAGTGGTTCGAGTACATCTAGATCAAGAAAGACACATCACCAATGTAGTTCAATCAAACTCTTCCATATAAGACTGCAAGAGCTGGTGAGATCATTATTTATTTTTTCTTCTGAATATACATAATTTTATAAGGCTAACAAACACATGTGAGTTGATATTTACACCCATGTTCCGAAAAGGAAAAAAGGTGGAGCACTTTCACTTAAGTTGGAAAAAAAATGAAGAAGAAGAAGAAGAAGAAGATATGGCACTTTTCTTCTTTATTTTAATAGTTTAAAAGTATAATATATTAACTGGTAAATCAAGTGGTCGATGTGAATGCCAGATTGCCTTCCTGGGCGAATACCTTCCTTTCGATCTACTTCCTTAAGGATGATCTAACTGTGGATGATGTCCCAGCGGGAGAGTTAACCTTGTAATCTAAATGTCTTTCCTTTATTCTTTCCTCTGGCAGGCATTGTCTCATATCACATTCATTATTCTATAACCTTCCTCCCCCGAGAATGATTGACTCAATGGCTAACTCGTTACTGGCAGATTAGCTGGCTAGCAGGTTGGCAAGTTAGCTGAATATCCCACGCTTGTTCTAGCTTACTTAGGATTCCCTGACCACTGGGGGACTTTAACAAAATAGAACCCGGCTTACCGCTACACCCCTTACCGACTTTCTTTCTATCTGACTCATTATTGGCTTAAAGGTTAGAGCGTGAGAGAGCGGGATGACTATCCCATCCTTCTTTTATCCTTGCTATATTTACTGCTTATGAATTCAAGACTAACGAACGAGAACCCTGGAATGAAATAGTCAGGTTTGATAGAACTTGGTTTTAGGGTTGGATTACATGCCAAGGGGTAATCAAAAGTTACAAGTAGTAAACAAATTAATCCTCAGATTAGGCAACAATAAAAGAAAGTTTATTATGGTAAGAGATCTAACCTCATTTAGCAACAAAAAAAAAACCTAACCTCTTCCACATTTCATAATCGGTTCTTGATCGGACATATTTATGGCATATTTCTCGTACTTCTATAGCTCTATTCGTTCGCTGTAATTCTGAAAGATCCCGACTTTCGTGCTTTGGTGGGATAAAAGTTGTGGGCAATAAAAGTGGAAGAAATAAAACATGACTCATCAAACCGCCCAACGAACCCATGATTTAGTGAGTTAGGTGATCCGCTTATCCTAGAAAGTCATGGTTGGGATGAGTTAAATTGGCAAAAACATAACTAATGATTAAATGGATAAACTGTTGGTTTGTAAAATTCATAGACACGCAATCAAATTGCATAAAATAACGGAAGCATGGTAAAATAAAAATTTTAAATTTACAAACCATAATCCAGGACCGACCTTTATATGCAACTATTAATTAATAAAGAAGAAGTTAGAGATATACCCTTTTAGAACTCAAAACTTCAACGGGTACAAGTTCACCTCCAAATCCTTCGCGTTCTCCATGAATTTCACCGATTAGATTCCAATGATCAATGTTAGCCACCCAAGTGTTTGGCCTCTAGAGGTGATCCACCAAGAAATAATAATAATTCAAGAAGTGGGTTATGGCAAACCCTAATTTTTTCTCTCTAGAGAATATGTGAGTACTCTCCCAAAAACTTATGGAAGTGTATGTGTGTAACCTTAATCCATAATAAGACTTCTCTTATTTATAGATTTAGTAAATCCTCTTAACACCTTTAGGAATAGGGTTTTTAATTAAACTCATAATCTAATTAGGAACTTAATTAATTTAATATAATAATTATAATTCCTAAACTATTTAGAAACTTAATTATTAATTATGAGAGTGCTCTTATTAATTAATTCCTAACCCATTTAGGAACTAAATAATAATAATAATAATAATAATAATAATAATAATAATAATAATAATAATAATAATAATAATAATAATAATATAATAATAATAATAATAATAATAATAATAATAATAATAATAATAATAATAATAATAATAATAATAATAATAATAATAAGACTCCTCTTATTAATTTATAATTAGTATTTCTAAAATACTAAATAATAAATATTAAGCTATTTAATTTATTCTATTCTCATAGTCTAAATTAAATAGATACTTAATTCATTATTACAATTATGTCATTTACTTCTTAAATAATTATTTTCCTTTTGCGGTGTGACCCTTTAGGTTCTCCATATTAAACCGGTTATAGAATAAATTAATTAGAACTATTCTAATCTTATTTATATAAATAAATTAAACTATTTAATTCATTTAAATAAATAATATTTATTCCATAATAAGGGTAAGGCCCCTTAGCGATCAATGACTTTCCAAATAATATAGGTTTCAACATTTAATCACAAAAGAACCTATTCAGCGAATAGTTACCGTACAATTCAATCATTCTACCTTACAACGTCCCAATCAAATATAAGATATGGTATTAATGTCAAGTCTTATTTTATTTGATTATATGCATTTCGATCCTTAAATGAATAACTCTAATTAATGTAAATTAGAAACTACTTTCTAATTTCCATTCTGCCTTGGCCAAGGACTACTGAGTTGTCATTTATCGAATCGCATAGGACATTCCCTTCTTTTACTAGAAGTGGTAGATTCTTTGTTGATCATTCACCTATCTCCATGGATGACTTATTATATCCGATCATACCCTTTGATACACCCTAAAGGTTTTAAGGAATATGTCAAAACATAATTCATCATACACAAGATACTATGATGATCTCAAGTCCAATGATCACTTGTACTACTATCACAAAAGGAACTCCTATTGACAGGCAAGTAAGACTCCATTAGGTGTTCCTTGAGCGAGTCACGTTCAGTGAACTTATTCTCTAATAAGCACCTACATACTTGCTTTAGTGTCTCTACACAAAGGATTACGAGATCAATCATCATCTTCATAAGAGCAAGCATAGTATGTACTAATCTATCCGGATTCACTAATCCCCATTTTAGTAATTTCACGATTAGGAACAATTTTAGTTTTGAGCTATCTTGAATTTAGATCCCATTAGCATGATCTTCATCATGGTTCTAAAAGCATTGCTCGAAAACTATGGGTTTATCCATTTGATTAATTCAAGTAATTAATCATGAATAAAGAAATGCTTTTATTCTTTTTATTAATAAAAGAATAAGATTACAAAGTATATGCTTATCACATCAAATGTGATTGGCTTGAGGGCATACTACTTTCAATCTCCCACTTGCACTAAAGTCAATCGCCCTTTGGTATCCCCATACCATTCTTTTCTAAGTGGCGTACAAATTGCTTAGTAAATGCTTTAGTTAATGGATCTGTAATGTTGTTCTAAGAGCTTACCATCTTTATGGTGTCGTCTCCTTTTCAATGATTCATCTAATCATATGAAAGTGTTGTAACATATGTTTGGATTTCAGATGAGACTTAGGTTCTTTGGCAAATTGAACTCCTTTAATGCTAGGAACCAGTATAAGTTCTATAATGAACTTGTTGAACCAAACAATCACCTTTACAACTTCACTTATAGTTATTTACTATGTCTTTGTCACTAAATTAGTAACTCCTTGCTATTTGAAACTTTTCCAACTCACTGCAGCAACGTTCAAGGTAATCATATTACCTTAAACGGATATGTTGTTATCTCGGCCAGTTTGAAAACTTGAGTTTGTTAATCCCTCTAGTTTTATATCGGACCCATCAATTAGAAACTCTTTTCTAATATTCTTCTCCAGAATTGAACTGATCTCTGCTTATCATACATAAGCAATATCAGGTCTAGTACATATCAAGGAATCAATTTACGTTCCTTAGGTCAAGCCAGTCATCCTTTACGATCTATCTCTATAGACCTTTATCCTGAATAGAATGTTAGGATGCTTCTCCCAAGTCCTTGAAGGAGAAGTTTTTAGACAACAACATCTTTACTGATTGTAGCATCGGTATGTCATTCCTTATTGGTATTATATCAACATATAGTACTAGGACTGTCGCAGTGCTCCCACTAACCTTTGTACACACTTGGTTCATCTTCGTCTTTGATAAAATCAAAGTCCTTTGATTGTCTCATCAAAACAGATGTTCCATCTTTGAGAAATTTACATCAATCCATAATTGGATTGTTGTAACTTACATATTTGATTTGCTCCATCTATATGGAGAAAAATCCTCTTGGTTGTATCATACATAAAATATAGTAAGCTACAACTGCAAGTAAAATCCGAATTGATATATGCATTTTCACTAATGAAAAATTTCATCATAGTCAACTCATTGACCTTGTTTGAAATCGTTTTACCACTAGTTAGGTCTTATAGGTCTCTATCTTGCCATCTGCTTTAGTCTTTCTCCAAAGACCCATTTCGGATTTTATGATCAACAGTCATTTCTCTTGAGTATCTAATACGCATACCTCATCGAATGTAACTGGATCATCATCCACTATGATGCGTACCTCATTATCATCATCTATGATGAATCCATACCATTCAGGTATCTTCGGTACTAAACCAGATTTACGACTTGGTTGTGGTACAATAGGTTTATCTACTTATACAGATTCCTTCACTTGATCAGTAGTGTTTTGTGGTTCTTGAACTTCTTCAAGATCTATTTTACTCCCACTAACCCTTTAAGGAAAAACTTTTTTTCCTATAGGTAGCGTGTTTCAACAAACACCTTTTAATTAGTCGGATCATAGAAGTGATATCCTAACCTTTCTTTAGGATATCCCACAAGTTTACACTTGTCAAATATTGTCCCAAACTTATCACCGTCAAACCTTTTGACATAAGGTGAACAATCCAAATCTTAACATATTTAAGACTTGGTTTTCACCCTATCAATAACTCATATGAAGTCTTAGGGACGGAATTTGAAGGTACATTGTTTAGTAAATTTGCGGCCGTTTCTAAGGTATAACCCTAGAAATATACTGGAAGATTGGTATAACTCATCATGGATCATCACCATGTCCATTCTATGAGGATACCATTTCGCTTGAGATGATCTAGAAATTTACTGCTTAAGTATTTCCTTCTCGATCTAATTGAAGAACTTTAATACTTTTGGCCTTTAGTTTCTATACTTCACTTTTAAATTCTTTGAACGTTTCAAACGATTTGGATTAATATTTCATCAAATACATATATCGATATCTAGAATCGTCAGTGAAAGTAATGAATAAATACACTCTTCTTGTATTTGTTGTCATAGGTCCCACACACGACTCTGTGTACCATCTCTAACAACTCTGTAACTTGCTCTCCGTGTCTACTAAATGAAGATTTAGTCATATTGTCTATGATACAAGATTCACAAGTTATATTTGATTCATAATCAAAGGCTCTAAAGGCCTATCTTTATACAACTTGTTTAGTCTTGTTCATTAACGTGACTGAGTTAACAGTGTCGTATGAAGGTATGATTCATATCATCTCTTTGCCTTTAGTTTGTTCAATTTGAAATATTTTTCATGTAAGTCAAGTATACAAAGTCCATTAAGTAATCAACCAGTTCTAAATAAAACATTATCATTATAAACAGAACAACGATTGATTATTATTATAATGTCAAAAAACATTCATTGTCATCACATGGAACTGAAATAATGTTTCTGAGAACTGGAACATAGTAACAACTTACTAACTTAATAGGTTTGCCCGTAGGCTACTAAACTATAAGTTCTCATGGCTAATGCAGCAACCTTTGCTTCATTCCCCAGCACAGGATTACTTATCCTTTGTTTAACTTTCTACTTCTGCTTAATCTCTGCAACGACTTGCATATGTGAGACCACCATCCGGCGGTATCTAATACCTAAGTAGAAACTTGACTTATAGAAAATTTTATTTTATTATGAACAAATCTATATTTGTAGCTGAAGTTTTACTAAACTTCTTGTACTTAACTACTACAACTCTCTTGCAATTATTCTTCCAGTGTCCCAGCTTATCGTAATGAAAGCAAACTTCTTTGCCCTCGGGATCACTTTTATTTATGTCCTTTGTTTAGCCTTTCTTTTGCCTTCTACTCTTTCTGACTCCTCAGAAATACCTTTGGCCATCTTCCTCTGCTTAGAAGATTTATCTATGAGTAAGACTTGGTTTTTCTTGGAAAGAAAGTGACTCTCAATTGTATTCAACATATTTAAGCAAATCAGGTAAGCTGACTTCAAGCTTATTAATGTTAAAGTTCACAACAATTTGTGAAAAAGAGTCAGCGAGTGACTACAAGATCGAATCTTGACTCAACTCTCCATCCTTGACAAAACCTAGGTGTCCTAATTGATCAATCAGATTGATCATCTTTAGGACACGTGTTTTTACTGTAGTGCCACTGGTTATTATAGATCAGAAGAGCTCCTTAAAATATCTTATATCCAGTTGACCTACTTTGCTCACCAAACAACTATTGAATGTGCAACAATATAGTAGGTGCATCCATTTTCTCGTGTTGACGCTGTAACTCGATACTTATGGATGCGAGCATGATGCATTGAGCCACCTTTGCATCATCTTGCTATTTTTTAAAATAACAATATCTTCCTCATAGGCTTAGTCTGTAACGTTTACAGGGATAGATAAATTTAGAACATTTTGCTAGTTTTTCAGCATTGAGAACTGTTCTCAAATTTGTTTAGTCAATCCGAACAATTCGGTTTAATTAAATTATTAGCATTTAATATGCTATGCAGTGTTAGTGAATTAAACATAGCAATATTCTTTAAGTGAATTAATAACAACATTAACATGCATTCATTTTATTAATCACCAAGTTAATTAGGTCTTTATTTAAAATGGTGTCTCCCACTATTTTCATCAAACTATATTACCCTCTATATATAGTTTGGTAAATTTAATTATAGATTTGCTAGTGAGATAAGGATCCTATTGACATAAGTATAAGTCTTGTGTATGCACAACAAACTATAGTTTATTCAATAGGTAGACAACTCCTTGTCAATTACATCAATATGTAACTCCTTGTATTTTGCCTTTTAGATTATTATGATCATGTGTGTGCACATCCAAATCAAAATTATCTAAGTTAAGTCAAACCTAGCACTTCCATATAAGTGAAGAGAAAAATAACGTCATTGTGTGTGCACAACAAAACAGTAATGTTCAATTCCTTTATAAGCATTAAATGTGATAAAACAACATCTCAAATAATCGATATAAGCCTTGTGTGTGCACAACAAACTATATCGAGTATTTAATACTCTATCGTTTTATCATGCTAGAAGGCGACGTTCGATATTCCAAATATCTTTGAACGTTACAACTTAATATTTTAGTAGTAGAATAAATAAATTAGAACAATTCTGATTTTATTTAATTGAATTAAACTCCTTTAATTCATGAATTAAACCTTTTAATTCATTTTATAAATAATATTTATTCTACATCATGAGGGGTTTGTTAATATTAATTGTCTCATCTTGTTTAGCGCACATGCACACACACACACACACACACACACACACACACACACACACATATATATATATATATATATATATATATATATATATATATATATATATATATATATATATATATAAAATACGCATCATATTATTTAACATGCGAAACATGTTTGGATAATATATAATATATATAATTAACATGCATATATAGAATACTATATTCTACTTGAATTGATTATGGATTTTTATTCTAATTTGGTTCACTAGAGCCACCAAGTGAACCAAAAGGTCAAACCTAGGGTGCAAGAATAAATTAAATTAAATATAATTATTACATTTAAATTCGGGCTCCATTACAAATGGGTCTTTATGCGCTCCTTGCTCCTTTGCTCCAATTCTTCAAAATAATTCTAACTAATCATATTACAAAACTATTTACAATAAATAGAAACATTGATCAACAGTCAAGGAGAAGTACATGGGAGAGAGATAGAATTATACATAAGAAAAATTAGAAAAACGAGGTACGCAAACCTCATTTATAAAATCCATTCATTCATGCATTCAATTAAAAATAAGTCCAATCATATTGGTCAATAGTCCATAATCAATCTCATTTATTATCATATATATCAACATATATATCAATAAATAATATTCATCGCATGAATTAAATAAATCATTCCATATATGTATTGGTATCATTTAATGGGCAATTAAAGTTGCATAAAATCCAATTTCATATTTAAAATAAAATTTTTATTTTAATTATAAAATTATTTAAAAATAAACTATTTATTTTTATTATTTTAAAATTATTCAAAATAAACTCTTTTATTTTGAAATTTTAAAATCTGCACAAAATTACCAAACTGGTTAATTAACTTGTATATATATATATCATAAAACCGAAACTGTTAGATATCAGTCTAATATATATATAATATATATTAACCTGTGACTTTCAATTGGGACAACCATTTCGGGACAAAAAACTAAACGCAATCCGTCACGGTTTATATATATAATCTGAAACTTTTTGCAATTCCTTACCGAAACAGTTGGCCTTTTCTGTTGCTTAATAATCCGAAAAAGCGGCAACAACTTAACATATATATATATGGTCGGTTATGGACTATATATATAAGACAAAAAAAAAAAAAAAAGTGCGGCTGCCTATTATTGCTTTACCAAAACTGCAGCCTTTTTCGGGACAGCAGCAGTTTAACATTTATATATATATTAACCAAATTCGAAAGTAACAACTGCCGTGTCGGACGGTTTTGGTATATATTAAAATAATAATTTTATACAACAAATTATGCCCAATAAATTATTCTAAATATATACTCATACACATATGAAATCAAAATAATTAATAATTCGCATAAAGTTTGGTTTTGATGTCACTGGTGGTTTGTAAAATTCATAAACACGCAATCAAATTGCATAAAATAGCGGAAGCATGGTAAAATAAAAATTTAAAATTTACAAACCATAATCCAGGATCGACCTTTATGCGCAACTATTAATTAATAAAGAAGAAGTTAGAGATATACCCTTGTAGAACTTAAAGTTTCAACAGGTACAAGTTCACTTCTAAATCTTTCGCGTTCTCCTTGAATTTCACCGATTGGATTCCAATTATCAATGTTAGCCACCCAAGTGTTTGGCCTCTAGAGGTGATCCACCAAGAAAAAATAATAATTCAAGAAGTGGGTTATGGCAAACCCTAATTTTTTCTCTCTAGAGAATATGTGAGTACTCTCCCAAAAACTTATGGAAGTGTATGTGTGTAACCTTAATCCATAATAAGACTTCTCTTATTTATAGATTTAGTAAATCCTCCTAACACCTTTAGGAATAGGATTTTTAATTAAACTCCTAATCTAATTATGAACTTAATTAATTTAATATAATAATTATAATTCCTAAACTATTTAGAAACTTAATTATTAATTATGAGAGTGCTCTTATTAATTAATCCCTAAACCATTTAGAAACTAAATAATAATAATAATAATAATAATAATAATAATAATAATAATAATAATAATAATAATAATAATAATAATAAGACTCCTCTTATTAATTTATAATTAGTATTTCTAAAATACTAAATAATAAATATTAAGCTATTTAATTTATTCTATTCTCATAGTATAAATTAAATATACTTAATTCATTATTACAATTATGTCATTTACTTCTTAAATAATTATTTTCCTTTTGTGGTTTGACTCTTTAGGTTCTCCATATTAAACCGGTTATAGAATAAATTAATTAGAAATATTCTAATCTTATTTATATAAATAAATTAAACTATTTAATTCATTTAAATAAATAATATTTATTTCATAATAAGGGAAACCCCCTTAGCGATCAACGACTTTTCAGATAATATAGATTTTAACATTTAATCACAAAAGAACCTATTCAGCGAATAGTTACCGTACAATTCAATCCTTCTACCTTACAACGTCCCAATCAAATATAAGACATGGTATTACTGTCAAGTCTTATTTTATTTGATTATATGCATTTCGATCCTTAAATGAATAACTCTAATTAATGTAAATTAGAAACTACTTTCTAATTTTCATTCTGCCTTGGTCAATGACTACTGAGTTGTCATTTATCGAATCGCATAGGACATTCCCTTCTTTTACTAGAAGTGATAGATTTTTTGTTGATCATTCACCTATCTCCATGTATGACTTATTATATCCGATCATACCCTTTGATACACCCTAAAGATTTTAAGGAATATGTCAAAACATAATTCATCATACACAAGATACTATGATGATCTCAAGTCCAATGATCACTTGTACTACTATCACAAAAGGAACTCCTACTGACAGACAAGTATGACTCCATTAGGTGTTCCTTGAGCGAGTCACGTTTAGTGAACTTATTCTCTAATAAGCACCTACATACTTGTTTTAGTGTCTCTACACAAATGATTACGAGATCAATCATCCTCTTCATAAGAGCAAACATAGTATGTACTAATCTATCCGGATTCACTAATCCCCATTTTAGTAATCCCACGATTAGGAACAATTTTAGTTTTGAGCTATCTTGAATTTAGATCTCATTAGCATGATCCTCATCATGATTCTAAAATCATTGCTCGAAAACTATGGGTTTATCCATTTGATTAATTCAAGTAATTAATCATGAATAAAGAAATGCCTTGATTCTTTTTATTAATAAACGAATAAGATTACAAAGTATATGCTTATCACATCAAATGTGATTGGCTTGAGGGCATACTACTTTCATAAACTTGCAGGTTGAAATTATGTAAATCAAAGACTCACTGTCAAACTCTTTTATCAAATCCCTTCTCTAGAACTCTTCCATCAATGAGGAACTGGAAACCTTTTCTCCTCTTTTTCCTTAATTATAAAAAAAAAAAAAAAAATTCTCCTCATAGAAGACCTCGTCCAGCATTTGGACCACAAAATGCTTCATCACCAATTTAATCAGATTTGAACTTTCTTCACATTTGTAATCTGAATCTAATAGCAGAAAAAATGTTACAAGAACAGAGAAAAATCACAACATAAAGGTCAAGTTCTTATTTATCAGGGCTTGCAGGAGTGTTGCGAGGTATCTCTTGCAAATGTCTAAGAAATATTGATAGCATTGCACTAAAAGTTGGTCTTTTAGATGCCTTGAACTGCAGGCACTCACCAATCATCTTCCACAATTCTCTTGGTATGCCAACACCAACTACACTAGCATATTGTGGACATGGACGAATCCAGAATTTTTTTTCAGTAGGGGCGGATTTTAACTAATTTTTTTTGTTGAAATTAAATAAAAAAAACTTGAACTAATCATAATAACGTTTACAAATTACAATGCTATCCTCCTAGACCCATAACTTGAAAATGTTCAAAGATAACTTCATTATCAATAGTTTCAAATATATCATTTTCAATGTAAGGAATTAAATAATGACTCAAGCATTTGTCGTCCATTTGGTTTCGAAGAGTAATTTTAATAATATTCATTGCTAAAAATATTCTTTCCACCGTGACAGTAGCAACCAGCAAAATCAAAGCCAATTTCAACAATAAATAAACCCGAAGATACAAATCAGTCTTATACTTCTTAACCAACTTTTGAGTAAGCTCATTTATCCAAGTTAACTCTTTCTATACAAAGGTTGTAATTAAAAAATTACACTATCCTCCTAAAACTATGTGGCAGTCGAACCAACTCACTCAATTTAGGACATAGTATTTTCAAACATATTTTTCACATAAGTATTGTAAGCCTACACATTTTGCTAAATACCCAAACATGTTCTGCTCAAAAGGTATTTGTAATATCTCAAATATTTTAAATGTGATCTAACAAGATCTAATAAAAGTTGTCAATTCAAAACCTACAGAGCGATTGCTCAAGCGTACCTTGAGCTATCTGAAAGGCAAAATACAACTCAAAAATACGGTCGTACACTAAGAGGTTAAAAATCTTTAGCCTAATCTATGTGCTATGTGAATAAAAAAGATTTAAATATGTGATTTATGTGGAGGATTAAATATGTATATATATATTATTGTGAAAATATATACATTCATTTGAAAATGAAATTTAATAGCTAGTTAACTATTAAATTAAAATGATTGAATTTATTATGAAATGAATTGTGAAAGCAAAGAGAGTTTATTAATATTAATTAATTGAGCTTAAAATTTAAATTATATCATAAAATAATATAATTTGAATAATAAGCTTTGAACGACAATGTATTTATTATGAATTAAAATTCATAAACAAGATAATTAATTCACTTAAATTAAATAGTGAATTAAGGTAGGTATTTTTATTTAATAAAAATGAGGGAGTTAATTAAACTCATTATTTTAAAATATATTACATATGAATGTAATATATTTACATAATGGCTTAATATATTATTATGCCAAACGGGTATAAATTAACTAGAAATGAGGGAAATTAATTTACTAAATTGTTATTAGTAGATGAATATGTTAACTTTAAATAAAAAGAATTATTTAGTTAATGATAAATAATAATTATATTATGTTACAATTATTACATTCTAAACCCTAAATTTAAAGGATAAAAACCTAAACTAAGGTTTGGAAAATCAACTAGGGTTAGGTTAAAACCTAGAAAAGATTAAACCCTAAAATTTAAACCCTAATCTAGGGTCAAACCTAATATAGGATTTAAAACCTAAGGATTAAACCCTAAAAACCTAGAAAATGTTATTATTCATAATTAGCAACAGTCACTGCGACAAATTTTTATAAAATTCTTTATAATAAGCTTATAGCGACAGATTGGATCCGTAACTATATCAATAGATCACAAATTAAAAATACTTTGATAATAAAAGTAATTAAATTACTTTTAGCGACGGATATAGTGACAATTGACTAAAAATCAATCTAGGGTGCTTCTAAACTAACTTTTAGCGACAGATTGAGTTGTGAATTAATTTAATTAACATATTAAACTATATTTAATGAAGGATTAAGCTACAAATATAATTAATTAACATAATTAATTATACAATGAAGTGATTTAAGCGACGAACTTGAATAATTAACTTAGTTAATTATTAAATCAAATGATTAAAATTACAAATTGACATTAAATCTCAAACGTACAATATTAATTAAATTAAATACATATTCTTATGTATACTAACTACTGTTATTAACATGTTAAACATATTTGGAGTACAAATCAAGTTCAAATCAACGTAAACCAAATCATACACCGTACAAGCAAGTCTTTTAGCTGTTTTATGATATGTTTAGAAGTTATAAAAATAAATTGTAAGCTCTATGTGACAACGTGATATGAACTATCAATATGAAAATTATGTGTGATATTAAATTGATATTTATGATATGTTAAAAACATGTTAAGGTATTTATGAAAGCATAAACTGTGTATATGCTATATGGTAAACTTGCTGAGCCGTCGTACTCATTCTTGCGAATAAAATTTTATTTGCAGTTAATGAAGAACGTTAAGAGGATCATGAACATAAAGCTGAAGTGTAAATTAGATTTTCATGCTTTATTACTTGTAATGGTATAAAGTCATAATGATTGTTGTAATACGAACAAAGCAAATATGTAACCAAATATTAAATGAATGATATAAATTATTATCATCAGAATGTTGTTATGTCTTTATTTTGATATAACTTAGAATTGTTAAAACTTAAAATAGTATTGATAATGATCTATTTATCTAGATGAAAATCGGTAAATAACTTGTGAGTGTTGTACATCCGAGACAAGACTAAGCGATGTTGACTGGTCAAATCCATCGTTAAGGTTCCTTGGACCCAGGTATAACTCGTTATTACTATTTTGAATGTCAGATAAGTACAATTATTAATATCACTATAACCAAATATTTTTCGAGTGAGAGTTTTAACTAGTTGGGTAATGTTCTGTACGGAAAGAGAATTTTGTACCGGACAAAGATACAACTATTTGTCACGGATAAAGCTGCAAACATTTATCACGGGTGAAGATATAAACATTCAACCCGAGATTCTCTGTTCCCAAGAGCCGTCCTAATGATTTAATGCCGTAAATCTTAGAATATGTAAAGTTATAGAATATTTAAATCTTAAGATTTAAAATTGAACCGTTATATATGGTGTTATCCATTTATAAGGATGTACTACAAGTTGATACTTGTATAACTAATGAGACCGAGATCAAGTTAAGATCCAGGGACGAAGTAAGAGAAATTTTTTTTAATGTATAGTCTAAAATAAGACTAATTCAACCAATATGATTATGGGATCATTGGTTAAGTCGGTAGATGAATGGAGTTTAACGCACAAGGTCCGTCGTAGCTGGAGACAGGGATTTTGGGGGCGTTACAGTATTGACAATTAAATGGAGTAAAAAAGAACTAGAATACTAAAGGTTCCATTTTTTTTTATAAGTAATGGTACTTATAAAATCAGAGTATCCACCTATTGTACTACAAATATTTGAACCATTGCCAAAATGAGTGACCAACAGATTATGACCTCCTAAATTCGCTAAAAAATAACAACATTCACTTACGCAAACAAATCCAATTAAATTATGATCTTTAAGGGCAGTAGATAAAAGAAGTACTATGCAGATTAAACTAAGACTCCAAGTGGTGGTTTTTCCCAACTCCTAGTATGATTTTTTTAAAATCAATTAATAATTGTCTTTAAAAAGCCTCAATTTCAAGTGAGATGAAAATCAAATCAATCCAAAAAGGCTGAGATTAGAAGATTCAAACCCCTAAAATTATTCAGATGAGAGATATGCCTAATACTAGAAAGTGAAAACCTTAGTAGTTGGTTTCACCGGCGACGACAAGGGAGAGAATGAGGGATAGAGAGATGGGTGGCTCAGTGGATTTATTGTTGTACATATAATGAGGGATAGAGAGATGGGAGTTTTTGTGTTGGCACAACTTTATGCTATCTGATTACAAGACTTTCATTTTGGTGAAGTCTCAAGCTTTCCATGAGTGATTGGTAGAATGATTTTAGTGTCTTGATATCTTAAACTTTAAATCCAAATAATATAACAAAAGTTTTATCTTTTTATAAATTTGCCCCCTTAATTTATTAAATTATATATTTGCCCAATACCTATAAAAAAAATATAAAAAAAAACTCAGAGGAGGCAAGTGCCTCCCCTGCCCCCTGAGTACATCCGCCCCTGATTGTGGAGGTTGCCTCCGGGACTTGAGAACAGCCCGATAGATTTCCTCCGTACTCAAGCCAATCCAACTACAGAATGCATATCAACTGGTATTGTTAAGAAATGATATCATTTGTGGGTAGAAGAAATAATATTTGAAAGAGAAATGACAAGTGTTACTCCACATATGGAACAAAACCAATGCATCCACACGGGGTGGTGCATGTAGGCACGTCAGTGCTCGTTCGGGTTGCCATTTGTTCCTTTCTCTTCGTCTCTTCAAAACAAACTCGGTATAACCCAAAAGTGTAAAGTTAGACCGAGTAAAAGGTTAAAACCCAATTAGGGCATATTCGGGAATGACTTATTTTTTTTTTTACTTTAAATTAAATTTGTAGTAGATTTATAAGTTAAAATTTTAGTAAATTTATAATTAAAAGTGTCGGCGTCACTTTTCCTTATAAGTCGGAAATTATAAGTAATAGTTGTGGATGTGTTCGGCTAATAATGACTTATAAGTTAAAATAAAATGTAAAGATTATTAAAATATTCCTCAATACGAAGAACATTATAAAAATAAAAGAGGGCATTTATGTCATTTCATAGTCGTTGACCAACTTAAAAAAAATGACTTATAAGTCATTTTTTTAAGCAACAAATAGTTACTTTTTTTTTACTTTTTTTTAACTTATAAGTACTAAAAAAGTTGCTCTCGAACAATTTTTTGGCTTAACTACTTATAAGTTGGGTTGACCAATTTATAAGTACCTCCCGAACAAGCAATTAGAATCTAAAATTTTCACCCAAATTATTCCGGTTATTTTACTTAATTAGGTGATAATCGTTTAGTTATTCGATATTTGGAATTTAAGTTATTAAAGTTATGCTACTCGAATACCCGAATAATCGAATTAGATATTAAAAAAAAACAAAAAAAAAATACTTTGTCTTATGATTATATAATTATGTATTATTTATTTGAAATTATTAAAATAGTTTATGAATTAGTGTGGTTGTAGATTATAGTTAAATATTGTTTGAAAACTTTAATGTTAAATTTAAAATAATTTTTTTTGTTTGATAAAATATAAGTTCATATTTCGATTATATAACGAATAACCAAATAGTATAATTCGGTTAGAAATAATTTCGGATACTAGTTCCGATAGTAAAATTATATGAAATTTGGTATTCGGTTATAACCAAATAGACAATTCAATTCAGTCATAACCGAATACTCACCCTAGTGTAAAGTATCACAATTAGAGAGGAAGAAATTTGTAAAAGTGGTGCGGGCATGAAAATGGAAATAAAATAAAAAAAGATGAAATTTTAAAATTGGTGGCAGAGACCCTAATGTGGAAGATAACAGGTGGCTGCCATGGTTAAAGCCTCTGTTGTAAGGGAGAAAACAAGGGCTCTGAATACCATATTAGAGTTGTATGGCAACAAGGAGAGAGAATAAATAAAAAGGGAATGAAGGAGAGAATATTTGTTTTTGTCGAATTGTTTTCATGTATCCTAAGATACGAAAAAACATAAAAATATATATTTAAACATGTAAAACAGATAAATTATTAGACAATCAAGCATAATAAATTAAGTATATATAAGAAAAATTAAATATTACTTTGAACTAAAAATAAATTTTTTAGTCAAGTAGCAACCAAAATACCTAAATGATATATTAAATATTATTTTAGGAATATTTATAGAGTAATACAAAGATAAGGAAAATTTGGATTTACCTTAAGCTATAAAAACAAAAGAGAATAAAATAAATTAACAAGTAGAGATTTATATTTCTACTTGTGGAAAGTGAGACGTGCAAAAATAAAAATTGACATTTTATAAAATAACCTAAAACTCTAAAAAGCATTAAAATGCTCATCAAAAAAGTATGCGAACATTAAAAAATCTCTTCATTTGAAATGGTAGCAAGCTTAAGTTTTGTTTTTACTATTTTAAATTTACATAAAAACTTTTTTGAGTCTAATACGACATGGGAACTTTAAAAGTATCGTGCATTGTATCATTTCGTATCGTAATTGAGTCGTATGATAAGTTGTCATTTTTAATTCACCTTCAAATTGTCTTGATATTGTGTGATACGTATGATTTGACAACTATGAGAATATATCAGAACCATGCATGTATATACTGCTGTGTATGTGGCATGTTACAAGGAGAGGACCAAGTCCTCTCTATAGGACAACTATAGCCTAGCATATACACCAATAAGAAGCTTATAGTCAATGACCATGGGCACTGCCTTAAATAATATTAGCAAGTAGTAACCAACGGTCATTACGGATTGGACTCTCCCCAGTTAGCCCATGACAAATGACAACCTATATTACCATTAAATATATATCAACATTAATACACATTGAGAGAAGCGTATGCGTTATACGAGTAGTTTCAGTATAATAGAAGATCCTCCACATTTGCCAAAAAAGAAGACACATTTTAGTCATTGTGATCAATTACCTAAAAGCATTTCTTCATTCCAGAAATGAGATTACAAGTGCTCAAGCAGATTCTTCATCCAAAGATCAAAACCCATGGGAAATGGCCAGAATTTCAAAATTACGGAAGACTTTCAAAACCCATAGACTGCCCCTCTAGTCTACATATCTAATACCTTATTTTTCAAATTATGGAAGAATGTGAATCCTCGACTGCATACTCCAGTGCAGATGAGAAACTTTCTGCCCAATTATATTTCAACTTCTGATCCGCCAATAAAGCTAACTCTTTATACCGAGTTTCCTTTCGCTTCAGAACTTTGGTGAACGCAACCAATCCAAGCCATATAACTTCACACTTCTTGAAATCAAGAACCGGATGCAAGTTGAAATCAATACGCATAGATTTCATTCTTTTATTTATGAGTTGGTTCATATACCTAAAAAATCCGCAAATAATAGAGTTATAGCCAGCAAGCCAGGAAAAAAAATACATTAATAAAAAACATTTGTAACTAAGAAAACTCAAGGGAAAATGAAGGAAAAGGAAATTAAAGCTATAAATTTATTGAAGCATTTTTAATCATTATTTACTTGATGCTTTATCATATCCAAAAAGTAAAAATAAATGGTTTGCTGTTTTCTAAAAAAAAAAGTTATATATACAAAAAAGTTAGACAGATATCTAATGCATCTACAGAAGTAAATTTTGGTTTGCTGTTTTCTACGAGAACCAAGGGTTTTTACCTATAAATAAATAACAGAAAATGCTTCCGTGAATAAAATAGTACTAAGCCACTGTTACCAAACTCCTTACAAAGTAAAAATGATAAATTGCATACCTCAGAGAACTGCAGATAAAATGCAAGTATGATTTTGGTTCCAATATGTAGAAGCCAGATATTTCGCACACATAGCAATGGAACTTCATTGCACATATCAAAAAAGCTTGATATCTGACCACAGCTGCTGAATTGATATTTGAATCATAGAATATGGGATGGCATTTGGGTCGCAGATAAGCGTGCAACTTTTCTTTCAGTTTGTGACCTTGGTTATCTTGCCAGGACGCAGAAAGAGTAGAACTTAAGTGGGAGTTCAGATACCTGGTATGATATGAATGAGTTACATTTACAGAGAAATGAACAGATGGAGCTAATCAGCTAAAATGATGTCCTTCATAGTAAAATATTCTTGAAATATTATGAAATGAATACAATCTATTAAATTCATCAATAAGATGCTTAATAAACGGAGTGAAAAACAAATCAAGAAATGATACCATCATGACCACAATGTAACATATCAATTCAATTGCTAAGTTAAGAAATTTTCATACTTCTTCAATAGATATATGTGTGCGTGCACACGCGCGTGTATATTTGTACAAGCAGTTCCATTCATTTGGTCATACATATCTACTGCACAGGTTCTCGACATCTGTTTCTTCGATATCCCATTACCATGAGTATAAGCTAAGTTACTAAATAGAAGAACATAAGCCTTCCATCCGAAAATGAGACCCATTTACTTTTGATTTTCTTTTTCTTAATAACAAGGTTAGTCCAAGACAAACTTAACCATAACTTTTTTACTCAAATAATCATCTTCAAATTAATATTATAAATAATTAAAAAAAAAAAAAAAAAGATTAGGTATAATCATGTCACTAACAAACTTAAAAAATTATTAACAAAGTCGCATAGGATTCACATTTCACTCTCTTGCCACTGCTAGAAATAATTGTCACTCTTCGATATAAAAACTGATTAGGCGTATACCTTTAATATTTAGAGAGAGAGAGAGAGAGAGTGATAGTTTAAGATCAGCTTAAAGAATTCAAGCACCAATCATAAGATTAATATACAGAAAATATAGATAAGAAGAAGAGGCAGAAACTAAAAAGAGGAGGATGCATAATCTCGGTATCACACCTATGGTCCTTGAGCATCACATAGAATATCAAGATAGTTTTTTCATTTCAAGACGTACGCAGAATATCAAGATATTTTTTTCATTTCATTCATTCACTCTGCTGAAATACAGCTATTACATAGCTTTATATAGAACTCAAGCTTGGGACCAACAGAACTTGGGGACCAAGAATACTTGAATTACAAGCTGTTCTAAGATCTTCACACTTTAAAAGCTCTCTTCTTATCAGCCAAAGTACATAACCAAGACTCAAATACAATAACTTACTACTACAGCCCATAGCAGTATCCAACTGTAAAAATTACCAAACAGCACTAGATAGATAAACAGAAGAAAAGAAAGCAAGGAATAAACAGCACATTACCTATTAGAAACATAGAGTATGAGTCCACTTTTGAATTTGCATTAGCCCAAAAATCACATAAATACCCCCTTTGAAAACAATCTTTCTTAAGCCTCCTACATAATTCTTGAAGGGTATATGCAAATACTTGAAGGGTATATGCTAATACTTTCACATTGTATACAGAACTGATGTAGAAGGAATTTTGAAACTAAAAGAGTGATATTTTTCCAATAACACACCCATTCTATGGCAATATAAAGCAGCGAAATATTTGTATATCAACTCGCATAATAAAGTTAATTGGAAAGAATTAACTAAAAGTACCTTGCGTAGTCCGCCTGAACTTCTAAAGTGCAGCAGTTTATAAGCAAACCACACCACCGTATAAATGAGGCACCATCTTCACCTACATAAAACCTGCTTGATTCATATTTTGATCTCTGTCCATCATCAAAGTTCAATGCAAATTTTTCCTCATTCATATGGCAATTGTACTCGCAGATTCCTCTTTGTAACCTCGAGAAAAAACCCTGAGCATGCTTCTTTGAGTTGGATATAAACAGGAAATCGTCAATAAACCTAAGTAGCATATACTTAGGAGATACTGAGGAGGCATCCTCAAAGCTATCTGCAGCATTAGAAGCATCTAAACAATAATTTCCCGTTGATGAACACTTTTTGTCAGATTCAGAAATCTTCCCAAGAAATGGAAGGAGTACGTTATTTTCCATGTGGCCATAGTAAAATGAGCAGAGAAGAGTAGACAAAATACTTCCTTGGGGTATACCGACATTTTGCAAGTAAAATTTATTATTAAATTGCAGGATATTTTGCTTCACGTGCTCAGTTAGAGTTGAAAGAAGCTTTTCCTTGCTCAGATTTCTGCTCCACTCCTGCAATATTAAAAAACTAATAGATTAAAAACATTTCAACTTCTCTACAAGAAAGCTGTTTCACAAGATGATAAGCACAGGAAGCTGTTCTTTGCCAAGAACTTGCTGTTGTCATACTTGCTTAGTTCATTTAGACTCATATCTGTCTCCTCTCATGCCAATTCCTTGGTACATTGCTAAAATGTTGAAAAGAGTATCACTTACTTCTTAATGGAGAATTTGATATGCCACTTCATGCTACATTTATGATTACTCTAGATAGTTCGAGGAACATTAATGGAAATAATACGAACCATAACAAGTCAACCATTGTAACTTGGTTTTTTTCTTGGACCACACAAATTTGTTATACATACTCAGCCTAATGATGGTGGTATATCTTCTCAACCAAAGATCAGATATTATTTTTATGATGTTTACATCAATGAGAACCGTGTACAGACACATGAAAAATAAAAGAAACATAAATATACTATTTATAGATATCCACCATAGTTGTAAATCATATACTTTAAAAACATAGGATCAGGAACCAACAAAACAGGCGACCAAAGAAATAACCAATTGTCAGTGACAAATAACTGTAATAACGGAACTGAAAGTATCATGTTGTGACTACTATTAGTAAAAGGAATTACATGCACACACACAACATACAATAACATTTTATAAAGGAAAACTGTAAAAATTAAATTTAAAAAAAAAAAAACTTTAGAAAGAATATTCCATCAAAAGTGGTTCAAATCATATACCTTATTAACAAGAATACAGTCTGACAAACGAACAGGAACTGCAGATGTGGATTCTGTAGACCTAGTGCTGATATCTTGATGTCCAACAATAATGTTGTAATTAACGTACAAAGCTTTCTTTCCGCAGACTACTCTCTGAACCTTCTCTAAATGATAATTATCACTAAATATGGTATCTTTCATCACACTCAGCAATTTATCATGATTCACAGAGTCAAAAGCTTTTGATACATCGGCAATGACAATGAATAAACTTGGCATGTCACTCGATCCACTCTTCAGGATTGACAGGAAAGAGCATAGACTTCTATAGACATCATTATAATCAGAGACCAACGAGCCCAACTTCTCTGGCTCTTCCAAACATATACTTTGCAAAACAGCATGCAACTCACGAAGAACACTATTCACAGACATGAAATTTTTATATTCGACATTCCTCGGAGGTAAAGATACACGAAGTCTTGATGGTGCATTTAGAATTGCTAGTGGTCTTACACCAGTAGCTTTTGGAAGAAATCTGAGTCTTGAAAAACCAAATGATCTATTGCAAATAACTTTTTTAACAGAAGCATCGGTTAATAAATGAAATCCCTGATCAATGAAACGAGTGATGCCTCTGTTAATGAACTCCTCCCACATTGACTGCTGATAATAGAATACTTCTTGTTTCTCATGCTCAGTTTCGGTGACATAGAAGTTGGCACGCAGTAATGGTACTACAAAACAGGAAAAGAGCCAAAGGATCCAGTTTTCTAATATGTTCTGTCTCAGAACATGAGTGGCATCATCAATGATATTGCATCCCATACCCAAATCTGCATTCTCCTCTTCCTTATCCTTTTTAGAATGACTATTCAAATAGCACAAAGCATGTTTATTTGATAGTATGGGAAAATTTGATGCTTTCAACTTATGCATACTCAGCTTCAGAGAAAACTTCTCATATCTTCGAAGCCGAAGAAGCTTTGATATGTTCCTCCTTAAGAGTTCTCTGAGTCTCAAGTGTTCCGAGCAAATCTGGAGGAATAATACTCCTGCAAACAGCCCATATAAATGATAGCACCTGCTTTTTAGGACAATAAGACTTGCTTCGCTCAGAATGAATAGCAGTGGCTGTCGGACTTTTCTCGTTTAGTTTAGCATTAAAACAATCAGATTTCTCACTCTGAGAATTTCCTACTAACTTCAGTCCAGCTTGTGCTTCAACAAGTGAATTTGTCTCGGATGGATTACCCTGAACCTGAAATCAAATGTGGCTTGAATATTAGAATTCCTACCATATAGCAAAAATATAGAGTACTAAAGGACTATCAAGAACAATATTTCAATAATTAAAAAAAGACGAGCTTAGTTTACAAATTTTCTAAGCGAATAAAAATAACTTCACTTGTATATAGGACAAAAATCATGATTGTGACCAAACCGTATATTTATAACTTCAGAGCACTAAGGCAAAGGAATAAAAGAGAGTAGAACGCGAGAATTGTGAGGGAGAAAATGAGAATTATAGAAAATCCTTATAAGTCTGCAACCAGACATTAAAAATGCAAAACTACAAGATTCACTACAACAAAAGGAAGAAAACATGGAAGAATAATATGAGACCTTATTAACCTTGCGTGTTGGAAACATGGACATGTCAATAAAAACTAAATGAACATGTATTTGACAGTTATGACAAAGCTGTACTTCACAGATATCTGGTCATGTGTTTTGTACATACTCCATGTTTCAATTGCCCATATGAAAATTCTTCATTCTGAATTGTAACATGTTCCTGGCACTATAAAGCACTAACCAATATGAGACTAATAAAGTTCAAATGTTGAGATACAACTTTAATATATAATTCACAATTTTTAATAATTAGAGACGATGTTCAGATCATGATGTTAAATTCATGAGTATTCTTGGAGACCAGAAAGTCTTCATGGTTACAACAATTAGAGTACAAGTTATTTACAATGTATAATGTGCAAAAGCATCCTGGAAAGGAGTTTAAAGCGTCTTGCAAACCTAAACATCAGAGCTAAACCTACCCCCATGTACTGTATAACAGGTAAGTTGACATACTGCGTCCCCACACTCATACCGCATACCAAAACACACCATGAACCAAGCAACATTGTTTCTGACATGTTGCTGGCACTATAAAGCACTAACCAATAAGAGACTAATGAAGCTCAAATGTTGAGATGCGATTTTACTCTAATAATTAATGCACAATTTTTTTAATTAGCATTGATGTCAAATCGTGAATCGTATCGTGTATTAAAAATCCCAATATCGTATTTCATGTATCGTATCTTAAATCGTATCATTAGGGGTGAGCAAAAAACTGATTTGGACCCGAAATCGCACCAAAAACAGCACAAACCGCACCAACTGTTCCGGTGTATGTGGCGGTTTTAGGTGGATTGAAAAACCGAATTTGCGGTTTGGGTTTGGTTTCTAGACAAAACTGCACATGGAAAAATCGCGCCGCACCATTTTTATTTTTTTCCTGTTGTTTGACTATTTTCAACATGAACCATATCAAGAAGCATTATTATGGAAGTCACCCTTCAATTAATTCATTTGGAATTATCCCTCATGTAATTATCTTTGTTTAAAATTTTCATATGTGAGCAGAAATTTTTAATTAATCCATTTGGAATTATCCTTCATGTAACTTCTATTTTATTTTTGTTTAGACAAAAAATTATAAGTAAAGTTGTGTGTGTTATAAAAATGGTATTTAATATTGTGTGATGTTAAATTGTTAATTTAAATTGTATAAAATTTAATTGTTTCAATTGGTTTTGGAACCGAAACCGCACCGCATGGTTCAAAACCGCACCGCACCAATCACAAGCGGTTTCATGTGCGGTTTTGAATTTGTCAAACCGCACCTAAGCTGTTTCATGTACGGTTTAGGCTTCAAACCGCACCATGTTCACCCCTACGTATCGTACAATATGGAAACAAAATAAAAAATGTAATAATATGTATTTAAACATATAAAACACACGCTTGACTATATATAAAGTAGTCAAGTACATATTATTATAAGCTAAAAATAAATTTTAAAGTTAAATAGTAGCCAAAATACTCTAAATTGATTTATTATATATTATTTCAGTAATCTTTATAGAGTAACAGGAGAAAACGAAAACTCAGATTTACCTTTAATCTATAAAACAAAATAGAATCATTCAAATTAACAAGTGGAGATTTATATATCCACTTATAGAAAATGTCGTCAGAAAAATAGAGCGACATTTTCAATAAGATATAATACTCTAAAAAGTTATTTAAGGCTCATGACGTGATATATAATATGTTAGTGATAGAAAACCACTTCAATTGAAATAGTAAAGGGTTTAAAAGTTTTGTTTTTAGTCTTTTGGATCTACATGAAAACTTTTTCAAGTTGGATGCTTTTAAAAAGTATCGTGCATTGTATCGTATCGTAATTGAATCGTACGATACAGTGTCATCTTCGATTCACCCTGCGATACGTATCGAATTGTCTCCGTATCGTATCGTACAATACGTATCGCGTATCAGTAGATTCTGACAACTATGTTAATTAGAGATGTATTAAAATCATGTTAAATTCATGAGAATTTTTGGAAAGTTTTCATGGTCAATTGTCACCACAAAGCTAAAATAGTCAAGGGCCTATCAGATTCAAAAGTTCAAAACTGACCAACAAATCAATTAATCATGGTTTGGGAATATGTTATGTCAACCCTTAATAAAAAGAAACACAATCTTGAGACCTAGTAAGCATAACATTACTACAGAAGCTCAATTATAAGAGCTACAGCCTTTCAAACTTTTCATTATTCTATAGCCTTGCCAACCTATTTACCTGTTTATGGTCCATCCGTCGAGGGGGTCAACTCTTGGTAAAAAGAAATGTAAGCTTGGGACCTAATCTTGACTAAGCATAACTACACTACAGAAGGTCAATTATAAGAGCTACACCCTCTCAAACATTTTGCTATTCTATTGCCTTGCTAACCTATTGATCTGTTTATGATCGATGTGTCAAGTGGTTAAGAATTTCACGTTTAGACAAAATTGTTGCAAGCATCAATAAACAATATAAATGTAACGTAGATGTATGCAAGGGGTTGGTGGAGAGTTATGTTGACGGTAACTAGCAACGTTATGGTTCAACTAAGTCTCTAGCACGTATTGCTATGAAAACATTTAAATACTCCATCCATCCACCAAAGAATGGCCCGAGTACGAAGAAAAAATGTGTCCTCAAAAGTATGACTCCAGTACAAAATTCAAAACTATAAAGTGGAAAAAAGAATATAATACCACGTACTTGTGACATAATTATATGGAGTCCAATAGTATCGTGTTAAAGTCATATAAAATGGTAAAGTTGGGACTTATTTTAGGCTCTCTCATCTAGTCTGACATTCTTAATTTGCGTGAAGTCCCATTGCAGAATAAGTTAAGGTTCAGGTAAATAACAACAGTTCTTGTTCCAAGTTTGGATGATTTTCTACATAGGGAAAACAAACAAAATGTAAAATAATAGTTTAACTGAGATGAGCAAAAGAATCATAGCAATTAAGAAAAGTTGACTAATTGAGAATTTCTAGTCTTCCATTTAAAGTTTGAAACTTCCTTCTCTATAAAATTAAGGGTTTGAAACTTTCGCATAATGCAATACTAACCATTCCCAGTTTTAGCACTAATCTTCGGCTAAAGTTAACCAACAGACAAATATGCACAATGCAAAAGTAATCCCTCCCCCAGTTTTATCCTCCTTTCATTTAACCACAATAACTGCCATTAAAGAATCATTTATGTCAATAGGAATGTCCATCACTTGATTGACCTAGTAACAGAAATTACTCATAATCTGAATTCCAAGAACTTTATGAGAAATCGTTAGAGAAATTTAACAGCTAGGTAAAGAGTGTATTACATACACACGTAGATGCCAAGTTTATGCAATTGTTGATGAGTGGTTTTATCACTACGAATTAATTATCATTTAGCTTGATAATTTGTGCATCTTTAAGTGTTTTCCGTCACTTTTATTTGTTTCTATGTTGTTTTGTAGGATTATGGACGTTGTACATTGGAAGCATGGTTTGGGAATAAATAGGAGCATATCAAGGCATGAGTATGCCAAAAGCAAGGAGCAACACGTACCAAGCCATGGGATCTAGGCAGCAGCAATCAGCGAAGTGGTTCAAGGCCAGCACATGCATAGGCGCTGTAGCGCTTGGCAACATAGTTATTAAGGCGACAAGTTGAGGCAAAGCAACAGCCGGGAGCTTAAGCTCTTAGGCGACAAGGCGCCCGACTAGTCGTCCACAAATCGACAAGTCGTTAATAATGTAAATTTTATACCTATATAATTTAACATTTATATGAATATTTATATATTTATATTTCTAATGATTTACCATATTCATGATGCAGATTGTAGCATATCACCACACAACAAGGAGCGAACAAGATTAAGTCAAAACGATAATTTTACTATAGTTGTAATTTTTTGAACTTGTATGACTGTATCAACTTCAAATTATATAAATGGTGATACATTTGTAATATTTAGTTTAATTCAATAAAATTCTTAAATTTATGTTTAGTTTCTTAAGTTTTAACATTGTATATATAGAATACCATAACAAGTAAACAAACATTGTTAAGATAAAGGTATAAACAAGCATATAATCATATCATAACATTAGACAACCATCTTTAATAAGATAAAGACATATTCATTGATACATTGCCAAAAACAAACATAATATAGAAATAAAAACGAAGTCCTAAAAACTCAAAATTCTTCAACTCAAAAGTCTCATTTTTTCATAATGAAAAGATCACTAAAGCTATCAAGCAAAATCATCAAGGATCAAATCATTGTTATCTCTCCCAGCAGTGGTATCATCACTCGAAACAGTAGTTACTCTTCGGCCATAATCATCATCTACATCCTCATCATCATTAGGAAGACCTTCCTCTTCTTCTCCAATATCAGAATCAGAGTCATTCACAACTCTTATCCTCAATACCCTCAAAGTCGAAACACCACCATGCCGTGAGTAGACATTAGTAACATTACCCGCTCTACGAATATTGTGAACCTCAGTGGCATCAGATACACCAACTGCTCTGTCAACATCCTCCCATGTAAGATCATCTCCATGATGAACTACATCTTGCTCGGGTGAGATCCACTCATTACCCTAATCGAAATCATCTAGGACTAATGGATCAAAGTTTCTTCCAAGTTCGCGCCTCTTTTGAAACCTATCAATAATTCAGCAATTGTATTGCACATACACTAAATCATTTAACCGTTGATGCTCTAACCTATTTCTCTTCTTCGTATGAATCTGAAATTTGTGTTTAAAAAAATATAAAGCAAAAGAATATATAAAATATTTATATCATTTAACCGTTGATGCTCTAACCTATTTCTCTTCTTCGTATGAATCTGAAATTTGTGTTTAAAAAAATATAAAGCAAAAGAATATATAAAATATTTATAGATTTAGTCATGTACTAACTAATATTAAATACAAGATATTTAATTACTAAATACTTACAAACTCAAAAGTGCTCCAATTGCGTTCACAACCGGAAGAAAAACAACAAAGGCCGAGAATTCGCTTTGCAAACTTTGTAAGCTCAATAGCAGAACCGCCAAAAGCATTCCACCAATCAACTACATTAGATGTAAAAAATCATATATAGTCTAAATTATAAAACTTAAAGTAAACTTTATAATTAATTTAATATACTTACTAGGATTTTTTGTATTTTGTTGCCTAATCGACATGGGTTTAGAAAAGTCATCACGAGAAGATTTATAGTCATCGGCTAGGTCGCTTATCTTGTCTGCCAAAACTTGGTCAGGAACCATTTTGAAAGAACATCATTGAAGTTGTTACGTAACTTGTAAGCTAAACCAGATTATTCAACCTCTTTGATGTCAAAATACTTTCCCAGATTTAGAAACAATGTTGTCCCATATAACTTTGGCTCTATTTGGCATTCTCATCTTCGCTCGATAATGTCGATCACTTTCTTGTATAGCCTTTGTTTGTTATTAAAGGCATCTTTGATCTTATTCTTTGCAAAATCCATCGCAGCAAGAATCTCAGGCATAGCTGACCTCTCATCCGAATCCACAATCCACAAGACAACAAGTAATGGTTGTAAGGCTCTAATACAATCTTCAACCACATGCCAAAAACTAGAAGAAATAATTGTATCATACACTTTTTTTCCCGCCTCTGTAGTTGACAGCCTAGAATGTGTCAAATCATCACTAATGAATAAATGTCTCAAAGTATCCTTGTGCTTACACAAGCTTTAAAGGGTCAAAAAAGATGTAGCAAATCGGGTGACTCCCGATCTCACAAGGTCCCTCCCATTTGTTTTGCTCCTCATCGCATCAAGAAGGCGACCATGTCTATAAATGAATGTTGTTATTTTTCTTGCCCTCCCAATTGTAGACTTAAATTGCTTCAAATTACTTATGTCCTCTCGCATAAGGTCTAGGCAATGGGCTGCATATGGTGTCCAAAACAAAGTAGGTCTCCTCCCCCTTAAAATTTGACCAACTACCTTATAATTGGAGGCATTGTCTGTCACTACTTGCACGACATTCTCAGCCCCAATCTCCTTGATCTTCTCATCAAGTAAATCTGCCAACATGCTTGCATCCTGAGATTGACTAGAAGCATCAACTGATCCTGTTGAAAACAAAACTGATGTATTGATCCTTGATACCTTTTCTCTCTATTACATTGATTTATATACACTAGTATATCAATCCCTAATTTACAATTATGGTAATCTCTAAGTTACACACTAATTATGGAATAGATTTACTACAATTATGGGATATCTTCTAACAGATCCCATAAAATAAGTCCATGCAGGACTATTAACAAGAAAATTTATTAAGTGTCTTCATTTCCTATCTGTCCATCTGTCTGACATAAGAGTGCAACCGTACTCCTTCCAAGAAGTTTGGTGGTTCTCCTTCAGTTCTTCTGTTTTAGTCTTTGCCTTTCTTAAAAGAGGAACTCCCAACTCGTGATACGAAGGAGGCTTCAAACCCGGCTCATATTGCCCGATAGAATCTACCATCACCTCAAATCTTCTTGCGTTCGCTGCATTAAAATGGATGTCACACTCATAAAACCAATTGGCAATGTGCATATGAACTTTATCTTTCTCTTCCAGTGACCTTAGACGATTCTCCAGTTGTTTGGATTGGACCTTGGCGATGCCTTTCGTCCACAACTTCAGGAGATTTCCTAAGATAGTTTCAATCGTCTTTGTTTATGATTGTGGCTTAGTGAATTGAAATGCAGTCTTCATCCTTTTAGATGCAGTCCCAGAACTTGGAACAGCCGCAGAGGAAGTATGGGAAGGAATGGAAGCATGGCTTGGAACATTAGATGACTAAATTTCTTCTACCTCGACAGTGTCATCAAATTGAATTGGCTTGTTCCTTTTATTACTCATTATTGCTTGATGCGCCTCATTTGAAGTTTCTGTTGTAGTTCGAGGACACTTAGAGACATCCCCATACCCACCGATAAGATGTTGCTTGAATCTCTTGATTCCTCCATGAACCTTTTTCCCACAGAGTATGCATTGCACGAGATTTTTATCGCTTAATTCCGGCCAAAATCCATATTTCCACCCCGAATCCTTATACTTGGCCTTTCTTTTAGGATCCTTACTTGGATCATAAACCTCCGTTCCTGAAGTTTCCGCCATTTAACTATCTACAAAATACAATTACACAAACAAGCAACATCACATCACATTCATAACCACTAAGCAGCAATCAACACAAAAAATAATTAATTCCATTTCTAGGCAGTAGTTAATCACTGCAGTAGTTAATAATTAATCACTGCAGTAGTAAATCACTGTAGTAGGAAATTTGGAATGTAATTAATCACTGCAGTAGTTAATAATTAATTACATTCCAATTTCCAAAATCCAAATTCCATTTTTAGGCAGATTGTATGTAATTTGTTTGATAATATGCATTTTGGGTTTAGATTAGATGGCATTTACTGATGCTTGATATTTTTTGGAAAAGGTTGATTGACTTAAAAATGAAAAATTTGTCAAAACAATTTGCACATAGTTTTATTACATTAAACATAGTACAATTTTTTTATTACATTAACCACAATAAGCCGGTAGCAGAAAAAGCAAGCAACAGCAACAGGCAAGCAACAAAATAACACAAAAGAGATATATAAATTATTTAAATGTATCATATTATAATATATAATACATATACATATACATATACATATATCAGTCCAGCCCGACAATTCACTCCAAAAAAAAAAATTGCAACAGATGCTTAAGGCAGAAGCAGTAAGAAGGCAGAAGGAGGCGGAAGAAGAAGAAGAGAGAGATAAGTTGTACCTGGAAGTCATCGTGGGTCGGCGGTCAATAGATGATGATGATGGCAAAGTCGTCGTCACAGCCTTGCAGGTAAGCTCTCTGCATATCTTCTCTTCAATTTCTGATTTCTGAATTGTGAATGGATCTTATTGTCTTAGGGCTTTTGAGTTTTAAGCGCGAATTTTATTTTTTTAACCAATTAGCTTTTGGGTTGAGCTATATCCGCTATGGGTAAGTCACCCGCGCCTTTCTACACCTCCACCAAGTCGACCAAACTCCTTAGCATTGCGCAGTGCCTTGACGCCTAAGCATCGCCTAGGCGACGCCTAAGCGTCGACTTGATAAGCCTGCTTGGCAAAGAAGGAAACACGGCGTTGCAACGCCTTAGGCGATCAGAGCACACTGCAGGATGGCGCTGCAGCACCTCCTCTAGTTCAAAGTATGGCGCAGCAGCATCGTGAAGAATCCGAGCCTTCTGTATAAGAGCGTCGCAGCGCCTGATTTCATTACTAAAACAACGCCGCAGCGCTGGTGGTTTGGGTCAAGCGCGTGTTTGTCCAGCAGGGTCATGGATTTTGCATGTTTTTCAGTTCCAATTGGATTATGTTTCCACATATGCTAGGGATTGGACGTGTAACCGATAAATACATAACAAGAGAGGCTAGATTAGAAGTAATTAGAGTAATTAGGAGTAGAATTACAATTAGAAGCAATGAATATTTTTAGATTTGAAGGAAGAATTCAAGCGAAAGATTGCAAGGATTGAAGGCTGGATTGGAGATTGTGCTTCATAATCAGATTTTTATCTCCTCTTTTCCTTTAATTTTTGTAATTTGAACACAATGGATTATTTTATGATTATGTTTTCTTTTTCAGTTATGAGCTAATTTTTTAATTAAGATTGCAATTGAACCAATGTTTAGTTTAAATAGAATTATTTTCTTTTTGATTGGCACCATATGAATTCGTTCATTGTATTTTATGTTTACTATTTAATTACTAATGGCCTGGTAATTAGCGGGATAATCTATATGAAATTGGGAGATGAATTATAAGTTTAGACCTGAATATAATGACATGTGATTATGTTTTTTCTTCTTAGGATTGAATGCATAATTTGTATCTAAGATAGGAACATACCTATATGTCATATGTAAACATTATGGGGATCTGAACTTAATGAGTTTTCAAATTTAAATTGCATAGGAATATAGTAATTTAATTTGAATGAATATTTTTATTTGCTATCAGAAGAGGCTTGTGAATAATTTAGAATTCATTGTTAACAATTCATCGTAACCGTATAATTAAAAAGAAAGTAAAGAGATTTAAATTAAGCATTAAGGGATATTGTAATCTTAAGTCTTCTGAACTTAATGAGTTTTCAAATTTAAATTGCATAGGAATATAGTAATTTAATTTGAATGAATATTTTTATTTGCTATCAGAATAGGCTTATGAATAATTTAGAATTCATTGTTAACAATTCATCGTAACCGTATAATTAAAAAGAAAGTAAAGAGATTTAAATTAAGCATTAAGGGATATTGTAATCTTAAGTCTTTATATCTGATTTTGATCCTTGTTGTTAGAGTAGTTAAATTATTAATTTAATTAGTTTTTATTTTATAGTTTAATTCAATTGTATAAAAAAGATTTAAGTTGATACAATTTTAGTTATTGGTTAATGTTATTAATTAATTATGTGGGAACGATACTCTTTCTTGCCATTATATTGCTAGTTGATCGCATATACGTGCGTGTATTTGCTAACCATAAAAGAGCAATATTTATTTTAGAAGTGGATGGCATAATGGTAATAATAAATTAAGTATATTTAATTTATACTATGGTGATAAAACAAATTAAATAACTTAATATTTATAATCAAGTATTTTGAAAATACTAATTATAAATTAATAAGAATCTTATAGTTCCTAAATGGTTTAGGAATTAATTAATTAATAAATAAAAGTATTATTATAAAAAATTACGTTCCTAAATGGTTTAGGAATTGTAATTATTATAATAAATTAAATTAGTAGATAAATTAAAACTCTACTCCTAAAGAGTCTAGGAGGGTTGAACAAGTCTATAAATAAGATGGGTCTTATTATAAATTGGGGTTACTTAATTGTTGGAGTATTGGACAATACTTCAGATTTTCTTTACAATCTAAAGAACTAAAAGAGGGAAAATTAGGGCTAACCACCCAGGGTTTGGAGAAACCTAAATCTACTTCTTCAATCAATATTATCTCTTGGTAGATCACATTTAGACATTACACGCTTGGGTAGCTAACGTTGATCCGTAGATTCTAATCGATGAATTTAAATAACGCGAAAGATTAACGGGAGATGAAATTGAAGCTGTTTAAGAGTTGAATCTACAAATGCATAATCTCTTATCCTTCCTCAATTAAAAAATATCGCATAAAAAATATCCTAAAATTTAGTTTGTAGAAAAATTTTAAATATGATTTATGCTTGTTTTCGTTGCGTTATACAATTTGATTTTATGTATAACTTACAAACTCGAAGTGAAATCTTAGGCAAAATATAAAGAAAAGGGGAAATGATTTAGGTAATTTGTCTGCGATTATTAAAACTAATCATGTGATGGGATGAGATAGAACGTAAAACGCACTCACTCATAAACATATGCAATAAGCAAAAAGGAGCATAAAACGCACTCGCTGGTGAAGAAAAAATGTGAGATAGAGCATATAATGCACTCACTTAAAAGAAGAAAAAAATGGATATTATACTTGGAAATTGTTATTAATGATCCTACTGTACTTGACATTTTGATCCTCTAATTTATGTTTGTCTTTATTAGTAGAGAGTAGTGTGAAAAATAAATATAGAGTATTGTATTATATTTATGTTTGATATCTTTTATGGAGCATTTAATTACATGAGCGGATCTAAGTTTTTTTTCTCCAGTTTGATACGGATGAATTCACACACACGAAAGGGTTAGGAGTAAAGTAAGACTAATAAATATGTTGAAATTTTGGGCGTTGCGTTGTTTTGAAATTTTATTTGAGTTATCATTTAAGAGAATCTTTGAGGCCAATATTGAAATTCGTATTAATTCATTACTCAATTTAGTTGATTGTTAGATTCTTAGTTTCAAAGTTTGTAGTGTTTGTTTTGTTTGGGGACAAGCAAAGGTTCAATTTCGAGGGTATTTGATGAGTGATTTTATCACTGTGAATTAATTATCATTTAGCTTGATAATTTGTGCATCTTTAAGTGTTTTCCGTTACTTTTATTTGTTTTTATCTTGTTCTGTAGGATTATGGACGTTATACATTGGAAGCATGGTTTGGGAATAAATAAGAGCTTATCAAGGCATGAGTATGCCAAAGCAAGGAGCAACACGTTCCAAGCCATGAGATCTAGGAAGCAGCAATCAGCGAAGTAATTCAAGGCCAACACATGCATAGGCGCTGCAACACTTGGCAAAGAAGGAAACGCAGCGCCGCAGCATCATAGGCGATTAGAGCACACTGCAGGATGGCGCTGCAGTGCCTCATCCAGTTCAAAGTATGGCGCCGCAATGCCGTGCAGAATCCGAGCCTTCTGTATAAGAGCGCCGCAGCACCTGATTTCATTACTAAAACAGCGCTGCAGCGCTTGTGGTTCAGGTCAGGTGCGTGTTTTTCCAGCTAGGTCGTGAATTTTGCATGTTTTTGAGTTCCAATTGGATTTTGTTTCCACATATGTTAAGGATTGGACATGACAAGCAAGGAATTAGAAGTAATTAGGAGTAGAATTACAATTAGAAGCAAGGAATAATTTCAGATCTGAAAGTAGAATTCAAGCAAAGGATTGCAAGGATTGAAGGCTGGGGTTGGAGATTGTGCTTCATAATCAGATTTTTATCTCTTCTCTTTTCCTTTAATTTTTGTAATTTGAACGTGATGGATTATTTTATGATTATATTTTCTTTTTCAATTATGAGCTAATTTTTTAATTTAGATTGCAATTGAACCCAATATTTAGTTTAAATTGAATTATTTTCTTTTTTATTGGCACCATATGAATTGGTTCATTATATTTTATGTTTAATATTTAATGTTTAATTACTAATGGCCTGGTAATTATCGAGATAATCTATATGAAATTGAGAGATAAATTATATGTTTAGACTTGAATATAATGTCCTGATTATGTTTATTCTTAAGATTGAATGCATAATTTGTATATAGGATATGAATATACCTATATGTCATGTGTAACCATTGTGGGGATCTAGTCTTAATGAGTCTGTTCAAACTTAAATAGCATATGAATATAGTAATTTAATTTGAATGGATATTTTTATTTGCTATCGGAAGAGGCTTATGAACAATTTAGAATTCCAGGTTTAACAATTCATCGTGACCGTATAATTAAAAAGAAAGTGAAGAGATTTAAATGAAGAATTGAGGGATATTGTAATCTTAAGTCTTTTTTATCAGATTTTGATCCTTGTTACTAGTGTAGTTAAATTATTAATTTAATTAGTTTTTATTTTATAGTTTAATTCAATTGTTTAAATAAGATTAAGTTGATACAATTTTAGTAATTGGTTAATGTTATTAATTAATTTTCTGTGAGAACGATACTCTTTCTTGCCATTGTATTGTCAGTCGATCGCGTATACGCGCTAATAATAAATTAGGCGAAACAATCGCTATATAATTTAAAATCTGCAGTTCTAAGTTACAAAAAAGTGTAAATCACGGGAAAGCAAGGAAGAGCAAAACAAGACAAAATATAGAAAAAAATTCTCTTACATTTATTCTCAAACTGTATCTGTAAAATATATCCAATTTCCTTATCCTCCAATGTCTCAACAATAAAATATAGTTAAAAACTTTTCTAAGGAATACTAACCCCGAATCTGGAACCTTTGTTTTGATTATCATTTTGATCAAATGATGAAATGGCACAGTGCTTCTCCAATAACCTTTTATGCTGGCATGACTGAGCCTTACGTATCAGAACTTTAAGCACCTTAAGAAGTGAGTGATATCTGGGGCCAAAACAATCAATTCAAAAACTCCGTGAGAAATTAGAAGAGAAGCTTAACCAACATATATGAGACTAACATGGGCAACAATCCCGTATCATAGACATTATGGACTAATAGAGCAGCAAGTCCTGGGAAATATCAGGCTCATAAACCACAATTCAATTATCTGTACATTAACCAACCTAAATCTAAACAATACAAAGTTTCTAGAAATAATGATTCAACCTACTCCTTGTGTTTAATTTATTGTATTAGAGCAACAGCAGAACTGTACTATCATGTAATTTTGATATTTGTACAAATCATAAGAACTTGTACGAAAATATGGGTGATCTCTTGTATCCTCGACATAAACACACAAGCGCGCGCGTGCGGGCGTGACACATACTTTTCATTTGGTTTATAAAATCCTGATTTCAAACTTTCTGTAGAAATATTACTAAAACATATATGCCAACCCACCAGAAGTTAAAAACGTCGTAACCCGTACACAGCTAAACTAGTAAGCAGTATCTCTAAATATTATGAGGCAACATTTAAACAAAAAAAGACATAATAGCTCCAGACTGCTCCATACTGGAGGCATCCACCAATTGTCATCAATCATCAAAATCTGAAGTCTCACCAAAACTGGTAGGTAGTATCTCTGAAGAATAAGAAGAAAAATGTTCTTAACTTTAATCTATATGCCTCAAGCTACAATTAAGGGGGTCCACATCATTTGAAGTAAAACCATCTGTATATGAACTGTATCTTACTCCTTGGCTATAATGCTTATGACGAGGATACCTTATGTTTACAATGAAAAGTCTGTAGAATTATGAAAACCAATATACACTTCACATGCATTTTAGCAACAGAAGTACAAACAGCAATAGGGAGAATGGATATATAGTCTATGACAGAAACAAAAAGCGGCTGCATATATTCAGTGTATGCTGATGAAGCTATTCCACTTACAAACATGTGAATCCAGTGAGACAACAATGGTTACTGTGGAAGCATGGCACTGACTGAGAAGGGATATTTGCATCAGATAAGCCAAAGATATTCTTAAATAGAACATTTGCATCATGTATATTGGGCTTCAAAGAATTCGATATGTCTAAAGATTGTTAAGGTTGCATAAAATTTATTTCTCCAAGAAGAAAGAAGTACTAACTGAGACCAATTGTGTCATAAAAAGTAACACCAACCATTTTCTTTTTTCATTTTTTTTTTTTGGGGGGGGGGGGGGGGGGGGGGAGAGAGCAAAAAAGTAAAAAATTTAAAAACTCCAACACAATTGCACACCTACAAAGAATCAAAAATGAAGTGGATTATTTTTTTATTCCAACTAAATCATGCAAACCAAATTTCAATTTCACATCATTTTGCAAGCATTACTTTAAGTTATTTTTGTATACAGTTCCTAGTAATAAAAGTGATTGACATTTTAAACACCTTGGACTGAGTACAAGCTACAAATACATGAAGAAAAATGTGGAAGCCAATAAAAACAAGGATACGCCTTCTCGGTAAAACTGTCACAGCACTTCCAAATTTATAAAACATGGATTGTCTATCAATCTGAGCTGCACTGACTTTCCTCAGAGTTTGAAACGCTGAGCAACAAGAGCACAGAAATGACATCTGCAAATAGAAGACATCTATAAAATATTAAAGCAGAAGAAGCGGTGTACTGGAAGCAATATCATAATGCTTTATATATTCCACTCACTTGGGAGTTGATACATATGTGATCTAAAAAAATACAATTCAACAAGTATTCTCTAATTAGCACGTGATATTTAGAAAATTTGAACTTCATCTAAACAGGGAAAAATTCAAAAGGATTGACAGGTTGTTATGCTTAAGTTCATCTGATTGTACCCAACAAAACAACATAGCATTCATTGGAAAACATTAAATTTCTTCTGAATAGTTCAAGATATGATTGAACAAGTAATAACTTGTCAAGAAAAAAAATAATCGAGTAATAAACTTTCAATAAAAGATAGAAGTTGATAGTTAATTTCTGACAACTAATAAAAGGCATATTCAGGTAGAAGCAGTAGCTTCAGACAACAATAAATAAAAGGTATATTCAGATAATGATGGTAGTTCCTTCAAAGTATATAATCAGAAATTGCATAATTTATTATCAAGTTGAACCAATCCAACAGTATTTGCAGCTCACTTTGTTTATTGTTTTCTTATTCTGACCCTTCTATTCAAGATAGGCTTTAATTGTTTTTAGTCATTATATTTGAAACTTATTAATATGCTATTCACCAGGCAAAAGTTGCTGCATGTAAACACTTGGAACGAACTGTATCTGGTCCAAACAAAATCCAATACCTTTACCTTTGTAAAGTACTTGTATCATGTATCTACAATAAGTTTTCAGTATACCACTAGTTAATGATTTAGCTCACAGCCCACAAACAATTAAAAAATACTCATTTTCACTCTTATTTTTTACATCCTGAAATTATATATACAAATTCAACCTTTGTAAAACCAGAGTTTAGAGTTTATAAAAAATTAAGGTTTTAGGAAGGAGAAGGTAGACTTCGAGAGTAACAGAATTTGAGAGTAAGAGAATTTGAGAGCCAAAGAAATGGACTAAGTCATCCTTTTAATTAGACCAGAAAAATGAGTTGGGTTTATCTGGATTGAAAATTATGTGGATTATACTCTCTAAAGTTTTATATCACTCTCTAAAGTTTAAATCTCACTCTCTATAAAATTTAAAATCGCTTTCTTTCTCCCATCTTTTAGTTTTTGTATAGATATATAGATATACCACTACTGAATGATTTAGCTCAAAGCACACAAACAATTAAAAACCACTCATTTTAACTCTTATTTTTTACTTCCTAAGATAATATATCTATATATATTTATAAGAGAATGATCCATAGCAAGTATTATTTATAAACTATAATAAGGCAAACACCATCATTAGCGTCCATTTTATCATTCAATGGCCCAGATTATAATTGCAAAAAGCTACTGATAGTAGCGGACGATGGGTACATTCGCTACTATTAGTAATGGATGGTAAACGAAATTAATTGCAAATTTGCCGCCATCCGCTACTTAATAGTAGCTAATATACTCGTCGTTCGCTACTAATAGTAGCGACTGTCGTAATTCCAGTTCTAATCTTGGCCGTTTATTCTTGTATTAGACGATAAAGATGGTGTTTGTCTATTTTTGATCCATAACAAGTACTTGCTATAGATTATTCCCCATATATATATATATACACATATAAATAGATATAAATATAGACATATTGATATTCAACCTTTGTAACTTGTAAAACCGAAGGTTAAAATTTATAAAAAATTAAGGTTTTAGGAAGGAGAAGGTAGACTTGGAGAGTAAGAGAACTTGAGAGCTAAATAATAGACCAAGTCATCCTTTAAACTAGACCTGGAAAATGAATAGGTTGGGGGGCAAAAATAGGTTTGGTCTTATATGAATTGGGTTTATGTGGATTATACTCTCTAAAATTTTATACCACTCTTTAAAGTTTATATCTCACTTTCTCTCTATAAAATTTAAAATCGCTTTGTTTTTTCCATCTTTCAGTTTATGTTAAAAATTTACATCATTTCCTCTCTAAAATTTTATATCAATTTCTCTATCAAAAATATTATACCACATGCTCTCTACAATTTATATCTCACTTTCTCCCAATAAAATTTTAAATCTCTTTATTTCTCTAATTAAGTAATTAGAGATACAACATTATATATATGACATGTTTTAGAGAGAGGAGTAACCTACAAAATTGAATTGGAATAAGCTCACGCAAACTTTTTTTAATTAAATTGAGCTCGCCTAGACCGGCTAATGTTTGTCGCCTACACTGGTTAATGTTGGTCCATTATGCGAATAAGCAATCTATAAGATTTAACTTTTGTTCTAATGCTCAAAATGAAAAGAAAAAAACTTTTGACTTGTGTTATTTCAAGTCTAGCACCACAGGGTTGGCCAAATGGTTAGGAAAACAAAAGATAAGCAATTATGTGGTGACTGTAATCTTGTTAGGATACTCCTCGAACCCTATTTTGGAAAGGATTGATATTATGAAAATGAAGTCCTACATTTAATACAAGTGTTATTTTTGAAGGATTCCTATTTTGATAGGATAAGAGTTATATTTTGAATAAGAAGAGAATTGTGAGTACACTATAAATAGGGTTTCATGTTTATTTGTTTTAGTGTAGCACAATCAAATATCATAAAGCCTAAGAAGCAGGTGTGCGGCTCGTGGGAGGCGCACCGCGCATCGAATGCGCCAAAGGTGCGGGTGCGCTGGGGGTGTGAGTGGGTCGGGATATACACCTCGTGAGGCAATCAAATTTAAATATAAACATATAATACAAGCCTTTCAGCAACTAGTAGAATATTAATGTAATATTATATGATAATATATATATATATATATATTATTAAGTAAATACATCGTATCCCCGCCGCACCCAAATCCCCATTTTTAAAATTTGACAAATCCATATATCCCCGTATCGCGCACGCGTATCCCTCCACCTAAATCCTTGCTTCTTAACACGTAACATTCTAAGAGTTGAGAGATAGTGAGGGATTTTGGGTTTGTGTGAGGGATAGGGTTTTTACAACTTTCATATTCCGTGTGAAAAGGTTGTACTATAGGGAGGATTTTGCAGCTTTTATTGCGTGCAAAAAAAATGAACAATGAAGACTATATAATTGTGAAGTGGGTTGTGGAGTAGGTCATTGAAGACTGAGCCACGTTGAATTATTGCGTTTTATGACTTTATCTCTCTTTCTTTTATTGTTTTGTTTGCGTCCACTTAATTTCCAACAAGTAATATCAAAGCTAGGTTGATTGGGTCCAAGGTAAAGAGAATTGATGGCAAAAAGGGCAAATACACCACTGTGGTTGTCGAGTTTTAAACATTACCCCACTAAACTTAAAAAAAATACAATTGGCACATTAAACTTTTTAAAAACTATTAATTACCCCATTATGTTAAAAAAAAATTAACAGATGTTAAAACTTTCCTACGTGGCATTGTGAAAAAACCAAGAAAATAAATATAAAAAAAACATTATTTTCCTACTTGGCAACACAACAAATTTTTTGAAATAAAATTATTAAATGTGACAAAAAAATAATTAAATTAAAATCATTCTTCTGCGTTTCTTTCTTTTCTACTGCTTTTCATTCTTTCCTTTCTCTTTCTTCTTATGCGTTTCATTCTTCTCTCTCTTCTGCGTTTCATTCGCTTAGCTATCGTTCCATAGATCTGCGCTATGGCTCTAATCTGCACAATGTTGTCAACCACAAACAGATCAAAACTAAAACCAAAACCAAAATCCTACAAGCAAGGAAAGGCGGAAACAGAAAAGAAAAAAAAAATCAGCGTTGAAACCCTAATTGACTAGACGACAAAATTGAAAGTCAGAGGAACAAAGAACCCAAATTGATAACACAAAGAAACAGAAAATCTTGTATAAGGAGCAAAACAACCCCCAATCAAAAGCCCAAAAGTTTTGACCAACAGATCAAATACCCGACAAAAGAAGCTAAAAGAAGGAGGAGCTCCTTAATCCACAAACTTTCGCTGAACAAATGATTGTAAGGAGCCCCCCAAGGCGGGTCAAGAGGAGGAGGTGGAAGAGGTTGGTGAGGATCTGGCGAAACAAATCTAGAGAGAAGATGGAGCTTCTCTCTCTTCACAACCTCCATCCCCTTATATCCCCTCCATTTCACCTCCTTAATTTGCTTCATTAATGTTTTACTCCACTTTTTTCGTTGTGGGTTCACATCATTTTTCTGGCTCTGTAATGTGAAGGGGATTTGCACCTTCATGTTTTTTTGGGTTTTTTTTTTCAAGTTCGGTTCTTTTATTTTCTTTTAATTTTTGGTTCTTTACCCAGTGTCCCAATTTAAAAAAGTTAGGGTTTTTCTATTAACTAGAGGAAATTGATGGTGGTGTTGGGGAAGAAGAGGTGGACTATGAGAGTGATCCGGAGGAAGTGATGTTGTTGTTGACACTGCGAAGGAGAGAAGCCAATGATGACGAAGACGAAACCAACTAGGAACATCAGTAATTTCATGGCTTAAACTTATTATTTTTTATTCCACATAAAAATATGCAACCTAATTTGACGGACGTCCAAACAATTTAACGGAATGGTCTAATTTATATATTTTAATTAGTTTAGTTGGTTAATTACATATTTTTAAAATTCAGTGGTATAATGCTAAAAATGTGACAATCACAGTGGGGCAATCCCTCTTTTTTCCGGGAATTGATTGACGAATTAGTGTGAAGCATAAAGAAAGGAGAGATTGAAGGAATTAAATTAGAGTTTCATAATAATGAATAAGAAGAGAAATTGTGCTTATCGAAGGTAACCCTTTCAGTCGCTAGATGATGAAGACGATGGAACTGCCGATTAAGATGAAGATAATGATAGTGTTATTGCTGATAATGATGTTATTAGAGTTAAAGATGATACTAAAGATTTTGATGATGTTGTTGAAGACGCCAATGATGCAAATGATGCTGGTGATTGGAATAATGCCGATTGTAAAGAGGATAATGTTGGTGACAATGATGAAATTTAAGTATCTGGGGATTCGAATCGAGTTAGGATTGCTCGAATACTTCTCGTTTACTACTTAAAAAAGGATTACTATTATGAAAAGGAAGTAATCCTATTTTTAATAAAAGTATTATTTTGTAAGCGTTCCTATTTTGAACAAAAAATAACCTTCCAGTCATCACTGAACTTGTTGCCAATTTCATGTTTGGTCCCCAAACAAAAAAATACGTTCGCACGTGGTCCACTAACTTCATTTATTTGACTACATAGGAGTGATGAAATCCTTACATGCTTCTTTTGAAAGTAAGGCACCAAGAGTTCTCACAATTTGCTCCCTATTAGCCAAAGCAATTGTGATCGACTCAATTGGTTAGGTTGCAAGTGTAGTGTAGTGCTGCCTTGGCGCTCAAAAGGTTCAAGTTGCTGACCCTTACCAGTTACCACCAACAATGTGATTTCTTGTTCTATTTGGCCTGCCAAAGTTAGCACATGATCACCTATGTCGCGCACCAGGCTAGGGGCAGCCAATGTGCCCCCTCCTTGCTAGGATATATGACGCTATTTTCTTGGCACTCAAGAGGCTTCTCATCATAAATCGGTGGTGCATCATGATCATTACATACTCCTAAATTCATTTCACTTCTACCTTTTCCATTACATACTCCTAATATTATACTACTAAAAGACCACTAAGCTGCATCTAACTTGGGAGCAGTCTTGTTAATAAATAACCAACAGTCCTTGGACTTTTTTAATTTTTAATATGGCCCTCAGCCTCACATAATACTACAGAAGAATTTATATAAATTAGAACCAACGTAGACTAAAAAGCATTTAGCAAGATGTTAGCTGTCTTATATTGCAAATAATGTGGCACCCCAGAACAACACAAAGCCCAAAAGAATAATAAAAATAAGAAAATCTTAACCATCCAACATCAAAGTACCAAAGTGCTCAGGATCTAATGAATTCAATATCCAGCAGCTACTCTAGAAGGAAAATTATGACCCAACTCCATGAAATTGAGCCTTTTATGATCAGAAATTGCTAATATCAAGTTTAAGGCTTTGATCTCAAAAAGTGGTTAACTTACAAGCTAATAAATTGTTTCCAAGAGTGAGAAAGGGTTCACCGCCTCCTTTCTCCCAACTATCGATCTTAGAGGTACACCTTTTCTTATTTTCGTTATTACATGTAGAACTCTTTTTTTTTAGGATCAAATCTGAACCATTCTTCATAACAGTAGTAAAGCTTTTTCAATATATGCTATTGATACGAACGATGACTTTTCAATTTTACTATTTGCTTTTATCTTTTATGTGCCCTTCCTTCACCCCATCCAGCCCCGCCACCCATCCCCCACAAAAAAGGAGAAAAATTATATTTTTCCAAGATTTTAATAAGCAAAGCATATGTGATTCATTCCTTGTGAATTGTATAAACGTGATAATTTAGGCGCAACATAATAAAGTGATTGTAATCAATCTACAGCCTCAACCTGGATATAAAGCAAATGTATTAAAGCCATAGTGGTTCTTTGTAGAACATACCTTCATATTAAAGTCATATTGTCTTGAACGCTCCCTGGTATAGGTCTCTTGAGAGGACAATAGCCTACGTTTTCTGTGGCGCTGCCACCTAGGTTGCCTTGAACGCTTCCTGGTTTTTACAACACTCTGGGTTGAGCTTTCCTGACATTGCCCACTTAAGATTCCTTCATTATTTGCACAATCAGCACCAATGGTTTTCATGTCATCTCCATGAGAGGACAATAGCCTACGTTTTCTGTGGTGGTGCCACTTCCTGGTATTTACAACACTCTGGGTTGAGCTTTCCTGACATTGCCCGCTTAAAATCCCTTCATTATTTGCACAAGCAGCACCAATGGTATTCATGTCATCTCCATGTAAACTGTTGTCAGTACGAATTTCCTTGCAGGGCTTGCCGTATGGGGTCGAGTAACTTTGACAAATACATCCAAAACATAAATTTGTTGGGACATTGGAAACAGATGAACCAGCGAGGTTTGGTGTTTCTGATCTTGAATCATCATCAGTCCTTTTCCTCTTTTTGGGGTATCCTGAGGAAAAGCTTAGAATAGGTCACCAGTTTGACAAAATTATTGACATCGACTGAAGGATTAAGTTTCCATGATGAGAAGATAAAAATCATCTTAAGCACAGCAACAACTCAGTCTCAAAATTAGTCCAAGAAAATATCTATAATTCATTGAAAAGAAAGTAACAAGTTATAGTCCCCAAAAATGATGCCGGCATTGACTAGGCTATAATTAAGGTTCATGGATACAGTATCTTCTATATTAACAGAGTTACTAATATTTTATCAACTACCTTTAGAATGAAGGGCCTAATTTTTTTTCATATCTTTCTATTTCTATTTTTTATGATCAAGGAAATGAGAAGTATTACAGAAGCTGCCTATAAAGGCTTACAACCCTTAGTGATGCTGTATACAAAGAAATGCACAACAGAAACCAAAAAAATAATATGCCACAAACAAAAGACCATACAAAGAACCGTATCCTATTCAACCCTGGAAAAAAATCTTCCTATACCTTAAATATGTAAATAAAAACAACTGTCCCAACCCAAAGCCCTATACAAAGCTGAACTTCCTGTTTAAACCCCTCAAAATGATTAGATGCTTCCCAGAAGAGTAAAATTATAACCTCATAATGCTAACAAGATGAAGAATTCCACAAAAGCAACCCCAAGGGAGGACAGAAATGTAGTAAACTCATAACCAAGGACTGCAACTTCATCACTGTACACTTGAAATTATAAAAATTCATATTATTCACTGATTCCAAATGCAAATGCAAACACAATGTAAAACTAACTCCCAAGAACTACCTCCCACCATTTCCTAACTCTTGCTTATTCTAGCCCCTATCCAAGAGCCCAATAAAGCAGATTGTTAGTCACTACACGTGACACATGTCACCATGCATGTGAACATTTTACCAATTTCAGCTCCCTCCATCTAACATTCAACATATGAGGCTATGCAACTTATTCTCACTTTCTCATTGTATGACCAAGATAGCTTCTCAAGGTCAGAGTTCTTGCATTGCGGTTCCGCGTATTCATTCCGCAATTAACTACCTCATCTCGGTATATATAGAAAGCAAAAGAGCTGGGTTTCTTCATCCCAAATCATAAAGTTTGAAAGAGTTCAGTGAGATTACAATACTCTACTATGTACTCTTTAATTAGAGTTTTGTGATAACGCCGTTAATGGAAGCTGTTAAATGACCTTTTACCCTTCATGTCATTTTTTTTTTTACACAAATTGACTGTGTTTATACTTTTTTTGACTTTATTATACTTAGTTATATTTGATTGATGTATATTTGTCAAATTAATGTTATGTGTAAGAAAATAGTTTCAATAATATCTTAGTAATTTTACTATTTTCAAGGCTGTAATAAACAAAGAAAAGTATTTAATAATGAAAAAGGCATTTAATCAAAATAAACAGCAAATATGTAATTAAATAATATGTTTATTTAAAAAAAAAAAAAATTATTGATAAGGAGTTTGGGAGTGTCTCGCATAGTCGAGGCAGCATTGACCAGAACTAGTCATCTACTTTTATGCATCTCATTCATTCAAGACATCCCCTCTCCACATATTAAAGGAATTAATTAAAGTAAATCTCCTACTTCAGTTCCTATTGTCTCCCCATCCACCCATCGTGTATCTTATCCTCACCAAACAAGCATGACCGGCACTACTGCTTACATACCCAAAGTCACCATCATATATTCATATAACCAAAATCAACAAATTTTGCATAGCCATAATCTCCATTAAAGTTCATACTGAAAAATTATAGTACAAATAAAGCCGAAAGAACAACAGTATAAACAACCCTAACATATTTTGGTCACTCACATTGGTGGAAACTATAGAAGCAACCGCTACTAGTGGTGCACAAATGACCTGCGGCCCGGCCTTGGTCCGGCTTAGGCCCGACTTGGTCAAGGCCTGATCCGGCCTTGAAGCCCGTTTTGCTCAGATTCGGCCTGACCTGTCCTGCCAACAAGCTCGGTCCGGCCTGTTTCACCCAAAACCCAGCCCAGCCTGCCAATTTTCTTTCTTTACTATTTCAATTCTCCCACTGCAAACAAAAACTCTCTTTGTGACAACTCATTCAATAAACCAAATAAAATTGGTGTCTTTCAATACGTTCATTCATGCATGTTTATTTATATACGAATAAAGAGATCCATGAAAACATATTGGGTAGTGTAATATATAAGAATTTTCCTTGCCTAACTAGCAACCTACACTTTTTGCAAACCTTTCATTGCATCTTCATTTTAATAAATACTTAGCGTAAAAACTAGAAAATCATTTGTAAAATAATAATAAAATAAAATAAAAAAAAGATTTTTTTCATAAAAAAATAATTTTTTTTATTAATGACAATATAAAATAATATAATATCTATAAAATTGTACACTATTTTTATTAATTATTGTAATTTGTAAGTTGTAACGCGTAATACATTACTTTTAAATAATAAATTAATTAAGTTTAAAATATTAATTGGTGTTTTTATAGGCCTGGCTTGCAAACCCCCTTTTCAAGCGCCAAGTCCGATCTGGCTTGGCCTTCAGGCCGAAAGTCAAAGGTCCGGCTCGACGTGGTCAACGGCCAAGGCCGGACCAGGCCAAGCCGACCTGTTGTGCACGACTAGCCGCCGCCATAACTTTTGCCAAAACCATCACAAAAACTAACCTAAATATCCAAAGCCAATTTCGAAGTCAATATGGATAAAACTCCCGTTGTTTTAGTTTAGGAGAAAGGAAAGGGTTATCTATAGTATAGGCTCTATGCCTTCTGTTGCCGCTTTTTTTTAAACTCCTCCCTTTTAAGGCGACCAAGACAAGCTTTACTGTGTTAAGCATGTTAATTTTTATACAAAGGATTCTAACACATTTTATCTCCAGCATACTCATCCATGAGATCCAGTAATTAGTCTTCTTCCAAAATCTCTTTCACTTGTTGTCAATTATGATTCACTACTAAAATTCGCAAATTTTCATTTATGGTCAATTGCTCTTTTCTTTGTCATCGTTAGAATTTTGCAATGTGATTATGTGTTTTTAACTGTATATATACATGTGTGTGTGTGTGTGTGTGTGAATGCACACCTATGGATATATGTATTTTTTTATTTTTTATTTTTTTTAGTGAAGCTACTTCCCTGGTGACGGATGGGTTGAATTGAGGGAGCTGAGAGAGGTGGGTGACTCAACTATAAAGAAAGAGAGAGAGAGGAGCTTTAGTCAATTTATTATTTTATGGTTAGAAATCATGCCCACTCCTGATTGGGCAAACGATGTGTACACAGTACACTTTGTACAACACTCCAAATTTATTACACATCCTGTTGGTTTGCACGGATAAACAGTCACTTTTTTTGAAACCATAGGTACTTAAGTCAGGGATTTCTAACTATAGGTGGTGAATTGAAAAAATGTGTAAACCAGAATGTACATTTTACCCAAAGGAAAAATATCAATCACATTCACACAAACTATAAAAAAGAAATTTATATCAGTGTTCTAAAAATTGTTAAGCAATCTGGGTGACAAAGGGGACGCCTAGCGCCTAGGCCGCCTATGCCGTGCCCAGACGATTCTCTAGGTAAATTAGGCGTTTTCTTATGCGGTCTCATTTATTTACTTTTCAATTGTACATACTTGTTATACTATACAAAGCATATAGTAAATGTAACTTTTTAAAATTATATATGAAATATTATCAATAAAAACAATATTTCAATATTTAACAAATTCATTTTAGAGGACCGCCTAGCGCCTAGACGGGGATTAATTAAACCTAAGCGGGGATTTTTAGAACACTGATTTAGATAACTTAAGAAATAAGCTTCATTTTACCAAGAACAAGTGAAGGACTCTGACTTTCTGGCTTTTGCTTTTGTTCAAGTGACTTAAAGCACAATTCACTCATAGAATAACCAGCCACTTGATGGTGTTTCTTACGAGGAAGGGGCAAAAATATGGACGTATACTTTAGTAAATAAACCATGACAACATCTCCAACCTGCATATCATGCACAAACAATCAGATCATATAGGTACAGGCATAAACATTAAAAAATTGAAGGCAAGGTAATCCAATTTAGGCAGAAAATTAAATGGAATAATCAGTACTGACCCTTCTTGCTAGAAGAATCCATGCTGAAGATGTTAACAGCTTTGTGATGGTGCTTGAACGATTAAACTGTCAGATGTTATTAAACTATTACGCAATAGATAAGATGAAATGATTAAACTACCAGATATAATAATTTGCAAAAAAGAAAAAATAAATTGAACACCAGAAAAGCATTCCCCCTTGCAGGCATGCCATTACAATCTTTATTAATAAAAAAGTTAAATTTTAGTAACTAAAGGCATTTCTTGCAGGCCTCCATGATGCGGATAGAAATGCAGGCATGAGAGAAATAGATGTATACAATTCAGCTATATTAAACCCATTATCAGAAAAAGCTTAACACTACAATTACAAAAGCCCTTGATATAAAATTAACAAGTCCAGTTATCAATTAAGAATACAATTACAAAAGGCCTTCATATAAAACTATCAAGGAATGTTGATCGATGTGAAGCCTGTGACAAAAATTTAGAATCCTTGTCTTATAATTGTTCAGATTCTTCAGAAAACGAGTGATAGAACTGTTTTATAAAAAAGAACATTATGGCTGAGAAATGTTTTCCACGTGATTGCGGCAATTACCTTCTAGAGCAAAATCTACATCCACATAACATCTAAATGATCTAAAGTTTCCAAAGGAAGATAACATGACCAAACAGTTCAAAATATTTTTTATATGCAACTACCTAGAAACAAACAGGACAAACCTTAGACAGTATTGATAAAGAAAGGATCAACTCACTGGTGGCAACAAAGTTCTGAGGGTGAAATTCAGATAACCCAACGTCTTTTATCTCAAACTAGTTGGGGTAGCTAAAAATAAATCTCATATCAAAGCATAAAAGAGAAAAAAATAAGAAGAAAAATAAACAAATAAAAAGTTAAAAGATTAAAAAATAAAAATAAAAACAAGAAGGAAAATATAAAAGTACATGGATAGAATATAAGGAAAAAATAAAATCCTAGAAACTCAAAAAATGCTCATATTTACATTAATATATATATATATATATATATATATATATATATATATATATAGCTAAAATTATAAAAACAAAATAAACTCTAAATTGTACCAAAAAATTACTCGATGACAAATTGACAAGTACAAAATTCAAATGTAAAATGTGCTACAAAGACTACTACTTTAACCTATAAATTGGACTTAAATGGGCTCCACTAATGTCAATATACAATATACAAAATACTCATTAATGTACTTAAGTGGGCTCTACAATGGGTATACTCCGTAATCATTCTATACTCTACTCTATTTTATGTTCTTAATTTAAGTGAAAATTGTACTTATTGTGGACAGAGGGAGTCTATAAAAAGCTAAAATGACAACAAAAAATTCAACTATTATTAATAATAATGATGATTGATGATGATGCAACAAAGTTCTGAGGGTGAAATTCAGATAACCCAACGTCTTTTATCTCAAACTAGTTGGGGTAGCTGAAAATAAATCTCATATCAAAGCATAAAATAGAAAAAATCAAGAAGAAAAATAAACAAATAAAAAGTTGAAAGATTAAAAAAATAAAAATAAAAACAAGACGGAAAATATAAAAGTAAATGAGCAGAATATAAGGAAAAAATAAAATCCTAGAAACTCTAATAGTATAAAAAACTCATATTTACATTAATATATACATAGCTAAAATTATAACAACAAAATAAACTCTAAATTGTACCAAAAAATTACTCAATGACAAATTTACAAGTACAAAATTCAAATGTAAAATGTGCTACAAAGACTACTTTAACCTATAAATTGGACTTAAATGGGCTCCACTAATGTCAATATACAAAATACTCATTAATGTATTTAAGTGGGCTCTACAATGGGTATACTTCGTAATCATTCTATACTCTACTCTATTTTATGTTCTTAATTTACGTGAAAATTGTACTTATTATAGACAGAGGGAGTATATAAAAAGCTAAAATGACAACAAAAAAATCAACTATTATTAATAATGATGATGATTGATGATGATGCAACAAAGTTCTAAGGGTGAAATTTAGATAACCCAACGTCTTTTATCTCAAACTAGTTGGGGTAGCTGAAAATAAATCTCATATCAAAGCATAAAATAGAAAAAAATAAGAAGAAAAATAAACAAATAAAAAGTTAAAAGATTAAAAAATAAAAATAAAAACAAGAAGGAAAATATAAAAGTAAATGGATAGAATATAAGGAAAAAATAAAATCCTAGAAACTCTAATAGTATAAAAAGCTCATATTTACATTAATATATATATATATATATATATAAAATTATAAAAACAAAATAAACTCTAAATTGTACCAAAAAATTACTCGATGACAAATTGACAAGTACAAAATTCAAATGTAAAATGTGCTACAAAGACTACTACTTTAACCTATAAATTGGACTTAAATGGGCTCCACTAATGTCAATACACAAAATACTCATTAATGTACTTAAGTGGGCTCTACAATGGGTATACTTTGTAATCATTCTATACTCTCCTCTATTTTATGTTCTTAATTTATGTGAAAATTGTACTTATTGTGGACAGAGGGAGTATATAAAAAACTGAAATGACAACAAAAAACTCAACTATTATTGAGAGAAACATGGTCATGGCAAACAGCATAAAACAACATAAAATGAAGTGAAATGTCAAATTTGCCATTAATAAAATTGGTAAATTGACAAAACTGCCACTAATGGAATGCCTTTACCACAGCTAGTTGGTTGTGGTTATCACACTATGTTGTACCATAATAATAAATATTATCATAATAATTACTGAGAATATTAATAAAATTATAATAATAATAATTAACAACAAGAATAGCAACAATTACAACAACTACTCGCCTTATCATAACCATAGCATAATACATTAGCAGATCTCTATTTCTCAGACATCATCATTTCTATAGTCCTCCAAACAATCTGAAAAACATCAAATAATAAAAATGTGAGGATTAATACACAATTTATATAACATTGACGCAGTTTAGCAAGGGAAAGCAAATCAAAGAAACAATAAAATTATAAAATTATGTTGAGATTGAAGGGAATGTAGTTGTAATGATTATGTAATAAAAGAATTAAGGGGAAAAATTAAATAATTAATGGAAATGACAATAGTTGCCACAGATTTTTTGGATTTTGACAACTCAGACACATAATGTATGTAAATCCAAATAGTTATAAGAAGGCAAAACAATCCTTTTATCCTTTTTGTCCTCGAACTCTAACTTTAATTTTATTTTAGTCCTTATGCAATTTTTATTTCATATTGTCCTTGTACAATTTTCTATGGGAACAATGTTGTCTATAGTAGGTGTGAGAGGTAATGACATGGCTTTAAAAAGATGAATTAAATGCCAACATGAAATTTGAGTTGCTCATAATAGTCAATGTGAAGGGTTATGAAGTTATTGCATTTTACCAATAGCAATTTCAAATTAAAAGTTTCATAATTAATTTCATACAATCCAATCTCTATGTACAAAATTTTAGTAATTAATTTCAAAATAAAAAAATAAATGAATACCATATCAAAACCATAATTCAAAATTATCAAACTTTTCATAATTGAGTTCTACATAAAAATGAATAAAAATTCAAAAAAAAAAAGAACAAAATAAAATTAAATCCAAGTTTTATCTATAGTTATGCTAAATCAGATCAAAACTATTTCAATTTCTCCATCTAACACAATGAAAGGATAAACTAAAATAGTTTTATGTAATTTAGCTAGCATAACTACTGTTTTTTTTTAAAATTTAGTTTCATCTCTTATGTAGAAATTAATTATGGAAACTTTTCTATTTTTGAATCTTGGAATTGATATAGTGTATATTTTGGTTTTAACATTTCTTCTTTTATCAATTGAAAATTTAAAATCTAGTGTTAATTTTCCTTTTTTTATTTTGAAATTAATTAGTAAAATTTTCTACATAGGGATTAGATTGGATAAAATTAATCATGGAAATTTTATTTTGAATCATGCTACTTGTAAGAAAAAATAAATAGAATCTTCATGAACTATTATGAGCAACTCAAAATTCCATGTTGACTTTTAATTTTTCTTTTTAAAAGTCATATCATTACCTCTCAGCGACAATTATAAAATAAAAATCGTATGAAGGACTAAATGAAACTAAAGAAATTGTACAAAAGACTAAAAGGGTTGTTTCGTCGTTATGTCCCCACATCCTACAGCATTTTAAACGTGGAGAATTCCTGAATGAAGGGCCAAATGATGCGGAACAGGTAATGAAAAAAAATGGAAATTGTTTATTAAAGAAAGCAAGTATGGGACTTGAGAGTCAAACCCCACAACATCACTAAATTATTCAGGAATTTCCGAACCAGAAAAGCAAACAAATAAGTAACTAAATAAAAAACAACTTAGGGTTCAAGAAAATTTTATTAAAATCCACTCCTTTTATCCACACAAAATTTTTTAAAAATAGAGTTCAAGAACAGTAGCTCTGTAGCAGAAGTCACACATTTCATAAAATACATAAACAAACTCATCAATGGTATATGTATAGGGTTTTCATGATATAGATTTCATAATATTCAATAGCATTAAATTAATTTAAGTGGGAAACAAATATCTATAGTTTTACCGCCAAATTTTGACATAACCTAGATAATCATTACTTTTCCCGCCAAAAGAAAACCAGAGGAGGTGGCAATGAGGTAAATTTTACAATGTAAATAAGAATCTCTCATAGCTTTCTCTCTACACCATATATACATATATATATATACATATATATATATATATATATATATATATATATATATATATATATTGAGAGAGAGAATATATGAGGGCGTTTGACAGACCTCGTCTAGAGGCCACCGAGAATGAGAATTATAAGCCGGGAGTGGAGGCGCGTATCTCGGAATAACGACGAAACACTGGTTCAAAAGCCTCCGATAGTCGGAGGGATCCTCTGGTCTGAGCAAGAAGTCTATTCCGCAGCAACAGATGCATTGCCGCCCCTTGCAGCCGCGACACTCCGCCGTGAAAGGAGACCGTGGAATCAGAGAAATGATCGCCTCCGAGAGTGTACGAGTGGTTTTGCCGTATAGCCTCCATAGCACCGCCGGTACCTTTTTCGATCGCTTCGACATTGAAGAGGGAAAGAGTGAAATGACCGTAGATAAAAATCCTATCTGGCCAAGGGGATGAAATGTCCCTTTAGTTATTTTGACTCTATTTTAGGGGTGTATTCAATTAAGACTTTTAAAAAAATTTAAAAACTCTTTGTGACAGATTTTTGTAGAGTTGGTTGACTTTTAATGACTTTTAAGACTTTTAAAATGATTTTTAAAGATTCCACGAAATAAATGACATACTTTTATAGACTTTTTACTAAAGACTTTGATAGAGTTTTATATACTTTTAATATATCTTGTAGATTACATCATTAAGCATTTTGTTGAAGAGGTCGAACAATATGCTTTGAAGAAAACTATAGAAATGATGAACTGGATAGATTGATTTGGTCTGGAAGCATCCCCATCTTTACACCTTTGACATAATAGAGTATCACATAACCCAATGATCACAAATGGATAAAAAATTAAGGGGATAACTGATTTAGAGAAAATTACACAATGTCCTATAATAGAAAAAGTTTATAAACCACATAGAACTTTAAAATTTTCTATTGTTTTTTTACTGCTAGTACCTAAATATTGTAATTACAATTTTAACTCAACAACATAAAATGACATTCGCAACCAAATAAAAGGAGAGGTTATTCATGAAAAATTCTTCATAGAAACAGTTGTTAAAATGCGAATAATTCTATTAGACAATTTACTTAGTATATCATTATTTATCAAAAGTTTTATAGGAGGCATTTTCAAATCACCAGTATAAATGACACCCAAAATATATTAAATCAACACTAACATGTAAGCTTACACAGCTGATGAGGATGAACTATGTTATATTTTTATTCCCTAAATGCTAAGTTTTTGTAATTATTTTGTACTTAAATGTATTAATATTTATTTTAATTTGGTTTTGATATATTTTGTGAGTTTCCAATTAATTTATATTATTCATATTATTTTATACTATTTTTATTTGTTAGTTTTTAAGTATTTTTATTATTTTAGAAAAATTATTTATTATTATGTGTTTCTATTAATTTTATTTGTATTTATTTTATATTATTTTCATCTTCTCCCTTTCTCAAATATTTGAAAGTTTTTGGCAAATATTTGAAAGTCTTTGGGCATGAGGCCAGACTTTGGAAGACTTTGAATATGAATAAATCTTATTTTAAAGTCTATCAAACTCCACCATTTGATAGAAATATTTAAAATCTATGACTTTTTGAATATCGAAATATTTTTATAGACTTTGTAAAAGTCTTAATTCAATACCACATAACTTTTAAAGACATTAGAAAAGTTGTAATTGAATACTACTAAACTTTTATAAACTCTTTAAATGTCTTGATTGAATATAACTAAACTTTTAAAGTCTTTATAAGTCCTTACAAATCCTAATTGAATACACCTCCCTTAATCATTTTCAAATTTCAGCAGCTGTAATAGAGTAAAATGCAAAAGGAATAATTATACCTGGCAAATGGATCAGGCCAGTCCAAACGGATTGGGCCAGCAGCAGGTCAAGCTTAAATGGTTTAAAAATTTTTTGGCCAAAAAATTTTAGTCTACAGCCATTTGATTATTTTATTATTTTTTTTTATATATAATTATGATACATAACATGATATTTTATTCTTGAACTATTGAGTATAGCATGTAATTTATTTTATTCAATAAAAATATACTTATTAACAAAAATATTGAAAAACTTATGTTTAATTAAGAAATAATTTTAACTTTATAAATTATTGTGACTTGTGAGTATTATTTATTTGATTAAATATGTAAAACGAATAATTGTAATTAAATACCAAGTGACTAATTTTAAGAAAATATTAGAATAATACCACAAGCACATTACACATGTACGGATTTATATAGTGACAATTATTTGATTATACATGTAACGTATTATGCTATGTGCAAGTATATAAAAATATAATTAATTATTATTTTTTATTAACATTTGATAATCAATAATATTTTAAATTTTGCCTTTTTTAAGTTCCTTCATATCTAATAGTCATATATTTGGAGATAATAGTATTTTGAACAAATGAATAAAAAATTTGTTCCATAAATTGATCTAAATAATTAATGAATTAAGTTATTTTTAATATTTTTTTTATGTATTGATGTATTTATTTAATTTTTTGGCCCACTTTTTTTTGGGCGGGTCGGCCCATGGACTTGGGCCAAAATTGTCAGGTCTAGAAATAATCATTGTACTAAAGGTATATTTGAATACGAAAAAGGTAACTTAAAAGAATGACAATTTAAATTGAAATCGATCTAAAATTAATTTATATCTTATTAAATTGATCGAGTTTTATCTAAACTATTAGTTTTGTCGGTGAAAATTTTGATACAAAAAACATTTAAAGCTTAGATCGACTGTAGTTTCATATTTGACTCTAAACTATTCGTGCACCACATTGCTTTTAGCTTGTAGAACTGGCGGTGCACTGGATCTTAAATCACTCTATATATACTTTTTTGTTTTAATTATATTTTTATATTTTATAGTATTATTATTTTTATATAGAATTAATATAATTATAGAGCTATTCAAATATATATTTTAATTATTTGTATACTTATATATATTAAAAGTTAATTTATGAATATTTTTATGTATAGTTTATATGTATTAAAACTATAATAATATTAAAATTATAACAATGTTATCAAAATTTTAATTGAACATACATTCTTATATTACTTTTTAATATTTCTTAAGTTATTTTAATGAATGTTATTATAATATATATTGTAAAAATAGTAAGATAATTTAATAAATATTAAATAAAAATATTAGTAATTTTGACCAGTGCAAATCGGTATGGTGCGGATCAAAATATAAACTGGGTGATACATTTTTATATAAAAAAATCTTGAACCACTATCGGTGTGATACAGTTCCAGTTCAAGATTTTTTAAGACCTGTGCGGTTTCAAATCAGTGAAAAAACAAAACCACCCGAAACCATTGTCATCCTTAAAGTAATCTAAGGCAACTTTAAACAAGTTTAACTAAAACTACTTAACAAAATGTCGTAATCTTGTATAAAATTTTTAAAACTTAACCTAAACGTTATCTTCCACAATAATTGAACCCAATACTTTCAATACAAAAAACAATAATCTTACCAAGTACCAACAATCCACATAAAATACTTCTATGGGGATCTCCAATAATAAGCTATATACATTTCACCAAGCTATACAATGAAGTATGTATCAAGATTTTTTCTTTTTTCTTTTTTAGTCAAAAGTACTAGCAATTGTTTCCTATTCATATTACGTTTATATTCTATTAAGTAATTAAATTAAAAAACTTGTCAAAAACTAAATGAAAAATATATTAATTAGATAATCTAAAATTTTAAGATTAAACATAAATAATAGTTTAAAATTAAATTATAATCAAACACTAGAATTAACAATCATAGCAATATTCCAAAAGAAAATGAAGAATATGAAAAGGAGCATCTACTCTTCTATCAGCTCTTCTTGGTGAAGAAGTGGCGTACCTAGGGGTGAGAAAAAAAATCAAAAATTGAAAAAAATGATTAAAAAAGACAGTAAAATAAAACCGCAAAAAACTCGTAACCAATGGAAAATTCAATAAATTAAAATCGAAAAAATCGAACCACACATTTAGTTACAACAATTGTTACTAGCGGAAAATCGCACCAAATTAACGGAACCAAACCAATACATGCGTATTTATGATAAAACTATAGTATATCATTACTAACTTAATAATGGAATATGCATCCATTAATGAATTAATTGTCTACGTGTTGCTAGTTTTTTAGTTGTTTATTTATAGGGAGTATTCAAAAAAAAAATTAATAACCTAATGTATATTTGTAAAGATAACTTTTGTATAGTCATGCTAACTAATGTAAAAAGGACTTGGGGATTTAAAATGTTAAGTAGATCCAAATTTTGTGTTAATCGTAAAGTTCATGTTAAGGACTTTATTACTTGTACTCAAAGATTGTTTTACTCTAAATCTGTTAAAGATCGTTGTGTTAGAAGACTTTGAAGTTAGATCAAGATCGTAAACTTGCAGTCAAAGGGACCATCAGATCATTTAGTTCGCACTTGGACGTGGAGTAAGATTACTTTACTAAGCTAGTTGTTAAATGAAACTTTGGTCAAGTTCGTAATGTTCAAGTCGTTTAGTGACTCTCATTAAATGATATGGGACCAACACTATGATTTTAAACAAAGAGTTTGTTTAACTCAAACTGTAGGGTCAGAGGGTTTAACATGGATTGGCAAAGGTTCTCACGCTTGACTCACAATTCCAAATTTGATCATATCCGTTGAAGGCAACACAAAGGGTGCAATAACTATATGCTCAACACGCGTCACCTTCTACCCTAATGGATAATCTCTACTCACAAAGTAGAAGAAAGAACTAGGAGATTTTTGTACTTTGAATCTTTTAAAATTCTTGTGTCATTTACGTTCTGTCTTTACATTCATTATTTATTTTGTAGTTTCATTCTACGTTTCACTAAACTCCTAACCAAACATTTCTTTATCTTTAAGGGGTTTTCAATAAACTAATTTCGCTGTAATATAATGTGTGATTAAAATTATCTAGTAACACTTTAATTTTTTTTAAAGGATTTATGCAACGCCCTTTCTAGATCTCTTCGTGTCTATTGGAGTTATTAGAGTTGTGTTCTCGTTAACCTGCTTTATAGCTTAAGAAATCCTATGGCGCACAACAAATTGGTTTTGAGTTATGTAGTGGAAACAAACCACCCTAGTGCAATAAAAATAAATTTGTTAATTGTACAGTTCGAATATAGGCATACGTGTATGGTATTGATGATGAATTGTTTGACACGGTGTTGAATGGACCTTAAGTTCAACAAAACTGGAACCAGCAACTGATGATCCCACTAAGATAACTATTAAGCATAGGGTCGAGTGGACATAAACTAAGAATAAGCTAGTTTGACTGGACAAAGAGCCGAGAACATTCTTTTTATGGCACTTAAAGATGAACTATTTGAGAACGTGATGAACTGCACCACTGCGAAAGAAGTATGAGAAGCTTTACTAATCATGCATAAAGGAATTAAGGAAGTTAGAATAAACAATCTTTCTTAACTAAATAATATGAGATGTTCTCTCATGTTAATGGAGAAGCATCATTATCACTTATGACAAATTCAACATACTTCTCAACTCATTGAAATCATTTGAGAAAATTTATCCTAATAAAAATGTCAACATAAAGTTCATGAGAGTATTACCTAGTAAATGGGATGCCAAAACCACTACTATTAAATAGTTAAAAAACCTGCATGAAATGACCATGTAGAAGCTATATGAAAACTTGCTGACATATGAGTTGGAGCTCAATCAAAGAACTGAAACAATCACTGATGTAAGAAAGAATGACAAGGGAGTTGTCCTTAAGGATGCTAAAGCTTCTTCCAAGTTCCAAAGTCATTCATAAAGAAGACAGTGATATTGAAGATGATGAAGACTTGTCTCTCTTGGTTAGAAGACTAAGGAAAGTCATGAGAATAGACAGAAAAAATCACTTCAAGAATAGCAATCAGCATAAGAGAGATCCCTCAAAAGATCACTATTATAAATGCAAGAAGTTAGGCCACTACATTATTGACTACACTAAACCTCTATGAAAGGAGTTAAAGAAAGACAATGAGTATCCCAAAAGAGAAAAGAAGAGCTACAAAATGTTCAAGAAGAAAGAAAAGGGCTTTTTAGTTGATAGATCTTGGAGTCAAATAATGAGTTAGACAGTAACTCAAGTGATGATAAAGGTCATGAAGTAAGCAAACCTATGCTTAATAGATGTGTAGACTCCATCAAAGAAACACACAACTGATCATCAAGAAATTGATATTAGTAAAGTATTGACATAAATAACATAAATATGTTTGTATATGTGTGGAGAGAGAATAACTTACAAAGAAGTAAAGAAAAGAGAAAAGAAAAAGAAAAGAGAAAGGAAAGAGCAAAGAAGAAGAAAGCTCGATTTATCTTTATGGTCATTATGTGCCCAATCGCCTCTGTAGACACCTAAATTTTGCACTTTTACACTAACACTGACAGGAGGGCAAAATAATCACTTGACCCGACATACGAAAACGAAAGTGGACTCCAACACGAATCCCCCACAACGATTTACGGTCAAAGCTGTCACAACAAACAACGAGCATCAGGTTACTTGAGGCAAGGCAAACAGCTGATCCAGAAAAACTTGATTTGATCACCAAAGACGACGAATGGCTACTATGTTTATGACGAATGGCCACTATGCTTACAGTAGCCAAGCGCAAAAAGTGATTTCTATATCAAGTCACAGCCTTCCGAGCAAGCTTCCCGGAAATATATAGCACGTCTCCCAGCGATTCCTGAATTACAAAATATGAGCCTTCCAGTGAGAAAATGAACGACCGACATCAATGACACGAGAATCAAGAAAAGGAAGACGGGCAGCCGTAGATGCATCTGCGGCCAACGACAATTTGACATTTTCGTGGCTCGACGAAACACAAGGCAGCCGAGGCGACGGCTCAGACGGCGACAACAGGCAGCCGCAGATGAATCTGCGGCCAGCAGCAGATGCACCTGCGACTGCCTCCAAAGACCTACATTGCATCCAGTTTTCATCTGAAAAGAAAAAAAAGGAGAATGGTGAGAACGAGAGAAAAAAAAGGAGAGAGAGAGAGCTACGGGTTTGAGAGAAGTGAGAGTTCTTTCACCTTTTGTTCAATCTTTACACCATATGTTGTATCCTATGTGATCTCCAAGTGTTAAAGTATTTATTTCATCATTTGAAATGCGAAAATCCGAGTTTATAGCATTTGTGGTTTTAATCTAGTTAGATCCAGTTCTTATTTCATTTTATTGTTTAAGTTGTTATAGATCTAATATTTGTGCATTTGTTTGGTGGATCTACTGTAGATCCGAAGTGTTTGGTGCATTACGATTTAAATATTTTGATTTTGTGTATTTTGAAGTTAGATCTGATGTAGTCGATATATGTTTTAGATCTATGGATTAGGGACGGTTAGGGAGGATTTATGGCGGATGAAATCTCCTCCTAACCTCTCGATGATATCCTTTTAGTTATTTTATAACCTACTTTTGGATGTAGCGATCGCGATGCACCTTTATTGTAAATATGTAAATTTTGGGCCTGAAAACGATATCGATACCGAAAATCGGGTTTAAGGCCCCGTAATAGTGAAATATGTGATTGTGGGTGTTTGGGGCTATTTAGACGGCTTACATGCCCACAAATAGCTCCAACGTCATTTTAATGTTTGGTTTTTTCTTTCGACACGAGAAAATGATTTTGGAATGAAATGATAAAGTTTTTCATAAAATCAAGCAAACTAGGATATTAGATCATCCGTAGGCTAAATTTGCAGTTGTCGAATGAACTCTATTCCTATTTGACGAATGGTTTGAAAAATATGTTTTACAAAATATCATCGGTTTTATTATCAAAACAAAAAAACAATAAAAATGAACCTTTTGATTAATTCAAATCTTTCGTGCATAGGGTTAACGAGATTCTGAAGCACTTTCAAAATAAAGCACGCACTAAATTAATTGTCTTCGAAGATACAATTAGAAGTATCGGATGAGCTCCATTCCTATTTGACGAAGGATTCGAAAACCTTATTTCACAAATGCCATCATTAAAGATTTTGTTATCAAAAAACGAAAGCTTAAAAATGAACTTTTCAAAACGAATCGAATCCTTCGTGCATAGGGTTAACGAGATTTCAGAAGTACTTTCGAAAATAAAGCATTCCAACGATTTTCATACTCACACACACGTGCACACACACATTTTAGGATTTAAAGGAAAGGAAAGCATTAGGATAGCGGTAACCGTGTTTCACGGAAATTGGGGGGTGCCTAACACCTTCCCCTCGCTTAAGCAAGCCCCGAACTCTATGAATCTCGGTTCGCGGACCAATTAATTAGGAGTCACATATGAGCCATTACGATTATGAAAACTAAAACTCGGATGAGTTGGTACATCCATTGCAAATATACCAACTGACGACTTTGGTCAATTGGTTCATCATAAAATCGAAGTTTCAAATCCCGTCGACACTCAAGCCGACCTTTTCCCAAAATCACCCTTTTACTAAACGAGACGAAAAACAAAAAGGATTTAAAACTCGGAAAGAGGGACAGAAAAATGCAATATTTTTCTAAAAAGAAAAAACCCGGCATCGACAACCTCTATTTTGCCTAATGCGTTGTGCGTTTGAGTGTGTCATGATTAAGCTAACAAACGCAAACAGCTTGCTGGAAAGTAAAGGAAATGTAGAAAAGGAAATTTCAGAAAGGAAAATTCATTGGATTCACTGATTACTTTTATAATCTCCGACCCTAACAGACTCCAAATGACAACAAATATAACCACTAACAAATGGACATCTGGCTTCCAAAATATAACAATGTGAAGTACCCAAAACGCAGTCGTTTTGAATTTTTATCCTATGTTACATTCCTTATTCCTTAAAAAGAAACCTTGTCCTCAAGGTTTACTTCTTGAGATCCAATCACGTTGCTTAATTTGATGTGATCTTTCTTGTTTCGAAACGACATAGAGGTGTCTTTAATGGACTACAAAAATCTATAAAACTTCCAAAATCCCCCCGGATCAAGCACCAAAGTTGTTGTTCAATATTCAAAATTTTCCAATGCATGGATTAGCTGACCTGCCTCAGCCCTGTTAAATGTCCACCCAACCCCCAACTTATCATAAGGATTAAATGGCTGGACAGTATCTCGCAATCCCCACACAACATGCACAACTAGTACAGTCTCATATGCATAAAGCTGATTCAAACCACAAGGCTCAAATCTTGATGGCTTCAGCAATACGTCAGCACCAACAGTTATCCGATTAGCAGTCTTTATAGAGAAGCCAACCCATCCTCTAATTTTGTCATGATGTTGATTCTCAATTTGCTTGAGCATCTACTCAAGGTTGGGCCTCCTGGTGCCCAACATAACCAACTGCACATACTGATCTACCATCCAAGGAACTGCCTCAGCTATCAGAGCAACACTTTTCTGTTGGTCAAGCCTTCCAATAAAACCAATTAATGGAACGTCACTACGAATAGGCAATTTAAGTTCCTTCTATAATGATGCCTTGCATTGTGGCTTGCCAGTCTGAAGGTTCTTTAGAGAGTAGTTTGTGTAATCGTCAGAAGTCTGTGAATATCCACCTAAGGATTCCAGTCTTTCGTGTCAATTCCATTCACAACTCCCTTCAATTTCCAGTCATTTTTGTTTATCATTTCTTGCAAAACTTATTCACCTTCAGGTGTTTTCAGCTCCCAAGCATATCCATGACTTAGTGTAACAACACGATCTGGGGTCTTTAAACCAGCTGCAATTATATCAAAGTGTTCACCTCCTATTGGGTCATACATTCTAAAAATGTCTAAGTATTGTTGTGGAAAATCCAAAAAGTCATCCATAGGACCATGACCCTGGTGAACAGTGTTATGAGGATGGAACTTGTATCTTTCATCAATCCATTGCCACGATAATATGCCTTTAGGTAAACTGGCAACAAGGCAGTATGCCAATCATTGGTAATGAAAACTAAATTTCCATCTCCAAGCCCACCTATTTTAATCCAAAGGGCACATTCTGTAGCAACTAATATAACATTCATCACATTAACCCCAGCCAATGGAAGGGGGTTTACTTCTTTATCTTTGATAGAACCAGTATTCAGCACCTTCCTAGTTGAAGTACTTTTTTCAAGCATTTCATTTATAAACTGTTCCCAATGATCTCATGCAATTCTATCGGATAAAGGGTTCTGAGGAAGAACAGACTTCTGTTCAACACAAGACCATGCTGCTGTGATGCCCTCAAATCTGGGTCCCTTGAACCACAGATTCAGTGCTCACGTTACTATTCTACCCTGTCATTACAATCATTCATTTTGAATAATAAAACTTTAATTTTTACATTTATACATAGCTATCCCAGGTTCTACGTACCTTTATACATACAACATCTATACCTGACATATTACAAAATATAACAATTACAAAGGACTTCTAGCTATACGTCTATTGCTTGTTAGTCTTTCCTTTTCCTTTATCTATTCCCGATCTTTCGACCTGTTCTGGTTTAGCTGAAATATCACGTTAAAAGCAAGAGTGAACATATAATAGCTTAGCAAGTACATAAACAAATGAATGACATGATATCTCATAATAAAGAAATGAAATCTGATATAATAAAGCTGAAACATTACAGTTATGAAAATGAAAATATAACATAAGTTGTGCATGATTAACTTGGAGTATGAATTCTGCTTGCTGTATGGTCATAAGACCAAGAACTCGTTAAGAACAATATCAATTATAAGACTGATACTGCCCCGGTCAGTCATTAAACTGCATTTTTAACTTTAGATATGTACTCTAGGTGATCAGTCTATCGTACTTTTATATTGTGCACAACATAAACATCCAACGACACAACCACGTCACTTTAACTTTACTTTGTTCCCCTTTGTATTAGGGTTGTTCTATTACAGCGTTTCATGGATTCCTCACCATAACAATATGGATCAGAGGACATATCAACAATTATCTGATCATAACATGAATCGTAACATATGTCTAGCCGGAATCAAGAGTGACATCGACTTTTTGAAAGCAGTTCAATAACAATTGAACTTTACATGATCACATAAATGCATTGCATGCATAACAATTCAAAGAACTACAATGAGAGTTCGGATAGAACACTTGCCTTCATCTCCTTTTTCCTCAACTGGTAAAATACTATCCCGTTTATAACCTACATGACCATAATATTGGTTCATGGATTAGTTACATACACATGCATGTCACAACTTGTTATATAAGTTACCCTATAGCTTTACATAACCATAACACGTAACACATTGTTCATTTATGCCTTAACATCTCCCATATTAGTCATTTTTATCAAATTATGGCTTACGTACATATTTCTATCATTTAATATTAAAACATTTCATTTTAGACTTAAATTAAAAAAAAATAAAAATTTCTTGGATGGAACAGTATATCTCGCCCCGGCGAGATGTTTTGCCTTGAAGATCTCGCTGGCCGCGAGATCTTCCCGGACACACCGCACCCCGGCGCCCCTTGAATTTGCCCCGGCGAGCTTCCTCATAGAGCACTACGCCCCGACGCAGTTTCTAGTTCAAATAACTGCACCCCGGCGCAGTATTAATTTTTCAGAAAAAAATTTCTTTCAAAAATCCTTTTTATTTTTGGCCCCTTTTTTGTAAAACATGATTCCAACACCACATATAGCATATATAACATGTATTTGACATGCATGGGCCTTCAAAACATTTAAAACTCTTGAAATGGTATTATTTTTCTAATTATTTCATTTTAGGCGTCAGCGAACGTTGCAAAACGTTTAAAATTCTCAATTGTCGCCATAGACACCAATTGACTTCCAAATCGATTCTAACACATGTATTTACATAAAACTTAAGTGTTTAGCTTCATTTATGCAAAATGGCCAAAAATTACCCTTGTATGGGAATTTTACCAAAATTTCATAACTTGCAACTTGAGCTATCTTTGAATTCTCAATTCTACACTTCATATACATGAACGTATATGCATTTAACGACTTTGTAGGCTTGCGTAACTTCTACATATAACTTTCAATGCACTTTACAGATTATGGTTTGATTTATATACAAAACATAACCTAATATTGCATTTTTCTATATCAAATTATGCTTTTCTTCTATAAATGAACTTATCATTCTATCTAATACGAAATTTCTTATTTATCTAACATGATCATCACTTTGAACTAGGTTTCCATTGAAACTAGCAACATATAACACATAATAATGCTTAAATCATGATTCCTAGCTTGGATTATTCCATGAATAGTGCACCACCTTTGTTTTACCAAACTTGAACTTAGGGTTTCATTCAATACTAACTATAAAGCACATAGACTCACAATAATCCACATAATCTACACATAGGGTCAAAGATACATGCATAGCTTCTTTTACTTTTGCATGTAAGCATATAAAAATGAAGTTTCAACACAAAACATATCACTACCTTCTTGTTGCTCTCATTCTCCTTGCTATAAACCTTGCTAGAGTTATGTTCTCCACTTTAATAGCTTACAACCTTCCTTTCTTGATCACTTTTTTACTTGAAATTCTTGAGTTTGCTTCAAACCCTAGCTTATCTCTCTTTCTCTCTTGTGAGCTCTCACGTTTGGAACTTGGAAGATAAAGTATGCTAGCTTGATGCTTGCAATATAATCACTTATATGTTGTTTAAATTTTCCAACAACTAACCATACATGAGTTAACTTAAATCATGCATGGTTAGGGCTAAACAAGTCATTTCTCATGGCTAACTAAGGTTATAATAGTCATTACTCCCTTTTAGGACATAAGTGTCATTTTCTATCAAGGGTAGTTTGGTCTTTTCTCTTAAAAGCTAAATAATTAAATTCCTAATTAAATTATAATTCACTTATTTCTTAACCAATTTAAATCCTTTTTTGATCTAAACTTATTTCATTATGCTTGAATTTTATTCTTTAATCCAATACTCCATAATTAGTTTGTCCCAAAATATTTGTCACACTTCAAACTATTTAATTTCCATTAATAACTTATTAATTTACAATGTTCGAAATTTGTATATCATTACAGCTGCTCCTATAAGAGCATTAGCTTTTTTCCTTACAAGTCGACAATGCTCACTACCTGAAGTATTACCTATTATCCATTGACTATATATCCCTGCATAAAATGATGCCCATTTAAATAAGGAAATGGTAACATAAAACTTTCACTCAGCAACAGGCCATGATTTCCCAAAAGTAGAGCAGTAATCTGCCCAATATTCTTGCAGTGAAGGAATTCCCTCAAGAGCGCCACTAACTTCAAAACCTTCATTTTTCTATACCTTGTCCAGATCAATATTCAACAAGTAATTCAAGCAGTTGTATTCAACATTTTTTTAAAAATTCCCTAAAAATAAAAAATATATATTTTTTTAAAAAAAATAAAAATAAAATAAAACAAAAATTTCCTAAAAAATAAAACAAATATCCTAAATCCCTTCCCCCACACTTAAAATTTACATTGTCCCCAATGTAAACTATAATGCAAAGAAATAGGCACAAGTAACTATAAAAAGAAAAAGGGAAAAGAAATGCAAATCTGATTTCTTGGGTTGCCTCCCAAGCAGCGCCTTTGTTTATTGTCATTGGCTCGACAATAGGCCAAACCACTACGTCACGCCAATTTCTTGTATGTTGCGTACTTCATCCATCACAACATTCCTCATAGGTAGATTACATCTCGTCTTTGCATGATATGATTGTTCTGGAATGAAATCTTGCAAAATAAAAGGTAAACATTTATTTTGAGTAACAGGTAATGGAATGAAAAATTCTGCAAATTTATTTAAAATCAATGACAAAGAATTTAATGAGTCTGTAGCTCTCTTCAAATCTTGTTTCGGCTCAATTTCTTCTTCTTCTTTTGTCAATCCCAAGCTATGCGTAATGGCCTCTTCCAGATTTTCCTTTTCATTGTCTTTCGTTTCTGGAGTTTCCTCATCTTTACCACTGCTCAACACAATTTCATTGTCATCCTCCTCGTAATCCACCATTGTGTGAGATGGTAATTCGTCAACACTTTGCACCTCCAATTGACTGACCGCAACTTTCAGTTGTTCCACTTGAATACTTATACGCTGAATATTCTCATTTGTTTCCTGTTGAAATTGCAAAGCAGCAGTCATAAAATGTTTAGACATATTTTCTAAAGACAAATTAGAGTTAGAAGATTGGTCCTGTTCTTGATCGTTGGGATATGTCTGATTGAACTGTTGGTAATCTGGCCAATATTTACTTGTAGGTTGGTGCACTTGTGGATTCCCATAGCTAAAATTTGGACGATCCCACCATTCTGAGTAGTACGTGTTTGAATAGGGATCATAGTTCCCTTGTGGTCCAAGGAAACCATTTGCATCATTTACTTGGCCATAGGACTCTTCTCTAAACATTGGACACAACTCCGTTGGATGTCCTACTATGGAACAAATCCTACAAGCTTTCATTGGTTGTCCTCTACCTGCAGCCCAGACATAGATTACAGAAGTTAGTTCATCAACTTGTTGTTGAAGAGAAGAAATTTTTACCGCATTAAAATAATCATCGTTTTGGTTCCAAGCCATGATTTTCTTCTTTATCTGTACACTCAATTAAACTATGAAAAACAAAAATAAAATAAATAAATAAACTAAAAAATAAACTACAAAGAAAACAAAGAATAAATTGAAACAAAACACTCCCCGGCAACGGTGCCAAAATTTGGAAAGCTGTCGCAAGCAACCAAAAATAAAATCTTACTTTTAAAAATATTAATGTAGTAGTGAAAGTAAGAGTCGAACCCACAGAGAATGAATTGTTTTAATAAATCTAATATTTTCAAAAATATCTAATTAAATGGGGGGTTTGGAATTATAAATTAACTAATTAAAATTTAAACAAATAAATAAAACTGAATAATAAATAAATATGAGAAAAATCAATTAAAACAAACTTCAGTTCCTTAGTTCAGTATCCCCTTCTTTTAATTAACAAATTAATCAAGTTATTATTATCTTTTCCTTCAATTGAAATTAATAATCCTAGATAACCGACAATCGCCAAGTTACCCGAAATCCTCCTTAAATTATAAATCTAATGCAGCAATCGCTCACAAAATACCCTAACTATCATACAACCTAGAACTATCAGTCTAGATTTAATATAACAGTTGCATTAAAAATTAGAGAATTAGATTATTCCAAGCAACAATCTCAACATCGCGGACCATTTAACTTGCCATCTTGATAATCATAATAATATTCAAAAGTTTGTCCACAATCAAATATTATTAATTGCTACTTATGATCAGATAAAATATCGTTTGCTTAATATTAAATCTTAATCTAGCATATGATAAATTATTGATTAATCTAACAGGCCATTATTGTAATGTCCTAGAATTTCCACATCTTTATTAATTAAATTATTAATTTAATTTCCAACGAGTTAGTTTTATGAGATTATTTAAATCTTTTTATGTGATTAATTAATTATGTGATTAAATAATTATGTAATTAATTACTAAAATTAATTAAAGGGGTCACTAATATGTTATTAAATTAGTGAACAAACCCTAAAGTTTTAATATCAAATTAATTGATAAGTTTCCTATTAATTAAATATTCAATTAAATTGAATATAATGAGTGAATTAAATATAATAAATTAATTAATATGATTATTAATTAATGTAAATAATGTGAAATATTAATAATAATATTTATTAGTCCAATTCGTAATTTAATACTTATGGGTTAGAATATTTAATTATTTATTCAAGGTAATTATTTATTTAATCATGGATTGAATAATTAATGTGTAAATTATTAAAATAGCCCAACATGGGTCAATTAGTGGCCCAAGTGGAGAATAATAAAATTTGACATTTTAGTAGCCCAAACAATTTAATAGAAGCCCAATTGGTATTTTAAATTAAAGCCCAATGATTGGCCCACTTGGAAAATACTTAATTAAACTATTATTTATTTAAAAATGAAAATGTGACTAATAATTTGGGACAAGGAAAAGTGTCACCAGCCGACCGAAGCATACAAGGAGGAGAGAGAGTGTATTGTTATTATTATTATTATTATTATTATTATTATTATTTGATTTTTCATTTAATTAATAAAAGGGTTGCTTGTTTTCTTTTTGTAGTACATGCACCATGCTTCTTTTCACCTAATGTGGCTAACTTGTGTAAGTATCCAATAGGTGCATGATGGGCTAAAATTATTAGATATAATTTATGTATCTAGTAATATTTCAAGTATACTTGAAATGTGAGATATACTTCATTTTATTTTTCAAGCAAAAGAGAGCTAGAGAGAGTTGAGATAAAACTTTAAGTGAGAGCATAATATTTGAGAGATCAAGTAAGAAGAAGAAATCCTAAGTTAGTTCATGCCATCCTCCTTCACAACATATTTTGGAAAGAAGAGGAGAATAGCTATCAAAACAAGGTAGTTATTTTTAAACCCTAATCTTGCTTTTCTTTCAAGTTATGGTATAAATATTAGTGTAATAATTTCTATGGTTAATATCATGCTATGTATGTTTATATAGTTGATCATGTGTTTAACTTATGTGTTATGAGTTTTATTGAATGAAAAACATGTATTTGGTGGTGTGAAAATAAATCTCAAAATAATGATTAACGATAATGTTTGATAATATTTAGATTTAATGCTCTAATATTATAGAACATTAAATCATGAGAAAAATAAAGTTTGAATCACTCAAAATGGAGTTGTACACAAAAAGTTATGATTTGTGGTAGTTTATGTGATGTAAAAATTTTTATAAAAAAATAATGATATTAAATCATGAAAAATTAATTTTTCATGTTATAAATTAATATAAGGTGATTGGTAATTTTTTTGGATTTTTATTGAGGATTTAAAGTTTACTTGATGGTATATTTTTAATTAAAATGGGTACTGTTCACGTTCTGTCGGAAGAAATTTTTTTTTAAGGGTTTCCGCGCAATGCGCGAGCAGCACTGTTCACCGAAAACACGGAGCCAAACGACGTCGTTTGGTGTGCGTAAAAAGTTACTCCGCGCGTACGCGCGGAAGCCGTTTTCTGCTTTCCAGAAACGGCGTCGTTTTGGCCAGAAAATTCAGTAACGCGCGCCATGCGCGGTAGGAAAATTTTGGCGGAATTACGATTCTGCCCCTCCGTGTTTTTCTTGGCAGAATTACTATTTTGCCCTCCGATCAGTTTTCGAATTATTTACAAAATTGCCATCGGTCCGGTTTTTCAACTTATTTACGAAAATGCCATTCGGGTTAATTTTAATTAATTTAAATATTTAAAAATTAAATTAAAATTATAACAAAAATAATAATAATACAAAAATAATATTGGGGAGGATATTTTTCATTAAGTTTAATATTTAATTATTTTAAATATTAATCTAGTTAGCTAAACCATGGTTAAGTTAAATAAATTATTATTTATTTATTATTTTAAATGTTAATAATAAATAAAGATGATAAATTAGCAATTATTATTTAATGCCTATTAAATAATATTTAAAGAGAGATAAAATTTATAAATTAATTATTTATTATTTAAATATTATTAAATAATAAATAAGGATAATTAAGTAATTAATTATTATTTAATTAACATTAAATAACGATTAATGGAAATTAAGTTATTAGAGTAATAATTTATTATTTAATTAAAATAATAAATAAGAATGATTTGATTATTATTTAACCTTAAATAATAATTAAAATTAATTAAATAATTAATTATTATCTAATTGATATTAAATAATAATTAAAGAGGATTAAGATTAGTAAACTATTATTTAATTTCCTTAATTAAATAATAAGTAAGGTTAATTACTTAGTTAATTATTGGTTGATTAACATTAAATTAAAGAAGGTTAAAATTAAGTTAATAATTATTTATTATTTAATTATAATTAAATAATAAGTAAGTACAATTAGTTATTATTTATTTTAAATAATAACTAGAGTTAATTAATTAATTTCTATTTAATCAATATTAAATAGTAATTAAAAAGAGATTGAGTTAATAAAATAAATTGAATTTAATTAAACAATTATAATAAGTTGTTTAAGGGTTTAATAAGTGTCCAACACTTAAGAAAAATATTTTCTAACTTATTAAATTATTAACCTAAAATGATTAAGTGTCTATAAGGTTAATAATATTGTTTTGACTAATGTAAATTATGTGTTAGTACTTATGTGTGGTAAATAAGTTCGTTATTAAGCGTATAGTTATGCAAATACGCCGTACTAATTATTAGACCGACTTTATTAATGTTAGGTCTTTCAAAGCAAGTTAGTTAAAGCTAGACAATTATTGTAGCTGAGCAAACAGGCAAGTTCTCTAACCCTACTCATTTATTGTTGAACAAGTTTCTATACTTGTACTTATTGTCAAAGCTTGAAGTGGTTTAATTATTTAAAATTATTCCACATCCATATTGTTTATAAAATCGCACTTAGTGCACTTGAAGCTTATTAGTTCTTGATTCATGAACTGTACTAAAAATGTCAAAAGCTAATAGTTCAGCTAGACATTACGTTTATAAATTCAATACTTGAATACTTTTAAAAGCTTATCCAAACCATTGTTGGGTGCGGATTTCTTATATTAAGTCTGAGAATTGAACAACCCTAAATTAGGGGATTTTGTGTCGGGAAACCGACTTTGGGCGCCAGTGACTAAATGTAATGCATATACAGCGGGTTGAATAGGCTGATCCCTTTGAAAACCAAACAACTCAAAGGGTCAGAGGAAACTCTATTATACCCTAGTTAGTTCAGGGTCCTTAGTGACCACTCAGCATTTTAAGATTCAAATATTCTGTTTATAAAAATTTGAATCCTGTTGTTATATCTATTGTTGAATCATTGATGATATTTCTCATTCATTCATGATATAATAAATCTATATGATTGTTCTAAACTTGCTGAGTAAACTAGTTGCTCATTCTTGCTATATCATGAACCATTTTTCAGATAATCCTGATTGCTCAAAGAAGGATAAGGGAAAAGGAAAAGCCAGAGCTTAAGTTAGCTTATGCATGCTAATTAGATCTTTAATTATGTATTTACGGTTGTTAAATTTTTTGTAATTCCTTGTGATAGGAACTGTTATTATGTTAAGGTTGATAGACCCTGGTATTGTAACCTTTTGAAGGAAACCAATATGTATTATTCCGCGATATTTAAATGCAATGTATGTATTTAATTGTTAGTAATGTGTTGAATAGTGAGAACCAAACTCGAGGTTATGGAACCCGGATTTGGGGTCGTCACAGGTTGGGATCAGAGCTGTAGGTTAGAAACGTTAGGATTTGCGAAACCTAAGTTATAACCTTAGTATTAAACTCATATCGAGTGTATTAGGAGATGAATCGGGGAGATTCATCATGTTGTGTATTTTTGGAGATGGATTGAGAAAATCCATCGAGCCGAGATGTACATGATAAAATATCATTTCATTTCATCAATGAATATATTTTATTGCTGTACTAACGTGTGTTATTTTTTTTTTTATGATATAGGATGGCAGAGATCGGACAGTCGAGTCGCACTGCTGAGGAGGACTATATTGATATCCATATGGATACCGCACAGCCGCTGGTGGCTGCACCCGTAGAGGAGCCAGAGTCAGATCCTGAGGAGGGGGATCGTGTGGAGCCCGTCTGGGGCGGAGTCATGAGGCCTTACAGTGAGGATGAGGCAGAGTCAGAGGAGTCTGAGGAGGAGGAGTCAGCTGATGGCATGGGCACCACTGCCGCTGACATCATAGAGGGACTGACCGATAGGAACGAGGGGCTGGAGGCAAGGGTCCAGCATCTAGAGGAGCAGAATCTGACCCACCAGCACATGGAGGATCAGTATAGGGATGCGGCTTATCAGTTCTCTGGCGAGAACACAGAGCTGAATGAGAGGATTGTAGGACTTGAGGATCAGATACAGGAGTACGAGGATTCGGTGGAGCACTTTGCAGTGCTAACACATCAGCTGGTAGATCAGGACGTAGAGCTGCAGGCCAAATTGGCAGTGGCTGAGACTAGGTTGGCCGAGGCTGAGCTGAAGGTTCAGCAAGTACAGGCAGAGAAGGCCGCCATCCGTGCACACTGGCAGGAGGCGATAGAGGACCGTATAGAGATGGAGAGACAGCGGGATGCCGCTTATGGTCAGATAATTGAGCTAGAGGAGGAGGTCCGCGAGAAGCGGGTGAGGACGGATAGACTTAGCTACGTCTACCGATCTTCATATGGTAGGCTTCAGAGCAGGGTGCACTACTACCCAGCTGAGGAGGGCCAGTCTATGCACACCATCAGCAGGAGTGTGGTGATGGCCATCGGGGATGAGGAGTATGACGACGCGATCCGTAGGGGGATGCGCAGTCAGTAGTAGTAGTAGTTGATTTCTAATTTCGTATGTAAATAGATGCAGTAAAACCCAACTTTTGTTTTATTAGAGGGTTAATATGTCATTAAATCCCAACTCTAGGAAGTTGTAGGATATGTCAGATCCCATCTTTTGTAGCTTCTCAGGGATAGAAGCATTTATAGCAGTATGCTGTCGATGTAAAGTGCTATGCACTACTGTTTTAGCATATGAATATAAATGCAGTCAAATTTATGTTTATATGTGTGTTGAAATAATTATTTGTATTTTAGCTAAATATTGCCTAAGATACAAAGTAATGAGATGAAAAATATGAAATAAGTATAATAATGTAAATTTTTGTTTATAACAGAAAATGCCGCCACGTAAACAACCACCAAGGAACCAGGGGGTAGAAGAGTCAGTTAACAATGATCAGGGGGGACACAACGTAGACCCTATGCAAAACTTCGTCGACATGCTAGCTGAGGCAATGCAACACAGACACCCTGTTGTAGCAAATCCACCACCACCACCACCAACTCAGTTGGCAAATTTCAAAGATTTTAAAGCGGTGGGACCGCCAGAGTTTAGGGGAACGTCGGACCCGATAGAGGCCCAATCTTGGATAAAGGAGATAGAGAAAGCGTTCGTTATCGCAAGAGTAGCTGAGGAGCAAAAGACAGTCTTTGCTACCTACATGATGAAGGGCGAAGCCAATTTCTGGTGGGAAGCTAATCAGAATAGGGCTGGGGATGGTGTGGTGCCCTGGACAAAATTTAAGGAAATATTCGACGAGAATTATTTCCCGAAAAGTATGAAAAGTAGGATGGAGGTAAGGTTTCTAGAACTGAAACAGGAGAACATGTCGGTACCGGAGTACGCGGCAAAATTTAATGAGTTGGCCAGGTTCGCTCCACATCAGGTAGACACGGAGGAACGCAAGGCCAGGAGGTTCGAGAATGGATTGAGACATTGGATATTCAACAAGGTAGCAGTACTGCAGATTGACTCGTTCGCAACTTTGTTGGAGAAGTCAATCATTGCTGAATGAGGAAGCGACGCGTTAACCAAGTACAACCAGGAGAGAAACAAGAAGAAAAATGAAGGGGGAAGCAAGAACAGCAACAGTGGAGGCAATAATAACAGCAACAAGCGTAAATGGGACAACAGCAACAACGACAAGAGCTCGGGGAATCAACAAGGAAGTGTTCAGAAAAAGCCAGCATGCAATATATGTGGGAAGAACCACTTCGGAGAGTGCAGGAAAGGGAAGAATACGTGCTACAATTGTGGTTAGGTGGGACATATTTCTCCAAATTGTCCCCTCCCAAAGAAAGTGAGATGCTTTTCTTGCGGAGCATCTGACCACTTGATAAAGGATTGCCCTAAGAAGAAGAATGACGGGGGTAGCGGCTACAAGGGCAATAACAGCAAATTGGCTATCGGGGGACCGGTACCACAGAACAAGCCGACAGCCCGGACTTTCAATATGACGGTACAGGATGCCGTGGGATCAAAAGACGTGGTGTCAGATATTATTCCGATCAATAATATAAATGCATATGTATTGTTTGATTCGGGTGCTACCTGTTCATTTGTGTCTGATGATTTCGCTAGACGATTAGAGTTGCCTAGGGACAAACTAGGAAACTCAATGAACATAGAAGTTGCTAATAAAGAGGTGATTCCGGTAGAGTACATACATAGAAATTGTTGTGCTGAAATCAGGGGTCAGAAATTAAATGTGAATCTAATTCCAATACGTCTGGGGGAATTTGATGTAATACTTGGGATGGATTGGTTGTTTAACCACGGGGCGATAATTGATTGTCAGAAGAAGTGCATACATCTTAAGACACCAAATAAGTCTAAGGTCGTCTTTTATGGCAGCAAATCGTCAAGACAGTCTTCTTGTCTGACGATGATGCAAGCCAAGAAATTATTGAAGAAAGGTTGTGTAGGGTATTTGGCTCATGTGGTTGACACACAAGTGGTGAGTCCCGAGATGGAGCAAATACCAGTAGTTAGGGAATTTATGGATGTTTTTCCAGATGTACTGCCGGGCTTACCGCCGGACAGAGAGATAGAATTTGTTATTGATTTAGTACCGGGGACAGCACCGATATCGAAAGCACCATATAGGATGGCTCCGGTAGAACTGAAGGAATTGATGGTGCAATTGCAGGAGTTGTTAGATAATAAGTACATTCAACCAAGTGTTTCTCCATGGGGAGCACCGGTGCTGTTTGTAAAGAAGAAGGATGGATCGATGAGATTGTGTATGGATTATAGAGAGCTGAATAAGGTGACAATTAAGAACAAGTACCCGTTACCACGAATTGACGATCTTTTCGATCAATTGAAAGGGGCGAAGTACTTTTCAAAGATTGACTTAAGGACTGGTTATCATCAGTTGAAAGTCAGGAAGGAGGATATACCTAAGACGGCATTCAGAACTCGATATGGGCATTATGAGTTTCTGGTGATGTCGTTTGGACTAACGAATGCGCCAGCCGCATTTATGGACATGATGAACAGAATATTCAAGCAATACTTGGATAAATTTGTAGTCGTGTTCATTGACGATATTTTGGTGTATTCCAAAACGGAGGAAAAGCATGCTGAACACCTAAGATTGGTGTTGGAGATTTTACGGAAGGAGCGGTTGTACGCTAAGTTTTCAAAGTGTGAATTCTGGTTGGAGAGAGTTCAATTTTTAGGTCATGTTATTGACAATGAGGGAGTTTCGATTGATCCGGCGAAGGTTGAATCGGTAATGAATTGAGAACAACCAAGGACGCCGACAGAAGTAAGAAGTTTCTTAGGGTTAGCGGGTTACTATCGGAGGTTCATTCAAGACTTCTCAAAGATAGCAACACCGTTGACCAACTTAACAAGAAAGACGGTAAAATATGTGTGGACGGAGAAGTGTGAGGAAAGTTTTCAGGAGTTAAAGAAAAGACTTAGTGAAGCACCTGTATTGACCTTACCAGACGATACAGGAGGTTTTACGGTCTACAGTGATGCATCGCACAAGGGGCTTGGCTGTGTGCTTATGCAAAACGGCAAAGTCGTTGCGTATGCGTCCAGACCATTAAAAGATTATGAGAAGGGATATCCTACCCACGACTTGGAGCTGGCAGCGGTAGTGTTTGCCCTTAAAATTTGGAGACATTATCTGTACGGAGAAAAATGTGAGATATTCACAGACCATAAGAGTCTGAAGTATATCTTCACACAGAAGGAGCTGAATATGAGGCAACAGAGATGGTTGGAATTGATCAAAGATTATGATTGTGAAATTCTATATCATCCCGGCAAGGCCAACGTAGTAGCGGATGCTCTGAGTAGAAAGAGCAGGGAGAAATTATTCATATTGACAGATCAAGAACAATTGGTTCAAGAGATGGCTCGAATGGAGTTGGAAGTGAGAAATCCAAACGAGTCAATAGAAGTCGAGGTGAGCCCAACCTTGTTAGATAGGGTGAAAGAGGCTCAAGACAAAGATGAGGAATGTGACAGAATCCGGAAGAGGATGACCGATGGAGAAGAGGTCAAGTTTAAAATTGATAGCATGGGATTGCTGAGATTTGAAAATCGTGTTTGGGTACCGCTAGTGCCTGAATTACGAGAGGAAATTTTGCAAGAGGCCCACAGTACGAGATACTCGATACATCCGGGGAGTACGAAGATGTATCAAGATCTACGTCAGCATTTTTGGTGGCCGAATTTAAAAAGGGAGGTTGCAGAATGTGTCAGCCGATGCCTAACTTGTCAAAGGGTAAAGGCCGAACATCAGAGACCAAGTGGATTGTTACAGCCGTTAGAAATTCCTGAGTGGAAATGGGAGCATATCACAATGGATTTTGTGGTAGGGCTTCCAACAACACAGAAGGGATATGACGCAATTTGGGTGATTGTGGATCGACTAACAAAGTCAGCGCACTTTTTGCCGATCAAGATTAGGTTCAGTTTGGATCAGTTGGCCAAATTGTACATCAAAGAGATAGTTTCAAGACATGGGGTTCCGGTATCGATTGTGTCACACAGAGATCCGCGCTTCACGTCAAAATTTTGGAGAAGTCTTCAGGAGAGATTGGGGACACAGTTGAGAATGAGTACAGCGTATCATCCGCAGACCGATGGGCAAAGTGAGAGAACAATTCAGACATTGGAAGATATGCTCAGGGCCTGCGTGATGGATTTCAAGGGCAGTTGGGAAATCCATCTACCACTAGTTGAGTTTGCATATAACAATAGTTATCATGCGAGCATAGGCATGCCGCCTTACGAAGCTTTATATGGCAGAAAATGCAGAACACCTCTATGTTGGGATGAGGTAGGAGAACGCCGACTGTTGGGGCCAGAATTGGTTCAACAGACGGTAGAAATTATCAAGGTAATAAGAGCTCGGCTAGTAGCAGCTCAAGACCGTTAAAAGAAATACGCCGATTTACATCGACAGAAACGAGACTTCGAAGTGGGGAGTTTTGTGTTCATTAAGGTATCTCCCTGGAAAGGGAAGATCAGATTTGGAAAGAAAGGGAAACTGAGTCCAAGGTTCATAGGACCGTTCGAAATATTGAGGAGAGTGGGTGAAGTAGCATACGAGGTAGCTTTACCTCCTGAATTGGAACATATTCACAATGTGTTTCACGTGTCAGTATTGCGGCCATACAAACCAGACTACAAGCACGTTATCTCCTATGAACCAATTCAAGTCGGGAATGACTTATCATATGAAGAAGTTCCTGTTCAGATACTCGATAGGAAGGAACAGAAACTGAGAAATAAGATAATTCATTCTGTTAAAGTACTTTGGAGGAATCACGCCATTGAAGAAGCTACGTGGGAATTAGAGGAGGAAATGAGGGCAAATTACCCATTTTTATTTGAGTAACCTTATTTTTACAATTCCGAGGACGGAATTTTTATAAGGAGGGGAGAATGTAATGTCCTAGAATTTCCACATCTTTATTAATTAAATTATTAATTTAATTTCCAACGAGTTAGTTTTATGAGATTATTTAAATCTTTTTATGTGATTAATTAATTATGTGATTAAATAATTATGTAATTAATTACTAAAATTAATTAAAGGGGGTCACTAATATGTTATTAAATTAGTGAACAAACCCTAAAGTTTTAATATCAAATTAATTGATAAGTTTCCTATTAATTAAATATTCAATTAAATTGAATATAATGAGTGAATTAAATATAATAAATTAATTAATATGATTATTAATTAATGTAAATAATGTGAAATATTAATAATAATATTTATTAGTCCAATTCGTAATTTAATACTTATGGGTTAGAATATTTAATTATTTATTCAAGGTAATTATTTATTTAATCATGGATTGAATAATTAATGTGTAAATTATTAAAATAGCCCAACATGGGTCAATTAGTGGCCCAAGTGGAGAATAATAAAATTTGACATTTTAGTAGCCCAAACAATTTAATAGAAGCCCAATTGGTATTTTAAATTAAAGCCCAATGATTGGCCCACTTGGAAAATACTTAATTAAACTATTATTTATTTAAAAATGAAAATGTGACTAATAATTTGGGACAAGGAAAAGTGTCACCAGCCGACCGAAGCATACAAGGAGGAGAGAGAGTGTATTGTTATTATTATTATTATTATTATTATTATTATTATTTGATTTTTCATTTAATTAATAAAAGGGTTGCTTGTTTTCTTTTTGTAGTACATGCACCATGCTTCTTTTCACCTAATGTGGCTAACTTGTGTAAGTATCCAATAGGTGCATGATGGGCTAAAATTATTAGATATAATTTATGTATCTAGTAATATTTCAAGTATACTTGAAATGTGAGATATACTTCATTTTATTTTTCAAGCAAAAGAGAGCTAGAGAGAGTTGAGATAAAACTTTAAGTGAGAGCATAATATTTGAGAGATCAAGTAAGAAGAAGAAATCCTAAGTTAGTTCATGCCATCCTCCTTCACAACATATTTTGGAAAGAAGAGGAGAATAGCTATCAAAACAAGGTAGTTATTTTTAAACCCTAATCTTGCTTTTCTTTCAAGTTATGGTATAAATATTAGTGTAATAATTTCTATGGTTAATATCATGCTATGTATGTTTATATAGTTGATCATGTGTTTAACTTATGTGTTATGAGTTTTATTGAATGAAAAACATGTATTTGGTGGTGTGAAAATAAATCTCAAAATAATGATTAACGATAATGTTTGATAATATTTAGATTTAATGCTCTAATATTATAGAACATTAAATCATGAGAAAAATAAAGTTTGAATCACTCAAAATGGAGTTGTACACAAAAAGTTATGATTTGTGGTAGTTTATGTGATGTAAAAATTTTTATAAAAAAATAATGATATTAAATCATGAAAAATTAATTTTTCATGTTATAAATTAATATAAGGTGATTGGTAATTTTTTTGGATTTTTATTGAGGATTTAAAGTTTACTTGATGGTATATTTTTAATTAAAATGGGTACTGTTCACGTTCTGTCGGAAGAAATTTTTTTTTAAGGGTTTCCGCGCAATGCGCGAGCAGCACTGTTCACCGAAAACACGGAGCCAAACGACGTCGTTTGGTGTGCGTAAAAAGTTACTCCGCGCGTACGCGCGGAAGCCGTTTTCTGCTTTCCAGAAACGGCGTCGTTTTGGCCAGAAAATTCAGTAACGCGCGCCATGCGCGGTAGGAAAATTTTGGCGGAATTACGATTCTGCCCCTCCGTGTTTTTCTTGGCAGAATTACTATTTTGCCCTCCGATCAGTTTTCGAATTATTTACAAAATTGCCATCGGTCCGGTTTTTCAACTTATTTACGAAAATGCCATTCGGGTTAATTTTAATTAATTTAAATATTTAAAAATTAAATTAAAATTATAACAAAAATAATAATAATACAAAAATAATATTGGGGAGGATATTTTTCATTAAGTTTAATATTTAATTATTTTAAATATTAATCTAGTTAGCTAAACCATGGTTAAGTTAAATAAATTATTATTTATTTATTATTTTAAATGTTAATAATAAATAAAGATGATAAATTAGCAATTATTATTTAATGCCTATTAAATAATATTTAAAGAGAGATAAAATTTATAAATTAATTATTTATTATTTAAATATTATTAAATAATAAATAAGGATAATTAAGTAATTAATTATTATTTAATTAACATTAAATAACGATTAATGGAAATTAAGTTATTAGAGTAATAATTTATTATTTAATTAAAATAATAAATAAGAATGATTTGATTATTATTTAACCTTAAATAATAATTAAAATTAATTAAATAATTAATTATTATCTAATTGATATTAAATAATAATTAAAGAGGATTAAGATTAGTAAACTATTATTTAATTTCCTTAATTAAATAATAAGTAAGGTTAATTACTTAGTTAATTATTGGTTGATTAACATTAAATTAAAGAAGGTTAAAATTAAGTTAATAATTATTTATTATTTAATTATAATTAAATAATAAGTAAGTACAATTAGTTATTATTTATTTTAAATAATAACTAGAGTTAATTAATTAATTTCTATTTAATCAATATTAAATAGTAATTAAAAAGAGATTGAGTTAATAAAATAAATTGAATTTAATTAAACAATTATAATAAGTTGTTTAAGGGTTTAATAAGTGTCCAACACTTAAGAAAAATATTTTCTAACTTATTAAATTATTAACCTAAAATGATTAAGTGTCTATAAGGTTAATAATATTGTTTTGACTAATGTAAATTATGTGTTAGTACTTATGTGTGGTAAATAAGTTCGTTATTAAGCGTATAGTTATGCAAATACGCCGTACTAATTATTAGACCGACTTTATTAATGTTAGGTCTTTCAAAGCAAGTTAGTTAAAACTAGACAATTATTGTAGCTGAGCAAACAGGCAAGTTCTCTAACCCTACTCATTTATTGTTGAACAAGTTTCTATACTTGTACTTATTGTCAAAGCTTGAAGTGGTTTAATTATTTAAAATTATTCCACATCCATATTGTTTATAAAATCGCACTTAGTGCACTTGAAGCTTATTAGTTCTTGATTCATGAACTGTACTAAAAATGTCAAAAGCTAATAGTTCAGCTAGACATTACGTTTATAAATTCAATACTTGAATACTTTTAAAAGCTTATCCAAACCATTGTTGGGTGCGGATTTCTTATATTAAGTCTGAGAATTGAACAACCCTAAATTAGGGGATTTTGTGTCGGGAAACCGACTTTGGGCGCCAGTGACTAAATGTAATGCATATACAACGGGTTGAATAGGCTGATCCCCTTGAAAACCAAACAACTCAAAGGGTCAGAGGAAACTCTATTATACCATAGTTAGTTCAGGGTCCTTAGTGACCACTCAGCATTTTAAGATTCAAATATTCTGTTTATAAAAATTTGAATCCTGTTGTTATATCTATTGTTGAATCATTGATGATATTTCTCATTCATTCATGATATAATAAATCTATATGATTGTTCTAAACTTGCTGAGCAAACTAGTTGCTCATTCTTGCTATATCATGAACCATTTTTCAGATAATCCTGATTGCTCAAAGAAGGATAAGGGAAAAGGAAAAGCCAGAGCTTAAGTTAGCTTATGCATGCTAATTAGATCTTTAATTATGTATTTACGGTTGTTAAATTTTTTGTAATTCCTTGTGATAGGAACTGTTATTATGTTAAGGTTGATAGACCCTGGTATTGTAACCTTTTGAAGGAAACCCATATGTATTATTCCGCGATATTTAAATGCAATGTATGTATTTAATTGTTAGTAATGTGTTGAATAGTGAGAACCAAACTCGAGGTTATGGAACCCGGATTTGGGGTCGTCACAATTATCAAATTAATCAAGCAAATATCATAAAACAATTAAAACAGATTATCAAGAATAAATCTCATGCATGAAGGAATAAATAATAAAACTCAATTAAAACATTAATTAAAAATAAGGTTCAACATCCCTTTGGAACTGAAAATAAAAACTTAGCCTGACATTCTTCAAAATAATTTTCAATAGTTGAAAAGCTCTCTCCAAGAAATTAGAAGAAAGAACTCCTAAAAGCTTACAATCAATAATGAGAGGTTGACCCTCTATTTATAGGCCTCTAACTTGTCCAAACCCTAATAGGATTTACAATTAAAAATAAAAGAAAAAGAAAAATAATTATTATCCTAACCCTAGTTGGAATTAAAATCCAATTTGGAATCAAAAAGTAGCAAAAATCTAAAATAATCCCGTTTTCCAGCTTTTCCGCGCAACCAAACGCGTCCTAAGCCAAGTCAGTTGACCGGTAAACGCAATTTCCGCGTATGCTGACGTCACCGACACGCCCGCGCATTGCGCGGTAAACGATCCAAACGACGTCGTTCCATGCTCCCTGCGTCAACAGTTTCCGCTTCTTTGCGCGCATTGCGCGGACCGTTTCCTTTCATCGCCAAACGACGTCGTTTCTTTGCCCCTCCGTTCAGTACGCCGCGCGTATTGCGCGGTAAACCATCATGCTGAAATTACGATAATGCCACCGGTCACATTTTTGATTTAATTACGATTTTGCCATCAGCGCTGGTTAATTACCATACTGCCATCAAAGTTTTGCGGTTTTTCCAGATTTGCCCCCAAGCTTTATTTTTCCTACAAAATAAAATATAAAAATAAATAAAAATAATATAAAAATACTAAGAATCCAAAAAACACATAATAATGAATAAAACACCTAAAATAAATAAAAGCACATAAATAAAAAGAAATATAAAATTACTATGAAATTACCTAAATTAACATAAATTAACTAAAATCCTATAAAACCTATTAAAATCAAAATAAGCTAAATGATTAAACATCTAAGCACACAATAAATATAAAAACTAAGTATTAGGGAATAAAAATATCGTATAATTTAGCTCTATCAAATACCCCCACACTTAGCTTTTGCTCGTCCTCGGGCAAAACAAAAATAAAAACAAACAAAAATAAAATAAATCTAACTAGCCCAACAGACTAAAGCGACTCAACTAACTCGACTTTTTACATGAGCAATAAATTAATATGAACTTCACATCAGCCTTAAAGATTTTTTAAATGATAACTCATAGAAAGTTTCAAAACCATGCAAAATCTAGAATTTTAACATATTTATTAATCTTACTCTACTCAAGATCTTTTGTGTGTGTGTGAATCCAAATGTATTAAACTAATCAAAACTCGGATAAGTTTAGGTTATTAATTATCTTATAAAAGATATATATCAAAACTCAAAATACTTATTTTTCTCATCACTTTCAGCTAATACAGACAAATATAAATCAGAAGATCAAAAGATTTTTTATCAATGAAACTTACTAGGATTATCACTTTTTTTCTTTCAAATATTTTTTCAATTTATTTCTTTTAATGGGTGCATTTTATGCTCCATCCCATTTTTTTCTTTTTCTTTTTTTTCACGGTGAGTGCATTTTATGCTCCATCTCACCAGCGAGTGCGTTTTACGCTCCATCTCGCTTTTTCATGTGTTTATGAGTGAGTGCGTTTTACGCTCCATCTCAACCCACCACAAGAATTCTTATCAATTTAACAATCCTAGAAAAGTACCTAAATCATCTCCTCCAAATTATATTTTGTCTTATATTTCACTTTAACTAATGATCAAATAAGATATAGAGTTCAAAAATATCTTTCAAAAGCATTTAACCATTTAAACTTTCTCTAAATTAAAACTAGCTCAAACAAATGGATATAAGTGCATAAAACTTTTAAAAGATCTTAAACAAAGTAATAATCAATAAAAAGTCAAAAATTCAAACTAAGCAAAAATTTATCATTTTTTCAAGAGTTATAAAAATCAAAATTTATCATTGGCTAAAAATTAAAATTCAATTAATTCATTGCTCAAGTGACACATCCTAAAAATAAAAAAATAAAAAATTACCCCATTTTCGTAGGAAACACGGTTACACTTAGCACGTGTAACAAGCCTTTAAACCCCAAGGTTACCCCAAGTGGACGAGTTTTGTCTCGTGACGGTTTGCAGTGAATATACCCACAAAATTCAAAAATCTAACATTTTTTTAAAAATTCCCTAAAAATAAAAAAAAATATTTTTTAAAAAAAAAATAAAATAAAATAAAACAAAAATTTCCTAAAAAATAAAACAAATATCCTAAATCCCTTCCCCCACACTTAAAATTTACATTGTCCCCAATGTAAACTATAATGCAAAGAAATAGGCACAAGTAACTATAAAAAGAAAAAGGGAAAAGAAATGCAAATCTGATTTCTTGGGTTGCCTCCCAAGCAGCGCCTTTGTTTATTGTCATTGGCTCGACAATAGGCCAAACCACTACGTCACGCCAATTTCTTGTATGTTGCGTACTTCATCCATCACAACATTCCTCATAGGTAGATTACATCTCGTCTTTGCATGATATGATTGTTCTGGAATGAAATCTTGCAAAATAAAAGGTAAACATTTATTTTGAGTAACAGGTAATGGAATGAAAAATTCTGCAAATTTATTTAAAATCAATGACAAAGAATTTAATGAGTCTGTAGCTCTCTTCAAATCTTGTTTCGGCTCAATTTCTTCTTCTTCTTTTGTCAATCCCAAGCTATGCGTAATGGCCTCTTCCAGATTTTCCTTTTCATTGTCTTTCGTTTCTGGAGTTTCCTCATCTTTACCACTGCTCAACACAATTTCATTGTCATCCTCCTCGTAATCCACCATTGTGTGAGATGGTAATTCGTCAACACTTTGCACCTCCAATTGACTGACCGCAACTTTCAGTTGTTCCACTTGAATACTTATACGCTGAATATTCTCATTTGTTTCCTGTTGAAATTGCAAAGCAGCAGTCATAAAATGTTTAGACATATTTTCTAAAGACAAATTAGAGTTAGAAGATTGGTCCTGTTCTTGATCGTTGGGATATGTCTGATTGAACTGTTGGTAATCTGGCCAATATTTACTTGTAGGTTGGTGCACTTGTGGATTCCCATAGCTAAAATTTGGACGATCCCACCATTCTGAGTAGTACGTGTTTGAATAGGGATCATAGTTCCCTTGTGGTCCAAGGAAACCATTTGCATCATTTACTTGGCCATAGGACTCTTCTCTAAACATTGGACACAACTCCGTTGGATGTCCTACTATGGAACAAATCCTACAAGCTTTCATTGGTTGTCCTCTACCTGCAGCCCAGACATAGATTACAGAAGTTAGTTCATCAACTTGCTGTTGAAGAGAAGAAATTTTTACCGCATTAAAATAATCATCGTTTTGGTTCCAAGCCATGATTTTCTTCTTCACCTGTACACTCAATTAAACTATGAAAAACAAAAATAAAATAAATAAATAAACTAAAAAATAAACTACAAAGAAAACAAAGAATAAATTGAAACAAAACACTCCCCGGCAACGGCGCCAAAATTTGGAAAGCTGTCGCAAGCAACCAAAAATAAAATCTTACTTTTAAAAATATTAATGTAGTAGTGAAAGTAAGAGTTGAACCCACAGAGAGTGAATTGTTTTAATAAATCTAATATTTTCAAAAATATCTAATTAAATGGGGGGTTTGGAATTATAAATTAACTAATTAAAATTTAAACAAATAAATAAAACTGAATAATAAATAAATATGAGAAAAATCAATTAAAACAAACTTCAGTTCCTTAGTTCAGTATCCCCTTCTTTTAATTAACAAATTAATCAAGTTATTATTATCTTTTCCTTCAATTGAAATTAATAATCCTAGATAACCGACAATTGCCAAGTTACCCGAAATCCTCCTTAAATTATAAATCTAATGCAGCAATCGCTCACAAAAGACCCTAACTATCATACAACCTAGAACTATCAGTCTAGATTTAATATAACAGTTGCATTAAAAATTAGAGAATTAGATTATTCCAAGCAACAATCTCAACATCGCGGACCATTTAACTTGCCATCTTGATAATCATAATAATATTCAAAAGTTTGTCCACAATCAAATATTATTAATTGCTACTTATGATCAGATAAAATATCGTTTGCTTAATATTAAATCTTAATCTAGCATATGATAAATTATTGATTAATCTAACAGGCCATTATCAAATTAATCAAGCAAATATCATAAAACAATTAAAACAGATTATCAAGAATAAATCTCATGCATGAAGGAATAAATAATAAAACTCAATTAAAACATTAATTAAAAATAAGGTTCAACATCCCTTTGGAACTGAAAATAAAAACTTAGCCTGACATTCTTCAAAATAATCTTCAATAGTTGAAAAGCTCTCTCCAAGAAATTAGAAGAAAGAACTCCTAAAAGCTTACAATCAATAATGAGAGGTTGGCCTTCTATTTATAGGCCTCTAACTTGTCCAAACCCTAATAGGATTTACAATTAAAAATAAAAGAAAAAGAAAAATAATTATTATCCTAACCCTAGTTGGAATTAAAATCCAATTTGGAATCAAAAAGTAGCAAAAATCTAAAATAATCCCGTTTTCCAGCTTTTCCGCGCAACCAAACGCGTCCTAAGCCAAGTCAGTTGACCGGTAAACGCAATTTCCGCGTATGCTGACGTCACCGACACGCCCGCACATTGCGCGGTAAACGATCCAAACGACGTCGTTCCATGCTCCCTGCGTCAACAGTTTCCGCTTCTTTGCGCGCATTGCGCGGACCGTTTCCTTTCACCGCCAAACGGCGTCGTTTCTTTGCCCCTCCGTTCAGTACGCCGCGCGCATTGCGCGGTAAGCCATCATGCTGAAATTACGATAATGCCACCGGTCACATTTTTGATTTAATTACGATTTTGCCATCAGCGCTGGTTAATTACCATACTGCCATCAAAGTTTTGCGGTTTTTCCAGATTTGCCCCCAAGCTTTATTTTTCCTACAAAATAAAATATAAAAATAAATAAAAATAATATAAAAATACTAAAAATCCTAAAAACACATAATAATAAATAAAACACCTAAAATAAATAAAAGCACATAAATAAAAAGAAATATAAAATTACTATAAAATTACCTAAATTAACATAAATTAACTAAAATCATATAAAACCTATTAAAATCAAAATAAGCTAAATGATTAAACATCTAAGCACACAATAAATATAAAAACTAAGTATTAGGGAATAAAAATATCGTATAATTTAGCTCTATCAGTCAAGAATACCAATTACTGTTGAATCAGTACATAAACAGAACACTTTGCCAATTTTTCTTTTTTCATCCTTTGGAAGTGAAGTTCTGGTTTCTTTTCATATTTTCTGCTAGACAGTTTATCAAACATACGGTAAATACTATCTATAACATGACCATAAGTACGAGTTTTTCGGTGGATAGCCACGCTATTAAGATGGAGTGTCAATCCATTTCGAATATGATCTGTCCTCTTAAACTCCTGATTATGAATTCCTTCCATTTTGGGTGTCAAATATTCTGGAGTGTCCCCGTAATTAATTTTACCCACTTGCTGCAAAAGACCTATAGTAGGCTAACACGTGATTTGGATTTGAGGCTCCTTTGCTGACACACTAGCTCTAAATAGTAATTCTCCTTTGGCCTGCTTCAAACTATCTTTAGCAATAATAATGGCAGAAATTGGTTCGGGAATCATTGCTTGAGAACCCTCACGGTTTGGGTTGGTTTTGGATTACTTATGGGTCATTTTAAAAACTAAAAACACAACCCATTTATAATATAGGTAATGTAGTTTGAAACTATACAGTTATGGGTTGAATCTAGTTAACCCATTTTTAACCCAAGACCATTTCTCTATCAGAAGCCCTGGTCCTCTGCCTCTTATAAATTAAAATCTGGGTGAGGAATAAAGAAGCTATATATATGGAGAGAGAGAGAGGATTATATATATATATATATATATATATATATATATATATATATATATATATATATATATATATATATATATATATATATATATATATATATTCGAATTAAGAATTCAATTGAGAAGTTAATGATTTAAAGTAATAATCTTAACTAAGTCAGAAAAAAGAAGAAGCAAATCAAGGAAATATATAATACATGAAAACAGTGGTTTTTTTAGTTTTAATTTGGTGTTAAATTAAAAATCCAAGTTATGAAATGATACAATTTTGTGTACCTATTAGCGGAAAGGGCAGCTTCTACAGGTTGCTCTGTAAAAGAAAGCCATCCTTTTGCGGTAATCATAGTTGTCAGGTTACCATCTAGCCTTATATCGGGCCTTAATCCCCGTTCTGGAATCATGGTTCGGTTGTCCCACGCATGAAATTTCGTTGCAGCTTCAGCACTAAGGAACTTTTTCTTATCATAGTGCTTTAAAGACTTTGAACTGGATCCTTCAGCCCGTTGACGCTTAGAAGACATCATGGTAATATCTAGATCCAAGTACCACTCAAAAACCTTCAAAAGTATGCCAAAAATCAAACTCACTTGTCTTTGAGGAGAACTGTCGAACACTTGGTGTGCACTGTGTAGTTCTCTCCTGCACAATATCTTCCCCAAATGTAATGGACACCACCCACTATGGGTTTCTTTACTATGAAATCAGGACCCAAAGGTCTCACACTTTCTAGCACAACCCAATTGATCCAACCCAACCCAATGGGTATTCCACTGATGCACAAAGAACACTAACTACCCAATACACAATTTATGGCAACAGAAATTAACCAAAATTTGTACTATGCAAATCAACTCTTCACAAATACATACACAGTCGATTCTAGTTTGATTGTGCAGAAGCACTTACTTGGTATCGTGGGTGGAGACGAAAAGCCTGGAATTCCCGTTTGTTTAGTGTACTAATCGCTGCAACGTGGTGGTGGAAGCCGAATGGATTCTGGAAATCTGATGTTGAGCGTTAATGAGAGACTGTAGATGAGATGGAATTGGATTGAAGGTGAAGTTTAGTCGAATTAGGTTACTTTGGTTGAGTGTTTTGGGGCGGGTGTGCAAAATAATGGGGGAGTTTACTTTGAAAAAACCGACTAGATAAGGTTTTTAAAATCTAGCGTCAGACCCCAGCGCCGGCGGCGCTATAATTTACCCTGAAGTAGCACTGGCAGCGCCCAAAACAGTGCAGGTTAGCGCCGTCAGCTCTCATAATGCTTGATTTTCAGAGCCGACAGCGCCCAAAACAGTGGGGGTCAGAGCTGGCAGCACTCATAATGCTCGATTTTCAAAGCTAGCAGCGCTAGGCTTTTTTTTTTCTGAAAGAAAATGTCTCCAAAATTTTTGCTCCTCTTAGCTTTCATACTGACACACCTGAGTCCTGACATGAAAGTTGACAAGAATTAGCATGGTTAAGATGAAATCATATACTCAGCTATTCTAAAATCCTAAAACTTAACCAAAAACATGCAATAATTATAGAAAAATGCGAATACTAAAAACGACAAATTATGAACGACGATTGGGTTGCCTCCCACTGAGCGCTTGCTTTAGAGTCTTCCAACCTGACTATGTCTTGATTTTATTTTGGATTTGCAAGGCTGATTGAGGTTCGTTGACGATTCACCTCATCACTCAAATAATGCTTTATTCTCTGACCATTGATCTTGAATGTCTGCTTGGAATTCGTCTCTAGTTCAACAGCTCCATGTGGAAACACCTTGGTAACAATGAACGGACCAGACCACCTTGATTTCAATTTGCCCGGGAAAAGCTTGAGTCTAGAGTTGAACAGTAATACCTTTTGACCTTTTTCAAATCTTCGCTCAGTGATTTTACTATCATGCCATCGTTTAATTTTTTCTTTATATAACTTGGCATTTTCATACGATTGGAGATGGAATTCGTCCATTTCACTCAGTTGAAGTAGTCTTTTCTCACTTGTTGCTGTCATGTCAAAATTCAGCTTTCGAATTGCCCAATAAACATTGTGCTCTAACTCCACTGGTAAATGGAACGCCTTTCCGTAGATGAGTTTATAAGGAGACTGTGACACCCCAGGATTTTACAGAATTCCAAATGAGGATTATGATTAATTAAGTAAAGGTTATTAGATAAAACCTAGTTTGAATGCCAAAATATATTAAGGAATGATCAAATATGAATCATTATTTAATTAAGGCACTATTATGACCTGTGTAATAGATTGAATATGTGATAAAGAAAGAATGATTGAAGTTAGAGAACAAAAGGAAGCAAGAAAATAATATGTGGATTTATGTTTAAATTATGAATATGGATAATGAGTTTATTGAATATGCCTTAAGAGACTAAGTGACAGAAATGATGAGAAAACGTAAGTTTGTATGTGTAGAAAGGAACATTTTGACCTAATTGGCGTATTGAGGAATTATGGAATAATAAGGATAATGATTGTGAATATTTGAGGTTGTTAATAAATTGATAGTTTTGAGTGATGGGAATAAGATAATCGTGTATACGAAGTGCAGGTATGAAATGTAATACCCGAATGTGATTAGAAGGAATGTATATAACATGTATATTGAGAATTTGCATTATGAGTATTAAGTTAATAAGGAAAGAATGTAAAATTGTATTTAAGGTATTATGAATTATATGATTTAAGAGATGGATTTTTAGTAATTTATGTAAGGCTAGCTGCCCAAGGAAGCGGTTTATGGAAAAGTGCGCAAGTTGACTATATTATGATATTGAATAGTGAAATTGATTGAATATGAAACCGAAGAGGTTCGTAGAAATTTAGAACGGAATTTATGTAAATTGCATTGATGAAGAATTATTATAATGGATTGATGAAATTGATGTTTTAAGGTGTGACAAGTGTTATGGGACAAGCCAATTATGGTGTATTTGATGGTGGAATAAAATGCAAGTATGATGAAACAAGTTTGGATCAAAATGGAATTGGATTGGTGCAAAAATGAACAATTTTGAATTAAAAGGATTGAAAATTCTCTAGATTTTGGGACAAAAGTCCAAAATGCCCTCGACAAGTTAAAGAATTACATTGGAGTCCTATGTTGGTAAAATGACCATTGTGCCCTTGTATAGTTATGTGAAATGCCTTGTTTGACCTTGACCATGCATGGGTTAAGTTAACCATGCATGGTTAATCGTTGGAACTTTAAATATATACATGTGGGTATATCAATTTCAAGTATCAAAGCTAAGTGTGCTTATCTTATTTTATTCTTCAAGAGAGCAAACGAGAGAGAGGAGAAAGATGAGCTAGGGTTTCCATGTTAGCTCAAGAATTATGCTAGAAAAGGATCAAGAGAAGGAAGACAAGCCATCAAAGTGAGGTTTCCATCTCTATGAAGCTTTATATCAAGAAGGAAGAAGAGCTAAAGAAGGTATAGCTATGTTGTTGTCAGATTTATGTATAGACAAATTCACGCAAGTATACGTGGCCAACAAGTAATATAATAGTAATTAAAGTATCGATCCCACGAGGAAATAATAATAATAATATTCAAGTACTAATTCTATATCAACTCAATTTTATTTAAACAACCGATTCAAGTTTTATGGAATTAAATTAACTAACTAAAATAAGCAAATTATTAAACAAAGATGAATATCAGATTTAAAAGTTAAGACTACAACTTTCCCCAATATTTCGCATAAATATTTTTACTCTCTTGACAACTATTTAATCGATACAATTCATTAAGCGGAAATTCATAAATATTTATTAAACTTTTTCCAAGAGTTTGACAAAAATATCTATTCCAATTAATTTACTATATTCCTATGTAAAATAATTAATAATAGATTCATTAAGTTTACATTCCCAAAACACTTACATGCAACGTATAAATATATTCCTATTTTATACATAATGCATGTTATCATATTTAGATCAAAACCTAGATTGTATCTTCCAATGCCATCTAGGAAATCAAATAATTGTATGGCCAAACAATTATAACATGTAAGCATAAAATATGATAAATGAATTATAAAGATTAATAATTGAAACAAGAGAGAATTAATTTATACTAAACATTGGGTTCCATTGTAATCTTAAAATAAAATTAGTTCATAAGTAAATAAAAAGAATTCCACAAATTAAACAACATCGTAGCAAAAATTAAGGATAAAAGAATAAAGGATAAAATATTTGTAGCGCTTCTTCAATCTCCAATTCTTGAACCCTTGATGTTGCCTCATTTGCTTCAATGCTTCAATGTAACTCTAGGTTATTGTGTGTATGTGCTCTCCCTTTGGAATGTATTTATAGGCCTCAAATATATCCAAACCCTAATAGGATTTATTTTTCCAAACCCTAATAGGATTTATTTTTCCAAACCCTAATAGGATTTAAAATTCAATTGGGAATCAAAAAGATGCAAAAATCACGAAATCTCCTGTTCTGGCTAATTTCCGTGTCGCCAAACGCGGCGTTGACCAAGTCAACGCGCGTTCTATTTTATTTTTTTTTCTTCCGCTGAACAGCCGCGCATTGCGCGAACTGTTCACTGCCGCGTCCCTTGAAACGACACCGTTTTACGCCTGTTTCGTTCCTCACCGCGCATTGTGCGCATGTTGCTGCTCTTGCTCCAAAACGACGTCGTTTCATCTCCGGTTCCGTCATTCTCTCCCGCGCATGGCGCTGAAACATGTTGGCTGAATTTACGATTTTGCCACCACGCATCTTAATTACCGTTATGCCATTCCTTTTGCTATAATTACGTTTTTGGCCCTCAGACTTTGCAGAATTTACAACAATGCCACCAGTGATTAATTTCTTACAAAATAAAATATAAATTAATTAAAAATAAATAAAAATAATATAAAAATTCTAAAAATAATAATAATGCATAACATTAAATAAAACACTTAAATTACTAAAAATACTTAAACACTCACAAATAATTAAGTCTAACAATATTAAATAAATAGATATAAAATTTAATTATCAAATACCCCCAAACTTAACTCTTTGCTTGTCCTCAAGCAAAATAAAAATAAAAACAAAAACTCTACTACTCAGTAACTCAAAATTACTCAAGCAATGAATCAATATGAATTTCAACTTTAACCTCAAAGATTTTTAAATGATAACTTAAAGAAAATTTTAAAATTATGCAACGCTATAAAATTTCAACCTATTTATTAATCTTACTCCATTCAAGACCCTTCGTGCGTGTGTGAATCCAAATGTATCAAACTAGCGGGGAAAAAAACTTAGATCCGCTCACGTAATTAAATGTTTCATAAAAGATAAAAATATATACAACAAAAATCTATACTTTTATTTTTCACATCACTCGAAGCTAATATATGCACATATAACTTAGGAGATCAAAAAGTTTTTTCATCTTTTAAGCATCTCTAGGATTATTAATTTCTTTAAGTTTTTTTTTTCTTCTCAATTAAATGGGTGCATTTTATGCTCCATCCCATTTTTTTTTTCTCGGTGAGTGCATTTTATGCTCCATCTCACCAGCGAGTGCGTTTTACGCTCCATCTCGCTTCTCTTCACATATTTATGAGTGAGTGCGTTTTACGCTCAATCTCAACTCATCTCAACTTAATTTCCTCCACAAGATAAATTAATTTTAATAATCCCATAAAATTCACTTAATCATCTCTCCTAAATCATATTTTAGCACAATTTCGCTTCAAATTACGATCAAATAAAAATATAGAATTCAAAAATATTTGTCATGAACATTTAACCCAATAAACTTCCCTTAAGTTAAAAGTAGCTCAAACAAATGGATATGTGCTTAAAAATTTAAAGGATCTCAAATAAAATAATAACCAACAAAAAGTCAAAATTTAAACTATGCAAAAATTTATCCATTTTTCAAAAGTTATTAAATAAAAACCAATTTTTATCATCGACCAACATTTAATTCAACTAATTCATTGCCCAAGTGACACATCCTAAAAAACTAAATTACCTCATTTTCGTAGGAAACACGATTGCACTTAGTATGTGCAACAAGCCTTTAAACCCTTTGGTTACCCCAAGTGGACGAGTTGTGTCTCGTGAGAGTTTACAGTGAATTTACCCACAAAATTCTAAAATTTTAAACTAAAATAAAACCTATTTTTTTTAAAAAAAAGAAAAAAAAATTCTTTCAAATTTACTCACACCCCCAAACTTAAAACAGACATTGTCCTCAATGTATAAAATAAAAAAAAAAATTAAGAACAAGGGACTTCCCTGATTATGTAACATTTTTTCTCTTCATCTGCTAAGTCTGAGCTACATTGAATAAACCTGACACAAAATAAAAATAAAATACAATATTAAAATAATTAATTAAATAACTAAAATTTACTACTAAAAATAAAATCTACTAAAAATAAAATAAAATAAAAATAAAAAAAATAAAAACTAAAACTAAAACTTGGGTTGCCTCCCAATAAGCGCTTGTTTTAAAGTCTCAGCCTGACTACTCCCTTTTCTCTAGTCTGGATCGAATTTATGCTTGATGAATTACTTTGGAAGCCATGCCTTGAACACCCGCGTAACTTTTCCTTGAGACCCCCAAACTTGCGTTCATCCTTCTTCCTCCAATAACACTGACCTTTCAAACCCCAAACATTAATCTGAAAGCATTCTTCTTGACCATTTGGAGATTCCATTGCATTAAACACCTTGAAGGTCACCTCTTCATCTTGAACTCTCATAGTTAATTCGCCTTTTTGTACATCAATTAGTGTTCTCCCTGTGGCCAAGAATGGGCGCCCAAGAATAATCGGTATATCCCGATCTTCCTCAAAGTCTAAGACTATGAAATCAGCTGAAAAAATAAATTTGTCCGCCTTGACTAAGACGTCTTCAACTATGCCTCGTGGATAAGTTAGTGATCTATCCGCAAGCTGCAGTGTGACATTTGTAGGTTTTGCTTTTTTTAATCTCAACTGCTGGTAAATTGAGAGCGACATCAAGTTGATACTGGCTTCCAAATCACATAACGCTCTCCCAAAGAATTATCTGCCAATCGTGCATGAGATTGTGAAGCTACTTGGATCCTTGAGCTTTGGTGGTAACTTCTTTTGAAGTATTGCGCTGAAATACCTTATCCTTGCGTTGGCCTAAAACCGCACCAACTGTGAAGTCGCTAGCGTCACACATAAGTTCAAACGGAAGATTCCAATCTGGCGTAACTATTACTGGAGCAGTTATCAACTTTTTCTTTAAGATCTTAAAAGCCTCAACACACTCTTCATCAAATCGGAAAGGCACATCCTTCTCCAGTAAAGTGCAAAGCGGCTTTGTTATCTTTGAGAAGTCCTTAATAAATCTTCGGTAGAATCCCACATGACCAAGGAAACTGCGGATTCCTTTTACAGATGTTGGAGGTGGCAAGTTTTCAATTGTCTCAATCTTCGCCTTATCCACCTCGATACCATTTGCCGAAACTTGATGACCCAGTATGATCCCCTCTTGCACCATTCGACACTAATGCCTCCGGGTTCTCTCCGGTGAAAATCACCCGTGTTTTTCGATGACCCCCGAAGATTGGCGAGAGCCTCTTCCAACCCTACGAACTTGTCCACTTTCTCGTAGGTCTCCGATAAAGTTTCGGGGGCTTTCGAGATGAGCTCCTTAATCAACCTACTGGATTTATCAACATTCATTCCCATGGTTAAAAATTAGATTACCTGCTTCGGGTCAATCCCGTTGATATTAGACACCGCCTCCCGGAATCTTTTGACATACTGCCGAAGAGTTTCATTCGATCTCTGTTTTACTTGTAGGAGGGATGTCATCATTCTGACTCGCCGTTTGTTGCTCCCGAAACGGTTGTGGAATTGTTCCTGCAATTCCTCCCATGATTTAATGGATTCAGATGGAAGGGAGATGACCCATTCTCTGGCAGTTTTCTTCAGAGTAGATAAGAACAAATGGCACATCGCCACTGCATCGTGACCATGAAAATGCATGGCCTGTTCGAAGGAATAGGTGTGGTCATGTGGGTCTCCTATTCCGTCGTACATCTCCAAAGTAAGCACCTTGCGGCTTCGGTCAATCTTTGCTTCTTCCAGATCTTTCGAGAATGGAGAGAACCGGGCCTTCTTGGACCCATAGTACTTATCCAAAGCCTTCTTGGGGGAGGATTCTCCAGTGTGGCTCCCATGACTGCGTCGGTCCTCCCGATCTCTCTTTGACGGCGATCTGGCTCGTTTCCTCAAATCCACCGTCCAAATTGACTTGGAGCGTGCCAGCTCCCTATCACGATTTCGGACTCCACCCCCTCGGTGTTCCATGGGGCTATCATCTCGTCTGGTATGGCGATCTCAGTGGGAGGCCGAGCCTCTCTGGCTCAAGAGATCAGCCTCGGTTAATTCCTCGTACTGTTTATCAAGCTCATTCTGCTGGAGGTCTAGAGCCTTTTTCCTGTCGAGGATTATCTGGAGGCGGCGTTCTTTGTCTGCCGCCGTCTCCCGGTGAGACCGAGAGAGAGGTGGTCGACGTGAATGACTTTGCAACTTTGAAGTTTCCATATCAATGATAATTGATGGAAGTTTTACTGGGCCCTCCTTCTAGCGCTAATGTTGACGGCTGATTTTGTCCGGCAGTCTTGCTGGTCGTCCGGGTAGAATACCTGCACAAAAGTCCTAACGGCTTGGGCCGTTGATGGACTCCTCCGATGTGAGAGTTAGTGAAGATATCCCAGAAGGTCAACAATGGAGGTCTGAGTATCTAGTGTTGTCGAATAGAGCGTTACCTTTCTCTCCATTATTGACTGGGTATTTATAGTGCATACCTGAGTAACGGTTGCCTGCGTAACGGTTCTGTTCATTACACTGAGTAGTTATAATGCATACCCTATTCATCTTCCACCCACGTGTTGTAAGTCCAATAGGAAGGCTGCCAGGCTGATGGTCCATTGGGCCTAGCCCAATGTGAATTCTCGAATCAGGCCTGGTTAAATATACATCTTAACATGCACGCCTATGTTTACGCATGTCTTTTACTTGTATTTATTTTACCCTCTTTGGGGTCTGTGTATTTATCTGCCCATGTGTGTAGTATTGTGTGAGTATGTAGAAGGTTAATCTTGTTCCTAGTTGGAAGTAGTCCGTTAAGACATATGCTGATTGTTGATATTTCTGAATGAGTTCTTATGGTCATATTATATAATGTGCATGATTTTTTTTATTCCTTGTTTTGTCTGGTTCATATCTTTAGATTAAACCAAACAAATTAAAGGTACTACACCAGGATAGCTAAACCATCATAAACTAGATTCCTTTCTTTAGGGAATTTACCATGTATTTGAAATTATATTTGTTAGATATATTAATTACTTTGCCAGTTCTTTGTTCCTGTAGAAAATGATAGGTATAAAGGTAACCTCATATTATATGATTCTCCTATCTAGGAGCTTGAATCTTGGTATGCTATATAAATTTTTGCATGAGTTTGGAGAAGTCTTTCTTCATTTATTCAGTGCCCCTCTCTGTGGGCAGGAGAGAGTTGCACTACTGTGTACTTATGACACTCTCTGCAAATGGGTTGCCTTTAGACTTGAACGTTCTTAATATTGATTTGTCTAAGGATCCAGTTACTTTTTATTTGACAGTTCCTATTACTGGTTCTTTCGACTCATGTTGGTAGATATATCCTTCAGGCACATACATGCTATTAGCATTATTTTATGCTTAGTGGCTTCCTTAGGCTTTATCCGAACTTGATAGATACAACTCCACGCTGTTACCTGAAGTAGTGCCCTTCCTGTGTTAACAAGTGAGCCAGGTAAATTCCTTTACCATGGGCCACTAGTCGCAGCGGTATGTTAGCTGTCTATCTGCAAATGAACCTTTTGTCATGAAATGAAGCTCAAGATAAGATTTTCTATTTTGAGATGAAGCTCATGGACATTGATGGTGAGCATATGAGGATTCATGAATCAAAATATGAAGTGACTGTTAGGATGCCATCAACTGAGTTTTCAAGAATCTGCAAAGATCTCAGCACCATTAGTGATACTGGTATTGTGTTTCATCATTGTGCTCATCGTTATTGTTCTTTTCTTCATTATTTTCCTTATTTTCCATATTTATATATTTTAGTTGTGATATCTGGGAGAAAGGAAGGCGTGAAGTTCTCCACTAGAGGTGACATTGTGACAACAAACATCATTTGCAGGCAGAACACTTCCTGTAGACAAGGTTTGTTTTGGTCTAATCTTGTTAATTTTTTTAAATCTCGATGTAACATGCACCCCAACCCCGAATGTCTTTTCTCCTTTTCTACACTAATAGCTAGAAAGTAACATATGGTATTATTCATATTTTCTCTTTTGTGTTGTACAATTCGGTTAGAAGAAGCTACTATTATAGAGATGCAGGAAACTATTTCATTAACATTTGCCCTGAGGTATATGAACTCCTTCACAAAGGCCACCCCTTTGCAAACCAAGTGACTGTCAGCTTATCTTCTTAACTACCAGTGGTGGTTGAGTACAACCACTTCAGATACTTTCTTGATGGCAGAAAAGGAATATATATTTCTTTGGTTATAAATGCAGGACCACAATTTGTTCCCCGAGATTGATCAATAAAATCGTCAGATGTCCTATGACTGTTTTTCTGCTTGAAAGGTAAAAAGATTATAAAACTATATTAGGGAAAAGAATTTTGTGGCTGATAGTTCAACCAGTACTAGATTTTAATGCATTAGCTTTGATTATCAGATACACAGCACACATGCAGTTATTTCACATTTTCCTTGGTCTAATTTACAATCACAACATTCTAGTAACCAGTTTGATAAATCTTATTCATAATGTACGTAGAATATTTGTGCGTACAGGATTTCAGATGCTTCAGTCAGATGAATGCCTTGTCATCTGTGTTTTTTTGGTTATATTATCTTGACTTAACTGTTGTAAACTAAAATTTGCAGGTCAATTCATTTGAAAAAATGGATGGTCTCATAACATGATTTCAAATGAAAACGAAGAACAAGTGAAAAGATGTAAATTTGTGGTGGGTCACTACGTGGTTACTTCGAAAATAGTTAGTGCGCAATGGAATGAGCGACATATGGTAAAAGAGTCATCTCAATATTTAAGAAGTACGAGGGAGTTTTATTTAAGGCAACTATATTATGAAAATGGTCAAATTTGTAGAGAACAACTACGTCTTAGCAAAGACATTTTTAACAGTTTGTGTAAAAAAATAAGTTGCCTTAGAATGATTATTAATTGTGAGTTACTTTATATGAATGAATTTTTTTATGATGGATACTATGCTTTATTTTATGTGGATTGATATTGAAAACAATGCGAAAACATGTTAAATTAATCAATAGGTTAACATGTTTTATTTATTTCCCTTGTGCAGGTTTTAGTAGAACATGTAAAAAAGATAATTTAAGAAATGACTTGCCAATAATTTTTTTTTATAATTCATTTTTTTTGTGTATTTTTTTTTATAATTGATACTAGTTGTGTCTTATTTTATATGAATATATTTATTTATGTTGATTTTTTAATATTGAAAACAATAATTATCCAAACATTAATTTTCAAATTTTAACACAAATACAATATGAATTCAATATGCTAACCAAACAATAGAATTGCTTTTGTTAGTATTGAATTTAATGATTTTTAATTCTGTAGAGTTACAACTCAAATTGAATTCCAAAATAATTTATCCAAACACATCCTTAATGTATATTTAAATGGATTTAGGTGTTAGCTTCTTTCTTGGAGAACATACTTGAAAATTATGTAATTTTAAAATTTATATTTGAAACAAATAAAAATAGGACACTGATTATTATATACAAGAAAGAATAAAATAATACTAGTATATTTTTAAAGGATAAGTCTATGGACATATTCATTTCAACTATTAAAAAGTGTATTTTTACATTGAAATCCGTGTCATACACATAATTTGAAAAGTTGAGATAGATTTTGTATTTTAATTTTGTATCCCTAAACTTATTCATTTTTAAAAGACGAGAGTATCAAGTAGTAGTTATGCATATAAATGAGAAATGAAACTATGTGTAAACTGTTTTTCCCTCCTTTTTTTCCCCTAATAAATAAATTAATTTGTGGACATGGTATCATCTTTATGATACATCGTCCTAGTAAGTGTTAGTAAATAAAATAATAGTGACATTAATGTATTCTGGAACACCATTTGTGATTTTAAAAATTATATATAGTTCACAGTAATATATAATCAATTAATTCATGACAAATGGCTAAAATATATTACAATATGTCATTAACCTCAAAATCACATGCATACTATTTTTATATTTCAAAACCACATGTTGTAAAGTGTAATTTTTAGGAAATAGGTAAAATATATTTTATACAAAAAATTATTAATGAAAATAATCAAAATTAAATACTTACAAGAAAAAATACGGTGCAAAACGGACTACCCGTACCACAGGAAAGGAGAGGATATGCAAAATCTTGGCAATAATAAGAGGGGGGAGGGGTGTGTGTTTTTAAATATGAGTCTAATATAGCAACAAAAAAAAAAAAAAACATGAAGAATATAAACTGTAATCAAAGTTTATCGGATGACGAAACTGGGATTTTTTTAATTTTTTTTAATGATGAAATTGAGTTTAACCCAAACTGGAAGCGACAAAAGAATCGAAATCCCAACCAAAAAGCGTATACCAATAGAGGATGCGCCATAGCTAGCCATCGTGCTTTCCTTTCTTGTTCTATGGATGAAGTTTCGCACCTCAAGCTTATGAGTTATTTATATAAGAATGGATTATGAAAATCAAGACAGATTGCTAATTTTTTCTGTGATATTCTTATGTTATTATTGAGTGTAAGCTACATGAGAAATGCTTGGATTAATAATTTATTTGGTACTATGGGGTCTCTACTTTTAGTATTTATTTTGATGATAACAAATAAAATTTTAATATAAAAAAATATCATGATAGAATCCTCTCAATATATTTTTATTTTTACTTATTAAATAAGTAAAAATACTTATAAAATACTTTTTGCATTACGGCTCCAAAATGGCTTAAGAGTTAATCTAAAAAGGCTCCATGCAAGCCATTCTTTTAGCCTAGTCTTTCCTATGTGGCTTCAAACCTTCCATTTTCCCACCCATTTGGAGTAAATATTTGAATTTTTTTTAAAAAAAAGCCTTTTCTTTTTCCACTCATTTGGAGTAAACAGTTAAATTTAAAAAGAAAAGAAAAGCCTTTATTTTCCCACCCAATTGGAGTAAACATTTGAATTTGAAAAGAAAATAAAAGCCTTCCATTTTCTCAGCCATTTGGAGTAAACATTTGAATTTGAAAAAGAAAAAAAAAAGCCTCCATTTTTCCACTTATATGGACTAAACATTTAAATTTTAAAATGAAAGGACCAGCCTTTTATTTTCCCACTCATTTGGACTAAAACCAGTGTTCTCAGACCCGGACCGGTCATCAAACCGAAAAAATTACCGGGTGGATAGGTCACTGGTCCAACCAGTAGTCGGGCCGTTATTGAACCGGTGATGTCATTAATATGTAATAAATAATAAATAATAAATAATTAAATATATTAATTATTATTATATATTATATATAATATTTAGTAAATATGTAAAATTAATCAATTTATCTACACAAAAAAATAAAATTAAACATATTTGTACAATATTTACTTCATACAATTCAAAAAATACTAAATTTATATATATAAAAAAAGATATTAAATTATGATCATAACTCAAAATTCAAGACTCAAGAGTGATAAAATCAAATACAAATGAACATAAACATCTCTAGGATACATTCAATCAAATTCGGTAAAATAAATAAATCTATTTGTACAATATTTACTTAATACAATTCAAATAAATACTAAATCTATATGAAAAGAAATATATTAAATCATTATCATAACTCAAAACTTAATCAATGATATATTTAATCAAGTTCAAATGCTTCAATTAAAATAAAATAAAAAAAACATAGGTAGGGAACCGGTAAAACCGGTGACCGGGTCATTGGGTCAACCGCCCCGACTACTGAGTCACCGATTTTTACCGATTTTTGACTAAATCCGATTTTTTGACGGACCGGAAGACCGACCGGTTCCAGTTTTTGCCGGTTGGACCAGCGGTCCGGTCCGATTTTCATAACCATGACTAAAACATTTTTACTTAAAAATAAAGGATTAGACTTTCCTTTTCCCTCCATGACTGAAAATAGCTAGGCTATTTTAACATGTGATCCTAACTCTTCATTTCAATTATCAAAATGATCACAACCTTTGATTTTTCATTGGACCATAATACTCCTACGACATCTCCAAATTCGGGTACTCTTACCTCGAATTTAGTACTCACAATTCCATCCAAACAACACATACATAACTACTTATTAATAACATAAATATTTACATCATATGATAACCACCTCAACAATCATCACAGATCTCATCAACCTTTACTAATGCATCATAGGTCTTAATAACAATAGACTAACATCGTTCAAATCTAAATACATAAGTATGAATATATAATCAAATTTTAGAGTACTCAGTAGCCTTGACTTTGCCCTTGTCTTTCCCGGAACTACTGACCTTCTCCGTTTTAACTGTAAATAAGGTATATAAAGCAGGAGTGAGCAACGAATTTGCTCAGCAAGCATAAAACGAGCAATAATCAATAATCAAATTTAAGGGCTTATAATCTCATTAGGTTTAATAGTTTTTAATAAGACATGATATGAGCTAATGAATCATAAATGAATAGTTCATTAAGGGTTCAAAATCTGGAAAAATGCAAAGTCAGAATAATTCAGGAATAATCAATCATTTATGTATCTAGCAAAAGAAGAATTTTCGATCTTTTAAAGCATGAATGTCTTTATTACTGAATGGTCGCTAAAGATCATTGAACTCTGAGAAACATTAACAATATTATACTAAAAACCTTTGAAAAATAAACAGTCACATGAGGTGATCAGCCCCGTCGTACCTTACATTATGCATCACATTTATTCATAGCGCACAAGTCTTTTCCACAACTTAAATTAGTATTCCCTTTATCAAGGTTGTTTATCTCAACATAATAGAGTATGCACCAAAGCAATTAGTTAGGATAACTCTCTCAAAGAAATAAAATTGATTGACAATTTGTGTCCTCATCTGTCTAGCCGAAATAAATGACATAGACAAGCTTTTCAAGCAATTTGTCTGTATCTAAGATTCTCAACATTTATAATTTAGTGTTTGAAAAATCTTTCTAAGCATATACATATAAATGGTTGTGATCAAATCATGGCAATTTAAATTCCAAATATTTATCTTACATATAAAACTTGTAAGAAACAATAAAGGTATACAAGTTAAATGTACTTGTTTGTTACGTCCGTTTTTCCTCTATCTAGCTTATCGACTTCCGTTTGACTTACATAAGTCATGATTTGATCTATCGATTAGTCTTTATTAGACCATTAATAAAATTTATGTTGGTCTAAACTATCTCGTAAGCCTTCATCATTTAACTCTTCTTCATTCATTAATATCTCCTCATTTACCCCCTTCACCATCTTCTATATATTCCATGTGTCGTAACTCAAGTAAAAGATTGGTAAGAACAAAGTAGTTCATACTGTAGTACCATAGACTTTTGATGAAGGAGAAGTAAGACCTACACCAGTAGCAGTTCTAGATAGAAGGCTAATAAAAAGGGGTAACACCAGCTACGTGCTGGTACAATGGTCTAACAATATTCCCGAAGATACTACATGGGAGGAATGGAGTCAGATCCTTTATATGTTATAAGTTGAATGATATTATACAAAGTCGTTTTGGTACTTAAGTTGTTAGTTGAGAGTAGCCAGGTGTTGAACTATTATTGGTTCAGTTTGTTCTCATTCAAAATTTGTTAAGCTCAGGGGTATAAAAGCAGTAGGCTTTGTAATAAGATAGGCATTTAAAAACTCAATGAAAATTTAGTTTTTTGTTTGCTTCCTTTTCTTTTCCTGCAAGTTTTCCTAAATTGTTAGTTTCAGTCATAACATACTCCTACTATTTGATGAAACCCTAGCAATCAAATTTTCAGACATCCCAATAAACCCATCATTAAATTTATAAGAAAAAAAATCCTAGATTGCCCCCCAACTTAAATTTGGGCTACAAAATGGCTTCTAGGTTCAATCTAAAACACATTGGAAACCCAAAATTCAAGATGGGTAACTATAAAATTTACGATTTTAATCAAAATTTGATGATTTTTTGCCAAATGAACAATGTTGCTTTGAAGATGATGAGAAACCAGAAAATCCAGATTCCGTTGATAAATCAGAAGATTGGACAATGGCAGATTCCCCGACCGATACTTTCCTTTTAATCTTCTCTTCAACAAAGCCCTAACTACACATAAATTCCACTCCAATTCTGCCTTCTTCAGAAGATTAGACAATGACGCGCATGAAATTGGCCTAAGCGGAGGCGACCATACTGATTGCTTGTTTTTGAGATAGCTGAGGGCTGTGTGCCAAGGATATAACACGGGAGAGAGAGGATAAAGTTGAATAATAATAATAATAATAATAAAAAATAAAAAAATAGTTAAGTAATAATAATAATAATAATAATAAGGGCAAATGACAAAAATATACCTCGAAGTTATCACGTTTTTCGTTTTTAACCCACATATTTGAGAATAAACAATCAACACGCCATTGAATTTTTAAAAGACAATCCTGTTCTTTTTGGCCGATTCCGGCTAATTAATCGCCGAAAATACGATTTTACTTGGAAATATAATTTGATTTGAAAAATACGTATATTAACTAATTTCCCTCCATTAAGTAAAAACCCATTCCCTCCAAAAGTATCAAACCCATTTCCTCCAAATAAACAAACCCAATGACTAGTTAATTCTTCATATTTAATTTATAATTAAATAATCATTAACAATAAATTTAAATTAATTAAAACTAAATTATATATTACAAATAAATTATAACAAAACTAAATAATATTAAATTAAATTAGATAACCTAAATATATATAACGACTCTAATTACTAGAACACGAGCAGTAACAAAAATGCAGAGACCCATCACCATTATGCCACCGCTATTTGTTCACCCACCTACTCCGCCACTACTCCAATCACCACCTCTAGCACCCCTTCCACCACCATAAGACATAACCCTATAGCGGTAAATTATAAGCTAATATTTTGGGCGACTAATTGGCCGAAACTGCTGTATGTTGTGTATACGCCATTATACTCGGTTGCCTTTGGAGAGAATCCTCAACAACCAACCTCAACCTCTGAGCCAACACGTCCATTTCCGCAACCCTTAACTCCCGCCACCGTTTTTCAAAACTCCTTCACATCTTTTCCCCTTTATTATCATTAGTAACATCCCTCATAGTAATATCAGTTCCATCTTTTCCAAACTTCCATTCATTAACAATCCTCCCTGTTTCGATATCAAGCTGATGCAGGCGTTAAATATCCATCCCAACATCAAAATTCACAAACTCCTTCACCAGAAATGGCATGATTAAAATTCTTAACAACTTGAATCCCCAACTACGAAACTATTATCCAATGCACTTAAAGCCAAACTCCTTATGCTTCTCCCATTACCAGCCTCCTCAAATTCCCCCCCTCAAAGCTTGAGCTTTCCCTCATAGGACTCACCAAATTAGGGCTTTTCAAAAAACCATCCTCCCACACCGAATCATCCGGATTTGCCAACCCAATAAAATCCTTTACATAAACCTTAACCTTATTAGCGTCATTTGATTCAACACCATAAGTATTCTCAAACAAACACTTTTGATAATTTAGTCACAAAACTGTTATAATCTTCCTCACCGAAAGCTTCATTGCCCAAACTCCATTCGATACTAAATACACGGTGTTGGTCTGATAAAGTCTTCAATTGCATGTCAGCACTTACTTCAACTCGAACTTTCAACCCAATCTTCAATACCCATCGAGAGAATCTCTCCTCTTCCTCGTCCTCTTCTTCGTCGTCTGAGGCTTCGATTTGGAGGTTTTTACGAACGAATACGAAGTGACCTTGTCGGATACAATCCATTTGGACTTGGGTGTGTTGCCACCGACGTGAAGATGGAGCTTGACTGCGTTTTTCAGGTTTGCCACCGACGTGGATTTGGGTGTGTTGCCACCGACGTGAAGATAGAGAAATTGATTAGAAATTAGAGAAGATGAAGATGAGAGAAAGATGGGATGATTAGAAATTAGAGAAGATGAAGAGGAATCGAGGGTTTGCGTTTGATTGGGAGCTTGCTAGTGGATGATTTAATGGAGATGAGAGGGGGCTGATGAGTAGAAGGGAGTCCATGGCTATGGGGCTATGTTTTTATGTATACAATTGTATGTTGTATATATATACACCGTATTTTATACTTTAAAAAAATTATATATTTTTGTTAATTTGTTAACACTTGTCTCTTTTCAGCGACTAATTAGTCGGAATAAATTAAAAGGAATATTATTATTGTCAAAATATCTATAAATTTTTTTATAAGATAATTTAGCATTGATCATAGAATCTTGACCAAGTCTTTTAATATTTATTATTAAAATAATTGATTTAATTGTTAAATCAATTTATGATCAAATGAAGATAAATTAGGAATTTATGAAATTAGTTTAAATATATTGAGATTATATTTAATTCTAAAATATTTATATATATCTATAGAGAAAATATTTACATTTTATTAGTAAAATGTTTATTTTAATTAATTTCTGGAAAGAAGTGAAATTATAATTATTTAGTGAAATTAATTATAATTAATATTTATTTAGTATATTATTATTAGATAATAATATATAAATAAGTATTGAAGTCAGAATAAGAATCTCTTAGGATCTCCATCCTAGCATAATATAAATCAATTTTATTAGAGAGATAATAATCAATAAGGATATAAATATATCATTAATCAGATACGTGAATAATAAAAGGAGAGGTCATTATTCCAAATAAGTGTAAAGACCAAATAACGTATACTCTCTCTTTCTCTCTCTCTCTCTTTAGGAAAAATACGTAAAAATATTTTTTCAGAAGGTTGTTTTGGATACTACACTCTAGATTCAGCATAAGGTCATAGGAAGAAAAATCTTGAGGATACTTGAAAATTTAAACGTGCTAATCTAACCAAACACTAAGTAACAATTCATACTATAGACACATGGTATATATATATATATATATATATATATATATATATATATATATATATATATATATATATATATATATATATATATATATATATAATTGTTATTTTGAATAAAACTATAAAGATGATCCTATTTTATTAAATTTTTAAAACTATTTTTAGGAGAATTTTTCCAACAAGTAAAACTTATTTAATTGCCTTCACGTCATTCGCATAATTTACAAATTAGTTTATAAATAGTATGTTTTTATTTATCGTAAATACATTATAAAAAAAAATGTACATATTTGTAAGTTAAGCATGATGTTTAGAATAGTTATAAAATTAAAAGATTATAATATTTCTATTATAACTTCTTTTTTTATTGATAATTCATACAAAATTTAGATATCATGAGTTGAGTGGTACTACTAGGCCAAATACCTTCGATTATAACTTTTACTAAACTGATAAATTATTTACTTATTTATTCTTTTTGGTTAGTTAGGACAGAATGATTTAGCGAGTTTATTTACATTACTTAGACGGATTCTGTACTTTTTAGTGACATTCTTCTAAATTTTAATTTGTTCATTTCGTTCCTCATTTAGAAATTCAGCATTGTTTTACATGATTGCACCTTGTCAAATTCAAATGATAGTTTCATCTTGGCATTGATATTTAGAACTCATATTTGTACTCTTTGAACTAATTTATCATGTTTGGTAGGTATTTATTTTGCTCTTTGTAGAAATGTAAACGTTAATATATTTTTTGGAGATTTTGTTTTAAAGATGTTAGGGTTTCAACACAGTGAAAGCAGCGGAATTTTAAAACTATTACGAAACCCTAAGACAGGATCCAAGCGAAAACAAATTAATTCAGAGGTTTAGATTATTTTACCGATTATCCGAGATGAACAGGAGACGATGGAATTCTGGAACGGCTTCGAATCTTCAACGCAATCCAGCGACTGCGTCTCTACGGTATCCACACGAACGCTCCGCTAATCGTCCCACGATCTGCAGCAAAAGGAACTGCGGTACTAGCCACCAAGATCAGGATTTCTAACCTATTTTTCTCTCTAGCCTCTTTCTGAAAGCGGCTAGGGTTTTAGTTTTTCCTTACGTCACTTTTAGACTACTGATATATCATATATATAGTAGTTAATAGGAATTAACTAAAACCTAAAATAAATAGAAAAATAAAATCCGAATTTATATATATTATATTTTAATTAAGTCTTACTTAATTAATATACATATATACAAATTATCCTATTAATTTAAATTCGTAATTTTTAAATACTATCAATCATATTGACATATTTAAAATACTTACAATTTAAATTAATTCCCTTTTAATTACGTTCTAAGTGTGTGACCCTATAGGTTATTATTATGTTGGCAATAATTTTAAAATCATATTATAAAATTATAAACAGTGAGCGGCATCTAGTAATGCATCACTGCTACCCAAATAATAATAAGATCGGTGATTCGATACAACCTTTTCGTGACCAATGTTTCAATGTAATTTAATCATTTTAACCTTATATCCTAGATTAAACTCGAGGCATGGAATGTGTCATACTCTTCATAATTTAATCTGAGTTTTCTTGATCAATGAGTAGACTATATGAAACAAATCAATATTTGAGCATGGCCATGCATTTCATAGTCCTACTCAATCAAGAGGCCTATGGATATCACCCCTAATATATAGGAGGGTTAAATTCCATCTAGATCACTCATATTCCTTACACGATTCATGATGTACCCAATAATCACCTTTATTGTCCACCCTATTAAAGGTGACATTTGATGATATCAAAGTACACAAATTCTCGTGTAATAATATAGTGACTTCAGGTCGGAGGATCATTACACCATTGTCACTATAAGAATTTCTTATGACACTTTGCATAATGCTCCATGTAGAATTCTCATGGTGGGTCAGTCCAGTACATTGTTCTCTAACATGTACCTATGCATTGACTCAAATATCTTATATATTTATGACCAATGAGATTTGGCCATCAGTCAATCCACATACTAGTCTCAATGCATCGTTGTTGTCCCATTAACAATGATACTCGACTAGGGACATTTAAGAGCAATGATACTAATTATAATTATATAATCTCATGTTCAAGTCACATACTTAAAGCTATATAATTCGTATCATTATTCTAAGGGCTTTTATTATGTTAACATTTATATAACGCAGTAAATGAAATCATAATAAAATAATCCATTTATTCAATCAAATATAATATCAAAAATGTTAAGCAATTATATCAAATAATTAGCCTCTAGGGCATAAACTCTAACAAAAGATTCGTTTTAGTTTAACGTGTACATATTAGAATTCTTTTTGCTGGTATTGTGTCACATGTGTTGTGACATTATATCTTTATTAGAATATATTGTAGGGTATGCCTAGGTTATAACCACATGTGAGAGTACCACATACATGTCCTCTTCGCACTGAGTTATGACACCTTCCGTTGTAATGTTCCGAACTTTTGAAAATCTTATAATTCGACATTATGTGAATAATAAAGGTGGTGTTATATTTCAAGAATGTGTTATGTGATTGAATTATGTTCTAATCTATGTGCATATGAAATCCTATGTATAACATTATGTACTTTAAAGAAATATATGTTTAAAACCTAAACCCTAACGGTTAAAACATAACAATCAGTTACGCCTGTGAAATCCGTCTTACATCATTTTGAGAAATTTCACATTTCACTAAATAGTGTTTATATGAGTCATAGAACCTAAGGAACCGATAAATTGTTTTTGAGAAAAAGACGAAAAACGCGTTTCCCGAGAAAACGCTTTTCGTCTTTTTGGCTGTTCTATTCGCTGTTTTGAGATTTTGCGTTTCACGACATAGTATTTATACGAGGCATAGATGCTAATGAGCCAATAATATTTTTTCTATACTAAGACAAAAAACATTATTCATTCAAGAACTGTCTTCCGATTTTGAAAAATTCATATTCCTGAATAGCATTTATTCAGACAATAAATGCATTTCTACCAATAAATTTTTTACCTAAAATAATTTTTGAAGATTACTATTCCCAAATACAGGACGAATATAGAACAAATACAAAGAATAATGTACTGTATAATACGAGAATTATACGAAATATTAATACGAAGTGTAATTTGAGTTGAATACGATGTAAATACGTATAAATACTTAAGTATTATACTAATTAATTAAATTAGTTGAAATTAAACTAATTACTAACTAGTAATCCAACCAAATTATTTTCGACCAATCGCGTTTGAGTATGGCAATCCATGTGATCCAAGATGGACCAATGGGAGCCAAGAAAAGAAAAACTAGTTTGATTAACTAATCTAGGAAAAGAATAATAAGTTACACTAACTAAAAAGTTAACTTAAACAAAATGAACCAACCAAAACTAAGAAAACCTAACTAGCTATCCAAGTGAACTCTTTTCGACCAATCGTAGCAAAGATGATGTAATATCCCAAATATTTACAAGGTTTGTAAATAAGATTTTTAAATATTAATTAAAGGTTATGGTTTAAAACCTAAAATTTGAGAAGTAATATGTGTAGAAAATGGGTAAACATTTTTTTTTAATGATTTAATTGCTAGAAATTAAATGTGAGGATATTGTAATGATGCATGTAGAGAATTTATTAAGGAAATAAATTCAATTGAGAAGTGAAGGTGGTTATATTAAATTATACATACCTGAAGTGCGTTTGTTAGACAAATAAGAAGATGAGTAAATTAATACTCAATTAAAACTAATAAATTAATTAGTTTAAATATGATGTAAGAAGAAAAGTCATGAAATATAATTAAATAGGTTAATTATATTAGTTATGAGTTAAAGTTATAGAAATGCTAGAATGATTGCCTAAGATGGCAATAATGAGAAGTAATTAATTAAGTAATTAACTTAATTATAGAATTGTTGTATAGAGTCCAATAATGGATTAAGACAAGCAAATATTAATTGTTGTAAGTCTTGTTGATAATTATAAAGAGGTAATTAATATAAGTCCAATTAAATTATGTTGGCAAGTAGTGTGGTAGTCCAATTAAATTAATTATCAATCCCAAGTTATAAATGATATGTGAATTGTGTTGGGTAGCCCAAGTAATTAAATAAGAGAGCCCAAAGCAAAGTAAATTATGTAGACCAAACACTTAAAAGTCCAATGTTGGTCAAAGTGTTGAGAAATATTGTTAAGTGTAGAGAATTAACTAATGTAAGGTTAATTGAACAACCCTAGTTGGTAGACAAGAGAGAGAATTAACCAAACATTGTTAAATGCTAGGTGAGTGAATTTGATGATGAGAATTAACTATGAATGAGTTACTTGAGTAACCCTAGGTAGTAAATAAATTAAAGATTTAACCATGCATGGGTTAGTTGTAGGAAGAATATTATAGATACAATTATGTATGTATATAATTCACCAAGGTAGAATTGGTATGTAATCATGAGTTGGATGTTGTAGAGAATTAACCACATTGTGGTTAATTGTTGGGAGATGTATAAATATATAAATATATATATATATATATAAGATGAGCTTTAACCAATGTTGGGGTTTTAAGCAACCAAGGTTAAGTATAGTACTTTAACTATAGTTCTTATGGGAGTTAGAGAGTTAACCACATGTAGGTTAAGTGTTGGTGATTGTTGCTTATTTTACACTTCACCATTTATGTTGCTTGTAGTCAAGTTGATGGATGACATTTTAAATGTCAAAAATACAAGTATTGTGCATGTATAAGTGAATATATATACATATATTGGTGTGTATATATATATATATATATATATATATATATATATATATATATATATATATATATATATATATATAGATGCTTATATAATTATATAGGATATAAGAATAAAACCTTAACCAATGCTAGAGTTAAGTGTTAGTAAATATATAAATATATTGGATATATATGTATACTTGATTGTAGAGAATTAACCTTACTTGAGTTATTTGGTGGAAGATGTGTGTATGTTTAATTGATGAGCTTGAACCATGGTTGATAGTTAAGTTAACATAGGTTACAAGAGCAAGAGTCTTAACCACACTTTAGTTAAGTGTTGGAGAAATGTTGCTTTTGTTTTACTCAATTGATAACTTGTAAGCAAACTTGATGGAGGTCAATCAACATGTCAATCCAAGAGTTAATCAATCAAATAGTAATCCTAAATTAGTCTCTAATTTAACTAATGTTAGTTGATTAATAAGAGTTAATGGTGATTAAGGGTGTGCTATAAATATAGCGCTACACACATTGGCTATGTTTGTTAGCCATTTGTCTAGAATTTCTAGAGAGAAAAGAGAGCTCTTGGAGAGAAAAACAAGTAAACACTTGTGAGTTGAAGGAAAGTGCTAGAGAAGGAGCTTGGTGGATGTCACATAGCTTCATAACATACTTGGGAAGGAGAAGAAGAAGAGCACACAAGTCCATAAGGTTAAAAAGTACTCTAAACCTTCCTAAGTTCATTTTTGTAGTCTATATAAGTTTTAAACGGTTAAAATATAGTTTTAACCGATCAAATGTTATTTTGATGGTCTAGAAATCTTAAGCAATGTTATATTGGTAGAATCATGGTTTGATAGGTTTAAATCATGTATTGGTATGAGTAGTATGCTAATAAATGGAAGAAAATTCCATATTGTAATTACCAGTAAAACCCTAGATGGTTTGATCTCAAATTTTTTGGTAAAACGTTTTCAAAAAATATGATCGAACCATGAAATATTGTAAAACAAGTAGTTAGGAAGACAACAACATTAAGTTAGTGTCATTTGGATGTGTAGAGTTTATTTTATTCAAGTTTGAACAATTAAAACCAAGGATTTGTGATTTTAGTTTTCACTTTGTCCTTGTGCGTAGTTTTTAGTCTAGTTTCATTTGGAATTTGGATTTGTGATCTAAATAGAAATTGTAGAGGGGGAAATTCTAATGAGAATGGACTCAAGAAGCACCCCAAAATATTTTAAAATGAAGACGTTATGGCTGTCGGAGCGTCGAGCAGTCAAAAAAATAGACTTCCAGACAGAATGTCCTGATGAACCTGCGTTAGGACTGACGCAGCTGTGCCAGAACATGCTGCCAACCAATTTTGGGCAGTCCGGGTTGGGTCCGTCCGGATTGAGTTTTCTTTGAAAAATTAAGTTGAAATAAGTGTAAAATGAATGTGTTTGATTATTAAACCAATATATATGAAATCCATTAATGATTAATTTGTAGCTAAATATTTAAAATAAAGACTAAAGTTAACACAATTAAAAAGTTAACTATTGGTATTATTTGATGTGTATTTAAAATATTATTAAATGATAAATAATATTAGTATATGATTAAAAAGTTATTAAATGATGAATAACATTAGTAAATGATTAAAATATTATTAAATGATAAATAATATTAGTAAGAGATTATAATATTATTAAATGGTTAATAATATTAATATGTGATTAAAATATTATTAAATGGTTAATAATATTAATAAGTGATTAAAATATTATTAAATGATTAATAATATTAGTAAGAGATTAAAATATTATTAAATGGTTAATAGTATTAATAAGTGATTAAAATATTATTAAATGGTTAATAATATTAATATGAGATTAAAATATTATTAAATGGTTAATAATATTAATAATTGATTAAAATATTATTAAATGGTTAATAATATTAATAAGTAATTAAAATATTATTAAATTGTTAATAATATTAATAAATGATTAAAATATTATTAAATGATTAATAATATTAGTAAGAGATTAAAATATTATTAAATGGTTAATAATATTAATAAGTGATTAAAATATTATTAAATGATTAATAATATTTGAATGTAGTTATATATTATCAAAGGTAGATAATATTTTGAGATATTTGGTACGTTATTAAATGTCCAAATCATTAAGTTGTGTAATAGAAGAAAGTTTAATTGAATTAAACAAATGTAGATAGTCACTTTGTGACTAAATTAAACAACTTATTAAAAGTAAGTCGTTCGAAGTACGTGTAGTGAATGCGTAAGTTGGTTAAGCGTACCCAATATGTCCGAACTATATTTGGGCTAGGGTTTTTGTCCGGAACACAAGGGTTCGTGTGTCAGACATATTTAGAGTTAATGATTTGAAGTTAAGGTCTTAAGTTAAGACTAATTTATAGTCATTATAACTAATGATTGTGTCAATTTCCTATATAAATTGTAGGTTGAACGAAAGACGCAAATAAGAGTAAATGGTAGAAGCGAACCGGACAAGTTTTTTAGAACTTGCTCCTATGTGCAATAATATGTTATAATGTGATTTAAATTAATAGTATGAAGATGTATTAATGATGTTTGTGGTAGATGAATAGCATGTGGTATGACTACATGAAAACTATATACAAGAATGAAGCATGATTTGCTAAGTGCTAGTTGATAATTGTATGTGATGCATGAGAGGTATGAAGTATTATTAATAGCATGATGTAAGATTAAGATGCAATGCATGTGTATTATGTGAAGCATGTAATGTGTTATGTGTAACTGTTAAACTTGCTGAGCCGTCGTGCTCACTCTTGTTTAAAACCGATATTTTCAGATAGTGCAAGTTAGTTGAAGTTCTCGATAAAGATCAAGGAACAGGAAAACATATCACTTTCACTGAAGATCTAAATGTCTGTTGTAGATATCAGTCCGAATTAGATAGGTAAATGATTGTGTAGTATAATACTTAGTTGGTATGTAATATGAGTGTTAAATACTCAAATTGATTGTAATAGAATGTCGTATCAGGTATGATATTGAGACATACTAGGAATGTATAAAGATTTCGATTTTGGAATAGAAAGAGATGTTGTAAAGTTTTAAATAAATGATTATTTAGCAACTATAATATTGTTGTAAGTCATAAATGATAAGGAAAAGGTAGTACTAGTGTTGAATCGGATTTGAGGTTTGAAGGACCCGGATTCGGGGTCGTCACAGATGATGTCACCTTAGGAAGCATAAATATGGCTGGCCATTTGAGGGCGTTTTGGTCCAAAAAAAGTTAGATATTTTGTGGTTCCAAAGGGTGATGTGTCAAGGTACGAAAGTGTAATTAAAACTGAGACCTTAATGTGCACTTTTGAAAACTTCAAATGCCTATAAATATCAAGCTTCCATTCCTTACTTCCTAGTATTTCCTAGAGCATTTAATAAGTTATACACTTTATAGTTATAATCTGAGAGAAAAAAATATATTTCGAGTGATGAAGTTCCGCTATTTTGGAAGTAAAACAAGCACTATAAGAAGTATACTTTAGTGGTTATTTTGTTTACTTTTCTTCTTATACTTAGTTAAAATAAAATTTTACAAGAAGTTATAATGCTCAAATTATTTCAAATATATAGTAAAAAAATTCATTTTACAAACAGTTATAATGTCCGATTTTTTTCAATTATAAAGTAGAAAACATACTTTTATAAGCAGTTACTATGGCCAGGGGCGGATCCAGGAATTTTATCCAATAGGGGCGGATTTTAACTAATTTTTTCTTTAAAGTTAAATAAAGAAAACTTGAACTGATTATAATATTAACTAATCATATTACAACGCTATCCTCCTAGATCTCATAGCTAGAAAATGTTCTAATATAGCTTCATTATCAATAGTTTTAAATACATAATTTTCAATGTAAGGAACCAAACAATCACTCAACCATTTATCACCCATTTGGTTTCGGAGAGTGGTTTTAATAATATTCATCGCTGAAAATATCGTTTCCACCGTGGCAGTAGCAACTGGCAAAATCAAAGCCAATTTCAACAACAAATAAACCCGAGGATACAAATCATTCTTATTCTTCTTAACCAACTTTTGAGCAAGTTCATCAATCCCTTTCACATTAGAAAATTCAGAATCATTTTTCACATCCGTAATGTATGTTTCAAGTTCATCATCAATCCCCTAAAGATCTCTATCTTGAAATTCCAACGGGTAAAACTTTGCAAATTGAATCAACCGTTCCTTGTTAAATGTCGAGAAAAAATTATTTGGATCAAGACACGCCAAACATGAGAGCAACTCTATATTGACATTGTCAAATCGATCATTCAATTCTTGAAGTTGACTATCTATCACTGTATAGAGTAACTCAATTTGAAAGCGATGAAGATTGGTGACTTTTTCATCCCGACGTGATCTCCCTTGAACCAAAAAGATATCTTCCATGTCTCGAATATCCTATGCACATGACAAAATTCAGTAGTTTCTGCCAACAAACTCTCCAACCCGAATCTCTCATACTTTGTAACCGTTGCTTTGAGACAGTTACTAAAGCCATTGCATTTTAGAGATTTTGGTCTTTCTTTTGTAATGCTTGTGACAAAGTATTCGTGATTCCCGTTTTTTTTCCATTAAATGCATCAAGAATGCAAACTCAAAATCTTGCATGAAATGTAATAAAGTACCTGCTTCTGTATTTTTATCCCTCAATGCGTCATCTTCTATTATCTCAAGCACTTCAATTGTTTCAGAAAATAAGTTAATAATACTAAGAATTGTGTCATAATGTGAGCTCCACCGCGTGTCCCCGAGCCGCTTCAAGGTCGCTTCTTGATTCAACCCACACCCACTCTTGATTTCACCAGAAGCAACTCCTTGAATTATTTTTTCTATGTGCTTCACTCGAAGAACTTCTTTACGCTTGCAAGAAACTCCAACAACATTTGCCAAAATTGAAAGATAATCAAAGAATGACTTGAGCTTCTTATATTTTTTTAGCAACTACTACAAGTGTCAATTGAAGCTGATGAACGAAACAATGAACATAAGAAGCAGACTTATTCTCTAACAAAATCAAACTCTTGAGACCATTGAATTCTCCGCGCATGTTACTAGCTCCATCATATCCTTGCCCACGTAAATGTGACGTAAGACCCCGAATTTTATGAAATATAAAATTTAATTTTTTCTTCATATATATTTTCATGAAACAGTAAGTGGTTAAATTGATAAAGTTAAAAGTTAAGGATGTTATGTGTAAATCATATTATGTCGGACAATATTCGTTTGGTTGGAGAATATTCGTTCTGTCGGGGAATATTCGTACGACGGCGCCGTACGAACCAATCATTGGTGGACCCACAACGAATAATTGTCGGATATAGAAAATAACATAAACAATTTTTAAATGGTCAATGCTACTATCACTTTTAATTGTTAAAATATCCGGTGGTAAAAGAATAGTAATATACGGTATTACAAGTAATATACGGTATTGCATAATAGCACACGATATTGCACAGTAGCACACGATATTGCACAATAGCACACGACATTGCACAGTGTTTCGTATTATTAAACTGATAAAGTCGTTATCGTACAATATTTGACTTTATTGTCACATGCACAATAATTCATATTATTAAACTGATAATTGTCACAGTAACATATGCACAGTAATTCACATTATTGAATCAATAATTTTCATGACACGGTAACGTATTCTTTCTTTTACATACTTTCTGCATTATTGTTATCTCTATTATGGTGTTATTTAAACAGTTGTATTTCATTAATTAATTGACTTGATATCTAACTCAGAGAGTCAACTACATTGTATTTATAACAATTAGTCATAATAATGAATAAGTGTGAATTATTGTTGAATAATTGAATTGATAAAGTTATTTGTTTATAATATAAAGTTAGGTGATATAAAATGAATGGTATAGATTAAAGATAATACAGAATTTGAAATGGATGGTGTAGATTAAAAGATGATCTTTAAACGAATGGTTTAGATTAAGAAAATCTTAAAAGATGAAATGAATGGTATAAATTAAAGATAATATAGAATTTGAAATGGATGGTGTAGATTAAAAGATGATCTTTAAATGAATGATTTAGATTAAAGAAATCTTAAAAGATGAAATGAATGGTATGGATTAAACATTATCTTGAAATGAACGGTTTGGATTAAATTAGGAAATCTTGGTTATGATAAGATTTTTGGCTATAAATAGAGGCCTTAACTTAAGAATTTTTCATAAACTTCCTTACTTGTTCTTTCTTTCACTCTCTAAATACTTCTTGTGTAAGTTCTCTCTAAGTGTGCTTAAATCATTTTGAGTATTTATGAAGATCTATAAGTGTACGTGTACTGTTCAAGTTAATCAACCTCATTTAAATTAATATTCAGTCACGTGTTAAGGTAAGGGATTATCATTATTTGATTCTCGAAAATAATATCGTTTCTTTCTTACTCATAAGATGTGCCATTTATTTTCATGTATTAATTTGTGGGAATAACTTTACTGTGCGGATTACCGCCTGTTGGTGAATAATCTTTCGTATTCATTCCTTATTAATCTCTGAGAATAACCTTACTGCGCGGATTACCACCTGTTTGGTGAATAACTCTTCGTATTCATTTTTTATTAAATTGTGGGAATAACCTTACGGCGCGGAATATCGCCTGTTGGTGAATAACCTTTCGTATTCATTCCTTATTAATCTCTGAGAATAACCTGACTATGCGGATTACCGCATGTTTGGTGAATTACTCTTTGTATTCATTTCTTATTTGTCTCTTGTGGAAATAATTTGTTTACACGAATTATCACATGACACTTTTATTGCATATTCGTTTGTAATATCATTTTCTTTCATATTCGTAAGTGATATTATTTTCCTTTACACTCATAAGGGATACCATCTTTTTCATCTTCCATTATTCAAACTTACCATGGTAAGGGATATTAATTTCTTTCACCTTTTGTTAATCAAACCTGCTACGGTAAGTGATATTATTTTCTTTCATACACCTAAATCGAAACTTATTATGGAACTATTGCTTCTATAATTCCTGAAAATATTATATGTTGCATAATAGTTGCACTTCATCATTTTAATTGAACCATCCTATTTACGTGAACATTTCTATTGAACTGTAACCGTTATTCTGAATTGTGGATCTTGAATATCATTTTTGAATTTCACTCCACATCATGTTGACAATTTGGACATTATTTGAATCTGCACAAAGTAAACTTCTGATACTTATTGTTTATCTTGTTTCTTCTCTTCATCATGTATATCATTCTAATAATCCAAAATCAAGTTGTTGTGAATATCTGTGACCGGGGGCATAGATGCGATATAATTGTTGAACAGATGATAGGTTAAAGGCGATATAATAGGTTAAAGGCGATACATCTGTTCGGTGTCTTTTATGGCACGTGGTGAATGTTCTCTTTGGCCCGTAGTGCAAAGATGAACTGTTGTTTGGTATGATTATGACCAAATGCTGAATATGGTATAATCATGACCGTTGGTGTTATATTGAATGTCTTTGGCCCGTAGTGCAAAGATGAACTGTTGATCTGCATGATTATGACTAGGAACTGTGAATTTGTATTATCTTGACTAATGGTATTTCAGATGATAAAAGTTGATGATGTTTTTCCTAAAAAGAGAACCGAGTGGACATTATAGTTTGCATTATTCTTCTAGTAGATTGCTCATTCCGCTGCTATTATTAATCTAAACGTTGTTCAAGAATTTAACTGCAGTTTTTGATATAAACCTTGTAGTTTATTGTATTCTATCAATAACTCAACTGTTGAAGGCTAACGATAACTTATTTGTCATTATCTTAGTCATGATATTCTTTACTGGACTATTTGAGATCACCCTTTCTTTTGTTCCATTACTTTTCAACAGGAGATGAGAACGTATCTGGGTCTAGCCGGGGAATGGAGTGAGAGTCCGAGGGATAACTATCATAGTCTTCACGTATTTTAAAATAGTGTGATAATAATAGTGAAGACTTAGTTGTGTATTATTATACACTGTATTGTTGAATGTTGTTTTACCTTGTAATAATTTCGTTGTAGTCTTTTGACAATCAAGTTTGGGCTTTGTGGGCCCAGATTTAGGGGTGTCACATGTGATATGAGGACCCGAATTTTTGGGATTTCTTTAATAATATTAAATAAGCAATTATTTAACAAAAAATATCACGGTTGTTTAAATTATTTATGATTGATATATTTTATGTGATTTAAAGTGTGTGATGAGATTTAATTGGTAAATTAAATCTGTACGGAGATGGTGATAATTATGTTGAATCAACATAATTGAAAAATAAATAAATTGTTTAAAAATAATTTATGAAGAATAATATAAATTTTATGTAATTGTACAATTAAATTGTTGATATTTAAAATAGTTGTGGAGGTGCATAGATTGTTATTTAAATGGTGTTACGTGGTAATGTGAGGTATATATATATATATATATGCATGTTCAATTGTTATATTGAAAAATTTTATTGAGTATAGAGATAAATGGATTAATAATTAAATTAATCCAAAATTTTAATGAAAAAGTGTGTGATGGGATTTAATTGGTAAATTAAATCTGTACGGAGATGGTGATAATTATGTTGAATCAACATAATTGAAAAATAAATAAATTGTTTAAAAATAATTTATGAAGAATAATATAAATTTTATGTAATTGTACAATTAAATTGTTGATATTTAAAATAGTTGTGGAGGTGCATAAATTGTTATTTAAATGGTGTTACGTGGTAATGTGAGGTATATATATATATATATATATATATATATATATATATGCATGTTCAATTGTTATATTGAAAAATTTTATTGAGTATAGAGATAAATGGATTAATAATTAAATTAATCCAAAATTTTAATGAAAAAGTGTGTGATGAGATTTAATTGGTAAATTAAATCTGTACGGAGATGGTGATAATTATGTTGAATCAACATAATTGAAAAATAAATAAATTGTTTAAAAATAATTTATGAAGAATAAGAGAAATTTTATTTAATTGTACAATTAAATTGTTGATATTTAAAATAGTTGTGGAGGTGCATAAATTGTTATTTAAATGGTGTTACGTGGTAATGTGAGGTATATGAATTAGATATGTATATATATATATATATATATATATATATATATATATATATATATATATATATATATATATATATATATAATTATGTCGAAACAACATAATTGAAAAATAAATAAATTATTTAAAAATAATTTATGAAGAATGAGAGAAATTTTATGTAATTGTACAATTAAATTGTTGATATTTAAAATAGTTATGGAGGTGCATAATTTGTTATTTAAATGGTGTTTACGTGGTAATGTGAGGTATATGAATTAGATGTGTTATATTGATAAATTTTATTGATTATGGAGATAAATGGATTAATAATTAAATTAATCCAAAATTTTAATGAAAAGCTAATGAGGGAATTAGTACAATTGAAATTATTGATTATATAATTAATCAATAATTATGATGAAAGTTTAGAAATTTTAAGAGGAGAAAGTAATTATATAAATTATATAATAATAAAATATGTAATTTATATAAGAAAATTTAAGTAAAATATTAATGAAATAATAATTATATAAATTATATAAGAATAATTATATAATTTATATAAGGGGATTCAATTAATCGAGCACTCCATAGTTAACTTCCTGATTTCCAGATGTCATACTTAACTGTGGTCACAAAATAAATGTTAATTTAAACAAACTGACTCATTACTTCCCGTCTCTACATTCAAATCGACTCGTTAAATAACAAAATTTAATTTAGGTGAGACATACTAGTGACCGATTCTATTCGTCTCTCCCCTCCTAGTTCTAACCCCAGATCTCCATTAAAAACATATCCCTAAGCTCTGATGCCAACTGTGACGACCCCAAATTTGGGCCCACACAGCCCAAACTTGAGTTGTCAAAAGACTACAACAAAATTATTACAAAGTAGTACAACGTTCAACAATACAGTGTATACACAACTAAGTCTTCACTATTATTGCCACACTATTTTACAGCACGTGAAGACTACGATAGTTATCCCTCGGACTCTCATTCCATCCCCGGGCTAGATCCAGCTACGTTCACATCTGTGCCCCCGGCCACAGATATTCACAACAACTTGATTCTTCATGATTAGTACAAATAACAGTGATACAAATGATGAACAGAAGAAACAAGATAAACAATAAGTATCGAAAGTTTACTTTGTGCAGATTCAAATAATGTCCAAATTGTCAACATGATATGTAGTGAAATTCAAAAATGATATTCAAGAGTCACAGTTCAGAATAACGGTTACAGTTTAATAGAAATGTTTAGAAAAATAGAAAGGTTCAATTGAAATGATATTAGATGAAGCACAAACTATTAAGGAATATATAATCATTTCAGAAAATTTTACCAAATAGTACTTACCGTAGTAAGTTAAGAGTATAAAAGAAATAATATCCCTTACTATAGAAAGTTTGGATAATGGAAGATGAAAAAGATGGTATCCCTTATGAGTACTGTGACGACCCCGAATCCGGGTCCCCCGAACCTCGAACTCGGTTCAACACGAGTACAACCTTTTTCTTATTGTTCATGAATTACAACAATATTATAATTGCTAAATAATCATTTATTTACAATTTTACAACATCTCTTTCTATTCCAGAATCAAAATCTTTATACATTCCTAGTATGTCTCAATATCATACATGATACGACATTCTATTACAATCAATTTGAGTATTTAATACTCATATAACATACCAACTAAGTCTTATGCTACAGAATCATTTACCTGTCCAATTCGTACTGATATCTACAATAGATATTTAGATCTTCAATGGAAGTAATATATTTTCCTGTTCCTTGTTCTTTATCGAGAACTTCAGGTAACTAGTCTTATCTGAAAATGTTGGTTTAGGCAAGAGTGAGCACGACGGCTCAGCAAGTTCAACAGCTACACATAACACATTACATGCTTCACATAAAATTTACAATTTATACTAACATCATGTTTTTCATGCATTTCAGTTTATGACATACTGCTCATGCATATCATGCCTCGCATTTAATCTATGCTTCATGTCTAACCTCTATCATGACATATAGTTCAATGCAGAACAATTGTCTTAAATCAACTACCGCATATCAACAGTTCAAATCAACTTATTGCACAAAGGCACATTAAAACATCTTTGCACATAACCACGTATGAGCACATCTCAGTTTAATAACAAACTTATAATTCATGCACATAATACAACACGTTCTGAAAAACTTGCCTGGACTTGTATAACCAGCTTACGTTAATCTTTCACGTTCCTTGCACCACCTACACGGTATGTGAGATCAACGGTGCACAATATCAGTCAAAGTTTGACTCAATACTAAATCTTATTTTAAAGATATTTATTTCTTCTTATCATCCCCTTTATTTAATAAGGTTAATTTCATATTTTAGTCTCTCTTTGAATTGACTCAGTGTTTCATATTCAACACCATAAATCTTTTGTTCGAAACTATGCAATTCTGACATTTATTAATGTCACTGCATTAAAACTTGGACCCTATATTTATTTAGGTCGATTCACCAATTAATCACTAATGGACCATACCCTTGGTTTAACTTAATCACATCATTTATCTCGATACCTATCATAATATTACCCACCTTGGATAATATTTTAAATTTTACTATCAATTAGTAATAACTTATAATGTTATTTAATTGTTAAATAACACTTTAAATAATCATTACTATTATTAATTTATTTTTAATAATAGTTTACCTTAATCATTATTATTAATCTTTTAATAATAATTTAATTGCTTGCTAATATTATTACCCTTTAATAATATTTTAATTGACTTCTCATTATTATCAATCATTTTAATAATAATTTAATTGTTCATCAATATTATCAATTATTTAATAATATTTGAAATCCTCACGTATCATTAGTAATTATTTAATAACGATTCAACCCTTAACTATTATTACCCAATAGTTAATTACTTGTTAAACAATATTATTAATTCTTTAATAATATTCTAAATCTTTATTTATCATTATTATTTATTTAATAATGATTTAACTCTTAACTATTATTATTTAATAGTTAATTAAATGCTAAATAATATTATTAATCCTTTAATAATATTTTAAATTAATTACATATCATTATTAATTATTGAATAATGATTTAATTCTTAACTATTATCATTTAATAGTTAGTCAATAATATTATCAATATATTTTAATTACTTAATAATCTTCTTTCGATTAAGTAATAATTTATTCCACTTAATTACCATTTAATTATTATTCAATATGAATTAAATAATAATTAATTAACTAATTATCCAAACTCATTATTTAATATTAATTAATTAATAATTAATTAATTAATTAACTTTACTTATTATTTAATATTAATTAAATAATAAATAATTAGTTTATTAACCTTTATTATCCTTTAATTATTATTTAATATTAATTAAATAATAATTAATTACTTAATTAACCTTACTTATTATTTAATATTAATTAAATAATAAATAATTAGCTTTATAACTTTAATATTCTTTAATATTAATTTAAATAATAATTAATTATTTATTTAACTTTACTTATTATTTAAGTGCAATTAAATAATAAATAACTAACTTATTCATCTTAACATCCTTTAATTATTATTTAATATTCATTAAATCATAATTAATTAATTACATAACTTTATATATTATTTAATATTTATTAAATAATATTTAATTAGATTATTAGCCTATTTATACACTAATAAATAGCTAATATATAGTGAATCATTCCAATAATTTCAAATTTTATTTTATAACACTTAACTAGCATGCCAATAGGTCAAATATTATTTTTCTGAAATTAAAAATAATTTTCCCATACTTATTAGGAATTTAGTAAGCTAAATCCACCATTAATTCTAATAAATACCAAATTACAAAAACAATTGGATTTTAAATTTTGATAATTTTCTTTATAAAATTATAAGCATTTTCTCTTTTGGAACCAACCCAAGAACCGGCCTAAAAATGCCCGAACCGGCCCTACCTAGAAATCATGAAAAACCGAAAAAAACCGAACCGGCCGGTTTTTTTAAAAAAATAGGCAGATTACTTTCTGAATTTTCCAGACTTGGGGTCTCCGACGGGAACTTGAATAAAATGAAATCCACAAGTCTGATTGAGGCCTATTTGGTATCGATGGATTCGTAACTTCCCGAACCGGACTGTTGTGCACAGCCCTAAAACAATGGGGTGTTTTGGTAGAAAATCCATATCTTGCTCATTTTAAATCGGATTTTAGTCATTCAACTTGGAGAATCTTCATATTTCATGGATCTATCACCCAAAATTGACGGATCATAAATCCGACTTACGGATTGTGAACAGTAATTCCGTGAAGGGGCTGCTACGTATTAGATTAATTTGTTTTCGTCGGTAAAAATTTATTCAACGAGTTTGATGAAATTTTTCATCACAAACACATATAAAAACCCATGTTAAACCCATCAAACTATGAATATACATATATTACATAGCTAAAGACTTCTAGAACATCAAAACGTGTTTTGATCGGTTAAAAATACATTTTAACCGTTCAAATCATATCTAAACTATAAAAATGAACTAAAGAAGGTTTAAAACACTTTTTAACCTTTTATACATGGATGCTCTCCTTCCTCTTGACTTGATCTTGGATTGTGACTCTCTCTTGTCCATTCTCTAGCAAATTTGCTTGGTGGATCATCAATCTCATAAGAGTAACTCTCTATATCTCTCAAGAAGCTCTCCATTTTTCTCTCTAGAAAATGCTACAAATGACTAACCAACCTCACCAATAAATGGAACACTTCTATTTATAGCACAATGTTAATCCTTCATTAACCTCCTAATCAACTAGTGTTGGTGAAATTAGGAGCTTAAACTAGATTACTATTACATGGAATGACTACCATGAATGACCATTGGTGTGACATCCATCAAGGTTGCTTGTAAGCAACTTTTGGAGTGTAATTGAAGCCATAGGAAGTCCACACTCAACATTTCCATGTGGGCCCCCCTCAAAATTTGGCTTTTGCAATTTATTACACCAATTTGGCTTTATTTTTATGTCCTATATCATTATATAAGTATCCATATATATATACACCAATATATGTATACATATTCACCTATACTTGTACATTGGGCTCCACTTTGGATCTTAGAATTAAATTATATTGAGCTCATTTATTTAATTTGGTTGGACTCAATTTAATTGTTACATTGGGCTAACATTAAATACCCTATGTTACATTTAATTAAAACAAGCATTGGGCTTGGTTAATTATTACATAAATCAATGTTCAAATTAAATTATATGGACTACTAGGTTAATTAATTTAACTTAGTTTAATACATCAATTGGACTTATAATAACTTACTTTTAATTATCCTACCACATTGGGTTACATAATTAACTCACTCATAGTTAATTCTCAACACTACATTCTTTCCTCTATCAATTAACCAATGTTTGGTTAATTCTCTCTCTTGTCTACCAACTAGGGTTATTCAATTAACCATACATTAGTTAATTCTCTACACTCAATCAATACTTGAAAAATATTCTCCCAACACATTGACCATCATTTGACTTTAATGTGTTTGGGCTACATGGATTACTTTGTATTGGGCTCTCTTATTTAATTACTTGGGCTACCCAACACAACTCACATATCATATATAACTTGAGCTTGGTAATTAATTTAATTGGACTTCCACACCATGATATACCATACTTTCTAATATTATTTAATTGGACTTATATTAATTACCTCTTGGACTATATCATAACTTAACATTTGGGCTTATTATTTAATTACCCACCTTCATGCAAGTATTCCCATATTGGGCTTGTATTAAATCCATTAATGGACTCTATATGACAACTAAATAATTAAGTTAATTACTTAATTAATTATCTTCTTAATATTGTCATTCTAGGCAATATTCCACTTCTCTACTTGCTAATCTTAGCTTTAATTCATGACTCATATAATTAACTCAATTAATTATATTACATGACTTTCCTTCTTAATCCATACTTAAACTAATTAATTTATTAGTTTTATTGAGTATCTAATTTGCTCATCTTCTTGTTTGGCTAACCAACACAACTCTAGGAATATATAACTATGTATATATATCCTTATAATCATCTTCACTTCTCAAATGAATTTATTTCCTTAATAAATTCTCTATATGCATCATTACAATATTCTCACATTTAATTTCTAGCAAATAAATTATGTTAAAAAAAATGTTTACCCAAATTCTACACATCTCACTTCTCAAACTCTCGGTTTTAAACCATAACCTTTAATTGATTATTTAAAATCTTAATTACAAATCTTGTAAATATCTGAGATATTACAAGTACAAAAGAAAAAAATATCACTTACGAATATGAAAGAAAATGATATTACAAACGAATATAGAATAAAAGTGTCATGTGATAATTCGTGTACACAAATTATTTTCACAAGAGACAAATAAGAAATTTACAAAGGGTTATTCACTAACAGGCGGTAATCCGCGCAGTAAGGTTATTCCCACAATTTAATAAAATTTGAATACGAAGAGTTATTCACCAAACATACGATAATCTGCGCAGTAAGGTTATTCTCAGAGATTAATAAGGAATGAATATGAAAGATTATTCACCAACAGGCGATAATCCGTGCCGTAAGGTTATTCCCACAATTTAATACATGGAAATAAATGACACATCTTATGAGTAAGAAAGAAACGATATTATTTTCGAGAATCAAAAAATGATAATTCCTTACCGTAGAAAGTTTAAGAGTATGAAAGAAAATGACATCCCTTACAAGTAAGAAAATAATACCATTTATGATGATGAAAAGAATGATACCCCTTACCTTAACACGTGACTGGATATTGATTTAAATGAGGTTGATCAACATATATATTTATAATATAATTAGTAATTACCACATATAAATTTCAAAGTGTATGATAACTCGTATAATATGAATTATTAAAATTATATATATTTAACATAATTTTTGTAGTATAATATAACAACTTTAAAAATAATATTCCAAAATAAATATTCAAAGAAAGCTTTTAAAAATGAATCTTCTTAAAGAAGAGTCTTCTAAAGGAAGATTTGTGAATACCGTGAAAAATAGAAATTTATGAAATTACTACTCTTTAATAAAAGACTTACTTGAAAAATTCTTGCACTCCTTCTGGTTTAGAAACACTTAAAATAACATTACTATTCTCAGAGAAAACTCATAAAATACATATAGAAAAACTTTATATTTTAGGTGTGATTTTTCTATTCAGCTGAGCAAGCTATTTATAGGAGAAAAGAAGTTACTATGCATGGTAGGTGGCTGACGTACTGCACGCCAGCTGAAAATTTTCAGCAAAGGCAGCAGCAGCCGCTGCCTTTTTCTTCTCCAACAACCAAACTCATTTTTCACATTTCATGTGGACCCTACAGTTGGTCCACGTACTATTCACGTTACTATTCATATAAAATAATAATTAATTGATTTATTTATTTATTTTTTATTTTATTTTTCTTCCTGTGGGTCCTGCATATAAAATAAAATAATGCTACAACAATAATTCAACAATAATGTATTAAACACATTACAGATTATTATTAATTTAATAATATAAATTACTGTGTATTTGCTATTGTGACAATTATTTGGTTCAATAATTTTTAAATGCAGTGCACCAACAATTATTGACTCAATGATATGAAATACAGTATTATGACAATTATTGAATCAATAATGCAAAATACTATATAACAACAATTATTGATGAATACTGTGCAATGACCACGTTATCAGATCAATAATATGAGATACTGTGCAATATCGTGTGCTACTGTAAAATACCATGAATTATCGAATGTTACTATTCTTTTATCAACGATATTTTAATAGTTAACATCGTTGACTATTTTTATTTTAAAAGGTTACTTCTGTCATTTTTTATATCTGACAAATATTTCATTGTGGGGTCCACCAATGATTAGTTATTTCGGCGCCGTCGTACGATCGAATATTCCCCGACAAAACGAATATTCTCCGACCAAACGAATATTGTCCGACATAATAAAATTTGCACATAACATCCTTAACTTCTAACTTTGCCAATTTAACCACTTACTGTTTTGGAGAAAATATATACGAAGAAAAATTAAATTTGTATTTCATAAAATTTGGGGTCTTACAACCTCCCCTCCTCATGAAATTTCGTCATCGAAATTGACGTACCTAGCATATCGAAGAGATATGGATACTTAGATTTCATCTCATATTCTAGCTCCCAAGTCATTTCCTCAGTATCTTGGTTCCTCCATAAAACCTTGACTAGCGGTATAACCTTTGAGCGTAGGATCTGCTCCTTCTTGTCTAAGATCTTGACAGGTTCCTCCTCGTACATTAAATCCTCTGCTATAACGTCTGGTTTTAACTCAATGACGTGATTTGGGTCCTTCACATATTTACGTAAAATATATATGTGAAAAACGTTATGGATGCGAGACATACTTGGTGGTAGAGCTAGTCTGTAGGCTACGGTTCCTACTCGATCGAGGATTTCAAATGGGCCAATAAATCGAGAGTTGAGCTTTCCTCTGTTTTCGAATCTCGTAACTCCTTTCCATGGAGAAACACGTAAGAATACATGATCTCCGACGTTGAATCTCTCATCTCTCCGATGAAGATCAGCATAACTCTTTTGTCGTTCTTGCGCAGTCTGTATTCGTTGTCGGATCATTTGGATCTTTTCGGTCGTCAAGATTACCAACTCGAGTCCCAACAATTTTGCTTCTCCTATCTTATTCCAACATACTGGAGAGCGACACTTCCTTCCATACAAAGCCTCGAATGGAGCTATATCTATACTTGCTTGGTAACTGTTGTTGTAGGAAAATTCAACCAATGGTAAGTACTTATCCCAACTTCCTTTGAAGTCTAGTATGCAAAGTCTCAAAAGATCTTCGAGGGTCTGGATCATCCTTACCGATTGTCCGTCCATTTGAGGATGGTATGCAGAACTAAAACGTAGTTCAGTGCCCATAGCTTTTTGTAGCCTGATCCAAAAGCGTGAAGTGAATCTAGGATCTCGATCAGAAACTATGGAAACTGGCATGCCATGCAATCTCACAATCTCATTTATGTACATACCGGCAAGACGTTCAAGTAAAAAGTTTTCTCGTATTGGCAATAAATGAGCGGATTTGGTCAATCTATCTATGATCACCCAAATTGCATCTAAGCCTTGAGAAACTTTGGGAAGACCTGTCACAAAGTCCATATTGATGTGTTCCCACTTCCATTCGGGAACCTCAAGTGGTTGTAATGGACCCTTAGGCACTTGATGCTCTGCCTTGACACGTTGACAAGTTAGGCACCTTAAGACAAACGCTGCAATCTCCCTTTTCATATTATTCCACTAGAATGTATGTCGAAGGTCACGATACATCTTGGTACTTCCAGGGTGGATTGCAAACAGCGTGTTGTGTGCCTCCATCATGATTTTATGCTTCAATTCAGGATCGTTAGGAACACAGAGTCGAGAGTTAACTCGAAGTATTCCTTTCTCGTCGATTCTTATCTCAGGAATAGCACCTTTTTGTACTTTCTTCATCATATTCATCAGCTCCGGATCAGTAGCTTGAGCAGCTTTAATTTTATCGATTAAAGCTGGTTCTACTCGTACGTGCGCAATCTTTAAGTGGATCATTGGTGTTTTTAGCTCCATCTCCATCTTTTGCAAGTCATACAAAATACGCTTTTGTGTTGTCAGCAGTGCACTTGTACTCGCATAAGATCTTCTGCTCAAAGCGTCAGCTACAACGTTTGCCTTTCTCGGGTGATACTGGATTGTGTGGTCGTAATCCTTCAATAGCTCAAGCCAACGTCGTTGTCGCATGTTGAGTTCCTTCTGGGTGAAGAAATACTTGAGACTTTTATTATCCGTATAGATATCCACTTTTTCTCCGTACAAGTAGTGTCTCCGAATCTTCAACGCGAAAATGACTGCTGCTAACTCTAGATCATGAGTAGTATAATTTTTCTCATAATCTTTGAGTTGTCGAGAGGCATAGGCTATAACCTTTCCATGTTGCATAAGAACGCAACCTAGACCTTTTCTAGAAGCATCGCTGTAGATAACAAATTCTCCCGATCCTAATGGTATGGTCAGAATATGATCTGAAACAAATCTCCTCTTGAGTTCTTGAAAACTTTTCTCGCATTCCTCGCTCCATACGAATTTTGTACTTTTTCGAGTCAGCTGAGTTAATGGAGTGGCGATTCGAGAAAATCCTTCTACGAATCTCCGATAATAACCAGCTAAGCCCAGAAAACTTCGGACTTCGATTACTGTCTTGGGTTGTTCCCAATTTAGTATCATTTCGATCTTCGTAGGATCAACTGATATTCTCTGACTAGAAATCACATGCCCAAGAAACGTGACTTCCTCAAGCCAGAACTCAGATTTCTTCAACTTGGCATATAATTTGTTCTCACAGAGCTTTCAGAGTATAAATCTCAAGTGTGTTCATGATCCTCACGACTCTTGGAGTATATGAGGATGTCATCAATAAAGACAACCACAAAATGATTCAAATATTCTTTGAATATTCGGTTCATCATGTCCATGAAAGCTGCAGGAGCATTGGTTAGTCCAAAAGGCATGACTAAGAACTCATAATGCCCATAACGAGTTCTGAAAGCAGTCTTTGGAATGTCCTCAACTTTAACCTTTAACTGATGATATCCAGAACGGAGATTAATCTTTGAGAAATGTTGAGCACCTTGTAATTGATCAAACATGTCATCAATCCGAGGTAACGGGTACTTGTTTTTTATGGTGACATGGTTCAATTCTCGGTAGTCAATGTACAATCTCATACTCCCGTCTTTCTTCTTCACAAATAGAACAGGAGCACCCTAAGGTGATGCACTCAGACGAATGAAACCGGTATCTAAAAATTCCTGTAGTTGGACGTTTAACTCTTGAAGTTCAATGGGAGTCATTCGGTATGGAGCTTTGGAAATGGGCTTGGTACCGGGTTCAAGATCAATACAAAATTCAATTTCATGGTTTGGGGGTAAGCCAGGAAGTTCCTCAGGAAAAATGTCAGGAAACTCATTAACAATGGGAATATCATTCAAGTTTGACGCGTTTTTGTTCAAATCAGTGACATGAGCTAAAAAGGCTTGACATCCGTTTTTCAATAAACGAATGGCTTTATGGCTAGAAATAACAGTTATAGATTTCAATGGTTTAGTTGCTTGAATTTGCATGACAGGTTGATTAGGAATATGAAAACTAATAATCTTATGAAAACAATCAATTTTATCATGATGGGTAATCAACCAATCAATTCCTAAAATCACATCAAATTCATGCATCTCCAAAGAAATAAGGTCAACAGGTAATGTGAGGTTGTTGATTTGAACTAGGCAAGATTTATAAACAGTAGATGTGATAGATATTTCTCCCAATGAGGTTTCAACTGATAAGACAATGTCTAAGTTTTCAATAGTCAAATTTAAACGTTTAGTACATATAGGTGAGATAAAAGAATGGATAGAGCAAGTATCCAACATGGCATAAACTTCACAAGAATTTATGAATAGCTTACCGGTTATCACCTCATTCGGTTTCTTGACTGTTATCATCAAATCGAATCCCGAATACTTCATTTGGATCTTCACGTATTTCAACTATGGGAATACCACTGAATAATTTTCTAGCAAACTGTTTCTCGGGTTCATCAACTTCATCAGTAGTAACGTACCAATGATTTCCATTAAAATAGTATTTTCGATAGACTGCAGTTTCCACGATAGTGACTAACTTAACCTGAATTTGTCTAAATTGCAACGCCCAAAAGTATAGGAACATCATTTTTAAATAATCTTGAAAATCATAGCTGGAACACCATAAATCCCAAATATTGATATGAAAAGTCCATATATTCTGATCCTTTGTTATAGAGCATAACCAGGTGATATGACTCTCCCAATTAGTGAGTAGATTAAAGACAATAATTTTCGCAACTTCATTACATCATTTAATTGCTTCTAAGAATGGATCTGGAACCAATATAGTAGAGCTTTCACCTTCATCCTTTTTGGATAGAACACGAATAAATTTTGCCTTAGGCAAAAGATTCAACTCTGAGTTTATAGAAGAATTGTTTGTCGCCTTTTGATTCTCAGCTACATTGACTTCGAGCACTCCATTGTTAACTTCCTGATTTTTAGATGTCATACTTAACTGTGGTCACAAAATAAATGTTAGTTTAAACAAACTGACTCATCACTTCCTGTCCCTACATTTAAATCGACTCGTTAGAGAACAAAATCTAATTTAGGTGGGACATACTAGTGACCGATTCTATTCGTCTCTCCCCTCCTAGTTCTAACCCCAGATCTCCATTAAAGATCATATCCCTAAACTCTGATGCCAACTGTGACAACCCCAAATCTGGGCCCACACAGCCCAAACTTGAGTTGTCAAAAGACTACAACAAAATTATTACAAAGTAGTATAACGTTCAACAATATAGTGTATAATAATACACAACTAAGTCTTCACTATTATTGCCACACTATTTTACAACACGTGAAGACTACGATAGTTATCCTTCAGACTCTCACTCTATTCCCTAGCTAGACCCAGCTACGTTCTCATCTCCTGTTGAAAAACAATGGAACAAAAGAAAGGGTGAGCTCAAATAGCCCAGTAAAGAATATCATGACTAAGATAATGACAAATAAATTATCGTTAGCCTTCAACAGTTGAGTTCTTGATAGAATACAACAGACTACAAAGTTTATATCAAAAACTGCAGTTAAATTCTTGAATAACGTTCAGATTAATAATAATAGTGGAATGAGCAATCTATTAGAAGAATAATGTAGACTATAATGTCCACTCGCTTCTCTTTTTAGGAAAAACATCATCAACTTTTATCATCTGAAACACCACTGACCATGATAATACAAACTCACAGTTCCTGGTTATAATCATGCAAATCAACAGTTCATCTTTGCACTACGGGCCAAAGATATTCAATATAACACCAACGATCATGATTATACCAGTATTTAGCCTTTGGTCATAATCATACCAAACAACAGTTAATCTTTGCACTACGGGCTAAAGAGAACTTTCACCACGTGTCATAAAAGACACCGAATAGATGTATTGCCTTTAACCTATTATATCGCCTTTAACCTATCATCTGTTCAACAATTATATCACATATGTGCCCCCGGCCACAGATATTCACAACAGCTTGATTCTTCATGATTAGTACAAATAACAGTGATAAAAATGATGAACAGAAGAAACAGGATAAACAATAAGTATCGAAAGTTTACTTTGTGCAGATTCAAATAATGTCCAAATTGTCAACATGATATGGAGTGAAATTCAATAATGATATTCAAGATCCACAGTTCAGAATAACGATTACAGTTTAATAGAAATGTTTAGAAAAATAGGAAGGTTCAATTGAAATGATATTAGATGAAGCACAAACTATTAAGGAACATATAATCATTTCAGAAAACTTTACCAAATAGTACTCACCGTAGTAAGTTAAGAGTATAAAAGAAATAATATCCCTTACTATAGTAAGTTTGGATAATGGAAAATGAAAAAGATGGTATCCCTTATGAGTACAAAGGAAAATAATATCACTTACGAATATGAAAGAAAATGATATTACAAACGAATATAGAATAAAAGTGTCATGTGATAATTCGTGTAGAAAAATTATTTCCACAAGAGACAAATAAGAAATTTACAAAGGGTTATTCACTAACAGACGGTAATCCGCGCAGTAAAGTTATTCCCACAATTTAATAAAATTTGAATACGAAGAGTTATTCACCAAACAGGCGGTAATCTGCGCAGTAAGGTTATTCTCAGAGATTAATAAGAAATGAATATGAAAGGTTATTCACCAACAGGCGGTAATCCACGCCGTAAGGTTATTCCCACAATTTAATACATGGAAATAAATGACACATCTTATGAGTAAGAAAGAAACGATATTATTTTCGAGAATCAAAGAATGATAATCCCTTACCGTAGTAAGTTTAAGAGTATGAAAGAAAATGACATCCCTTACAAGTAAGAAAATAATACCATTTATAATGATGAAAAGAATGATACCCCTTACCTTAACACGTGACTGGATATTGATTTAAATGAGGTTGATCAACCTATATATTTATAATATAATTAGTAATTACCACATATAAATTTCAAAGTGTATGATAACTCGTATAATATGAACTATCAAAATTATATATATTTAACATAATTTTTGTAGTATAATATAACAACTTTAAAATAGTTTTTAAAATAATATTCCAAAATAAATCTTCCAAAGAAAGCTTTTAAAAATGAATCTTCTTAAAGAAGAGTGTTCTAAAGGAAGATTTGTGAATACCGTGAAAAATAGGAATTTATAAAATTATTACTTTTTAATAAAATACTTATTTGAAAAATTCCTGTACTCCTTCTGGTTTAGAAACACTCAAAATAACCTTACTATTATCAGAGAAAACTCATAAAATACATATAGAAAAACTTTATGTTTTAGGTGTGATTTTTCTATTCAGCTGAGTAAGCTATTTATAGGAGAAGAAGTTACTATGCATGGTAGGTGGCTAGCGTGCTGCACGTCAGCTGAAAATTTTCAGCAAAGGCAGCAGCAGTCGCTACCTTTTTCTTCTCCAACAACCAAACTCATTTTTCACATTTCATGTGGGTTACCTTTGATTAATGTTTGCTTCATGTAATTGCTAATCTAAAATAGATATGATGCACGTGAGTTATATTGCTTTATTAGAAGCACAACACATGATGTATGACACACACAGAGCATGTTATGTTGTGTTATGTGCACATTGTTGAACTTGCTGAGCCCTAGTGCTCATTCTTGCATAATATAAATTTTGCAGGTAAAAAAAATAAAACTTCAGAAGTATTAAATCATGACTAGAGATTATGTGCAACATCAAGAAAAGTTGCAAATGTAATTGCTGTATATATTTTATTTGTATATAGAAACTGGATATGGTTAAATTAGTGGAATGAGTGGTTATAATTTATGAGTTATATATATGTCGAATTCTGATCAGATAAATGAGGTTTAGTTATATATTTTGATTATTCAAGAATATTTATCATGAAAGAAAAGAAAAAGTAAAGGTTGCAATCCAAGGACTATGATCGAGATGCTAAGTTTTTAAATACCAAAATATTTTAATACAAGGATAAAAAAAAAAATTATACCGAAAAATTTGGTAATTGATGATTGTAAAGTCAATTAATGGATTAAATAAGGTGATTAAAGATTTATTAACGAACCAAAATTTGGATGTAAGGAAAATAATGTACATGAAATTTAAGGTAATAAGGGTTGTCGAATTTCGGGGTCATCACATGTGACATGCTCAATCCATGTGTTGCAAAAAGTGACTCAATAACCTCTTTAAGTGTTTGAGCACATGTATTGGCAACATGAACAATGCTAATAAAACATTCAGTAACGCACCCATGTTTGTTCACATAACGTAAATCAATGATCATTTGTTCTTTAATTGATGAATCACGAGCCTCGCCAACTAACAAAGAGAAAAAATTACCCTCAATCTCGGCAACTATAGCTTTTATGGTCAAAAATACAGCGGCACTACAAATGTCTTTTTGGATTAAAGGTGCTGTCAATTTGTGGTTCCCTGGAGCATTTTTTAGCACAACTTTATTCACTTCATCATTGTTCTCGGATAAAAACTTTAGAATGAAAGGAAACAAACCACGCCTTTTTGAAGAATCTTATTCATCTTGGCCACGGAAAGGCAATCCCTCACTTAAAAGCAATCGAACACACTTGATAGATGAGAGCAAACAAAGCTTTGTAATCTTTTTTTTCTTGGTCAGATATATTGGCAAGTTTGATATCTATGTGTTGCTTTCGGTTACTCAAATCATGACAAGCTAACATGCATTTTCTATGAATACTATTAGATGACTCTCCAATATGTTCAGATAAGTATTCCGTCTTCCTCCAATTATTAAATCCCTTACCGACAAATGTATTCACACCCCCTTGACCACCAATATCAACTTTGAATAGATAACAATATAAGCAAAATACCGCATCTTTCTTTTCACTATATTCCAACCAACCAACATACTTTTTGAACCATTCGGGATTAAATCTACGTTTCTCTCCGTAAATAACAGTTTGAAGGAATTTGGAAAGCATTGGTTGATGAGGGCCCTTAAGCAAATATCCTCGATGAATAGACTCTCTCTTGTTAGCATCATATTCCATTATAGATGGTCTTAGTCCTGGATCTGCAACAAGTTCATCTTCTAAATTGAATTCATCTTGAGATTGAGAATTGATATTTTGAGATTGTTCTTGGATAGGGGTTTCATTTGAGATATATTGAGTAGTCTTTTCCCCACGAATGGACTGCGATGTTAATGATTCAGTTTTAGAACGTTTAAATTTTGACCACATGTCATGAATGCCTAAATCAATCAAAATACAAGTATACAAAACCCCAAACAAACAATTATTTTCTACAGCATAAATAGAATTATATAATATACAACAAATAAATAATCATAAATCATAACCCAAACTAAAAAAGGAATTTCAAAATAAAAAAACATTTGGATAGAATTTAGAAACTTACTTGGGTTACTTGTCATAGTTTAATTTGAATGATTCCCCAAGAACCCCAAATAATTAGAATTTCAACTATATGCACAAAGCCTCAAACCAAATTGGCTTTCTATATTCAAACAAAATCAAGCCACAACAGTCAAAATAAACTCACAACGTCATAATTTACAAACACAAATCCCCTCTACAAAATTGAAGTGCATATTCATTTAACCCCAACCCACAACAAATTCAAATAAATTTAAACTTTAAACTATCAAATGAAAAAAGCCCTAATTAGTTATCTCTTGAGTCCAAAATACAAAAAATACTTCAAATATATTGAATTGGGTTTAACCCCAAGTCCCTAACCAACAACAAATTCAAACAAACTAAAAATTTTAAATTATCAAATAAAAAAAAGTCCTAATTTAGTTACCTTTTAATTCTAATATGCGCAAGGGGCGATGGGTAGAATGGAATGAGAAGAGGAGACTAGGACGCGATGGTCGTCGCTGAGAAAAGGAGAGGTCATGGTGGAGATGTAGGCTATGTAGCTCTAAAGGAGTAACTGGAGAATGGAGTCATGGAGATGTAGCTCGCGAAAGTATGCTCTCTGCCTCTCTGGATATGACGCCCTGTAGTCTTTGTATAATTAGATTAGAATTAGAATGGAACTGTTTTCTTTTGCCTCACCAAGTTTAACTTTTATATCAATCTGCCCCCTTAAGTTTATTAACTTATAAATTCTGCCCTGCCCCTATACTTATTAAAAAAAAGAAAAAAAAGTGAACATACTGCCCTTATACTCCATCCGCCCTTGACTATGACCAATTTTCTTTAAGTATTTAATAAAAATATTTATTTTATAAGTAGTTACTATGACTGATTTTCTTAAAATATTTATTCAAATACTCATTATTCAAGCAGTTATAATGTTCAAATTTATTTTATATAAAGTAGAAGAAGTTTTAATTATAAGCGGTTACAATGTCCGACTTAAAACATAAAAGGATTGAATTCGTGTTTAACTAGTTTATATAAATTATTAATGTGTAGGATTTACGAAGAATATTAAATCGTAAAACTTATCAAAAATGCAAGTTTTCTTCTACCTTAAGCTAATTATTTACAAGCTTTATATCTGATTTATGCACTTTGTGCAACGTGTTATAAATCTTTGCCATGAAAGTTATTACTATTTGATTTGGCATAACTTGAGCAATGAATATGTTTATTCGTAAATATTTATTTGAGTTTTTTAGTCAAACCAAGTTGTCTTGGGGCGACCTCTGCATGCGAACAAACTGAGATGAACATTCTTTTAAATACTGTCATGATTAGTCAGTGTAGTGTATATTGTGCATAACATAAGATATTGTTAAGTTGATTTCCTATATATATCCACTGTATGCTTCTAAGTCGTATTGACAGATGAACGGTTATTGGTTATATTACCACTCAGCTTTGCCATGTTAAACAATTGAGCTATCCTTTGCCATGTTCTCTTACATGTTAAATGTTTAAACTTGTTGAGCTATTGTATGCTCATTTTTATAATAAACTTTAATTACAGACATACCCAAGAGCTCCGACTCTAAGAAGAAAGGAAAGAAGAAATACGTAGATTAGGCTATTGTATACCTTATTTTTTGTATAAAGTCTTTATGACTTATGTAACTATGAACAAGTACTACGAACCTTGTAACCAAATATTATATCAATAAAACTATCTTGTTATCATCAACTGTGTTATGTCTTTACTTTTATAAGATTTAGAACTATTAAAACAGTATTGTTAAAGAACTATACATCCGAGTGAGGATATTGAATAACATTATGAGTTCTATAAGAATTCGAGACAAAATCACCGATGAAGAAGTTAAATTAATTGTAAGATTCATCGGTTCTAAGTACAAGTGTGTTATTAATATTCTGAATTTCAAATAGATAGAGATTTTCAATATAAAGAGATAATTATAAGTTATGAAACTGCGTATCCAAGTGATAGTATTGTGCACATGGAATTTCTAGGGTATGAGATTGCCTAATTGTGCGTTGCATTTCTCGGAAAGCCCCTTTAGTTACTGGAAGAATTCCTTGTGCTGATACTGTGAATTTTGGATATATAGTAGTCATAAATGATAAGGTATCTAAAATCTTAAGGTTAAAATTATGAAAGTTAAGTACTAAGTCCTTTGTATTTATTGCAAAGACGTGGTATAAAATAATGAAAGATCTTTTAGAAGTTAAGATGAGAACTTTGTTTATAAAACTGTTTAGTTGAATGAGGATATTGGTAATATAGACTGATCATGTTATGCCAATATTTTGAGTTTCAGCTAGATAAGGTTTATAAATTAAGGGAATGTCTATACTTAGAACGATCTAGCATTGATAGTGAGCACCAAATCATCTAAAGAAAATATAGTAATTTGGTGGCATTATAGGTTAGTATTAGAGTTGTAGGTTATAACTCTAAGATAATGAGTACCTTAGGATATAATCTGAGGGAGATTAGATTAAATAGACTTGCGAAGAGTTTGTAGACAATTTAAAAGATAAAATATCAATTATCTTTAAAAAATTCTTAAAAAATACAGACATTATATAAAAACAAAAAAATTTAAAATAAAGACATTATGTGAAAGAAATATACTAAATAAAGTTAAACTCTTCTGTAGATGGTTGACATGAATCAAGTTGATTTAGTAGAAGCAAATGTAAAAATTTTGGTTCTCGATAGCGATCACGAAGATGATTCCATAGTAAATCCTATGGATAATCTAAGAGTGTATTGCACAGCTATGATGCTAGTTGGGCCAGTGGTATAGCCTGCAGGTTACCATCCTTATCATCCAGTGCTAAATTTTGAAGATATCTCTGATGATGATGAGATAGATGAACATGAACATGACATGGACATCTTAGATGCTGGAAATGTTGATGATGAAGGAGAATTATATGAGATCATTGTTGAGATGAACGAAGAAGAAGGTAATGAACAAGAATTATTACTAGGTGCTCTTCTGCTTGCTGTAAATGATGTAAATGTTGCTTGTGAAGAAACATCAGTAATGGAGGAAAAATAATTGGTAGAGGTGGAAAAGAATCACTGTCTTTTAGTAGCATTGGCCATCAAAGAGGCTAAAAAGATCTAGCTACAGGCGAGGTTGGATGAGGAAAAGATAGATCGTTGTCGATCTTATTGGGAACTTCACCAAGAAGTTGAAAATTTCCACTTCGAGAAAGGAATCGGGTTACGATATCAATCGATTCGTCGTATCCAGCATGCTCTACAAATGCTTGCAAGAAAGCCAAATATAATTAAAATAAAATAAAAGTTTATATTATAGAAATTATGTGTGTTTGCTGTAATTTAACTTCCCAATCTTATAAGGGAGGTTAATATTAGTAAAGTGATGTATTTCACTCAGAGAATGTACTGTGTAATGTAACAACTTAATGTTATATATAAAAAATTTGTTTATGAAATATAATTGTGTAAATATTATTATTATTATTATTATTTTTGCTTTCGTAATTATACTATTTTTCTTTTAAATTTTTAAAAAATGGCAAGAAGAATAACTCATGCCCAAGGGAGAAATGAAAGTGTTGGTACACATGAGGGAGAGGGTAATAATGATAATAATCCAATGCAACAATTCGTAAATATGTTACTAGGTGCCTTAGAAAATTGTCCTATAAACCATCAACCCTAAAACCACATAACAACCTTTAAAGACTTTAAAAATACTGGACCACCTGAATTTGTAAGAACCAATGAACTAATTGATGCCTAAAATTGGATCAAAGAGATAGAGAAAGCTTTTGATATTGTTGATGTTCTGGAACATCAAAAGACTAAGTTCTCCAAGTATATGATGACGGGCGAGGCTAACTTTTGGTGGAAAACCAATAAAATAAGGGCAGGTGAAGGGGTTATTCCATGGAAAAGGTTCAAGGAGATTTTCTTTGAGAACTATTTCCCTTAAAGTATGCAAAATCAGATGGAAGTACAATTTTTGAAACTTATGTAAGAGGACATGACGGTTCCCCAATATACTGAAAAATTTAATGAACTAACGCGTTTTGCTCTGCATCAAGTAGATACGGAGGAATGTATGGCTAGGAGGTTTGAAGAAGGTTTTAAACATTGGATAAGTACAAAAGTAGCTATATTATAGTTAGAGAATTATTCGAAAATTCTAGAAAAGGCGATCATTTCCAAAGGCGGCAGTGAAGCCTTGACCAAGTATAACAAAGAAAATAACAGAAAGAGAAAGGAGGAAGAAACTAGCAAATGAGTGAGTTCTTGGGGAAGTAACACAAATAAAAAAATTGGAGTGGGAGAAATAAAACTAACACCAAAGAAGGAGAGAATAAAAAGAAAATAGAACCATGTAAGATTTGTAGCAAGGGTCACTTGAGAGAATGCTTAAAGGGGAAGAATGTTTGTTATAAATGCAGAAAATGAGGACATTTTGTAAATAATTGTTTAGCTCCAAGTAATGACAAATATTTCAATTGTAGAGCCATGGGCCATCAAGCTAAGATGTGCCCAAAGAATGGAGAAGATGTCGAAGGGAGTAAGGCAAACAACCCCACCCCAACAACTACACAAAAGGCTCAGGTTGTCCCATAACTAGAACCTTCAACACGACGGTGAAAGATGCGGTTGCATCTCAGGACGTAGTGTCAGGTATCATTCCAATCAGCAACATAAATGTTTATGTGTTATTTGATTCGGGTGCTACTTGCTCTTTTATTTCACATGAATTTGCTAGAAAAATTAACATGCCTAATGAGAACTTAGATTCCCCTTTAAACATAGTAATTTCCAATGGGGAAATCATACCTATTACAAACATAATTAAGGATTGTTGCATAGTGACTAAGGGTCACGAGTTAAGGGCAAATCTTATTCCCATACAGTTGGGGAAATATGATATAATATTAGGTATGGATTGGTTGACCAATCACCAAGCGTTGATTGATTGTTAGAAAAAGTGCGTGAAACTGTGACAACATCAAAGTCAAAAGTAGTTTTCTGTAAGACCCCGACTTTAATGAAATACAAATTAAATTTTTCTTTATATATTTTCTTCTTAAAACAGTATATGAATAAATTGACAAAAGTAAAAATTATGAAATGTTTGTACAAATTTTATCTTGTCGGAGAATATTTGTTTTGTCGGGGAATATTCATTCTGTCGGGGAATATTCAATTCGTACGATGGCGTCGAAATAACCAAATATTGGTGGACCCCCACAATGAATTATTGTCGGATATAGAAAGCGACATAAGTAACCTTTCTAAATAAATAGTCAATGGTACTATCACTTTTAACTGTTAAAATAACTGGTGATAAAAGAATAGTAACATACGGTATTGCACAATAGCACACGGTATTGCACAGTAGCACATGGTATTGTAATTATTTCATATTATTAAACTGATAAAGTGGCTACTGTACTATATTGACTTTATTGAACCAATAATTGTCACATGCATAATAATTTATATTATTGAGCTAATAATTGTCACAGTAGCATATGCACAGTAATTCACATTACTGAATCAACAATTGTCATTACACAGTAACGTGCTTATTTATTTTCAGCATTATTGTTATCTCTTTTATAATGTTGATTAAACTGTTGTATTCTATTATTAATTTCTCTACTTATCTAACTCAGAAAGCCAACTACACTGCATTTATAACAATTAGTCATAATAATGAATAATTGTGAATTATTGTTGAATAATTGAATTGATAAAGTTATTTTTATATATAAAGTTAATTGTTTTATATAAAGTAAATTGAATGGTATAGATTAAAGATGATCTTTAAATGAATGGTTTAGATTAAGGAAATCTTAAAAGATGAAATGAGTGATATAGATTAAAGATGATCTTTAAATGAATGGTTTAGATTAAGAAAATCTTAAAAGATGAAATGAGTGGTATAGATTAAAGATGATATTTAAATGAATGGTTTAGATTAAGGAAATCTTAAAAGATGAAATGAGTGGTATAGATTAAACATTATCTTGAAATATACGGTTTGGATTAAATTAGGAAATCTTGGTTTATGATAAGATTTTTGGCTATGAATAGAGGCCTTAACTTAAATATTTTTCATAAAAACTTCCTTACTTATTCTTTCTTTCACTCTCCAAATATTTCTTTGTATAAGTTCTCTTTGAGTGTGCTAAAGTCATCTTGAGTATTTGTGAAGATCTATAAGTGTACGAGTACTGACCAAGTTGATCAACTTCATATCCAGCACGTGTTAAGGTAAGGGATATCATCTTTTTCATCTTTCACTATTCAAACTTACTACGGTAAGGGATTATTATTCTTTGATTCTCAAATATAATATCGTTTCTTCCTTACTCGTAAGATGTGTTATTTATTTTCATGTATTAATTTATGGGAATAACCTGACTACGCGGACTACCGCATGTTTGGTGAATAACCTTTTTATTCATTTGCGGGAATAACCTGACTACGCGGACTATCGCATGTTTGGTGAATAACCTTTCTTATTAATTTGTGAGAATAACCTGACTACGCGGACTACCGCATGTTTGGTGAATAACCTTTCATATTCATTCCTTATTAATCTCTGAGAATAACCTGACTACGCGGACTACCGCATGTTTGGTGAATTACTCTTCGTATTCATTTCTTATTTGTCTCTTGTTGGTAAAGTTTCTTGAAATGATTATATATTCTTAATAGTTTGCGCTTCATCTAATATCATTTCAATTGAGTCTTCCTATTTTTCTAAATCTTTCTATTAAACTTAACCGTTATTCTGAACTGTGGATCTTGAATATCATTCTTGAATTTAAGTCTACATCATGTTGACAATTTGGATATTATTTGAATCTGCACAAAGAAAGATCATAAACTTTCGATATTTATTGATCATACTGTTTCTTTTGATTCATCATCTATATCACTGATGTTATTCTAATCATCAAGAACTATGTTGTTGTGAATATCTGTGGCCTGGGGCACAAATGATAGGATAAAGACGATATAATTGTTGTGTCTTTTAGGGCACGTGGTGAATGTTCTCTTTGGCCAGGGGTAAAGAAGAACTGTTGTTTGGTATGATTATGACCAAAGGTTGAATACTGGTATGATCATGACCGTTGGTGATATATTGAATATCTTTGGCTCGTAGTGCAAAGATAAACTGTTGACTTGCATGATTATGACTAGGAACTGTGAATTTGTATCATCATGACTAGTGGTGTTTCAAATGATAAAAAGTTGATGATATTTTTCTTAAAAAGAGAAGCGAGTGGACATCATAGTCTACATTATTTTTCTAATAGATTGCTCATTCCGCTGCTATCATTGATCTGAACTTTATTCAAGAATTTAACTGCAGTTTTTGATATAAAGCTTATTGTCTATTATATTCAATTAAGAACTCAACTGTTGAAGGCTAATGATAATTTATTTGTCATTATCTTAGTTATGATATTTTCTTACTGGGCTATTCGAGCTCACCCTTTCTTTTGTTCCATTATTTTTCAGAGAACGAGATAATAGTTGGGTCTAGCAGGGGAATGGAGTGACGGTCTGAGAGATAGTTATTGAAGTCTTCACATGTTGTATATAGTGTGGCAATAATAGTGAAGACTTAGTTGTGTATTGTTGAGTTATGTATTTCTGTTCTATGTACTGTTTATATTAAAAATCGTGTATTTTATGGCATTTCAAATTGGGCTATGTAGACCTAGATTTGGGGGCGTCACATTTGGCATCCGAGCTTAGGGATATGATCTTTAATGGACATCTGGGGTAGAAGTAGGAGGATAGAGACGAATAAATTACGTCACTAGTGTGTCCTACATAAATAAAATTTTGTTATCTAATAAGTTGGCTTGAATGTGGGGACAAGAAGTGACGAGTCAGTTTGTTTAACTAACCTTTATTTTATGACCATAGTTAAGAATGACTTCTAAAATCAGGGAATAAATTATCCACTACCCGAGGCGAATGTAGCTGAGAATCAGGAAGTTACAAACAATCCTCCTGCAGCTTCAAAAAATAATGTTGGTGATCATGCAAATCAAGATGATTTCTTTAGAAACTTCATGCAATTTATCCAAAATCAGCCGATGGGAGGTCCTAACGGTGGAAACACTGATAATTCAAGGATTGTCACCGTTAAGCAATTCAAAGAGTTGGGACCACCTGAATTTTTCGGGAAACCTGAACCACTCAAAGCGGAGGCGTGGTTGAAGCAGACGACAAAAATACTTGATGTCCTGCGATGTGCAGATAATCAGAAGGTACCATTCGCCACCTTTATGTTTCGAGGGGAGGCAGACCATTGGTGGGAGGCTGTAAAACGCATCCATCATTCAGCTCTCGAAATGTCTTGGCTGAAATTCCAAGAGCTGTTCAACGAAAAGTACTTTCCAGAAAGCATCTTCCATATGAAGGAGGTGAAGTTCATAAAGCTAGAGCAAGAAAATATGTCAGTCCCACAATATGAAACTAAGTGTGTCGAACTATCTCGTTTTGAGACCCATCTAGTGGATGACGAAGCACGGATGAGTCGGATGTTGTTACGAGATTTGAGAATCAAAATTCGTCAACAGCTTAGCTCTCATAAATTTAGTTTGTATTCAGATGTTGTTGATAGGGCTCAAAGGGTAGAGCAAACGGATGAAAAATTACAGTCAAGAGTCAATGATCAGCGTTGAGAGAGAAATGACAACAACTACAGGAACGAGAACCATATGGGAGGTAACCAGCACTTCGGTGGTAATCCTACATCAAATAACAGAAGAGGAGAATCCAGTGGGAATAATTTCAAGAGAAAGAGATTCCATAATGATCATGGAAGAGCACCGGCACCAGTACCAACACCGGCACCAATACCAGCACCGACACCAGTACCAAGGGGAGGAGATCGACCACTGGTAAGATGTTATAGCTGTGGTCAGGAGGGTCACATCAGCCCAAATTGTACTCAACAGTCCAAGTTATGCTACAGTTGCGAAAAAGGTCATGTGGCTCGATTTTGTCTTGTTTCAAAATCAAGTCCAGCTACAGTGATGGTACCAAAAGCTTGCGCGGATAAGGAAAAATCTGTAGTTCAAGGGAGAGCTTTTGTTGTGACATCTCAAATGGCACGAAACCCAAATGAGGTGATAACCGGTAAGCTACTCATAAATTCTCATGAAGTCTATACCCCGATATATACTGGTTCTACCCATTCTTTTATCTCACCTACGTGTGTGCGTGTGCTTAACGATTAAACTTAACTCCTGAAAATTTGGATTTTGACTTATCAGTTGAAACTCCATTAGGAGCAATAGTCATTACATCTACTATATATAAATCTTGCTTAGTTTAAATCAACAGCCTTATATTACCCGTTGACCTTATTTTTTTGGAAATGCATGAATTTGATGTGATTTTAGGAATTGATTGGTTGACTAATCATCATGCTAAAATTGATTGCTTTATAAAGATCATTAGTTTTCATATTCTTAATCAACCTGTCATACAAATTCAAACCATCAAACCATTGAAATCTATAACTATCATTTCTAGCCATAAAGCCACTCATTTATTGAAAAATGGATGTTAAGCCTTTTTAGCTCATGTCACTGACTTGAACAAAGACGTGTCAAACTTGAATGATATTCCTATTGTTAATGAGTTTTCTGATATTTTTCCTAATGAACTTCCCGGCTTACCTCCAAATCGAGAAATTGAATTCTGTATTGATCTTGAACTCGGTACCAAGCCTATTTCCAAAGCCCCATACCGAATGGCTCCTATTGAACTTCAAGAGCTAAAGGTCCAACTACAAGAATTGTTAGATACTGGTTTCATTAGTCTGAGTGCATCGCCTTAGGGTGCCCCTATTCTTTTTGTCAAAAAGAAGGACGGGAGTATGAGATTGTACATTGAGTACCGAGAGTTGAATCATGTCACCATCAAAAATAGGTACCCGTTACCTCGAATTGATGACATGTTTTATCAATTGTAGGGTGCTCAACATTTCTCAAAGATTGATCTTCGCTCTGGATATCATCAGTTAAAAGTTAAAGATGATGACATTCCAAAGACTGCTTTCAGAACTAGCTACAGGCATTATGAGTTCTTAGTCATGCCTTTTGGACTAACAAATGCTCGTGCAGCTTTCATGGACATGATGAACCAAATATTCAAAGAATATTTTTATCATTTTGTGGTTGTCTTTATTGATGACATTCTCATATACTCCAAGAGTCGTGAGGATCATGAACAACACCTGAGATTAATACTCCAAAAGCTACGTGAGAACAAGTTGTATGCCAAGCTGAAAAAGTGTGAGTTTTGGCTTGAGGAAGTCACGTTCCTTGGGCATGTGATTTCCAGTCAGGGAATATCAGTTGATCCTGCAAAGATTGAAGCAATATTAAATTGGGAGCAACCTCGGTCAGTAACTGAAGTCTGAAGTTTTCTGGGCTTAGCTGGTTATTATCGGAGATTCATAGAAGGATTTTCTAGAATCGCCATTCCATTAACTCAGCTGACTCGAAAAAGCACAAAATTCGTATGGAACGAGGAATGCGAGAAACGTTTTCAAGAACTTAAGAAGAGGTTTATTTCAGCTCCTATTCTGACCATACCATCAGGATCGGGAGAATTTGTTATCTACAGCGATGCTTCAGGCAAAGTTCTAGGCTGTGTACTTATGCAACATGGAAAAGTTATAGCCTATGTCTCTCGACAACTCAAAGATTATGAGAAAAATTATCCTACTCATGATTTAGAGTCGGCAGCGGTCGTTTTCGCATTGAAGATCTGGAGGCACTATTTGTACGGGGAGAAAGTGAAAATCTTTACGGATCACAAAAGCTTCAAGTATTTCTTCACCCAGAAGGAACTCAACATGTGACAATGACGTTGGCTTGAGCTGTTAAAAGATTATGACCACACCATCAAATATCACCCAGGAAAAGCAAACGTTGTAGTTGATGCTTTAAGCAGAAAATCTTATGCGAGTACAAGTGCAATGCTGACTACGCAAAAATGTATTTTGTACGACTTACAAAAGATGGAGATAGAGTTAAAGACACCAGGGACCCACATGAAGATTGTGCACGTACAAGTAGAACGAGCTTTAATCGATAAAATTAAAGCTGCTCAAGCTACTGATCCGAAAATGATGAACATGATGAAGAAAGTATAAGAAGGTGCTATTCCAGAAGTAAGAAACGACGAGAAAGGGATACTTTGAGTCAACTCTCGACTTTGTGTTCCTAACGACCCTGAATTGAAGCATAAAATTATGATGGAGGCACACAACACTCCATTTGCAATCCGCCCGGGAAGTACCAAAATGTATCGTGACCTTCGATATACATTTTGGTGGAACAATATGAAAAGGGAGATTGCAGAGTTTATCTCAAGGTGCTTAACTTGTTAACGTGTCAAGGTAGAGCATTAAGTGCCTAAGGGTCCATTGCAATCACTCGAAATTCCAGAATGGAAGTGGGAACACATCACTATGGACTTCGTGACGGGTCTTCCCAAAGTTTCTCAAGGCTTTGATGCAATTTGGGTTATCGTAGATAGATTGACCAAGTCCGCTCATTTCTTGCCTATAAGAGAAAAAATTTCACTCGAGCGTCTGGCCGGTATGTACGTAAATGATATTGTAAGATTTCATGGCATGCCAGTTTCCATAGTTTCTGATCGAGATCCTAGATTCACTTCACGCTTTTGGATCAGTCTACAAAAAGCTATGGGCACCGAGCTATGATTTAGTTCTGCATACCATTCTCAAACGGACGGACAATCTGAAAGGACAATTCAGACTCTCAAAGATTTTTTGAGACTTTGTGTGCTAGACTTCAAAAGAAGTTGGGACAAGTACTTGCCATTGGTTGAATTCTCCTACAACAACAGTTACCAAGCAAGCATAGGCATGACTCCATTTCAGGCTTTGCATGGACGAAAGTGTCGCTCTTCAGTATGTTGGAATGAGGTAGGAGAATCAAAATTATTGGGACCTGAGTTGGTACATTTAACAACAAAAAAGATCCAAACAATTTGACAACGAATACAAACCGCACAAGAATGACAAAATAGCTATGTTGATCTTCATCGAAGGGATGAAAGTTTCAATGTCGGAGATCATGTATTCTTACGTGTTTCTCCATGGAAAGGAGTTACGAGATTCAGAAGGAGAGGAAAACTCAACCCTCGATTTATTGGACCATTTGAAATTCTAGACCGAGTAGGAACCGTGGCCTACAGACTAGCCTTACCACCAAGTATGTCTCGCATTCATAACGTTTTTCACATATCCATGCTATGTAAATATGTGAAAGATTTGAATCACATCATTGAGTTAGAGCCAGACATTATAGCAGAGGATTTAACGTACGAAGAGGTACCTGTCAAGATCTTAGATAAGAAAGAGCATATCCTACGCTCAAAGGTTATACCTCAAGTCAAGGTTTTATGGAGAAATCAAGATACTGAGGAAATGACCTAGGAGGTAGAATCTGAAATGAAATCTAAGTATCTTTATCTCTTCGAAATATCAGGTACGTTAATTTCGGGGACGAAATTTCATAAGTAGGGGAGATTATAAGACCCCGACTTTTATGAAATACAAATTAAATTTTTCTTTATATATTTTCTTCTGAAAACGATAAATGAATAAATTGACAAAAGTAAAAATTAAGAAATGTTTGTACAAATTTTATCTTGTCGGAGAATATTCGTTTTGTCGGGGAATATTCGATTCGTACGACGGTGCCGAAATAACCAAATATTGGTGGACCCCTACAACGAATTATTGTCGGATATAGAAAGCGACATACGTAACCTTTCTAAATAAATATAGTAAACGGTACTATCACTTTTAACTGTTAAAATAACCGGCGGTAAAAGAATAGTAATATACGGTATTGCGCAGTAACACACGGTATTGCACAGTAGCACATGGTATTGCACAGTATTTCATATTATTGAACTGATAAAATGGCTATTGTACTATATTGACTTTATTGAACCAATAATTGTCACATGCATAATAATTTATATTATTGAGCTAATAATTATCACAGTAGCATATGCACAGTAATTCACATTACAGAATCAATAATTGTCATTACACAGTAACATGTTTATTTATTTTCAGCATTATTGTTATCTTTTTTATAATGTTGATTAAACTGTTGTATTCTATTATTAATTTCTCTACTTATCTAACTCAGAAAGCCAACTACACTGCATTTATAACAATTAGTCATAATAATGAATAATTGTGAATAATTGTTGAATAACAGAATTGATAAAGTTATTTTTATATATAAAGTTAATTGATTTATATAAAGTTAATTGTTTTATATATAAAGTAAATTGAATGGTATAGATTAAAGATGATTTTTAAATGAATGGTTTATATTAAGGAAATCTTAAAAGATAAAATGAGTGGTATAGATTAAAGATGATCTTTAAATGAATGGTTTAGATTAAGAAAATCTTAAAAGATGAAATTAAAGATGATCTTTAAATGAATGGTTTAGATTAAGGAAATTTTAAAAGTTGAAATGAGTGGTAAAGATTAAACATTATCTTGAAATATACAGTTTGGATTAAATTAGGAAATCTTGGTTTATGATAAGATTTTTGGCTATGAATAGAGGCTTTAACTTAAGGATTTTTCATAAAAATTTCCTTGCTTATTCTTTCTTTCACTCTCCAAATATTTCTTTGTATAAGTTCTCTTTGAGTGTGTTAAAGTCATCTTGAGTATTTGTGAAGATCGTAAGTGTACGAGTACTGACCAAGTTGATCAACTTCATATCCAATCACGTGTTAAGGTAAGGGATACCATCTTTTTCATCTTCCACTATTCAAACTTACTACGGTAAGGGATTATTATTCTTTGATTCTCAAAAATAATATCGTTTCTTCCTTACTCGTAAGATGTGTCATTTATTTCTATGTATTAATTTATGGGAATAACCTGACTACGCGGACTACTGCATGTTTGGTGAATAACTTTTCTTATTCATTTGTGGGAATAACCTAAATAACCTGACTACGCGGACTACCGCATGTTTGGTGAATAACCTTTCATATTCACTCCTTATTAATCTCTGAGAATAACCTGACTACGCGGACTACCGCATGTTTGGTGAATTACTCTTCGTATTCATTTCTTATTTGTCTCTTGTTGGTAAAGTTTCCTGAAATGATTATATATTCTTAATAGTTTGCGCTTCATCTAATATCATTTCAATTGAGTCTTCCTATTTTTCTAAATTTTTCTATTGAACTTAACTGGTATTCTGAACTGTGGATCTTGAATATCATTCTTGAATTTAAGTCCACATCATGTTGACAATTTAGACATTATTTGAATATGCACAAAGAAATATCATAAACTTTCGATATTTATTGATCATACTGTTTCTTTTGATTCATCATCCATATCACTGTTGTTATTCTAATCATCAAGAACCATGTTGTTGTGAATATATGTGGCCTGAGGCACAGATGATAGGATAAAGGCGATATAATTGTTGTGTCTTTTAGGGTACGTGATGAATGTTCTCTTTGGCCGGGGCCAAAGAAGAACTGTTGTTTGGTATGATTATGACCAAAGGTTGAATACTGGTATGATCATGACCGTTGGTGATATATTGAATATCTTTGGCCCGTAGTGCAAAGATGAACTGTTGACTTGGATGATTATGACCAGGAACTGTGAATTTGTATCATCATGACCAGTGGTGTTTCAGATGATAAAAAGTTGATGATATTTTTCTTAAAAAGAGAAGCTAATGGACGTCATAGTCTACGTTCTTTTTCTATTACATTGTTCATTCCGCTGCTCTCATTGATCTGAACTTTATTCAAGAATTTAACTGCAGTTTTTGATATAAAGCTTATTGTCTATTATATTCAATTAAGAACTCAACTGTTGAAGGCTAATGATAATTTATTTGTCATTATCTTAGTTATGGTATTTTCTTACTGGGCTATTCGAGCTCACCCTTTCTTTTGTTCCATTGTTTTTCAGAGAACGAGAGAATAGTTGGGTCTAGCAGGGGAATGGAGTGACGGCCTAAGAGATAGTTATTGTAGTCTTCACATGTTGTACATAGTGTGGCAATAATAGTGAAGACTTAGTTGTGTATTGTTGAGTTATGTATTTCTATTCTATGTACTGTTTATATTAAAAATAGTGTATTTTATGGCGTCTCAAATTGGGCTATGTAGGCCTAGATTTGGGGGCGTCACATTTTCAATGAAAATCAAATTCCAAGGAAATCTCATTGCTTGTCAGTAATGCAAGCAAAGAGATTACTTCAAAAAAAATGTCAAGGTTATTTGGCTCATATCGTAGACATCCAAAAGTAGACCTGACAAACGGGTCGGGCCAGCCCAAACGGGCTTGGCCGGGCAAACGGCCCAGGTTTTTTTGGGCCAAAATTTTTCAGCCCGTGGCCCGGACTGACCGGGCCAGCCTGTGGGTTTTTTGATTATTTTAATAATTTTTATTTTTATTTTTTATTTTTTTATATATATATACAATTATGATACATAACAAGATATTTTGATTTTGGGCTATTGAGTATAGCATGCAATTTGTTTTATTCAATAAAAATGTACTTATTAATAAAAAATATTAAAAAACTTATTTTTAATTAATAAATAATTTTAATTTTATAAACTATTGTGAGTATTATTTATTTGATTAAATATGTAAAAATAATAATTGTAATTAAATATCAAGTGACTAATTTTAAAAAAATGTTAGAATAATATCACAAACACATTACACATGTATGTATTTATATAGTGATAATTATTTGATTATACATGTAACGTATTCTGCTATGTGCAAGTATATAAAAACATAATTAATTATTATTTTTATTAACATTTTCTAATCAATAATATTTTGAATTTTGTCTTATTTAAGTTCTTTCATAGCTAATAGTCATATGATTCGAGATAATAGTATTTTGAACAAATGAATAGAAGTTTTGTTCCATAAATTGATCTAAACGATTAAAAAATTAAGTTATTTTTAACATTTTTTTTTATGTATTTATGTATTTATTTTTTTTTGGAAAAAACAAATTAATTTGGGCCACGAACTGGGCCGGACCACCCACAGGTCGGGCCAAAATGGCCCGCTTTTTTTTGGGCTGAAGAGTAGAAGCCCGTAGCCCACTTTTTTTGGGCCAGCCCGGCTCGGCTTGCGGGCTTAGGCTTTTTTTGCCAGGTCTACCCAAAAGAAAGAGTTAGATATAGATTAAATACCAGCTGTGAGAGAATTCGCAGATGTGTTTCCCAATGACTTGGTCTTCCACCTGATAGGGAGATTGAGTTTGTCATCGACTTAGCACCTGGAACTGCGCCAGTTTCAAAGGCTCCATATAGGATGACACCTGTGGAGATGAAGGAATTAATGATTTAACTACAAGAATTGGTGGAAAAAAAGTATATTCAACCTAGTGTTTCTCCTTGAAGAGCACTAGTGTTATTTGTCAAAAAAAATAATGGAACCTTGAGATTATGTGTCGACTATCGTGAATTGAACAAGTTGACCATAAAGAATAAGTATCCATTGCTAAGGATAGACGACTTGTTTGGTCATTTGAAAGGGGCAACATATTTCTTCAAAATTGATCTACGGTCGGGCTATCATCAATTAAAGGTGAGAAGTGAGGATGTGCCAAAAATAGCTTTTCGCACACGCTATGGGCATTATGAATTCTTGGTAATATCTTTTGGATTAACGAATACACCAACAACATTCATGGATTTGATGAATAGGATTTTTAGGCCATAATTAGACAAGTTTGTAGTATTATTCATCGATGATATCTTGGTGTATTCAAAGACACTGGAAGAACATGCTGAACACTTGAGGAATGTGCTAGAAACCCTAAGAAGAGAGCAACTCTACACTAAATTTTCAGAGTGTGAGTTTTGGTTAGAAAATATTCAATACTTGGGTCATGTGATTGACAAGAATGAAATTTCAGTAGATCTTTCAAATATTGAAACGGTAATGAATTGGGAGCAACTAAAGACATTGACTGAAGTAAGAAGTTTCTTAGGATTGACGGGGTACTATATATAATTTATTCAAGATTTTTCAAAGATAGCAACCCCGTTAACCAACTTGACAAAGAAGACTGTAAAGTATGTCTGGATAGATAAGTGTGAAAAAAGTTTTTAGGAGCTGAAAAAGATATTAAGTGAGGCGTCGATATTGTTTTTACCATATAATAGTGGATGTCTTATAGTTTATAGTGATACATCACACAAAGGGTTGGGTTGCGTTTTGATGCAACATGGGAAAGTAAGTGCTTATGCTTTGCCACAATTGAAAGATTATGAGATAAGGTATCCTACTCATGATCTAGAATTAGCAGTGGTAGTATTTGCTCTTAAAATATGGAGGCATTACTTATGTAGAGAAAAGCGTAAAATTTATACTAATCATAAGAGTTTGAAGTATATTTTCACCTAGCAAGAGTTGAACATGAGACAAAGACGATGGCTGAAATTGATAAGAGATTATGACTGTGAAATCTTATATCATCTGAGGAAAGTTAGCGTAGTTGCAGATGCACTGAGTAGAAAAAGTCAGGAGAAGCTAATGATGTTAACAACTCAGGATGAGTTATTGAAAGAATTTTCTAGACTTGAAATTGAACTGAGACTTCCTTTAGTTTCAATAATAAAATTGTTTGTAATGGATGATCACTTAACATTGTTGGGAAAGATAAAGGAATTCAAGAAAATGATAGTGAGTATGAGAAAATGAAAGAGGCAACTAAGAAGGTGGATAGTAAGTTCAAACAAGACAAAGATGGAGTTATAAGATTTGAATCAAGGATATGGGTACCTTCGGTACACGAGTTGAAAGAAGAGATTATGGTAGAGGCACATAGTACTAAATTTTCAGTTCTCCCGGATAGCACCAGAATGTACAAAGATGTAAGTCAGCATTTCTGCTGGCCAAACATGAAGAGGGAGGTGGCTAAATTTGTTAGTAGGTGTTTGACATGACAAAGAGTTAAGGCTGAGCATCAAAGACCCAGTGGATTATTACAATCATTAGAAATTTCAGAATGGAAGTGGGAGAATATTACAATGGATTTTGTAGTAGGACTTCCAACCACACAAAAAAGGCATGATGCAATTTGGGTAATAGTGGATCGACTAACCAAGTCTGCTCACTTTTTACCAATTAAGATCAAGTTTACTTTAGATCTACTCGCCAAGTTATACATAAAAGAGATTGTATTAAGGCACGGGGTTCCAATCTCAATTGTGTCTAATTGAGATCCTCGATTTACATTGAACTTTTGAAAAAGTCTTCAAAAGTATTTAGGTATACTATTGAGATTAAGTACGGCTTATCATTCATAAACTGATGGACAAAGTGAAAGGACATTTCAAACGTTGGAAGATATGATAAGGGCATATATGATGGATTTTCAAGGAAGTTGGGAAGATCACGTACCTCTGGAGGAATTCGCATATAACAACAACTATCACGTTAGAATTGGAATCCCACCATACGAAGCCTTATACGGAAGGAAGTGTAGAACACCTACATGTTGGGATGAAGTGAGAGAAAGACAAATGCTTGGGACGGAACTGATTTAGCAAATAGCGGAGGTAGTTCGAATGATACAGACAAGGTTATGAGCTACGCAAGAGCAACAAAAGAGATATGCAGACTTACATAGACAAAAGAGAGACTTTAAAGTTGGAAGTCATGTCTTCTTGAAAGTATCCCCATGAAAAAGGAAGATTCGTTTTGGGAAAAGAGGAAAGTTAAGTTCGAGGTTTATAGGACCACTTGAGATTTTAAGGAGAATAGGTGAAGTTGCTTATGAAGTAGTCTTACCTCAAAAACTGGAAAATGTTCATAATGTGTTTCATGTTTGAGTATTGTGTCCCTATAAACCCGACTACAAACATGTTATTAATTACGAACCAATCCAGATCAAGAAGGATCTAAGTTACGAAGAAATTCCTGTTCAGATAATCGATAGGAAAGAGCAAGTGCTAAGGAACAGAGTGACACGTTCAGTTAAAGTAATATGGAGGAATCAATCTGTAGAAGAGGCTACATGGGAGTTAGAAAATAAGATGAAGATATAATATCCCCACTTATTTTCTTGATTTTATAATGTAATTTCGGGCACGAAATTTTTATAAGGATAGGTGAATGTAATGTTCCGAATTTTTGAGAATCTTGTATTCCTATTTTATGTGAATAATAAAGGTGGTGTTATATTTCAAGAATATGTTATGTGATTGAATTATGTTCTAATATATGTATATGAAATCTTATGTATAACATTATGTACTTAAAAAAAGATATATATTAAAACCCAAACCCTAACGGTGAAAAATACATTTCCCAAGAAAATGCTTTCTGTCTTTTTGGTTGTTCTATTCGTTGTTTTGAGATTTCGCATTTCGTAACATAGTATTTATATGAGATATAGATTCTAATGAGCCAATAATATTTTTTTATAATAAAACGAAAAACACTATTCATTCACGAATTGTCTTCCGATTTTGAAAATTTTACATTCTTGAATAGCATTTATTCGGACAAGAATGCATTTTCACCAATAAATTTTTTACCTAAAATAATTTTTGAAGATTACTATTCTCAAATATGGGACGAATACGGAACGAATACGAAAAAAATATGAAGGATAATGTACTGTATAATACGAGAATTATACAGAATATTATACGAGATTAATACGAAGTGTAAAAGGAGTTGAATACGAGTATTATACGATGTAAATACGTATAAATACTTAAGTATTATACTAATTAATCAAATTAGTTAAAATTAAACTAATTACTAACTAGTAATCCAATCAAATCATTTACGACTAATTGCGTTCGAGTATGACAATTCATGTGATATAAGATGGACTAATGGGAGCCAAGAAAAGAAAAACTAGTTTGATTAACTGTAACGTCCCCGAAATTTTGACCAACTTTATTACTTCAAATTTCACATTTATTAATCATTATTTCCTTAACGTCCAAATTTCGGTCCGTTAATAATCTTTAATCACCTTATTTGATCCCTTAATTGATTTTATAAATCATCAATTACCAAATTTTTTGATATAAATTTTTCTTTTTCTCAATTCATTGTATCGAAATATGTAAATATTTAAAACTTATCATCTTGATCCTAGACCCTGGATCGCAACCTTTACTTTTTCTTCCTGTTACCAATATCTTAAATCTCATCATTCAAAATTTAATATCATTTCATATCCGTACAACTATTCCTTGATTCAAAATTTTTGATTAGATATATAATAATAATCTCTGTCATAACATCTATCTTGTACAATTACAGTTCATAATTTAACTTTGCTCGTCCTATCCGAATCCAATTTATAGGCACATACAAAACATCAATGTAACCTTGACAAATTATCTACATTGCATTATAATATAGAAATATAATAATAACATTCACCACCTTCTATGGTAATCTGTCTCTACATAATCTGATATTCTTGAAATTTATTTCTTTCCTGCAAAAATGTATATTAAGCAAGTAATGAGCACAACGGCTCAGCAAGTTCAACAGTTAACATATTTCATGCTTCACGTAGCACATACCTTAATATGCTCGATGTGTGTCATACATCATGTGTTTGTGCTTCTATTATAGCAATATATCTCATATCATTGCACAAAGTACACATAGTTGTCATATTATCCACGTATCACATAACACATAATTCCTATGCATTTGACAAATTTTAACATATCATAACAGTTAAACATTTAACATAAAAGTACTGAAGAACTTGCATGTATGGTGCGATTAAATAATAAATACCCTTTTTAATCATGCTCCTCGTACAACCTATGATCATACATAATCAAATAATAATTATTCATCTCTTTATGATATTAATTTACTTAATTAATATCATTTATAGTATAATTAACCCTACCCGTCGATTTATTTTAGGGTACCTGGTCAATTATTAATTAATATGGTTAATTATATTAACCTCGTCCCTTAATAATTCGATATAACTTAATATTAAATACCTTCAATACGGACAACCCGACTTATCAGATAAAATTTAGCATATCTGGTTGTCCAAAAATTTTATTTGATCATTTTCTAAATTATAACCTTATTAGATTAATATTTAAACATTTAAATATTAATCCCCAATATTTAATATTTTTACAAAAATATTAAATTTAATGTCTAAACATCATATCTATATTTTTAGTATTTTTCTATAATTTTCTATGATTTTTAAACAATTTTTAAACATTTATTTCAATTAAAAATGACTTCTGAGGGCATTTTGGTAATTTCCGCGCCTTTAAGGACACAACCGGAAATTTTTTGGGAAGTCTAGGGGCATTTCCGTAATTTTCGTGGTCAAAAGACACAACCGGTATTTCTGAAAAAACCCAGGGGCACGCTGGTAATTTCCAGCATTGCCGTCGGCCGCGTATTGCGCGCGGCCCCTCGCTACCGACGCCAAAACGGCGTCGTTTCCTGCCGTTTCCAGAAGCCTCCGCGCATTGCGCGTCTGCTTCTTCCACGCGCCCCCAAAACGGCATCGTTTCGAAGCCCTTTAATTTTTTTTTTCCTACCTTCCGCGAACAGTAGCCAGTCAAGAACAAAAATTAACCATTTTTGTTCCTCAATTTCACAACAAAAACATTCCAAAAATTATATAACTCATAGATATTCATCCAAAAATTATTTGGAATAAATATTCTAATTATTTCCTACTTTTTTCCACAAAATTATTCCAACACCATAATTGCTAAAATAATTCAACTAAATTAATTTCTTTACCTTCCTTGAAGCTTTTCTATACTTGGATGGCATCAATATTCTCTCTCCTCTTGGTGGTTCATGGTGGTTTCCGGTGGAGGCATGGTGGCGTTCGGGTGGGAGAGAAAGAGAGGGGAAGTGTTTTCTTTTTCCTTCTTTTCTCCTCCTTTTTCTTTTTATCCTTCCACACACACACACACACACACACACACACACACACACACACACACACACATATATATATATATATATTCATAGTGCATGCATAAATTTTTAAACACCCACGTTGGCACAAAATTTCCACCGCCTTTATAACTTCTTGAAACTTCCAGATTTGGTAAAATAAAGTATAAAAATATTTTAAACACATTACGTAATCATATCTTGTAATAAATATTTTATATAATATATATAAAATATTTATTTTATTTCACTAAAATTCATATTATGATTTATGAATAATATTTAGACCTTTATCAGGTACTTTTCTTGACAAATTTTGTACATGCATAACTATATGCATGTAATTATATGAGGTAATTTATACCTCCAAAATTCATAAAATAATCCATACAACATATAAAAATTATTTTTCATAATTTTTCACTTCATTACATGGACAACATGTTACACTAACATGTTCACGTTTCCGAAATATTATCCTTCATAAAAGTCATAATAATTCCATTATACATAAATATAATTTTTAATAACTTAAAACATTCATTTTTCTTATTTATTATTCATTTATTTACTATTTATTACTAACTTCTTTATATATAAATTATATAATTTAATATTATATAATTTATATATTTACATTCTCCTTTTTTAAATAATTCTTAAATTCCTCCAAAATTATACATTTATTAATCCTCTCATTAGTTTAATCATCTTATACAAATTATATAATAATTCTTATATAACTTATATAATTATTTTTCCATCAATATTTTACTTTAATTTCCTTATATAAATTATATACTTTATTAGTATATAATTTATAAAATTACTTCCTCCTCTTAAATAATCTTTAAACCTTCACCATATTTATTGATTAATTAAATAATCAATATTTCTAATTTTTCTAACTTCCTCATTAACCTTTCATAAATTTCCGGATTAATATAATTATTAATCCCTTAATTTTCATAATTAATAAAATTTATAATTATCAATTATACATGCACATTTATATATATATATATATATATATATATATATATATATATATATATATACATATCTAAATCATATATTTCACATTACCATATAACATCATTTAAATATAATTTTCGTATTTCCATAATAATTTTTATTGCCTTTACAAGAAATTTCTCTTATTCTTCATAAATTGTTTTTAAACAATTTATTTACTTTCCAATTATTTTAAATTGACACAATTCGTCATGATCTCTGTACATATTTAATTTACTAATTAAATCTCATCACATACCTTAAATCACATAAAATAATAATTAATTTAAATAACTTTGATAATTTTATCAATTGAATTCTCATTTAATATTATTAAAGAAATCCTGAAGATTCGGGTCCTCACATTAACTAAACTAGAAAATGAATAACAAGTTACAATAACTAAAAAGCTAACTAAAACAAAACGGACCAATCAAAATCAAGGAAACCTAACTAGCTATCCATGTGAACTCTTTTCGACCAATCGTAGCAAATATGATGTCACCTTAGGAAGCACAATTATGGTTGGGCATTTGAGGGAATTTTGGTTCAAGAAAAGTTAGATATTTTTTGGTTCCAAAGAGTAATTTGTCAAGGTACTAAAGTGTAATTAACCAAGACCTTAATGTGCAATTTTGGAAACTTCAAATGCCTATAAATAGCAAGCTTCCATTCATTATTTTCTAGCATTTTCTAGAGCATTTCATAAGTTATACACTTTATAGTTATAATCTGAGAGAGAAAAATATATTTCAAGCGACGAAGTTCTACTATTTTGGAAGTAAAGCAAGCACTACAAGAGGTATACTCTAGTGGTTATTTTGTTTATTTTTTTTCTTATATTTAGTTAAAATATACTTTTACAAGCAGTTATAATGCTCAAATTATTTCAAATATATAGTACAAAAGTTCATTTTACAAACATTTATAATGTCCAATTTATTTCAATTATAAAGTAGAAAACATATTTTTATAAGCAGTTAGCATGACAAATTTTCTTTAAGTATTTAATGAAAATATTTATTTTATAAGCAATTACTATGACCGATTTTTTAAAAGTATTTATTCAAATACTCATTATTCAAGCAGTTATAATACTCAAATTTATTTTATATAAAGTAGAAAAAGTCTTAATTATAAGCAGTTACAATGTCCGACTTAAAACATAAAAGGATTGAATTCGTGTTTAACTAGTTTATATAAATCATTAATGTGTAGGATTTACGAAGAATATTAAATCGTAAAACTTATCAAAAATGCAAGTTTTCTTCTACCTTAAGCTAATTATTTACAAGCTTTATATCTGATTTATGCACTTTGTGCAACGTGTTATAAATCTTTGCCATGAAAGTTATTACTATTTGATTTGGCATAACTTGAGAAATGAATATGTTTATTCGTAAATATTTATTTGAGTTTTTTAGTCAAACCAAGTTGTTTTTGGGCGACCTTTGCATACAAAGCAAATTGAGATGAACATTCTTTTAAACACTATCATGATTAGTCAGTGTAGTGCATGTTGTGCATAACATAAGATATTTTTAGGTTGATCTCCTATATATGACTGTTGTATGGTTCTAAGTCGTATTGACTAATGAAGGGTTCTTGGTTATATTATCACTCAGCTTTGCCATGTTAAACAGTTAAATTCTTATCGGTGTGAGTTCTCTTACATGCTAAATGTTTAAATTTGCTTGAGCTATTGTATGCTCATTCTTGTAATAAATTATAATTGTAAACATACCCGAGAACTCTGGCTCTAAAAAGAAATGCGTAGACTAGTCTATCTTTACTTGTTATTTTGTCTACCTTATGTTTTATATAAAGTCTTTATGACTTATGTAAATATGAACAAGTACTACGAATCTTGTAACCGAATATTATATCAATAAAACTATCTTATTATCATCAACTATGTTCTGTCTTTACTTTTATAAGATTTAGAACTATTAAAATATTAAAACAATATTGTTAAAGAACTATACATCTGAGTGAGGATATTGAATAACATTGTGAGTGCTGTAAGAATTCAAGACAGAATCATTGATGAAGAAAGCAAATTCGTCGTAAGATTCCTCGGTTCCAAGTACAAGTATGTTATTAATATTCTGAATTTCAGATAAATAGGTATTTTCAATATGAAGAGATAACTATCAGTTATGAAATTATGTATCCAAGTGATAATATTGTGCACATGGAATTTCTAGGGTATGAGGTTGCCTAATTGAGCGCCGCAATTATCGAAAAGACCCCTTAGTTACTGGAAGAATTTCTTGTGTTGATACTGTAAATTTTAGATATACAGTAATCATAAATGATAAGATATTTAAAATATTAAGGTTAAAATTATGAAAGTTAAGTATTAAGTCCTTTGTATTTATTACAAATACTTGGTATAAAATAATGAAAGATTTTTTAGAAGTTAAGATGATAACTTTATTTATAAAACTGTTTAGTTGAATGAGGATATTGCTAATATGGATTGATCATGTTATGCCAATATTCTGAATTTCAACTAGATAAAATTTATAAATTAAGGGAACGTCTATACTTAGAACGATCTAGCATTGATAGTGAGCACCAAATCATCTATAGCAAGTATAGTGATTTGGGAGCGTCACATCCGTGGCAATGTAATTAGTCTACGACGTCTCCATTTTGTGATTCGGTGAGAGTTGTCCATATTGTGATTTTATTTTGGGAAGCGTATGCGTCAACCTTAGTTTTCTGTTCTGTTCTGTTTTACAAATTGATGATATTTGTGCGAAACACATATTCCGATTTTGCATGCATTTGAATTCGGGCGGTCCGATATATATTATGCATGTATGCCATTATTATGAATTGCCTATTTGGCAATATATATTGTGTTTAGTTTTGAGCTCAATATGAAATAACATTATGTCATTTAATTCAGCCTCCTATTTTGTTGTGATAGTTTTGTTTGTTTCAGTTTAGTTTATTGAGTTATTTATTTCAGTTCATTATTTTTGTACTCTATATCCATGTAAGCATTTAACTCCTACTATGCTTTTCCTTCCGACAGGTAATTAGAGAGATCAAGGGTAAGTGTGATGAAAGTTGTCTTTAATCCAAATGGTTTAAATATTCTATTTAGGATTTGATACTTTGGTTTGTGTTATGGAGTTATTTAATTTTTTGAGTTGTAGTAAATATTCTAAATTGTGATTTTTGAGCTGGTTTGACTTGTGACAATTATTGGTTTTTAGAATCATTCATTTTGTCGTAGAGTTCTTTATTTATTTTATAAGTTTTGTTGTGTTTCGTGAGTAACCCCTATTTTTATTTTTAAAAGGGGTGTGTTATATATATATATATATATATATATATATATATATATATATATATATATATATATATATTAAAGGTATAAATTTATATTATACATTTAATTATAATTATTATTAATATATTTTATATTTATATATTAATATGAATATATTAATGTATATTAAAATACAATATATATTATTAATATAATATATATTATAAAAATTATATATGTATATATATATATATATATATATATATATATATATATATATATATATATATATATATATATATATATATGATATCTGTATATTAATTTTTTTATATGAAATATATATGATTTTTGTATATTAATTATGTGTGTGTGTGTGTGTAATGTGTATATTAGGATATTATATATTTTAATGTATACATATATATATATAATATATATACAAATATAATATATGTATATGTATATGTATATGGATATGTATATATGAGTGAGGACATTTTAGTCCAACATTTTTTTTATTTTGTTCCATCAGTCATTGGAATGATGATTATCAAGCCTCTATAAGGAATCGCGATTCTAATGCGTAAAGAAAATGTGATTCCATCATAATAGTTATTCTGACCGATTTTAATATATTAAACGTTAAAAATAAATATTTGGTCAGAATGGTCATTCATTTTCGCCCTCCATTCCTTCAAACCAAATGGCCCTATTGTCTAAAAATCTATATTGTGTTTATGAGTTTTAAGATGGACCAAAAAGAAACGAAAAGGCGCACAAATTTAAGTTTTTTGTCAATTTTTTTGTTATTTTGTTGTTCTTATTAAACTAGAAAAGATATGAAATGAACTAAAATTTAGTCATTTATATTGCTAAAGTTTTGTGTTCAAAAAAGACGGATTTAGACTACGAACTAAATAATATAAGCAATATTTTTTTTTGTAATTTTTCTCATACCCTATACAATATGAATACAAAAATTAAAATAAATATAAAATAGTAACACAAATGTAAAAGTTAAGTTTTCTTTCTTTTTTTTTTTCTTTCTAAACTCACCACACGCAAAAAAACAAGTGTATACCTCACTATTTTTTCTTTCCTTATTACTATTTTTTTGTAATTTATTTCGCAACAGTGAGTACATGGTAATGGTACGGCTCATGAAACAGACCATATGACTCTCACAATATTGTCGTCTCCAACAATTAGCTGGTATAACTACATTATCTCTGAATTGAAAGTTAGGGTTCACAAGGTAAAAAAGAGGTTCCAGGGAAATTTAGACATTAAAATCAAATTCAGATTGCTTCACAATGCTTTAAATGCTACGTTTGGATCAAAAGAATGAAAGAGAGAATTAAATGATTCATTTTTATGAAATAAAAAAAATTGTGTTTGATTGGTTCATTGAAATGGAATGCATCATTCTCATTCCTCCTAAATTTATGAATTTTATTCATAGGAAGAGGGTATAGAATGATTTATTCCAATTGAAATGAAATGAATCAATTTACTTTTTATTTCATTCTTTCACTCATTCCATTCCATTCTATTTTTTTTTAATCCATTTGTCGCCTACAATGTGGGTGAGACCTCAAATTCTAGCTATTTAGTATTATGGTATGAAGGCGTCTTTGTAAGAGATTTGTTATATGTAATGCTCATGTAATGATGGATGTAATGACCCAATGTAAAAATGATTGGACCCACTATTTTTACATTGTGGGTTCCACTATTTTTATATTGAGTCATTACACCAATCATTGTATGAATCATTACATGTAGCAAAATTATTTTGTAAACTTCGTTCAAGCCAAATCCGTGCGGAAGAAGATTTATAGGGTGTCACTATGAAATAAATGAATCGATGTTTGGGTTGCTTTGAAATTATATTCCCATTTCTTCGGTATAAATTTTGTACACTAATATTATAGTGATTAAAAAAAAAATAATACAGAATAATGTATATAGTTGCGATTATTTATATTTACTAAGCCCAACCATTTATAATAAAACATTATTAAATACACTTTGACGCATCATTTTGTAAATTAATTTTGGTAAAAATTCTCTATATCAATACTCAATTTTGCATGCGTAGGTGATAAGTACTCTGGTTGCTTTGCCTGGACTGACTCGAAAATGTGTGAAAGAGTTGGGGAAATACTCGCATAATTTAAGGCTGATCATGTAATCTCTTTCCTCCATTATGAAATAAATATTATTAGGATATTATTACTATTATTTATCTAAAATTTTCATTATACTTGGGTTTCATTCTAACACTACGTCCTAAATTCAGAAAGGGCTCAAATTTTGTAACAAATAACTTGAATTATTTTTGGAATGTTTCTTATTGCACCTAATTACTTGTCCGTCCCTCCCAAAATAAGATTTACAAAGGAATTATGCACCGTTCTACTGCCAAGAGAAGAGTTTTTTCGGAAAACTTTTCATGGAAGACGGCTAACAAGAGGTTTACCAGTACATATCATCTCAACCTCAAATTACATCAACAGTTTTAACATATCAGATGAAGCTAAAATGAATATGTAGAATGTGAATGTACATCTAAAATCTACCCGTAAATCCATGAGTAGCTAAAACATGAAAGAAACATGCTGAATACAGATCTTCAGCATTCATGCTTTACATTTCTCCACATTCAGCAATAACGCAAGCCAGTTTGGGCCGGTTGTTTGGTCCGGTAGCAACATTCTCAATCTTCCTGACAACTAAAAGACCATCTCCGAGCACTTGCTGTATGAATATAAACAAATAAAGTTAGAAATCTTCAGCAACTGTTCCAACATCAGCAATATGGAAGCTATATTAAGTTATTAACCAAGACAGACAATATTACTTCTGTTAATTCGGTATTATGATTAACTAGAAGGGGATAGCGTTGCAACTCAGTCATGCTACCCACCCACCAAGAGAGATTTCCATGAAATGACTACATGACTCATACATTTAGTTTATAAACATTTACTCGACCTAAGATTTTAGATAAAAATCTTTGAAGCTAAATTGAAAATCTCAGGTTCAGTTTCTTGCTCTTGCGTGACTTCAGTGCTAATGTATGCACTCAGGTATTAGTAGGCCTTCAGATTGATGCTTAGCCTAGCCCCTTAATACAATTTATAATTATGTAAACTAACTTTAACATTGACTTAAAATTTTATATAAAAACAATTGAAGCTGAATTAGAAATCTCAGGTTTGATTTCTTGCTCTTGGACCTGTGGAACTACTTCAAAATTCAAGTAGGTGTTCAGGTATTCATAGGCCTTAGATTGATGCCAGCCCAAGCCCCTTATAGTTTATGAAGATGTCAAACTAAACTATAAGCGCCGAGTGGCAAGTGTTCAAAGGAACTTATTCATAATTAAATTAATGGATATATTAATAACAACAAAATTTACTATGAAGGAACATACCCCAAATATTACGTGTTTGCTGTCAAGCCAATCACATTTCGCACGTGAGAAAAAACTCCAATTAAAGCACAAAGAACCAAACAGATACAATTAAAAAAGTTAAAAGATTCACCAGGACATAAATATTTCCTAAAGAATCCAAGATATATTGGTGAGCCAACAATTATTTTGAAACTGGAAGCTGAAAAAGTAGAACGGACACTACCCCCATAAAAAAGTGTGTGTGTGTGTGGGGGGGGGGGGGGGGGGGGGGATATCATTTCAAACTTGACAATTTGCAACCCCTCCTCTCCACCAACATCCCTTACTGTTTAAAATATGTAAGTAAATATCGCTGTGAATGCGCAAAGTTTTCCCCCAAAGAACATGATTTGTGGAGAGCTTAAACAAATTTCAGTACACAGGAAACTACCAACAGATGGCGCAGGAAACCAATTTCAGTATTAATGACCATGTTTTGCATAAAATATCAACATAACTGTATTTATATATTTAACATATTGATTGTGATACCTGACACCCATTAGCATTTGGTCCACTATTTGCCTGCCAAATAGAAGAAATACAGTGTCTTGTCAGTATCAGAAAAGGTTCTCAATATTGTACTCAAAGATTTAAGCACAAAGGCTAATCACAGGATTTCTGAAGTGAGCATGAAGACTGGTAGAGACCGAGTTCAAAAGGAGTAATAAAGGTAAACAAACAGATCATTACCACCCACCCGTTAAAACATATCAAAGGTACTTAAACTAAACAGTCAACAATTCAACGATAAGATGCCACTAAATATTTGACAAATGATTGTTTTCCACCTTCCACACGAAACTTTTAGAATGTCAAATTCAAATGACATGTAAATATGTAAATAATTTTTCATTCAGTTCAAATCCTTAAAGTGCAAAAATGCCAAAAAGGGACATCTCTTAAATGGAAAAAGGAGAAATGAGGATCAAGCATAGCAAAAAAAATATTCCCTCCATTCCAAAATATAAGATCAGTATCAACTTTTCGAAGTCAATTTAAGCCTTTATCAAACTTAAAATTGGCAGTTTAACATAGATTCAGTTGATATGAGTAGATATAATGATGAATATCGGAAACTATATAAAAAAAATACTATTAATTATAAGATTCATTGTTACGTAATTGTTATTGAATCAAATCAATTTTGAGGTTAAAAATCTTTCAAATTGACTTTCAAAAGTCAACAATGATCTTATAATTTGAAACGGAGAGAGTATATTCTATATTCTATCAAAACTGATGAGTGATGACTTACAAACAAAAGAGGAATAAATTTCAAATACAAAATTCTCATTTAGTGCTCTTCTTGTTGCCATTTGCCAAGAAATCTAAGTCAGAGTTGGTCAATTACAGCTCACTCAGAAAGTAAACACTTGGCTCTATAAAAGGTAAAATGTAAAACTTCAGTGAAACATGTTAGGGTTTTTTACTACTGAGGGGATCTATTAGCCACCTACCTGACAACAAATGAAATATATTTCCGAATAAATACAGATTGCACCCTATACTTTACGTGCATCATGAATTTTTGCAGCGCAAACTTAAAAAATGTGTTTATTTGCAATCCCACCATTAATTTTTTAAAACAAACTCCACCCTTCGGACTCCCAACCAGTCAAAAGTGACATCATCCAACTTTTTTAAGGGTAAAATAGAAACAACAGAATAAAAAAATTAAAACCATTAATGCATGTAAGAAAAACATTAATACCAATCCAAATTCAAACATCAACCCCAAACCAATGGGCAGACTGGGGATTGGATGCCTACTATTTTACAACATTCGAAATTACAACCTATGGGACATCGTCTCCGGTGATTAACCACATTTCCCATAAATTTTTACAAGAGATCATATATAAGGTCAACCAGGAAGTTTGACTGCAAGAAGCAGCATAAGCAGAAGTTGACAAAGAAACTTCACAAGTTCATGGTGTTTGTTTTTTAACTCTGGAGGGGTGGTTCAAAGGAAGGAAAGTTCAGATACAGTAAAGAAGAGTCCTACAAGTTGTAAATACACGAGGACATGGATCTTTTGGAGGAGAGAGCAGTGTAAAGCACAGGGAACTAAGAAAGTCTTCTAGCAGTTATAGCAAAATAGAGCATATCCCATGAGACTAGTGTTAGTTGGTGTACTTTAGTGGTGCATGTTAGTATCCTAGCTAAAGCCCATATCTGTCTACAAATAGGAGTGAAAAGTCATGTATTCCAGTCTTCCAGAATGCAAATAAAGAATAGAAATGAGAAATGTGAGCACGCAATTGGTGTGGCCCCCTTACCTCCTTTTTCTTCTCATCTAAATCTCTCTCTCTCTCTCTCCCCCTCCATTTCTTCTTCTGATTTCTCATCTCTTTCTTCTCTTCTTCTTCCTCGAACTTTCAAACTTCTGGTTAACTACGTCTCTGGTCTAGTACCATTCTTGTTGATTCCTTTCAAAAAAAGTGAAAACATAAATTTATAGGAGACTGAATATATATATATATATATATATATATATATATATATATATATATATATATATATATATATATAACGCTAGCCCTATTACTGTTTAGGGCCAACTAATCTCGTACCATCTGTCTCATCAAATTTGAGCGGCTGCGATTAAAATACAACGTAAAGTATCCACAAGAAATTCCTGTATACAACAAGTATTTCTTGCGCATTTTACGTTAAAAACCAGATTTATTCATTGATAAAAGAAGAATATTTTATTGATTACAAAAGGAGATTACAACCAATCCAGAGAAAAAGAAATCCTCCCAAAAGAAATCAAACAAAACAATACCCAAAAAAAAACATAAAATTAAGAATCATAAATTATAAACTTTTGGGTCTAATTGGGTGTGGGTTTTCCTTAAATTTTCAGTACCGAGTCGTCCGATAGTCGCCCAAAGCGACACCTTGAGAATCTGAACAAGCGCCTTTGTACAACACCTCAGCTCTTCCCCACTGATTGGATGCCTAAGCGTCACCTAGGTGAAGACTTCACAAGTATGGGTATACATGGCCGAAAGGAGTGCGACATTCATATTCATTTCTTTCCTTTTTCCTTCTCTTTTTTGGGGTGTGAGGGAGTTTGAGAACAAATGATAAAGAAGCAAGATAAAAATTGGTTAACCTCCAGGCTCCAATCAATAATTTGTACTTAAATTTGATCCTCTGTTCTCTTGCAAATCAATCAAGTCAATTAATCACCTAATACTAAATTGAAGATCAAAACACAACTCAATCCAGCCACCTAATTATATAATACCGAATCGAAGGTCAAAAATTATAAATGGTGAAACAAATAACATCAAAGACAGTATAAACCCTAGAAAGTGAGGTAGAAAGTGGAGATGCATGAAGTTGGGGATTCAATCAAGTAGTACAATTTTCCATAAGCCAGGAAAATAAAAGAAAATTTAGAATATAATAATCAAATAATCTTCTAAAAAATAAGATTAATATATAGAAGGTAAAAGTTGCAACAACAAAAAATCACAGCATTTTTGAAGATTTTATTATTTGAAAAGGAGGTAGATTTAAACTTTAAGCAATGCTTAAAAATATGAACTATTATTCATTATCAACCAGCATTTTCCATTAGTTCAAGTAGGTTGGGCATCTAACAATTGGGTAATTACAGGTGGCAAGTTCCTATTTTTGTTCAAGTTGGTTGGGCATCTAACAATTGGGTAATTACAGGTGGTGAGTTCCTATTTTTCTTCTTACCTTTTAATCATCCTATCTATTGATCCTGAAGCCACTATATAGTTAAGGAGTTCTTTTGCAATCTGGAGCAAATAGAAATAGGTTCCTTGTGCAAGTCGAAAACGACTCCGTTGTTTACAGGTTAATAAAAAATTTAATTGCAAATGAAAGCAATGGTTGTATATAAGTTCAATTCCATTGTCAAAGAAAGAGTTAAAATATCTGATACAAGTATATTAAACACTGAGAAATGCATAGAGAGTTCCAAGTACAGACCTCAACGTAATCCAAATATCTCTTCGGGAGGATCATAAATATGCTGATCTGGAAAGATCTCCTCAAAATCTTGCTTCACCCTGTTTCTCAAGAGAGGGTGCGGCAGTAATCCCTTCAAAAGAATCCTGAAAGGCAACTCCTCTGGTGGATCTGGAGACTGTTTCATATCCTCATAGATGTTCATAGCATCTGCAGGAGACCCATACCTCAAAAACCCCCGAATGACTTCAGTGTATGCTTGAGCATCAGGGAATAAATTTTCCTTTCTCATACTATCCCACAATTGCATTGCATCATCCATCTTTTTGCTTTTGGCTAATGCAATAATTAAGTCCTTATAGAGATACACATCAGGCTTATACCAGTCTTGCTTTTGAATTACCCAAAACATCTGAAAATGTACTGAGTTGCTTGTAAAACCGAAGTGTAATTCATAACTAGAAAATTATGACAAATCAATATGCGTTGAAGAATCCAATTAACCAAAACACTTTGCCAAGAACCTTAAATCATTAATATGTAAATTGAAGAAACATAAATTTATGTATAAACACTTCGTAATTGTTGAAGCATCCAACTCCAAATCAATTAAAAATGAGTGGAGTAGCCTCCCAGGATTATATATTGGGTCTTTAAAGGCCTAAATTATCAAATGCCGGATTTTTCAGCTCACACGTGTGGCGTAATTTTGAGCCAATACGTAGACAATTATATTGAGTGACGTTGAAGCAAATGGGCAGTTCGGACTTACACATGAATGCAAATGTCTACAACGATACTATGATGAAGCAACCAACTCAAAACTTAAAACAATTGACAATGAGATGAGTAACCTTCCAAATTATATTGTGAATATTAAAGCTTAAATTGCCCCAATAAGAAATTTGTATAACCAATAGAATGTCGAAGACATACCCAAAGAAGATTTCTAGTTTATAGCCCAAACCCAATTATTTTATATCTCTTATTAAACAAAAACACCATTTATTACTAACTAGTCTCTGGAAGTGAATAAAGGGAAACAAAGTAACGTAAAATACATATATATATATATAAACAGACATAAAAGGAAAAGCAACTTGTTTTAACTTAATTTCAAACTTGTAAGTCAAACTGTGGCAAACTCTTTTCTTTATAAGTCACAACTTAAAAGGACTCAAGTCATTTTAAATTTTAACACTCAACTCTTAAATCGTTTTAAAATAAGTCATTGTCAAACATGCTTATGTCAGTTTATAACCTACAAATGTATCTTTAATTTTGTAATCCACAAAAAAATAAAATAAAATAAGATAAAATTGTATCTTTAATCTTAGAATGGAATAAGTCTATATAATACATACAAGGTTCATTTGTATACTCTATATGTGTGTAGGAAAAGAGCAAAACCTTGATGGCTAAAGAAATCTCCTCTTGGCGTTCAAGTTCATTGAGGACCGCAACCATGTCCATTTTCAAGAGCCTCAAAACATGGGTTTTGATAAATTTGTCAAGTTTCTCTTCATCCTCTTTGAATCTCTTCAATCCCAATATTACAAAGATTGCTTCTTTACCTATCAATTTCTTTCCCCTCCAAAGGGAACCTCTTGGTCTCCCATCGTGGTAATCCCGAAGCATTACAGTAGACAAAAGATGGGCTTTGTTTGAAAAATACAGCTGTGGTTTTGGTGAAGAGAGAGATTGTTTTATAATGGACATTCTGGTTAGATCCCCGAGGAGAAGTAGTGAAACAAATTTGGGAATTTTTGACCTCAAAATGGTTCCAATTGCCATCTTATAGAGAGAAGCAGAAAGGGGTGTTAAGGAAAATAAGGGTTTGAAATTTAATGGCAGGATCAGGTTCTGGTCAGCTCGTCGGCTCGTCAGCTCTCTTCACTCTCATAGAGTGTGTCTTGAAGTTACGTTGTAAGTAGGGGAAATCATTTGAGTAAACCGAAAAACGACCGAATAGTGAAAACCGAATACCGAAATTTGCAATTTTTTACTATCCGAATAGTTACACGAATTTTGAAATAACCAAATTACAATTCGGTTATTCGGTTAATACCTGAAATTAAGAGTTTCATAATTAACAACACAATTACACAAAAGCAAAAGCAGCCTACTAGCCAAGCAAAGATTTAAAAGAGATACAGTCAAATGAATAATTAAAAACACATTCATGAATCATGAATTGAGTAACTGACACTGATAAGTAGAGATTTTAAGACATTATTGTCATTTGCCAAACCTTTGAACAACCTAGATCAGTGATATATAACTATCTATATATATATAGTCTAATATCCAGTCAATTGTACAAGTGTGTATGAATCATGAATTGAGTAACTGACACTGATAAGTAGAGATTTTAAGACATTATTGTCATTTGCCAAACCTTTGAACAACCTAGATCAGTGATATATAACTATCTATATATATATAGTCTAATATCCAGTCAATTGTACAAGTGTGTGTGTATATATATATATATATATATATATATATATATATATATATATATATAAACTACAGTTACTCAGTTAGTGAGTTGGGGCGGAGTCGCGGAGAGGCCGGAGGCGGAGTCCAGGAGAGGCGGTGGCGGAGTCGCGAACTCGATTTGGGGTTAGGGCAGGGAGTGAAAGATACTAAGAGAGGCAGAGACTTACGAATGAGATTGGGAGGAGTCAATACTAGTGTAATGCCCTAACTACTTAATAAAACAACTAGACTACCGTGTATCCCCAATAATTATAATAAAATTCTAATACATCAATTGCTATCATTTTAAAAACAAAAATTTTAGGGACTGGTCTTACGACAGTTTTATTTTATTTTTTTTAAATGATTTTTAAAAATAAGTTTAATTTTTTAAAGTTAATTTTTTTATAAAATACAGTAATTTAAACGTGATTTAAATTTTGTAAAAATTTTAATTCCAAAAAATCAAATTTATTTTTTAAGAGACATTTAAAAAAAAGAAAAAATTAAAACCGGTCCCCTAGGAAAGCTCTTTTAAAAATAGTTAATAACAAATAGTTAAATAAAAGCTTATTTTTGTCCGAATCAGGCTTGTCTTGAGAATCGTAGTCTACTTACATTTTGTTGGATTTGAATTGCACTACTTTTTTGGAGTCGTGATTGGACATCTCCTGTCTTTAGTGGCGGAACCAGGACAGTATTATAGGGGGTCAAAATCTCTCAGTAAAAAAATTTATTTATTTAGACCACCACTTGCTTCGGAACTTGATAATTGACTATTAGAAGCATCAACAATTCTTGGTCGCTTAATCAAGCATTTATCCATAATCTAGAATAAATAAAAACATCAATTGCTAATCAATTACCAAATCATAGCATTTCATTTTGCCCAATTATAACATTTCACAATAATTCAATTATTCAAATTCATTTTGCCCAATTATAGCATTTCTCAATAATTTCATCAATTTAAACATTTAATGTCAACATTAAGCACAAAATCTCTAATAACAATTAACAAACTCTAAATCTCTAATTTAATGGCAACATTAAGCACAAATGACAAATCCATAATTTTAACTAATGGCAACAATAACCACAAATGACAAATCCCTAATTTTTTAAAACCCTAAATAATATATTTAATTAAATTGACAACAACTTACCCTTACCAGTTAGCGGAAAGGAGGAGAGTCGGCCTCGGGAGAGCCGTAAGCCGGCGGTCGGCGGCGAGTCGGCGAAGAGGAGCAGTGGACAGTGGGCGATTGGCGAAGAACGGAAGAAGAATGGAAGCAGTGAATGTGAAGAAGTTCTGTGACGAAGAAGAGCAGAAGAAGTGAAGACTTAAGTTAATCAAGTTATGCACGATTTTTTTTTTTTTTTTTAAACTTACTGAATGAAACGACGTCGTTTCACTTAGTAATTTTATTTTTTTTAAAAACAAACAAATATCAGACGCTTCCCTCACGCCTGCCGTAGTGCCTTGTCGCCGAGGAGGAGTGAAGGACAGAGCTGTGGCTCTGTGGGCTGTGGCTGCCCGAAGGAGAATTGAAGAACCCAAGTACCCAACGCCCCAACCAGTGGCTCTGTGGCTGCCGCCCGGAGTTACCACTTACCAGGGTCAAGAACGGTGCATGTCTCCCTCGCCGGCCGGAGTTACAGGGGTCAGTTGCATGTACTCTGTTGATATTTCTGATCGAAAGTTCAAGTGTGAACTGTCATCCCTCTCCCCTCTTCCGAACACACACCCACAGAGCCACCGTCAATATATCTAGTCTTTTTGCGGCTTGATTTACCCATCATAATTTAAGAATAGTAGTAATTAAATCAACGAATTTATATTTAAAATATAGTGACAATCATTTATATTGGAAAGTCAACAGGCAACCGCAACTAGAAGCTAAAAGTAGAATCTCGAATTTTCCATAATAGAGAATAATTAGGAAAATCAAAAAAAAAATTCTGTTTGGACATAAAGTAATAATAAAAGTTTTAAAGTATTTTATTAAAAACATTGAAAAAGTGCCAACTCCCTCTTTATTATGTTTTTAATTACTTTTATTTTGTTTTTTTATGTCATATCCCAAAAATAAGACATCTCAACGGTAAAAAAAAAAAAAAAAAAAACTAAAGGGCAAAACCAGCTCATCAAGATTGAAAAAACAATTTATTTGCAAAATTTAATATGAATTTATTACAAAGTAACATAAATATAAGTCTCAAATCTAAACTAAACAATACGCATGAATTACTGAAATTAAAAATAAATAGAGATTTCTCAATTAGTTCCATTATGCCCCTCATCCTTAGCAATAATTTAATAAAATAAAAACAATGAGTTTTAAAGAGCCTATTAAGAAAAAGAAAGAAATAAATGAAACATATATCAATATAACGATTAATTGATATTTTGATTCTTGTACTATAGTTCGATTTTTATTTTGATGATTGAAACTTTTTTTCTTACGATTGTATTATCGAACTAATAAAAACATTTCAATCAAGTGATTTTATAATTTTTTGTTCAAAAATTAATAGCAAAGCTTACGTAGCAAACGTTTGACAAATATAAGTGAGACCTTTAAATGAGGTGCCATGTGGGAACCCACCTATTAGAGTAATAAAAAAAAATAAAAACTTACTAATCAAAAAATGAATGGAGAGTGAGAGATTGACAGTACAATTGTCAAAGCTCCGACAGGTGTCTCTCCATTCATCTTAGTCTGGACGAATCAAAGATCAACTTCTCCTTTGTCGTCTTTAAGTCTCTCTCTTTTGCCACGGTTCTCTAAGTTCTTACTGTAAGACCCCGACTTTTATGAAATGCAAATTAAATTTTCTTTATATATATTTGTTCTGAAACGGTAAGTGGATAAATTGACAAAAGTTAAAAATGTTTCTTGCAAATTTTATATTGTCGGAGAATATTCGTTTTGTCGGAGAATATTCGTTCTGTCGAGGAATATTCGATTCGTATGACAGGCGCTGAAATAATCAAATATTAGTAGAGCCCACAATAAAATATTGTCAGATATAGAAAAAGATAGCAGTAATTTTTTTAAATAAAAATGGTCAACGATACTATCACTTTTAACGGTAAAAATACTCAGTGGTAAAGGAATAGTAGAAAGTATTACACAGTAGCACACGGTATGACATAATGTTTCATATTATTGAACTGATAAAGTGACTATTGTACAATATCGACTTTATTGAACTAATAATTGTCACATGCATAATAATTCATATTATTGAACTGATAATTGTCACAGTAGCATATACACAGTAATTCACATTACTGAATCAATAATCGTCATTACACGGTAACACACTATTTCTTTTATTTAATTTCTGCATTATTGTTATCACTATTATGATGTAGATTTAACTGTTGTATTCCATTATTAATTGGTATTTATGCTAGTGTTGTGAGTCTCTAACTCAGGAAGTCAACTACACTGCATTTACAACAATTTGTTATAATAATGAATAAATGTGTATAATTGGTGAATTATTGTTAAATAATTGAATTTATTTGTTTTATATACTTTATATAAAGTAAAGTTAATTTATATAAAGATAATTGTTTTTTATATAAAGTAAAGTTGATTTATATAAAATTAATTATTTTATATATAAAGTAAAGTTGATTTATATAAAGATAAGTTTTATATATATATAATTAAATGATTTATATAAAGTTAATTATTTTATTAAGATATGAAATGAATAGTATAGATTAAAAGGAAAAAAATTGAATGAATGGTTTATATTAAATAAATCTTAAAAGATGAAATATGTGGTACGGATTAAACATTATCTTGAAATGAACAGTTCAGATTAGATTATAAAATTTTGATTTATAATAAGATTTTTGGCTATAAATAGAAGCTTTAACTTAGGATTTTTTTCATAACTTCTTTGCTTATTCTTTCTTTCACTATCTAAATATTATTTTGTGTAAGTTCTCTCTGAGTGTGCTTAAGTTATCTTGAGTATTTGAGAAGATCTGTAATAGTACGGATATCGTTCAAGTAAGTTTTTTTATTATAGTTAGTCAAGTAACCATACACATCACACGATATTTATAAATCTTCCTTTAGAAGACTCTTCCTTTAGAATATTTATTTTGAAAAACTTTCTCTTGAAGATTCCTTTGAAATATTATTTTCAAAAAACTATTTTGAAGTTTATTATACCTTATTCTGTACACTATACAATTTTTTATCAAATCACTTTTGATGATTTCATATAAATTGGTATACACGATGAGATTAATATGTGGTAGTTACTAATTTAATTATATATATATATATATATATATATAGGTTGATTAATCTCATATTAATCAAAATTCAGTCACGTATTAAGATAATGGATATCATTGTTTTCATACTCGTAATGGATATCATTGTTTTCATACTCGTAAGGGGTATCATTCTTTTCTTACTTGTAAAAGATATCATTTTCTTTTATCTAATATCTTTTGACATGAACATTTCTATTAAATTTCTATCGTTATATTTGACAATGAACTTTTGGACTTTGAACTTTTAACCTATGAACATTTACTTGAAGTATGAACATTTTGGACTATTAAATATTCCTTGTACCGTAAACCTTACCGTTGAACTTCTTTCCTGTAAATTTTGGACATTATTTGACTCTGTATAAAGTAAAATTTGTTAACTTCTAATGTTTATTGTTTATCCTATTAATACGGAAGACATAAGATAATACTCCCAATTAAAAGTAGAATGAGTTAAGGATTTGAGTATGAAGCAAATTAGTAAATATGTATCAAGGAAATGATTGTAATGACTAAAAGTCGTAAAAGGGTAATATGAGCGTAAAAGTGTTAAAAAGAAGTGGATTTCGATAATTCGAGCATGGTTCGCTTTACGAGAAAATGATTTTATGAAAAAGTGAGCGTTTCTATTATTTGAAACGACATGAATGTAAATTGACTATGGGTGTCAAAAGAAATAAGGATAAAGAACTAAAGAACATAAATTTTGTTAAGAAAAGTAAATTTGTCGGTTTGTGATTAAACGACTAATTAAGCAGTTAAATGAAACTACGGGAAAGTAGTACAAAGGGTAATGAATTTCCTAAGGGGAAGATGGAAAGAAAAATCAATTTAAATGATTATGAAATGAATTTATGAAAGGAAAATATGAAACTTTCCTTAATTGGAAAGTTAGGAAAATTTTTAATTTGGAAAGTTTCCAAAAATGGAAAGTTGCTAAAAATGGAAAATCTAGCAAATTTGGAAAAAGACCAAAATACCCTTAACAAATCAAATAATGACATTTGTGTCTTAAAAGGGAAAATGACGAAAATACCCTTAACAAATTAATAAATGAACTTGGTGTCCTAAGGGGTGAAATGAACAAAATGCCATTGAGTTATTGTGTGAAATGACCAAAATGCCCTTGAGGCTTAAATTGTTATATAAGCTAGAAAAGCTAGCAATTCTCCTTTATTCTTCATTTTGGTTTTGCTGGAGAAAACCCTAAGAGGGAGAAAACTATGGAGTTTAGAGAGATAAAGCATGATCTTGGAAGCTAGAGTGCATGAATGATCATGGTTCAAGAAGAAAAGAGGAAGGTCTTGATAAGACAAAGCTTCCTATGTGAAGAAGTTTAACATCCAAGAAGGTTTAAAAGTTCTCTAACATTAAAACTTTGATTTATGTATAGCTATGTATGTATTAATGATTAAAAGTAAGAGTTTTTGAAGATTAAGTGTCAAAAGTTGGAAGTTCATGGTTAAACCTTAACATATAAGGTTGAACATGTAAGATAAGTGTGTATGTGCATGTTATGTAGCATGTTAGAGATTTCAAAGTAGAGAAAGTATGATTTTGAAAGCTAAAACTAGTTATGGAAGTAATATGTTCATGAAAACATATTTTGAAAGTAAATGAATTGGAACAATTCATGTATATGTAGAATAAGGCTAAAAAGATGAAAAATAAACTCCTGAATGAGTGTATAAGAAGTGGAGTCTAATTTTTGAAAAAATATTTTTTATGAAAAAATTAAGTAATTGGATGAAAATCCAAGTTAAAGGTGATTTTTAACAATTTTAAAAATTAAGTGGTGAAAAGGAGTTGAATGACTTAGTTTTTTGTTATTACTGTATTTACGTTAATTTGGTAATCAACGAATGAAAATTTGAATGAAAATGCATTTTAGGCGATTGAAAACGATCGTTTCGATCTAAAACTAATTTTACGGACAAATCTCACCTCAGGCGAAGTTAAGTTGATTTAAAGGTTTAGACATGTCTTATATGACATATGTGAGCTAATTCAAATGTTGGAATAAACTTTAGAAGTGAATGGCCAAAAATCACCATTTGACGGAAAAGTATAAAAACGTGTTTAAACGCTAAGTTACGGGCTAATATCGCCATGATTTAAAGAAGCCGTATGAGCTATGTAATATTTTTGTAAAATACTATGTTGTAACATCTAGTTATTTTTTAAATTTGGGCTTAATTGGATGTAAGATGAAGGAATTAAAAATCAGTAAAGTAATTGCAAAAATTAAAAATCCTGATTTTGCAGCATTGCGCCGGGGCGCAGTGTTTTGTTCTGAGCACTGCTGTAATGACCTGGAAATTCATAAGACTGATTTGTATGGTTTTAGGTGATTATTGTGATTAAAGGCTACGCTAACCCTTGGATAAGGAAGTAGTGGATAGTCGATGTGTGGAAATTTTTAAGCTTTCGAGGATTCGAGCGAAAAATTGAGGTTAAGATATAAAACTAAACCTAGTAAAATGATAAACAATCACTGAAAAGGAAATTAGAATTCTGTCACGAAAGGAGCTAGGACAGTATTTGCGAAACAATGCCTATGTTAAGATAATTGATGAGATTGTTCAGAGCGGCAGATGTTGTAAGGGTGGTTTGGAAATGGACCAAACTTTAATTTAATTATGTGTTTAAATAATTAAAAAAATTATAGGAAGGTTCAATTAATGAGTTGATTTAAATTAATGGACCAACCTAGATTGTGTAATATCAAAGTTTGATAAGGTTAATTAACTAGGTGATGATTTAATTACCTTGATAAATAACGAGTTAAATTGAAAGTATAAATTAATTAATGATAATACGTAGACATTAAAAATGTTATTTATTTCCATTTGGAAAGTTATTAATAGTGGGGTATTAATATTTTATATTACCACAAGGAAATTAATAATTTGGATTTGTCAAATTGATTTATTAGTTGGCCCAATGTAAATTAATTGAAGGCCCAACGTGAGTTGAAGAGGAGCCCAATGGTGAAATTAGTTACTAAGCCCGATGATTTAATTATCAAGGCCAAAAACCTAGCCTAATGAATTAATTTCGGTAGCCCAACTTGGAATTCATTTAATTTAATTGTTGGGAGCCCTAAAGGATTTAATTATGTAGCCCAATGAGAGTTAATGCATAGTCCATTGTATAGCCCAATTGATTTAAATGCCTAGCCCATTGATTTAGTTAATTTTTGGCCCAATCATTTAATTAATTGGAGCCCAAATAGAGTTAATTGTTAAGCCCAAACAAGTTGAGCCATTGAGCCTAAATGAATTTAAATTATGACCCAATGTGTATCCCAAATACATGTGTATGGGTGATTATATATTATGTAAGTATATGTATAATTTACTAGCACAATTGGGCATTAAAATAAAAGAAAAATTAAATGAAATTTGGAGCCTTTTGGGACCACATTTCCAGCAGCTTTAGGGGCCTTAAAAGACTGATTTTGGTTGCTCATTGAGGAGCTCAATGTCTTGGTAGAATCAAGGAAAATGTTGGCACAAGCTAGTAGGCCTATGAGCCTTAATTTGTGTAGTTGATGTGTATACTTACAAGGGTTGTAAGTATACATATCAACTAACACCATATTACTCTCTATCATCTTATTCTATCATTCATTAGTCATTTTGCTTCCTAGTTGGTAGAGAGAGAAATAGAGAGAAAGCTAGAGAGAAAAGAAAGAAGCCATGAAAGGAAGACAAGATCCTTGATGCTTGGATGATTGGATGAAGAAGAAGCAAGGTTTAAAAATGAATGCCTCCTCATGGTGAAGCTTTTTAGCTATGGAAGTGAATCATCCAAGCTTGGTAAAATTTCGAGCAAAGAGGATCATGAACCAAAGGTTTAAAATTTTTCTAAAACTTAAGCTTTGTTAACCTTGTCTTTCATCTAGGTTTATTTAAGTTGATTTAAAAACCTAGAGTTGGTTGGGTGATTTATAAATCTATGGGTGTATACCCTAGATCTACAAGTTGTATATAAACTATGTTGGGACAAATAAGAAGTGGAGTCTAGGTGAAGTCATATGGATTTTTATATAGACTATGTTCTTCATGTTCTTTGTGCTCTTGAGTAAAGGTCAAAAATCTTGCATACATAGGTTTATGATTTGGTTATTTTTATGTTATGAAGTTGTATTGGGTGATAGAACATGTTATCTTAGCAAATTAATGCTTGAGGTGTCATGTTTTACCAATCGGATCAAAGAATGATGAACCTATGGTTCATTCTGAATGTAATCGCCATTTTTCGACCCCTTTCACTAGGAATCTAGAAATGGAATGTAAACAAAAGTTGTATATCTTTAAATTCTACACAATTTAGACTCAAGAATCACTCAAAACGGATAAGAAATGAGAAAGTTATGGCCATCGGAGTGAGCGGAGGTCGAGCAGACAAAAAGTCCGAAAATGTTTCTGTTTTGAAAGCCGGGGCTTTCAAATCAGTGTTATTTTGAAAACCGGGGCTTTGATGGCAGATTTTTGAAAAATGTTATTTTTTGATTCTGTGACGACCCTAAATCCGGGTTCCATAACCTCGAGTTTGGTTATCACTATTCAACACATTACTAACAATTAAATACATACATTGCATTTAAATACCGCGGAATAATACATATTGGTTCCCTTAAAAAAAGGTTACAATACCAGGGTCTATTAACCTTAACATAAACAGTTCCTATCATAAGGAATTACAAAAGGTTTAACAACAGTAAACACAAATTTAAGCATCTAATTAGCATGCATAAACTAACTTAAGCTCTGGCCTTTCCTTTTCCCTTATCCTTCTTTGAGCAATCAGGATTATCTGAAAAATGGTTCATGATATAGCAAGAATGAGCAACTAGTTTGCTCAGCAAGTTTAGAACAATCATATAGATTTAATATATCATGAATGAATGAGAAATGTCATCAATGGTTCAACAATAGATATAACAATTGTGAATGAAACATGATTCAAATTTTAATAAACAGAAGATTTGAATCTTAAAATGCTAAGTGGTCACTAAGGACCCTGAACTAACTAGGGTATAATATAGTTTCCTCTGACCCTTTGAGTTGTTTGGTTTTCAAGGGGATCAGCCTATTCAACCCGCTGTATATGCATTACATTTAGTTACTGGCGCCCAAAGTCGGTTTCCCGACACAAAATCCCCTAATTTAGGGTTGTTCAATTCTCAGACTTAATATAAGAAATCCGCACCCAACAATGGTTTGGATAAGCTTTTAAAAGTATTCAAGTATTGAATTTATAAACGAAATGTCTAGCTGAACTATTAGCTTTTGACATTTTTAATACAGTTCATGAATCAAGAACTAATAAGCTTCAAGTGCACTAAGTGCGATTTTATAAACAATATGGATGTGGGATAATTTTAAATAATTAAACCACGTCAAGCTTTGACAATAAATACAAGTATAGAAACTTGTTCAACAATAAATGAGTAGGGTTAGAGAACTTGTCTGTCTGCTCAGCTACAATAAATGTCTAGCTTTAACTAACTTGCTTTGAAAGACCTAACATTAATAAAGTGGGTCTAATAATTAGTACGGCGTATTTGCATAACTATACGCTTAATAATGAACTTATTTACCACACATAAGTACTAACACATAATTTACATTAGTCAAAACAATATTATTAACCTTATAGACCCTTAATCATTTTAGGTTAATAATTTAATAAGTTAGAAAATATTTTTCTTAAGTGTTGGACACTTATTAAACCCTTAAACAACTTATTACAATTGTTTAATTAAAGCATAATTAAATTTAATTAATTTTATTAACTCAATCTCTATTTAATTACTATTTAATCTTGGTTAAATAGAAATTAATTAATTAACTTTAGTTATTATTTAAAATAAATAATAACTAATTGTACTTACTTATTATTTAATTATAATTAAATAATAAATAATTATTGACTTAATTTTAACCTTCTTTAATTTAATATTAATCAACCCATAATTAACTAAGTAATTAACCTTACTTATTATTTAATTTAAGGAAATTAAATAATAATTTACTAATCTTAATCCTCTTTAATTATTATTTAATGTCAATTAAATAATAATTAATTATTTAATAAATTTTAATTATTATTTAAGGTTAAATAATAATCAAATCATTCTTATTTATTATTTAAATTAAATAATAAATTATTACTCTAATAACTTAATTTCCATTAATCGTTATTTAATGCTAATTAAATAATAATTAATTACTTAATTATCCTTATTTATTATTTAATAATAAATAATTAATTTATAAATTTTATCTCTCTTTAAGTATTATTTAATAGGAATTAAATAATAATTTCTAATTTATCACCTTTATTTATTATTAACATTTAAAATAATAAATAAATAATAAATTTATTTAACTTAACCATGATTAGCTAACTAGATTAATATTTAAAATATTTAAATATTAAACTTAATGAAAAATATCCTCCCCAATATTATTTTTGTATTATTATTATTTTTGTTATAATTTTAAATTAGTTTTTAAATATTTAAATTAATTAAATTTAACCCGAATGACATTTCTGTAAATAAGTTGAAAACTGATCCGAGGGCAGAATGGTAATTTTGCCAAAAAAATACGGAGGGGCAAACTGGTAATTTCGCAGAAAACCGACGCTCGCGCATTGCGCGCGCCTTAAGAAACAACGGCCCAAAACGGTGCCGTTTTGAGAAGCCGTAAACGGCTTCCGCGCATTGCGCGGAGTAAATTCTTACAAAGGCCAAACGACGTCGTTTGGCTCCGCCTCCCTTAGCCTAATAACCTTCTGCGCATTGCGCGGAAAACCCCTTTTTTTTTTCTTCCGGCAGAACGTGAACAGTACCCATTTTAATTAAAAATATACCATCAAGTAAGCTTTAAATCCTCAATAAAAATCCAAAAAAATTACCAATCACCTCATATTAATTTATAACATGAAAAATTAATTTTTCATGATTTAATATCATTATTTTTTTATAAAAAATTTTACATCACATAAACTACCACAAATCATAACTTTTTGTGTATAACTCCATTTTGAGTGATTCAAACTTTGTTTTTCTCATGATTTAATGTTCTATAATATTAGAACATCAAACCTAAGTTTTATAAAAATATTTTTGGACATAAATTCCAAAACTTGTTTACACACTATTAAACACATATTTTAGCATATAAAATATACCAAAATACAAACCAAACATATTAAACTCAAGCATGGCATAAATATTACAACTACACATTAATAACTATATTAACATGTTTATACTAACATGATGATTTATTTAATTTAAAAATAAACTACATTTAAAATAACAATTACCTTGTATTTTTGCTCTCAACTATATTTTTTCTACACTCTCAAATGCTCTCTAGCTTGAAAAATGGAAGAAGAAGAAATGACCAATACAAGCTCCTAAATTGTAAGTATACTTACAATTTGGATAGATATAAAATCTATATCTATTAAAATTGCCATCATGAGATAACAAGGATACTTGCACAAGAAAGTTAGCCCATACTTAGTTGGTGAAAAGAGGGATGGTGTCCATGTACCAAAAATAAAACAAGCAACCTTAATTTAATTAAATGAAAAAGAAAAGAAAATAAAACAAAACTCATTTTCTCTCTCCTTCCATCAACACACACGGCTGATTCCCTTTTTCTTGTCCCAATTTGATTGTCACTTTCCACTTTTTTAAATAATAATAGTTAAATTAAGTATTTTCCAAGTGGGCCAATCATTGTGTTTTAATTTAAATTACCAATTGGGCTTCTATTAAATTGTTTGAGCTACTAATTTGTCAAATTTTATTATTCTACACTTGGGCTACTAATTGACCCATGTTGGGTTAATTTAATAATTTACACATTAATTATTCAATCCATGATTAAATAAATAATTAGATTGAATAAATAATTAAATATTCTAACCCATAAGTATTAAATTACTAAATGGACTAATAAATATTATTATTAATATTTCACATTATTTACATTAATTAATAATCATATTAATTAATTTATTATATTTAATTCACTCATTATATTCAATTTAATTGAATATTTAATCAATATGAAACTTATCAATTATTTTGATATTAAAACTTTAGGGTTTGTTCACTAATTTAATAACATATTATTAACCCCCTTTAATTAATTTTAGTAATTAATTACATAATTATTTAATCACATAATTAATTAATCACATAAAAAGATTTAAATAATCTCGTAAAACTAACTCGTTGGAAATTAAATTAATAATTTAATTAATAAAGACGTGAAAATTCTAGGACATTACAGATTCGGGTCGGGTCGGGCCATTCGAGACGGATCGGGTCGGGTCATTTAAGTCCAAAATAGGTCAAAATGTTTAAAAATTAATATAATTAATTTGAGAGCCAAAATTAATAATTATTTATTATTTATAATAAATAATAAATAAGGTAAATTAAAAACCATTATTGTGATAAATTAGTTAATTAATTATTATTTAAATGATATTAAATAATAATTAAAGGGAGATAAAGTTAATATATTAATTATTTATTATTTAATAATGAATAAGGATAATAGTTAATTAATTATTATTTCAATAATAATAAATAATAATTAAAGGGAGATAAAGTTAATATAATAATTAATTATTATTTAATTAATATTAAATAATGAATAAGGATGATTAATTATTTAATTATTATTTAAAGGATATTAAATAATTATTAAAGGAAGATAAAGATAATAAGGTAATTATTTATTATTTAATAAATAAGGATGATTAATTATTTAATTATTATTTAAAGGATATTAAATAATAATTAAAGGGAGATGAAGTGAATAAAATAATTATTTATTATTTAATTAATATTAAATAATAAATGAGGTTAAATTAATTAAGAAATGATTATGTAATTGATATTCAATAATCATTAAAGGAATTAAGGAGAATTAATTAATTATTATTTAAATTAAATAATAATTAAAGTGAATTAAGGTTAATGATATAATTGTTATGTAATAATAAATAACAAGTAATGTTAATTTAATTTAATTGTTTATTTAAATAATATTAAATAAATAATGTGAAGTAATTAAGAAAATAATTGTTTATGTGAAGATAAATAAACAAGTAAAATTAATTGAATTAATTAATTATTTAAATAATATTAAATAAATAATGTGAAGTAATTAAGGAAATAATTGTTTATGTGAAGATAAAAAAACAAGTAAAATTAATTGAATTAATTATTTATTTAAATGATATTAAATAAATAATGTGAAGCAATTAAGGAAATAATTGTTTATGTGAAAATAAATAAACAAGTAAAATTAATTGAATTAATTATTTATTTAAATGATATTAAATAAATAATGTGAAGTAATTAATGAAATAATTGTTTAGGTGAAGATAAATAAACAAGTAAAGTTAAGAGAATTAATTATTTATTTAAATGATATTAAATAAATAATGTGAAAGAATTTAAGGTAATAAAGTGTAAACAATTGGAGGGTAATTGTTGGAGTGTTTAGTTATTACCAATATTATAAATTATCATTAAAGGGTTTATAATTGACGGTAAATAGTTAAATATTATTAACGGATTAATAATATTGGTAATTGGGTAAATTTTTTTAAGGGTTTAATAATATTAGTAACCAATTAAGGTATTGTTAGGTACCTAAGTACAGTTGAAAATTTAGTGATGTATTATTAATGTATAATAATACTGATCAATAATTAAAATATTATCCAAGGAGGATAATATTGTCTTATAAATTATGAGTTAATAAATAGGAGATGCTGTGTTGTAGAGTCAATTCTTTTATGAATAACAGCTGAGTTCCTATGTACTTTACTAATTGCCAGATAAGCAAATTAGGTCTTTTAAAGGCAGTAATTTGATTTGTTGAGCGTTAATGATGGAACGCGGATTTCAGACTGGTAGCGTAAGTCAATGTGACTATCAGGCAAGTTTTTCAGTACTATGTGTTATACTTGCGAACCTGTTTGCTATATGCATAAACTATTAACTGTGCACTCATTTTATGTGCTAACGGATTTTAATGTGCCTGTGTACAGTCATATGTTGTTAATAGCTGATTTTAATGAATGCTATGAGTTGAGATGTGTTATATGAGTTATATAACCTGAAAATATTAACATGCATGGTAAGCATGGGTTAATTATATAAATGCAAAGCATGATAAGCATGATGCCTATATAAATGCAAAGCATGGAGCATAAAGCATAAATTAAATGTGACCTACGTGTTATGTGTTAGCTGTTAGATTTGCTGAGCCGTCGTGCTCACTCTTGCTATAATAAACATTTTCAGCGAAGAGCGAGAAATTTGAAGATCCCGATAATTGCGATGAAGATGTGTTGAAGAATAGTTATAATTTTAGACGTTATTAGAACTATTCAAAGATAACGTCGTATCCTGTTGGGAGTAATTATCATTTGGTATTATCCCTGTTTTAAAGCCTTGTAATAATAGTGAAAGACGATTGTATATCAAGACGAGTGTTAATGTTCTGTAAATTCGTGTGATTAAAAAGCAGTTAGTAAATAGTCATATCGACTTATTGATTAGGTTGCGAGCTTTTATTTGCTCACAATGGTTGTAATACACTAGGTCATCAAATAAAAATGATCTGAGTTGTAGTATTTATGTAAAGATTGCGATTCTGAGACAGAGTTAAACAAATGTTATAAAAATTTAAATTTACTGAGTTTTTCAACGACATGCTTTTATTTAAATGTTATGGAGATTATTCGTTGACGAGCGGGGAGCCACAGTTGGTATCAGGTGATTTTCCGCGGGGCGTCACAACTGCATTGGGGCGCAGTCAACTGAGAAGATCTCGCTGGGGGCGAGATCATACCTCGCCGGGATGCAGTGCCCTGTACCCAATTTTTTTTTTAAATTGTCCGAAAAGTTATGTTTTGATATGAGATGTTAAAGATAAGTTATGTAAACCCTAAATTGACAAAAATAATCATTGTGGAGGGTGTTAAGGTATAATGAAACAATGTAAAGGTATAATGTAACATATATAAAGCTAAATAAAAAGCTTGTTAATGGTTATGTAAAGAGTCAGAAATGTGTTTGGATGTGTTATTAACCTATGTAAGGTGCAATATATCAAATGTGAGTGATGTAAAGACTAAGTGTCTAGCGTTTATGGTTTAAGTTAAAAGAGTTATGTAAAGTGTATAACCTTATAATGATTTATGTGTTGCATGTTAACAGATAGAGTTCGGATTGATGAACCGACGTGAGGAAAGATATGAAAGACGCACATGGAGCGTAAAGGTTAATAAAGGTAACATGTAAACAGGCAAGTTTTTTAGACTTGTTGCTATGTGATAAATAATTTTATGTGATAGAATGGACAACATGTGTAAGACTTATGTGTTATGTGAAATCAATACATGTGCACTTGGTGAAGTTATGAGATGTTAAATGAAGTATGTGAGATTATGTTGCACATCATGATAGAAATGATGCATAAATAATATGCATAACATGAAATGTATGACGCATGTATATAAATTGCGAGCATAAAATGTGTTATCTGTTGAACTTGCTGAGCCGTCATGCTCATTTTTGCTTTAAACTGACATTTTCAGGTCAGTACGAGAAGGTCAGAAGTTCTGGTAAAGCTAAAGGGTAAGAAATGTAAATGCCTAAAAGTGCATGAAGATTTGGTGTGTTAATCTATGAATATGACAAGACATGAGATGAATGTAAATATGTAAAGGTTATTGTTGTTGTAATATGGAATGTTAGAATGAGATGTATGATTTGTAAATCCATTGGGATAACGAGGTATGTAAATTTTATTCAGAGAAATTTGTATTAAAATAGAATTAATGTATCAGTAAGTCGAGTTATTTGTATTAAACTCGCGTGTATGTAAACGGACATATGTAAGTAGGGTTATGTATGGATAGTTATGTATGGTGATGATGTTCATAGGTTAAGGTTATGTAAAATCATAATGTATATGATTGTGAACTGTAATAGACTAGATCATGATAAATATATAATTATGATCTGAGTCTAAGATAAGTAATGTGGTTATGATTCTGAGACAGGTAATAAATGTAAGTTAAGTAAACAAGTTTATGAACTGTATTATGATAGTTTAATAATGGTTTAAAGGAAAAGGTTATGATCAAGGCACGAAATCGCCTGTGGTAAAGTACGGGGGTTTCGGGGTCGCTACATGTAGGACTTCTCATCTTTCAGAACATAGTGTTAATATGAGGTTTAGATATCAGGGAACCAATAATTTTTTTTTTGAAAAAAAGACAAAAATACACGATTTACGAGAAAACGTTCTTCGTCTTTTTGAATTTTCTTTTTGATGTTTTGACTTATTACATTTCATGACATAGCATTTATACGACGAATAGATACAAGGAAGCCACTAATATTTTCCCCAAAAATATGACAAAAAATACTATTCATACAGAAATGCTTTTTATTTTTAAACGTTTCGTTTGAAGATATAGTGTTTATCTAAAACACCGATGCGTAATAATCAATAAAAGATTTTCTCGAAAAGCTTATCGGGAATAAGACAAAATAAGGAAGAGACAAAAAATATTATTTTTGACTTTTTGATTGTCTAACTATTTTTTGAAAAATGATTGCCAAAAATACTATTTACAAAAAAATGAGCCAAGTATGTTGGACTTTTCACTTCACAAAATAGTGTTTATATGGATCAAAACTCTATACTATCATACTTTTAAATCAGTAGAGGTGAATTTAACTTGAAGACTTGGAAATGAACTAGGTTAGATAAAACCTAGTTGGAATTGAACTAGGTTAGGAGTAACTAAGTTACTGTCTAACCTAACTATGGACTAACTAAACTAAACTAAACCCTATCTAAGTCTACGTAAACCTAGTTAGAATTAAGGCTAATCAAACTTATGATTAACCCAAGATAAAAGTTAAACTAATGGGTGAATTAAATACCTAATCAACCAATCAAGTTCCTAGCTTATTAAAGGATTACACTAAGCATGAACTAAGCAAAGATTAGGGCCCTTAAACCTCCCATAACCAGCCACACTTAGAGGAAGAGAAACCCAAATTGATCACTTCTTACTTTATCAAATGTAACTAACCAAATAGGGCCTATAACTATTCATTTGGTAGGCTTGATCTTGACCATTGAAATGGTAGATGATGATGTCACAAAATGTGATGATGAAAGGCGTTTAATGGCATTAAATGCCCTAGGATAGCCGGCCAAAGAGGGAGCAAAATGGTAGATGATTTCTCTTTACTTAGCTATGAAGTATTGTAAAAATGACCACATTACCCTAGCTTGGTTTTCCTATAAATAGTAAGCTTAGTTCACATTTCTCCCATTCATTTTCCAAGCAAAAGCAAGAGCAAAAATACTCTATATATATATTCTACACAGTTGTAAGTTAAGTGTTCACAAGTTGCAAAGAAAATAGTTAAAGCTTGCAATTACTTAAGGTACAATCTCTAGTCGTTTTTATGTTGGATTATTTCTTAGTTAAAAGCTCAAGAACGCGAGTCGTAGCCATGTACGATTGTCGCTCTCCGTGTTCTTCATGTGTTCTTGAGCATTTCTTCATTTTATAGTAGTTATAATGTCAAATTTTATTTCATAGTTTATAACTAAAGCTCAATGAATGCAAGTCATAGCCATGTATTCAATTATACAAGCCGTTATAATGACCAAATTTTGTCAAGTTTAAAGTGTCATAATCACATATGTAAGCAGTTATAATGCTAAAATTATTTCAAGTATGAAATCCAAAAGCTCGAGAACATAAGTCGTAGCCTTGTACGATTTTTCGTTCTCTACGTTCTTCGTGTGTTCTTGAGCAAAAGTTATGAATCTTTCTATAAGAAGATTTATGATTTATGATTTATGATTTTTATGTTATGAAGTGTTATTGAGTCTTATAACATGATATCTTAAGTAATTAAAGCTAATGGTACCATGTTCCGCATGATTAACCTAAAAGATTTTGATTCAAGTATGCTCACTGACTGTTATAGCAAATTTTCGTAAACTTAAATTCTTAATCTGCTTTAGTAATCTCAAGTAAAATTGTAGATCATGAAATTCTAATGAATTTAGACTCATGAATCAATTAAAAATATTTTCGTATGAGAAATTTATGACTTGTACCGTAAAAGAGGTCGAAGCTAAAAATTTTAAGGGGCGTTCGAGTTTGGAGGCTTAAAAATAGGATTTTGAGTTAGCCACTTGACCAAAATGATTCCACTAATAAAAATAATATAGTTAAGTTATAAAAACACTTATTGAAAAGAAAATTTTGATAAACTAACATCCGGATACGCGTAACCCTTTATGTAAGCTTTTAAACGTTTATCGGGAAGCCCTAGTTTATAAATCAGGCAAGTTCTAACCTTTGCTTAAATTGTTATGTGAAATTTTTGTACAATTGTGTTTATATGCAACTTGTGAAGTATTGATATGTGAACAGATATGTTGATTAATTGTGAATGTTAAATGAGTATGAAATGTTATATTGTTACGTCAACACATGTTAAAGTTTATATGAAAGCATAAATTGTATATGTGTTATTTGTTAGACTTGCTGAACCGTTGTGCTCATTCTTGCAAATAAAACCTTATTTGCAGTTATGAAGAACGTTAAGAAGATCATGAACGTAAAGAAGAAGTGTAGACTAGGTTGTATGCTTTATTTATTGTATTTATATAAAGTCATAATGACTGTTGTAATACGAACAAGCAAACCATGTAACCGAATATTATATGAATGATATTATTTATTATTATCAGAATGTTGTTATGTTTTTACTTTGATATAACTTAGAATTGTTAAAAATCTATTAAATCTGAATGAGGGTATTGATAATATGGACTGATCATGTTATGCCGACACTCTGAACTTCAGAAAGATAGTAAAACATTAACACAATATTGATAATGAACTATTTACCAGAATGAGGATTAGTAAATAACATTTGTGAGTACTGTAAGCATCCTAAACAAGACTAATCAATATGAAATAGTCAAATTCATCGTTAGGTTCCTCGGACCAAAGTACAAGTTTGTTATTACTATTCTGCATGTCAGATAAGGGGGAATATTGATATGAAGAGATAGTACTATAATCATATGTGTTTCAAGTTAGAGTGTTAAGTAGTTTGGTATGTTCTGTACGGAAAGAGAATATTGCACTTGACAAAAACAGTTGTCACGGATAAAGATGCAAACATTTATCATGGATGAAGATACAAACATTCATCGCAAGATTCTCTGTTCCCAAGAACCGTCCTAATTATTTAATGTTGTGAATCTTGGGTATGGAAAGTTATAGAATATTTAAATCTTAAGGTTAAAATTTGACCGTTATATATGGTGTTATTCATGTATACGGATGAACTTACAAGTTGATACTTGTATAAATGATGAGATCGAGACCAAGTTAAGATCCAAGGACAAAGTAAAAGAAATTTTAATGTTTAGTCTAAAATAGACTAATTCAACAAATATGATTATGAGATCATTGGTTAAATTGATAATTGTATGAAGTTTAATGCACAAGGTCTGTCGTAGCTAGTGCGGGGATTTTGGGGGCGTTACACATCCTCAGGTTCTACAACTAAACTAAAACGAAAACAAATGAGGTAAATGTATTGATATCACTAGTTCTCTCATGTACTAATCTATAAGTAAATCAACTATTATATTTTCTCATCTGATTGTACCAAATTTAAAGAATGATCTAATTGAAATCATCCTCCATCTGTCAAATAAATTTTGAAAAGGATACTCCTAATCTCATCCGAACTAATTCTCTTGGAGTATCTATTTGATTGGATATCTAGGTGCTAGCATTGCAGAATGCAGAATAAACAGAAAAAACACTAGGTGAAAGTTGTCAAATACTGAAGAATAGACGTATCTTATGGCTCAGCAAAAAGTAGAAATGTTAAGATCAATTATAGAAGATGATTACATTGATGCTAAGGAATACTATACTCAATTTCCTTAAAATCAGTCAGCTGATCATGTGTATATTTTATTCTCACTTTAGCATATCATATTACTGTTTTGCATTCCTGAGCTTGACATGTATGCTTATGGTAACATCATCTTCTCAGAAAATATGTGTTAAATAATGTCCAAACAGATGATAAAGCAAGCTAGGCATGATAAATAGTCACTTTGCCTAAAATGTTAAACCATGTTGATTAGAAATTAATAAATTATAACTGATCATCGAATGCTGACAAGTTTATTGAGTAAAGTTGATTGCAAAGTCTTGATAATTCATTGAGTTAACACTATAAGAGAAATTACTTTACGATATCATAAAATTTTCAAGTTCAGTTCTCAAGAAATTAAGAAAAGGTTGTAACACTGATCGTAAAGTGATATTATTTTGAAAAGATCGTAAAGACTATGTTAATTCGTTGAGTGCACTTTACGATGACAGAATAGTCCAAAATAACAAAAGGAATTAAATGAAAATCTGCAAAAGACTGAAATAAGATCAATAACATGTAAGGGTCAGCTGAAAAGTCATAGCTACACAGACTTAAAAAATGAAAAGAAACTTGACATGTAAATCATTGTAGTCAATTTGGTATTTGCCTGACAAACAAAAATAAGGCACGTGTCCTTCTCAAACACAAAAATAGAAACTGTCACAAAATCTTTTAAATCTCGTATTCTTTTTTCTACAAACGCTATTAAGTCTCTTCATGCACATAAATGGTTGATTGACCTTTCAACTTACATTCCCTCTATAAATTAAATGGTATTCGTTAAAAAAAAAAATCACATCTTGTGCAAACCCTTCTCAGTAGAAACCCATGTCCTCACCCCAAACCTTCTCCAAACTGAATCCTCCCAAACGATCATGTTTCATATTGCTTCTCTACGAAAGAACAAACGATCATGTCCTTAGGAGAAAGGTTAGAAGCATCAAAATGCCGGTCACTAATAGTGAACCAGGACATAATTTAGAAAAAAGATTATGGATCTAAACGTGCCAAATCCGATTTCACTCAAGTGAACTTCGGATGTTGGTTCATTGTCATATCCGAATGTTTAACACAGTTCATACTCCGGACATCAGGTTCCTTTGTCACGTAGAAGGAGTATTCTCCTGTGCTGAAGCATCTAGGATTAACACCATGGTATTCTTATGATAATGCAATCAGCAGGACTAGATGAACTTAAATGTTCATGAGAAGTACAGTCATTGTGGGGGAGGACTAAGAGCTAGAAGGAGAAAGAGAGAGAGGTACATGTTGAAACCTCACATCTCCTAAATCTGCTTTCAAAGCTCTCAGAATTCGAGTCTGTAACAAATTATGTTGAAGACTCCATTCCAAAAGATGTTGACAAAAAGGGGAAAAAGAAATATGAAGAAGTCAAGAACAATGGCTGAAACTGAGGGGGAGAAAAAATAAAACAAGGTTTTGTAGTAGATTATTATATGTGTATAAACATAAGGGGAGAAATATGAATGTTATTTTGATCTATAATCCTCACTATGTAATTGTTCAGTTGTTTAAATGAAAAAGTCAAATTCCTTATACAACTTCTCACTTTATTATTCTGATGCACTTTATGAAATAGTTATGTTGCATAATCTGCTTGGTCCATATATTGTAAAATTACTTATTTTTTGTGTGCGTGTATTTAGTCATCATCAAATAGAAGGAGATTGTTAGTACAAATGCATGATGATTTGATGATGATGCTATTATAGTTTAATACATAAACTGTATATAAAATAAGGGAAGATTATTAGTTTATGATTGTGTTAATGTTTCTGTTGGCAAACAAGAAATTTGTGCAATCCTTATAAAAGAACATATTGTACAAGGACTTGAAATTTGATTTGGTTATTAATGTATATTTGTAATCTATAACTTTTCTTAAATCCTTAATAGTGAAATCAATGTATAAGGACTTATAATAGAAGATCAAACTTATTAGGTTGATCTATGAAGAAAATCAAATGTATAGATTGTAGGAAATCATAAGTGTTTTGTATCGGATGATCGTTAGGTTCATTATGAGTTAGCAGAATATACTCAGAAATCGTAAAGAAGGATACAATCATTGAGGAGATCGCATAATACGTAAATTCGCACAGTCAAAATTGTATGGTGAAACAAATCATATAGCTTGAAACCAGTTCGCAAAACTCATTCAGACTGTTAAGAAAAAGTGACCAAATCGTATAGCATTGAAAAGTTAATCGCAAAAGTATAAGGGTTATTCAGACAAATTGTACAGCTATTTCAACAAACAGAGCAAGTTCAATTAAGGATCGTGTTGTAAAAGCTAATTGTAGAAGAATGAGGGTAACTTAAAGAGTAAATTGTATTGCAATATCAAATGCAAAAATTTCTCTGAATCGTATAGTGAAGATCAGATCGCAAAGTTAACTCAAGGACATAAATCAAAGGAAAGTCTTTAGAAGACTAATCAAGATCGCCGAGTAGAATGTAGAGCTCTGATCGCATTACAAACTCTATATTCCTCATTCAACACTATGATCAACTCAACTTGGAAGTCAAAGTTAAGTAGTCAAATACAGAAAAGAACAAAGCCAAGGGAGAGACAAAAATATACATATATGGAAAGAAGATTGGAAAAGATAACACATCCACTAAGGAAATACAACGACACTAAAAGATGAATTCATTGCAACAAATGATCTCATCAAAGGATTCTCTAGGAAAGAAGCAAGCTGAGAACAACTAGTCAAAAAAACATAAGTCAAAATCAAGGAGAAGTCTCAGTTCTCAAGAAGTGAACTGAGTATGTGTAATAACCACGCATTCTATTAGACATTGTAATTATAATTATTAAATAATTAGCAATGAATTATAATTTTTGTACTAATTAATTGTGCATTAAATAAATTGAATGAGTATACTTATGTATATGTATATTTATTTAAAGTATTGAATCAAGGTGTTATAATTAATTAAAGCAAGTTTAATTGGATTATATTATAAGTCCAAATGATGTATTAAACTAGGTCAAATTAATTAACCTAGTAGTCCATGTAATTTAATTAAACCTTGATCCATGTAATTAATTAAGCTAGCCCAATGCTTAATTTAATTAAATGTAACATATGTTATTTAATGTTAGCCCAATAAAATAATTAAATTGAGCCCAAACAAATTAAATGGATGAGTCCAATATATTTAATTTCGAAGTCCAAATGTGGAGCCTAATAGGAAGTCAAAAATTGGTCAATATATATATATATATATATATATATATATATATATATATATATATATATGTGTGTGTGTGTGTGTGTGTGTGTGTGTGTGTGTGTGTGTGTGTGTTTGCGTGTGTGAAAGTAGTATGCCCTCAAGCCAATCATATTTGATGTGATAAGCATATACTTTGTAATCTTGTTCATTTATTAATAAAAGTATCAAGGCATTTTTTTATTCATGATTAATTACTTGAATTAATCAAATGTATAAACCCATAGTTTTCGAGCAATGCTTTTAGAACCATGATGAGGATCATGCTAATGAGATCTAAATTCAAGATAGCTCAAAACTAAAATTGTTCCTAATCGTTGGATCACTAAAAAGGGGATTAGTAGATCCGGATAGATTTGTACATACTATGCTTGCTCTTATGAAGAGGATGATTGATCTCATAATCATTTGTGTAGAGACACTAAAACAAGTATGTAGGTGCTTATTAGAGAATAAGTTCACTGAATGTGACTCGCTCAAGGAACACCTAATGAAATTTTACTTGTCTGTCAATAGGAGTTCCTTATGTGATTGTCGTACAAGTGATCATTGGACTTGAGATCATCATAGTATCTTGTGTGTACTAAGTTATACTTTGACATATTCCTTAAGACCTATTGGTATATCAAAGGATATGCTTGGGTATAATAAGGTACACATGGAGATAGGTGAATGATCAACAAATGATCTACCACTTCCAGTAAAGGGAGAGAATGTCCTATGCGATTCAATAAGTGACAACTCAGAAATCCCTGGCCAGGGTTGAATGGAATTAGAAAAGAGTTTCTAATTTACATTAACTAGAGTTGTGTATTTTTGAATTGAAATGCATATGATCAAATTAATAAGACTTGACAGAAATTCCATGCCTTATATTTGATTGGAACATTGTACGGTAGAAGGATTGAATTGTACGGTAACTATTCGCTGAAAGGTTCTTTTACGATCAAATGTTGAAATCTATATTATCTGGAATGTCGACTAATATCTAAGGGGGTTTACCCTTATTGTGGAATAATTATTTATTCTGAATTAAAGAGTTAATTCGTAATAAATGAATTAGAATTGTTCTAATTTATTTATTATACAACCGGTTTAATATGGAGAACCTAAAGGGTCACACCGCAAAAGAGTAATATTTATTTTAGAAATGGATGGCATAATCGTAATAATAAATTAAGTATATTTAATTTATACTATGGTGATAGAATAAATTAAATAGCTTAATATTTATAGTTTAGTATTTTAGAAATACTAATTATAAATTAATAAGAAGAGTCTTATTATTATTATTATTACTAGTATTATTATTTAGTTCCTAAATGGTTTAGGAATTAATTAATAAGTAGTAATATTATTATTAAATAATTAAGTTTCTAAATAGTTTAGGAATTATAATTATAATAATTAATTAAGTTACTAAATGGTTTAGTAATTAATTAATAAGAAATACTCTTATTATTAAATAATTAAGTTCCTAAATGGTTTAGGAATTATAATTAATTAATTTAGTTCTTAATTAAATTGGGAATTAAATTAAAACCCTAATCCTAAATAGTTTAGGAGGGTTGACTATATCTATAAATAAGAGGAGTCTTATAATAGATGAAGGTTATACACTCTTTCATTAGATTAGAGAGAGTACTCCATAATTCTCTACATCTAAGGAGTTAGAGAGAGAGAGAGAGAATTATGGCTAGCCACCCATGGTTTGGAGAAACCAAAATACACTTCTTTAATTCATAGATATCTTGGTGGATCACCTCTAGAGGCTTCACACTTGGGGAGCTAACATTGATTCGTGGAATCTATTCGGTGAATTTGAAGAAGAACGTGAAGGATTAAAGGGAGATAAACTTGTACCCGTGGAAGCTTGGTTCTACAAAGGAATAAATTCTTTTATCCTTCCTCAATTAATAATAGTCGCATAAGAACGATCCGGGTTATTGGTTTGTACAAAAATTTTAAAATCTGATTTTTATTACTTCCGTTGTGCTTATATAATTTGATTATATGTATGCCATATTTTTGCAAACCAACAATGTGTGTGTGTGTGTGTGTGTGTGTGTGTGTGTATAGGTGTAAATATGTATATTAAAGCATTAAAAATAATCTAAAATGGGGGGATAAAATCCCCATTTGGTCGGCTAAAGTGGGCCCCTCTTGGAGGGTGGCTTGATTGCTTACATTGCTTCTTTTGTACACTAAATCATAGTTGTTCACGAACTCATGTCATTCACCTAGTCATTCAAGTTGTTCATCTATCAAATAGTAATTCTAATTAACTCCTGATTTGACTATGTTGGTTGATTAGGTAGAGTTGATGGTGATTAAGGAGACTCTATAAATAGAGTGCTCTACACTTTAGTTGAGTTTGCTTGGTCATTTGTAACATTTTCTAAAGAGAAAAGTGAGAGCCTCAAAGAGAGAATACACTATAAGTGAGAGTTCCTTAAGAAAATAGCTAGAGGAGAAGCTTGGTGGATGTCAAATAGCTTCATAGCTTACTTTGGAAGGAGTAGAAGAAGAGCACACAAGTCCATAAGGTTTAAAAGTGTTCTATCTTCTCCTTATTTCATTTTTATGGTCTATATGTGTTTTGTATGGTCAAAAGATATTTTTAACAGATCAAAAGTTGTTTTGATGGTCTAGAAGTTTTAAACTATGTTATATATGTATATTCATGGTTTGATATGTTTTGATAGGTGTGGTATGCATAAAAATGGTAGAAATGTCCATATTGAATTTTACCGGTAAAACCCTAGGTGTCTATGTGATATTTAATGTTGTAGTTTGAAATGTACAAGTTGAAAAATAAATTTTTATGGCTATAAAAGTTACATATATGAGTTTTAAAGAAAACCCAACTTGAAGCTTTTAAAAATATGAAAAAACAAAGAAGCTATGACTTTTACCGCAAAGTAGGTCATTTTTCAACCCTAAGTGGTTCGATCTTTAATTTTGTGTCAAAACGTTTTAAAAAATGTGATTAAACCATGAAATGTTGTAAAACAAGAAGTTAGGAAGACAACAACACTAAGTTTGTGTCATTTGAATGTGTAGAGTTTATTTTATTCAAGTTTGAACTAATAAAATCAAGATTTTGTGAAGTTAGTTTTCACGTCGTCCTTGTGAGCAGTTTTTAGTCCTGTTCCGTTCGGAATTTAGATTTTTGTTATAAATAGAAATTGTAGAGGGGAAAATTCTTATAAGAATGAACTCAAGAATCACCCCAAAATATTTTAAAATGAAGAAGTTATGATAGTTTTAGTAAATGAGGGTTGGATAGTCCATTTTCTGGAAGAACGGTGCGCCCCGCGCCACTTTCAAGCCTATGGTGGCACGCCCTGTGCCACTTCAACAGATTTTTGTTGTCCGAGTCGGGTCGAGCCGGTCCGGGTCGGGTTTTTGGTGAAAAATTAAGTTGAAATAAGTGTAAAATGAATGTGTTTAAATATTTAACCAATACATGAAGTTTATTAGTAATTAATTGATAGCTAAATGTTTAAAATAAAGACTAAAGTAACACAATTAAAAAGTTAACTTTTGGTATTATTTGAAGAGTATTAAAATATTATTAAGTGGTGAATAATATTAATATGTGATTAAAAGGTTGTTAAATAATTAATATCATTTGTAAATGATTAAAATATCATTGCATGGGTAATAATATTAATAAGTTATTAAAATATTATTAAATAATTAACAATATTAATAATTAGATAAAATATTATTAAATGAATAATAATGTTAGTAAATAAATAAAATATTATTAAATGATTAATAATATTAGATAATGAATAAAATATTATTAAATAATTAATAGTATTAGAATATGAATAAAATATTATTAAATTATTAATAATATTATAAAGTAAATAAAATATTATTAAATGATTAATACTATTAGAAGGTTAATAAAATATTATTAAATGATTAATAATATTATAAAGACTAATTAAATATTATTAAATTATTAATAATATTTGATAAGAGTTTGAACTATATTAAATAATTAATATAGGTTATATGTGATTAAAATATTATCAAGTAACGATAATATTTTTTAAGTGTTTATGTACCCTTAATTATATAATTATTTGGTTAAGTGTTAGAGGTGAAAGATGTAAGAGGTTATCATATAAATGTATATATGATACTAATTTAAAGATCAACTTGATTAATTGTTAGGTCTACTCAGAGAGAATTAAATTGAATTGGTTAGCAGTAATCTACATGCGAGGCAAGTTCTCTAATCCTACTCAATTATTGTTGAACAAGTTTCTATACTTGTATTTATTGTCAGAGCTTGAAGTGGTTTAATTATTTAAAATTATTCTACATCCATATTGTTTATAAAATCGCATTTAGTGCATTTGAAGCTTAATAGTTCTTGATTTATGAACTGTATTAAAAATGTCTAAAGCTAGTTGTTAAAAGCTTATCCAAACCATTGCTTGGTGCAGATTCTTATATTAAGTCTGAGAATTGAACAACCTTAGATAAAAGAGATTTTATGTCGATAAATCGACTTTTGCGCAAGATGACTAAATGTAATGCATATACAGCGGGTTGAATAGGCTGATCCTCTTGAAAACCAAACTACTGAAAGGGTCAGAGGAAACTCTACTATACCTTCGTTAGTTTAGGGTCCTTAGTGACTACTCAGTATTTAAGATTCAAATATTCCTGTTCAATGAAATTTGAGTTTTGTTTATTTCATAATTGTTATATCTATTGTTGAAACATTTGATGTAATTTCCCATTCACTCATGATATATTAAATCTCTTTGATTGTTCTTAACTTGCTTAGCAAGCTAGTTGCTCACCCTTGCTATATCATGAACCATTTTCAGCTAGACTCGAATGCTCCAAGAAGGACAAGGGAAAAGGATAAACTAGAGCTTAAGTTAAATTATGCATGTTAATTAAATATTTAATATGTAATTACTATTGGTAAATCTTTTGTAATTTCTTAAGATAATGTTATGGTTGATAGACCTTGGGATTGTAGCCTTTTTGTAAGGAACCTTTATGTATTATTCTGCTAAGTTTAAATGAAAATTATGTATTTAATTGTTATTAAGTATTGTTCAGTGAGAACCAAACCCGAGGTTATGGAACTCGAATTTGGGGTTGTCACAGTATGCAATGTAGATCTGAAAAATAGCAGCAGGCAAAGAATAATCATGACAAAAGATATTGGTGAAAAATATAAGTCTTGTAGTATGCTCTATAATACGATGACTGAAGAAGTCGTAGAGTATAAGTTACCAGAAAGCTCATGACAGAATGTATAGCTGAAGATCATAAAACAACATATGTGGGAAAAAAAGTTAGAGATCGTAAGGCTCCAAAACACAGAAAACAGTAGTCAGAAGAGCAGATCGTAAAGCTCCAGAACATAAAGTAGTAGTCCGTAAAGCTAAAGCTTTAGATTACAAAGCCAGAAGAACAAGCAAGTCAAATCATAAAACAGAAAGATGAAAAACGAAGATGTTGAAAGAAAGAAGTAAGGCAAAAGGAGAATGAAGAATAATCGTAAAACTGATTGTAGTATTTAGAGGATCGTAAAAGCTAATAACCAAGCAGAAGAATCGTATGGCTGATCAGAAATTTTATAAATCGTAGAATGATACACTGAATAAGGATCCCAGAGTTTGATTTAATCGTAAAGCAAGATAAGAATTGTAAAGAAAACTCTGATTTCGTAAAGAAAATGGATTAAATCAAGGACAACTCTAAGTTCGTAAGGTTAATTAACTCTCGCAAAGCTAAACGGTCATGGTACAGTCCGCAGAGTAATCAAATCGCAGAGCTGCAATTTACAAGTTAGTCAAGTTAAACTGAAGGACCCAAGGAATTCTACAAGAAATAAAGTTGTAACAGGATTGATAATGGACTGACATCAAGATGATCTGAAGGATGAAAATGACAAAACAATTACTGGTCATCCAAAACTAATATGAAGAATCAAACAAAGTTGTGTCTAATGGTTATTTGTCCAAAGCAACACTAGACACGAAGTTTCCACTTTAGGTAAATTGACGAAGACATGTCTAAAAGTAATATGACATAATATCTTCATTAAAGATCCTCTACGATTAGAACGTTAAATGAAGTAACAGATATTTTTTAACGAATAAATTGTCAGACGTCTCTCTATAAATAGAAGACTTCTTTGAAATTCAAATTGTGGCAGAAGAGAGGGAGAAGAAAAGAGAGCAAGATGAAACTGCCAATATAGAAAGAGATGAACTTGTCAAAATCGTGAAGTTCAAAAGAAAAGAAGAGAGATAAGAAGTGTGACGCCCCCAAATCTAGGTTCCTAGAACCTTGAATTCAGTGCTCACAATCCAACACTTAAATAACATCCATAAATACAATCTTCATTAACTAGCGAAAAATACCTACAAAGTGTACCATCACCCAGGTTATTCTAACCTTTAAATACATCTCAACTACTCTTATAATAAAGATATACAGCTACCCAAAACATGAAAACAATTACGTGCTAAGAGTTCTACACGTTCGCTTCTTCTATGTCCTTATCCGTTTAGATCTCTCGAACTTATCTGAAACAAATGTTCATGATATAGCAAGGGTAAGTAACTACTTTGCTTAACAAGTTTAAAATAAATAATAAAGGATATATTATGAATGAAAGAATATACTTTTAGAACTTCAACAATGTTCAATTATTGTGAAGGCATGCAAAATCGAATAACAATTTTAATTTGATGTAGCATTACGTTTTTCTTGCTGAAAGGTCATAAGACCGTGAATATACGTTTCGAATAATATCCAAAGGTTATAAAACCATGCTTTTCATTTCAAATATTCGTAGTCATATCAATTACAATATCCAAATATGGGTACTTTAGGTGATCAACCTATAATACGTATATATTGTGGATAACATAACCACCTGCATTTTGTTTCGAGTATATTATACCCACAATAGTTAAAGCTCTTCCCCTACTATGATGGTTGTTCATTACAGCTTTTACCATCGATTCCGCACCATAACAATATGGTTTAGACTGACTTCAAAAATATTTAAGTCAATAAATTTAGACATATAAATATTTAGCCGAAACAATTGGCATAAACTATCGCTCAATTTCAATTAAATATCTAGCCGAAACAATTGGCATAGACTACTTCTTAAATAGCTCATATTAGAAACAAGTCCTGCAAATGCACGTAAGTGCGAATACCAATAACAATTATGATATAGAATAATTATCAATAATTAATCCAGTTTAATTAATAGAACAGTTCTAGGTTTAAAAATAACTTACACAATGAAATAAGTCTAAGGTTCATAGAACTTGCTCAATAATAATTTGAGAGAGTTAGAAAACTTGTCTGTTGCATTGACTATAGCTAATTTTTACTTATCATACTTTGAATAACCTATACAATTAATAGTTTAATCTACCCATTAGTATCACACATAATTGATTCAACATACAATAATAACGTCCTAGTGTTCATTTAAGTATTTAACACTTCATCACACATAACATCATTTTTGGTTAAATTTAATTATTCTTTAATTACCTTTAACCAATCACATAATACATCATAAAATAATTTAATTTTAATTGTTTAATTACTTTATTTATTATTTAATATCATTCAAATAGTAAATAGTTACCTTAATTCATTTATTTAACTACCACATCATGCCATTATTATAATATTTGTATAAAAATGACCAAATTTCCCTTATTTAGTCGTATTAAATCATTTTAATACTTATCGATCAGTAAAATTATATTATATAATTTTCTGACTTACTTTAAATTAAAGTCTTTAATTTTTCTTAACTCAATCGTATTTATTAAAAATACTTAATTGACTTATTATTTTTATATCTTCTTTATATATTTATTATATTTTATTTTACATAGAAAATAATTTTCTTATAATTTTTTAACTTCATTTCCTATTTTTAAATAGGCCATTTCCGTCCAGAATTGCATCATTTATTAAATATTATTTTTTTATCCAAAAATTCCGAAATTTACTAGGTGGCTTCCTTTAATCACACACTGATTCCAGTAAAAAAATTATAATATTAAGAGTTATGGATCTCAAATTATTACAATTTATTTTTCAAAAACTAAAATCTTTACCGAGCCGTAACTCACTCATCTGGAGTCAGAATGAGCTCATTTTTGGGCACCGGCTCAATAAAACCATATATTTTCATATCCCAGAAGATAATAATTTTTAAAGCAAGTTAAATGGCCAAAACAGGCCTCAATAATATTTGGGCATGAAGTTTTTCAGATTTTTTGGCAGGAAATTGTTTTGGTAGAAAATTCACCAAAATTAGCTCGTTCATTATTTTTCAGTCGTTCTACTTGGAGAAGTTTCGTAACTCAAAGATCTATAATTAAAAACTTAGGGATCTCAGTTCTGAGTTTCTGACGATGAACAGTAACCGTCCATAGTGGATTGAAATTTTTAGCGTTTTTCAATCTTTTGTTACTTTGATTCTTTGTTAATTTTCCTTAACTAGTTACACATGATTCAACCAAAAATCTCCATAAACAACATAATCAAGCATGTTTAATCATAGACATACATATATACCATATATCTAATATTATAGAGCTTTAAAATAGTTTTTAAAACCATCAAAATACATTCTATACTTGAAAATATATTTTTGACCATAGAAAATCATTTTCATAAATAGATCTACAAATATACACATATATCTCCATCAAATCTTCCTTCCTTATACCTTCAACCCTCCATGGTTCCACAAACAACAAAACTCCCACAACCAACCATGACAAATCACATAAATAACATATACTAACCATAAAAGGAAAGAATAAAGTTTAGAAAACTTTTAAACATTCAAGCTCTTCTTCCTCTTGAGATAAAGCTAGTTAGAACCTCCTCTTGATCTCCACCGAAACCTTCTATAAGACCCTCTTAGTATTTATCTTTTTATCTCTCAAAGAAAACTTTCAAGGATGTAACAAATTTCTCTCAAATGCTCTCACTTCTCTCTAGAATACTAGCAATTTGAAAGATGAAAGTATTCTTCTCTCTCTTCATGGATTGGACTTATTAATAGACAAACAAGTCTAATATGCACCACCCATTTCTTATTCCCAATCTATGTCATCTTATCCATAAAATTCTTATCCACCTATTTTGATTTATTTTTATTATATTTGGTAGTATCCTTGGTCAATGTGTTGACTTTTCACTTAATGCACCAATTGAACTCTAGTTTGGGCTACTAATTAATTTGTATTGGGCTCCAATAATTAATTCATTGGACTAACATTACTACTAGCATAACTTGGCAATTAAATCAAGTATTGGGCTATTAAATCACATAATCACATAATATTGTCTACAAGTCCATTATACAATTAATGCTTGGCCGTGTTTAATTAACTTACTAGGCTAGTCCATTAAAAATTAATTACATATTTGGGCTATTAAATAAATTCACATAGTTAAACATATTGTCACACATTTAATATTCACATTAGTTAAATCACATGATCCATTTAGTTTTGCTATATTCAAAATTAATTGAATATTTAATTAGGTTTACTAATTTATCAATTAATATCCATTTCCTTAGGTTAGTCCACAATTAATTACTTACTACTAATTTATTTTATGTAAAGTTCCCAACAATTTAATTAATTGGGCTACTAATTTAATTACCCAAGTCCATCACATAAGTTTACTAGCTTGTCTACAAGTCCATTATATACTAAAACTTGGGCTTGTTTAATTAAAACTCTTAAGTGCAATAACTATCAACACATACAAAACACATATCATTTGGGCTTGTCATATACATACCCACATATCATATCACTCATATAATATTTTTGTATTAAAAATATTTTAAATTTATATTTAAAAAAAAAATTTAAGCTCAAAATTTTCATGGTTATTACAAGAAGAAGATTGATCCGCTGAATGGTTATATCATTAACCCAAAGTTAATACATTGTAATATTTAAAAAATTTGTAAATACTTATATTAATGAAATTAAGGAACTATTGAAAATAATTGTGTGCACCTATGTGTCTACATGTGTTATGGGATTTATAATTCAATGTAAATTAAATTAAAGAATGTGATAATTAAGAAAATAAAGTAATGATGATGGTGAGCTTAATTATAATTCAATTAAGCTTATGTAATATGTCTTGTGTGGCATAATGGTTAAAATAGAATAATTAATTAATTAATTGTGAAATGATTAAATAATTAAATGGACTAATGATAATTAATATTTGAGTCCAATATATGAATGTCACATAAATTAATGTGACATGTCCAATATGGTAGAAATAAAAGTCCAATCATGTATGGGTTACTAGGATTATTAGTTAGCCCAATAGGAACATAATTGGACATGGCCCAATGGAATTAATTAATAGTCCAATGAATATTATTTGGACTAGCCTAAGGTGCATGAATGATGTTGGTATATATATATATATATATATATATAATACCCCAACTGACCACCCCCTTTGTGTAGCCCAAAATGCTGAAAATTGTTGGCTATGTAGAGCTATATGGATGTAATTATGCCTAGTGGGATGGTACTTAGTCCTTAAAATGAGGATTAGGTATCCTTTTTACCTAATTGCCTTTTTTCATGGGTTAATGCCTTGTGGGTAGTGTATTTGGTACGTGTATTTATAAATGTATGAGTATAAGAATGTTGCCTATAAATAGGCTCTCCATAGTTTATTTACAAAGTTGTTAGAAAAACTGGCTAAATGTTATATAGAGAGAGTAAGAGAGTAAGAGAGTTGCGAGAAAAATAGAAAACCAAGGAGAACTCTTGCACTTTGATAATTTAAAGAGAGCCTAGAAAGGAAGGAAGAAGTGGGGACTTGTCTAAGGTTCATCTCTAGGAGGATAAGAGTTCAAGGAGGTATAAACATTTAATCATGAATTTTTAAGTTAAAGTAGTGTAGTTTAGCATGTAGATAGATTTTGCATGTTTGGTTGTGAGAGGATTTTATGTGTGGAAATCATGGTGGATTCTAAAGTTATAAGGACGGATTTGTGAAGGAGAATATGTGTTTGATATGAGTTTGTATGTGTTTTATGTCAAGATGATCAAGAATAATGCATATGAGCTTAAAACCCTAGGTGTACTAGTTGAAAACATGGGATTTGGTTGAAAAAAAATAAAATGTGTAAGTTATTTGTATAATCTAAAAATTGTATGTTGTAGATCTATGAGATACAAAAATATTCCAAGTGGAACAAACAAAAACGGAGTTAAAATGAATTTTTAGTAAATTTTCTTGTAAAGTAGGTCAAAATGGAACCATAGCTTGAAGAACCAAGAAATTTGGTCAAATAAATATTAAAAAAAATAATTTAAAATTTTGAATATTTTAGAGTTATGAGGTTGTGAAATAATAAATCTGATTTGAGCTCATTTGAATGTAAAATGAGCAAGTTATGAAGAATTGAATAAAAAAAGGTAGAAAAACAAAAGTTGGAATTGGTTTCTGCTAAGGGGCGCTACAGCGCCGCCCTTAGTTTTATTTGGGACGCTGCAGCGTCGGTCAAAAATTTTGATTGACAGGGTCGGTCAAATCAGTTGGGTTGACCCGATCCAAGCCGACCTGATCCAAAAAAAAAATTATATTTTTAATTATAATAATAATAATAAAAATAAAATAAAATAAAATAAAAAAATAATAAACAAATAAAATAATTAAAATTAAGTTTATTTGTAAGTTGATTAAAATAATATTAAGCAAATAAAATAATAATTAAAAAATTATTTTATTTGTGAGTTAATCAAAATAAAGTTAAACAAATAAAATAATAATTAAAAATTATTATATTTGTGAGTTAATTAAAATAATATTAAGCAAATAAAATAATAATTAAAAATTATTTTATTTGTGAGTTAATTAAAATAATATTAAACAAATAAAATAATAATTAACAATTATTTTATTTGTGAGTTAATATTAAACAAATAAAATAATAACTAAAAATTATTTTATTTGTGAGTTAATTAAAATAATAATAAAGATTATTTTAATTAACATTAAATATCCCTTTAAATAATAAAAATAATATAAAAGAATTATTTTAATTGTGAATTAATAATGCATAAGCAATTAAAATAATACTCTGGATTATTTTAATTGTGAATTAATGAGACTTAAATAATTAAAATAATATTATAAATTATTTTAATTGTGAATTAATAAGGAATAAGTAATTAAAATAATATTAACAATTATTTTAATTGTGAATTAATAAAGGATAAATAATTAAAATAATACTAAGAATTATTTTAATTGTGAACTATAGAAGCATAAATAATTAAAATAAGAGTAAAAAGTACTCTAATTAGTGATTAAACAAATAAAATAATAACTTGAATTATTTTATTTGTGGACTAATAAAGTGTGAACTAGGAAAATAATAATTGAATAATAAACAAATAGAGTGAGAATACTTTATTTGTGAATAATTAAGTGATGATTAAGGACAATTAAACAAATAGAATAATACTAAATATTATTTTATTTTTGATGAATAAGTAATGAATTAAATAAAAAAATGAGAGACAATAATATTTAAACAGATAAGTTTATTTGAAATTTATATGTGTGATAGTTGAATAATAAAAATGATTCGTGAGTCCTAGTTGTATAGAATTAGTGAGTCAAATCGATTAGATCATTATGTGGAGGTTATAGAGATTAACCGTTAGATGAATATGTTGAACATAGGTTGTTCAAATGATGAGAAGTTAAAGTCGAATAGAGTCGACGATCCAGACAAGTACTTTAACTTATACTTTTATTTATCGTACAAGTATAATTAAATTGATGTAGGAACTCCTATTTTAGCTATATGCATGAGAATTAAATCTGAAACTTGATTCAAATCATGATTTTATTTTTGAATGGTTATTCGAACCCTGTTTGCGAACATTGATACGATTGTTCCTAATTGTGTTAGAAAGTACGTCTATGCCGTTTATATCGACTAGACCCATGATAAGACCGATTGTTAATCAATCATAAATTTTTTAAGAAAGTTATCCAAATCAATTGCCTTGGTGCGAACTCTTATAATATACTGAGATGAACAACTATTTTACGTTGGGGAACCAACACGCGCGCAAACAACATGTTTAAGTGTTATGCATAACATAGGGTACTATAGGCTAATCACATATTGTTCTTGTTTATATTGTTGATTTTCAGTGAAATACTGTTAATTCAAGTATGTGTTCACGGTCCATTGCGACCACTTTGTACAACATTTTTATTTATTTGAAAATATCAAAATTCTTGATTTCATATAAAAATCCTTCAGTCCATAGTGACTCTTCAGCAGTAGAAGTGATCATACTTGGAACTATTGACACATACTTCATTCTCAATTCATTTACTTAATTCCTGAGCTAATAATTATTGTTACACCCTTGCGATTATGAAGCCTTACACATGAACACGTAATTTTATCGTATATATACTTGCTGAGCAAACTTGTTGCTCACTCTTGCTTCCCTTAAACATTACAGTTAAGTCTGAGCAAGACACCGGCTCGAAAAAAGATAAAAGCAAAGGCAAAGTCGCTGAGTTGTTTAATTTGTGTTATCATTTAATGTTTGTATTAATACTTATGTTAGAACCTATTATTTAAGTTATGTTTGTATTAGTAATGGTTGCGAGACTTGGGACACAAATATTTATGTTAAATCAATGTAAATATTTATATTATTTCGTTGCGAGTTGTTATAGATGTGATGTATGAGTTGAATCGTGAAGCACCAAATTCGAGGTTGTGACGCCCCCAAATCTGGGTCTCTTGAACCTTGGGTTCGGTGCTCACGATACTAATCTACCATACACATACATCCATTCATTTATGAGTAAAATAACTTAACTTTCATAATTACATAACTATCTCAGGTTCACTAACCTTTATACATCAAAAAAACTTAATTTTACAAGACGTATAAAGTTATTACATAAACAAAAGTTTAATTACATAACATATCACAAAAGTCATATTAACAAGACTCTATTGCTGAGTTGCCTTTCCCTTTCCTTTATCTGTTCCTGACCCTTCTGCCTGCTCGGGCTTAACTGAAATATTATATGTAGGCAAGAGTGAGCATTTAAATAGCTCAACAAATATATAAACATGAGTGAAATGACATATCAGAATAATGAATGAAGCTTTATCAATGAACTTTAACTGGGAAATGAATCTGTGAATAATTTGAATCACAACATAAGCTTTTCATAAATGAATTGAATCATAAATCTTTCAGGCTGTACGGTCACAAGACCAAGAATTCGTTAAGATCAATACCAATCATAAAGATGGATACTGCCCGGGCCAAACATAAGACTGTCTTTACTTTTAGATATGTACTCTAGGTGATCAGCCTATCGTACCTTACATTGTGCACAACATAAACATCTAACGACACAACCATGTCATGGAAAATAATATCCCTCTTTACCTTTATCCCATTTTATATCAAGGTTGTTCTGTTACAACATATCATAGATTCCGCACCACAACAATATGGTTTGGAGCACTTACAAAGAATATCTGAATTCACATGAATCATAACAGATGTCTAGTCGGATAGCAATTGGCATCGATCTTTCTTTAAAACAGTTCAATGAATAATGAGCTTTATAACTGCACATGTATGTGTGCTTAACATATTTAATTTGTAAATGAACTCAAAAGAAGTTCGAATAGAATACTTGCCTTCGTCCTCGTTTCCTTTGACCATAACTACCTTATCTGGTTTATAACCTACATAATCATAATATTGGTTAATTCATTTACATGCATTAACTTGCTCTACAAGTTACCCTTTACCTTTACATTCAACCTAACATATAACACGTTGTTCATTCACACTTTATCACCTACCATATTGATTATTTTTATCAATTCAAAGTTTACATATCATAATATCATGCTAAATTAGCTTAATAGTGCGTCACATGAACATAAAACATCATAACATGCAACTTTGTAACAAGGTCCCGACCTTATTTTCCTTCTTCAAATAGCGCCCTCAGCCTCTTCATTTCTGCCCAACAAAACCAAATAAGGCCCCGACCCTGTTTTCCTATATAAAAACAAGGCCTCAACCTTCTTTGCTAGAATTCAGCAACTTGGTTTTTTCATGAAATTTTTCAAAACAACTTTCATGCTATTTTTGGCCCTATGTTATAAAACTTATTTCCAACACATAACTTAGCATACATATCACATATGTGAGTTGCCTAGGCTTTCAAAAATCAATTTAGTTTTCAAAATAACGTCATTTTTCCAAAACGGACGTTTTAGTCGTCAGCGAACGTTTTTAAACGCTTAAAATTTACTTTTATTGTCATATGCACCAAACGACTTCCAAATCGATATGAACACTTGTATTTACATAAAACTTAGTCATATAACTTCATTTTACCATTAAATCATCAAAATGGCCAAAAATAACCTTTTTGGGCAATTTTGCCAACTTTACTTAATTTTTCATATAAACCAACTTTAAGTTAATAAATTTCATCTTTTGCATACATTATGAAAAATTCATTTACTAACTTTAAATGTGTAAATAGCCTCTATATGGACCTTTTGACACATATTACAAACTTTGAGTTGGTTTACATGCTCTACATAATCTAATGTTAAGTTTACATGCTCAAAATTGCTTCATGCAATATTTTCACTTACAAGTCATGGTTTTCACCATTTAATACTTCTATTATGCTATTAAGCAAACTTATACACATTTTTCTTACATGATCATACCTTTACTCTAGGGTTTCATCAAAACTATCAGCATATAACACATAATATCCTTTAAACCATTATTTCTAGCTATGAACACATACATGCATGCACATAACACCTTGATACTCAACCTTAGCCCTTAGGGTTTCACCCTAACAAACCATTTAGCACATAACTCACATAATCACACTTTTAATCTATGAATACATGCATGGCTTCACATACTTTACAACTTTTAACACAGAGAACACATAGATGGAAGTTTTAAAGCTAGAAACACTTTTTAACCTTTTTGAAGCTCTTCTTCTTCTTGCTATGAATCTTCTTAAAGCTAGATGCACCACTTTGATGGTGATTTTAAGCTCTAGAACACTTCTCCTTTTTAATTTCTCAAGCTTTTCTTTGGTTTTCTAAGATTTTCTCTCTTTTCTCTCTTGTTTTGCTTGAAAGCTGATAAGATGAAATGAACAATGATAATATGTTAGCTTGGATTATATTGGTAAAACATATACATACATATTTTCTATGTATTTCTCCTAGCAATTAACCAAGCTAGTTAAATTAAATCATGCATGGATAAGGGTTTTTTGGTCATTTTCCTTCACAAACCAAGGTTACTTTGGACAATAGTCACCATTAGGATACCAAGGTCATTTCCAAGATTGTCAAGGCCACTTTGGACATTAGCCAAATTATCTAGAGATTTAATTTCAAATTAAATCCTTAAGTTTCATTTCTTGCATTTCAATCCCCATTACTTCCAACTAGTTGCACTTTAGCTTTGTAACTCAATCTAACATAAAATAATTCATACATTACCTATTCCAAAATAATTTTCTCACATCAAAATTCCATTTCATTATGTATTTATAATATTTACAATATTTACGAATTTTCATATCATTACAGAGGTACAGGTATCTGAATTTGGAGGTATCATAGGTTGGTATCAGGGCTGTAGGTTATAAACCTTAGGAAAGAGATCCTTAGGCTATAACCTTATAAAATAGAGTTAGAATAAAAGGAGATAAAACTCATATAGATTTTTACGTAATAGACTTGCTATAGAGAGTCAGTAGTGTCATGAAATATAATTTCATTATATACAATGAATTTAGATTTTATCTCGAGATACTGATAGAGTTTGTTTGTTTTGCGTTTATGGTTGTAGGATGCCAGAGATGGGGGAACCGAGTGGAGTCGTGGAGGATGAGCCAAGGGATATCCATATAGATCCAGAGTCACTTCCTAGAGTGGAGTCATTACCTGTAGTGGAGCCTATATTTGCGGCAGAGTCAGAGTCGGAGGAGGATCCGGAGGAGAAGTCTGCAAAGAGTGAGGCCGCTAAGGAGTCTGACGGAGGATCCCCAGTGTTCCATACATTTGAGGATGACTTGATGGGGGAGTATGCTGATTGTATTATAGAGCAGGGGCATAGGATTGAGGAGCTGAAGCATGAGGCCCAGAAGCACTAATAGAGAATCCAGGAGCTAGAGAGAGAGGTTTAGGGATACCAGGAGCGGGTACACAGCTAGGGGCCTTAGTTCATCACTTGCTGGCCCGTAGCGTAGAGTTGGTAGGTAAATTGGAGTAGGTTGAGCACCAGGTGCAGGTCAAGAAAGCAGAGAAGGAAGCCTTACGGGCTCAGTTGGAGAAATAGGTAGTTTATGGTATTCAGCTTGAAGAGATGTGGGAGCATGCTCGTGACAGAATTGGTGACCTCAAGGAGGAGGTGAGAGTTAATAGGATGAGCTACACATTCAGCACAAGATTTGGGAAGTGGATGAATGGCATACGTCGTTATCTTACAGAGGTGGGGCAGATTCACCACACGATGAGCAGAGACTTGGTGATCCATATAGTTCAGCTGGAGTGTGAGAGTGCCTTGGAGCGTGGTTTTCGCTAATAGATTGTTGATGTATTTGGTATTTATATGTAGTACGATGGTCTCTACTTTTATGTATTATGTATTGTAAATTCCAAACTTTTATATGGGCTAATATGTGTAAACCCTAAATTTTGTACTTGATAGTGGGGCAGTTGTTAGTAGATCCCCACCTTTTGTTATATTAAGGGATAAATGTTGACGTTTATAGCAGTATACTTAAGATATACACGTATGATGTGCTACTCATTGGCATATGAATATAAACTCTTTATTAAAATATGTTATTTACATTCTTGCATTAAAAGATGAATATTAAAATGCGGCAATAATATTAAGTTTTTTTTAATATATAGAAAATGCCACCAAGACGTAGAAAACCAGTACAACCTACACAAAAGAGTCCGTAAACAACGAGGGAGGCCAGAGAGACCCAGTATAGAGATTGGTAGAATTATTAGAGGGTGATTTTCAGGGGAGGAATCCAAAACCCGTAAATTCGAAACCCAAATCCCCCAACAGCTTTAGTAACTAGTTTTAAAGACTTTAAGAATGTAAGACCCCCAGAATTCAAAGGTACAACTGATCCGATTGAAGCTCATTATGGGTTAAAGAGATGGAGAAAGCTTTCACTATTGCTCGTGTGGGAAATGATCAGAAAACTGCGTTTGCCACATACATGATGAAGGGAGAAGCAAATTTCTGATGGGAGACGAATCAACAGAGAGCGGGAGAAGGAATGATGTCATGGGAGAAGTTTAAGGAGTTATTTTTCGAAAACTATTTTCCTAAGAGCATGCATAATAGGATGGAGGTTAAGTTTTTAGAGTTGAAGTATGGAGAGATGTCGGTGGCACAGTACGTAGCCAAATTTAACGAACTTGCACGCTTCGCTCCTCATCAGGAGGACACGAAAGAGAGAAAGGCTCGACGTTTCGAACAAGGGCTAAAACCATGGTTGTACAATAAGGTATCTATTTTTCAGATTGATTCATTTGAAAGTTTGTTGGAGAAGGCCATCAACAACACCATCAACAACAACCAATCTAGGCAGGGAGGATCGAAAAAGAGAAGTAAGGCATGTCCAAAGTGTAGGAAGAATCACCAAGGGGAGTGTTGGAAAGGGAGGAACGTTTGTTACAACTGCGGCCAAGAGGGGGCATACTTCACCAAATTGCACAAATTCGAAGAAGATCCGAGGACGTTTTGCATGTGGGCCAACCGACCACCAGATCAAGGATTGTCCGAAGAAAGGGAAGATTGGAGGGAGTGGAAACTCTGGAATAAATAATAAGCTGATGATTGGTGGACCCGCTCAACAAAATCGATTGAATGCCAAAACTTTTAACATGACAGTCTAAGATGCGGTAGATTCAAAAGACGTTGTGTCAGGTATTATTCTGATCAATAACATAAATGCCTATGTATTGTTTGATTCAGGTGCTACCTGTTCTTTTATATTTGATGAATTTGCACAACATTTAAATTTACCCCAAGAGCGATTGGAAAATCATTTAAACATAGAAGTCGTTAACAAAGAAGTAATCCCCATATAATTTATACATAGAAATTATTGCGCATAGATTAGAGGACATAAGTTATCGATAAATTTAATTATGATAAGATTGGAAGAATTTGATGTGATAATAGGAATGGACTGGTTATGTAACCATGGGGCAGTGATCGACTGTCAAAAGAAAAGTGTGAACCTTCAGACCCCAAATCGGTCTAAGGTAGTATTTTATGATAGCACATCGCCTAGGCAATTTAGCTATCTGACGATGATACAGGGCAATAAATTACTGAAGAAGGGATGCGTGAGTATTTAGCCCATATTGTAGATACTCAGAAAGTGAGAGCAGAGATGAATAGTATACCGGTAATGAAAGAATTTTTGTGGCTCCGATTTCAAAGGCTCCATATCGTATGACATCAGTTGAGATGAAGGGATTGATGATACAATTGTAAGAGTTGTTGGACAAAGGTTATATTCAACTGAGTGTGTCTCCATGGGGAGCACCAGTTCTGTTTGTTAAAAAGAAGGACGAATCATTACGACTTTGTATTAACTACCGAGAGTTGAATAAAGTGACGATCAAGAATAAATATCCATTGCCAAGAATCGATGATATTTTCCATTAGCTGAAAGGAGCGAGGTGTTTTTCAAAGATAGATCTGAGAACGGGGTATCATCAACTGAAGGTGCGGAAATAAGATATAACGAAGACGGCGTTTAGGACCCGATATGGGCATTACGAGTTTTTGGTAATGTCATTCGGACTGACTAATGCGTCGGTAGTATTTTTGGATTTAATGAACCGAGTTTTCAAGCTATATTTAGACAAATTTGTGGTAATTTTTTGTTGATGACATTTTAATCTATTCAAAAACCAAGGAAGAACACGCGAAATAGCTGACGGTGGTGTTAGAGACATTAAGGAGAGAGAAGTTACATGCAAAATTTTTAAAGTGTGAGTTTTGGTTGGAAAGGGTACAGTTTTTAGGACATGTGAGTGATAAGAATGGAGTATTGGTGGATCCTACAAAGGTGAATGCAGTAATTAATTGGGAACAACCGAGGACGCTGACGGAGGTACGTAGTTTCTTAGGACTGATGGGGTACTACCGAAGATTCATTCAAGACTTTTCGAAGATCGCGACACCGTTAACTAATCTAACAAGAAAGACGGTAAAGTTTGTTTGAGCGGAGAGATGTGAAGAAAGTTTTAGGGAGTTGAAGAAGGTTAAGCGAAGCGCCTGTATTATCATTGTCGGATAATACATGAGATTTTGTGGTGTACAATGATGCGTTATACAAAGGTCTTGGCTGTGTGTTAATGCAACATGGCAAGGTCATTGCGTACGCATCACGTCAGTTGAAGGATTACGAGAAGAGATAACTTACTCATAACTTGGAGTTAGCGGCAGTGGTTTTTGTATTAAAAATTTGGAGGCACTATTTTTATGGGAAGAAATGTGAGATATATACAGACCACAAAAGTCTAAAGTATATTTTCACACAGAAGGAGCTGAACATACGCCAAAGGAGATGGTTGAAGTTGATAAAGGACTATGACTGTGAGATCTTTTATCATCAGGGAAAGGCGAATGTAGTGGCAGATGCGTTAAGTTGGAAAGGAAGAGAAAAATTGTTAATGTTAACAGCTCACGAGGAGCTTATAAGGGAAATGGTGAAGTTAAAAATAGAGGTGAGAAATACGAAAGAGTCGGAAGGAAAATTACTTATAATGGAAGCTTGTCCAACGTTGTTGGACAAAATAAAGGAAGCTTAAGAAGGAAATGAGGAGTGTGATCAAATAAGGAGAAGAATTGCGGAAAAGGAGGAAAAAAATTTCAATTGGACAAGGATGGGTTTTTAAAATTTGAAGGACGGGTGTGGGTGCCAGCAGAGCCCGAAGTAAAAGAGGAGATTTTGCAAGAGGCTCACAATTCGTCATACTCAATTCATCCAAGAAGTACAAAGACGTACCGAGATCTTCGCTAATATTTTTGGTGGCTAAACATGAAGTGGGAAGTTGCAGAATATGTTAGTAAGTGTCTTACCTGTCAGAAGGTGAAAGTAGAGTATTAGAGACCGACTAGTCTACTTCAACCATTAGAGATACCAGAATGGAAATTGGAGCACATTACGATGGACTTCGTGGTGGGACTTCCAGTTACTCAAAAGGATTAGGATGCGATATGGGTCATCGTGGACAGATTGACAAAGTCAGCGCACTTCTTACCAATTAAGGTCTGATTTAATCTAAACCAGCTAGCGAAATTGTATATAAAGGAAATTATTTCACGACATGGAGTGCCGGTATCGATTGTTTCTGACCGAGATCCGTGCTTCATGTCAAATTTTTGGAGAAGCTTACAAGAACGAATGGGAACGCGTAGCACATCATCCGTAGACAGATGGACAAAGCGAAATAACTATTTAGACTTTGGAGGACATGCTCAAAGCATGTTTAATGGATTTCAAAGGGAGCTGAGACGATCACTTTGAAAGTAATATGCCCTCAAGCCAATCACATTTGATGTGATAAGCATATACTTTGTAATCTTATTCGTTTATTAATAATTGTATAAAGGCATTTTTTTATTCATGGTTAATTGGTTGAATTAATTAAATGAATAAACCCATAGTTTTTTTAGCAATGCTTTTAGAACCACGATGAGGATCATGATAATGAGATCTAACTTCAAGATAGCTGTTGGTGCCGAAATCGGAACTGTTTATTCTATTTTTATATTTTTATTTATTTATTGAGTTCCGACCTCGACGAGTTCGTTTGAATGAACAAAACGCGCAAGTATACGCAGTCAACAAGTAATACAGAGTAAGTAAAATTATCGATCCCACGAGGAATTAGTGCAAATGTTTTCCAACATCAATTCTATCGAGCATCTCTCAATTAAAACGGTTATCAATAATGACAATGAAAATGTAAATACATGAATTACACTAGAAAGCAATTAAAGATAGGTGAATCTAAGATTGCAACTTCCCCAATAGTTCGTTTAAGTCTCATAACTCTCTCTTCAATTATACGGTCACGACGAATTGTCAACCGAGAATTCTTTATATTAGATATGGACAACTCTCGTTGCACCATACCCGAATCCACCCAAATCTGACCCAAGGGCAACAGAAACGGGAAGGAACACCATAACTAGGCAACTCACTATATCTCTATGAGAGTCAACACTAAAAAGGATTTGAAGAACATATTCTCTCTTGGCTACACGAGGCGAGCTAGCATATCTCTATCCTAACTCATGAATCATGAATTCCAACTCAAGGAAGAATCACGAACACGTGTTATTGTATCTAGGTCTAAACTGGTACTCCCTTTCTCAGTTCCGCACGAGTTACCACACTAATAACTAGGTCAAACAAATACGCGTTAGGCGCAAAATATGAAAATACATCCACACGACTGTAGCCGATGAATGGTCAACCGAGAACTCTCTATGGTACTAACATGCCTCTCTCGAGCATCATGTAGCGACATCCTACCTAAATCCGACACAAGGCAACAGAAACAAGAAGGAATGCCCAAGCTAAGAATAACAAGGGTTGAAGGTCAAGTTCTCAAAGGGTACACATGGTGGATCGGTATATGTCTATCCTTTCCACGAATCATAATCCCAACGCCATGTGGAATCACGAACATGTGTAACATATTTGGGTCAAACACTATACTCCCTCTCTCAGTTCCGTATAAGCTACTAAGTAAATGCAAACCCTAGAAATTAAACACAAAGCACACAATACAAGAACCAATCCATATCGTGCTAACCAAAGAGAGAGTAAATCAACTAGAACAACCTATTGGGTTCCATAACAAAACTTAGATTCATGGCTTAATCCAAAACACATGCACAAAACATCATTGATCAAGTGAGTAATAACACATATAATGAATCAAAACCAAATGGATAACATTAAAACCAAAGAATATTACATCCATGGAGCAATATTCATCCATAATAATCCCAAAAATAAACATTCAATAGATTACATAAGATAGAGAGAGAGATAGGAAGAAGAAATAAAGAAAACTCCCTAAATCATGGCATCAAATTGATGTAGGAGCACCATGGAAGCACCATCTTGGCCTCCCAAAATCGCCCCAGCCATCTCCTCTCGGAAGAAACTGATTATGTTATGTTTTTAGGGCAAAAATTGGCTTTTATAGCGAACTGTCCGCGGCTTGACTGGCGAACGGCGCAGCTGCACCAAAAATGGCCTGAGTAACTGCGCAGCTGCGCCGTATAGCAAAAAACTGCCTCTGTCTGGCTTACGGTGCAACTGCGCCTCTCCTTAGTACAAAATGGGCGCAGCTGCGCCGTTTTGCAGAAATCTGACATTTGGCAGCTTCAGGGTCCTTTCGTATTTTAGCCGTAACTTCTTCATAAGAACTCCGATAAAGGTAATTCAAGATGTTCTGGAAAGAAAATTCGTAGACCTACAACTTTTATGTTTTACAAAATTGCAGAATCAGAAAGGATGAAGGCCAAACTTAGGCGTGAAGTAACTGTTGTATAATTTCTTTGTATTTTTGGTGTAGCTTTTGCGTCCGATCTCCGATTGAGATGATTCAAGATGTTTCGGAAAGATGAGAAGAAGTTCTACAACTTTCATGTTTTGCACAAGCGAAGATTCTGGCCGGAACAATGTCAAAAGCTGGCCTCTATGCACACGACACGCCGAAAATGCAAATCGGGCAATCCAAACCACGAACTAGCAAGCCCTTATTGTAATAACTACAAAACAACATAAAACACATAAAAAGTAATAGAAAACCACATCCTATAATAATGTGGTAAAAATGCGCGTAAATTAATAGAAAACACATAAACTTACTATACAACCTAAATTACAACAACCATATAAAAACACATATAAACTAACATAAATACTTAAAGATAAGCAATTTATCAAGCTCAAGTGTATTAAAAACTAAGGTATAAAAACCACTTATCAAATACCCCCAAACTTAAACCATTGCTTGTCCTCAAGCAACATAAAGACAAACTAATGAAAGAAAAATTAACAAAATACCTAGATAAAAATAAAAAAATAAAAAATCACAGAAAATACTTGAAGATTTGCATATTATCAAGGTCAGGAGTACTCTATGCATATAACATTTAAAAACCAATATAATAAAATATTTAATACCCCCAAACTTAAACGATTGCTTGTCCTCAAGCAATACAACACTAACTATACAAACGATAACGCAAAACTTGAGCAGTGAGTTAATAAGACAGAACCATGTGGCCTCAAGATTATTTCAAGTTATAATTACAAGAAAATTTCAAAACCTTGCAAAGTCTAGACTCTCAACTCACATATCAGTCAATACACAACTCATGACCAACGTGTGTGTGTGTGAACCATCTGAAACAAACTAATCATCACATAGAGGGGTTGTGTAGACAAGTTACCTTAAGAAAGAAATCAAAAACTTAAAACAATTATGCATAAGACATCACTCTACATTAATCCCAGCAGATAAGTCAAAACAAAACTAATCTTGACATGTGCAATGTCTCATTCCATTAGGCTATACAGAGTTACCCATGTAACGAGCGTTTGACCAATGACTCCCAAACCAGTTGGCTTTAGGGCATTAGGTGTAAAGACACCCCTAAGGGCCTAATAACTCGAGTAACAGAGGCCACAAAACTCGACTAGTCAAGTAAATTATTATATTTATTACTATTTTTATATATATTTTTTTTTTTTTCTTTTTTTTTTTTATGTGAGTGCGTTTTAACGTTCCATCTCACGTTATAGACAAATCAAACATGAGAGATCGTTTCGAGTGATGCATATACGAGTTTTAAAGTAAAAGATTATCTCACTAAGCAAGTAGTCATAAAAACCGCCTCACAGTAAATAACTAGTTCACTACAAATGGATAAGTGCTCGAAGATCTAGGGATCACAAGTTATGTAAACCAACAGTACAACAAGAACACAGACGAAGCGACGTTAATCAATTTTCTACGAGTTATAACTCAAGTAATCAATGCCTGATCCTCGATTATGGTTCAATGCAAATTAACTCAATGCTCAAGAGACACAACCTATACTACAACGACTCAAAGCAAAAACAAAAACAACATATATTAACAACACATAACGAACCCAGTTTTGTAGGGAGTACGATTGCACTTAGCACGTACAACAAGCCGTTAAACCCCAAGTTTACCCAAGAGGACGAGTTTTGTCTTGTGAGGGTTTGCAGAGAATATACCCCCAAAATTCAAACATGATAGCAACATCAAAGCAACATATAAAAAGACCCCCAAACTTAGAACTGACAAGTCCGAAATGTAATCAATAAAGCAATTTAAGAATAAAGGACTTCCCTAAATATATGTCAGTTGTCACCAAAAGCAACCGACTTCCATAATCCTGCTAAGATGCGCTACCTGGAAAATAAAACAAAATAAGTAAATAAATATAATACAAGAAAAATATATTTGAATTTTTAATAACTTTTTTTTTTGTGCTTGGGCGCAGCTGCGCAGTGCAGCAGAGCATGCCTTCTGTTTCTGCGGTAGGGCGCAGCTGCACAGTAAGGTAGTGCAAAAGTGGCGCAGCTACGCAGCAGCCCAGAATGCAAATTTTAATTAACACATTTTTTTTATAAGTTTAAATTGAGAAATACAAGAATTAAATCAATAACGAAAAACATTAGAAACATAATTCCCCGGCAACGGCGCCAAAAACTTGTTGGTGCCGAAATCAGAACTGTTTATTCTGTTTTTATATTTTTATTTATTTATCAAGTTCCGACCTCGACGAGTTCGTTTGAATGAACAAAACGCGCAAGTATACGCGGTCAACAAGTAATGCAGAGTAAGTAAAATTATCGATCCCACGAGGAATTAGTGCAAATGTTTTCCAACATCAATTCTATCGAGCATCTCTCAATTAAAACGGTTATCAATAATGGTAATGAAAATGTAAATACATGAATTACACTAGAAAGAAATTAAAGATAGGTGAATCTAAGATTACAACTTCCCCCAATAGTTCGTTTAAGTCTCATAACACTCTCTTCAATTATACGGTCACGATGAATTGTCAACCGAGAATTCTTTATATTAGATATGGCCAACTCTTGTTGCACCATACCCGAATCCACCCAAATCTGACCCAAGGGTAACAGAAACGGGAAGGAACACCCTAACTAGGCAACTCACTATATCTCTATGAGAGTCAACACTAAAAAAGATTTGAAGAACATATTCTCTCTTGGCTACACGAGGCGAGCTGACATATCTCTATCCTAACTCACGAATCATGAATTCCAACTCAAGGAAGAATCACAAACACGTGTCATTGTATCTAGGTCTAAACTGGTACTCCATTTCTCAGTTCCGCACGAGTTACCACACTAATAACTAGGTCAAACAAATACGCGTTAGGCGCAAAATATGAAAACACATCCACACGGTTGTAGCCGATGAATGGTCAACCGAGAACTCTCTATGGTACTAACATGCCTCTCTCGAGCATCATGTAGCGACATCCTACCCAAATCTGACACAAGGCAACAGAAACAAGAAGGAACGCCCAAGCTAAGAATAACAAGGGTTGAAGGTCAAGTTCTCAAAGGGTACACATGGTGGATCGGTATATGTCTATCCTTTCCACGAATCATAATCCCAACGCCATGTGGAATCACGAACATGTGTAACATATTTGGGTCAAACACTATAATCCCTTTCTCAGTTCCGTATAGGCTACTAAGTAAATGCAAATCGTAGAAATTAAACACAAAGCACACAATACAAGAACCAATCCATATGGTGCCAACCAAAGAGAGAGGAAATCAACTAGAACAACCTATTGGGTTCCATAACAAAACCTAGATTCATGGCTTAATCCAAAACACATGCACAAAACATCATTGATCAAGTGAGTAATAGCACATATAATGAATCAAAACCAAATGGATGACATTAAAACCAAAGAATATTACATCCATGGAGCAATATTCATCCATAATAATCCCAAAAATAAACATTCAATAGATTACATAAGATAGAGAGAGAGTCAGGAAGAAGAAATAAAAAAAAACTCCCTAAATCATGGCATCAAATTGATGTAGGAGCACCATGGAAGCACCATCTTGGCCTCCCAAAATTGCCCCCGCCGCCTCCTCTCGGAAGAAACTGATTATGTTATGTTTTTAGGGCAAATATTGGCTTTTATAGTGAACTGTTCGCGGCATGACTGGCGAACGGCGCAGCTACACCAAAAATGGCCTGAGTAACTGCGCAACTGCGCTGTATAGCAAAAAACTGCCTCTGTCCGGCGTACGGCGCAGCTGCACCTCTCCCTAGTACAAAATGGGCGCAGCTGCGCCGTTTTGCAGAAATCTGACATTTGGCAGCTTCAGGGTCCTTTCGTATTTTAGCCGTAACTTCTTCATAAGAACTCCGATAAAGGTAATTCAAGATGTTCTGGAAAGAAAATTCGTAGACCTACAACTTTTATGTTTTACAAAATTGCAGAATCAGAAAGGATGAAGGCCAAACTTAGGCGTGAAGTAGCTGTTGTATAATTTCTTTGTATTTTTGGTGTAGCTTTTGCGTCCGATCTCCGATTGAGATGATTCAAGATGTTTCGGAAAGATGAGAAGAAGTTATACAACTTTCATGTTTTGCACAAGCGAATATTCTGGCCGGAACAATGTCAAAAGCTGGCCTCTATGCACACGACACGCCGAAAATGCAAATCGGGCAATCCAAATCACGAACTAGCAAGCCCTTATTGTAATAACTACAAAACAACATAAAACACATAAAAAGTAATAGAAAACCACATCCTATAATAATGTGGTAAAAATGCGCGTAAATTAATAGAAAATACATAAACTTACTATACAACCTAAATTACAACAACCATATAAAAATACATATAAACTAACATAAATACTTAAAGATAAGCAATTTATCAAGCTCAAGTGTATTAAAAACTAAGGTATAAAAACCACTTATCAATAGCTCAAAAACTAAAATGTTCCTAATCGTTGGATCACTAAAATGGGGATTAGCGAATCTAGATAGATTAGTACATATTATACTTGTTCTTACGAAGAGGATGATTGATCTCATAATCATTTGTGTGGAGACACTAAAGTAAGTGTGTAGTCGCTTTTTAGAGAATAAGTTCACTGAATGTGACTCTCTTAAGGAACACCTAATGGAGTTTTATTTGCCTGTCAATAGGAGTTTCTTAGTGATAGTAGTACAAGTGATCCTTGGGCTTTAACTTATCATAGTACCTTGTGTATAATGAGTTATACTTCGGCATATTCTTTAAGACATTTAGGTATATCAAATGGTATGATCGTGTATAATAAGTTGTACATGAAGGTAGGTGAATGATCAACAAAGGATCTACCACTTCTAGTAAAGGAAGAGAATGTCCTACGTAATTCGATAAATGACAACCTAAAAATTCTTGGCCAAGGTAGAATGAAAATTAGAAAGGAGTTTCTAATTTACATTATAAAAGGAGTTTTTAATTTACATTAGAGTTGTGCATTTGAGAATTGAAATGCATATGATCAAATACAATAAGACTTGACATAAATTCCATGTCTTATAATTGATTGAGACATTGTGTGGTAAAATGATTGAATTGTACGGTAACTATTCGCTGAAAGGTTCTTTTAAAGATCAAATGTTGAAATTTACATTATCTGGAAAGTCATTGATCGCTAAGGGGGCTTACCCTTGTTGCGAAATAAATATTATTTATTTAAATGAATTAAATAATTTAATTTATTTATTTAAATAAGATTAGAATTGTTCTAATTGATTTATTCTACAACTGGTTAATATGGAGAATCTAAAGGGTCACACCAGAGAGATATTTAAATTAAGAAGTGGATGGTATTGTAGACACCCAAAATTTGCACCTGTGTGCTAACCCTGACAGGAGGGCAAAATCGTCATTTGACCTGACATGCGAAAAGGAAGGTGGACCCCAACACGAAGCCATCCCAACGATTTACGGTCAAAGCCGCCACAACGAACGACGAGCATCAGGTCACTTGAGGCAAGGCAAACAGTTGATCCAGAAGAACCTGACCTGATCACGACGGACGACTAATGCCCCCTACGCTTGCGATGTTCGGGGGTCTCGCTCCCCGATGGGCGAACGGCTGCCCAGCTCGCCGGTGAGCTGGTGGAGGTGGAAAGGGGCAGCGGCCCCTGGAAGCTAAGTACAAAGAGCAATTTATACATCAGGTAACAGCCTTCCAAAATAATACCGCAGAAATTGGCGAATTAAGATCGCGTGGCACGGAAATCGAGAAAAGCGAGCCGGACAGCCGCGGATGCACCTGCGGCCACCGACAAACAGGATAATGCGCGGCTCGAGGGCGGCACACGGCAGCCGAGGATTCGGCGCGGACGGCTAGCGAGTCCAGCCGCAGTTGCACCTGCGGCTGCCTGCGGAAGGCTATACATTGCCATTTTCACCCGAGAGAAAAAGAAGAAGAGAGAAGGAAATAGATTTTAGAGAGAGAAAGAGCACAGGAGGAGAGAGAAGAGGTCGGTTCTTGGTGAGTTTGGAGTGAAAAATTCATCTCCTCTTGCTAGTTAGTTGATTGTTCTTGTAGTGTTGTCCGATTCGTGAAATAAGAGGCTTTAATCGGCATTTTGCAAGGTGAAAAGGGTGTGTTCTTGGGTTTTCCTTTTATTGTTTGTATTGTTAGCATAATGTTGTGATTGGGTTATTTGATGCCGTTGTTGTTATGATGATGATGATGATCCGTGGATTAGGTGTTGTTAGCGAGGGTTCCATCGGAACGTAACTCCTCCTAACGCCTCGATGATATCCGTACGGTGATATATCGTTCGTTATGGTAATGAGTAGTTCGTAGTGTGGAGTTTGTGATATTTGAATTATGTAATGTGATAGTAATGTTTAATCTTGTTAGATTTGGTTTATTATTGGCTGTGCAGTGATTTGGGTGACTGTGAGCCTAGGGAGGAGATCCTCGTGATCGAATCCCGATGATGGACGTTTTGGTATATGTAATCCTTGTATAGGGTCCCTTGCTGTGTATTTGTAATATCGGGCCTTAAAGCGACACCAAATCGTGATCGGGTTAAGGCCCCGTAATAATAATAAAGTATGTGATTGTGGGTGTTTGGGGTTATTTAGATGGCTCACATGCCCATGGATAGCCCCGACACATTTTGAGTGCTTGTTGTGATTTACGACACAAAAAATGGTTTTCCAAAATAAGGCAAATAATGAAGATTTTATAAAAAGGATCAAATTAGGATATTAGATTCACGAGATTTAAAGTTAAGAATTTTGGCGAACTTTGATTTCGGTTTGATGAAAAGGCTCCAATGGGTTTTGAAAAGTTCAAAAAATGATTTCGTAAATATAAATGAACGTTTTCGTTGAACTTTGTGCATAGGGTGAAAGAGTTCTAGAAGTTGCCTTTACTTTATTCAATTTGTCATTAGAGGGCAATGTATAGTCTCGATACCTATTTGACAAAAGTTCACAAACTATTTTCTGAAAACGACACCTAATAAAAACCTCCATCGCTTTCGAAATTAAAATCAATCTTTATTATAAAAAAACGAAGCCTTGTCAATCGGGTCGAAGAACGTCTAAAAAACACTTTCCCGATAAACACATTTGCCATATAAGAAATCCCAGCAAAATTCACCACAAACATTCACCTAGACACGCACGCATACACACGCAACTCACACATTTTAGGATTTAAAAGGATAGGAAAACATCAAAGATTGCGGTAACCGTGTTTCACGGAAGTCGGGGGGTGCCTAACACCTTCCCCTCGCTTAAGCAAGCCCCCGAACTCTATGAATCTCGGTTTGCGGACCAATTAACTCGGAGTCACATATGAGTCAGCGATTATAAAAACAAAATTCGGATGAGTTGGTACATCCATTTCAAATATACCAACTGGCGACTCTGGTCAATTGGCTCATAAAGAAATCGATCTTTCAAAACCCGTCGACATTAAGCCGACCCTTTTCAAAATCACATTTAATTCAAAAGGCTAAAATTAGAAAGGGCTTTTAATTATTAAAAAACGAAACGACCCAAAATCCCGGCGTCGACAGGTATAATTGTAATAATAAATTAAGAATATTTAATTTGATTTATACTATAGTGATAAAATAAATTAAATAGCTTAATATTTATAATTTAGTATTTTAGAAGTACTAATTATAAATTAATAAAGTGAGTCTTATTATTCTTATTAATAGTATTATTATTTAGTTTTTAAATAGTTTAAAAATTAATTAATAAGTAGTAGTATTATATTAATTATTTAAGTTACTAAATGGTTTAGTAATTAATTAATAAGAAGTACTCTCAGTATTAAATAATTGAGTTTCTAAATAGTTTAGGAATTATAATTAATTAATTAAATTCCTTATAAGATTGAGAGTTAAATTAAAACCCTAATCCTAAATAGTTTAGGAGGGTTGCCTACATCTATAAATAAGATGAGTATTATCATAGATTAGGGTTACACAATCTTTCACAAGAATTGAGAGAGTACTTCATATTTTCTCTAGAACTATAAGAGAGAGAAAATTAGGGCTAGCCACCCATGGTTTGGAGAAACAAAAATTCACTTCTTGAATACTTATTAAATCTTGGTGGATCACCTCTAGAGGCTTCACACTTGGGGAGCTGACATTGATCTAAGGAATCTAATCAGTGAATTTAAAGAAGAACGCGAAGGATTAAAAGAGGTGAGCTTGTACGTGTGAAAGCTTGGTTCTACAAAGGTATAAATCTTTTATCCTTTCTCAATTAATAATAGTCGCATAAGAATGATCCTAAATTATTAGTTTGTAAAATTTTAAAATCTGATTTTTGGTTGCTTCCGTTGTGCTTATATAATTTGATTATATTTATGTCAGGTTTTTGCAAACCAACAGTGACATCAAGAGCCAAACTTATGTAAATTATTAATTGTTTTGATTCTATATGTGTATAGGTATGTGTTTAGAATAATTTATTGGGCATAATTTATTGTATAAAACTATTTTTATAAAAAAATTATTTAATCCGTGGAACCAAAAATTGCTATTCCCGAATTGATTTCTTTTTCAAAATTCCGAGCGAATTGTTCAGGAGGATGCACGAAAAAGTAATTCATGACTTCGATATATATATATAATCCGAAGTCATCCTTCCAGGAATCCTGCTAACTAACTAATACATATATATATATATATTATTATAAATTACCTAACGGATGATTCATGGATTCATATTCATGGATTCGGTATGTAAAATAATATATATATGTATTAGTTAGTTAGCAGGATTCCTGGAAGGATGACTTTGGATTATATATATATATATATCAACTATATCGAATCATGAACGAAAATCATGTTTTTTTTCAAAAATCACAACACTGCTTTTCGGAAAAGCTACGACACGGGTTTTTAGAAATCGTCAGTTTGGTTCAATTTTATGTAATTTTAAAATTTTAAATAAAAGAGTTTATTTTGAGAATTTTAAAATTAAAATAAAGAATTTATTTTGGACATAAAATTGGATTTTATGCAAATAAAATTACCCATTAAATGATACCAATACATATATGGAATGATTTATTTAATTCATGGGATGAATATTATTTATTGATTTATATGTTGATATATATGATAATGAATGAGATTGATTATGGACTATTGATCAATGTGTGATTGAATTTATTTTAGTTGGATGCATGAATGAATGAGTTTAATAAATGGGGTCTGCGTACCTCGTCTTATCTAATTTTTCTTAATGTAAATTTTATCTCCCTCCTATGTACTTCCCCTTAACTGTTGATGAATGTTTCTATTTATTGTAAATAGTTTAGTAATAGGATTAGTTAAAATTAATTGAAGAATTCGACCCGAAGAGCACGGAACGCGTGAAGACCTGTTTGTAATGGAGCCCGGGATTAAATGTAATAGTTATATTTAATTTTGATCTTGCACCCTAGGTTTGATCTTTTGGTTCACTTGGTGGCTCTATTGAACCAAACTAGAATAAAAGTCCATAATCAATCTAAGTAGAATATAGTGTTCTATATGTGCATGCTAAATATTAGTCTATTATATATTATATATATGTGTGCATGCGCGTATTTTATATATATGTGTGCATGCGCGTTAAACAAGATGAGACAATTAATATTAACAATCCCGTCATGATGTCGAATAAATATTATTTATAAAATGAATTAAAATGTTTAATTCATGAATTAAAGGAATTTAATTCAATTAAATAAAATTAGAATGGTTCTAATTTATTTATTCTATTACTCATAATATTAAGTTGTAACGTTCAAAGATGTTTATTAAAAATATCAAACGTCGCCTTCTAGCACAATAAAACGATAGAGCATCAAATATTTAATATAAGTTTGTTGTGCACACACAAGGCTTATATCAAGTATTTGAGATGTTATTTTATTGCATAAGATGATTATAAGAAATTGAACGTTACTGTTTTGATGTGCACACACATGGACAATATTTTTCTCTTTATTATATGGAATGCTAGGTCGGAGTTAACTTGAATAATTTTGATTCGGATGTGCACACACTTGATCATAATAATCCAAGAGGTAAAATACAAAGAGTTACATGTGGATGTAATTGACAAGAGTTGTCTACCTATTTATTTATATATAGTTTGTTGTGTACACACAAGGCTATATACATTTGAAATAAGATCCTTATTCTCACTAGCAGGACTTTAATTAGATTTGCTGAACTATATAAGGAGGGTAACATAGTTTGATGAATATAGTGGGAGACACCATTTTAAATAAAGACCTAATTAATTTGGTGATTAATAAAAATGAATGCATGTTAATGTTGTTATTAATTCACTTAAATAATTATGCTATGTTAATTCACTAATACTGCATAGCATATTGGATGTTAATAATTTAATCGAACCGAATTGTTTGAATTGATTAAAGAAATTGGAGAATAGTTCTCAATGCTGAAAAGCTAACAAATATTCTTAATTTGCATATCACTGTAAACGTTGTAGACAAAACCTCTGAGGAAGAGATTGTTACTTTAAGAAGTGGTAAGATGATGCAACTATGACTCAATGCATCATGCTCGCATTCATAAGTATCGAGTTACAACGTCATCTCGAGAAAATGGATGCTGTTGAGCGAAATGGGAACGGTTTATTTAGTAGTAAAGTTCCGACATCGAGTTCGTTTGAATGAACAATAACGCGCAAGCATACGCGGTCAACAAGTAATAAAGTGATAAGAAAAAGTTGATCCCACGAGGAATTAGTTCTAACATTTTCAAACACCGATTCGTTCAAGTCGATCTCATTTAAACGATTATCAATATTGGCAATAGAAAAGTAAATGCATAAATTAACATCTACACTATAAAGCAATAAAGATATGCGAATCTGAGAATGCAATTTCCCCGAATAGTTCATTTCAAATCTCCTAACTCTCTCTTCAATTATATGGACACAACGAATTATTAACCGAGAATTCATTATAGTACTAACATGCCTCTCTCGAAGGTCATGCAGCGAATCCACCCAAATCTGACACAAAGGCAACAGAAACAGGAAGGAACATCCTAATCAGGAAACTCACTATATCTCTATGAGAGTTTAACCTAACAAGAATTTTAAGCACAGATTCTCTAATTGGCTACACGCGGCACATATGTATATTTCTATCCTACATACAAATTAAGCATTTAATCCTAAGATCAAACAGTAAAACACGTGTCATTGTACTCAGGTCCAAACTTATAGTCCATCGTTCGATTTTATATAAGTTACCACATAAATTACTTAGGCCAAACAGATATTACAATTAACACAACATATGAAAACCCATTCACATGGTCGTAACCGATGAATGGTCAACCGAGAACTCGTGAGTACTCACACGCCTCTTTCGAGGTCACATAAGCCTATCCCGTCTAAATAACCCACTATATGTCTATGAGGATTAACATTAAACAAGGATGATGAAGCCTAGGTTCTCAAATTGGTTGCACATGGCGCTAGGTATATGTCTATCCTAGCCACAAATCATGCATTCCATCTATGTAGAATAACACAATCACATGTTAACATATATGGGTCTAAACACTATAATCCCTTTATCAAGTTCATATAGGTTACTAAATAATCGCTCGACCAAAGCATTATAACGCACAAACACAATGAAGCAACTCCTATGGCCATCCAAGAGACAAGAACCCAAGCAACGAAGCATAAACATATGCGAAATACAAAACGAGCTTCTCTTGGACATTTCATCGAACACTTGGCGTGCACCATGAATTTGTTCAATACTAAACAACTACACATATGCAACAACAACCAAAGAGAAGAGCAAATCAACTACAACAACCTATTGGGTTCCCAAGCATTCAAAGATTCCACGTCAATCCAACATAATCGGGTAAAACAATATCCAACAAGAACAAACTAACCATTCAAGCTAAACATGCAAAACACCAATCATAATGAATAGAACATGTATTGGATTCAATACAATACATAGACATTACATCCATGGATTACAAATCATCCAAGTTCATCAATATCAAAAGATAAAGATTATCCAAAAATTAAACATTCAATGGTTACACAAAAATAGAGAGAGAAAGGGAGAAGAAACAACCCTTATCCTCCTTCAATCCATTACTTCCAATGATGTACTCCACTTCTAGCCTCCATAGGGGCTCCATAATCTATCCACAAAATCGCCCATGGCCACCTCTTGGAGAAGAAATGAGAGTGTTATGAGTTAAGGCTTCAAAACTGACTTAAAAACTGAAATCTGCGCGTATGAACAGTGCACCGCCGCGGCGGTCAAAGGCACTGCCGCGGTGGTCAAACTTTCTGCTAATTTCAGGTTTTGTACTACCGCTGCGGCGCTAGTACAAACTGCCCAAAAATGTTCCTCTTTTGACTGCTGCAACATCCTTCAGTGTTTTGGGCATATCTTCTTCATACGAACTCCGATTGAGGTGATTCAAGATGTTTCGGAAAGGAGACTCGTAGACCTACAACTTTCATGTTTTACAAAATTGAAGATTCGGAATGGATCAAGGTCAAAATTGGACTTTAATTGGCTGCTGCGTAAACGGAGCGCAGAAAATGCGAACCGGGCAATTCCAAGCCTTGATCCACCAAGCCCTTATTATAATTCCTACAAAATGAAATAGAAACACATAAAAATAATATAACACCACATCCTATACAATGTGGTACAAAAACACATACAACTAAATCAACACTTAACATATAAATTACGAATAAACTACACAAAAACGACATATAATACATAAAATACCTAAACATGATATAATTCACCATATTATACAATAACATAAAAACACATATAAAATCACATAAAACACTTAAAGATTTACAAATTATCAAAGCTTAAATGTATTCAATTCGTAGGTATAAAACTCACTCATCAGATGCACCTACTATATTGTTGCACATTCAATAGTTGTATAGTGAGCAAAGTATGTCAACTAGATATAAGATATCTAAGGAACTCTTCTGATCTATAATGACCAATGACACTATAGTACATACATGTCCTAAAGATGATTAATTGGATTGATCAATTAGGACAACAAGTTTTGTCATGGATGGAGAGTTGAGTCGAGATTCGATCTTACAGTCACTCATTGACTCCATTTCACAATATGTTGTGAAGTTCAACATTAATAAGCTAGACGTTAGTTTACCTGATTTGCTTAAATATGTTGAAGAAAGTTGAGAGTTACTTTCTTTCCAAGAAAGACCAAGTCTTACTAGTAGATAAATATTCTAAGCGGAAGAAGAAGGCCAAAGGTGTTTCTGAGGAGTCAGAAAAAATAGAAGACAATAGAAAGACACTAAACAAAGGACATAAATAAAGGTGATCCCGAGGACAAAGAAGTTTGCTTTCATTACGATAAGATGGGACACAGGAAGAACAACTGCAAGAGAGTTGTAGTATTTAAGTAGAAGAAGCTTGATGAAGTTTTTACTACAGATATAGATTTAGTCATAATGAAATAGAACATTCTATAAGTCAAGTTCTACTTGGGTATTAGATACCGGCTGGTGGTCTCACGTATGCAAGCTGTTGCAGAGACTAAGCAGAAGTTGAAGCCTGAACTAAAGATAAGTAATCTTGTGCGTGAGGATGGAGCAAAAGGTTACTACATTAGCTATAGAAACTTTCATTTTAGTATTGCCTACGGGCAAGTCTATTAAGTTAGTAAGTTGTTACTATGTTGATTACTTGATGGACCTTGTATACTTGACTTACATGAAAAATATTTCAAATTGAACAAACTAATCAAAAGAGATGATATGAATTATACTTTTCAAATGCATAATGAAAACTCCAATTGAGTTGCAGAGTTGTTAGAGATGGTACACACAGTTGTGTGTGGCCCTATGACAACATATGCATGAGGAGGGTATTCATTCATTACTATTAGTGATGATTCTATATTTCGATATATGTATTTGATGAAATACAAATCCAAATCGTTTTGAAAGGTTCAAAGAATCAAGAATGAAGTAAGGAAACAAACAGTCAAAAGTATTAAAGTTCTTCGATTAGATCGAGAAGTGAATACTTAAGCAGAAAGTTTCTAGATCATCTCAAAGAGAATGGTATTCTCTCACAATGGACATGGTGATGATCTATGATGAGTATTATCAATCTTCCAGTATCATTCTGGGGTTCTGCCCTAAAAACGACAGCATGTCTACTAAAAAAGGTATCTTCTAAATTCATCGCTAAGACTTCATATGAGTTATGGATAGAGAGGAAACCAAGTCTTAAGTATGTTAAGATTTAGATTGTTTAACTTATGTCAAAAGGTTTGACAGTAATAAGTAAGAGACAAGATCTGACAAATGTAAATTTGTGGGATATCCTAAAGAAAGTTTAGGGTATCACTTCTATAATCCTACTGATTAAAATGTGTTTGTCAAAACACGTTGCCTTCTAGGAAAAAGTAGTTTATCCTTTAAGGGTTAGTGGGAGTAAGATAGATCTTGAAGAAGTTCAAGAACCACAAAACACTACAGATCACATGAAGGAATCTGTTCAAGTAGATAAACTTAGTGTACCACAACCGATTCGTAAATCTGGTTTAATACCGAAGATACCTTAGAGGTATGGATTCATCATAGTTGATGGTGATGAGGTACACATCATAGTGGATGATGATCCAGTTACTTACGATGAGGCATGAGTAGTAAATACTTATGAGAAATGGCTGGTGACCATGAAATTCAAAATGGGTCTTTAGAAAAAGACTAAAGTAGATGGCAAGGTGAAGATCTATAAGACCTGTCTAGTGACAAAAAGGTTTCAGAACAAGGTCAATGAGTTGACTATGATGAAACCTTTCACTAGTAGAAATGCTTAAATCCATTCGGATTTTACTTGCACTTGCAGTTGCAGCTTACTATACATAGTGGATGTATGAATGATACAACCAAGGGGATTTGTCTCCACGTAGATGGAGTAAATCAAGTATGTAAGTTACAACGATTCAATTATGGATTGAAGCAAGGTTCTCAAAGATGGAACATCCGTTTTGATGAGACGATCAAAGCAGTTTGATTTTATAAAAAATGAGGATGGACCAAGTGTGTACAAAAGGGTTAGTGGAAGCACTGTGACTTTCCTAGTACTATATGATGATATATTACTGATAAGGAATGACATACCGATGCTACAATCAGTAAAGTTATCGTTGTCTAAACACTTCTCCATAAAGGACTTGGGAGAAGCATCCTACTATTTGGGATAAAGGTCTATAGAGATAGATCGTAAATGATGTTTGGCTTGACCCAAGGAACGTACATTTGCTAAAGATATTTAGCATGGTATGTACTAGACTTAATATTGCTTATGTATGATAAATAGATATCTTTTTAATCCTGGAGAAGAATATTAGAAAAGAGTTTCTAATGGTAGATCTGGTTTAAAACTAGAGGGCTTAATAGACTTAAGTTTTTTAGACTGACCAAGATAACAACAAATCCGTTTTAAGATTATATGATAACCTTAAACGATGATGCAGTGAGTTAAAAAGGTTCCAAACAGCAAAGAGTTACTAATTTAGTAACAAAATCATAGTATATAGTTAAGTGAAGCTGCAAGGAGGTTGTTTGGATGTACAAGTTTAGAACTTGTATAGGTTCTTAGCATTAAATGAGTTTAATTTGCCAAAGAACCTATGTCTCATCTGAATTCCAAACATGTATTACAGCAATTTCATATGATTAGAGGAATCATTAAAGAAGAGATGACACCATAGAGATGACAGACTCTCAGAACAACATTACAGATCCATTAACTAAAACATTTAATAAGCTACAATCGCCACTTAGAGAAGAATGGTATGGGAATACCAAAGGGCTATTGACTTTAGTGTAAGTGGGAGATTGAAAGTAATATGCCTTCAAGCCAATCACACTTGATGTGACAAGCATATACTTTGTAATCCTATTTGTTTATTAATAATTGTATCAAGACATTTCTTTATTCATGGTTAATTGGTTGAATTAATTAAACGAATAAACCCATAGTTTTTTTAGCAACGTTTTTAGAACCATGATGAGGATCATGCTAATGAGATCTAAATTCAAGATAGCTCAAAAACTAAAATGTTCCTAATCGTTGGATCATTAAAATGGGGATTAGTGAATCCGGATAGATTAGTACATACTATGCTTGCTTGATCTCATAATCATTTGTGTGGAGACACTAAAGAAAGTGTGTAGGTGCTTATTAGAGAATAAGTTCACTGAATGTGACTCGCTTAAGGAACACCTAATAGAGTTTTACTTGCCTGTCAATAGGAGTTTCTTAGTGATAGTAGTATAAGTTATCATTGGACCTGAGATCATCATAGTACTTTATGTATGATGAGTTATACTTTGGCATATTCCTTAAGACCTTTAAGGTATATCAAAGGGTATGATCGGGTATAATAAGTTGAACATGGAGATAGGTGAATAATCAACAAATGATCTACCACTTCTAGTAAAGGGAGAGAATGTCCTATGTAATTCGATAAATGACAACCTAAAAATTCTTGGCCAAGGTGGAATGAAAATTAGAAAGGAGTTTCTAATTTACATTATAAAAGAGTTTTTAATTTACATTAGAGTTGTGCATTTGAGAATTGAAACGCATATGATCAAATAAAATAAGACTTGACAGAAATTTAATGTCTTATAATTGATTGAGACATTGTGTGGTAGAAGGATTGAATTATACGGTAACTATTCGCTGAAAGGTTCTTTTAAAGATTCAATGTTGAAATCTATATTATCTGAAAAGTCGTTAATCGCTAAGGGGGCTTACCCTTATTGTGGAATAAATATTATTTATTTAAATAAATTAAATAATTTAATTTATTTATTTAAATAAGATTAGAATTGTTCTAATTGATTTATTCTACAACTGGTTAATATGAAGAATCTAAAGGGTCACACCGGAGAAATATTTAAATTAAGAAGTGGATGATATAATTGTAATAATAAATTAAGAATATTTAATTTGATTTATACTATAGTGATAGAATAAATTAAATAGCTTAATATTTATAATTTAGTATTTTAGAAGTACTAATTATAAATTAATAAAAGGAGTCTTGTAGACACCCAAATTTTGCACTTTTGCACTAACCCTGACAGGAGGGCAGAATCGTCATTTGACCCGACGAGCGAAAAGGAAGGTGGATCCCAACATCAAGCCACCCCAGCGATTTACGGTCAAAGCCGCCACAACGGACAACGAACATCCGGTCACTTGAGGCAAGGCGAACAGTTGATCCAGAAAAACCTGAGCCGACCACAAAAGACGACTAATGGCCACTACGCTTACGATGTTCGGGGGTCTCGCTCCCCGGTGAGCGAGCGGCTGCCCAGCTCGCCGGTGAGCTGGCGGGGGGGGTAGGGGGCAGCGCCCCCTGAAAGCCAAGCACAATTATCAAATTCCATATCAAGTCGCATCCCTCCGAACTAGCCTCCCAGAATAATATGGCACGTTTTTCGGGGATTTCCGGACTGCAAAAATACAGCTTTCCAAAATAATACCGCAGAAATTGGCGAATTAAGACCGCGTGGCACGAAAATCGAAAAAACAAGCCGGACGGCCGCGAATGCAACCGCTGCCACCGACAGACGTGACAGGCACGAGGCTCGAGAACGGCACACGACAGCCGAGGCGGCGGCCAGGCGGCCACAGCAGGCAGCCGCAGATGCATCTGCGGCCAGCCGCAGATGCATCTGCGGCTGCCTGCTGAAGCCTATATGCGGCCATTTTCCACCCGAGAGCAAAAGAGAAGGAAAAAAAAGGAAAGAAAAATAGATTTTTAGAGAGAGAGAGAGGCGCGGGAGAAGAGAGAAAAAGATAGAAAAGAGAGAAACATTGTGAGATTTCTTCATCTTGTGTTCAATTTTTACTAGGTATTGTATCCTATTTCGATTTTCAAGTGTTAAAGCGTATCTTTCATCATTTGAAATGTAAAGAAATCCAAGTTCATAGCATTTGTGGTTCTATATAGTTAGATCTAGTTCTCATTTTATCTTATTGTCTAAGTTGTTATAGATCTAATATTTGTGCATTTGTTGGGTGGATCTACTGTTAGATCCGAAAATATTTGGTGCATTGCTATTTAATATAGTTTGATTTTGTATATGTTGAAGTTAGATCCGATGTAGTCGATATATGTTTGGATCTATGGATTAGGGATGGTTAGAGAGGATTTGTGGCGGATAGAATCTCCTCCTAACCTCCCGATGATATCCTTTTAAGGTTATTTTATAGTTTTTACGTATGTAGCAATGGCGATGCACTTGTGTTGTAAATATGTAATTTTTGGGCCTTAAAGCGATATCGATACCGAAAATCGGGTTTAAGGCCCCGTAATAGTGAAACATGTGATTGTAGGCGTTTGGGGTTATTTGGATGGCTTACATGCCCGTGAATAACCGCAACGCTATTTTTAATGCTTGATTTTCCTTTTGACACGAGAAAACGATTTTGGAATGAAATGATAAAGGTTTTTATAAAATCAAGCAAATTAGGATATTAGATTCACGAGGTTTAAAATTAAGAGTCTTGGGCGAACTTTAACCCGTGTTTGGCAAAAAGACTCCATTTGGTTTTAAAAGGTCATAAGAAACGCTTTTGCAAATAAATCAATGTTTTCATTAAACTTTGTGCATAGGGTTAAAGAGTTCTAGAAGTTGCCCTCGTTTTATTTATATTAACTGTTAGAAGGCAATGTATAGTCTCGATTCCTATTTGACAAAAGTTTAAAACTATTGTTTTCTAAAATGACATCTAAATAAAAAACCTCAACGCTTTCGAAATTAAAATCAATCTTTCTTATAAAAAGCGAAGCCTCGTCATTTGGGTCAAAGAACGTCCAAAACACTTTCCAGATAAATACTTTTGCCATATAAAATAAAAGCAAAACTTTTTTATGCAAAACGCACCACAAACGTCCATTTAGGCACACACACACACACACACACACACACACACACACACATTTTAGGATTTAAAAGGATAGGAAAACATCGAGATTGCGGTAACCGTGTTTCACGGAAGTCGGGGGGTGCCTAACACCTTCCCCTCGCTTAAGCAAGCCCCCGAGCTCTATGAATCTCGGTTTGCAGACCAATTAATCGGAGTCACATATGAGCCAGCAATTACGAAAATAAATTCGGATGAGTTGGTACATCCATTTCAAATATACCAACTGGCGACTCTGGTCAATTGGCTCATAAAGAAATCGACATTTAAAAACCCGTCGACATTAAGCCGACCCTTTTCAAAATCACATTTAATCTAAAAGGCTAAAATTGGAAAGGGCATTTTAATAATAAAAAACGAGACGGCGAAATCCCGGCGTCGACAGCTGGCGACTCTGCTGGGGACATTAGAGGGCTTAAGCCGCATTTTAAATCTCGATGTTTTACTATCCTTTAAAAAAATGTGTGTGCTTTATTTACGTCGATTTACCTTTTGTGTGCGTATGAATGAATGTGCGAGTTTTGTGATTGCTTTGCGAATGCTTTATTTTAATATCATCATATGCATACGGTGAGGTACGATGAATGTATGATGAATGTATGTTGAGCAGTTCCTCCTCCTGAGGCAAACCCGTCGGATGTGGATTACTGGACTCAAAGGGGTGCTCCCCGGCGAGGCTCAGGAAAAGCATCCACTCAGATCCAATCCAATTGAAAGATCGGATTTATTCCCTTCGAGTATGTTGCGAAGATCTGGGAACCTTCATGCCGAAAAGCCCGCGAGAATAACTTAGGGTAGGTCAGCCTCAGATAAACCCAACGCATGGAAAGTCTCTTCATGCCCTTTTACGCTTTACGTGCATGATATCATACTGTAGTCAATCATTTTGCACCAACCAATTTTTGTCAAAATAAAAGTCATACTGTAGTCAATCCTTTTGTACCAACCAAATTTTGTCAAAATAAAAAGTACTAACCTCTGTTTTACAGGGACAGCTCCAAGCATCATAAATTGCACAATGTCATTACTTTGGTTTAAATAAAGGGATACTGACCCTGTTTTGCAGAAAAAGATTATAAAACTCAAAAAAAAAAAACACAAAAATATGTGCTTTAGCATGCATCCACCAATGTCATTTCCCGGAACTGAACCTTGGCGTATTTTAATTGCAGGATTGCTCCCCAAACCCGTCTCCGATCTAAGAAAGCCAGAGAATCAACAGTCGAGATGGCTGAGAACCCTAATCCTGACCTGGCTCCCGTATCTCGGGAAGAGTTCAATGCTGTGAAAAACCAAATGACCGAGCTGACCATGTTGCTCAAGGAGCATTTCAAACTAAAATCAGGGCCACAGCTCGAGGACCCGGCGGGGCCATCATCCCAAGGAAACGCACTGACCCCAGAAACTCCAAAAGTAGAGCTACCAAAGCAAGTCATTATCATCCCTGAAGACGAGGTGGCCAGTGGGGTTAGTAAGAAGATAAAGCAGATGGAGGAAGCCATCAAAACGATGAAGGGGATCGGGTCATATGGCAGTGTTAACTATTCCGACCTGTGCATCTTTCCGGGAACCAGATACCCCGAGAAGTTCAAGCTCCCTGAATTTGAAAAGTACAACGGGTCGGGGGATCCATACACGCATCTGAAAGTATTCATCGGAGAACTTGGGGCATATGCTGAGGACGAGTCGTTGAGAATGCAGTTATTCCAGAAAAGCCTGGCAGGGGAGGCTAGGACCTGGTATGCGAGGCTGGATAATGCTAAGATTCACAATTGGGAGGAGCTGGCCCACGCCTTTCTGACGCAATACAGCTTTCAATCCCAAATGGCTCCAGACCGATACCAGATGACAAAGATCAGAAAACAGACCAGTGAATCCTTCAGAGACTATGCTCAACGGTGGAGGAGGATGGCAGCCCAAGTGAACCCACCCATGAGTGAGGCAGAAATGGTCATGACTTTCATTGATATCCAGGAGGCTCCCTATTATGAAAGAGTAATGGCGGGAATAGGAAAACCTTTTGCGGAGATGATCAAGCATGGGGAAATGGCTGAGATGGGTTTGAAGTCAGGAAAGATCCGAGACCTCACTGCTCTTGAAGCTGTTGCTGAACAAATACAAAGCGGAAACTATGGTAGTACTTCCTGGAGACCACATGAGAGCAAAGAGGAAGATGTGTCCCTGGTCTTGCAAGGGCTATCTGGGAAAGCAATGACCAGCCCTCCTGTCCGCATGCAAAGGAATGAGCCCCCGCGTCAGTCAAATTTCAACGATCAAAGGTATGAGGGGCGAAGGAGATTTGAAAATGCCCGAGATAGGGAATTCACCCCGTTGGGAGATCCATTAGAGCAAATTTTGGCCGTGTTAATCACCCAAAAGAAGATTACGGAGCTGGCACCACCGACTGACCCAAAGGGGAAGAAGCATGACCCAAGCAAGAAATGTGCCTATCATTCCGGGTCCCCGGGGCATGACACTCAGGAATGCTGGGCGTTGAAACATAAGATACAGAACTTGATCGATAGGGGGGACATTGTAGTTGAACGACTAGGTATCAACGCCAACCATCTGCCACAATACGAAACAGATAAGGTAAACATGATTGGGTCAGGAAATATCGGGGAGGAGCCCAATCGCAAATACATCCGAAAGGTCGAAGAATACCCCCCAATGAGCGAAACAAATGTCCTTGAATGGGAATGTCTGGAGGAGGTAAAGGTCATTAGGCAAGAATTGAAGTTGGTCAGGCATCAAATGAAGCAATTAGCAGACCTGGTGGTACACCAACATAATCTGACGAGGCAACTCTTCACCCAATTACTGAGAGACCAAACGGAAGAAGAGGACAAACAAATTTCAAACCAGGATCCCTCCCAGGAAAACCAGCTGACTCAAGGAGATCAAAACAGAATGAAAGGGCAGGGAAATGAAAATAATAAAGATGCCAGACGATCCCACCAGTGGAGCCTTGATAACCGCTCGGACAGAGGTGAACCCTCAAAGGGGAAAGATCGAGCAGCATTCCCAAGAGATCGAAAGTTCACCCCTTTGAGCAAATCAAATGCAGAAATATTGCACCTTCTGATCAGCCGGGGAAAGATTACGGAGTTGCTGCCACAAACCGACCCCAAGTCTAAAAGATACGATCCTACACGAATATGCCTCTATCATTCCAACTCACCAGGGCATGATACTGAAGAGTGTTGGGCGTTGCGGCACAAGATCCAAAATCTTATCGAAAGAGGAGAGCTGAAAATGGCAAACGACCTTGAAATCACCGCAATGGGGAGCCTGACCACCGACGAACGGATTGTCGAGCCTCAACGAACCATGAAATGGTAAATTCCCAGGGATACGATTGTGAGTCCCAAAAAAGGGGGTGGGGACGTTATCATCTACTTAATGTTATAGCCTGTTTTATTTTCTGTGCATTATGATGTTATGTTTTCTAAAAAAAAAAAAAAAAAAAAAAAAAAAAAAAAGCAATCTTGTGTGCTATCTGGGCCTGAACTACGAAAGACCTGATCTCCTCTTCCTATAGGAGTACGTAGGCAGCCACTTTGGCGCGGTCTAATCTTTGCAAAAATTCTATAGAATCCTTCGATGGTTTTACAGTTAACGATCAATGACTCAGACAAACCTGTTCTCCTGTCAACCCATCGGAGTGCACTTCCTACCTGATCAAAAGCAAAGGATTTTGGGTTTCCAACATTTCATCGGCCCACCTGTCAGAAACACCACGAAGCAATGACCTTGACAACAATCAGGACTGGGGCAATGTTGAAATCGATGACGACTCGACACTGGGGCATTCATCAACCATCCATGGAAAGGTAGTGCGCAATTTAACATCTATGGTACGATCTCGTCAGCGTACAATAACATCATCAGAGATGTACTGTCAATTGGTCCTTTCCAGTCAGAGCTCTTTCAGGATACGAGGACCCACAGAGAAATTTTTATTTGACTTGATAGGAATCGAATTAATCCTAAGGAGCATCCGTGGAGCAGACTCGTGAGTATGATTAGACGATTAAAACTGATCAACCTATTAAAACTGCACAAAGAGCTGATTTCGAAGTGTTGTTCGAAGCAGAATCAACCTCATAGGCAAGTCTGCACTTTGCGGTTGCGCCGACTTTCAGATGTGGGGTATAAAGCTATGACGATAATGATGACAGTTGATGCGGAATCGAAAAGTAAATAAAAGTGAATCAAATGCCTCGAATCGTGGCCTGAATTATTCGAGCAATTAAGCCTGAGGGGTGTCTTTACGCCTGGCGCCTTAAAGTCGTCTGATTTGGGAGTCGCCGGCCCAACGCCCGTTACATGAGTAATTCAGAGCCTAAGAAAACGAGCATTACGACTGCAGAGACCTGAGCAGATTCGAATCGTGGCATGGGTTATTTGAGTAATTAAGCCTGAAAGGTGTCTCTACACCTGGTGCCCTAAAGTCGTCCGATTTGGGAGTCACCGGCCCAACGCTCGCTACATGGGTAACTCAAGCCTAAGAAAACGAATCTTGCGCAGAGTCAGACGAGGAATGAATGTGGTAAACCACCTAACTTGTATCGAAGCGTGGCCTTTGTTACTCGAGCAAGTAAACCCGAAGGGGTGTCTTTACACCTAATGCCCTAAAGCCGCATGGTTTGGGAGTCATTGGTCCAAAGCTCGTTAAAGGGGTAACTCTGAACAGCCTAAGAAAACGAGACAAGTTAAGTGGACACGAAAAAGAAAAAAGCAGACTCAGGAAAAGAAAAAGAAAAAATTTTCGACCAGAGAAAAGAAGGAAGCTCATCTAAAGTCACGGAAAAGAGGCCCCTAAATGAAGGATGCATCGTACAGTGCACTTGCCATATGACGTAAATCCTGCGAAGAACGATATCAAGAATGAAGACGGAACACCTTTGATAAAGGAAGGTAGTTTTTGAATTTAATCATACTCACGTATATTGACCATGAATGCTTAAAAGTTTTATTACGATTTCATAACTCGTCAAAAAAAAAAAAAAAAAAAAAAAAAAAAAAAAAAAAAAAAATGAAATCAAGAGTGACTTAACACATTCACAATTCATTCAATGTCAAGTTAATCCACTCACGATTCACGAAAAAAGAGATCCATCTAGATGCTAAGTTTTTACGATAAGACGAAAACATCACAGACATGAGCTAAATTGCATAATCACGAGCATTCCATTTTTGTGCTCTACTGTTGAGATGTTTAGTAATATCGGAGTTAACCCCGCCGACCCGAACGGTCGAGCATTTAGCGTTTGTTACTTGTGCAGGATATGAATCGGTGTGCGTAACTCGGCATGACAAACGAAATGACTTCCCAAACGAATCCTCGACAAAAACATGAGTAAAGGCTGGGGCATCTTAAAGATCATGGAAATGAAAGGGGCACAGGTCTATATCAGACTCCTCATCAACGAACCTTCCTCCACGACCATCAATGGATTTTGACGAACTCAGTCTGATGCACGCTGACATTACCTCGATATTCAAGCGAGCATATACAAGAGCGATATAATCTCGGACGTCAGGACTGATCGATTAAAAGGCGAGGAAGGGCAACATGGTCATCGATCATAGCAAAAAGGCAAATGGACTGCCTCAATCAGATGAAAGTCAAGAACTATCAAAACATACGACCAACTGACAAGGGGATCACCTAGATATCAACCCAGAATCTAGGCATAATTCTCTAGCATAAGAGGAAGTCCCTGCACCCCAAATTCAAAGACGTGAAGATCTGTGAGCAGGATGAGGAGCACTGGATAAGTCGATTGGGCATTCAAAACGACAGATACAATTCCCCCAACAGAGAAACGATCAGGGGCATGCGATTCAATGAACCAACCTTGAAGTCCAGAAACTGTGCTCCCAAATAAGGCATGGCACAACTGAGTAGTCAAAAAGAACGACACGTGAAAAATTGTATCATTTGACTAAACAGGGGTCATTTCCTTCCCAGCATATCTATTGATCCAAGCATAACTTCCGTGCATCCATGTATATATATATCAAAATAAAAATGTGCATGAAAAGAAAATCACAGGTACGAGACTGTCGGCGACACGAATACCGGTGCCATTCATCGGAGGGACATGGCAGCGGGAAACTTGCACGTTCCAATGCGCCCAGAATCTATAGAACATAAAGGAATTGCAAAACGACTGTCTGAAGCACCTTCAGCTAATCAACAAGGATGATAGGTCAAAGGCAACGGCTGTCAAGAGAGATTTACAAGGACGAACCCCAAGAATGACAAGTCAAACCAAAAGAAGTGGCTGGCAAAAGCGATTTACGAGGAAGAATCCCAGGGGGGCCCCACAAACTAATCAGGTACGCTTTTCTTTTAAATTTCCTCTAGAATTATTGCATTTTTATGATGTACAATACGATGCGAGTCCATTTAGGATAGTACACAGCGATTCCAGAGACGAGACCCGGCAATTCAAAACCGACCCGTCAGATACGATACCTGACCAATTGAAAAAACGACCCGTCAGATACGATACCTGACCAAACCAAAAACGACCAGTCAGATACGATACCTGACCAAACCAAACAAAAAACGACCAGTCAGATACGATACCTGACCAAACCAAAAAAAACGACCCGTCAGATACGATACCTGACCAATTGAAAACACGACCCGTCAGTGAAAACCCCTGACCGTCCAAAATGACCCGTCAGAAACAATACCTGACCGTCCAAAATGACCCGTCAGAAACAAGAACTGACCGTCCAACACGACCCGTCAGAAACAAGAACTGACCGTCCAACACGACCCGTCAGAAACAAGAACTGACCGTCCAAAATGACCCGTCAGTGAAAACCCCTGACCGTCCAAACATGACCCGTCAGTGAAAATACCTGACCGTCCAAGCATGACCCGTCAGTGAAAACCCCTGACCGTCCAAAATGACCCGTCAGAAACAATACCTGACCGTCCAAAATGACCCGTCAGAAACAAGAACTGACCGTCCAACACGACCCGTCAGAAACAAGAACTGACCGTCCAACACGACCCGTCAGAAACAAGAACTGACCGTCCAAAATGACCCGTCAGAAACAATACCTGACCGTCCAAAATGACCCGTCAGAAACAAGAACTGACCGTCCAACACGACCCGTCAGAAACAAGAACTGACCGTCCAACACGACCCGTCAGAAACAAGAACTGACCGTCCAAAATGACCCGTCAGAAACAATACCTGACCGTCCAAAATGACCCGTCAGAAACAAGAACTGACCGTCCAACACGACCCGTCAGAAACAAGAACTGACCGTCCAACACGACCCGTCAGTCAAAAGAACTGATCGTCCAAACATGACCCGTCAGTCAAAAGAACTGACCGTCCAAAATGACCAGTTAGTGAAAACCCCTGACCGTCCAAACATGACCCGTCAGTAAAAACCCTGACCGTCCAACATGACCCGTCAGTGAAAATCCCTGACCGTCCAAAATGACCCGTCAGTGAAAACTCCTGACCGTCCAAAAACGACCCGTTGGAGAAAGATCCGACGATGACAATGCGATAACCGTTGGAGAAAGATCCGACGATGAAAATGCGATAACCGTTGGGAAAAGATCCGACGATGACAATGCGATAACCGTGGGAAAAGATCCGACGATGACCAAAACAATGCGATGCGATGCGATGTGCGATGCGACGAGCGATGCGATGCGATGCGATGTGCGATGCGATGCGATATGCGATATGCGATACATCATATGAGAAGCAGTGCGATATGTGATTTCATATGCGATGTAATGCGATTTTGATTTAGTATGATAAGCGATTTGATATTTAAATATGCAATATGCGTTAAGCAAGAGAAAAATAGTTTTGGCGAATATGCGATGCGAGTCCATTTGAGGCAGTAACCGGTAATATTAGTGTTGCATCATTAACCTGTATATGTTGCATCAATGATATATATGTTGCATCATTAAAATATGTGTTGCCATCATCATGCATTGGGTGCCTACTTCTTTATCATGTTCATTTCATATGACATTACATAAACATGATAAAGAGGGGCAGCTGTAGACACCCAAATTTTGCACTTTTGCACTAACCCTGACAGGAGGGCAGAATCGTCATTTGACCCGACGAGCGAAAAGGAAGGTGGATCCCAACATCAAGCCACCCCAGCGATTTACGGTCAAAGCCGCCACAACGGACAACGAACATCCGGTCACTTGAGGCAAGGCGAACAGTTGATCCAGAAAAACCTGAGCCGACCACAAAAGACGACTAATGGCCACTACGCTTACGATGTTCGGGGGTCTCGCTCCCCGGTGAGCGAGCGGCTGCCCAGCTCGCCGGTGAGCTGGCGGGGGGGTAGGGGGCAGCGCCCCCTGAAAGCCAAGCACAATTATCAAATTCCATATCAAGTCGCATCCCTCCGAACTAGCCTCCCAGAATAATATGGCACGTTTTTCGGGGATTTCCGGACTGCAAAAATACAGCTTTCCAAAATAATACCGCAGAAATTGGCGAATTAAGACCGCGTGGCACGAAAATCGAAAAAACAAGCCGGACGGCCGCGAATGCAACCGCTGCCACCGACAGACGTGACAGGCACGAGGCTCGAGAACGGCACACGACAGCCGAGGCGGCGGCCAGGCGGCCACAGCAGGCAGCCGCAGATGCATCTGCGGCTGGCCGCAGATGCATCTGCGGCTGCCTGCTGAAGCCTATATGCGGCCATTTTCCACCCGAGAGCAAAAGAGAAGGAAAAAAAAGGAAAGAAAAATAGATTTTTAGAGAGAGAGAGAGGCGCGGGAGAAGAGAGAAAAAGATAGAAAAGAGAGAAACATTGTGAGATTTCTTCATCTTGTGTTCAATTTTTACTAGGTATTGTATCCTATTTCGATTTTCAAGTGTTAAAGCGTATCTTTCATCATTTGAAATGTAAAGAAATCCAAGTTCATAGCATTTGTGGTTCTATATAGTTAGATCTAGTTCTCATTTTATCTTATTGTCTAAGTTGTTATAGATCTAATATTTGTGCATTTGTTGGGTGGATCTACTGTTAGATCCGAAAATATTTGGTGCATTGCTATTTAATATAGTTTGATTTTGTATATGTTGAAGTTAGATCCGATGTAGTCGATATATGTTTGGATCTATGGATTAGGGATGGTTAGAGAGGATTTGTGGCGGATAGAATCTCCTCCTAACCTCCCGATGATATCCTTTTAAGGTTATTTTATAGTTTTTACGTATGTAGCAATGGCGATGCACTTGTGTTGTAAATATGTAATTTTTGGGCCTTAAAGCGATATCGATACCGAAAATCGGGTTTAAGGCCCCGTAATAGTGAAACATGTGATTGTAGGCGTTTGGGGTTATTTGGATGGCTTACATGCCCGTGAATAACCGCAACGCTATTTTTAATGCTTGATTTTCCTTTTGACACGAGAAAACGATTTTGGAATGAAATGATAAAGGTTTTTATAAAATCAAGCAAATTAGGATATTAGATTCACGAGGTTTAAAATTAAGAGTCTTGGGCGAACTTTAACCCGTGTTTGGCAAAAAGACTCCATTTGGTTTTAAAAGGTCATAAGAAACGCTTTTGCAAATAAATCAATGTTTTCATTAAACTTTGTGCATAGGGTTAAAGAGTTCTAGAAGTTGCCCTCGTTTTATTTATATTAACTGTTAGAAGGCAATGTATAGTCTCGATTCCTATTTGACAAAAGTTTAAAACTATTGTTTTCTAAAATGACATCTAAATAAAAAACCTCAACGCTTTCGAAATTAAAATCAATCTTTCTTATAAAAAGCGAAGCCTCGTCATTTGGGTCAAAGAACGTCCAAAACACTTTCCAGATAAATACTTTTGCCATATAAAATAAAAGCAAAACTTTTTTATGCAAAACGCACCACAAACGTCCATTTAGGCACACACACACACACACACACACACACACACACACACATTTTAGGATTTAAAAGGATAGGAAAACATCGAGATTGCGGTAACCGTGTTTCACGGAAGTCGGGGGGTGCCTAACACCTTCCCCTCGCTTAAGCAAGCCCCCGAGCTCTATGAATCTCGGTTTGCAGACCAATTAATCGGAGTCACATATGAGCCAGCAATTACGAAAATAAATTCGGATGAGTTGGTACATCCATTTCAAATATACCAACTGGCGACTCTGGTCAATTGGCTCATAAAGAAATCGACATTTAAAAACCCGTCGACATTAAGCCGACCCTTTTCAAAATCACATTTAATCTAAAAGGCTAAAATTGGAAAGGGCATTTTAATAATAAAAAACGAGACGGCGAAATCCCGGCGTCGACAAGTCTTATTATTATTATTATTATTATTAATAGTATTATTATTTAGTTTTTAAATGGTTTAAAAATTAATTAATAAGTAATAGTATTATAATAATTATTTAAGTTACTAAATGGTTTAGTAATTAATTAATAAGAAGTACTCTCAGTATTAAATAATTGAGTTCCTAAATAGTTTAGGAATTGTAATTAATTAATTAAATTCCTAATAAGATTGGGAGTTAAATTAAAACCCTAATCCTAAATAGTTTAGGAGGGTTGCCTACATCTATAAATAAAATGAGTATTATCATAGATTAGGGTTACACAATATTTTATTTGAGTTAATATTAAACAAATAAAAGAATAACTAAAAATTATTTTATTTGTAAGTTAATTAAAATAATAATAAAGATTATTTAAATTAACATTAGATATCCCTTTAAAAAATTAAAATAATATTAAAGAATTATTTTAATTTTAATAATGCATAATCAATTAAAATAATACTATGGATTATTTTAATTGTGAATTAATGAGATTTAAACAATTAAAATAATATTAAAGATTATTTTAATTGTGAATCAATAAGGAATAAGTAATTAAAATAATATTAACAATTGTTTTAATTGTGAATTAATAAAGGATAAACAATTAAAATAACACTAAGAATTATTTTTTTAGTTGTGAACTATAGAAGCATAACTAATTAAAATAAGAGTAAAGACTACTCTAATTAGTTATTAAACAAATAAAAATAATACCTTGAATTATTTTATTTGCGAACTAATAAAGTGTGAACTAGGAAAATAATAACTGAATAATAAACAAATGAGTGAAAATACTTTATTTGTGAATAATTAAGTGATGATTAAGGACAATTAAACAAATAAAATAATACTAAATATTATTTTATTTGTGATGAGTAAGTAATGAATTAAATAAAGAAATGAGAGACAATAATATTTAAACAGATAAGTTTATTTGAAATTTATATGTGTGATAGTTGCATAGAACTAGTGAGTCAGATTGATTAGATCTGTGATGCCCCCAAATCCGAGTTCCATAACCTTAGGTTTGGTGCTCACATTCAACGTCATTAAACACATTCTATAACTAAAGCGAAATAAATAAACATAAGTTATTCATTATAAAAGGTATTTCTAGTCCCAAGGTCTATTAACCTTTACATCAATACAAATCATACAGTTTAAGTGTTCAAAAGGGTTTACATAGTGCATTACAACATTTATAAAATAATTAACATGCATACTAATCTACTCTTGAACTTTCTCTTTACCCTTGTTCTTCTTAGAGCTTTCTGGCTTGATTGAAAAATATCATTGTAATGCCCCCCCCCTAAAAATCCCCGCACTAGCTACGACGAACCTTGTGCGTTAAACTCCATACCTTTACCAACTTAACCAATGATCTCATAATCATATTGGTTGAATTAGTCTATTTTAGACTATATATTAAAAATTTCCTTAACTCAATCCCTAGATCTTAACTTGGTCTCGATCTCATCCTTTTTACAAGAATCAACTCGTAGTTCATCCGTATATATGGATAACACCATATATAACGGTAAATTTTTAACCTTAAGATGTAGACATTCAATAACTTTACATTTCCAAGATTCACAGCATCAAATAATTAGGACAGTTTTTGGGAACAGAGAATCTTGCGATGAATGTTTGCATCTTCATCCGTGATAAATGTTTGCATCTTTATCCATGAAAAATGTAGGTATCTTTGTCAGGTGCAATATTCTTTTTTCGTACATAACATACCAAACTACTTAAAACCCTTATTTGAAACACATGTGGTTATAGTACTATCTCTTCATATCAATATTCCCCCATATCTGACATTCATAATAGTAATAACAAGCTTGTACTTGGGTCCGAGGAACCTAACGATGAATTTGACCATTTTACATCGATTAGTCCTGTCTCGGATGCTTACGGTACTCACAAATGTTATTTACTAATTCTCATTCTGATAAGTAGTTCATTATCAATATTGTGTTAATGTTTTAATATCTATCTGAATTTCAGAATGTCAGCATAACATGATCAGTCCATATTACCAATACCCTCATTCAGATTAATAGATTTTTAACAATTCTAAGTTATATCAAAGTAAATACATAACAACATTCTGATGATAATAAATAATATCATTAATATAATATTTGGTTATATGGTTTGCTTGTTCGTATTACAACAGTCATTATGACATTGTACAAATACAAGTAATAAAACATGAAACCTAGTCTACGCTTCTTCTTTATAGTCATGATCATCTTAATGTTCTTCTTTAATTGCAAATAAAATTTTATTTGCAAGAATGAGCACCACGGCTCAGCAAGTCTAACAAATAACATTTACAGAGTTTATGCATTCAGATAAACTTTAACATACCTTGACTAAACATACTCCTCAATTTAATATCACTTATAACTTTCATTCTAACAATTTAAATCACGTTGTCACACAAAATGTATAAATCATATTCATCACTCGTAAACATAACACATAACAGTTAGAAGGCTTGCAAATATCAGTTGAAGGCTTCACATAACATCTATCACATAACAAATAAAAGATAAAAAACTTGTACATAACAATTTAAACAAAGTTTAGAAGACTTGCCTTGAAAACTAACTTTAGGGTTTCCCTGTTAATCGTTAAACGCCTACATAAAGGGTTACGCGTACCTGAATGTTAGTTTATCAAATTTTACTTCTTAACAAGTATTTTTATAACTTAACTAGACTATTTCCATTAGTGGAATCATTTGGTTAGGTAGCTAACTCGTAATCACAATTTTAAGCTCCACTACCCGAATGCCCCCTTAAAATTTTCAGCTTTGACCTCGTTTACGGTACAAGCCATATATTTTTCATACGAAAATATTTTTGAGTGATTCTTGAGTCTAAATTCATTAGAATTTCATGATCTAGAACTTTATTTTAGGTTTTTAAGACTTATTTGGAATTTAAGATTTCATAAATTTGCAAAAACAGTCAATGTGCATGCTTGGATTAAAATCTTTTAGGTTAACCATGTGAAACATGACACCATTAACTATAATTACTTAAGATATCATGTTATAAGACTCAATAACACTTCATAACATAAAAATCATAAATCATAAACCTACTTATGTACGATTTCATGACTTTCACTCAAGAACATGAAGAACGATAAGAAAAATTGAACATCGTAATGACTTATGTTTTGAGCTTTTTAACTAAATACTTTAAATGAAATGGACATTATAACTGTTTATAATTTTTATTTCACTACTCTAGATATAAAATAAATCGAGCAATATAACTGCTTGCATTTACTCTATTTAACATAACTACGAATTAAAATTGGACAAAATAACAACTAAGAATCGTACCTCTTGAAGTTGCAAGCTTTAACTATTTCTTCACAAGGCTTAAATACATGAATTGAATACTATTCTAACATAATCTCACAAAGGCTTCACTGCTCTCAATTTACTAGTGAATTAGTAAGGATTAATGAAGAGCTAATGCCTCTATTTATAGGACTTTCAAAGTTAGGGCAAAATGGACATCAAGCCATCAACCTTAGTCCTTAAGTATTGCCATCCAAAATGTCTTCCTAAGTGAGCTTCCTATCTCTTTTCCTCCCCTAAAAATCGTGCCCCCTGGTTCCCTTGTCGCCCCCCCACCCACCTTGCCATTAATGCCTTGCAACAAGTGTTGGAACATTTGACTAGGTTTAGCTTAATTAACCTTGCTAACTTTCCTTAGTTTTGATTAATCATTGATATAAGTAATTAATCTTTACTTAATGATCTAATTGGCGATTATTAGCATTGATTAAGATCACTTGGCTCATAAGAGGCCACACTACACAATTGTATGCTTAACACCACACCAAATAGGCTAAATCTCACTTTGCTTCCAAATTTACTAGCCAAAATGCATACTTACAAATGTTGTACGTAATGCATACTTTCATAATGGCATAAATGCCCTCAAAATCTCTACCAAAGTTAGTAGCCACTATTGTTGACTTTTACTATTCATTTCTTGACTATTTAGAGGATTAAAGGTCCTTAATCTAGCTTAGTTCAAGCTTAGGTTAAGTAAGAATAAAGCTAGGAACATGATTGGTTGATTAGGTAATTAATTCACCAATTAGTATAACATTTATCTTAGGTTAATCTTAAGTTTGATTAGCCTTAATCCTAACTAGGTTTACTTGAATCTAGTGAAAGTAATATGCCCTCAAGCCAATCACATTTGATGTGATAAGCATATACTTTGTAATGTTATTCATTTATTAATAATTTATATCAAGGCAATTCTTTATTCATGGTTAATTGGTTGAATTAATTATATGAATAAACCCATAATTTTTTAGCAATACTTTTAGAACCATGATGAGGATCATGCTAATGAGATCTAAATTCAAGATAGCTCAAAACTAAAATGTTCATAATCGTTGGATCACTAAAACGGGGATTAGTGAATCTGGATAGATTGGTACATACTATGTTTGCTCTTACGAAGAGGATGATTGATCTTATAATCATTTGTATGGTGACACTAAAGCAAGTATGTAGGTTCTTATTAGAGAATAAGTTCACAGAACGTGATTCACTTAAGGAACACCTAATAGAGTTTTACTTGTCTGTTAATAGGAGTTCCTTAGTGATAGTAGTACAAGTAATCCTTGGACTTGAGATCATCATAGTACCTTGTGTATGATGAGTTATACTTTGACATATTCCTTAAAACCCTTAGGGTATATCAAAGGGTATGATTGGGTATAATAAGTTGCACACGGAGGTAGGTGAATGATCAATAAAGGATCTACCACTTCTAGTAAAGGAAGAGAATGTCCTATGTAATTCGATAAATGATAACTCAGAAATCCTTGGCTAAGGTAGAATGAAAAGTAGAAAGGAGTTTCTAATTTACATTAGAATTGTGCATTTGAGAATTGAAATGCATATGATCAAATAAAATAAGACTTGACAGTAATTTCATGTCTTATATTTGATTGGGACATTGAGTGGTAGAAGAATTGAATTATACGGTAACTATTCACTGAAAGGTTCTTTTAAAGATCAAATGTTGAAATCTATATTATCTGAAAAGTCGTTGATCGCTAAGAGGGCTTACCCTTATTGTGGAATAAATATTATTTATTTAAATAAATTAAATAATTTAATTTATTTATTTAAATAAGATTAGAACTGTTCTAATTGATTTATTCTACAACTGGTTTAATATGGAGAACCTAAAGGGTCATACCGGGAAGATATTTAAATTAAGAAGTAGATGACTTAATTGTAATAATAAATTAAGAATATATAATTTATACTATAGTGATAGAATAAATTAAATAAATTAATATTTATAATTTAGTATTTTGGAAATACTAATTATAAATTAATAAGAGGAGGCTTATTATTATTATTATTATTATTATTATTATTTAGTTTTTAAATAGTTTAGGAATTAATTAATAAGTAGTATTATTATAATAATTAATTAAGTTACTAAATGATTTAGTAATTAATTAATAAGAAGTACTTTCAATATTAATAATTAAGTTCCTAAGAATTTGAACAACGCCCTTATGAAGGAGTTATGCGACCAATTCAAGATCAATCATCTCAATTCTGTCATTTATAGGCCCAAAATGAATGGGGTCATGGAGGCGGCGAATAAGAATATAAAGAGGATTATGGCGAGAATGTCTGCCAATCATCGGGGATGGCCAGATTTGCTGCCCCTCACACTGTTGGCATATCGGATATCAGTTCGTACATCTACAGGGGCAACTCCTTACACCTTGGTATATGGGATGGAGGCCGTTTTGCCAGTTGAGATGGAGATGGCGTCCCTCCGAATTTTGCTCGATGCTCAAATTGACGAGGAGGATTGGATGCAAAGTCGGTACGACCAATTAGCCCTGATAGATGAAAGGAGGGTGGCTGCTATATTACACGGTCAGTTGTATCAGCAGTGCATCTCTCGATCGTACGATAAAAAGATACGGTCCCGAAAGTTCAAAGAAAACGACTTAGTGCTAAAGAGGGTCATGCCCTGTCAAGACGAAGCAAAAGGGAAGTTCGCGCCAAATTGGGAAGGACCCTTTGTGATCAAGAAAGTCTTATCTGGGGGGCCCTCATCCTACAAGAAATGGATGGCGAGGTGTTTCCGCAGCCCCTGAATTCTGACACAGTGAAACGGTTTTATGCTTAAAAAAAAAAAACTCTTTTTTCTATCTCCCTTTGTAACACGAACTACGTAGGACCTGATCTCCTGATCTTGTGGGAGTACGTAGGCAGCCATCATGACGCGGTCTGTTCTCTACAAAATACTAAACCTTGTCTGTAATGACCGAGAAAATTACGAACCCAATTTTTTTTTTATTTTATTATATCTATAAGAAAATATGAGGTATGAAATATGTGTGTATGTGAAAAGTTGTATGATAAGAGGTGTTTAATTAGTTAATTAAATTAATTAACTAAAGAAGGAAAAAGATTTCAAGAGAAGCTTATGTGATAAAATCACAAAGCTTGAATGTTGACATTGTTTAGCAATTAAGAAGATTTTTATTGAGCAAGTTAATTACTTGTATGAATAATGAGAAAGAAGAAGCAAGTGAATTATTAAAGATAACCCCATTGTGGAAACAATTGTACGTGTATGAGTAATGATGTTATAAACCCAGTTGGATGATAGGGGTTAGTGAATGAATTAATTTAATCAAGTCCAAGTACTTGTATTAATATGTGTTAGGGTTTTATTAAAACAAACCCAATAATTTGTAAGTAATAATGTTATGTAAGCTAATTTAATTAAGGAGTCCAATGGACTTATAAATAGCAAATCTAATTGGATTATATAATAAATCCAAATGATATATTAAACTAGGTCCAATAAACTAACCAAGTAGCCTATACAATTTAATATTGACCCATGTAATAATTAAACAAGCCCAATGCTTGATTTAATTAAATGTAACATAAGTTATTTAATGTTAGCCCAATAGAATAATTAAATTGAGCCCAACCAAATTAAATGGATGAGCCCAATATATTTAATCCTAGAGTCCAATGTGGAGCCCAATAGGAATTCAAAATTGGTCAACAATTGAGCACATGTGTGTATATATATATATATATATATATATATATATGCATAATAAAAGCTAGAAAAATAAAGGAAAAATCAAGCCAAAAAGGCCATAATGGCCGGCCAAATGAGGGCCCCACTTGGGGTGAAGACTTGCTTTCATGTTGCTTATTTTGTACACAATGAGTAGCTTCACTCAATCTCCAAATTAAAATGCAAGCAACATGTCAATCAAATATGTCATTCAAGTAGTCTTTCAATGTAATAGTAAGCATGATTAGAAATGCTAATTGACTAGAGTTGGGTGATTAGGAGACTTAAGTAAGATTAGGTTGGTCCTATATATAAGACTTACCTAGTACATTGTGGAGAGTTTGTTCATTTGTTAGCATTTCAAGTATTATAGAGAGAGAAGTGCTAGAGAGAAGCTAGAGCTCTTGTGGAAGAATGCTTGAGAGTTTGAAGTGTGTTGGCTATTTTTGGGAAGATCAAGAAGATCAAAGAATAGATCCAACCAATTGTAAGAAGAAGATCGCCATTGAAAGGTTTAAAAGTTTCTTTGAACCTTAGTTTGATTATTTAGTTTTATATGAGGAAAGAAAAACATTTTTGGTGTTAGATCTTGAATATTTATGAAGGTTGATGGTTATGTATGCTAGATGATTATTCTAACATGGTTTGTATGAAAGATAATGGAAGAAATGGTGGTATAAACATGATTGATGATAAAACCCTAGTTAACATATAGGTTGATGATTTTTGATTTGAGATGTATAGTTTATAATTATGATCTAAGAGTCTTGAATGATAGATCTATGTGTTATAAAGATAACCCAACTTGAATCTTTCAAAAATATTGAAAAACGAAGAAGTTATAGCTTTTACCGCAAAGGATGTCGTTTTTAAACCCTAGAAGGTTCGATCCGTAATTTTCGTGTAAAACGTTTTCAAAAAGACGATCGAATCATGGAATATTATAAAACAAGAAGTTAGGAATACATCAACACTGATTTGGTGTCATTTGGATGTGTAGATTTCATTTAATCAATGTTTGAATCAAAGTAGTCAAAACTGTCAAGAAATCAAAAATTGAAAAATGATTCTGCCGGACAGCGCCGGGGCGCGGTGTTTCAGTGTAAACAGAGCGCCGGGGCGCCGTCCACTGTTTTCAGAAAAATAAGAAATCTGAACCGGGTCGGGTCGGGCCGGGTCAGTCAGGTCTGGTTCGGGTTAGAAAATGAAAAATGTTCCAAAAATTATTTTATTATTTTTGGACTTAAGAAATATATTTTTAAATTAAATATAAGTGATTTAATAGATAAAAAGAGTTAAATATTATTAAAGGTTTAATAATATAATTAAATTAATAAAATATTATTATTAATATAATAATATTAGAAAATCATAAAAATATTATTAAATGTATAATAATATTATAAAGTGAATAAAATATTATTAAAGAGTTGATAATATTAAATAAATAAAGTATTATTAAAATGATTAATAATATTTGTGACGACCCCAAATCCGGGTTCCATAACCTCGAGTTTGGTTCTCACTATTCAACACATTACTAACAATTAAATACATACATTGCATTTAAATATAGCGGAATAATACATATTGGTTCCCTTCAAAAGGTTACAATACCAGGGTCTATCAACCTTAACATAATAACAGTTCCTATCACAAGGAATTACAAAAGGTTTAACAACCGTAAATACATAATTAAAGATCTAATTAGCATGCATAAGCTAACTTAAGCTCTGGCTTTTCCTTTTCCCTTATCCTTCTTTGAGCAATCAGGATTATCTGAAAAATGGTTCATGATATAGCAAGAATGAGCAACTAGTTTGCTCAGCAAGTTTAGAGCAATCATATAGATTTAATATATCATGAATGAATGAGAAATATCATCAATGATTCAACAATAGATATAACAATTGTGAATGAAACAGGATTCAAATTTTTAACAAACAGAATATTTGAATCTTAAAATGCTGAGTGGTCACTAAGGACCCTGAACTAACTAGGGTATAATAGAGTTTCCTCTGACCCTTTGAGTTGTTTGGTTTTCAAGGGGATCAGCCTATTCAACCCACTGTATATGCATTACATTTAGTCATTGGCGCCCAAAGTCGGTTTCCCGACACAAAATCCCCTAATTTAGGGTTGTTCAATTCTCAGACTTAATATAAGAAATTCGCACCCAACAATGGTTTGGATAAGCTTTTAAAAGTATTCAAGTATTGAATTTATAAACGTAATGTCTAGCTGAACTATTAGCTTTTGACATTTTTAGTACAGTTCATGAATCAAGAACTAATAAGCTTCAAGTGCACTAAGTGCGATTTTATAAACAATATGGATGTGGGATAATTTTAAATAATTAAGCCACTTCAAGCTTTGACAATAAATACAAGTATAGAAACTTGTTCAACAATAAATGAGTAGGGTTAGAGAACTTGCCTGTTTGCTCAGCTACAATAATTGTCTAGCTTTAACTAACTTGCTTTGAAAGACCTAACATTAATAAAGTCGGTCTAATAATTAGTACGGCGTATTTGCATAACTATACGCTTAACAACGAACTTATTTACAACACATAAGTACTAACACATAATTTACATTAGTCAAAACAATATTATTAACCTTATAGACACTTAATCATTTTAGGTTAATAATTTAATAAGTTAGAAAATATTTTTCTTAAGTGTTGGACACTTATTAAACCTTTAAACAACTTATTATAATTGTTTAATTAAATTCAATTTATTTTATTAACTCAATCTCTTTTTAATTACTATTTAATATTGATTAAATAGAAGTTAATTAATTAACTCTAGTTATTATTTAAAATAAATAATAACTAATTGTACTTACCTATTATTTAATTATAATTAAATAATAAATAATTATTAACTTAGTTTTAACCTTCTTTAATTTAATGTTAATCAACCAATAATTAACCAAGTAGTTAACCTTACTTATTATTTAATTAAGGAAATTAAATAATAGTTTACTAATCTTAATCTTCTTTAATTATTATTTAATGTCAATTAAATAATAATTAATTATTTTAATTAATTTTAATTATTATTTAAGGTTAAATAATAATCAAATCATTCTTATTTATTATTTAAATTAAATAATAAATTATTACTCTAATAACTTAATTTTCATTAATCGTTATTTAACGCTAATTAAATAATAATTAATTACTTAATTATCCTTATTTATTATTTAATAATATTTAAATAATAAATAATTAATTTATAAATTTTATCTCTCTTTAAATATTATTTAATAGGTATTAAATAATAATTGCTAATTTATCATCTTTATTTATTATTAACATTTAAAATAATAAATAAATAATAAATTTATTTAACTTAACCATGGTTTAGCTAACTAGATTAATATTTAAAATATTTAAATATTAAACTTAATGAAAAATATCCTCCCCAATATTATTCTTGTATTATTATTATTTTTGTTATAATTTTAAATTAATTTTTAAATTTTTAAATTAATTAAAATTAACCTGAATGGCATTTTCGTAATTAAGTTGAAAAATCGGACCGATGACAGTTTCGTAAATAATCAGAAAACTGATCGGAGGGCAAAATGGTAATTCTGCCAAGAAAAACACGGAGGGGCATAAATGTAATTTCCCCGGAAACAGTTGCTCGCGCATTGCGCACGGATCGCTGAAGCAGGACCAAAACGGTGCAGTTTTGCAGTCACTGCTGTTGGCTTCCGCGCGTACGCGCGGCGTAATACGCGCGGCGTAATATTTCTTGGAGGCTAAACGACGCCGTTTTAGTCTCCGCGTCCGACTGTGCACAGTGGTCCGCGCATTGCGCGGAAAACTTTAATTTTTTTATTCTTTCACAGAATGTGAACAGTTCCGGCTATACACACTTTAATTAAAATTATACATTCAATAAATCTTTAACTCTTCAATAAAAATCCAAAAAAATTACCAATCACCTTATATTAATTTATAACATGAAAAATTAATTTTTCTTGATTTAATATCATTATTTTTTTATAAAAATTTTTACATCACATAAACTACCATAAATCATAACTTTTTGTATATAACTCCAATTTGAGTGATTCAAACTTTGTTTTTCTCATGATTTAATGTTCTATAATATTAGAACATCAAATCAAGTTTTACAAAAATATTTTTGGTCATATATTTCAAGACTTGATTATACACTATTAAATACATATTTTAGCATATAAATATACCAAAATACAAATCAAACATATTAAACTCAAGCATGGCATAAATATTACAACTACACATTAATAACTATATTAACATGTTTATACAAACATGATGATTTATTTAATTTAAAAATAAAACTTAGATTTAGAATAACCATTACCTTGATTTAATGGCTATCTTTCTTTTTCTTCCAAAGTAGGTGATGAGGTTTGAAGGCATGAACCAAGAACTCCTTCTCTTGGTATTTTTGCTCTCAACTATAATTTTTCTACACTCTCAAATGCTCTCTAGCTTGGAAAATGGAAGAAGAAGAAATGGCTCACTTAAGCTCCAAAAATGGTAAGTATACTAGCAATTTTGATAGATACATAATATATCTAATAATTTTAGCCCATCATGCACCTATTGGATACTTACACAAGTTAGCCACATTAGGTGAAAAGAAGCATGGTGCATGTACTACAAAAAGAAAACAAGCAACCCTTTTATTAATTAAATGAAAAATCAAATAATAATAATAATAATAATAATAATAATAATAATAACAATACACTCTCTCTCCTCCTCACCACATGATGTCGGCTGATCTCCCTTTTTTTTTGTCCCAAATCAATAGTCACCTTTTCATTTTTTTAATAATTAATAAGTTAATTTAAGTATTTTTCAAGTGGGCCAATCATTGGGCTTTAATTTAAAATACCAATTGGGCTTCTATTAAATTGTTTGGGCTACTAAATTGTCAAATTTTATTATTCCCCACTTGGGCTACTAATTGACCCATGTTGGGCTAATTTAATAATTTACACATTAATTATTCAATCCATGATTAAATAAATAATTAGATTGAATAAATAATTAAATATTTTAACCCATTAGTATTAAATTACTAAATGGACTAATAAATATTATTATTAATATTTCACATTATTTACATTAATTAATAATCATATTAATTAATTTATTATATTTAATTCACTCATTATATTCAATTTAATTGAATATTTAATTAATAGGAAACTTATCAATTATTTTGATATTAAAACTTTAGGGTTTGTTCACTAATTTAATAATATATTAGTGACCCCCTTTAATTAATTTTAGTAATTAATTACATAATTATTTAATCACATAATTAATTAATCACATAAAAAGATTTAAATAATCTCGTGAAAATAACTCGTTGAAAATTAAATTAATAATTTAATTAATAAAGATGTGAAAATTCTAGGACATTACATTCTCCCCTCCTTATAAAAAATTCCGTCCTCGGAATTGTAAAAATAAGGTTACTCAAATAAAAATGGGGTAATTTGCCCTCATTTCCTCCTCTAATTCCCACGTAGTTTCTTCAATGGCGTGATTCCTCCAAAGTACTTTGACAGAATGAATTATCTTATTTCTCAGTTTCTGTTCCTTCCTATCGAGTATCTGAACAGGAACTTCTTCATATGATAAGTCCTTCCCGACTTGAATTGGTTTATAGGATATAACGTGCTTGTAGTCTGGTTTGTATGGCCGCAATACTGACACGTGAAACACATTGTGAATATGTTCCAATTCAAGAGGTAAAGCTACCTCGTATGCTACTTCACCCACTCTCCTCAATATTTCGAACGGTCCTATGAACCTTGGACTCAGTTTCCCCTTCTTTCCAAACCTGATCTTCCCTTTCCAGGGAGATATCTTAATGAACACAAAACTCCCCACCTCGAAGTCTCGTTTCTGTCGATGTAAATCGGCGTATTTCTTTTGACGGTCTTGAGCTGTTATTAGCCGAGCTCTTATTACCTTGATAATTTCTACCGTCTGTTGAACCAATTCTGGCCCCAACAGTCGGCGTTCTCCTACCTCATCCCAACATAGAGGTGTTCTGCATTTTCTGCCATATAAAGCTTCGTAAGGCGGCATACCTATGCTTGCATGATAACTGTTGTTATATGCAAACTCAACTAGTGGTAGATGGATTTCCCAACTGCCCTTGAAATCCATCACGCAGGCCCTGAGCATATCTTCCAATGTCTGAATTGTTCTCTCACTTTGCCCATCAGTCTGCGGATGATACGCTGTACTCATTCTCAACTGTGTCCCCAATCTCTCCTGAAGACTTCTCCAAAATTTTGACGTGAAGCGCGGATCTCTGTCTGACACAATCGATACCGGCACCCCATGTCTTGAAACTATCTCTTTGATGTACAATTTGGACAACTGATCCAAACTGAACCTAATCTTGATCGGCAAAAAGTGCGCTGACTTTGTTAGCCGATCCACAATCACCCAAATTGCGTCATATCCCTTCTGTGTTGCTGGAAGTCCTACCATAAAATCCATTGTGATATGCTCCCATTTCCACTCAGGAATTTCTAACGGCTGTAACAATCCACTTGGTCTCTGATGTTCGGCCTTTACCCTTTGACAAGTTAGGCATCGGCTGACACATTCTGCAACCTCCCTCTTTAAATTTGGCCACCAAAAATGCTGACGTAGATCTTGATACATCTTCGTACTCCCCGGATGTATCGAGTATCTCGTACTGTGGGCCTCTTGCAAAATTTCCTCTCGTAATTCAGGCACTAGCGGTACCCAAACACGATTTTCAAATCTCAGCAATCCCATGCTATCAATTTTAAACTTGACCTCTTCTCCATCGGTCATCCTCTTCCGAATTCTGTCACATTCCTCATCTTTGTCTTGAGCCTCTTTCACTCTATCTAACAAGGTTGGGCTCACCTCGACTTCTATTGACTCGTTTGGACTTCTCACTTCCAACTCCATTCGAGCCATCTCTTGAACCAATTGTTCTTGATCTGTCAATATGAACAATTTCTCCCTGCTCTTTCTACTCAGAGCATCTGCTACTACGTTGGCCTTGCCGGGATGATATAGAATTTCACAATCATAATCTTTGATCAATTCCAACCATCTCCGTTGCCTCATATTCAACTCTTTCTGTGTGAAGATATACTTTAGACTCTTATGGTCTGTGAATATCTCACATTTCTCTCCATACAAATAATGCCTCCAAATTTTAAGGGCAAACACTACCGCTGCCAATTCCAAGTCGTGGGTAGGATATCCCTTCTCATAATCTTTTAATTGTCTGGACGCATACGCAACGACTTTGCCGTTTTGCATAAGCACACAGCCAAGCCCCTTGTGCGATGCATCACTGTAGACCGTAAAACCTCCTGTATCGTCTGGTAAGGTCAATACAGGTGCTTCACTAAGTCTTTTCTTTAACTCCTGAAAACTTTCCTCACACTTCTCTGTCCACACATATTTTACCGTCTTTCTTGTTAAGTTGGTCAACGGTGTTGCTATCTTTGAGAAGTCTTGAATGAACCTCCGATAGTAACCCGCTAACCCTAAGAAACTTCTTACTTCTGTCGGCATCCTTGGTTGTTCCCAATTCATTACCGATTCAACCTTTGCCGGATCAACCGAAACTCCCTCCTTGTCAATAACATGACCTAAAAATTGAACTCTTTCCAACCAGAATTCACACTTTGAAAACTTAGCGTACAACCGCTCCTTCCGTAAAATCTCCAACACCAATCTTAGGTGTTCAACATGCTCTTCCTCCGTTTTGGAATACACCAAAATATCGTCAATGAACACGACTACAAATTTATCCAAGTATTGCTTGAATATTCTGTTCATCATGTCCATAAATGCGGCTGGCGCATTCGTTAGTCCAAACGACATCACCAGAAACTCATAATGCCCATATCGAGTTCTGAATGCCGTCTTGGGTATATCCTCCTTCCTGACTTTCAACTGATGATAACCAGTCCTTAAGTCAATCTTTGAAAAGTACTTCGCCCCTTTCAATTGATCGAAAAGATCGTCAATTCGTGGTAACGGGTACTTGTTTTTAATTGTCACCTTATTCAGCTCCCTATAATCCATACACAGTCTCATCGATCCATCCTTCTTCTTTACAAACAGCACTGGTGCTCCCCATGGAGAAACACTTGGCTGAATGTACTTATTATCTAACAACTCCTGCAATTGCACCATCAATTCCTTCAGTTCTACCGGAGCCATCCTATATGGTGCTTTCGATATCGGTGCTGTCCCCGGTACTAAATCAATCACAAATTCTATCTCCCTGTCCGGCGGTAAACCCGGTAGTACATCTGGAAAAACATCCGTAAACTCCCTAACTACTGGTATTTGCTCCATCTCGGGATTCACCACTTGTGTATCAACCACATGAGCCAAATACCCTACACAACCTTTCTTCAATAATTTCTTGGCTTGCATCATCGTCAGACAAGAAGACTGTCTTGACGACTTGCTGCCATAAAATACAACCTTAGACTTATTTGGTGTCTTAAGGTGTATGCACTTCTTCTGACAATCAATTATCGCCCCGTGCTTAAACAACCAATCCATCCCAAGTATTACATCAAATTCCCCCAGACGTATTGGAATTAGATTCACATTTAATTTCTGACCCCTGATTTCAGCACAACAATTCCTATGTATGTACTCTACCGGAATCACTTCTTTATTAGCAACTTCTATGTTCATTGAGTTTTCTAGTTTGTCCCTAGGCAACTCTAATCGTCTAGCGAAATCATCAGACACAAATGAACAGGTAGCACCCGAATCAAACAATACGTATGCATTTATATTATTGATCGGAATAATACCTGACACCACGTCTTTTGACCCCACGACATCTTGCACCGTCATATTGAATGTCCGGGCTGTCGGCTTGTTCTGTGGTATCGGTCCCCCGATAGCCAATTTGCTTTTATTGCCCTTGTAGCCGCTACCCCCGTCATTCTTCTTCTTAGGGCAATCCTTTATCAGGTGGTCAGATGCTTCGCAAGAAAAGCATCTCACTTTCTTTGGGAGGGGACAATTTGGAGAAATATGTCCCACCTGACCACAATTGTAGCACGTGTTCTTGCCTTTCCTGCACTCCCCGAAATGATTTTTTCCACAAATATTGCATGCTGGCTTTTTCTGAACACTTCCTTGTTGATTCCCCGAGCTCTTGTCATTACTGTTGTCCCATTTGCGCTTATTGCTGTTATTGTTATTATTGCCTCCACTGTTGCTGTTCTTGCTTCCCCCTTCATTTTTCTTCTTGTTTCTCTCCTGGTTGTACTTGGTTAATGCGTCGCTTCCTCCTTCAGCAATGATTGACTTCTCTAGCAAAGTTGCGAACGAGTCAATCTGCAGTACTGCTACCTTGTTGAATATCCTAGGTCTCAATCCATTCTCGAACCTCCTGGCCTTGCGTTCCTCCGTGTCTACCTGATGTGGAGCGAACCTGGCCAGCTCATTAAATTTTGCCGCGTACTCCGGTACCGACATGTTCTCCTGTTTCAGTTCTAGAAACCTTACCTCCATCCTACTTTTCATACTTTTCGGGAAATAATTCTCGTCGAATATTTCCTTAAATTTTGTCCAGGGCACCACACCATCCCCAGCCCTATTCTGATTGGCTTCCCACCAGAAATTGGCTTCGCCCTTCATCATGTAGGTAGCAAAAACTGTCTTTTGCTCCTCAGCTACTCTTGCGATAACGAACGCCTTCTCTATCTCCTTTATCCAAGACTGGGCCTCTATCGGGTCCGACGTTCCCATAAACTCTGGCGGTCCCACGGCTTTAAAATCTTTGAAATTTGCCAACTGAGTTGGTGGTGGTGGTGGTGGATTTGCTACAACAGGGTGGCGGTTTTGCATTGCCTCAGCTAGCATGTCGACAAAGTTTTGCATAGGGTTTACGTTGTGTCCCCCCGCATCGTTGTTAACTGACTCTTCTACCCCCTGGTTCCTTGGTGGTTGTCTACGTGGCGGCATTTTCTGTTATAAACAAAAATTTACATTATTATACTGGTTTCATCTTTTTCATTTCATTATTTTGTATCTTAGACAATGTTTAGCTAAAATACAAGTAATTATTTCAACACGCATATAAACATAAATTCAACTGCATTTATACTCATATGCTAAAACAGGAGTGCGTAGCACTTTACATCAAAAGCATACTGCTATAAATGCTTCTATCCCAGAGAAGCTACAAAAGATGGGATCTGACATATCCTACAACTTCTTAGAGTTGGGATTTAGTGACATATTAACCCTCTAATAAAACAAAAGTTGGGTTTTACTGCATCTATTTACATACGAAATTAGAAAACAACTACTACTACTACTGACTGCGCATCCCCCTACGGATCGCGTCGTCATACTCCTTATCCCCGATGGCCATCACCACACTCCTGCTGATGGTGTGCATAGACTGGCCCTCCTCAGCTGGGTAGTAGTGCACCCTGCTCTGAAGCTTACCATATGAAGATCGGTAGACGTAGCTAAGTCTATCCGTCCTCACCCGCTTCTCGCGGACCTCCTCCTCTAGCTCAATCATCTGACCATAAGCGGCATCCCGCTGTCTCTCCATCTCTATACGGTCCTCTATCGCCTCCTGCCAGTGTGCACGGATGGCGGCCTTATCTGCCTGAACCTGCTGAACCTTCAGCTCAGCCTCGGCTAACCTAGTCTCAGCTACTGCTAACTTAGCCTGCAGCTCCACATCCTGATCTACCAGCTGATGTGTCAGCACTGCAAAGTGCTCCACCGAATCCTCGTACTCCTGTATCTGATCCTCAAGTCCTACAATCCTCTCCTTCAGCTCTGTGTTCTCGCCAGAGAACTGATAAGCCGCATCCCTATACTGATCCTCCATGTGCTGGTGGGTCAGATTCTGTTCCTCTAGATGCTGGACCCTTGCCTCCAGCCCCTCGTTCCTATCGGTCAGTCCCTCTATGATGTCAGCGGCAGTGGTGCCCATGCCATCAGCTGACTCCTCCTCCTCAGACTCCTCTGACTCTGCCTCATCCTCACTGTAAGGCCTCATGACTCCGCCCCAGACGGGCTCCACACGATCCCCCTCCTCAGGATCTGACTCTGGCTCCTCTACGGGTGCAGCCACCAGCGGCTGTGCAGTATCCATATGGATATCAATATAGTCCTCCTCAGCAGTGCGACTCGACTGTCCGATCTCTGCCATCCTATATCATAAAAGAATAACACACGTTAGTACAGCAATAAAATATATTCATTGATGAAATGAAATGATATTTTATCATGTACATCTCGGCTCGATGGATTTTCTCAATCCATCTCCAAAAATACACAACATGATGAATCTCCCCGATTCATCTCCTAACGCACTCGATATGAGTTTAATACTAAGGTTATAACTTAGGTTTCGCAAATCCTAACGTTTCTAACCTACAGCTCTGATACCAACCTGTGACGACTCCAAATCCGGGTTTCATAACCTCGAGTTTGGTTCTCACTATTCAACACATTACTAACAATTAAATACATACATTGCATTTAAATATAGCGGAATAATACATATTGGTTCCCTTCAAAAGGTTACAATACCAGGGTCTATCAACCTTAACATAATAACAGTTCCTATCACAAGGAATTACAAAAGGTTTAACAACCGTAAATACATAATTAAAGATCTAATTAGCATGCATAAGCTAACTTAAGCTCTGGCTTTTCCTTTTCCCTTATCCTTCTTTGAGCAATCAGGATTATCTGAAAAATGGTTCATGATATAGCAAGAATGAGCAACTAGTTTGCTCAGCAAGTTTAGAACAATCATATAGATTTAATATATCATGAATGAATGAGAAATATCATCAATGATTCAACAATAGATATAACAATTGTGAATGAAACAGGATTCAAATTTTTAACAAACAGAATATTTGAATCTTAAAATGCTGAGTGGTCACTAAGGACCCTGAACTAACTAGGGTATAATAGAGTTTCCTCTGACCCTTTGAGTTGTTTGGTTTTCAAGGGGATCAGCCTATTCAACCCGCTGTATATGCATTACATTTAGTCATTGGCGCCCAAAGTCGGTTTCCCGACACAAAATCCCCTAATTTAGGGTTGTTCAATTCTCAGACTTAATATAAGAAATCCGCACCCAACAATGGTTTGGATAAGCTTTTAAAAGTATTCAAGTATTGAATTTATAAACGTAATGTCTAGCTGAACTATTAGCTTTTGACATTTTTAGTACAGTTCATGAATCAAGAACTAATAAGCTTCAAGTGCACTAAGTGCGATTTTATAAACAATATGGATGTGGGATAATTTTAAATAATTAAGCCACTTCAAGCTTTGACAATAAATACAAGTATAGAAACTTGTTCAACAATAAATGAGTAGGGTTAGAGAACTTGCCTGTTTGCTCAGCTACAATAATTGTCTAGCTTTAACTAACTTGCTTTGAAAGACCTAACATTAATAAAGTCGGTCTAATAATTAGTACGGCGTATTTGCATAACTATACGCTTAACAACGAACTTATTTACCACACATAAGTACTAACACATAATTTACATTAGTCAAAACAATATTATTAACCTTATAGACACTTAATCATTTTAGGTTAATAATTTAATAAGTTAGAAAATATTTTTCTTAAGTGTTGGACACTTATTAAACCTTTAAACAACTTATTATAATTGTTTAATTAAATTCAATTTATTTTATTAACTCAATCTCTTTTTAATTACTATTTAATATTGATTAAATAGAAGTTAATTAATTAACTCTAGTTATTATTTAAAATAAATAATAACTAATTGTACTTACCTATTATTTAATTATAATTAAATAATAAATAATTATTAACTTAGTTTTAACCTTCTTTAATTTAATGTTAATCAACCAATAATTAACCAAGTAGTTAACCTTACTTATTATTTAATTAAGGAAATTAAATAATAGTTTACTAATCTTAATCTTCTTTAATTATTATTTAATGTCAATTAAATAATAATTAATTATTTTAATTAATTTTAATTATTATTTAAGGTTAAATAATAATCAAATCATTCTTATTTATTATTTAAATTAAATAATAAATTATTACTCTAATAACTTAATTTTTATTAATCGTTATTTAACGCTAATTAAATAATAATTAATTACTTAATTATCCTTATTTATTATTTAATAATATTTAAATAATAAATAATTAATTTATAAATTTTATCTCTCTTTAAATATTATTTAATAGGCATTAAATAATAATTGCTAATTTATCATCTTTATTTATTATTAACATTTAAAATAATAAATAAATAATAAATTTATTTAACTTAACCATGGTTTAGCTAACTAGATTAATATTTAAAATATTTAAATATTAAACTTAATGAAAAATATCCTCCCCAATATTATTCTTGTATTATTATTATTTTTGTTATAATTTTAAATTAATTTTTAAATATTTAAATTAATTAAAATTAACCCGAATGGCATTTTCGTAATTAAGTTGAAAAACCGGACCGATGGCAGTTTCGTAAATAATCAGAAAACTGATCGGAGGGCAAAATGGTAATTCTGTCAAGAAAAACACGGAGGGGCATAAATGTAATTTCCCCGGAAACAGTTGCTCGCGCATTGCGTGCGGATCGCTGAAGCAGGACCAAAACGGTGCCGTTTTGGAGTCACTGCTGTTGGCTTCCGCGCGTACGCGCGGCGTAATATTTCTTGGAGGCTAAACGACGCCGTTTTAGTCTCCGCGTCCGACTGTGCACAGTGGTCCGCGCATTGCTCGAAAAACTTTAATTTTTTTATTCTTTCACAGAATGTGAACAGTTCCGGCTATACACACTTTAATTAAAATTATACCTTCAATAAATCTTTAACTCTTCAATAAAAATCCAAAAAAATTACCAATCACCTTATATTAATTTATAACATGAAAAATTAATTTTCTTGATTTAATATCATTATTTTTTTATAAAAATTTTTACAACACATAAACTACCATAAATCATAACTTTTTGTATATAACTCCAATTTGAGTGATTCAAACTTTGTTTTTCTCATGATTTAATGTTCTATAATATTAGAACATCAAATCAAGTTTTACAAAAATATTTTTGGTCATATATTTCAAGACTTGATTATACACTATTAAATACATATTTTAGCATATAAATATACCAAAATACAAATCAAACATATTAAACTCAAGCATGGCATAAATATTACAACTACACATTAATAACTATATTAACATGTTTATACAAACATGATGATTTATTTAATTTAAAAATAAAACTTAGATTTAGAATAACCATTACCTTGATTTAATGGCTATCTTTCTTTTTCTTCCAAAGTAGGTGATGAGGTTTGAAGGCATGAACCAAGAACTCCTTCTCTTGGTATTTTTGCTCTCAACTATAATTTTTCTACACTCTCAAATGCTCTCTAGCTTGGAAAATGGAAGAAGAAGAAATGGCTCACTTAAGCTCCAAAAATGGTAAGTATACTAGCAATTTTGATAGATACATAATATATCTAATAATTTTAGCCCATCATGCACCTATTGGATACTTACACAAGTTAGCCACATTAGGTGAAAAGAAGCATGGTGCATGTACTACAAAAAGAAAACAAGCAACCCTTTTAATAATTAAATGAAAAATCAAATAATAATAATAATAATAATAATAATAATAATAACAATACACTCTCTCTCCTCCTCACCACATGATGTCGGCTGATCTCCCTTTTTTTTTGGTCCCAAATCAATAGTCACCTTTTCATTTTTTTAATAATTAATAAGTTAATTTAAGTATTTTTCAAGTGGGCCAATCATTGGGCTTTAATTTAAAATACCAATTGGGCTTCTATTAAATTGTTTGGGCTACTAAATTGTCAAATTTTATTATTCCCCACTTGGGCTACTAATTGACCCATGTTGGGCTAATTTAATAATTTACACATTAATTATTCAATCCATGATTAAATAAATAATTAGATTGAATAAATAATTAAATATTTTAACCCATTAGTATTAAATTACTAAATGGACTAATAAATATTATTATTAATATTTCACATTATTTACATTAATTAATAATCATATTAATTAATTTATTATATTTAATTCACTCATTATATTCAATTTAATTGAATATTTAATTAATAGGAAACTTATCAATTATTTTGATATTAAAACTTTAGGGTTTGTTCACTAATTTAATAACATATTAGTGACCCCCTTTAATTAATTTTAGTAATTAATTACATAATTATTTAATCACATAATTAATTAATCACATAAAAAGATTTAAATAATCTCGTAAAAATAACTCGTTGAAAATTAAATTAATAATTTAATTAATAAAGATGTGGAAATTCTAGGACATTACAATATTAATAAAGAAATTAAATATTATTAAATGGTTAATAATATTAGTAAGTTAATAAAATATTATTAAATGATTAATAATATTAATAAAAGATTAAAATATTATTAAATGGTTAATAATATTAGATTATGAGTAAAATATTATTAAAATGATTATAATAATATTAATGAATGATTAAAATATTATTAAATGGTTAATAATATTAGAATATGAATAAAATATTATTAAATAGTTAATAATATTAGATAATGAGTAGAATATTATTAAATGATTAATAATATTATAAAAGGGAATAAAATATTATTAAGTGACTAATAATATTAGAGAATGAGTAGAATATTATTAAATGATTAATAATATAAATGAGTTAATAAAATATTATTAAATAGTTAATAATATTAACAAATGATTAAAATATTATTAAATAGTTAATAATATTAGTAATTTAATAGAATATTATTAAATGATTAATAATATTAGTAAGTTAGTAGAATATTATTAAATGATTAATAATATTAATAAATGAGTAAAATATTATTAAATGGTTAATAATATTAGTATGAGGATAAAATATTATTAAATGGTTAATAATATTAATGAGATAAGAAGACATTATTAAATGATATTATTTTGAGTATAAAATATTATTAAATGAATAATAATATTTATAAGTTATTGGAGATATTATTTGATAAATAATATCATGTGAAGAGTAAGACATTATTAATAATGTTAATACATGATCGAAGTATTATTAAATGATTAATAATATTAACTAAGGATAAAGATATTATTAAAGGATTAATAATATTATTAATAGGTTAAAATATTATTAAATGGTTAATAATATTTACAAATGATTAAGATGTTGTTTGATAAATAATATCATTAGGGATAGTGTAAAACATTATTTATGTATTAATAATGTTAATAAGTGTTTGAGATAATAAAGAGATTAAGATGATTATTAGATGGTTAATAATATTGAGGAACTAGATGATTTATTATTGAGATAGTAAATGGTTAAAATATTATTATACGATTAATAATATTATCTGTGGTATTTACATATTATCAAAGGTGATAATATTATAAAGCAATAAAGTGATAGTTATGTGATTTAAAATATTATCAAGGGATTGATAATATTATTATGAGTTTTAAGGTTATGATTAAGTGATAGATGATTTAAGACATATATGGTAAGGTTATTAATGTTAAATAAACCTATATGTGTTATGCTAATTGGAGGATCAATGTTGTTGAATATTAGGTCACCTAAATGAAGTATTTTTAAGTTGAATAGCAGTAGTCAGCGGAACAGGCAAGTTTCTCTGAACCTTAACTTGTATTTATTTGGCAAGTTATTTATGTAGAACCTGAAATTTATTTCAAAATGCATGATGAAATAATTATTAAGAATTATTTCATATCTATATTGTTATTGACAATCGCACTTAGGTGCATTTGCATGACTGTTCACGTTATAAACTGTTTAAAGAGAAATATCTATGCTATTTGTTTCAGCTAGATATTGCATGTGATATTATGACTATTCTTGTTATAAACTGTTCTAAGTGAGGGTTCTATGCCAATTGTTTCGGCTAGACCATGTACGATTTAAATTCATAAATCTGAATATTATTGAAGTTAGTCCAAACCATATTGTTGTGGTGCGGAATCTGATGGGATAAGCTGAAATGAACATAGCATTACAAGCAGATAAGCTTACGGTCGGATGGAATATTCCTGATCAAAACGAATTAGATGGTTATATTGTGCACTCTATAAACGTACGATAGGCTGATCACCTAGAGTACCCATCACCGAATATGTCAATCGAAATGATTGTTAATATTCAAAACGAACTGACAGTCTTCTGTTTACAGGGTATTGTAAATACTCAAAACGTGTGTTTATGGTCTTGTGACCCTTTCAGCATGATGAAGCAGAATGTTATGTCAACTGAATTATATTATTCAAAGTTGCATGTCTGCACAATTATTGTATATTGTTGAAGTTTCCAGAGCTAAATCTTTTTCATTCATGATATACCTATTATTGTTTAATTAAACTTGCTGAGCAAAGTAGTTGCTCACCCTTGCTATATCATGAACTATTTTCAGTTAAACCGAGTGATCTAAGGAGTACCACGACAAAGGAAAGATGAACGAGTGGACGTAATTAGTTCATACTATTTGTGTAAACCTTTTGTATTATAAGGTAATGATGATGTATTAAGGTTAGTGGAACCTGGGATTGAAGGTACGTTTCGTAATGAAATGATGTATGATTTCCGCGAGTTATTGAAGTTTTATTTTATGAATGTTTGACAAGTGTTGAATAGTGAGCACCGAACCCGAGGTTCAAGGGACTCGGATTTGGGGGCGTCACAGGTTGGTATCAGAGCTGTAGGTTATAAACCTTAGGTGGGGGAGAAACCTTACGATTATGATCGTAGAGAAGACAAGAAAACTCATAAAGAGTTTAGGAGATGAATTGTGGAAAATTCATCAAGTAAGGAAAGTTATGTGTAAGTAAGAAAAGATATGTTATTAGATCGGAAGAGTATGAAGAATTCGGAAGATGATCCGAAGGTTAGAGTTAAGCAATGATGTAGAAAAGAGAGTAAGGATTGGGAGATACCTAATCTATGGAGAATAGATAAGAAGAAGTGATCAGATGTAAATATTACTAAGGTAAAATAGAAGGAAGTGATATTAAAGAATGATTCGAGGACATTGAGGATATCTTGAGAAGATTGATCTATATGGATCGGTGGTAATAAAGATGATCAGAGTAAATAGAGATGAAATGATGGATTAAACAAATAAGTTATTGCAGAGTTAAATGAATCATAGAAGAATGAGCAGATTTTTGGAGTCAATCATAAAAACAGATAATGATGAGGTGATTGAGGAAAAGAAAAATGATGGTAGAAAGAGATAAACACGATAAGAAAATTACATAAGAATGATAATAGTGTATGTTGAGGAGTCTAACTTTGGAAGTATATATCTTTGGGAGTTTGACTTTGGAGAATATATTTGAAGAATTACGTTGTGGAAAGTTATTTTAGAAGATTAAAAATCGGATGATTTTCTAATCTGTAAGTTGAATTTTATCTATGAGAATGTTGGAGGAAGTTATAAAATTTTGAAAATCCCAATTTTGGAGTTAAGAACAGGATATGTTATGTATTTAGCGTGGTGCTGAGAACAAGTATAGTACTAAGTACTAATGTGATGCATATTAAAATGTTTATTAAATATGCAAATGGATGATAGAAAGACAAGATGACGATAGTATGGAAGTTTGAAGAATGTAGGTTGAATGTGAAGATCTAGATATAGCGTTTAGGCTATCAAACGATTTAAAGATAGGTGGCTGATAATTGTGTGTATGGTTAGTAAGAAAAAGAATGCTTAAATGTGTGTATCTGTACAAATGATGGGGTACTACGTACCAAGAAATGATATGTTAACAAATTTTAAGTGATGGATTATGTGTTGGCATTAAAAGTATATGCCTAAAATCTATAGAAAGGTAATATTACTACTGTATTATGCCAAACGTTAAGGTCAAGAGAAAGTTCTAAAGAAAGAATACTCTAAACAATAGGGAAGAAAATTAAGGAATTAGACCATAATTCTTTACGAACGATTGATGAGTCTAATAGTAGACACTTTTGAGGAATGAATCAATGAAATTGGAGAAATCCAGAGGCAAGGAAGAAATTAATTTATGAGGATATCAAAGAAGTGATAGACGACATCTTACAAGAAGATTGTTGAGTAGTAGAAAGAATAATAATAAGATCGTGAAATGATCTACGAAGATGAACTCATGAGGAGTTATGTGTTAAAGTATGAATTAAGAAAATTCATATTAAGTTAATAAGAGAATTAGAGGTTGCAGATTTTATTTGAGGACTCATATTAGTGGTTGAGTTGTGCGATTCCTTGTATGGGCGGGGAATTAGTACTTGGTTTTAGAACCGCTTAGCTTCCTATAGTAATATAGTGGTCGAGTTAACCAATTTCTTATATGAGCAGGAGATTGTGTTTGGTTTGACAACCACTTAGCTTCCTAATTATGATAATCGTTGAAATCTTGGGTCACGCTATTCGATGTATATATGGGGAGAAGGTGAGTCTTTTCTCATAGTATATCGGATAGGTAGAGAATGTTGAGATTATGTGCGTGTTCTTAAAACTCACATGTATGGTAAGTTCGTGACTCATAATTGTACGGTGGAGCCCCTCAGCGAATGAACGATTAAGGTCTGACTAGGATAAGTTCCTCAAGCCATGCGATTGTGGTAAGTTCCTGAACTTATATGGTGTGGTAAGTTCGATGAACAATTTGTGATGGAGGTTAGAACAAGGTTGTAGATAAAGATTTAAGAGTTATCAGTGAATTGAGAATTGTGTGTGACCAGTATTATTCTCCTGAATACTACTGGTAGGTTGTGTTATATAGTGATGTCTTGCATCAAGGAGCAAGCTATGATTTGAAGAAGGATAAGGTGGGTAATCACGTTTGTGGCACCACAGTTACTTAGGTTTGAAGAGAATCATTATCAGAGAAGGTGTGAGTATTTGTGTTAATGATACGGAGACTTCAGAAAGTGGAAGAAGGGAAGAAACTGATAAACAGCATGAGAAATTATCGAGAATACGATAATAGGTATAAGATTAATGAAGGATATGATGAGGAATAAATGGCAATGTTTAGCATGATAGTGAATTTTACTGGATGATGAGAAATTAAAGGAGAATAGTGATACACAACTTAGCAATCAAGTACGTGTAAGAAACATAAGAAGAAGAAGGCATTTGAGTTATTAAGATCCTTGATAAGAAATGTAAAATATGTATATAAAAGGAAGAAGAAGTGAATAAGAGGATTAAGAGACAACAGATAATAGTAAATCCCAAACTCTAAGAGTATGTGGGATATGTGGTTAAGTTAAGTCCCGACTTTTGCGGTCTGTATGGGATATGATCATTTATTTATAATGTCTCAGAATGTAAGGTGCCAAGGCACTACTATTTGCGTATAAATATAAATGCGTAATGTTTATATACTTTGAAATGATTAATGTGAGCATTAAATAGTAAATGCTATAAGAATGATTGTAATAGTCAAAAAGAATGATAGTAACATAAGTTTTATTTTAAAAAAACAGGCAATGCCGCCACGTAGACAACCCCGAAACCCGAGAGCAGAAGGATCAGTTAATAATGAAGGAGGTCAGGGAGACCCGATGCAAACTTTTGTTAATATGTTAGCAGAAGCAATTCAAAACCGAACTCCAGCAGTAGGAAGTTCGCTGGTAAATCAATTGACAAACTTTAAGGATTTTAAAATAGTAGGACCACCAGAGTTTCGAGGAACAATAGATCCGATCGAAGCTTAGACGTGGATAGAAGAGATGGAGAAAGTGTTTGAAGTTATGCGTGTTGCGGAGGAACAGAAGACAACATTTGCCACCTTCATGATGAAGGGAGAGGCTAATTATTGGTGGAAGGCTAATAAAAATCGAGCAGGAGAAGGAATTGTTACGTGGACTCGATTTAAGGAGTTATTCTTTGAAAACTATTTTCCAAATAGTACTTAAACAAAGATGGAAGTAAAATTTTTAGAACTCAAACAGGGGAACATGAAGGTAGCAGAATATGCTGCCAAGTTCAATGAACTAGCAAGATTTGCGCCACATCAAGTGGACACAGAAGAACGAAAGACAAGAAGGTTTAAACAAGGATTAAATCTATGGATCTACAGTAAGGTTTCAATTGTTCAGATTAACACATTTTCAACAATGTTGGAGAAGGCAATCATAGCAGAAGGTGGGAGAGAATCTTTGTCAAAATATAATCCAGAGAGGAAAGGAAGGAATAGTGAAGAAGAAAATGGTAAAGGTAGTAGCGAAGACTGTAATGCTCAGAAACGAAAGAGGAACCATAAAAATGGTAAGAATGGTCAAAGAAAAGGCAAACGAAAAATTAAAAGTTGTGAAAGTTGTGAAAAGAACCATATAGGTGTATGTCTAAAAGGGACATATAGTTGCTATAGATGTGGAGTGAAAGGACACGGTGCTTCAAACTGTCCTGGTCCAAGGAAAAATAGAAAGTGTTTTATTTGTGGAGGAATGGGTCATCCATTTAAGGATTGTCCGAAGAAGGAAAACAAGGCGAGAAGTAATATCAAGAAAGTCAAGAGGCATGGTGACAGGTATTTTTTGATCAATAATATAATCGTTTAGGTATTATTTGATTCGGATACCATCTGTCTGAGAATTTCACTAAATAAATAGAATTTCTCGAAGAAATTAGAATATTTTATTAAAATAAAGTGTCTTTAAATCAAAGAATTGTGTTAGATAGATAAAGAGTAAGTTATCCGTAAAAATTAATTCGGATATACGAGGAAAAGAGTCAGGAAAAGATCAGATGATAAGAAAATCTTAGGTAATCTTATAATGGTGATTCTGGGGATAGAATCCTTATATGGAGGGGTGAATGTAATGACCGAGAAAATTACGAACCCAAATTTTTTTTTTTTTAATTATATCTATAAGAAAATATGAGGTATGAAATATGTGTGTATGTGATAAGTTGTATGATGAGAGGTGTTTAATTAGTTAATTAAATTAATTAACTAAAGAAGGAAAAAGATTTCAAGAGAAGCTTTTGTGATAAAATCACAAAGCTTGAATGTTGGCATTGTTTGGCAATTAAGAAGATTTTTATTGAGCAAGTTAATTACTTGTATGAATAATGAGAAAGAAGAAGCAAGTGAATTATTAAAGATAACCCCATTGTGGAAATAATTGTACGTGTATGAGTAATGATGTTATAAACCCAGTTGAATGATAGGGGTTAGTGAATGAATTAATTTAATCAAGTCCAAGTACTTGTATTAATATGTGTTAGGGTTTTATTAAAACAAACCCAATAATTTGTAAGTAATAATGTTATGTAAGCTAATTTAATTAAGGAGTCCAATGGACTTATAAATAGCAAATCTAATTGGATTATATAATAAATTCAAATGATATATTAAACTAGGTCCAATAAACTAACCTAGTAGCCTATACAATTTAATATTGACCCATGTAATAATTAAACAAGCCCAATGCTTGATTTAATTAAATGTAACATAAGTTATTTAATGTTAGCCCAATAGAATAATTAAATTGAGCCCAACCAAATTAAATGGATGAGCCCAATATATTTAATCCTAGAGTCCAATGTGGAGCCCAATAGGAAGTCAAAATTGGTCAACAATTGAGCACATGTGTATATATATATATCTATATATATATATATATATATATATAGATATATATATGCATAATAAAAGCTAGAAAAATAAAGGAAAAATCAAGCCAAAAAGGCCATAATGGCAGGCCAAATGAGGGCCCCACTTGGGGTGAAGACTTGCTTTCATGTTGCTTATTTTGTACACAATGAGTAGCTTCACTCAATCTCCAAATTAAAATGCAAGCATCAATCAAATATGTCATTCAAGTAGTCTTTCAATGTAATAGTAAGCATGATTAGAAATGCTAATTGACTAGAGTTGGGTGATTAGGAGACTTAAGTAAGATTAGGTTGGTCCTATATATAAGACTTACCTAGTACATTGTGGAGAGTTTGTTCATTTGTTAGCATTTCAAGTATTATAGAGAGAGAAGTGCTAGAGAGAAGTTAGAGCTCTTGTGGAAGAATGCTTGAGAGTTTGAAGTGTGTTAGCTATTTTTGGGAAGATCAAGAAGATCAGAGAATAGATCCAACCAATTGTAAGAAGAAGATCGCCATTGAAAGGTTTAAAAGTTTCTTTGAACCTTAGTTTGATTATTTAGTTTTATATGAGGAAAGAAAAACATTTGTGGTGTTAGATCTTGAATATTTATGAAGGTTGATGGTTATGTATGCTAGATGATTATTCTAACATGGTTGGTATGAAAGATAATGGATGAAATGGTGGTATAAGCATGATTGATGATAAAACCCTAGTTAACATCTAGGTTGATGATTTTTAATTTGAGATGTGTAGTTTATAATTATGATCTAAGAGTCTTGAATGATAGATCTATGTGTTATAAAGATAACCCAACTTGAATCTTTCAAAAATATTGAAAAACGAAGAAGTTATAGCTTTTACCGCAAATGATGTCGTTTTTAAACCCTAGAAGGTTCGATCCGTAATTTTCGTGTAAAACGTTTTCAAAAAGACGACCGAACCATGGAATATTGTAAAACAAGAAGTTAGGAACACATCAACACTGATTTGGTGTCATTTGGATGTGTAGATTTCATTTAATCAATGTTTGAATCAAAGTAGTCAAAACTGTCAAAGAAATCAAAAATTGAAAAATGATTCTGCCGGATAGCGCCGGGGCACGGTGTTTCAGTGTAAACACAGCGTCGGGGCGCCGTCCACTGTTTTCAGAAAAGTAAGAAATCCGAACCGGGTCGGATCGGGTCAGCCGGGTCGGGTCTGGTTCGGGTCAGAAAATGAAAAATGTTCCACAAATTATTTTATTATTTTTGGACTTAATAAATATATTTTTAAATTAAGTATAAGTGATTTAATAGATAAAAAGAGTTAAATATTATTAAAGGTTTAATAATATAATTAAATTAATAAAATATTATTATTAATATAATAATATTAGAAAATCATAAAAATATTATTAAATGTATAATAATATTATAAAGTGAATAAAATATTATTAAAGAGTTGATAATATTAAATAAATAAAGTATTATTAAAATGATTAATAATATTAATAAAGAAATTAAATATTATTAAATGGTTAATAATATTAGTAAGTTAATAAAATATTATTAAATGATTAATAATATTAATAAAGGATTAAAATATTATTAAATGGTTAATAATATTAGATTATGAGTAAAATATTATTAAAATGATTATAATAATATTAATGAATGATTAAAATATTATTAAATGGTTAATAATATTAGAATATGAATAAAATATTATTAAATAGTTAATAATATTAGATAATGAGTAGAATATTATTAAATGATTAATAATATTATAAAAGGGAATAAAATATTATTAAGTGACTAATAATATTAGAGAATGAGTAGAATATTATTAAATGATTAATAATATTAATGAGTTAATAAAATATTATTAAATAGTTAATAATATTAACAAATGATTAAAATATTATTAAATGGTTAATAATATTAGTAAGTTAGTAGAATATTATTAAATGATTAATAATATTAATAAATGAGTAAAATATTATTAAATGGTTAATAATATTAGTATGAGGATAAAATATTATTAAATGATTAATAATATTAATGAGATAAGAAGACATTATTAAATGATATTATTTTGAGTATAAAATATTATTAAATGAATAATAATATTTATAAGTTATTGGAGATATTATTTGATAAATAATATCATGTGAAGAGTAAGACATTATTAATAATGTTAATATATGATCGAAGTATTATTAAATGATTAATAATATTAACTAAGGATAAGGATATTATTAAAGGATTAATAATATTATTAAGAGGTTAAAATATTATTAAATGGTTAATAATATTTACAAATGATTAAGATATTGTTTGATAAATAATATCATTAGGGATAGTGTAAAACATTATTTATGTATTAATAATGTTAATAAGTGTTTGAGATAATAAAGAGATTAAGATGATTATTAGATGGTTAATAATATTGAGGAACTAGATGATTTATTATTGAGATAGTAAATGGTTAAAATATTATTATACGATTAATAATATTATCTGTGGTATTTACATATTATCAAAGGTGATAATATTATAAAGCAATAAAGTGATAGTTATGTGACTTAAAATATTATCAAGGGATTGATAATATTATTATGAGTTTTAAGGTTATGATTAAGTGATAGATGATTTAAGACATATATGGTAAGGTTATTAATGTTAAATAAACCTATATGTGTTATGCTAATTGGAGGATCAATGTTGTTGAATATTAGGTCATCCAAATGAAGTATTTTTAAGTTGAATAGCAGTAGTCAGCGGAACAGGCAAGTTTCTCTGAACCTTAACTTGTATTTATTTGGCAAGTTATTTATGTAGAACCTGAAATTTATTTCAAAATGCATGATGAAATAATTATTAAGAATTATTTCATATCTATATTGTTATTGACAATCGCACTTAGGTGCATTTGCATGACTGTTCACGTTATAAACTGTTTAAAGAGAAATATCTATGCTATTTGTTTCAGCTAGATATTGCATGTGATATTATGACTATTCTTGTTATAAACTGTTCTAAGTGAGGGTTCTATGCCAATTGTTTCGGCTAGACCATGTACGATTTAAATTCATAAATCTGAATATTATTGAAGTTAGTCCAAACCATATTGTTGTGGTGCGGAATCTGATGGGATAAGCTGAAATGAACATAGCATTACAAGCAGATAAGCTTACGGTCGGATGGAATATTCCTGATCAAAATGAATTAGATGGTTATATTGTGCACTCTATAAACGTACGATAGGCTGATCACCTAGAGTACCCATCACCGAATATGTCAATCGAAATGATTGTTAATATTCAAAACGAACTGACAGTCTTCTGTCTACAGGGTATTGTAAATACTCAAAACGTGTGTTCATGGTCTTGTGACCCTTTCAGCATGATGAAGCAGAATGTTATGTCAACTGAATTATATTATTCAAAGTTGCATGTCTGCACAATTATTGTATATTGTTGAAGTTTCCAGAGCTAAATCTTTTTCATTCATGATATACCTATTATTGTTTAATTAAACTTGCTGAGCAAAGTAGTTGCTCACCCTTGCTATATCATGAACTATTTTCAGTTAAGCCGAGTGATCTAAGGAGTACCACGGCAAAGGAAAGATGAACGAGTGGACGTAATTAGTTCGTACTATTTGTGTAAACCTTTTGTATTATAAGGTAATGATGATGTATTAAGGTTAGTGGAACCTGGGATTGAAGGTACGTTTCGTAATGAAATGATGTATGATTTCCGCGAATTATTGAAGTTTTATTTTATGAATGTTTGACAAGTGTTGAATAGTGAGCACCGAACCCGAGGTTCAAGGGACTCGGATTTGGGGCGTCACAGGTTGGTATCAGAGCTGTAGGTTATAAACCATAGGTGGGGGAGAAACCTTAGGATTATGACCGTAGAGAAGACAAGAAAACTCATAAAGAGTTTAGGAGATGAATTGTGGAAAATTCATCAAGTAAGGAAAGTTATGTGTAAGTAAGAAAAGATATGTTATTAGATCGGAAGAGTATGAAGAATTCGGAAGATGATCCGAAGGTTAGAGTTAAGCAATGATGTAGAAAAGAGAGTAAGGATTGGGAGATACCTAATCTATGGAGAATAGATAAGAAGAAGTGATCAGATGTAAATATGGCTAAGGTAAAATAGAAGGAAGTGATGTTAAAGAATGATTCGAGGACATTGAGGATATCTTGAGAAGATTGATCTATATGGATCGGTGGTAATAAAGATGATCAGAGTAAATAGAGATGAAATGATGGATTAAACAAATAAGTTATTGCAGAGTTAAATGAATCATAGAAGAATGAGCAGATTTTTGGAGTCAATCATAAAAACAGATAATGATGAGGTGATTGAGGAAAAGAAGAATGATGGTAGAAAGAGATAAACATGATAATTTTTTTTACATAAGAATGATAATAGTGTATGTTGAGGAGTCTAACTTTGGAAGTATATATCTTTGGGAGTTTGACTTTGGAGAATATATTTGAAGAATTACGTTGTGGAAAGTTATTTTAGAAGATTAAAAATCGGATGATTTTCTAATCTGTAAGTTGAATTTTATCTATGAGAATGTTGGAGGAAGTTATAAAATTTTGAAAATCCTAATTTTGGAGTTAAGAACGGGATATGTTATGTATTTAGCGTGGTGTTGAGAACAAGTATAGTACTAAGTACTAATGTGATGCATATTAAAATGTTTATTAAGTATGCAAATGGATGATAGAAAGACAAGATGATAATAGTATGGAAGTTTGAAGAATGTAGGTTGAATGTGAGACCAAAGATCATATACTTTCAGCATCTCCCTCTCCGTCTGAATCGATATAAGAAATCGGTAGCCAGTTGCGCCCGCAAAAAGATGAAGATCCTGCATCTGGTCAAACTGCCCCATGACAGCTAAAGGATGATAAGTTGTCACCTCCCTTAAGCCTAGAAGAGGGAGGAAATCAAAAGGGGGCACATGAGTCAAAGAGCTCATGAAGGAGCAATAACCCGAGTAGATCAGGAGATGGAAGGGCTCCTCAATGGCCGATAAAAACTCCCTCCATGAAGCCGCGTCAATGCATCGCTGGTGACAGAACGAGAACTGCATGGCCAAGCTGTGGCTGAAACAAAACCCGTGTCGGCGGAACTGCCCGATGGGTCTGAGGTGGCTCATGAACCATACATATAACAAAGTGGAGCTTCCTCTGAGTATTCGGCCAGGGAAGGAATGACAGTACGAGGCCGACAAGTAAGTCTCTGCAAGTATCATGGGAAGGATGGTATGATCCTCTTGAAGGGCCTGAACCGCTACAATGACCCGGATGTCCAGGAGATCATCTCCGACAGGCATATACAGAACTGATATGACGCAGGCCATCAGGACATCCACTCTCAAAGCGCCCCAGCGCTCCTCAGATACCGCAAAATCACTGGAGAATAAAGAGAAGCTATCAACCGCGCCAAATCTGTCAACCAAGAAGGGTAGAGGAACCAGGTGGCCCGAAGAGATCACAGATAGTAGAGCTGTCCTCCGCAACCCTGTGAAAGTCAGAAACTGACGTCGCATATGGCCTGATGTAACCCGGGCGCAGGGACCATCCACCGACAAGCCAGTGAAGCGAGCATACTCCTCAAGGGTGGGGGTTAGATACTTCAGCCCAAACCTGAAAACATGTCTATCCGGGATCCAACAACTGAGAATGCCTTCAACAAAACCCGGGAGCACTTGGAATGATAGAAGAGACAAGGAGTGTCCCAGAAGATCCTCTGCGATGATCCGGTCGGAGGGTGACAAACTATCTAGCCACGGACGGAGCCTGCCAATGATCCCTGAGGGAGTGCGAGGGCCCACGCGAACCACATCAAATAATGACATATGTAAAAGTAATATCAAAAAGACTGTACAGGGGTCAATTCTTTATCCATGTATATAATAACTCATGCATCATACAGGTTATAATAGAACAAATGAATCATCAGAAGTAAAAGATTATGCATAAAATAAAGATAATTCTGTACATAATACATGAAGTGAGGAAATGATAATAAAACGAACAGGGTTGAATACAGGGGCCCTAGCCTATCTGAATCTAGTCGGTAAACTTTATGCCCTCAATAAAGGCATCATCCTCGAACTGATTCGCATGGCCCAAATCTCCGGGAATGGAAGCCCCAGCATCAAAATTCAGATCTGGGCAGGAATAAGGCGGAACTGGGACATCCGATGAGCTGGGACCCGCACCAAAATCGGATCCATACGGATCTGCGGCATAAGCTTCCTCTGGATCCCGACCCAAGCTCTGAAAGAAGGATGACAACTTATCCAGCCGCCGAGTCAGTGAGGCAATCTGGTCTGAGTGGGTGGGGGCCCGAACACACTCCATCCAATCTGTCATCATCACCGACCCGTGAACCAGGTCTCCAAGGAAGAAGGTGGCCCGGGTCTGAGGTCCGATAGTGCGGGGTTTCCACCAGGCACTAAAGCTCTCGCTTGTATGAAGACCGTCAGACAACATGTATCCGTCCTCCCCGGCCATCAAGGCATCTGGAAGATGGGCATCCATGAGCCAAAATCTCCGTGCAGGAGGGGCAAAAGGGACACGGACCTCCCCGGAAACACATCTGATGGCGCGCTCCCCCAAATACAGCTCACATCCACCATAGGTCAGAAATGGAATACGATGAGTGGACAAGGCAAACTCCTGATTAGCGGCAAAACCCCCGGCAAAGCTAGCCGCCAGGTGATCCGTAGTGTAGGGAACCCAGGTCACGTCCGCTGACGAGATCAGCTCCAACTGCAATCGACAGTGGGCAAAGATATCCGACACTGGGGTCTCCTCAAGGGTACTGTGATGCCACCGACGACCCCTAGGATAAGTCTCCGGACTGAGGGTAGTAACCGGCCGTAGGCATGGAAGCCGCTCATAAGCCCAGAACTGATAAACAAAACGAGAGGGGCATAAGTACCAGGAAAGGACAAAGGAATAAAATAAATGAAGGACGATACAATAAAAAAGACCTACCAGCAGAAAGGGGTAGAATCCGAGCCAGGCATCCGTATGTCCCTCTGAGCGAAGGCGAAGACTGTGGAGGAAGTAGGCAAAGGTGAAGGAACCCCAATCATAGTCCCCGATCCGGTTGACATCCCGGGTGGCTCCTACGATACTGAAATGGATGGTCGAGGAGTTGTTCCCCAGAAAATAACCCCTCATGATGGTCAAGAACAAGCGCCGGAGCAGGAAATCACGGGCGGATCGGTCCTCAGGGAATGGCTTAGAAAGGACCCCACCAATAGCGTCCACAGCCAAAGCTCCTGATCGAATGTTGCGGGCCTTAAAGAGCTTATCCTGAGGAGAGTACCCCAACAAGGATCGAACGGCTACGGGGGTGATATCCGGCTCCAGGGGAACACGGGGTCCAGAGAACTCCACCCCGGTGATATAGCGCTAGTCAAGAGGTGTCAGCAACAGCTCACAATCTAGAAGATGAAGCGACTGGGTCTGGTGGAACCACCGCTCAGACAATGCTCGCATGTAGCCCCAGGGACACCGACGAGGGGCGATGGTAAAAAAATGTCTGAAGCCCCAAGAGTCTACCATCCCGCGATAGTCAGGATGCAGCGCATGGTAGAGGGTATAAATACTGAACCAGTTACCCCGAGGTTGGGTAAACTCAGGAACCTGTGACAGCCACCAAATAGTCAGTCAAGGTAACCACGAGAGTTTGAATGAATTTAAAACAAACGGATATACCTCGTTAGCCGCAAGATAGGATGATAGGTGATTACTGAGATCAGGACCAAGCAGATCCGATATCCTAGCCCGGGCCCCTGGTAGGATCCGACACATGGGGGGAGGGGCCGCTGTGCCAGAAGGACCCGCCTCTGCCTCAGCTGGGGCATCCTCACCGACATCAGGGCGGATTGGGCGAAGGACAGACTCCGCCAGTCTACGAGAATGACGGGTCAGGACCGGGGCCGGAGCCGGAGCCAAGGTGACCTCTCTGCGTCGACAGACCCCAGCAACCCGGGGCACTGTAGAACTACTGGTAGCATCAGGATCCATAGCTGAAACGGCATCACGGAAAGAGGTACATACTTAGCCCGTTATCTTTCAAAAATCCCATTGCATATTGCTAAATAATAGGGCAGTATAACATGTTTCTCTATAATGATATGAAATTGAAAATGCATGAATGAGTCCCTGTTGGTTCGAAATCGGAACGGTTTATTTAGTAGTAAAGTTCTGACATCGAGTTCGTTTGAATGAACAATAACGCGCAAGCATACGCGGTCAACAAGTAATAAAGTGATAAGAAAAAATCGATCCCACGAGGAATTAGTTCTAACGTTTTCCAACACCGATTCGTTCAAGTCGATCTCATTTAAACGATTATCAATATTGACAATAGAAAAGTAAATGCATAAATTAACATCTACACTAGAAAGCAATAAAGATATGTGAATCTGAGAATGCAATTTCCCCCAATAGCTCATTTAAATCTCCTAACTCTCTCTTCAATTATATGGACACAACGAATTATTAACCAAGAATTCATTATAGTACTAACATGCCTCTCTCGAAGGTCATGAAGCGAATCCACCCAAATCTGACACAAAGGCAACAGAAACAGGAAGGAACATCCTAATCAGGAAACTCACTATATCTCTATGAGGGTTTAACCTAACAAGAATTTTAAGCACAGATTCTCTAATTGGCTACACGCGGCACATAGGTATATTTCTATCCTACATACAAATTAAGCATTCAATCCTAAGATCAAACAGTAAAACACGTGTCATTGTACTCAGGTCCAAACTTATAGTCCATCGTTCGATTTTATATAAGTTACCACATAAATTACTTAGGCCAAACAGATATTACAATTAACACAACATATGAAAACCCATTCACATGGTCGTAACCGATGAATGGTCAACCGAGAACTCGTGAGTACTCACACGCCTCTTTCGAGGTCACATAAGCCTATCCCGTCTAAATAACCCACTATATGTCTATGGGGATTAACATTAAACAAGGATGATGAAGCCTAGGTTCTCAAATTGGTTGCACATGGCGCTAGGTATATGTCTATCCTAGCCACAAATCATGCATTCCATCTATGTAGAATAACACAATCACATGTTAACATATATGGGTCTAAACACTATAATCCCTTTGTCAAGTTCATATAGGTTACTAAATAATCGCTCGACCAAAGAATTATAACGCACAAACACAATGAAGCAACTCCTATGGCCATCCAAGAGACAAGAACCCAAGCAACGAAGCATAAACATATGCGAAATACAAAACGAGTTTCTCTTGGACATTTCATCGAACACTTGGCGTGCACCATGAATTTGTTCAATACTAAACAACTACACATATGCAACAACAACCAAAGAGAAGAGCAAATCAACTACAACAACCTATTGGGTTCCCAAGCATTCAAAGATTCCATGTCAATCCAACATAATCGGGTAAAACAATATCCAACAAGAACAAACTAACCATTCAAGCTAAACATGCAAAACACCAATCATAATGAATAGAACATGCATTGGATTCAATACAATACATAGACATTACATCCATGGATTACAAATCAATTTTGGTTATTTAATGTTATATGTATGCTTAGAGTACTCCTGACCTTGATAATTTGTGATTCTTCAAGTAATTTCCCGTGATTTTTAATTAGTAGATTTTTTTTAAAAATTTATTTTGATCTATTTATTTAGTTATTTTGCTTTATTTAGTTGGTCTTTGTTTTGCTTGAAGACAATCAAATGTTTAAGTTTGGGGGTATTTGATGAGTGAGTTTTATACCTACGAATTGAATACATTTAAGCTTGATAATTTGTGGTTCTTTAAGTGTTTTATGTGATTTTATATGTGATTTTAGTTTGTTCTTGTTGGATATTGTTTTACCCGATTATGTTGGATTGACATGGAATCTTTGAATGCTTGGGAACCCAATAGGTTGTTGTAGTTGATTTGCTCTTCTCTTTGGTTGTTGTTGCATATGTGTAGTTGTTTAGTATTGAACAAATTCATGGTGCACGCCAAGTGTTCGATGAAATGTCCAAGAGAAACTCGTTTTGTATTTCGCATATGTTTATGCTTCGTTGCTTGGGTTCTTGTCTCTTGGATGGCCATAGGAGTTGCTTCATTGTGTTTGTGCGTTATAATTCTTTGGTCGAGCGATTATTTAGTAACCTATATGAACTTGACAAAGGGATTATAGTGTTTAGACCCATATATGTTAACATGTGATTGTGTTATTCTACATAGATGGAATGCATGATTTGTGGCTAGGATAGACATATACCTAGCGCCATGTGCAACCAATTTGAGAACCTAGGCTTCATCATCCTTGTTTAATGTTAATCCTCATAGACATATAGTGGGTTATTTAGACGGGATAGGCTTATGTGACCTCGAAAGAGGCGTGTGAGTACTCACGAGTTCTCGGTTGACCATTCATCGGTTACGACCATGTGAATGGGTTTTCATATGTTGTGTTAATTGTAATATCTGTTTGGCCTAAGTAATTTATGTGGTAACTTATATAAAATCGAACGATGGACTATAAGTTTGGACCTGAGTACAATGACACGTGTTTTACTGTTTGATCTTAGGATTGAATGCTTAATTTGTATGTAGGATAGAAATATACCTATGTGCCGCGTGTAGCCAATTAGAGAATCTGTGCTTAAAATTCTTGTTAGGTTAAACCCTCATAGAGATATAGTGAGTTTCCTGATTAGGATGTTCCTTCCTGTTTCTGTTGCCTTTGTGTCAGATTTGGGTGGATTCGCTTCATGACCTTCGAGAGAGGCATGTTAGTACTATAATGAATTCTTGGTTAATAATTCGTTGTGTCCATATAATTGAAGAGAGAGTTAGGAGATTTAAATGAGCTATTGGGGGAAATTGCATTCTCAGATTCACATATCTTTATTGCTTTCTAGTGTAGATGTTAATTTATGCATTTACTTTTCTATTGTCAATATTGATAATCGTTTAAATGAGATCGACTTGAACGAATCGGTGTTGGAAAACGTTAGAACTAATTCCTCGTGGGATTGACTTTTTCTTATCACTTTATTACTTGTTGACCGCGTATGCTTGCGCGTTATTGTTCATTCAAACGAACTCGATGTCAGAACTTTACTACTAAATAAACCGTTCCGATTTCGAACCAACAAGTTTTTGGCGCCGTTGCCGGGGAATTAGTTTCTAATTGTTTTTCGCTATTAATTTCATTCGACTTGGTCTTTGTTTAAACTTGCATTCCTGTTTTTACTTTTGGCTTGAACTTTTGATTGTTTTCACGACATTCTCAAAGTTCGGAATAAAAAAATAAGAAGTCGGGCTAAAGACTATAAAACAAGCGCTAACTGGGAGGCAACCCAGGTTATCTAATGTGTTGTTTTAGTTTTATTTTTCATAATCAGGTTATATCTTAGCAAATCGTTGGAGCTGGTTGCGGAAGGCGACAAGTGACAAAAATTGGCCCAATTTTTTTTCCAGGGAAGTCCCTTGTTTTTAATTCTTTTATTGCGTATAGAGAGGACGTTGTCAATTCCGAGTTTGGGGGTCTTCTGCGTTTTGTTTTGGATATGATTTGTGTTGCTTTAGTTATTTTGTTGTGTTTTCAGATTTTGCATTTAGTTTTATTAATTTTTGTTGCTTTAAGTTTTATTTTAAGTTTTGAATTTTGTGGGTATATTCTCTGCAAACCCTCACGAGACAAAACTCGTCCTCTTGGGCAACCTTGGGGTTTAACGGCTTGTTGCATATGCTAAATGCAACCGTGTTCCCTACGAAAATGGATTTATTAGTGTTATTTTTGCTTTGTTTTCGTCGGTTTATGTTTTTGTTTTTGTTTTGTGTTCGTTTGTTTTTGTTTTTATTTTATTTTCGTGTATTTTTGTTTTTGAGTCGTTGAGGTATAGGTTTGAGTCTCTTGAGCAGTGTTTTGATGTGTTTTGAACTTTAATCGAGTATCGGGCAATTGATTATTCTTATTATAATTCGTAGAAAATGGATTAATATTGCGTAGTCTGTGTGCTTGATTTGTTGTTGGTTTTTACATTTCTTGTGATCCTTTCCGCTTTTGAGCACTTATCCATTTGTTCAAGCCTATTAATTGCTTAATGATGGTTTATAGGACTACATGCTTATCGAGGCAAGCTTTTACTTTTGAACTGGTTCATGCATCATTCGAAGCTAGTTTTCCCACTTTTGATTTGTTTATTTAGTAATAATGTGAGATGGAGCGTAAAACGCACTCATATGTGTATTTACTACGGAAAAAAATAAAAATAAATAAATAAATAAAAAGAAAAGAAAAAAATAAAGAAAGAAAAAGAAAAAGAAAAAAATATATATATAAATAAAATATAATAAGTTGCTTGACGTACTAGTCGAATTTTGTGGCCTTTGTTGCTCGAGTTAATAGGCTCTTAGGGGTGTCTTTACACCTAATGCCCTAAAGCCAACTGGTTTGGGAGTCATTAGCCAAACGCTCGTTACACGGGTAACTCTGTATAGCCTAATAGAAGGAGACATTACACAAGTCAAGATTTTAATTTGAATCTTGCTGGGACTAGTGTAGAGTGATGTATTATGCAAGTGTTCGAAGTTTTTGCTTTCTTTAATAAGGTAATTTGTTTACATAACCTATCTGAGCTTTAATTAGTTTGTTACGAATGGTACACACACACACTTGGATCATGAGTAATGTATGATTAACATATAGATTGAAATTCTAGACATGGCAACGTTTTGATGTTTTCTTGTAATTATCATTTGAATAATCTATGTGGCCATTTTGTTTTGCATATCGATTCATCGCTTAAGTTCGTGTTGTTTATTTCTGTTTGTGTAGTTTGTCTTTGTTTTGCTTGAGGACAAGCAAATGTTTAAGTTTGGGGGTATTTTGGTTATTTAATGTTATATGTATGCTTAGAGTACTCCTGACCTTGATAATTTGTGATTCTTCAAGTAATTTCCCGTGATTTTTAATTAGTAGATTTTTTTTAAAAATTTATTTTGATCTATTTATTTAGTTATTTTGCTTTATTTAGTTGGTCTTTGTTTTGCTTGAGGACAATCAAATGTTTAAGTTTGGGGGTATAATCAGTCCCTAAGGGTGCGCTAGATTTCCCGAAATTTCGGTAGTGTTTCGTTTGTAAAATGGGCATCCCATGCACAATTAGGCATGTTTAACCAAATCAGACAACCAACAAATCCCAAATGCAAGTGAAAATCATGCGTGGTGAGCATAAAATGACTAAAACAATAAAATTTCCAAAATAATAAGGCATATCTACAAGACCCGTTTTTTATATATGCTGTGATCAACACAAATATCTCATATAGGCATGCGTTGCTAAATTAAAACATTCAAACAAGTAAATGTATAGCCAAACGAAAACGAAAATCAAAGAAAAACACTACTAAAAAATCGGCCTATAGCGATGGTCGGCGACGGTCGCTATAAACCAAAAGACCGTCGCTAAATTTTTTAGCGACCGTCGTCGTTGAAGCCGTCGATAAAGCCTATAGCGACAGTCCTACATGTCAATAGCGGCGGTCCTAACCGTCGCTAAAGGTTCTTTGCTGTCAGCACTTAAAAAGTCCTATAGCGACGGTCGGCGACCGTCGCTATATGCCTTCTAAATATTTAAAAAAAAATAATTAGAAGGCCTATAGCGACCGTCGCTATAGGCCTTCTGAATATTAAAAAAAATAAATTTTAGAAGGCCTATAGAAAAAATATTATTAATAAAATTGTAATTCAACACACAATATAATGTCCTGTAACAATCATAAATAAATTTATATAATTTAAAATCATTTACATCACAATTGTTAAATATAATAAATCATAGTTAACAAAAGTATTCATACAAAGAAAAATGCAAACTTTGATATACATATAATAATTATGAGTACTAAACTTGAGTATCTGGTGACATAGCTAGTAACCTTTTAGCCTCTTCAACAATTTCAATCAAATCCAGATGCATGCAAGAACGATCAGATTCAGGGGTACAAAGCTCTTTTTTAACCACCACATTAGCTACCTACATTCCAGAAGCATTTACAAGTTTAGCTAAAGAAGGAAATAGATTGACAAGATGAAATAGTTACGCAATGAAAAATAAAAGCAAGCTTGATATTTTGATTCTGTCATATAAAATTGATAAACCATGCTGAGTAAATTATTTCACTGGATGCACAATAACTTTTATGGTCATAGACAGTCAAAATCAAAAATCATTCATACATTTCAACAAAAGCAGCATAATAAATTTATTTCGCAATCATACGACAGAGACAATGAACTCTAACCAACATTACTAACAGTGGAGGCATACAATACACTAAGAACATTTAGTAGAATAACAACTAAATGTAAATAATTGAACACATAAGAGTGCACAAGTGTCTATGACAATGAATAAGCTAATAGCATTCAACAATCTGTTCATCTCCAAACAAGTTTAGAACTTATTGGTACCTGGTGAATATCTCTAATTAGGATTACATTTTTGTCCAGATTCTACAATTTCAAGCCACAACACTATGTAAGTCACCTGACCTCGCCCAGCACTGGTATGTCAAAATTATAAACTAATCAAATGTCCTATACAAATCCTACCTCCATCACTAGAACAAAACAAAACTAGTCCATTTTTGTCAGAAGGTTAAACCAAATCATTCATATCACATGCAAGAAAAAAACATTAATGCTTAGAAATAATAACTGAATCTTCTACCACACATTGTATTAATACCTTATAGAGGGGGTCATGCTTACAGCATTTGGCAAGGGATTAAGAATACAAAAGTTGCAGATTATAAAGGGAAGCATTCTTTGACATTTCAAACCAATTATATTAGTAAAGGAATATTTCATGACTATGACAATATGAGGACAAATAAACAAAAGTTACAAAGCATACCGTTATTGAAATTCACATTAAATAAGTAAAGTGGGAGCATTAGCCTAGTATTTGAAATTACAAAGAAAGTTCAGATTCATTGGTATTGAAATACCCACCCAGCTCACAAATAACTATAAATCCAAAACAGTAAGTAGTCAAAAAGCGGTTGCTTAGGAGAAAACAATGCTGAAAACCGTACTCCAACAAGGAAGTGCAAAACGTTGGAGATTATGAAGGGAGGCATTTTTTGACATTTCAGACCAATTAGATCAGTAAAGGAGTATTTCCTGACTATGAGAAGATGAGGACAGAATAAAACAATAGTTATAAATAATACCTTTATCGATGTTTCACATTAAATAATAGGAGCTTTATGCTAGTATTTGAAATTACAAACGAAGTTCAGATTCCTTGCTGTATAGAAATACCCTCCCATCCCACCAACTGTAAATCCAAAACACTAAGTAGTCAAAAGATGTCGCTTTGGAGAAAACAATGCTTAAAACCGTACTACTCCAACAAGGAATTGCATAACGTCGCAGATTATGAAGGAAAGAATTCTTTGACATTTCAAACTAATTAAATCAGTAAAGGAGTATTTCATGACTATAACAATATGTGAACAGACTACAACAGAAGTTGCAAAGCGTATTTGATTTTAACATTAAATATGTAAAGTGGGAGCTTTATGCTAGTGTCTGAAATTACAAAGAAATTTCACGTTCGTTGTTATATATATATATATATATATATATATATATATATACTCACCATCTTGCATATAAATCCAAAACAATAAATACTTGAGAACATTCAGTATATAAAATAATGCATAAAACCATACTCCAATATATCAGACTTCCTACTTCTACAGTCAGAATCCAGATATACCATTATCCATCTTCTATGTACCCCTGCATAAATTGATGCCCCATCGAACAAGGAAAAGGCAACAACTTCCACTCAGCAACATGCCATGGTTTTCCCTACATAGTATATCAGTTCAAGAATCATAGTCATAATCATAATCATAATCATAATCATAATCAGCGCTGCCCATCATTTATTTGAATCATTATTCAGGGTTATTTTGTTATTATTTGTTAACCTAGTATATTTTTTTTTATGCATATGGCTTAACCATTGCTTCAAGTCTTTAAAATATATAACATATCACAAAAGAAATAATAATCTTGATGCTTAAAGCAGTCATTATTACTGGCATGAATCAATATTGGCATTGACTCTTATCATTTCCAAATTGATAAAGGTCTTAGGTGATAGGTCTCTTATATTTCCGCATTAGCACCATGTCTACTAAAAGCTTCTCAAGAAATTATTTCATTTTACATGCGCGTGCGCGTGTGTATATATATATATACTAGTAGCTAGCTAGCTAAGACATAACAGAATTCTAACTCTGGTTTACATGCATGTCACAAGCTATATTGACTAACTATAGCAAGATAAAGTAAATACAGTCAACTATTAGCTAGTTACACAGTCTGTCGTGCTACTATGTAATACACCTCCGGTCCATCATGTGAAACTTGCTTTTAGCTGCTGTCACTACTAAGGCATTTGCCAACTTATGCCTCATTATAAATGGCCTAGCCACTGCTACTGAAACTTGAGCTGTTTGAGCCGATGAAACAAGTATGACTAAGTGATGGAATAAAATGCAAGCAGGTCAAGGAAAATAACTCCTTGTGTTTCAAGTGGAATCAAAGAATTTGACAAAATTTGAAGGAGAAATCCATACACATGATTCTTGTTCCGTGATAAGATCCACTCAGGTATAGGCCCGCTAAGCTTATTTCCTGTCAAATAACTACAAATAACATACATAACTAAGTGTTGATAAACTGATAAACATATAACCAAGAAAGAAAGAAAAAGTATTTAAGGATATAAACTTACATGAAGTCTGTTCTTTCTAAATGGACGAAAGATAATGGAATTTCACCAGTCAAGTATTTAATAACTCCTTGTGTTTTATTAACCAGTAAATAAGATGAAATGGGCAACAATTGGAACCTTCAAGAAAAGTTCCTTTGTTGTTTGAGTTGCTATAGAAACACTTCTTTGCACAATACTAGATATATACTATCACTTTGACAGCCATATCCATGGCAATAGGAAGCGCACTGCAACAACATGTCAACATTCCACATAAGGCTTCCAGGAAATAATCAGCTAACTCGTGGGGAAAAAAAAAGAATTTAAGTAAACACTTCAAACCTTTTAACATACATTTGCAGGCCTAGGTTTTTGGAGCTTTGGGTTGACAACCTCTTGTTGTTCGATGCTAGATGCTGGTGCAGGAAACATACAGTTGAAATGTAGTAATTTTATAGATATTGAAACAAACAGCTGGAAGGCAACTCAGTAATCATAAATATCTTATTCTGTAAGTTAACGTCAAGAAAGATGAACTTGAAGGCTATCTACTCTGTTTTTTCCTTCTAGTATTATAGTCATTTTCACAAGTAGATCATCATCAACTGACAATTTAAATATAGACCCTAAAAGAATATATATAATATACAAAACTCACACCTAGAAACAAAAATCAGAATGGGAATGGCTATGAGTACCTCCTGTATGCGATCCAGGGAACGAATATTATCTAATGTATCTAAAGATGGAGAAAGTCCACCATGTAAACAGAAAACCTGCAGTTAAGCAGTAAGTGGTTTAGATGATACCTCTGCTTGAGTTTTTACTTTCTTCTTTTGGCCAAGCCTCTACCATGAGTAATAGTTGGCTGTCTGATGCCTCTCCACCTTCTCTCATCTATGGATGTTCTGTATAAAACAAATGAAAATGAGGAATTGAGGAGAGGTTAGTTCATAAGCCAACATAAAGAACAGCTAGCAAGCTAATACGGGGACATTGCATCTGAACGGCAGGGGAACATACTTTCATTTAATTCATTGATGAGAAACATCGAGTATTACAACTAACTAGAGTAAAACAAATGCATTATATTCATCTATCTACCACACACCGCATTACATAAAGAAGAACCAGATCAAATCATGTATCTACCACTCTATCAGCAACGAGATTTTTTTAATTCAAGAGCAATTCAAACAATACCAACCTGACCAGTATTGCAGTTCCATATCTACAAAGATTTGTCATTGCTAATTGAATAGAGTTTGTCAGAGCCAGCAAAAAGAGCAATCTCAGTAACAGCCTATAATCTTGATTTCATTTAGATAAGAAAGGAGATATGTATAGCTATACCCGGTCTCTGGCATTTAGGTAAAAAAAAATCAGATGAGATAAATCACACAGTAAAAAGGCTTTCAAACAGAAAGGAAGAAATAATGAAGAAAAATAACAAAGAAAAGCTCCAAAACAATGGTTACAGAAAGCTTGAAAAGGTGTTCATAGAATTAAAGCTTTAACTATCTTAACCCTGCCTGCAGAAAATAACAAAGAACAGAGACAAGATAAGCAAAACTGTAATGACGAGGCCAAAAAAAGTTTTCCCAAGGAAAATGTATTCTCTTTTAACTTCCCAGCTAGTGTTTGTGCTATAGGGCTCCATATTCTAACCATTTTGAATAAATTCAGACAACACCTGAATCATAAATTACAATTTTATATATAAGTAAATAATTTTATTAAAAGCTCCCAAAGGGAGTGAACCAAAGTACACACATGGTAAACAAAGATATAGGAAAACACATATAAAAACACTAAGCTCAATGTAACTCACAGATTGGTAGATTGTATTATCAGCACAGAAGATGGTAATCCTCTTTAAACCCAAAATAACAGAAGCATTAAGCCCTTCGATCAAAGCTTTCACCTCTGCCATTTGACCACTCGTATCAGCTCCAACCAAAGGCTTAGTTAACTCTAAAATCACATTACCATTCGAATCAAAAATTGTAACTCCAACCCCAGCCAACATCTTCCTCACATTACTGACCCTCTCTTCACTCACCAAACCCTTGCAATACAACCGAAAACCTCCTCATTAGTTTCCGTAGCCGATGACCCCTCCCCGTATGGTTTCTGGAAGCAGGAGGGTTAGGGAATTTAAGAGGGATAGGGATTTTTTAGACGAGGGCTGATTTGAGAGAGAGTTGGACGTGAGTGAGTCGGAGGTTGGCGTCAGAGGTGGGTGAGCCAGCGTCGGAGGTGGAAGAGTCGGCGTCGGAGGAGATTGAGAGAGAGGGATGGTTCGTAGGTTAGTGAGCGAGCCAGAGAGGGAATGGGATTTGGGATAAGAAAAATTGGAGGGAGTTGTGCGCGCCTGATAAAATAAACTCTACACCGACGGCCAAGTAAAGACCGTCGTTATAGGTCCATTTTTTTTCATTTATAACGACGGTCATGAGTCGACCGTCGCTATAGGTTCATTTTTTTCCATTTATAGCGACAGTCATGAGTCGACCGTCGCTATAGGTCCATTTTTTTCATTTATAGCGACGGTCATGAGTCGACCGTCGCTATAGGTACTTTTTCCTTTTATAGTGACGGTTTTGCCTCGACCGTCGCTATATATCGTTGCTATAGGTCGATTTTCTAGTAGTGAAAGGAGTTAAAACGTTACCCAAAGTGCGTAGACTGATTTAATTGGAGTAGATTTAGAAACAAAAGTCCAAAAAGGCGCGAAAATCGGATTGGGACGAGGAAAACCGAAAAAGTAGGAGAGAAAAAGTTGGAAACTGACAGATCGCGACCCCCCGCGATCTGAAATAGTAACCGATGATGGCCGCAGATGCACCTGCGGCTGGTCTCGTTGCCCCTAGCATCCCTTTTGTGACCCCGAGCCAACATGTAACTTGTTACAATCTAAGTACAAGATTATAAAACCCGACCAAACTCAAAAAAACGACCCGTTAGAGACGATACCTGACCAACTCAAAAACGACCTGTCAGAGACGATACCTGACCAACTCAGAGACGATACCTGACCAACTCAAAAAATGACCCGTCAGAGACGATACCTGACCAACTCAAAAAAACGACCCGTCAGAGACGATACCTGACCAACTCAAAAAATGACCCGTTAGAGACGATACCTGACCAACTCAAAAAATGACCCGTCAGAGACGATACCTGACCAACTAAAAAAAAATGACCCGTCAGAGACGATACCTGACCAACTCAAAGACGATACCTAACCAACTCAAAAAATGACTCGTCAAAGACGATACCTGACCAACTCAAAAAAATGACCCCTCAGAGACGATACCTGACCAACTCAAAAAATGAGCCGTCAGAGACGATACCTGACCAACTCAAAAAAAATGACCCATCAGAGACGATACCTGACCAACTCATAAAATGACCCGTCAGAGATGATACCTGACCAACTCAAAAAATGACCCGTCAGAGACGATACCTGACCAACTCAAAAACGACCCGTCAGAGACGATACCTGACCAACTCAAAAAATAACCCGTCAGAGACGATACCTGACCAACTCAAAAAACGACCCGTCAGAGACGATACCTGACCCTCACAAAAACGACCAGCAGAGACGATACCTGACCGTCCCAGTAAACCGACTGTCAGAAACGATACCTGACCGTCACAAAAAATGACCCGTCGGAGACGAGACCCGAGCGATATTCATTCATAACTTTGAACCGACCTCTACACGAATGTGTTGAATGTGACATTGCACCATCTTAATATGTGTGTTGCATCGTTAAATATGTACTGGTATTTGCATGCGTCGGGTGCCTACTTCTTTATCCTGTTCATTTCATATTTCATTTCATAAACATGATAAAGAGGGGCATCTGTAGACACCCAAATTTTGTACTTGTATACTAACCCTGACAAGAGGGAAAAATCGTCATTTGACCCAAGCCACCACGGCGGCTTGCAGTCAAAGCTGCCAAACAAATAATGAGCATCGGGTCAGTTGGGGCAGGACACACAGTCAATCCAGACGAAGCATGATCCGGTCGCCAAAGACGACGAATGACACTACGCTTACGGCAGTCGGGTGGTCTCGCTCCTTGAAAGGCACAAAGAGCAATTCATACATCAGGTATCAGCCTTCCAAAATAATATAGCAAAAATTGATAATTTAAGACTGCGTGACACGGAAATCGAGAAAAGCAAGCTGGGCAGCCGCAGGTGCACCTGCGGCCATCGACAAACGGGACAGTTTCGAGGCTCGAGGAGACAACCCGGCAGCCGAGGAATCGGTGGCCGCAACAGGCAACCACAGATGAATCTGCGGCCAGCCGCAAATGCACCTGCGGCTGGCTTCGGTCACCTATAGAACGACATTTCGACCAGCAGAAAGAGGGAGGTAGAAATTTTTCTTAAGAATCTAGAGAGAGAAGCAGGCGAGATAGAGAGAGAGGGGCTCGGGTTAGCTTAAAATCTAGTGATAGTTGCATTTTTATTGCCCAAATAGTGAGGTATTCTTGTGTTTTGCTCGAGTAGTGAAATAAAAAACGTTTGTTGGCGTATTTGCAAGGTGGAAATGATGTTATTCTTTAATTTTTAGCTTGTGTCATTATTATAATTTTGTCGTTGAGTTGTGATAGATATAATATTTTGGTATGTTATTGAGTATCTGTGAATTAGGGATTATTAGCGAGGGTTCCATTGGAACGTAATTTCCTCCTAATATCCCGATGACATCCGTACGGTGATATGTAGTGTATTGTGGTAATGTATAGTTTGTAGTGTTGGGTTTGTGATTTTTGATTCGCGTTGCATAGTAACAAGTCCAGTATTGTTAAGCTTGTCTTGGTATGGTCGTGCAGTGATTTGGGTTATTGTGAGCCTAGGGAGGAGATCCTCGTGATCAAATCTCGATGATGGACAATTTTGGGTGTATGTAATCACTACAAGGGTCCATTTTGTATATATGTAAATATTGGGCCTTAAAGCGATACCGAACCGTAATCGGGTTTAAGGCCCCGTAATAGTAAAGTGTGTGATTGTGGGTGTTGGGGGTTATTTAGACGGCTAACATGCCCATGGATAGCCCCGACACGGTTTTGGATGCTCGTTTAGATTGTCGACATGAAAAACGGTTTTTCAAAGGCAAACGACCAAGATTTTTTAAAAGTAATCAATTTAGGATATTAGAATCACGAGGTTAAAAATTGAGGTTTTTTAGTAAACGTCGATCCCTGTTTGGCGAAAAGGCTACAAGTGATTTTGAAATATCAAAAAATGATTTCATAAAAATAGACAAACGTTTTCATTAAACTTTGGTGCATAGGGTTAAAGAGCTTCTAGAAGTTGCCTTCATTTTTTATTTGATTTTACTATTAGAAGGCAATGTATAGTCTCGATTCCTATTTGACAAAAGTTTAAAAACTCTTGTTTTCTGAAAACGACACCTAATAAAAAAAAACCCATCATTTTCAAACTTAAAATCAATGTTTATCAGAAAACAAAGCCTGATCATTTGGGTCAAAAGACGTTTTCAAAATCCTCACTAAATAAAGCACGTCTTCTACAAAAAAGAATCAAAAGCAGGTTTTTCTCATCACAACATTTAGGCACACACACACACACGCACACACACATTTTAGGATTTTAAAAGGATAGGAAAACACCAAGATTGCGATAACCGTGTTTTTACGAAAGTCGGGGGGTGCCTAACACCTTCCCCTCGCTTAAGAAAGCCCCCGAACTCTATGAATCTCGGTTCGCAGATCAATTAATTCGGAGTCATATATGAGCCAGCGATTACGAAAACAAAATTTGGATGAGTTGGTACACCCAATTCAAATATACCAACTGGCGGCTCTGGTTAATTGACTCATCATAAAATCAACCTTTCAAACCCCGTCGACATTCAAGGAAAAAAAACACATCTTAATCCAAAAGGCTAAAATTGGAAAGGGATTTATTATAAAACGAAACGACTTTTCCCGGCGTCGACAGTAGTATGTTTGACCGCTGCAGCGGTAGCACAAAAACCAGAAACCCTAATTGGGGTAGCACAAAAACCAGAAACCCTATTTTGTGGACTGCGCGAATCTCTTCACTAAAACCGCCATAACTTCTTCATTTAAAAATATTTTAGAGTGATTCTTGAGTCCATTCTTATCAGAATTTTCCCCTCTACAACTTCTCTTTAGATCACTAATCCAAATTCCAAATGGAACTAGACTCAAAACTGCTCACAAGAACAAACTGAAAACTAACTTCACAAATCATTGGTTTTATTGGTTCAAACTTGAACAAAATAACATCTACGCATTCATATGACACCAACTCAGTGTTGTTGTCTTCCTAACTTCTTGTTTTACAACATTTCATGGTTCAATCACATTTTAAAAACGTTTTGACAAGAAATTTAAGATCGAACTAGCTAGGGTTTTACCAGTAAATCATTATATGGATTTTTCTTCCCTTTATATGCATAACACACATACCAAAATAGGTATAAAACATATGAAACCATGAATCTACCGATTTAACATAGCTTAAGACTTCTAGATCATCAAAACAACTTTTGATCAATTAAAAATATATTTTAACCATTTAAAACATATCTAAACTACAAAAATGAACTTAGGAAGAGATATAACACTTTTTAACCTTATGGACTTGTGTGTTATTCCTTTTCTCCTTCCAAAGCAAGATATGAGACTTTGTGTCATCCACCAAACTCCTCCTCTAGTAATTTTCTTAAGGAACTCTCAACTCACAAGAGTATTCTCTCTTTTCTCTCTTAGAAGCTCTCACTCTTTTCTATCTTATGTTCGAGTAAAATGACTAACAAACATAACAAATGTGTGGAGTACTCTATATATAGCACCTTGCTAACCCTTCATTAATTTTCCTAATCAACTAGTGTTGGTCAAATTAAGAGCTAATTTGGATTACTATTGAAGTGAATGACTAGGTGATACACAAAGTGATTGAAAATATGGGTGGTTGAGCAACTATGGAAAGGAGTGTGTTAGAAGCAATTGTGAACAAACAAGCCACCCATGTGGGCCCCTTGAAGTAACCGGCCAAATGGGCATTTATTCCCCCATTTTTGGTTTATTTTTATTGCTTTTAATTACATATATATATATATATATATATATATATATATATATATATATGTGTGTGTGTGTGTGTGTGTGTGTGTGTGTGTGTGTGTGTGTGTGTGTGTGTGTGTAAAAGTTGACCAACAATTTGACTTCCTATTGGGCTCTACTTTGGACATTGAAATTAATTCCAATTGGACTTTGAATTACCATTGTTTGGGCTCAACAATTTAATTCATTTGTGCCACTATATTAATTTATTTAAGTTATCACACTTGGACTCCCAACAATTAAATCAATTGGCTAACTACGATACTTGAAATATAAACAAGTATTGGGCTAGCTTAAATTTATTTAGACTCGCCATATTTTTCATATATGGTTAACTAATTAAATCCTATAAGGCTACTTCATTTGGTTTATCAAATAAACATATTAGCTTAATTACATAATCCAATTAGACTTGTTATTTATATGTCCATTAGATTACTTAATTGAGTTAGTCTATTAAATCACTAACACTTAATATATCTTAGGTTTATTTTATTAAAACCCTAATGCTCATACATACTAGTACTTCAATTTGATTCAATAAACTATTAATTTTCAAATAGTCTGTACCACAGCTGTGGTGGTGATTACCACCGCTGCGATGGTAGTTCTAACCTTCACATTCCAAGGAGTTTCACCGTTGCAGCGATGAAACCTACCGCTGCGGTGGTAGTACTAATTTTTTAAAACTCTAATACACATCAATACAAATACTTCGACTTGATTAAATTTAATTTATTAATTATCTTTTATCATTAACTTGGGTTCATAATATAATTACCCATACCCACACAGTTATTCGCACATTGGGTGACTCAATTAACTCACACATCTTTCATAACTTGGGTTGGTAATTAATTTAATTATCCATCTTCATGCAAGTATTCTCATATTGGGTTAACACATATAATCTTTTTGGGCTAGTCCACTAGTAGTAATTAAATTACTTAGACTATTCATCAAGCTTAATCCATAAATTTATTTGGACCTCTTTATAATTACCAACAAGACTTGCAACAATTAAAATATTGTGATTGTTTTAAATTCATTAATGGGACTCTATATAACAACTTAATAATTAAGATAATTAATTAATTAATTAACTTCTTAATATTGTCATTGTAGACAAACATTCTAGTTTTTTTATAACTTTAACTCATAACTAATATAATTAACCTAATTAATTATATTTCATGACTTTCCTTCTTATTTCATATTTAAACTAATTAATTTATTAGTTTAATTGAGTATTAATTTCCTCCTCTTCTTATTTGGCTAATAAGCACACTTTTGGTATATATTAATATAACCACCTTCACTTCTTAATTGAATTTATTTCCTTAATAAATTCTCCACATGCATCCTTATAATATTCTTACATTTAATCCCTAACCATAAATTAGGTTTAAAAAAATATTTACTCATTTCCTACACATCTCACTTCTCTAACTCTAGATTTTAAACCATAACCTTTAATTAATTATTTAAAATCTTATCTACTAATCTTGTAAATATCTGGGTTATTACAGCGACTACATTGGCCTTCCCGAGATGGTATAGAATCTCACAATCATAGTTCTTGATTAATTCTAACCACCTTCTCTACCTCATATTTAATTCTTTTTTAGTGAAGATATATTTTAAACTTTTGTGGTCTGTGTATATCTCACAATTCTCCCCATATAAATAGTGCCTCCATATCTTTAAGGCAAAAATTATTGCTATTAATTCCAAATCATGTGTAGGATATCCCTTTTCATAATTCTTCAACTATCGTGATGCGTATGTTATTACCTTGCCATGCTTCATCAACACACAACCAAGCCCTTTGTGTGACGCATCAATGTACACCACAAAACTACTCTTATCATCTGGCAATAACAATACTGGTGCCTCATTCAATCTCTTCTTGAATTCTTGAAAACTCTTTTCACAATTTTCTAACGACACAAATTTCACTGCTTTCCATGTCAAATTCGTCAATGGTCCTGACAACTTTGAAAAATCCTTTATAAATCTTCGGTAGTATCCTGTTAATCCTAAAAAACTCCTTATTTCTGTTGGCGTCCTCAGTAGTTCCCAATTTATCATCGCTTCCACCTTTGCTGGGTTTATTAATATTCCCTCCTTGTCAAAGACGTGCCCCAAAAATTACACTCTTTCCAACAAAAATTAACACTTTGAGAATTTCACATACCACTGCTCCCTCCTCAAAGTTTTTAATTGTGAGGACCCGAATTTTCGGGATCACTTTAACAATATTAAATAAGAATTTAAATAACGAAATTATTAAGGTTATTTAAATTACTTATGATTGATATATTTTATGTGATTTATGTTAGAGTTTATGCCCTAGATGCTAATTATTTGATGTAATTGCTTAACATTTTTGATATTATACTTGATTGAATAAATAGATTATTTTATTATGATTTCATTTACTGCGTTATATAAATGTTAACATAATAAAAGCTCTTAGAATAATGATACGAATTATATAGTTTTAAGTATGTGACTTAAACATGAGATTATATAATTATAATTAGTATCATTGCTCTTAAATGTCCCTAATCGTGTATCATTGTTAATGGGACAACAATGATGCATTGAGACTAGTATGTGGATTGACTGATGGCCAAATCTCATTGGTCATAAATATATGAGATATTTGAGTCAATGCATAGGTACATGTTAGAGAACAATGTACTGGACTGACCCACCATGAGAATTCTACATGGAGCATTATGCAAAGTCTCATAAGAAATTCTTATAGTGACAATGATGTAATGATCCTCTGACCTGAAGTCATCATATTATTACACGAGAATTTGTGTACTTTGATATCATCAAATGTCACCTTTAATAGGGTGGACAATAAAGGTGATTATTGGGTACATCATGAATCGTGTGAGGAATATGAGTGATCTAGATGGAATTTAACCCTCCTATATATTAGGAGTGATATCCATAGGCCTCTTGATTGAGTACGACTATGAAATGCATGACCATGCTCAAATATTGATTTGTTTCATATAGTCTACTCATTGATCAAGAAAACTCAGATTAAATTATGAAGAGTATGACACATTCCATGCCTCGAGTTTAATCTAGGATATAAGGTTAAAAGGATTAAATTACATTGAAACATTGGTCACGAAAAGGTTGTATCGAATCATCGATCTTATTATTATTTGGGTAGCAGTGATGCATTACTAGATGTCGCTCACTGTTTATAATTTTATAATATGATTTTAAAATTATTGCCAACATAATAATAACCTATAGGGTCACACACTTAGAACGTAATTAAAAAGGAATTAATTTAAATTGTAAGTATTTTAAATATGTCAATATGATTGATAGTATTTAAAAATTACGAATTTAAATTAATAGGATAATTTGTATATATGTATATTAATTAAGTAAGACTTAATTAAAATATAATATATATAAATTCGGATTTTATTTTTCTATTTATTTTAGGTTTTAGTTAATTCCTATTAACTACTATATATATGATATATCAGTAGTCTAAAAGTCACGTAAGGAAAAACTAAAACCCTAGCCGCTTTCTGAAAGAGGCTAGAGAGAAAAATAATTGAGAAATCCTGATCTTGGTGGCTAGTACCGCGGTTCCTTTTGCTGCAGATCGTGGGACGATTCGCGGAACGTTCGTGTGGATACCGTAGAGACGCAGTCGCTGGATTGCGTTGAAGATTCGAAGCTGTTCTAGAATTCAATCGTCTCCTGTCCATCTCAGAGAATCGGTAAAATAATCTAAACCTCTGATTAATCTGTTTTCGCTTGGATCCTGTCTTAGGGTTTCGAATTTTTTTTTTTAAATTCCGCTGCTTTCACTGTGTCGAAACGCTAATAGTGGTATCAGAGCTACTTGCGAAACGATTAATTCAGATTACGTGATTTAATTGTACTCGATATATATGATATATGATGATGCATGTTTACCGATCTAAGTTTAAATATATGATATTTTACATGTATGCGTATTCTGGAAATCTGAAATATATGCATGTATATGGTTTCTGTTAATCGTATTTTATAAGGTGGAAGAACAGTACAACTTCTGTTCTAATTGGATTAGAAGTATGAAGATTCGGTTTAATATGATTAAACGAAACTGGACATATATGATATGTTCTGGGTATATTGTTCTGGGTATATTGTTTAATATGGCAGATTGTATATGATTCTGGAATTATTTCAGAGATTCATATACAATTTGCATGGCAGATTATATATGATTTTGGAATTGTTTACGAGGTTCGTATACAATCTGCAGTTCAGGAATTCTACAATACAGATTGTAGTTTGGAAAAAATTTCCACCCCCGCTCGATGACCGGTCAGCGAGACCACCGCCAGGAGGGGAGTCCCCCCCTTGGACCCCCCCGCCGTAGCGCACGATGGTCGTGACCCCAAATATTTTTTATAATATTCTTTAAATGATATATATTGTGTTATGTGCTTATTGTGATATGCATGGTGCACAGTTATGACTCTTTTGACCCATAGGATTAGTGGTTTTTGGTTTTTTGAAATACGGCTTGCATGTCGTGCCTTTCTATATTCTGATGTAATATTCTCTTCTCATCTAAATCCCCTCGAATGTAACTCGAGGTTTCTTTATAACATGTAATGTACAAGTGTAATCAAGAAGACAAGATGACGATGGAGAGGAGACACACGTGAACGAGGAAGGTCCAACGAAGCTACTATTTTGAAGACCTTTTACCACCTTAGACTGACCTTCAATCTTTTCATTAGCTTGAAAGGATTGACATAGGGTTGAGCCATAACTGTGACACGTTTAATTTTTGCACTTTATTTATGTTTGTATACGATATGCTATGATAAATAACGTGCATGCTTAATAAGATTAAAATTGGTGAGATCTAAATTAATTAATAAAATCCCTCATAAAATTATTAAGTCTAAATCAGATGCCTTCCAATGAATGACACTCATCAAGACCTTGATCAATGAATTTAGGTTTGCCAAAGCAAAGTACCCCATTTATCTTGGTAAGATGTGATAGGATAATTGTGATATCCAAAATGTTTAAAGCATTTGGCCCGACTTAACTAAGTTATCTCAATAGGATTGTGGACTTAGAGGCATAGAGTTTGGCAGGTACCATTAGATGGACAAGAACAAATGTTGTTCACCAAACTGTCTAAGAGTTATATATGATATAATTGACAAATGGTTGTCTACCTAAATAATTATGTTTTAAGAGATTAGCCAAAGCTAACTTAAGGCGTAATGAAATATGGATCTTAGCTCACTAGAAAGATTTAATAGAAAATGTTTTCCGAATTAATGGTGAGGGCTATTAATTTGATTAAAATAGTTGGAGGTATATTTGGAATGTACTATTATCAATTACATAATATCAAAACTCTGCAATTTGACTTATTATTTTTGCACTTATAAATTGTAGATATCAATGGCAACCAACAACACAAATAGTCTTTCACTACGATCAGTCCTTGAGAAGGAAAAGCTGCGTGGAATTAATTTCCTAGACTGGCATAGGAACTTGAGGATTGTCCTCAAACAAGAGCGCAAGCTCTATGTCCTTGATGGGCCCATTCCTGCAGCACCAGCTAACACTGCACCACGTGCAGAGCATAATGCTTACAAGAAGCATCAAGATGATGCTCTAGACGTGAGTTGTCTCATGCTAGCAACTATGAACTCTGAGCTTCAGAAGCAACATGAGTTAATGGATGCTTATGAGATGATCGAGCATCTCAAGAAATTGTTCGCAGGGCATGCTCGACAGGAGAGGTATGATACAAGCAAGGCGTTGTATCACTGCAAGATGGGTGAACGTGATCCAGTTGGTCCACATGTTCTTAAAATGATTGGGTATATTGAGTACCTTGCTAGGTTGGGTTTTCCGATTACTGCGGAAGCCCAAACTGATCTAGTTTTACAATCTTTGAACAGCAGCTACTCGCAATTTGTCATGAATTACCTCATGAATGAAATTACGAAACCACTTACTGAGTTGTTGAGCATGTTAAGAACTGCCGAGAATAACATGAAAAAGGCAGGACCCGATCCCATAATGATGGTACAAAAGGGGAATGCTAAGGGAAAAGGGAAAGGCAAGAAGAAGATAGGATCTAAATCTGGTGCCAAACCCAATTTCAAAAACAAACAGGCTTTAAAACCTAAAGGTGGGGTAGCTAAAGAAGGTGATTGTCACTTTTGAGGAAAACTTGGACACTGGAAAAGGAATTGTCATGCATATCTGGAAGAACTGAAGAAAAAGAAAGGAAGTACGACTTCTGATTTAGGTATATATGTTATAGAAGTCAATTTGTCCACTTCTACATCATGGGTATTGGATACTGGATGTGGTTCTCACATTTGTGTTAATGTGCAGGAACTCCGAAGGAGTAGGACTTTGGCGAAAGGAGAGGTTGACCTACGAGTTGGGAATGGAGCAAAAGTTGTTGCACTAGCCGTAGGAACTTATCATTTATCTTTGCCCATTGGGCTAGTATTAGAGTTAGAAGATTGTTATTTTGTGCCTGCTATGAGCAAAAACATTATTTCTGTTTCTTATTTGGACAAGAAAGGTTTTTCGTTTTTAATAAAGAACAACAGTTGTTCGTTTTACTTAAATGAAATATGTTATGGTGTTGCACAATTGTTTAATGGTCTTTATATTCTTGCTTTAGAGATGCCTATCTATAACATAAATACAAAATGATTTAAATCAAATGATTCAAATCCGACATATCTCTGGCACTGTCGTTTAGGCCATATAAATGAAAAACGCATATCCAAACTCCATAAAGATGGATTTTTGGATTCATTTGATTTTGAATCATATGAGAAATGCGAGTCTTGTTTATTAGGTAAGATGACTAAAGCCCCTTTCACTGGTCATAGTGAACGGGCTAGTGATATATTAGGACTTATACATAATGATGTATGTGGACCCATGAGTTCATTAGCAAGAGGTAGGTTCTATTACTTCATTACATTTACTGATGACTTCAGTAGATATGGATATGTGTATCTTATGAGACACAAATCTGAATCCTTAGAAAAGTTCAAGGAATTCAAGAATGAAGTTCAAAACCAATTTGGCAAAAGCATAAAAGCCCTTCGATCCGATCGAGGTGGTGAATACTTAAGCCAAGATTTTGATGACCTTCTAAAGGAGTGTGGTATTATATCACAACTCACTCCACCTGGAACCCCACAATGGAATGGTGTGTCTGAGAGGAGGAATCGCACCTTGTTGGACATGGTACGATCAATGATGAGTCATGCATATCTTCCAATCAGCTTCTGGGGTCATGCCCTAGAGACAGCTGCATTCACACTTAACTGTGTTCCTACAAAGACGGTTCAAAAGACACCATATGAGATGTGGACTGGGAAACGTCCTAGTATGTCGTTCATGAAGATTTGGGGTTGCGAGGCGTTTGTAAAACGTCTGACTTCTGACAAGCTCGGACCCAAATCTGACAAATGTAATTTTGTGGGATACCCTAAGGAAACAAAAGGGTATTATTTATACAAACCTTCTGAGAACAAAGTAGTTGTTGCTCGAACTGGTATTTTTCTAGAAAGAGAATTTGTCTCTAAAGGAAACAGTGGGAGGAAAGTAGAACTCGAAGAAATTCGAGAACCACAAAATATCATTGAACCTGAGTTAGAACATGAGCAGGAACCACAAGATATTGTGGAGAGTGAACCTGCTCAAATTACACAAGGCATTCGTAGATCTAGTAGGACACGCCAAGAGCCCGAGAGATATTATGGATTTCTTGTGACTCAAAACGGCGATGTGATGCTCATAGATCAGGATGAGCCTGCTTCCTACCAAGAAGCTATGAATGGACCAGATTCTGAGAGATGGCTTGAAGCCATGAAATCTGAGATGGACTCCATGTATACTAACCAAGTATGGACTTTGGTTGATCCACCCGAAGGCGTAAAACCAATCGGGTGCAAATGGGTTTTCAAGAAGAAAACCGACATGGATGGTAATGTACAAACCTATAAAGGCCGACTGGTAGCAAAAGGTTTCAAACAAGTTCAAGGTGTTGACTATGATAAAACCTTCTCTCCAGTGGCAATGGTTAAATCCATCAGGATCTTACTTGCTATTGCAGCCTTTTATGATTACAAAATCTAGCAGATGGATGTCAAAACTGCTTTCCTTAATGGAAATCTCCTTGAGGATGTGTACATGACACAACCTGAGGGTTTTGTCACTCCAAAGGATGCTAGAAAGGTATGTAAGCTGCAGCGATCCATTTATGGATTGAAGCAAGCCTCTCAGAGTTTGAATCTTCGATTTGATGAAGCAGTCAAAGAGTTTGGCTTTATAAAAAATGAAGATGAACCTTGTGTATATAAAAAGGTTAGTGGGAGTCAGATTGTATTCCTGGTATTATATGTAGACGACATATTAATTATTGGGAATGACATTCCTTCCTTACAAGCTGTAAAAACATGGTTAGGAAAATGTTTCTCCATGAAAGATTTGGGTGATGCAACTTACATTTTAGGTATCAAGATCTATCGAGATAGATCGAGAAAAATGCTCGGCCTAAGTCAAAGTACATATATTGATAAAGTGTTGAAACGGTTCAGCATGCAAGAGTCAAAAAGAGGACACTTACCCATGACTCATGGTGTAAAGATCTCTAAGGCCCAATGTCCTAAATCACAAGATGATGAGGAGCGTATGAGAAAGATCCCTTATGCTTCGGCAATTGGATCTATCATGTACGCAATGATATGTACTCGTCCGGATGTTTCGTATGCTTTGAGCATGATGAGCAGATACCAGTCGAATCCAGGTGAAGGTCACTGGACAGCAGTCAAGAATATCCTCAAGTACCTTAAAAGGACTAAGGATTCATTCTTGGTATATGGAGGTGAAGATAAACTGGCAGTAAAGGGTTACACAGATGCTAGTTTCCAGACTGACAGTGATGACTATAAGTCTCAGTCAGGTTTTGTGTTTTGCGTTAATGGTGGTGCTGTTAGCTGGAAAAGTTCGAAGCAAGAGACAGTAGCCGATTCTACAACAGAGGCTGAGTATATTGCTGCTTCTAGTGCAGCCAAGGAGGCTGTATGGATTAAAAAGTTCGTCACTGAACTTGGTGTTGTTCCAACCATTGTTGATCCAGTTGAGTTATACTGTGATAATGATGGAGCCATTGCACAGGCTAAGGAACCCAGATCTCACCAACGATCCAAGCATATACTTAGGCGGTACCATCTCATCCGTGAAATCATTAATAGAGGAGATGTACATATATGCAGAGTGCCAACAGATAATAATGTTGCAGATCCACTGACCAAGACTTTGTCGCAGCAGAAGCACGAAGGTCATACTAGTTCCATGGGTATTAGATACATGAGTGATTGGCTCTAGTGCAAGTGGGAGATTGTTAGAGTTTATGCCCTAGAGGCTAATTATTTGATGTAATTGCTTAACATTTTTGATATTATATTTGATTGAATAAATAGATTATTTTATTATGATTTCATTTACTGCGTTATATAAATGTTAACATAATAAAAGTCCTTAGAATAATGATACGAATTATATAGCTTTAAGTATGTGACTTAAACATGAGATTATATAATTATAATTAGTATCATTGCTCTTAAATGTCCCTAGTCGAGTATCATTGTTAATGGGACAACAATGATGCATTTAGACTAGTATGTGGATTGACTGATGGCCAAATCTCATTGGTCATAAATATATGAGATATTTGAGTCAATGCATAGGTACATGTTAGAGAACAATGTACTGGACTGACCCACCATGAGAATTCTACATGGAGCATTATGCAAAGTGTCATAAGAAATTCTTATAGTGACAATGATGTAATGATCCTCCGACCCGAAGTCATTATATTATTACACGAGAATTTGTGTACTTTGATATCATCAAATGTCACCTTTAATAGGGTGGACAATAAAGGTGATTATTGGGTACATCATGAATCGTGTGAGGAATATGAGTGATCTAGATTGAATTTAACCCTCCTATATATTAGGGGTGATATCCATAGGCCTCTTGATTGAGTAGGACTATGAAATGCATGGTCATGCTCAAATATTGATTTGTTTCATATAGTCTACTCATTGATCAAGAAAACTCAGATTAAATTATGAAGAGTATGACACATTCCATGCCTCGAGTTTAATCTAGGATATAAGGTTAAAAAGATTAAATTACATTGAAACATTGGTCACGAAAAGGTTGTATCGAATCATCGATCTTATTATTATTTGGGTAGCAGTGATGCATTACTAGATGCCGCTCACTGTTTATAATTTTACAATATGATTTTAAAATTATTGCCAACATAATAATAACCTATAGGGTCACACACTTAGAACGTAATTAAAAAGGAATTAATTTAAATTGTAAGTATTTTAAATATGTCAATATGATTGATAGTATTTAAAAATTACGAATTTAAATTAATAGGATAATTTGTATATATGTATATTAATTAAGTAAGACTTAATTAAGATATAATATATATAAATTCTGATTTTATTTTTCTATTTATTTTAGGTTTTAGTTAATTCTTATTAACTACTATATATATGATATATCAGTAGTCTAAAAGTCACGTAAGAAAAAACTAAAACCCTAGTCGCTTTCAGAAAGAGGCTAGAGAGAAAAATAATTGGGAAATCCTGATCTTGGTGGCTAGTACCGCGGTTCCTTTTGCTGCAGATCGTGGGACGATTCGCGGAGCGTTCGTGTGGATACCGTAGAGACGCAGTCGCTTGATTGCGTTGAAGATTCGAAGCTGTTCCAAAATTCAATCGTCTCCTGTCCATCTCAGATAATCGGTAAAATAATCTAAACCTCTGATTAATCTGTTTTCGCTTGGATCCTGTCTTAGGGTTTCGAATTTTTTTTTTTAAATTCCGCTGCTTTCACTGTGTCGAAACGCTAACAATTTAAAGTGCGCGATGAGATTTTATTGATAAACTAAATCTGTACAGAGATGGTGATAAATGGTGTTGAATTAAAATAATTGAAAAGGAAATAAATTGTTTAAAAATAATTTATTAATAATAAGAGAAATTACATGTAATGGTACAATAAAATTGTTGTGGAGGTGAAAAAATTATTATTTAAATGATATTACGAGGTAATGTGAAGTTTATGTATTAAATATGTGTATATATATTGGTGTGTATATATATATATATATATATGATCAATTGTTATATTGATAAAATTTTATTGTTTATGAAAATTAAGGGATTAATAATTAAATTAATCCAAAAATTTATTAAAAGCTAATGAGGGAGTTAGTAATAATATAATTATTGATTATAGGATTAATCAATAATTATGGAGGAAGATGGAAATTAATTAAGAAGTAAAAGTAATTATATAAATTATATAATAATAAATTATGTAATTTATATAAGGAAATTTATGTAAAATATTAATGAAATAATAATTATATAAATTATATAAGAATAATTATATAATTTATATAAGGGGATTCAATTAATTGAGGATTGAAGAAAATAGAAAATAATGAGAGAGTTGATAAATGTATAATTATTGATTATATAATTAATCGATAATTATGGAGGAATTATGAAAATTACTTTTAAAAGGAAAATTTGATTATATAAATTATATAATAATAAATTATATAATTTATATATAAGAAAGTTAAAGTAAATAATAAGGAAATAATAATTATATAAATTATATGAAAATGATTATATAATTTATATAAGGAGAATAAATTAATTAAGAAAGGAAATATAATTGTACAAATGATACAATATTTTATTATATAGTGTATATTTAAAGGGTGTCAAGTAGTAAAGAAGTGGAAAATAAATGAGGAAAGGAAATGTTTTAAATTTATTCAAATTATGTTTATTGTATAATGGAATTGATATGATTTTTATGGAGGATAATATTTTAGAAATGTGAACATGTTAGTGAAACATCTTATTCATGTAACGAAGTGAAAAAGTATAAAAAATAATTTTTATATATTGTATGAATTATTTCATGAATTTTGGAGGTATAAATTACCTCATATAATTACATGCATGTCATTATGTGTATACAAAATTTGTTAAATAAAGTACCCGAAAAGGGTATAAATATTATTTATAAATTAATTTATGATTTTTAATAAAGTAAAATAAATATTTTATATACATTATATAAAATATTTATTACACGAGATAATTACGTCATGTATTAAAATACACAATTATGCATAAAATTTTGCTATCCGAAAAAGCCAAAGTCGGTGGAATTAAATTTGTTTCCAAACTTGGTTAAGTGCTTTTGGTTATAAAAGCAAATGAAATAAAGAATAAAAAAAAAAAGGAAAAACAATTGCTAAATAAATAAACACTCTCATTCTTTGGTTTTACTCAACACCCGAAGCTACCACCACCCACAACCGGAAACCACCATAGCCATCAAAGAAAGGAAATATTTGATGCCATAAAGTGGAAGAATTACAAGCCAAGGAAGGTATAAATTATTTTTATGTGATTTATTTTAATATTTTGGTGACAAACAAATTTTGTTGAAAATTAGTAAATAATTAGAATAATTATTCTAAATAATTTTTTTTATGTATATATGAGGATTATATCATGTTTAGAATAATTATGTTGTAGAAAATTTGAACAAAAATGGTGTAATTTGTGTTTGGGTTGGCTACTGTTACGGCGTAAAAGAAGGAGAAAAACTAAGGCCGCTCGACATTGCACGGCGGCCAATTTCTTTCATAGGCAGGACCAAAACGACGGCGTTTTGGGGCACGCGTTAGAAAGGGTCGCGCCATGTGCGGCAACCTCAGTAACGCCAGGTCAAACGACGTCGTTTGGCCTAGGTAGAATAAGGCCCGCTCGCAGTGCGCGGCGGACGCAACGCTGGTTAATTACCAGCGTGCCCTTGGTCTTTTCAGAAAATGCCAAGCATGTCCTTGGCCTCGGCAAAATTACGATCGTACCCTTGATCTTTTATGAAAATACCCAGCATGTCCCTCAGAAAATAATTTTTAATTAAATAAATGTTTAAAAATTGTTTAAAAATTATAGAAAATTACTAAAAGTATAGAAATGATATTTGGGCATTAAATTTCATATTTTTATAAAAATATTAAATATTGGGGATTAATATTTAAATATTTTCAATATTAATCTAGTAAGTTTAAAATTTAGAAAAATGGTTAAATGAAAATTCAAACAACCAAATACGCTAAATTTAATCCGACGAGTTGGGTTGTCCGCATTGAATGTGTTTTATATTAGTTAAATTAATATATTAAGGAACGAGGTTAATATAATTAACCATATTATTTGATAATGGGCCCGGTACCCTAAAATAAATCGCCGAGTAGGGTTAATTACGTTATAGATGATATTAATTAATTAAATTAATATCATGAGGAGATAAATATTTATTAAATGATTATCTTATGGTCATAGGTTGTTCGAGAAAAGGGTTTGAGTTATCAGTTTAATAATTGGACGTCAAGGCAAGTTCTCCAGTACTTAATATTAATTGTTATATGATGTTATATGTTCAAATGCATATAGAAATTATGTGTTATGTGGTTAACATAATCGTAATGTGTATTTGGTGCAAAGATGTGACTATATGTGAAATAAGTTAATGTTTTCTTAACGTAATTGCTAATATTAAGTAAATATGATGCACATGAGATATATTGCTTTACTAGCAGCACCACACATGATGTATGAAAAACACAAAGCATGTTATGTTATGTGTTATGTACACACTGTTGAACTTGCTGAGCCGTTGTGCTCATTCCTTGCATAATATAAACTTTTACCGGTAAAGAAATAAATTTAAGAAATATCGAATTGTGTTAAAGATGGATTATCCTAGAAGGTTGTGAACGTAATTGTTATATTTTTAATATCATATTTCAATTTGCGAAATTTACATTGATGTACTGTATGTACATATAAATTGGATCCGGATATGACGAATAGAGTTTAATTGTGAACTGTGATTGTTCAAGATAGTTGTTACGATAGAGAGGTATTATATATCTAATTATGAATTATGAAACAAAGAATATTGTATGGTTATAAACAATATTAAATTTTGCATGTTGAGCTTTACGACACTTGTAACAGAAAGAAAAAAAAAATAAAGGTTGCAATCCAGGGACTAGGATCAAAATATTAAGTTTTTAAATATCCAAATACTTTAATACAATGATTGAGAAAAAAAAATTATACTGACAAATTTGGTAATTGATGACTTAAAGTCCATTAAAGGACTAAATAAGGTAATTAAAGATTTATTAACGGATTGAAATTTAGACGTTAGGGAAATAATGTATAATAAATATGAAATGTAAGGTAATAAGGTTTGTCGAATTTCGGGGTCATTACACTAATAATACCCTTAAGTGTTCGCCATGATCCTCCTTCGTCTTGGAATAGACCAGAATATCATCTATGAACACTACCACAAACTTATCCAGATCATTCTTGAATACCCGGTTCATCATATCCATGAAAGCTGTTAGCGCATTTGTCAATCCCAACGACAATACTAGGAACTTATAATGGTCGTAACGCATCTTAAAAGTTGTCTTTAACACATCATCCTTTCTGACCTTCAGCTAGTGATACCCGATCCGTAAATCAATTTTCGAAAAATATCGTGCCCCTTTTAGTTGGTCAAAAAGATTGTCAATTCTAGGCAACGTGTATTTATTCTTGATCGTTACTTTGTTCAACTTTCTATATTCGACACAAAATCTTAACGATCATGTTGGATTTTTTCTATAAAATCCTATTTATCTATATAGTTAATGCTTATTAATGTTGGACATTTATTATTAATAAAAGTACAGCATTCGTCATTCATTAAATAGTCATTTATTATGTTTATATAAATCTCAAAATTTATATATATTATGATTTATGTGTATAAATAAGTATTCTACATAGAAAATATAAATCATATGTAATATATATAAATAGATAAATAAATAAATAATGGTTTATAACCTATGATAATTATGGAGATATTATCATGTAAGTTATAGTGTTTTGATATAGATGATTTATCTTGATCATAAAAGTTGGACTTCTAATTAAGTACTAGTGCATTAATGGTATGCATTAAACGGATCATGTGATAATATTTTATTTATAAAATATTTTCACATAAATACTAATTTGTTAATGTTTCTTAATTTTGAAATAATAATGAACTTAATATTGGTAAATATATTAATTTAATATTCCAACGAGTGAAATTATATTGTGTTAATTAATACATCGAAATATTAATTAATATATTTAATTAATACTAGGAACATTATTATTGTCAAAACATCTATAAGATTTTTCTTAAGATAATTTATTATTAATCAAAGAATCTTGGCCAAGTCTTTTAATATTTATTATTAAAAGGGTTGATTTAATTGTTAAATTAATTTATGATCAAATGAAAATAAATTATGGACTTATGAAATTAGTTTAAATATATTGGGATTATATTTAATTCTGAAATATTTATGTACATCTATAGAGGAAATATTTACAATTTATTAGTAAATGGTTTATTTTATTTAATTCCTGGACTGAAGTGAAATTACAATTATTTAGTGAAATTAATTGTAATTAATATTTTTTTATTATAATATTATTAGATAATAATATATGAATAAGTATTGGAGTCAGAATATGAATCCCTTAGGATCCACATCCTAGCCTAATATGAATCAGTTATATATATATATATATATATATATATATATATATATCATTGATCAGATACGTAAAAAATGTTATTATTTCAAATCAGAGGAAAGACCAAATAACGTATACTTTCTCTCTCTCTACTCTTAGGAAAAACACGTAAAGTATTTTTTTTCAGAAGCGTGCTTTGGAGACTACACTCCAGATTCAGCATAAAGTCATAGGAATGAAGATATTGAGGATACTCGAAGATTCAAATGTATTAATCCAACCAAGCACTAGGTAACAATTCATACTATAGATACATGGTATATATATAACTGATGTTTTGTATAAAACCATAAAGATAATCTTGTTTTATTAAATTTTAAAACTACTTTTCGAAAAAAAATAATTCAACAATTGGTATCAAGAGCCATCTTTATGCTTTTATATGAATAACATGAATATATACATGTATAGGTGATTTGTGAAATCTGCTGCTTTAGGGTTTTAATATTGTAATCTATCTATTTTTGTTATAGAATTAAAGTATGCATGAGATGTATTAAAGTATTATTTATGGTTAATAGGAGGATAGATTATTGTTCTAACTTTTGTTTTGCAGAATTGATAGTTACATACTCTCATGGCTAATTTGAATGTATGTTTTAATTAAATAATTTATGGTTTTATTTATGAGTTGTAAAACTCTTGCTGTGAGCTATTTAATTTTTCTTGCAGTTTAGATGACATGTAAACTTTTTATGAGTATAGGTTTAATTGATGTAATTATAAATAGATCAGATATACACTTTGTTTGAAGTATATGATCTATATGTAATTCGTTACATTAGTTATTTGTAAGCTATTGAAGAAGATGGACATAGAGTCATAAAGAATAAAGTATTCGTGTTGAACAACGATCTAATTTTCAATATTTATCTTATTTCAAGAATGATATTTGAATAATATTATTAAAAAATTCAAGTAGGAGAGGAATATAATCCCACGGCCTCTGTTATATATCTATAATTATGATAACTAATATATTTCCTATGAAAATATTAGTAATCAAGATAACAAGCATAGATATCCTCTGGGGATATGAGTTTATTAAAATATTAGTATAAATATACTTTTCCTACGGAGATATACTTTGAGCTATGAATATTTTATAAAATTTAAAATAATGGTATACACTTGATAGAGAGATTAATAATTTTTTCCCTACGAAAATGTATTTTATTAATACTCTTGAATGTTTAAAAATAATATGCAGGTATGTTATTTTCTTTGTTAAAGAGTTAACTAGGAAAGAATATAATGGTAATTTAAAATAATTATTTTTTCCTATGGATGGACATTATTTTATAAAATTAAGATACCTATATTATTGGATTGTTTAAATAATATGTGTTATTTTACATAATGATGACCATATGAATGATGAATGTTTTTTTTTATTATTATTTTAGATAAAATGTCTGCATTCAATCTAATCTCAATCATTCTAAAATCGAACCAATTGATAAGCCAAAATTATGTTGATTGGAAAAGGAACTTTGACATTGTTCTTATTGCTCAAGACTATAAATTTATGCTTACTAAACCCTGCCCTAAGACACCTACAGCTAATGTTATACGTGCTATTAAAGAAGCACACACAAAATAGGTAAAGGCTGATGAGATTGCTAAATATTATATCTTGGGCTCTTTATCTAACATTTTGCAGCATCAATATATGGTTGTTCCAACTGCTAAGGTTATTATAGAATCATTGCATAGTATGTTTAGTGAGCATATTTGCGCCCTAAAGTAGAGTATAATGAAGTCTCTCATGGAAGAAAAAATAGTTGAGGGAACTCCAGTGGGTAAGCATTGTCTCAAGTTTATATCTGGCTTTAGCGAACTGGGGGTCCTGGAAGCAAAGGTCGATGCGGATACGTAGGTTGACATGTTGCTACATTCATTGCCGGTTACTTTTCAAAATTTTAGGGTTAACTATAATATGGGTTAGTTTCATTATACCATACCTGAGTTAAAGAAACAGCTTCAGTCAGCCCAAGATATTCTAGTACCCAAACCAGTTATCCATGTAGCAAAGACTAATGTTTCTAAGGCTAAGGCTGACAAGAAAAAAAAACCAAACAAGAAGAAAAAGAATGCAAAGTTTAATGGGACTGAGAGAGTTGGAAAGAAACAGGGTCAATGTGAGGTGACGCCCAAAGGGAAGTGTTTTCACTGTGGTGAAAAGGGACACCGGAAGCGTATTTACTCAGCATGCCTTGAGAAAGTGAAAAATAAGGGTAAGTTTCAAACTTTATTAGCTGAATCATGTTTATTGGCGGTTTATACGGGATCTTGGTGCATAGATTCTAGAGCCACTAATCATATTTGCATTAATTTGCAAGGGTTTTAGGAGACCAAAAGGCTAAGTGAAGGAGAAATTTATCTGCAGTTAGCATCGGATGTAATAGTTGCAACAGTAGCAGTAGGAATTATTCATTTACATTTTTCTAGTGATAAAAGTTTATATTTGGATAATGTACTTTACATACCAAATGCTCATAGGAATTTAATTTCAGTTTCTTGTTTATTTAAATAAGGGTACTCCGTGGTATTCAATAATAAAACTGTTATTAAGAAAAAAATCTACTTTTATTTGTGATGGTACATTATTGGATAACTTATGTATTCTCACTCCTGTTACAAGAACATTGCAAATTACTGAAAATGATAATAACATATCTAAGAAAAGAATAGTTTATTCGACAAATAAAACTTATTTATGGCACTTACAATTAGGTCATATTAATCTAAACATGATCCAAAGACTGGTAAAGGATGGACCTTTAAGTTCTCTTGAAATTAATTCTTATCCAGTTTACGAATCCTGTATAGAAGGTAAAATGACTAAAACACCTTTTAAATCAAAGGGTAATAGAGTCATAGATAAGTTAGATTTGATTCATACTGATGTATATGGTCCATTAACAGTGAAAGCTAAAGAAAGATATGAGTATTTTATCACATTTATTGATGATTACTCAAGATTTGGTTATGTTTACCTTATGCATCAAAATTTTGAAACTTTTGATAAATTTAAAGAGTTTCGGGCTGAAGTTGAAAAGCAAACGGGTAAATACATAAAGACCCTTCGATCTGATCAAGGTGGTGAATACCTTTTTATTGATTTCAAGAATTACCTGTCTAAAAATGGAATAGAATCATAGTTGTCTGCACTTGGGACTCCTCAGCAAAAATGGTGCAGTAGAAAGAAGAAACATGACTCTTTTAGATATGGTTAGATCTATGATGAGTTATTCTACACTACCTATATCATTTTGGGGATATGCTTTACAAACGGCTATGTACTTGTTGAATATTGTTCCATCTAAATCAGTTCTAAAAACACCATTAGAATTGTGGTCAGGGCGCAAGCCCAACTTAAAACACGTTCATATATGGGGTTGCCCTGCATATGCGCAAAAAGGGAAAACAGATTTAGATAAGTTAGGAATAAGATTAGAAATATGTTAGTTTGTAGGGTATCCAAAAGAGACAAAGGGTGGACTATTTTATAGTCTAGAAAACCAGAAAGTATTTATGAGTGAAAATGCAATTTTTCTGAAAGAGGACTATATGATGGAACACAAGTCAAGTAATAGAATTATCTTAGAAGAAATGTCTGAAGATCATACTCCACAAACAACACAAAAACCTGATAAACAAGTAATTACATCACAAGACATAATACTTGAATCTTCTAATCAACCAGAGCCTCGTCGTAGTGGGAGGATTTCTAGTCCCACACAAAGACTTACTCTTTTTGGTGAGTCTACTGAGATTGTCTCAGATGGTCAAGATTCAGATCCCTGTAACTTTAATGAGGTAATTGTTGATAAAGATGTTAATCTATGGCTAAAAGTAATGAAACAAGAAATGGACTCTATGTACTCCAATAAAGTCTGGGAACTTGTAGATGTGCCTAATGGAGTAAAATCTATTGGGTGCAAGTGGATCTACAAGAAGAAGAGATGGATGGATGGGAAGGTTTATACCTATAAAGCTAATCTTGTAGCGAAAGGATATAATCAAAAAGAAGGCATTGACTTCGAAAATACCTTTTCGCCAGTAGCAAAGCCTAAGTCCATCAGAATTCTTTTATCTGTTGCTGCACATGTTGACTACGAGATATGGCAAATGGATGTCAAGACAACTTTTCTTAATGGTTATCTTGAAGAAGACATTTACATGTCTCACCCAGATGGTTTCATAACTGAAGGGTAAGAAGGAATGATTTGTAAGCTACATAAATCTATTTATGGGCTTAAACAAGCCTCGAGATCATGGAATGTCAGGTTTGATCAAGTAATCCAATCACTTGGATTTGAACAAAATCCTGAAGAGCCATCTGTTTATAAAAGAAGTGAAGGTAAACTAGTAGTGTTCTTGGTTTTATACGTAGATGGCATCCTATTGATTAGAAATGACATAGGAATGTTATCTCAGGTTAAAGTCTGGCCTTCCAATCATTTTGATATGAAAGATTTAGGAAAGGTTAAATACATTCTTGGAATTCAAGTTATTAGGAACAGCTAGAAAAGAATGTTATGCCTTTCTCAAGCAGCATATATAGATAAAATATTGGTTAAATATATTATGCAGGATTATAAAAAGGGACTACTTCCTTTTAGACATGGAATCCCTCTTTCTTCAAATCTTTGTCCTGCGACAGAATTTGAGAAAGAGTGCATGAAAGCAGTTCCTTATGCATTAGCTGTAGGAAGCTTAATGTATGATATGTTGTGTACTAGACCAGATATCTGTTATGCGGTTGGAATGGTCAACGGATATCAGTCTAATCCAAGACCTGAGCACTGGACAACAGTTAAGCATATACTCAAGTATCTTTGGAGAACGAGAGATTATATGCTTGTCTACGACAGTGATGTTCTAGTTCCTATTAAATATTTTGATTCAGACTTTATGGATGAAAAAAAGATTCCAAAAAGTTAACTTATGGGAATGTGTTCACTTTAGGTGGTGGAGCTATTAGTTGGAGGAGTGCTAAGCAAGATTCCATTGTTAATTCCACTATGGAAGTAGAATATGTGGCAGCTTCAGAATCTTCAAAGGAAGCTATATGGTTTCGAAAGTTTTTAATGGAACATGGCATAGTACCATCAGCTGTTAGTCCTATGGTAATATATTGTGATAATACTGAGGTAGTGGCACAATCAAAGGATCCAAGAGATCATAAGAAATCGAAGCATATCGAATGCAAGTATCATATCATTTGAAAGTATATGAACAAAAGAGATCTAAAAGTGTGCGAGATTCCAAGGGCTAAAAATCTAACAGACCCATTCACAAAAATATTACCAGCTAAAGTTTTTGAGTCAAATATTGATGTGATTAGGATTAAATGCATGGAAAATAGGATTTAATAGCAAGTGAAAGATTGTTGGATTTTTTTCTATAAAATCCTATTTATCTATATATTTAATGCTTATTAATGTTGGACATTTATTATTAATAAAAGTATATCATTCGTCATTCATTAAATGGTCATTTATTATATTTATATAAATCTTCAAATTTATATATATTATGATTTTTATGTATAAATAAGTATTATACACAGAAGATATAAATCATATGTAATATATATAAATAAAAAAATAATGGTTTATAACCTAATATAATTATGGAGATATTATCATGTAGGTTATAGTGCTTTGATACTGATGATTTATCTTGATCATGGAAGTTGGACTTCTAATTAAAATACTAATGCATTAACGGTCTGCATTAAACGGATCATATGATAATATTTTATTTATAAAATATTTTCATATAAATACTAATTTGTTAATGTTTCTTAATTTTGAAATAATAATAGACTTAATATTGTTAAATATATTAATTTTATATTTCAACGAGTAAAATTAGATTGTGCTAATTAATACCTCATAATGTTAATTAATATATTTAATTAATACTAGAATGATTATTATTGTCAAAATATCTATAAGATAATTTATTATTGATCATAGAATCTTGGTCAAGTCTTTTAATATTTATTATTAAAATGATTTATTTAATTGTTAAATCAATTTATGATCAAATGAAGATAAATTATGGACTTATGAAATTAGTTTAAATATATTGAGATTGTATTTAATTCTGAAATATTTATATACATCTATAGAGGAAATATTTACAGTTTATTAGTAAATGGTTTATTTTATTTAATTTCTGGACTGAAGTGCAATAACAATTGTTTAGTGGAATTAATTATAATTAATATTAATTTAGTATATTATTATTAGATAATAATATATAAAAAAGTATTGGTGTAAGAATAGGAATCCCTTAGGATCCCCATCCTAACCTAATATGAATCAGTTTTATTAGAGAGATAATGATCAATGAGGATATATATATACATATATATATATATATATATATATATATATATATATATATATATATCATTGATCAGATACGTAAAAAAGATTATTATTCCAAATCAGAGGAAAAATCAAATAGCATATACTCGCTCTTCTCCTAGAAAAAAACACGTAAAGTATTTTTTTAGAAGAGTGCTTTGGAGACCACACTCCAGATTCAGCACAAGATCATAGGAAAGAAGATTTTGAGGATACTCGAAGATTCAAACATATTAATACAATCAAGCACTATGTAACAATTCATACTATAGATACATGGTATATATATAATTATTGTTTTATATAAAACCATAAAGATAATTATGTTTTATTAAATTTTAAAACTACTTTTCAGAGAATTTTTCCAACAGACCCGTCTTTCTTTTTAACGAATAACACTGGTGCTCCCTACAGAGACATGCTCGATTAAATATACTTTTTGTCTAATAACTCTTGAAGTTGAACCATCAACTCTCTCATTTCCACTGGAGCCAATCGATATGGTGCTTTAGAAATTAACGTCGTTCCCTGTACTAAATCTATTACGAACTCGATCCGCCTATCAGGTGGAAGACCTGGCAACTCTTTTGAAAATACATCTGTAAATTCACTTACAACTAGTATTTGTCCCATTTTCACTTCCGTCATTCGGGTATCTATAATGTGGGCTAAATATCCTTTACAACATTTCCTTAACATTACTCTGGCCTGCATCATCGTCAGATAAACAGACTGCATCGGCGACTTGCTACCGTAAAACACTACCTTAAACTTGTTTGGAGTCTGAAGGTTTATACATTTCTTCTGGAAGTCAATTACTGTCTCATGGTTATACAACCAATCCATTCCCAGTATCACATGAATTCTCCTAATTGGACAAGAATTAAATCCACAGACATCTTCTTACCCCTTATCTTTAGGCTACAGTTTTTATGAACATGACTTACAAGAATTACTTCCTTATTCGCAAATTATATGTTTAGAGGATTTTCTAACTGTTCTTGTGGTAAGTCTAATCGTTGAGCAAATTCCTTAGATATAAATGAACAGGTAGCACCTGAATCAAATAATACATAAGTAGTTATATTATTGACTGGAATGGTACCTGGCTAACTTCCTTTAATGCCATAGCATTCTGCACCGTTATGTTGAACGTGTGTGTTGTTGGTTGGTTAGACTGGGTTGGTCCAGCAATGGTGAGCTTTTCGCTGCTGTTCCCCTTGTTCCCACTAGCTCCTTTAATTTTCTTCTTCAGGCAATCCTTGATCTGATGACCCAAGTCACCGCAGACAAAACACCCTATGCTCGACTTCGGAGTAGGACTGTTGGAAGTAATGTGCCCTTCCTACCCGCACCGATAACATACGCTCTTCCCTCGCATACACACTCCTTGGTGACTTTTTTCGCAATTGCCACAGACTTCATTCTTCTTCTTAAACTCTCTTGCTTGCTTCTAGTATTGGTGTTACTGTTGTTACACTTCATCTTATTGAAGTTGCTTACACAGTTACTCCCCTCTTTATTCCCGCCATCAAACTTCTTTCCTTTCTTCTCTTGATTGTATTTGGTTAGCACATCGCTGCCTCCTTCCGCTATTATTGCCTTTTCTAATATTTTTGTGAATGTACAAATTTGGAACATCAAAACCTTACGAAAAAGCCAAGGTTTTAGCCCCTCACTCAGACCTTTTCGCCTTCCTAGCTTCAATATCCACTTGGTATGGAGCAAACCTCGCCAGCTCGTTAAATTTTGCCGCATATTATGGCACTGTCATATTTCCCTGCTTTTGTTCCAGAAACTGGACTTCCATGCTATCTTGAGTCGTCTGAGGAAAGTATGTTTCAAAGAAGAGTTCCTTGAACCTCTCCCATGGTATTACTCCCTCTCCAGCTCTATTTTTATTGGCCTGCCACTAGAAATATCCCTCCCCTTTCATCATGAATGTGGCAAAAGAGGTCTTTAGTTCTTCTCCTACCCTGGCTACCTCAAAAACTTACTCCATTTTGTTAATCGATGTCTGAGCTTCAATCGAATTAGTCGTCCCTCGAAACTCTGGAGGTTCTACTATCTTGAAATCCTTGAAGTTGGATAGATGACCTGCTGGGGGTTGTTCCTCTACAGGGTTTGGGGTTTTATTTTGTAGTGCGTCTACTAGCAGATTAATAAACAAATGCATAGGGTTCACTGGACGTGGTATAGTGTTAACTGACTCCTCTTGAGTTGGTGGTGGTCGTGCTCTCTTTCTTGGTGGCATTTTTTGTTTAATAAAAATTTATTTGGTCATTCTTTAATCATTCAAGTACAACATATTAATTCAACTCTAACACATACTCATTTTAAAACATATATCATAAAGATGCTTGTATTCATATGCTTTTCAAACAGTGTCTAGCACTTACATCTTTTTAACTCAAAATCATAATATCCGTTCGACCACATAAGATCAGGATTTACGTAACATTGCCATTAACACAACAGCTAGATTTTAACAGAATAACCCTTAATAATACAAAAGACGGGGTATAAAACAAATTATCCCATTTGATGCTTAAAAGTCTTGGGACTCACAAAATTACATAACGTAGGCATAAATACAAAAACTAAAGACAAAGCATGTCGCGCTTTTTGGTGTTATTGTATTCTTGATCTCCTATCTCCATCATCCTCTTTCGACTCACCAAGCGCCAATTCTGTCCCCCTTTCACCTGATAGTGGTGAATCCTAGACTGCCACCTTCCGAAGGCGGTGTTGAAAGCGTAGCTCATCCGATCCATTTTTGCGCTCTTGCCTCTAACCTCGTTCTCTAGGTCTTAGATCTTGTCTATAGCATCATCTCGCTGATGACTCAACCAAATCCTAGAAGCAACTTCCTCATCCCAATAGGCATGAATGGCCTCTTTCTCATTCTACAGATCCACTATCATATGCTCCGCCTCGTGATGCTTCTCACTTAGCTCGACGTTCCTTGCCACTAGTTGATGTACAAGCGACTTGTACTGCTCCTCCATGTACTGATGTACCTGATCCTCTGCCTCGAGTTGTTGGACCCTATCCTCAAGCTCCTGAATCCAATCCATCTGCTATACATAGAAATCATCATCTAATAGCAATGGTTCATTCGAGAATCCTCCTAACTCATCTCCCTCATCTGCCTCCTCGGGTTCACTGTTAGAAGGGGTGCCACTATAGTAACTGATGCCACTACAATTGGTTCCTCTATCGCCACATGTTGATCCCGGGGCTCCGCCTCACGAATCTGGCTAGATACACCTCTCTCTAACATCCTACAATACCATATAAATGACTTAACTAGCCCTTTGTAACAATCTTTTATTTGCACATAATCATATATGTTCGTAAATTTTAGTATTTGATGAATTTCCACAATTCACTTCTTATAACTCGAAATGAGTTTCACTACGGTCATATTCCTAAGGTTCTTCTCCCACCTAAAGTTTATAACCTATCAGCTCTGATATCAACCTATGACACCCCTAAATCCGGGTTCTCTAAACCCCAGGTTCAATACTCACGGTAGAACACCCAACACACAACTATCTACCCATTCAATCAATAAATACAATGTTAAATACATTATTCATTTTACTAAAACATAATATCCCAGGTTAATTAACCTTTAATACAAAACGTGATATCATAATAAAGAGTCTTAGCAACATAATTTAAGCTTGAAACGGAATAATAAAAAGCTACTCTTTAGCTCTTCCTTTACCCTTATCCTTCTTGGAACCTTCCAAGATCTAAGGTTTAGCTGAAAGATTTAGTTTTAAGCAAGTGTGAGCAACAAATGGCTCAGCAAGTATATAAAATAGCTTATAATCAAGAATAACAATAACGTTTTTGATAACTTTGACAATTGAACCTCAATTTAGGATAAAAGATACATAGGCATTTACTTTATATTTTAAATTTAAAGAATTTACATGCTGATGGTCAAATGACCTTGAACTTCGTTAAGACTATTAACAATCTATATAGCAATTGATAATAACCAAAGATGTGTACTTTGGGGGATTAGCCCATCGTACGAATACATTATGCACAATATAAAACATCTAGCTACGCAACCACGCCATATAGGAATTATATCCAAAATTCTAGTTTTAAGCCCCTACTATAAGGGTTGTTCACTTCATCTTTAATAGATACCGCGCCAGTATAATATGGTTTGGTTTAGCACTAAGAATTATAAAATTCAATTTATCATGGCATTATTAATATAGCCAAACAATGGCTTAGACTCATATGTCATAACAGTTTTTGCATAAGGACTTTAAAACATAAAGTCAGTTTAATAATTGAATGACGTTTGAAATGCATGTAAGTGCGATCATGACATATTATATATTTGAACCTTGAATAATGGATTCTAATAGGGATACTTGAAATCAAAACATTTGCATGGAATAGTAAAGTGTGCATCAGTAAAAGAAACTTGTCTCGGTTGTCGTTTACGCTTAACGTTAACACTTCATTATATCTATCGCTTACATAGTTAATAATGTCGGTCCACTCATTAGTTTTAGATCATAAACGTCAATCTGATCATTTATCTTATATATGTGCTAGTTCTAATGCACTAGTTTGATTCACACTTAACGCATAACCTTACTATCAAGCATACCTATATCGGTTACAAACCACATAGTATATAGTTTTTTTCTTTCAACTTAAGCGTACTAGTGTATATTGCTAGCATCCTTACACGTACATGCTTACACATAATATGTATCATATAGGTTAAGTATTCATGACATAGGTTTATGCATCTTAGTTCAAGACATGGCATTTTATTTTAAAAGGTCACCCCAAATTAGGTTCATTATATCATTTTCTTTTATCTTAGGTTCAATCTACATGTTACAACAATCATGTAGGTCTGTTAGATCATATATAGCCAAGCATGATGACCTCATAACAAAAATATGAAAAATCACATAATCCTGAAAATAGCAGGGTCGAGTGCAGCTACGCTGGGTTCACCGCAGGTGCGCTCCAGCTAAAAGTCTCGACAAAAGGTTTGGGCGCAGCTACACTCCCCCGGGGGCAGGTGCGCTTAGCCCAGATTTTCAAATTCATCAAAATTTTTGACTTTTAATGTTCCAAAGCATACAAGAAAATCTTAAACACCATGCACTTCATACACACCTATTTCCAGAATTATGACATGCAATGGTTTCCTAATTCGTAATTTCATTTGCAAGGAAATAACCTTTGATTCGTTTTCGCAATGAATCGTTCTTTGACAATGTTAAGTTTTGAAAGCTTCTTCACAACATAAATCAATTTATACTTATTAACACTTCCCATTTATGAAACCATATTCAAGACCACATTGAACCAACTTTGGTTCTTTTACAAAATCATGTTTCATTTCAAGACCAATACTTATGATTTATGTATCTCATAACGTATACACATGTGACTCCTTTTATTTTTGGGAAACATGCATTATAAAACACAGAAGCAAATTTCATTTACCCATTCTTCTTGAATCATGAAGAACACATAACATGCTTCTTTATTCATTCATATTATGACTCAATCACTTAGCATATATTTCACATTATGATGTAAACATCTAGCATGCATACCTCAACCCCTAAAACACATATGACACAAATGATTCTTATACATGAATCATCCTTAGTACCTCAATATGCATATATTCCATGGATTCAACATAATACCTACAATATATCAGGAATCATTTGTTTTTAAAAATAACTCTTGAATAACAAATCTTAAAAGAACATTTCATTGAGAACTTTTATCAAGCACCTAGCATGCATGTAGTGATCTATAGCACATTTCATACATATAAACACTTATCAAAACTCCAACCTTATATCACCGGGTCCTTCATGACCCCTAAAACAACAATCTCTCACTGTAAAAGAATCAACACACTAACTAGCCATATAAGAAGTCTAGGAGTTTGAGCATAAGATCACTTTTAACCTTAAGTGCGTATTGAATTAGAAGCAAGCTACTGGATTTCTTTCTCCTCCTTTGAATTTTCGTGAGCTCTCTTTTTTTTTCTCTCAAAAGAACTCTCTCAAATATTGCACTTACACTAAGAAGTTAGGTGAAGGTTTGAAATGGTTAAAGCTGTAATCTATAGGAGTATACTCCTTCACTTCTCAGCTGAATCATTACTACCTAAAGCCTCAATAATCAGCTCTAAACAGCATTCCATTGCTGCAACCTAGAAAACCTAAAATGCTTTGCCCATGGCTCTTCTTGGCTGCCAAAAATGGCACCTTGGGCAGGCAACCCACCATGCACAGCAGCTCTAGCAATGATGGCAATTCACGTGCTTTCTTGTTACTGCTTTTATCCCAATTTGAATGGCATAGCTGATGATTCACGTACAATTAAAAGCAAGGAGTTGGGCTGCTATGTAGCTGATGAAATCTCCTCTTGGTGTGTCAAAGATTAGGCTCAATTATAACTAATGCTACATAATAATGTATTGGGTTGCTCTAGCATCAAGTTGGGTCAAGGATTGGGCCACTTTACTTGAGAACCCATAACAATGAAATGGCTACTTAATAACAAGTTTTGGGTTTAATTAATTGTGACAATAAATTAACTAACCCGTTAAATTTGGGCTTAAAATAAGAGATGTTACCCTAAGCACACTAAGTTAATACATTGGGTTAAATAAATTAATTATTGGACATTTCTCTCATAATCCTAATCAATCAATTTAATTAGTTAATTAAATGATATTATAACACATCCAAATCAAGTTCAATATTCGAGTTAGTTAATTAAATCGTATCCCATGTAAATAAATAATTGAAATCACGTGGTCACACCTTTTGTTCCCTAATTAAATCAATTAATTCAATTCATTAATATTACTTAAAGCATTTCTCGGGATTATCACATAACATTCTTAATGTAAACCTATGTGTGTGTGTGTGTGTGTGTGTGTGTGTGTGTGTGTGTGTGTGTGTGTGTGTGTGTGTGTGTATACACACACACACGTACACTACATAATTGCATAAAATAAGTTTACATAATTTTATTCCACAAAAAGAAAAAAAAAATACAGCGAATTTCTTGGTCATTACAATTTACTTTTTTTTTTTTTTTTTTGTAGTCATGAAGATTGTTGTAATACGAACAAGTAAATCATATAATCGAATATTACTCAATGATATTATTATATTATCATTAAAGAGTATTATGTCTTTAAATTTGATATAACTTAAAATTGTTAAAACATTAAAATAATATTGATAAAAAAATATTGGTTTGTAAAATTTATAGACGCAATCAAATTGCACAAAATAGCGAAAGCATGGTAAAATCAAATTTACAAATTTACAAACCATAATCCAGGATCGACCTTTATGCGCAACTATTAATTAGTAAAGAAGAAATTAGAGATATACCCTTTTAGAACTCAAAGCTTCAACGGGTATAAGTTCACCTCCAAATCCTTCGCGTTTTCCTTGAATTTCACCGATTGGATTCCAATGATCAATGTTAGCCACCCAAGTGTTTGGCCTCTAAAGGTGATCCACCAAGGAATAATAATAATTCAAGAAGTGGGTGATGGCAAATCCTAGTTTTTTCTATCTAAAGAATATGTGAGTACTCTCTCAAAACGTGTGAAAGTGTATGTGTGTAACCTTAATCCATAATAAGACTTCTTTTATTTATAGATTTAGTAAACCCTCCTAACACCTTCAGGAATAGGGTTTTTAATTATACTCCTAATCTAATTAGGAACTTAATTAATTTAATATAATAATTATAATTCCTAAACTATTTTGGAACTTAATTATCAATTATGAGAGTACTCTTATTAATTAATTTCTAAACCATTTAGGAACTAAATAATAATGATAATAGTAATAATAATAATAATAATAATAAGACTCCTCTTATTAATTTATAATTAATATTTTCAAAATACCAAATAATAAATATTAAGTTGTTTAATTTATTCTATCCACATAGTATAAATTAAATATACTTAATTCATTATTACAATTATGTCATTTACTTCTTAAATAATTATTTTCCTTTTGTGGTGTGACCCTTGAGGTTCTCCATATTAAACCGGTTATAAAATAAATTAATTAGAACTATTCTAATCTTATTTATATAAATAAATTAAACTATTTAATTCATTTAAATAAATAATATTTTTTCCATAATTAGGGTAAGTCCTCTTAGCAATCAACGACTTTCAGATAATATAGATTTCAACATTTAATCACAAAAGAACCTATTCAGCGAATAGTTACCATACAATTCAATCATTCTACCTCACAATATCCCAATCAAATATAAGACATGGTATTACTGTCAAGTCTTATTTTATTTGATTATATGTATTTCCATCCTCAAATGAATAACTCTAATTAATGTAAATTAGAAACTACTTTCTAATTTCCATTCTGTCTTGGCCAAGGACTATTGAGTTGTCATTTATTGAATTGTATAGGACATTCCCTTCTTTTACTAGAAGTGATAGATTATTTGTTGATCACTCACTTATCTCCATGTATAACTTATTATATCTGATCATACCCTTTGATACGCCCTAAAGGTTTTAAGGAATATGTAAAAATATAATTCATCATACACAAGATACTATGATGATCTCAAGTCCAAGGATCACTTGTACTACTACCACAAAAGGACTCCTATTGATAAGCAAGACTCCATTAGGTGTTCCTTGAGCGAGTCACGTTTAGTGAAATTATTCTCTAATAAGCACCTACATACTTGCTTTAGTGTCTCTACACAAATGATTATGAGATCAATCATCCTCTTCATAAGAGCAAGCATAGTACGTACTAATCTATCCAGATTCACTAATTCCCATTTTAGTAATCCAACGACTAGGAACAATTTTAGTTTTGAGCTATCTTGAATTTAAATCTCATTAGCATGATCATCATCATGATAAAAGCATTTCTCAACAACTATGGGTTTATCACAATTAATATCATCTATTAAATATGGATAAAGAAAATGCCTTTGTATAAATAAACTTTTATTAATAAACGAATAAGATTACAAAGTATATGCATATCACATCAAATGTGATTGGCTTGAGGGCATACTACTTTAAAAAAAAAACTATATATCTAAATGAGAAAATTGAATAACATTGTGAGTGTTGTAAGAACATAGATTTGGCACCGATAAAGAAACCAGATTCATCGCAAGATTCCTCTGTTCTAAGTACAAGTGTGTTATAAATATTGTGAAATTTAGATAAATAGGAAATAAAGATATGAAGAGACATCTCTAAAAGATATATTTCTAAGTAAGAGTATTGAATGATATGGGGAGTTCTGTAAGAAAAGGAATCTTGTCACGGATAAAGATGCAAACATTATCACAGGATTCTTCTGTTCTAAGAACAATCATATTATTAATGTTGTGAACCTTAGATATATAGAAGCATAAAATGTCTAAAGCTTAAGGTTAAAAATTGACTGGTATATATGGTGTTATCTATATATACGGATGAACTACAAGTTGATACTTGTAGAAAGGATGAGATTGAGACCAAGTTAAGATCCAAGGATTAAGTTAAAGAAATTCTTAAATAAATAATCTAAAATAGATTAATTCAACCAATATGATTATGGGATCATTGGTTAAATTACAAGTAAAGAAAAGTTTAACACACAAAGTTTGTTGTAGCAAGTACGGGATTTTGGGGCATTACAACTACTTTAATATAAATGGCTCCACAGGGCCAAGATTTCCACCCTTCCCAATCATCATATCTTCTTCTTTAGATCTTGGCTATAGCTCTTCAGTAGCCATCTCAGTCATCCCTTCTACTTCATCCTTTGGCTTAGGCTTTCCAGCCATCCCAACCATCTCTTCCATTTCAATATTTTGCTCAAGCCCTTCAATAGCCATCCCAGCCATTTTGTTCACTTCTACATTTAGCTTAGGCATATCAATCATCTCAGCTATTTTTTCTTCTTCTTATATGTCAATAAGCTTAGGCATTATAGCCATCTCAGCTAGTACGTCAACTGTACTCATCCATTCTAGAAGAAGAAGTATGTATTCCAAACACTAATCAGTTTCTTCAGTGGGATCCATCTTCCTCTTCTTCCCAGAAGGATCTCCTTTCCTTAAAGGCATTTTTAGCTTATTCCCCTCTTCCTCCTTTTTCTTTCTATTTTCTTCCAGCCACTTTTCCATACTTAGACCAACCTTAATAGCAACCTTCTCCCATTTCTTTCTTTGAGTTCTTTGATATTGCTCAGTCATTTTTCCATAGGCTTCATAGCTAGACATTTGTGGGACCTTAATTGTATGCTTCCTAGGCCTTTTTGTTTTCCAAATGGTCTTGATAGCAACCTCCCTATCTTTTCTCTGTTTTAATCTTACTTCTGTCTCATTTAGTTTTCCCTTATTCTTCTTTCTTTTCATCTTCAACCTTTTTCCTTCTCTCCTCTTAAAATATGTGGTAGCCTCCCGAGTGTCCCTAGGAATCTCTTCCTACATCTTGCCCTTCAGCTTCATTTTCTTAAGAACTGAAGATTCAGCTGTGGAGGCAATAGTAACAGCAACAAGTTATAAAGAGACAAAAGCTTATAATTCATCCTCCATGTCTGTTGCAGACATCTTCTTTGACATTCTCACTTCTTTTTTAATCTTAGTGAGTGTCTTATCACTCTCAAATTATTTTGAGCGAGTGATCTCTAATGGATTCTTCTTCCAATTTTTGAAGAGCCTGGAACTAATTCTCTTATTTACATTTAGAGACTCCCTATGCTTCTCCTTCAAGATTCTTTCAATAGTTTGCCTAGGATGATGCTTATAAACCTTCCAAAGTACATCTTAGGCATAGACTCTCCTTTCTTTTGCCTTTTATTGGCACTATCAAACCATTAGGTATCCATTTAAAGAAGGCTACTCCATAGTTGACTTCTAGCTCCAAAGTTATTGCAGTCATCAATTTAGCTTGAAGCTCACTAATAAAGTCATAAGCAGAGTCTTTACAGAGAACACACTTCCCGGCCATATCAGCTAAAAATTCATACTATGGCAGGAAGTTCCTCTTCTCTAGACCTTTATCAGACACCTTCTTCTGGTATTACATCGCCATAAGCCCAGTCTTTACTACCACAAACTTCAAGTCAATTTCCCCTCTTAATAAAAACTCAAGGTGGAAATTAATTTCCTTGCGGTCCAGAATTAGGTTTTCCCCCATGACCTTGGTGATTATCCTTAATATGATCATTCAGATAGAACTCAATAACTTGATTATTGAAGATCCTGGTATTCTCCCTTAAAACAAACTCAAATACAGCGATCTTAAGAAGATTCAGAACGTGGGTAACTAAATCGTCAACATCCTTAAACTTATTAAAGAAACATTAATTTTCAGTAAAGATTTGGTGGGATGACATCTTTTTTGATGAGATTGACCTAAAGAGAGGTGAAATCAGTTAATGTTTATGGGCTTTTATGGAATCTAGGGTTTTAGAAGTTGGAGAGAATTGTTGCCTACAAAAACTTTGAAAACAGACAAAAATGTATTCTTGAATATTTGAAATTTGAAATTTGAAATTTGAAATATTTGAAGCTTCCATCATTTTTGGCAGAGTGGGACACGTGTATTATTTATATTGGGTTGTTAAACTGTAATGTAGGTGTGCAGTAATCACATCCTTTGGTTGGACTGTTCTAACGTGCTTTTGTCTAGGTGTGTCTACCACTCGTTAATCCTTATTTAATCTCAGTTTTATGATTCATAGAGTGAATTAAGCATTTTTAGCTTTTTAACTTTATAGAGTGTTCACTCTACGATTCATCATTTATTTATTGCACTCTACAATCTTCTCCTGCATGGTCAGTCTTACAAGGTAAACATATATAAAATTCTTGACTTAAGTTTAATATGCCTAATTTAGTTAATAACTTGTTAAATCTTGATTCATCTAAGAGCTTAATAAGCATATCAGGAAGTTAAATATCTATAGGGATTTTATATAAAGCAATATCATCAATAAGTCTATATTCCTAGTATAAACAGATGCCTTAAGTCAATATGTTTTAGTTCAAGAATTCAAGACAATATTGTGAATTTTGGTGTTAGCACTAATAGGAAGAAAAGAAAAAATAAATTCATACCAAAGTCAGCTAGCTAGTTTTTCTTCTTTTGAGTTCAGCAACTTTCAACCGCAATTTATTCAGTTTCTACAAAGGTTATTAAAATTGAGTTATGGCTCTTGCTGAACCATGTGGAAAATCTATCCCTTAGCAGTTTTACACATCCTACTAGTACTTTTACTGTCTATTTTGCATCTTGTAAAGTTAGCATCTGAATGTCTAAAATAATTTCTAGGGAGACTCCTTGAGTTACTATAACCTTAGATATGGAGTGCCCTTTAGATGTTAAAAATTCGTTTAAACATATATCAAATGCAATTCCTTAAGATTAGTTTTAATATCTAGCACTTATTTATGTTAGAATCATAATTTTAGAATTACTAACAGTCAAATACATAAGAAAGCCAATCGTACCTTTGTATTGAATAACATCAATACTTTATCACTTCCCTCTTGGTCTTGCTTTAATATAGTAGCCTTAGAAATATTCATGATAATGGTTGTTTCCAAACCATGCTCCTTTGAAAGGTCTTTTAAAGTACTTAGTCTGGCTAATGAATATATTTTCATCATATTGATTCACTTGATATCTAAAGAAGATGCCAACTCACTCATCATGCTTATTTGAAACTTACTCTGCATAAGCATGGCAAACTTTCACATAGTTTTTCGTCAATAGAATCAAAAGTTATATTATCTACATAAATTTGCACTAACAATGTTAAGCCCTTGAATCCTAAGAAATAGTGTTATGTTTATTTTACCCTTAGTAAATCCTTTTTTCAATTCAAAAAACTATTCAAGGATTTATACCTGGCTACAGGTGCTTATTTTAACCCATCTAATGCTCTTTCAAATTTATAGACATAATTTAAAAGAGTTAGATCAATAAAACCTGGAGGTTACTCAACATGCACATATTCTTAAAGTTCTCCATTTAAAAAGGCACTCTTGACTTTCATCTAAAAGACTAATGTGGTTTACAAAGGCAATGAACATTCTAATTGCTTATAATCTGGTTACTGGTTCATAGGTTTCATCATAGTCAATTCCTTCATCTTGAGAGTAACCCTTTGCTACTAATCTAGTCTTGTTCCTTGTGATTACACCATTTTCATATTTCTTTCATTGCTTCAATCCAGCTTGAATCTTTTAGAGCCTCATTAATCCGCTTTGGCTCTATTTGAAAAAGAAAACTTAATTAGGTGCATTTATACTGAGTTACAAATCTTGTTCTGACTTTAACTGTTGGATCTCCGATAATTAGATCTTGTGTGTGATCCCTTTCCCATCTGCTTCCAGGTGGAACATCTGTCCTTGCACTCTCTTAGATTTGGTTATGTTGCTTTTTATGTTAATGTTTTATCATTTCATAGAGTGCCTGGGTCAGGCTCCATTGACTCTACGAATTCTTCATCTGACTTTACAGTCTTTGGGTTTAGGATCGTAGGATTATTATGTTCTGTATTTACAGTATCTGGCTTTTTTATCATTACTGAGGATATAACAGGTACATCTAAAGATGTGTAGGTGTCCAAGATTTATTTTTCTTCCTTTCCAAGGGTGTCTTCTTAAATAAATAGTGAATCAAAGAACGATTCTAAGTATAGCATGCAGTGTTGATAGCTTCAGCCCAAAAGTATTCCTTTAACATTGCAGCTGTCAGAAGCGTCCTTCTTGCCTCGATCAAAGTTATGCTCTTTCTTTCAGCTACACCATTTTGTTAAGGAGTTCTGGGAGCTGGGAAGATGTCATTGATTCCATTACCTTCACAAAACTTGTTTACTTCAGAAAAAGTAGAATTCTCTGTCATGATCACTCCTAATTGCATTGATCTTATCACCCTTCTCATTCTCAACCAGTTTAAAGAATCTGATTAAATTGGAGCTAGTTTCATCTTTAAAGGTTAGAAAGAATACCTGTGTAGATTTGTTTTGATCATCTACTATGACCAATGTATATTTCTTTCTGACTAAGACTGACAGTTGGAATAAGCCCAAAAAGATCCATGAGAAGTAGTTGAAAAGGCCTATTATTGGGGTTGACTGTCTTGCTTTTTAAATGAGACTCTGGTTTGGTTACCTAGCTAGCTGGCTTTGCAAGATCTCTTTTTGATGAATGCTAGCTTAGGTGCCTTAGAGACTAGATCCTTGGTAGTTGACTTTGACAAATCTTTAAAGTTGAGGTAAAAGATCTTTCGATGCTATAGCCAGCTTACATCTTCTCGAGACAAAAAAACAAGATGTTGCAATTGAGCTCAGATTTTTTAGATCATCCAAATATAAATTTCCATCTCCTGTCTAAACAACATTAATGAGTTTTTATCCAGATCTCTAACTTCACATTAGTTAATTAGGAAAACCACTTGGTGTCCTTTGTTATATAGCTGGCTAATGCTTATTAGTTTGAGCTTCAATCCTTCAATATGAGCAACTTTCTTGACTGTGATGACCCCATTCCTATGATGTCATATTCTCTGATCTTGTTAGAGTTGTTATCTTTAAAGATAACTACTGCATCATCTTCTTCTTTCTCAGAGATAATAAAAGAATTTTCTGCAGCTTTGAGAACAACACATGTAACTTTCCTTTTTTACTTCAGTAGTTGATGTTGTCTCAGTCTTTTGATTTATCATGAAGGTGTGCAGATTTCCATATAGTTGTTGCAGATCCATGTATGTTTACATGCACACTTTTCAGTTAGCAACTTATTTTCACACTATTGTTTTGCTTCTACCACCAAGCTCATAACTGGTTTCATTATACGTCACTGGATCAACTCAAGCAGTTCAGCTTATTCAATGAGAACATTGCTTTGATACCAAATATTATTCTCAGATGGCACAAAAGAGATCTAGAAGGGGGTTATGGTGTAATGTCGCAAGCACCGAAAAATAAAATCTTACTTTGAAAAAATATTAATATAGTAGTGCAAGTAAGAGTCGATCCTACAGAGAATGATTAATTTAATTTTATGTTTTGTAAACCAAAATTGGGGGGGGGGGGTTAAAAAATAATTTAAATTGACTAAAATCAATAAATATGCAAGTAATTTAATGAAATGAATAAGAAGAAAAAGGCTTGGTTTAAGTTAATATCCACCATCAAGAATTTACAACTGATCACTGATGCAAGAATAAATCAATTAATATTTTGAACATTCTCTGTAGAAAGAACTACTCGCAGGTGAAATAATTTTTCTCCTCTTTCCTTAATTTTAGTTAAGTAGACACACGCGTTCTAAATTATCCTTACTATTAAACAACCTCTGGCACGTGTGTTGGGTGCCAAACCGTACGCATGACAAATCAACACTTACACGCAAGTGCACCTGGTTAACAAGTAATATAGAATAAGTAAAGTATCGTTCCCACGAGGACTATGAATCGTTACTACACTATCAAGCGGCAGTTTTATAACTATTTTGGTTTCTTTAAACAATGGTCAAGCAAATCAAGGAATTGTGAATTAAATCTAAGTTGTGAAAATTAAAGACAACTAAATAATAAAAGATTTAAGTAGACAAAGGAGGTATGGGATTATAACTTCACCTATGGTGTCATTCAACTGCGCTACTTCCTGTTAAACCTAATTGATTATCTCGGATTGTTAGTCGAAGACACGAAACTAAAGCATGACCAACTCTCGTTGCATCATACCTATATCCAACCAAGATCCGACCCAAAGGGCAACAGAACGGGAAAGAACACCCAAGTTAATTAAATCACTATATTTCTATGTGACCTAGAGAAAAATGGGTTTAAGCACAAGTTTTCAAAAGACTACGTGTGGTGCTTTGGTATATGTCTATCCTTAGCACTAATCATACAATCCAACGTCATGTGAAATCATGAACACAAGCTAACATGGTCGATTCTAAACTCACACTCCCCATCTCGGTTCCATGAGAGTTAACATGGTAATTGGTGATCAAGCAATTAAACAATTAAAATAAACCACATTAGACAATCCATACATAATCATTTAGCCACAACAAGGAAGCATAACAAATTGACTAAACCCTAGGTTTCATTATAATCCCATAAAAGAAGTTAGTTCATAATAGAAATAACAACCATCATCCACAAATGTTCATACATTGAAGCTACAAATGAAAAGAAAGAGAAAACAAAGGTTAAAAAATGGAAAGCTCGGTTTCTCTTCTTCAAATCTGGAGTTCCAAGGTTGACACAATGTTTCAAACTTCCAAAGTCCAGCCCTAAGCTTAACTACTCTAGATAGATCACGAGGAACAAGAGAGAACAAAGAAAACAATGAATAAAAATGAACAAGAAGCTCTCTCCTCTTCCTTATGACCTAACTTTTCTCTCTATCCAAGCCTTAGACTGATACTACTGTTATATAGGGCCTCAGTCGCTTATTTTCGATCACTGTAGCAAGTAGCTTTTGATTGGCCCGTTTAAAAAAATCATAGCAGGAATTTGGTGCGAAGGACCGGCGCAGCTGCGTCGTTTTTGTACTGAGATGGGGTGCAGCTGCGCCTGACGGCAAGCAGAGAAGGGTCAGAAGCAAGGGCGCAGCTGCGCCAATTTTGTTCTTCATGGGCGCGCAGCTGCACTGTCCGGCAGAGGCAGAGATGCAGGGGAAGGGCGCAGCTGCGCTGTTTTTGCAAAGGAAAGGGGCGCAGCTGCGCCGTGCACCAGTCATGCATTCTGTGCACAGTATTCTGCAACATCCGATCATCGTGCAAATCACACCCACATCGAACCAATTTTGTCTTGAAATATTGTACTTCTCCCCCCCCCCCCCCCCCCCCCCCCCCGCACAGGTTCTAGTCCAAAACAAGCCCGTTTGTCCACAAGTAGACGGAACAGGCCAAAAATGAGCTATGGAGCATAAAACCTACAAAAGAGATATAAAAGCATGAATAGTAATAAAAACTAATGAGAACTAGGGAAAGTTAAAGCAAGTTGGCATCAAAATAGTAGGTATAAAACCTACTTATCAAATACCCCCAAACTTAACCCGTTGCTTGCCCTCAAGCTACACAATAAGGAAACTGAACAAGCAATCTGAAATGCAAGTTAAGCTAAACAATGCAGTCTACGCTACATGTCTACGAATCCACATCAGCCAGTACAAAGTTAATTGAGCAGCCTCAGAGGAGTTGCAATGATCAATAAACATAGCATCCAACCAAGAACAGTCAGTAGGTCATATCAATCGACAATTCCACAACCTATTATTACTGATACAGTGTGTAGTGTGCTTAGCTACCATTAAGGTTGATATAATGCAAATATTGTCATAATGCACTTCTTAGAGGGAAAATCACAGTTCTAACTCAAGAAAGACGATAAACAGGAAAACTGTCAGCTACGACTTCACATCAACCAATATCAGGGTTATTCGGAATTAACCAACTTTATATACAACCACGAGGGCATTATTTGCTCTTTCTCGCGTTTACACCCGGTTGTGCAATGCCTAGTCCTAACAGACTTCGAAGATACCCATATAGCGAGCTTTCGACCAACGACTCCCAAACCAGTCGGCTTTAGGGCGCTAGGTGTAAAGACACCCCTAAGGGCCTATTAACTCGAGTATCAACGGCCACAAAACTAAACTAGCCAACGTGCTTATATATATATATATATATATATATATATATATATTCCAGCTCTCTTATCCCCCAAACCTGATTTCTGTGTTGTCATAGCCGCCACAACCCATTCACCAAATTTCTAAAAATATTGTTTTAACAAAAAAATTCCACCAGAAGACAATTATGTACATATTTATATTACACCAAACAAAACAATTACACATAAAGTGCTATCCGGTTATATCAGAGTCAAACAAGTTAGGAATCATAAATCAACATGACACTAAGACTATGACTCGATTTTCAACCCCGTTACATAATCAAGCAAAACCGAGTATTATCATAGGCCAATATGACTTCGACCGAACAAGACGCTAGGATTCATGCAATAAGATGCAATTAATCTAAATGCAGTACGAGAAATAAATATGATGCACAAATTAAACTAAATGCAATGCAACTAAACATAAACTTAATTTAAATGACAAGCAAAATAGAATAATAAATATGACATAACAAAACATGGCATGCACCCAACACCCCCAAACTTAAATGTCACAATGTCCTCATTGGTGATAAGGGTGAGAGAGAAAACTCCCCTAGGCCTCGGGTGGCGTATCTGGCGGTGGGTACAAGCCTCCCTGCCCGAAGGTCGGGAACTGTGCGTCCGCGCCTAGCTGAGAGAATGCACTAGTCAATGCTGCTGAAAAGTCGGCTGTATATGATCTGAAGTCCGTGTGCATAGCGTCCATATGCCTTTGCAAGCGACGCATCTCTCTATCATGCCTAGCGATAAAATCAGGAGGAAGCCCTCTGGCCTGTGGCTCATCAGCTGCCACACCCTGCTCCTCAAGAACCTCTTCCCTTATAAAACTAAGACCCCTTGGATGCGATCTCATACCCTTCAAGACCATGAGCTTCTCAATGGCAGTATGATCAATATCCCTCATCGGCAACTGAGAGGTCTCCTCGCCCCACTCCACCTGTGTTGCTCGACATAACTGTGTAATAATGGAGGCATGCGAGATTCCGCCCGAAGTACTGGCCCTCATGAACTTAAACATGGAGTGATGGATGATGTATCCTACATCCATACTTTGACCTTTGCAAATGCCATATAAAATCACCGCCCTTTCCTTAGTCACGTCCTGATGGTGGGTCGTAGGCAATATGCTTCCGCATATGAAACTGTACCAGGCCTTGGCATACCTGCTCAAAGCCGTTTGAAGGAAATGCACATTTCTATCCGTGCCTGACCTAGTCTTCCATTCCACACCGAGCCTGCACATCTCCTCCATCAGGGTGTCTAAATTAGTCTGAAATCGTAGTTCTTGCATCCATTGAATTGCTTCATCAGTCAGGGCCGGTATCCTGAACAGTTCGTGAATGGCTCGAGGGGTGTAGTCTACCTGTTTGCCCCTCACATACGAAATTCCATTCTGAGTCTCTCAGGCATTAGCATAGAACTCCCTCACAATTGACATTGGCGTGGCTATGGGCATTTCCACAAGCAATACCCACCCACGGCTCTTAATCTGCTGCAGCATCCCTCCATCCTCATAATTGGGCTTGAGGCCCCTTTCTAGCACAGACAACTTAGTAATTATGACGTCCCAATAGTAATGCTGTGCAGAAAGGTTGACAAACCTGGATACATCTAGCGTGTTTCTGTCTCTGTCATCACCATCTCCCCCCGCATCACTACTAGTCGACGAAGAAGATGGGGTACGAATGCGCTTCGGCATTTTGAAAATGTTAGGGCTTGATGTAGTTTCTTTGTAAAAAGCAGTTCTTAACCTTGAAGAACCCCCAAACTTGCTTCACATAACCCTATTGCTAGTAATCTGATTATTTGCTCGAATAGGAGAGAGACAATGGTGTGAAATGAGGATTCTGTGGATGGAAATGATTGGGCAAAGGTGTGATAGGAAATGGGTAAAGAAAATGAGTAAGGGAAATGAGGGTTTGATATTCTTAGATAGCTCTCGTGCTCTGTTGTGGAAGGGAATAGGGAACAAAATGATTTAAAGTGAAAAGGGAAGTCCATCGGTCGGGTTTTAAAACACATCTCAAAAACTGAAACTGGCGTTCTACGCAGCTGCACCGAAAATGCAAGGGAAAACGGCACAGCTGCGCCTTCCCCTGGCTTGAAAAATCCGCACTGCTACCCTGCGCAGCTGCGCCTCTAGGTAGTGTAAAACAGGCGCAGCTGCGCCGTCTGTCAGTCAGCCCAAAACTGAGAGTCTTCTTTTTCTCTGATCCAGCATGCTAATTCAGAACCAACTCTTCCTGAAAGAAATCACAAAAACAAAATTCAAATCTCCAAGAGTATTTCAAATGTTAAGCTTAACAATATCATAATTCAAAGATTAATCAAATGGAGATTTAGACAAAAAGTGGGGTGCCTCCCAACAAGCGCTTTAGTTATAGTCGTAGCTCGACTACTCTTAAGTTCATTCTGTCTCCTCGAGGGCAATTGAGGACTGTTGGCGATTAAAGTTGCCTCCCCAATAATGTTTCAGACGCTGCAAAAACTTGTTGTCTGATTTATATAATGACAAATACGTGCAAGTATACACGGTCAATCAAGTAATAAAGTAGTAAGAAGGATGTCGAACCCACAGGGAACAGTTAATAATTAATCTAATTATCAATTTTAAATCAATTCAGTCTAATTTAAACGATCACCAATGTTGATTATAAAAATAATAAAATTAAATTAAATCTAAAACTAATTAACAAGGAAGAATAACTAAATAATAAAAGGTTTAGGATTACAACTTCCCCAATTGCACCATCAAAAGATCGTCATCTTAATTCCCATTAATTAATCATATGGATTGTTAACTGAGATTGCCTACCTATTTATTAACATTTTTCAATAATTAATAAAAAGACTTATTCCAGTTATGTTACTATCTTCATGCAAAACACTTAAAATTGATTCATTATGCACAAACTCTCAATCATGTTACATGTGGCACATAGGTATTTTCATCCTATGAACTATTATGTTAGTCTTTCTAAAAAGACTAAACAACTTCACACGTTATTATACCCAGATCTATTCCTAAACTTCCTTTTACAATTCCATCTAAGAAATCAGATAATTGTTGATCAGACAATTATAAATTAATGCAAGATATAATAAACAATTCAAACAAATTAATTAAATGAAAATAAGATGAATCAATTAAAGCTTCACAATTGGTTCCATTGAAATCCTAAATAAAAGTTTAGTCCATCACTGAAGAAGAAATCAATTCCATAAAATAATAATTAATCCACATCGTAAAGTTACAAAACTTAAAGAAGAGAAGAGATAAAAATTCTTATTCTTGTAGCACGTTCTTCAATCTCTGCCTTCAATTCTTGCTCCTTCACGATGAATCCTTCTTCAGATCTTCAATTAATCCTTCCTCTAATTATATTCCTAACTATGATAGATCTATGTTAGTTCTCCTAATTCTATGTTAGACTCCCCTAAAATATGTATTTTAACATATATTTATAGGTTATATAGCAAATCCCGCATTATAAGGAAACCCAATCCAATTCGGAGTCAAAAACCATCAAAACCGCGTCAAAACCAAGTCTGGCCCGTCACCCAGCGCTGTCTGGAGCGTTGCCAGTGCTCAACACACTGTAACCAGCGCTGCCAGCTCTGGAATAGTACTAGTATCAGCGCCGCCAGCGCTGACCCATTTTTTGCACGGACGTCCTCTGGTCAAACAGCCATAACTTTCTCATATGAACTCCGATTGAGATGATCTAATATGTTCTGGAAAGCTAAGAAGTAGATATACAACTTTCATGTTTTAGGATTTTACAAATTCCGATTTTATCATCGTCCAAATCAGACTTGAAGTGACGGTTGCATAATTGGCAAGCTGAAAATGCAACCACAACAATTCCAAACTTCGATCCACTAAGCCTTTATTCCAATTCCTACAAAACAAAGCCAAAACACATTAAACTAACATTAAACTAATATAAAACACTTAAGAACTCACAAATTATTAAGCTAAAAGATAATCAATATATAAGTATAAAACCCACTTATCACTGCCCATTGACCTTGAAGGGTTGTTCATGCTCTTTTCCCACAATTTCGATGGCGCCATGAGGATAGAAAGTTTTGATTATGAATGGTCCTGACCATCGAGACTTAAGTTTGCCCAGGAAAAATTGAAGCCTGGAATTGAATAACAATACTGCTTGTCCCGGCTCGAACTTCCTTTCGATAATTTTCTGATCATGCCATCGTTTCACTTTCTCCTTATACAATTTCATATTCTCATAAGCTCGCAATCGAAATTCGTCTAACTCATTAAGTTGGAGTAGTCGCTGCTCTCCTGCGACTGAGAGATCGAAATTCAGCTTCTTGATGGCCCAGTAAGCCTTGTGCTCTAATTCCACTGGGAGGTGACATGCCTTGCCATAAACCATCTGGAAAGGCGACATGCCAATGAGAGTATTATAGGCTATCCTGTATGCCCATAATGCATCGTCAAGTTTCATTGACCAATCCTTCCTTGACGGATTTACCATCTTTTCTAGAATTCTCTTCACATCCCGATTAGAAACTTCCGCTTGGCCACTTGACTGGGGGTGGTAGGTTGTGGCTACTCTGTGCTTTACTCCATATTTGGCTAATAATGCTGTGAAGAGCCAGTTATAGAAATGGCTCCCCCCATCACTGATGATTACTCGAGGAGTGCCAAATCTAGTGAAGATATTCCTTTGAAGGAATTTCAGGACGACTCTGGCATCGTTGGATGGTAGAGCACTGGCTTCTACCCATTTTGAGATGTAATCAACTGCCAAGAGAATATACAGATTGTCGGACGATGATGGAAATGGGCCCATAAAGTTGATTCCCCAAACATCAAAAATTTCCACTTCCAGAATTGAATTTAAAGGCATTTCATTTCGTTTGGAAATGTTACCCATTCGTTGACATTGATCACAGTTTTTTACAAACTGGTGGGCATCTTTGAATACAGTCGGCCAATAGAACCCTGCTTGAAGTACTTTAGCTATGGTTCGTTCCGTCCCATAATGACCTCCATAGAGAGAAGAATGGCATGCATGCAGTATACTGGTCGTCTCACTGTGAGGGATGCATCTGCGAATTATCTAATCTGCACATTGTCTGAACAAGAAAGGTTCATCCCACAAGTAACTCTTCACTTCATGGAAAAACTTCTTCTTTGGCTGGTGAGTTAACTCTGGTGGGAGAACATTACTTACTATATAATTGACAAAGTCAGCGTACCAAGGAATATCTGAGGTCACAGTGAAGAGCTGCTCATCGGGAAAATACTCATTTATAACCGTCTCGTCCTTCCTATCCTGCTCCGGATTTTCTAATCTAGAAAGATGATCTGCCACTTGGTTTTCTGAACCCTTCTTGTCTCGAATTTCCAGATCAAATTCTTGGAGAAGAAGAATCCATCTGATAAGTCTAGGCTTTGCATCTCTCTTGGAAATCAGATATCTAATAGCCACATGATCAGTATAAACCATAACTTTTGTTCCAACGAGATATGACCTAAATTTGTCGAAAGCGTATACAACCGCTAATAGTTCTTTCTCGGTGGTGGTGTAGTTTAGCTAAGCATCTGTCAAGGTCTTGCTGGCATAATAGATAGCATGAAAGATCTTTTCTGTGCGCTGACCCAACATTGCCCCAACTGCATAATCGCTAGCATCGCACATCAATTCAAATGGTACAAACCAATCCGGTACTACAATTACGGGTGCCGATGTTAGTTTTGTCTTTAAAAGCTCAAAGGCCTTTAAACAGTCTTCGTCAAATTTGAATTAGACCTCCTTTTCTAATAGGCTGCATAAAGGCTTGGATATTTTGGAGAAGTCCTTGATAAATCGTCTGTAAAAGCCCGCATGACCTAAAAAACTACGCACCCCTTTAACAGTTGTAGATGGTGGCAATTTCTCAATTATCTTCAGCTTTGCCTTGTCAACCTCCAATCCTTTTTCTGAGACTTTGTGCCCAAGGATAATTCCTTCCTGTACCATGAAATGGTATTTTTCCCAATTTAGAATCAGATTCGTCTCTATACAGCATTTCAACACAAGAATCAAGTTCTCTAGACACAACTCAAAGGAATCCCCAAATACAGAAAAATCGTCCATGAAGACTTCCACATCATACACCATGCCCGAAAAGATGGCCATCATGCACCTTTGAAATGTTGCTGGCGCATTGCAAAGCCCAAAGGACATTCGTCTGAACACAAACGTCCCGTAGGGGCAAGTGAAGGTTGTCTTTTCCTGGTCCTCAGGTGCAATAGCTATCTGATTATACCCCGAGTAGCCATCCTGGAGACAGTAGTACTCATGACCCGCCAGTCTGCCCAACATTTGGTCAATAAACGGCAATGGAAAGTGATCTTTTCTTGTTGCTTTATTTAGCTTTCTGTAATCCATACACACCCTCCAACCAGTCACTGTCCTTGTTGGTATCAACTCATTATGCTCATTCTTTACGACTGTCATCCTTCCTTTCTTGAGCACACATTGGACGGGGCTCACCCATGCACTGTCGGAGATAGGATATATGATCCCAGTATCTAGCAATTTCAGAATCTCCTTCTTAACAACCTCTTTCATAATGGGGTTGAGCCTTCTCTGATGTTCCATAGTCGGTTTGCTGTCCTCTTCCATTAGAATCTTGTGCATATAGAAGGACGGAGTAATGCCCTTGATGTCGGCGATTGTCCATCTGATAGCTTCCTTGAATTCTCTCAAGATTCTTATCAGCTTACTTTCCTGTAAAGGGGTTAGTGCAGATGTAATAATCACAGGCAAAGTATTTGATTCACCCAAATAAGCATACCTGAGATGTGATGGGAGCGGTTTAAGCTCAAGAGTATGAGGTACCTCCAAGGATGGTTTCAAACGATCTAGAAGTTCTTCTGCATTTTCTATCAGCTCAACAGGTATCTTGCATGTGTTCACCTGTGGTAATGCCTCCAGCTCTTGGAGACAGTCATCCATCCCCGACTCATCATTGTCACTGTCACTATCCTTCACCAAGGTAGTTTCCATCGGATCCTTACTCGCAATTTTAAGAAACTCATCTTCCACCACCCTTTCTACCACATCCATTTGGAAGCATTCTTCTTCATCGGTAGGGAACTTCATTGCCCGGAACACATTGAAAGTTATTATTTGGTCCTGGACCCTCATTGTTAATTCTCCCTTTTGTACATCAATGAGAGTTCTCCCCGTGGCTAAAAATGGTCTCCCCAAAATGATGGGAATATCCTTGTCCTCTTCATAGTCTAGGATAATGAAGTCCGCGGGGAATATGAACTTGTCAACTTTAACCAGAATGTCCTCCACAATCCCTCTTGGATATGTGATAGATCTATCTGCGAGCTATAGGGATATGTTTGTAGGCTTTGGTGCAGGAAGTTCCAATTGTGTGTAAATTGACAATGGCATGAGGTTAATGCTTGCTCCTAAGTCACACAAGCATCTGTTGAAAGACACACTCCCTATCTCGCATGAAATGGTGAAACTACTCGGATCTTTCAGTTTAGGAGGTAGTTTTTTTTATAAGACTGCACTACATTCCTCAGTTAAAGCCACAGTCTCAAAGTCTTCCAATCTCTTCTTTTGGGACAGAATTCTTTTCATGAACTTAGCATAGCTCGGCATCTGTTCTAAAGCTTCTGCAAACGGTATGTTTATTTGCAGCTTTTTGAAAATTTCAAGGAACTTAGCGAACTGCTTGTCCATTTTCTGTTTCTGAAGCCTTTGTGGAAAAGGTATTGGGGGATAGACTCATGTGTGAGTAACCGGAGGCTTTTCTAGTTGATCCTTATTTCCTGATTCCGTCTCCACAACACCTTCCTCTTTTTCCTTAGAACTTTCTGCACCAACTGAGTCTGAGGCAGGGCGCAACTGCTCTGTTTCCCTTTGTACTACCGGCTCATTCGCGCCAGTTGGCAGAAATCGTTTTCCGCTTCTAGTTATGACAACTTTGCAGTGCTCCTTTCCCTCTCTTCGTGGGTTTTCTTCTGTATTGCTTGGAAGAGATCCTTGAGGTCTGTTTGCCAGCAAATTGGCCATTTGGCCCACTTGGTTCTCTAAATTTTTGATGGATACAGACTGACTCTTTATCAACACATCAGTGTTAGCCATGTATTTCAGCATTAACTCTTCTAAATCTGGCTTTCTCTATGGTTGGGACGGTTGTGCTACATGTTGGTGACTCTGAAATCCCGGAGGATAGTGTGGCCTTGGAGCTTGTTGATGGTTCTGATTATTGCTCCACGACGAGTTTGGGTGATTCCTAGCTCCAGATTTATAAGTATTCTGATACTGATTCGGTTGTCTCTGGTAGCTACTCATAAACTGTACTGCTTCCTAGTTGATAGCACATTGCTCTGTAGGATGTTCCCTTGCACATAGCTCACAAACATAAGCCACCTACTGCATTTTATTATCCGCAATAGCATCAATCTTCTTGGACATTACTGATAATTGAGCTGCTAAGGCTGTGATAGCATCTACTTCTATAACCCCGACCACTTTTGGTTGATTTAGCCTAGAAGTAGGCTATTGATAATTGTTGGCAGCCATAGTTTCAAGAAGCTCGTATGCCTCATCAAAATTCTTTGCCATAAATTCCCCTCCAGATGTTGTGTCAATGTTAGTCCGAGTGTTACCACTCAAACCACTGTAAAAGGTGTTCATCTGCATCCATTAGGGTAGTGCATGATGCGGGCATCTTCTGAGCAACTCTTTAAATCTCTCTCATGCTTCATAATATGACTCTCCATGTTGTTGCGCAAACATAGAAATGTCGTTTCTCATTTTATTGGTCTTTGCAGGAGGAAAGAATTTCTTCAAAAATTTCTGTGCCAAATCTTCCCACGTAGTAATTGACCCCGGAGGTAATGAGTGAAGCCAACTCTTTGCCTTATCTCTCAGTGTAAATGGGAAGAGTCTAAGTCACACTGCATCATCCGTTACTCCATTGAATTTGAACGTATCACAAATCTCCAAAAAACTCAGCAAGTGATCACTCGGATCATCATTAGCCATTCCACCAAACTGTACTGAATTTTTAACCATTTGAATGGTACTCGGTTTAATTTCAAAGGAAAGAGTTGTGATTGTCGGCCTTGTGATACTTGCTTGTAATTCATTTATTCGCGACGTTGCATAGTCTCTTAATGGCTTAGGCGCCTCTTGTTCTCCCGCCATGATTTCTGGTGGTTCAAATCCCTCTTGACTGTCAGAGCTAACCTCAATCACTTGTTGAACTCGTATATTAATGTTGTCGTTGTGAGCCAATAGCTTACGTTTCTTTGATCGAGTTAGCATGCACAAGTCACAAGTACCTGAAACCAAAGAAATAGATAAAAAGAATTGAGGTAAGAAAAGATTATTTAACTAAACCAATCTAATTTAAACTAACGATGAAAGTAATAAAAACTACTCAAAGTCCCCGGCAACGGCGCCAAAAATTTGTTGGGTACCAAACCGTACGCATGACAAATCAACACTTACACGCAAGTGCACGTGGTCAACAAGTAATATAGAATAAGTAAAGTATCGTTCCCACGAGGACTATGAATCGTTGCTACACTATCAAGCGGCAGTTTTATAACTATTTTGGTTTCTTTAAACAGTGGTCAAGCAAATCAAGGAATTGTGAATTAAATCTAAGTTGTGAAAATTAAAGACAACTAAATAATAAACGATTTAAGTAGACAAAGGAGGTATGGGATTATAACTTCACCTAGGGTGTCATTCAACTGCGTTACTTCCTGTTAAACCTAATTGATTATCTCGGATGGTTAGTCGAAAACACGAAACTAAAGCGTGACCAACTCTCGTTGCATCATACCCATATCCAACCCAGATCCGACCCAAAGGGCAATAGAACGGGAAAGAACACCCAAGTTAATTAAATCACTATATTTCTATGTGACCTAGAGAAAAATGGGTTTAAGCACAAGTTTTCAAAAGACTACGTGTGGTGCTTTGGTATATGTCTATCCTTAGCACTAATCATACAATCCAACGTCATATGAAATCATGAACACAAGCTAACATGGTCGGTTCTAAACTCACACTCCCCATCTCGGTTCCATGAGAGTTAACATGGTAATTGGTGATCAAGCAATTAAACAATTAAAATAAACCACATTAGACAATCCATACATAATCATTTAGCCACAACAAGGAAGCATAACAAATTGACTAAACCCTAGGTTTCATTATAATCCCATAAAAGAAGTTAGTTCATAATAGAAATAACAACCATCATCCACAAATGTTCATACATTGAAGCTACAAATGAAAAGAAAGAGAAAACAAAGGTTAAGAAACGCAAAGCTCAGTTTCTCTTCTTCAAATCCGGAGTTCCAAGGTTGACACAATATTTCAAACTTCCAAAGTCCAGCCCTAAGCTTAACTACTCTAGATAGATCATGAGGAACAAGAGAGAACAAAGAAAACAATGAATAAAAATGAGCAAGAAGCTCTCTCCTCTTCCTTATGACCTAACTTTTCTCTCTATCCAAGCCTTAGACTGATACTACTGTTATATAGGGCCTCAGTCGCTTCTTTTCGATCACTGTAGCAAGTAGCTTTTGATTGGCCCGTTTAAAAAAATTATAGCAGGAATTTGGTGCAAAGGACCGGCGCAGCTGCGCCGTTTTTGTACTGAGATGGGGTGCAGTTGCGCCTAACGGCAGGCAGAGAAGCGTCAGAAGCAAGGGCGCAGCTGCGCCGATTTTGTTCTTCATGGGGGCGCAGCTGCGCTGTCCGGCAGAGGCAGAGACACAGGGGAAGGGCGCAGCTGCGCTGTTTTTGCAAAGGAAAGGGGCGCAGCTACGCCGTGCACCAGTCATGCATTATGTGCACAGTATTCTGCAGCATCCGATCTTCGTGCAAATCACACCCACATCGAACCAATTTTATACTGAAATATTGTACTTCTCCCACCCGCTTAGGTTCTAGTCCAAAACAAGCCCGTTTGTTCACAAGTAGACGGAACATGCCAAAAATGAGCTATGGAGCATGAAACTTACAAAAGAGACATAAAAGCATGAATAGTAATAAAAACTAATGAGAACAAGCGAAAGCTAAAGCAAGCTGGCATCGAAATTGTAGGTATAAAACCTACTTATCAACGTGCTAAAGATTTAATTTAATAGCAACTTTAAGAATTAGAGAGATAGTTGAACTAAACAACACAAGCCACGCATTTGCATTTAATTTAGATGAACATTCTTCCTAAGATAAAATAATCTTTTGATCTGCAAAATAATTATTAAACTTAGTTGTTTCACAAATAGCAGTAGATTAATATGAATAATAAACTAGTAGGCCTCCTAGCAATTAAACAAACCAATCATAAAATTAAGCACAGAAAAATATTCAATACTCAAAATATAAATTGAAAAATTAAAATAAATTAAATCTCACAGTGTAAAAATCTTGATGGCTTCAATCACTTAACCCAAGAAAAATAATTTAGCTACACATAGCTGTAGAAAACACCAAAGAATAGAAGAGAGAATTTTTTTAATGAAAGTTGTATATTACATTGTACCTCAAGCCCTCTATTTATAGGCTACATAATCCTTCTAACCCTAATAGGATTTATACTTTTCAAACCCTACTAGGATTTAAAATACAAAATAAAATAAATATAAAATTCTAATTTATTTTCCTATTCCAAATTGCAATTGGATTTATTTAATTTATTGCTATTGGAAACCACACAGAAAAGGAAAATAAAACAAAGCTTACGCGTTGCCACGTGGCGAGACCACACGGAAAGTAATCATATTCAGGAACAGTACCAACCGCGCATAGCGCGGTATTATATATTTTTTTTCAGTCTGCAGTCGACCACGCATAGCGCGATATTTATTTTTTCCCTAGCATCTGTGCATTGCGCCTGGCTCAACCATAGCCGCCTGACCAAAACGGTGTCGTATTGCTTCCGTGTTGCTGTTGTTGCGCACATTGTGCACCGACTTGTTTCGAATATTTACGATTATGCCACCGAAGTCCTTTAATTACCATTATGCCATCAGTCGCTCCATATTTACAGAATTGCCACTACACTTTTATTTTTCTACAAAACAAAAGATAAATTAATTAAAAATAAATAAAAATAATAAAAATGCATAAAATTAAATAAATTACCTAAAAAACTAAAAATACTTAAAAACTCACAAATAACTTAGTCTAAAAATACCCAATAAATAAATATAAAACCGACTTATCAAATACCCTCACACTTAACTATTTGCTTGTCCTCAAGCAAAACAAGAATAAGAACTAAAAATAATAATCAAATAACTTACTCAAGCAACAGATTAATAAAAAAATTTAACATTGGCCTCAAAGATTTTTTTAATGATAACTCAAAGAAAATTTTAAAATCATGCAAAATCTAGAACTTTAACATATTTATTAATCTTACTCTACTCAAGACCTTTTGTGCGTGTGTGATTCCAAATGTATCAAACTAATCAAAACGTAGATAAGTTTAGGTTATTAATTACCTTATAAAAGATATACAACAAAACTCTATATACTTATTTTTTACATTACTCTTTGCAAATATAAACAAATATAAATCAAAAGATCAAAAAGTTTCAAACAATTAGGCATACTAGGATTATTAATATTATATTTTTCAAGTATTTTTCCATTTTCTTTCCTTTTAATGGGTGCATTTTATGCTTCATTCCATTTTTTTTCTTTCTTTCTCTTTTTTTTCTTCTTTAGTGAGTGCATTTTATGCTCCATCTCACTTTTCATGTGTTTATGAGTGAGTGCATTTTACGCTCCATCTCAACCCACCACAAGAATCCTTTTTAACAATCCTAGGAAAAAAAGTACCTAAATCATCTCCTCCAAATTATATTTTGCCTTATATTTCACTTTATATAATGATCAAATAAATATAGAGCTCAAAAATATCTTCCATAAGCATTTAACCATATAAACTTCTCTTAATTTAAAACTAGCTCAAACAAATGGATATAAGTGCAAAAAAATTTAAAAAGTCTCAAATATATTAAATACTAACAATAGGTCAAAAATTCAGTCTAAGCAAAAAAATTATCATTTTTCCAAGAGTTATAAAAATCACCATTTTTATCATTAGCTAAAAATTTAAAACCCAATTAATTCATTGCTCATGTAACACATCCTAAAAATAAAAATAAACCATTTTCGTAGGAAACACGGTTACACTTATCGTGTGCAATAAGCTTTTAAACCCTAAGGTTGTCCCAAGTAGACGAGTTTTGTCTCGTGAGAGTTTGCAGTTATTATACCCACAAAATTCAAAAAATTTAAAATTCCTTAAAAAAAATTCAAAATATGACCTAAAATAACAAAAATCCTAAATCCCTTCCCCCACACTTAAAATATACATTATCCCCAATGTAAAATAAAATGCAAAGAAAAAGGCATAGATAACTAAAATATAAATGCAAAAATTAAAAAGAAAGAAAATTATACTCCCCTTGGGTTGCCTTCCAAGCAGCGCATTTGTTTATTGTCATTGGCTTGACAGCATGCTTAAACACTACGGCACTCCTTCCTCTTGAATTTTGATAATCTCATCCATCTTTACTCCATCTATCATGGACTTGTTCAAACTCTCTTGCAGTGGTTTTACTCCCTCTTCAATGAATTTGAGATGATTAAGGAGAAGTTTCAAATCTGAAATGGAATCCTGCAAAACAAAAGGTAAAGACTTTTCGTTAGGAACTGGTAAGTCAAAATATGGATCATTACCTGCTTTCGAAGAACCATTCATAGCCGCAACAGTTTTCCTCAAATCAGCACTCAAGACTAACTCCTCATTCTCTTTTCCAAAACTCTGATTAAATGTTGTTTTTAATTCAACCTTTCCATCAGTTTTAGAAAAAAAAATCACTAAAGAATCAATCACATCAATAGAGTAAACAGAATTAGGACATTTCATGCCATTAAAAATATTAAACTTAACAATTTCGCCATCAAACTCCATTGTCAATGTACCACTATGAACATCGATCTTAGTCTTGGATGTCTTTAAGAAAGGTCTTCCTAACAAAATAGGAGCATTTTGATCACCATTCTCCATATCAAGCACATAAAAATTAGCAAAAAAAATTAAATTATTTACTTGCACAAGAACATCCTCTATTAAACCCTTAGGATAGGCATTAGATCTGTCAGCCAACTGAATCACAGTACCAGTTCTATTCAAAGGTTCAAGTTTCACAGAAGCATATATAGAATATGGCATGACATTAATGGATGCTCCTAAGTCTAACACGGCTTTTTCAAGTCTAGTGTCACCTATTTTGCAAGGGATAGTAAATATTCCTAGATCTTGACACTTAGTAGGGAGTTTTCTTTGAATTGTTACCGACACATTATTTCCTAATTGTACATTTTCATATCTTTTGAGTGCTTATTTTCTTTTGTGTGTACACAATTCTTTCAGAAATCTAGCAAAACGAGGTACTTGTTTAATAGCACCTAACAATGGAATATTTACCTCGCATTTACAAAAAGTTTCATATAAATATGAATTTTTCTCATACTTTCTTTTTTCGGTTAAAGCAAGAGGAAAAGGGGGTACCGGTTTATAGTCAGCAAAAGAGGTGAAAATTTATGCTTAAGGGTACCATTGTCTCCTAGAATATTGTCGTCCTCCTTACTGTTATCTGCTTCTATGTTGTCCACTTTTGGTTTGCTTTGCTCTTGTGGTGCAGACTCTGTCTTTTTCGGAGTTTCTATCTCTTTACCGCTTCTCAACGTGATTGCACTAACATTTGCTTTTGGATTCATCACCGTTTGAGAGGGTAATTTTCCAGAATTTTGCGCCTCCAATCTATTGATTGCAGTTGCCATTTGTCCCATTTGTGTTTCCAAATTCTGTATATTTGCCTTCGTTTCTTGTTGAAATTGCAAAGTGTTAGTGCTAAGTTTTTTAACTATATCCTCTAACGATATTAGAATGAGATGATTGACCCTGTTGTTTGTTGGAATATGGCTGCTTGTATTATTGGCAGCTTGAGAAATTTTGGGTCGTAGACGGATTCCCTTGGTGATTTCCATAGTCGAAATTAGGATGATCTCTTCAACTTGAGTTGTACATGTTCGAGTATGGGTCATATCTCATTTGTGGTTGATCAGGGAAACCACCTGCTGCATTCACTTGTTCGTAGGACTCCTCTTAAAGGGTGGGGCACATATCTGTTGGATGTCCTACTATCGCACAAATTCTGCAAGCTTTCACTTGTTGTGTATTACCTACAACCACTTGACGAACAAGAGAAGTTAGAATAGCAATTTGTTCTTTAAATGAAGAAATTTCTACCCCATTGACATTCTTGGATGAAAAATTAAGCCTAGTGTCGAATTCTTGGGAATTAGCCGCCATGTTGGCAATCAAGTTTCTTGCAGCTTCGGGAGTTTTGTCCACCAAGGCTCCGCCACTAGCAGCATCAATCATGTTTCTCTCAGTAGATATAAGTCCTTCATAGAAATATTGGATAAGGAGTTGCTCGCTGATTTGATGGTGGGGACAACTTGCACATAATTTCTTAAATCGTTCCCAATACTCGTATAGGGATTCTCCATGGTTCTGTCTCACACCACAAATGTCTTTTTCTGATATTGGTTGCTCGTGAAGGGGAAAAATATTTTTCCAATAATAGTCTTTTCATCCCTTCCCATGTGGTGATGCTTCCAGAGGGTAGGTAGTAGAGCCAATCTTTAGCCAGATTTTTCAAGAAAAATGGAAAAACTCTTAGATTGATTTGCTCTTCAGTCACTCCAGAAGGTTTCAGACTTGTGCAAACCATATGAAATTCCTTTAAATGTTTGTGAGGATCTTCACCTGCAAGGCCATGAAAATTGGACAATATGTATTAGAACAGATTTTAATTCAAAGGAAGTGTTAGCATCTAAATTAGGAAAAGTTATGCTTAAAGGTTGATGGTTCAAATCAGGAGCCGCAAGCTTTTTCAAAGTTCGATTTCTAGCCATAATTTCCATCCTTAACCTACATAACTCAAATAAAATATAAAAACTAGAAAAATCTAAAATCTAAAATCTAAAAAAAATAAAATAAATAAATCACTAAATTAAAATAAAATTTACAAAAGAGCAAAAATAAATAAAATCAGTCCCCGGCAACAGCGCCAAAATTTGGTGTGATGTCGCAACCACCTAAAAATAAAATCTTACTTTGGAAAAATATTAATGTAGTAGTGCAAGTAAGTATCGATCCCACAGAGAATGATTAATTTAATTTTATGTTTTGTAAACCAAAATTGGAGGGGTTTTAAAGAAATAATTTAAATTGACTACAATCAATAAATATGCAAGTAATTTAATGAAATGAATAAGAAGAAAAAGGCTTGGTTTAAGTTAATATCCACCATAAAGAATTTACAACTAATCACTGATGCAAGAATAAATCAATTAATATTTTGAACATTCACCGTAGAAAGAAGTACTCGCAAGTGAAATAATTTTTCTCCTCTCTCCTTAATTTTAGTTAAGTAGACACACGCGTTCTAAATTACCCTTACTACTAAACAACCTCTGGCACGTGCTAAAGATTTAATTTAATAGCAGCTTTAAGAATTAGAGAGATCGTTGAACTAAACAACACAAGTCACGCGTTTGCATTTAATTTAGATGAACATTCTTCCTAAGATAAAATAATCTTTTGATCTGTAAAACAATTATTAAACTTAGTTGTTTCACAAATAGCAGTAGATTAATGTGAATAATAAACTAGTAGGCCTCCTAACAATTAAACAAACCAATCATAAATTAAGCACAAAAAAATATTCAATACTCAAAATATAAATTGAACAATTAAAATAAATTAGATCTCACAGTGTATCATTCTTGATGGTTTCAATCACTTAAGCCAAGAAAAATAATTTAACTACACATAGCTATAGAAAACACCAAAGAATAGAAGAGAGAATTTCTCTAATGAAAGTTGTATATTACATTGTACCTCAAGCCCTCTATTTATAGGCTACATAATTCTCCTAACCCTAATAGGATTTACACTTTCCAAACCCTAATAGGATTTAAAATACAAAATAAAATAAATATAAATTTCTTATTTATTTTCCTATTCCAAATTGCAATTGGATTTATTTAATTTATTGCTATTGGAAACCACACGGAAAAGAAAAATAAAACAAAGCTGACGCGCTGCCACGTGGCGAAACCACACGAAAAATAATCATATTCAGGAACAGTACCAACCACGCATGGCGTGGTACTATATATTTTTTTCCAATCTGCAGCCGACCGCGCATGGCGCGATATTTATTTTTTCCCTAGCATCTGTGCATTGCGCGTGGCTCAACCATAGCCGCCTGACCAAAATGGTGCCGTATTGCTTCTGTGCTGCTATTGTTGCGCGCATTGCACGCTGACTTGTTCCGAATATTTATGATTATGCCACCGAAGTCCTTTAATTACCATTATGCCATCAGCCGCTGTATATTTACAGAATTGCCACTACACTTTTATTTTCCTACAAAACAAAAGTTAAATTAATTAAAAATAAATAAAAATAATATAAAGTACTAAAAATAATAAAAATGCATAAAATGAAATAAATTGCCTAAAACACTAAAAATACTTAAAAACTCATAAATAATTAAATCTAAAAATACCCAATAAATAGATATAAAATCAACTTATCAAGTTGAACATATTCTTTTATAAACTTTAACTTTTAAATTATTTACTAGATAATTCAAGTATATAACTTATTTATTATGCACAATAGAATATTTGTTTATTTATAAAACCCCTTCAAAGATTGTTGAAGTTTACAGCTGTGAGTTTAGTGTATAGTGTAGAGGTAAATCTCAATTTATATTTTAGTTTGTATTGCAGATATAACAGTTTATCACAGTATATGGAAATCAATAAATGATACAGAGATTTTAAAGAGGTTCAAAGCTTAAACTACTCTTAGTCCTCTCTTCCACTCCACTGAGCAGGATATCCACTATAGGACAAGGTTCCACTAAACCATTTTCAACCTCCCTCTAGAGCTGACCTACTTAGGATTAGGCGAGATCTTTGTCTTGACTTTTTAACCTCTCTCTGGAGCTGATCCACTTAGGATCAAGCGAGATCTTTATCTCGTCTTTTCAGTGTGTCTGTTGTTGTGTTTGAGGTGTTACTAAGTGGTATGTAAGCTCATCTTCAGAATGACTTAGCAGCGTGATCAATTTCATCCAAGGCATTGAATGATTTTCCTGAAACTGTAGAGTGGCCTTTGGATTTTTGCGATGCTTTAAAAATTTATAAGCTATTTCATCCTTTTAATGTTCTCTCTCCATCAATCGATTATCTTGAGGTCTAGATAAGAAATCTATTTATAGATTCCTTTCAAATATTTATCCATTACAAGTTCTGTAGTAATGCCTCCAAAGTCATGTGTTAGTCTGCTATAGCCATTCTGAATGCCAACTGTGTAAGGCTTTTCAGAGTGTTACGATAAATTATCTTTATAAAATAATAGATGTTAGAGTTATGGCATGATTAGACCTTTATTTTTCTGACAACACAGTTTTAGAAGATCTTCAGGGTGAAGGTGTGTTGAGGAAGCTTGGAGCCCAACAGTAGCTTCCTAGGTTGCACTCTACGATTTGAAGGGTCAGGGCTCGTAGAGTCAAGCTTCAGATATTTCACTTAACGATCTTAACCAATTCAACGTTTTTGGCTATTTGGAGTCTTTCTACGATATGACTATTTAGAGTCGTTCTACGATTTGTTCCTTGTGTTCACTCTGCGAACTCCCAATCTTTTTCTTTCTACTCAACGACATAGCCATATGCTTAGTTTACTCAGTAATCTTAAAGTAACTAATATCATTTAATAGGATCCTTATCCAAACCTTTGATTGATCTTGAATCTGGTGTCTTAATCTTATTCCTTTATTTGATTTGTGTCCAAACTTTTATTTAAGCTCTTTTTTTCTCTTCTATCTAAATTTTTCTTTGTTCATTTGTCTAAACTCTTCTTTGTTCTTCTATCTGAACTCTTCTTTGTTCTTCTGTCTGAACTCTTCTTTGATCTGTCGAATGTCTTCGAACTGCAAACTTGGAATTTCTAGTCTATTAAAAATTATATCAAATGGAGCAACCTTACATTATTTGATCCCTATGTCCTTTTACAGTAAATCATAACACTTTTGATCGTAAGGACTGTACAAAATTTAACTTACGATCAACCTAACTTATTTCATCCCTAAGCCCTTTTACAGTAGATCACAATACTTTTGATCATAAGGACTGTATAGATTAACTCTGATTATAGATTAAGTCATTTTATAATGATTGCTCCTTTAAGGACTTTACAAGATTACTTGTTTTTAACTCTAATTATAGATTATACATTAATCTCGTCAGAATTATTTATACATTAGTCATCATTAAATTAGAATATATTTAAACATAAATATGCACTAACAATGTCTTCAATACGTCATCTTCTCTTACCTTTAACTGATGATATATGTCAGTTCTCTTTTCGTTGTATGTTACTAGATTCCTACCAGGTTAATATCCTAAGGCTCTCTAACCTAAGAGTTATTACCTACTGCTTTGATATCAACATGTGACGCCCGTAAATCCATATATTAGTCACAGTAGACTTGATGCTCACGATTCATTTACACACATGATAACTAGTTAATCATTTAAGCTAGGTTACACAACAGATTTATTATTTACATTATTTCTACATACATGCCTAGGTTTTTTATACATAAATAAGAACTGCTAGATTAGTTCCAAAATAGTACATCATTTATTATTTAATTAACTAATTCTATATTATTTACTGATCTTCCTCTTTTCCCTTTCCCTTTCCCTTTCCCTTTCCCTTTCCCTTTCCCTTTCCCTTATCCTTTATATTCGACCATTGGATTCTTCTGCTTTAGCTATAAACATAAGGCTTATGCAAGAGTAAGCAACTAATTTGTTCAACAAGTATAGCAGTTTAAAATAGAATATAAATAATTAGAATGAATCAATATTCATAAATTTAAAAAAAAAAATTACATCATCGACAATTCAAGGAAATCAACGAATTAACGCAAATCTCTTTACATAATAATGAACATTAGATTTTTGAATAGGAGTAAAATTTGGAATATCAAAGTTTGTTATACGTTCACCAGGAAAATTTTGAAGATCACTTAGTGGTCGTAGGGACTAAGAACTCTTTACATGGCATTCAACAGTCAAAAAGACTGTGAATTATTTCCCCAGAGTATCATTAGATGATCATGTTATTCCCAAATGGCATAATGAGATCTAGAAGGGGGATTGAATAGATCTTATTAAAATCTCATATTAAAATTATTTACCCAATAATTAATTAATATGTTTGAATTAAACACATCGGAATACTGTGTTTTTGTAAAACCCCCTTTTAAGATTGAGTCAAGATCTCAATTCTGACTTTGGTTATATGGAAATATGAGAACCAATCAGATGATATTGCAGTTATATAACAGTTGATATGGCAGTTGTCTAGTAGTTATATAAAGCAGTAAATAACACATAGATTTTTAAGAGGTTAGGAGCCTAAACTACTCCTAGTCCTCTCTTCTACTTCACTGAGCAAGATTCATCCACTATAGGACAAGGTTCCAACGAACTAATTACAATCTCCCACTAGATAACTGATTCTCTTATAATCAAGCGAGTATTCTGTCTCAAATTTACAGCCTCATTTTTGAAGTTGATCTACTTATGACCAGGTGAGATCTATGTCTCAACTTTATAACCTCCCACTAGAGCTAATCCCCTTAGAATCAAGCGAGGTCTCTGTCTCAAATTGTTAACCTCCCACTAGAGCTAACCCACTTAAGATTAGACGAGATCTCTGTCTCAATTTTTTAGTGTCCTTGTAGATGAGTTTGGGGTGCTGCTAAATTACGTTTAAGCTCGTCTTCTGAATGACTCTGCAACGTGGTCAATTTATTTCTAAGGCATATAGTGGCTTTCCAAAAAACGTAGAGTGGCCTTTGGATTTTAGGGATGCTTTGAGCGTTTAGACTCGTAAGTTTTATCTCATGTTTGTGCCTTTTCGATCGACAGCTTTGAAGTCTAGAGATGAAATCTATTTATAAACTTTTCTCTGGAAAAAAATTCGTTTGGAGGTTACCATTATTTTTTTCTGATATCTGCCTCAAAAGTCTTCTGTTGTAGATTGGCACACTGGCAGATTATTGTTGTAGCCGCCTGATTTATCAATTTATTATGTGTTACGACCGACTTGGTTTTCGCAATATAGCTATTAGAAATGTGACTGATTGGACATCTTTCTTTCAGTCAACACCCTTCAAGGATATTCAGGTTGAACTTGTGCTAAAGAAGCTTCCTATCAGAATGGCTACTGACATGTCAAGAGTTGCACTCAACGATGCCAAATGTCTAGGATCGTAAAGTCAATCCTCAGATATGTTTACTCTGTGCTCTTTGTAGCTCTTCATCGTTCTGCATTTCTCTATAGCTCAACATCGCTCTACTATTCTTTGTAGCTCAATCCTCACTTTACGTTTCTCTATAGAATTTACATTCTGCTCATTTGTCTGAAGTCGTTCCACGATCTTAGAGTTTCCTTTCGTTATTATATGTTCTTGATATCTTCATTTTAGCTGAACGACTCTGTCATACATGCTTAGTTCATTCTACGATCTCAGTTAACTAAGTTTTCAGCCTTGCAAACTTGAACTTTCAGTCTTTATACAAGTTCTACACTACTATTTTGGATCAACTTAACAAGTTTGGTATCTTAGTCCTTATACATTGATAGAATCTATAAGGACTTTATAAAATGATAAAACTTTTATTCCTTAGTCATTGTACAATGATTATCTATTTAAGGACTTTATAGTATTACTTGTTCTTCTTTATACAAATATACATTAAGTTCATTGTCATCATATCATCATTAAATCCATCAGTAGCGTTTAAGCATAAATGCATTAACAGATCAACCTAATAATACCCTATGTTACACATAACAACTTACTCACGCTATATTTTACAGCGTATGTCAGTTATCCGACCATAACATAATTCTCCTATTTCTAAGGTTGTTCATACTCAGTCACAACATCAGAATTCACACCAAAATAATTTGGATTTGATAACATATTACCATATAATCATAAATAATTCCATAAATTAATAGAGACATAATAACTGAGTTTAGCTTAACAAATAGCATAAACTCCTTTTATAGACAGTCCAAGAAACATTATGGAAAAATTTATAGTTCAATAATGAAATGAAGTTCAAATGCACATGAGTGCGAAAATTTACCTGTTTTGGGTGTACTGTCCTTGTTTAGATTATTTTCCATCCCAAAATAGTAACATACACCATATATAAGGATTTATTTAATAAATTCATCTAATATTATTAATGGTTCCTTTTGATAATTATCCTAAACCCTAATTTGATAATTTTTGGGTACTATAATTACAGTGTAACTATTGTGTTATATCATTTCCATAAGCTAAGTTATAAAATTTATATGTTACCCTTAATTAACTTTTATAAGTGTTATTTCACTTATTTATTCTGAAAAAATGATATATTACATTTTTTGGCTTCCTTAAATTAGATTTTTCGTACATGTTTAAAACTTTCTTTTCACCTTAATCCACTTAAACATCTTATTAAATTTTTCTTTTAACCTGATTTTCAGATTATGTAACAAATTTTCTGTAATTTTTTCAGATTTTTCCAAATATTTTAAATATTTATTTTATAGTTATTTCTGCTTAAATTTGCTAAAATCTTTAAAACTTTAATTTACGATAGCTCAATATCATCACATAGAGTCTACCATATATTTTTTAAAATTTTCCCTGTTACAAAAATTAAGTTATTCTCATTTTAGGGTTTTAAAAATTGAAACTATTTTATTTTTAGTTAATTATCTACAAGTCAGATTTTTCACATTTTTAGGCGTGAGTTACAATCTGAGCTACATGTCTTGTAAAACTTTTAGATTTTTTTTAGGTTTCAAACACACAAAAACACCCCTCAAAAATTTATGGACTGTAGATTTTCTAGTCTAATCAGCTTGATTCAAAAATTCACCAGAAATAATCTATAAATATTTTTTATCTCAATCTTTTTTCTACTGATAGTAGACTTTTAGGGCTAGCTTTACCCAAAAAATTCATGTCCTAACTCTTAATATGCTAAGAGTTATGTTTTCTACAAAAATAACACATATTTAGGATTTTTAAAGTGCTTATTACAAGTTTTCACTTTCACTTCATTATATCTTTCGAGTTTTATTGCTTGATTTTTTTCATTACCATTATAAGGTATGAAATTTAAACTCAAGTATGGTCTAACTACATATGCATCACAACAATTTATATAGAAGCGTAAATATGTAAAGATTAAACTAGGGTTAGGATTATTATACCTTCCTAGTTTTGGCTCTTTTTCTTCCTTTCTTCCTTGGTTGCTATTTTTTCTTACTTCCTCTTCTCCTCTCTATATAGTCGACTCTCTCTCTTTTCTCTCTCAAATGTGCTGATTTTTCTTTCTTGTTTTAAGCTAAGAGTTGATTTAATGGGTATTTATAAAGAAAATAAGTTGGGAATCTTTGAGGGAATATTCCGTGTTGCTAAGTCTTGCATGGTTGACTTCCTTATATCCTCCTTGGGCCGACTATTCGTATGTTTCATATGCTTAATTTATTTTTCTTTTTTCGCAAGCTTTGAATTGCTGACTATTTGTTCAACTTTGAAATTTTGATCATTTTTTTTTTTTAACTTCTTTGCATACTTATATACTTATATTACTTTGCATTTTTCCAAACATGTATAACCTCTTCATACACATTTATATTCTCATGCATTATCTTCTTTTATTCTTTACATTTTAATATTCATTATAATCAACTACTAATTTACATGTCTAATTGAAATCATATTTTCATTTCATATTGAAAATTCAATTTTCATTTCATATTGAAAATTCAATTTTCATTGTTTGGTGTACATTTATAATCATTCGAAAACCTAGGGTATTATTACAATTATACACTTGAAATACGCATTGTCTGTAGTTTTTGTGAAATAAAAAAATTTTGTACACCATTTTTTGTGAGATGGGTACAGGTATGGTCGAATGAATAATTCTATATGTGAAAATTATACACAAAAATTATGCAAAAATAGTAAGATATGTGTAATCCATACTAATAGAAATTTATAAATATATGGATACTAGGTCTCATTTTCTTTTTCTTTTTTCTCTTTTTTATATATCATTTATACATAAAAAAAAAATTGTATTATTTATTCACGTGTGTAATGTATATTATGTTTTTAGTTTAAAAAAATAAAATTTGAGGATAAAACGGCAAGATACTTAAAAGAGAAAATTAAATAAAAAATAATAATTAAAATTGAAGTAAAAATGATAAAATAAAAATTATTGTAAAAGTTCAAGGGTATTTTAGGAAGCCAAAAAGGCTTCAAATTTTAGTAACATGAATTCTGTTGTATAATTTATTGATGTGTATAATTTATATTATGTTATTAATTTTAAAAAAAATAAAGTTTGAGGATAAAATAATAAGATACCTTAAAAAGAAAGTTAAATAAAAAGAAAAGTAAAACTGAAATAAAAATGATAATATAGGAATAATTACAAAAGTTGAACTGTATTTTATTTTATTTTATTTTTTTTATTTTTTTTTTATTTTTTTGCTAATTTAAGTAATATTAAAACAAACAAATAAAGGACAAGATCAAGTGGCATACCCCGCAAAGGCTATAGCAGCCACATAAAATGACAAACCCAAATGATGTCGAAACTAAAGAACCACAGCACAAAAAACTAAAACTGCCACACCCTAAGGTGTGGGTGATTAACAACATAACGACTAAACTTCTTGACAGAAATAAGTCTACTATTTACAAGATTAATGCAGTCAAGGGCCAGGATATTTGTAGCAGCATAGGATTCGCCATGCAATCTTCTATTCCTTTCATTCCACAGCTTATAAACCACAGTGGCCAAGCACAGATTTATAATAATGGAAGTCATGATGTCCATTCGAGAGGTACTAATGAGCCGTATTAATTGGTCCCAATCATTCGGCACTCTATACCAGCCATGAAAAAAAAAAAAAACTGTAACACCGATTTTGAGTATTGGCAGTCAAAGAAAATATGTTGGAAAGACTCCAAGGATTGATCACAAAAAGTATAAATTTGTTGGTACCAATTTAAAATTCTCTTATACATAGCCAGCCAAAGGAAGGAGTGTCTATGAATATTCAGTTTATGCTAAACCAATTTGTACCAGTTAACTTGAGATTCAGAATTCCCTATAGAACTCCATATAATGGAGGCTTTTACCTGAGTATGCTGACGACCTTCCCAAAGAATTAAATCTAGACCATTAGTTGGCAGCGAAGCATTAAGTAGTTTGGTCTACAACGCCATGACACTTGAGTGAATTGGCACAGGGGGGGATTCCATTTGTTGTAAACGATAAGATCTTTCACTTTGGCAGAGTAAGGAAGACAAGAATGGGAAATGATAGGGTCATTTTGATGATAAGCAAGAGGCTCCCCTTCAAGCCATGGATCATGCCACAGATTAATATGCATTCCATTTCCCACCTTATAAGTGATGAACCTTGCAACTAAGCTTCTAAGTTTTAGAATTTTCCTTCAAGTCCAAGAGGTATCAGCTGGGATTTTCCTAGTTCAAAAATTGTGTGTGAGGACAGTCTTTTTAACCCATTCAGCCCAGAAGTATTGGAATGAAAACTGACAACATGCCAGAGGTAATAGAGAATCTGAGCCTTGTTCCAAACCTCCACATTTTTAATACCCAGACCCCCCTCTTTCAGAGGAAGCGTGATTTTAGCCCAAGCAACTTCGGCACCATATTTATTCAAGGACGAACCTTCCAAAGGAATCTGAGCATGAGCTAATCAACCTTCTTGATGACAGACTTAGGCAGCAGGAAGTGAGCTGTCCAGAAAGCTTGAATAGTAAAAGGAATAGACTTAATGAGTTGCAGCCTACCAACATAAGAGAGAAAATGATTGCCCAATAAGAGATTATGTAAGTGATCCTGTGTAGGAGTGGGATGCATTCTTGGGCATAAAGCATTGTGGAAATAATAGGAACTCCTAAGAATTTCACCAGGAGCTCACCAATAGGAATATCCAGGATGGAAGATATGGAATGAGCATGAGACTCAGAGATGCTAACAAGGAAACATTGGCTCTTATGTCGATTGATTAATAAACCCGAGAAAGAAGAGAAGACACTAAGGCTATGATTAATAATCTGAGCAAAACCAGGGTCCCCAAGGCAAAAAAAAATGAGATCAACAGCGAAACTCAAGTGTGTAAGCTTATATGGTTTGATGCGCCAGTGGAATTTGAAAAATGGGTGAGAGGTTTCCTTATCCAAAATCAAGGCTAGAACTTCCATAATAATCACAAACAGGTAAGGCGATAAAGGGTCACTCTGCCTTATGCCCTGTTGTCCTCTAAATATCTGGAAAGGGAGCCATTTAACTTGAGAGAGAATGTAACGCAAATATTTTAACCCATATTAATGAAATTGATTATTGATGAATTAAATTTTATGCGATTAAATTAAATTATTATATGATAACTTGATTTATTTAATTATGTGTTGAGATAATTAAAGGAAGGTCCAACTAATGGGTTAATTAAATTAATAGGTCAACCTAGGTAAAGTAATATCAAATTATTGATAAGGTTAGTAAATTATGTAATAATTCAATTAACTTGATTCCTAGCAAGTCTAATTAGATAATGTAAATTAATTAATGTTGTTATTAATTAATGTCAATGTGTAAAATTGATAGTCCAACTACTAATTTATTAATAGTGGACTAGCCCAATTGATTATTTAAGCAAGCTCAAACCATTAATTTTGAAATGAACTAGTAAGCTTGTTGTGGAAATTAATTAATCTAAGACTCAATGATTTAATTAAATAAAGCCCAAAGCAAATGTTAAAGAAACCCAAGGTTTTAATTAAATTAAAGCCCAAACCTTAGCTAAGCATGTGTGTATTAGTGAATATATATATCACCATATTGTAGGCATTAAAAGAAAGGGAAATAAAATAATTTTGGAGACTTGTGGAACCTCATGGCCGGTAGCTTTGGGAGATTTTTGGGGAGCTTTGATAGCTTCCCATGGAAGCTTAAAATGTTGGGAGAAGCAAGGAAAAAAATAGCAAGTCTAAGTAGGTTTATGTTTGATGGAAGTGATGTGTATACTTACATATATTGTAAGTATACATATCAACTAATAGAAGTTAATATACTACACAAACCTTCATTCACCTCTTTTCATTTCACAAGTTTGAGAGCAAAGGAAGAAAAGTTAGAGAGAAAAAGAAACAAGAGATAACACTTAGAGTTCTTGAAAGATAGTCAAAGAAAATACCAAGAGGCTTACTTGAGGAGGGTCTCGGCTAAGTAAAGAAGCGTAGTGGATGTCCTCAAGCTTCATTACATACTTTGGGAAGGCTAGAAAGAGAGCTCAAAAGTCCATAAGGTTCAAAAGTTTCATTTAACCCTAGTTTAGAGCTTTCTTTGCTTTATATGTGATTTCTATGGTAGAAACTCATTTTCAAAACTCTCAATGCTTAAACCCATGTTAGATTAGTATATATAAGATTTAGAGGGTTTAACATGGGTATTTATATGTATTTATGTTTAAAAAAATTGATCAAAAACATGAAAACGATTCTTACTAGTAAACCCTAAACGGATCAGTCCACTTTACAGAGTTACTGTCACGTTCCGCAACTCGTTTTCAAGATCCGTCGACTCCGGGTGGTAAAACTATAAGTTACAAAACCTTTTCAATTGAAATGACTAAAAAATATTTAAATGGTGATCTTTAGTGATTTTTCTTGCAAAACAGTTTACTGCCGGAAAATCAACCTAAACCTACTGTCCAGAAATTTAAAGGAGATGTTTCGGCCACTTAGATTATTTTAAAAATTCCACCCTTTTGGGAACTGTTATTCTATGGTATGATGAAGCCAATTCCCAAAGATAGGCTCAATCCGACCTTGGATGAATGAGTTATAACCCAGCGAGTTTTTAAGTTTTAAAAATTATGATTGCAATATCTTGAAACGTGTAACTTAGAAAATTATGAAATTTTAATTGAGAGTAGTCTCTGATTCCAGGAAGCTAGCGTACAAATTTCAGAAGGTTTTGATGAAATATCAAATTTTAATAAATGTTTAAATTTTGGACAGAAATGGCCTTATTAAAAATAGTAAATAAGGTTAAAAAATTAAAAAAAAAAAATTTATGAAATAAAATATACTAAATATATCCAAGAGATATAAAAATAATAAGTCAAATAAGAATTTTTCATAAATATGATCGAGTTAAGAAAAATAAAGATAATAACAAAAAAATAATTATGTATTATTTAATTAAAAGTAATTAATACATAAAGATAATTATTTATTATTTAAATAATATTAAATAATAAATAAAGTGATTAAAAAGAATTAAATTCATTATTTATTATTTAAACACTAAATTCTAAATAAAGTAAAGGCATTAAAGAATTAAAAAAGTGATTAAAAAATTTACATTAAATTTTTTTAAGTTTCTAAATATTACAAAATGATTAAAATATTATAAAATAATAATATTAGTTAAAAATTCAATTATTATTAAATGATTAATAATAATAGTAAATGGTTAAATATTATTAAAGGATTAATAATATTAGTAACCAATTAAGATGTTAAATAATTAATAACATTGGTAAGTGAATTCGATATTATTAATTGTATAATAATATTCATTGGTAACTAAAATATTATCCAAGTGTGATAATATTGTATGGTAAGTTATATGTTATTAAATAGGGAATTATGTGCTTAAGTGACATTTTGTTTGAGAGTTAAATATGAATACCTATGTGCTAAACTAATTGAAAGACCACTCTACCAATCATAGGTCTTATCAAATGAAATTAATTTAAATTGTGTAAGCCGTAGACAACGATCAAGGCAATTTTCTAAACCCTAAATTTATTTCATATTGCAAATTTCTTGACTCAAACTCGAGTTATATTTTTTCAAGTATATGTTAAGTGGTTTAATTATTGCATACTATTCCACATCAATATTGTTATTGACATTCAAACATAATGCATTTGAATTCTCGTTCTATTAAACTGTGAATCATTTAAAGTTCTTTTACCAATTAACTGTAGTCTAAGCCAATTATTTCAACTAGACATTTGCAAGTTAAATATTTTAAAAGTTATCCAAACCAGTAGTTGGTGCGGATTTTTGGACTGAGAGAACGACCCTTGATAGGAGACTATAAGTGTCAGTCATTCGATGCAGTCAGAGTTTAATGTTATGAATACACATGGTGTATGAGAGGTTGATCCCCTCAAGTACAAACTGATTGACTAAAATATAAAAGAGTCTGTCGAATGATTGATTCCTTGGTAATCTTCATGGTCTATTGGACCACTCAGTAGTGAATAATCAATATTCATTCCTTCATTTGAGCTTTGATTATATAATTCAGTGAATTCATCAATTATCTTAAATTGTTGAATTATTCGATCATTCTTAATCATTTATGATATATCTTCATTAATTACTTTAAACTTGTTGAGTAAAGTAGTTGATTACCATTTCTAAATCATGAACTAATTGCAGCTAAACCAGAGAGTTCTAAAAAGGACAAAGGTAAAGGAAAGCTTAAAGACTAGATGCATGTTAAATATTTCTATGCTTCTATTTTGTTATATAATCATAAAATCTTTTTGAACTATTAATATATTCATGATGTATTTTATTTAAGGTTGTAGTGTGAGGACCTGAATTTTTGAGAATATTGTAATTATATTTTAATCATAAAAATTAGCAAGGTTATGTTAATTATTTATGAAGGAAAAATATTATAAGATTAAGTTATGCAATAAGATTTAATTGATAAATTAAATCTATGATGAGTTAATGACTAACTAGAATGAATAATTGTAATTGTAATTAAATAAATTATTCGGAAACAATTTAGGTGGAGGGTGTTTAATTGTACATCATTGTATAATAAAAATTGTACGATTTATGTTGGTCTTTTAAATCAGGTCAACATGTTATTTTTAAAGTGAAATAATAAATTATTTTAATGGAAAAAGAATTTTATGTATATTCATTATGTAAGGGTTATTGAGGTATAAAAATTTTAGAGTATGAGGAAGTAAATATAAATTTTATTTTTTTTTACGTGTGTGATTATTATATGTATTATTATTTAAGTTTACACATATGTATTTATATATGTGTGTGTGTGTGTGTGTGTGCGCGCGCGCGCAAAATAGATAGTATATATATGGGATGAAGGTCAAATTCAGATATAGGTAATATATTATGACAGTGAATAGGTAATATATAAATTGAGTTACGTGAATTTTATTTTAAATTCAGTGTATATACGTAATTATATACATATGAAGGAAGTGAAATTATGGAGAAATTTAAGTGATGAAAAATTTGTGTGGATTAATATTTAATTTAGCCATAATTTTATGTAAAGGATTATTATGAAAATGTGGTGGATTAACAATTTGACTAATCCGAAATTTAATTAAAAGCTAATGAGTGAGTTAGTAAAATTGTAATTATTGATTATAGAATTAATCAATAATTATGGAGGAAGTTTGGAAATTAGTTAAGAAGAAAAAGTAATTATATAATAGTAAATTATATAATTTATATAAGAAAACTAAAGCAAAGTATTAAGAAAATAATAATTATATAAATTATATAAGAATAATTATATAATTTATATAAAAGAATTAAATTAGATGACGATGGAAGAAAAAAAAATTATATAAATTGTACAATATTTTATTGTATAATTTATATAAAGGGTAATGAATAATAAAAAAAATAGAAAATAAATGGAAAAGATGGTCGTTGTAAATTATTATGCTGTGTTTTATGTAAAATGGGGTTATTTCCATTTTATGGGAAACGATATTGTTAAAAATAAAAACATTTATGGGTTTGTTAATTAATTTTAATACATAATATATGTATAATATATATATATATATATATATATATATATATATATATATATATATATATATATATATATATATATATATATATATATTATGTACTTAATTGGTACGTTTATAAAATGTCCATGTAAGAAAGTGGAAATGTGCGAAAGTTAATTTTTATAAATTGTATATGTTATTTATGTAATTTTGAAAGTATAAAATATTTCATATAACTACATGCACGTAATTATGCATGTACAAAATTATTCAAATATGGTACTTTAAAAAGTGTACACAATGTTTATAAATCATGTTATGTATTTTAGTTAATTAAAATAAATATTTTAGGTATATTACTTAAATTATTTATTACACGAAATAATTACGTAATGTATTTAAAATATTTGTTTATGTTTGATTTTTTTTTATGGCCAAAACCGTGTAAGTAAGTCGGCGGATGTGTGGGTTTTCTCCAAATTGACTAAGTGGTGATATAATTTATAGAAAAAAGATATATATATATATATATATATATATATATATATATATATATATATATATATATATATATATATATAAGAAGGAAAAAACAACACTATCTCATTTTTCTCCCTCCATCTTCACGCCATACCCGAAACCACCAAAGAGGAGAAGGAGAAGAAAATATTTGGAGCAATCAAGTAGGTTTTCAAGGCTCATGGAAGTTTTTTGTAGTATCAATGAGGTATAAACCATGTTTATTAGTTCATTTTAATTATTGTGGTCTTAATTTATTTTTGTGAAAAATTAGTGAATAATTGAAATAATTAGTATTGATAATTTTCAGAGGTATATATGTATATATGTGGATTATATGATGTTTAGAGTAATTATTATGGAAAAATTGGATCAAAAACATTAAATTTTGAAATTTATAGTGAACAATCCCGTACAGGAGCGATTCTGTCCATTTTGGTGCAGAATTTGGAAAACAATTCTTCTACAAAGTTGTATAGAATTAAATTTCATGTGGAATGGACTTAAGATTCGTAATTTTCGGATAAACGTACTAATTACTATGAATTTCGAAAGATTCAGCGTAGTAAAACCAAATCTGTCCCAATCTTGTCCATTTTGGTGAAGAATCTGAAAATGTTTCCTTCTACAAAGTTGTACAGGATTAAATTTCATGTGGAATGGACTTAAGATTTATAATTTTCGAATAAACGTGCTAATTACTGTGAATTTCAAAAGTTTCATCGCATCAAAATTAAAATTTAATTATTAAAAATAGTTTTTTGTGCTGAAATCGTATCTGGACAGAAATATTGTAAAATTATTTCTGATTTTTATAAAAAAAATTGTGAAGCATTGAAGAGCATGGGTATTTATTGTATTTTATGGCTATTTAAAGTTAATGTAAAAATAAGTGAAAATTTATGAAAAAATTTATGATTGTTGGGAAAATTACGAAACTAGGTGGAAAATTTTGTAATAATATAAGATAAATATTAATGGTGTTTGGGGAATACAAAAGTATGTTGAGTAATTATTTATATTTTAAAAGCTGTTAAACAATAGTTTATATATATATAAATAATTACAAAAAATTATCAGATAATTCAGAAATTATGAAAATTGGTCGAAAAGTCTAAAATGATATTCTAGAGACTTTAAGATGTTGACGGGACTAGTGTGATGTTGGGTTAATATTTAATTTTTTTTAAGGTAAGAATTGATATAAATTACCAGAATATAAGTGCAAGCGAACAGACATGCTAGGTTATGTTTGAAATATTAAGTGACATATACGGTTATGCTATTAAGCTAAACCATCGTGTTGGGGTTATAACTGACTATATTTAATTAATATATTAAATATAGGATGTACGATGACGATTTTGGTTGAGTTATATTAATCGGTGAACTACGGACCGGGGCAAGTTCTTCAGTATGTGATGTTAATTGATTATTTGTTAGTGTATATTAACTTTTGTTCAAATGTATACAAACTTATGTGTTATGTGATCCATTGTTGATATAACTGAGATGTGCATTCGGTGCAATTATGTGACTATATGTGAAGTTGTTCAATGTCTTCTTTAGGTAATTGTTAATCTGAGTTAGATATAATGCACGTGAAATATATTATTTTAGTAGAAGCACAATACATGATGTATGACACACAAGTATGTTATGTTATGTTATGTGCTAGATAAAGTATGAAATGTGTAAACTGTTGAACTTGCTTTGCTGTTGTGCTCATCCTTGCCCAATATTAACATTTTACAGGTGAAAATGAGAATCCTAAAGTATCAGGATATAATAGAGATATGTTACGACATTGATTAAGGTTATAATTAATTATTTTTGATTTCTGATATAATAATTCGTTGTAGTTGAAATTATTAAGGCATATGGTAATTATTAATATGTCAATGGTGTTACGGGTCACGATCGGACTGTTAAAAGGGTTACTTAAGCATTTTGATTGTACAGGTATATAATTATTGTTTTGATTGAATAATGCCAAAAAATTTAAGCAAATAACAACTGAAGTCCGAAGTGATATTAAATTATAAATTTTGAATTATCATGCGTTTACAATTGGGGTGATGAGTCAAACCAGCTAATAAATGAGATTGATAGTAAAAGTAAAAAGTAAATGTTGCGATTCAGGGATTAGGATCAAGATGTAAAGATTTTAAATGCCAAAATGTTTTAATAAAAAAAAAATTATACCGAAAAATTTAATAATTAATGATGTAAGGTTAATTAACGAATTAAGCAATGTGATTAAAGATTTATAAACGAACTGAAATTTGGACGTTAGGAAGATAATCTATAATAAATATGAAACTTAAGGTAATAAGGTTTGTCGAATTTCGGGGTCGTTACAGATGGTATCAGAGCTGGAGGTTATAAACTTAGGGTAAACGATACCTTAGGCTATAACCTTAGTAAGAAAGACATAGATAGTGGATTGAAAGATTTGAATAAAGGTAAGAATTGAGAAAATTCATAAGTAAGAATTAAGAATATATTTGAAAGAATATTTGAAATGATTCAAAAATGAATCTCAAAGAAAATCAAGGAACACCTGATTCAAGCAAAAAAGATGACAAAGTAATCTAAAACGCATTGAAAGAGATCATAATAACATGATCAGGAATAGTAAGAGGACCGTACTACGATACGATCACGAGATAAGGAAATCGAATAATGAATTAATTGTAAAGTAAGATCACGATGTGATTCAATGAGACTGTGAAATAACATAGAGACCTGTTAATAATCCAAAAGGTATAGCTTGATGCTATAAAGAGAAATGGTACTATAAAATAGCCCAAGATAAACTCAGAAAGAGTTGAAAGTGATGGGATATGAATTAAGGGAATGTGATGTTAAGCTTGGGTACAAAATTTCAATTGAGGACTCACGTGGTGACTGAGTTGCACAAATCTTTATATGGGCAAAGAACTTGTGTTCACTTAGCTACCATAGTGATAATCATGGAAATGTTAGAGTCGCGCTATCGGTAAACATATGTTGAGAAGGTGATTCTTCTCTCATATGTATATTTGATAGATAGATAATATTAAATTTAGGCACGTGTTCTTAAAACTCATGCATATGGTAAGTCCATGACTCATAATTATATGGTATGTTTTGAGCCCCTCAGCATATGGGCAGTCTTTGATGTGTTCTCAGACTACATATTGCTAGGACAAACTCCTAAACTCATATTCTTGTGGTAAGTTCCTGGACTCATAATGTGTGGTAAGTTTGATGAACTATACAGGGTATAGAAAAGTTGGAGTAGCCAGAAATTTTAGTATGATAAGAAATAATAGTCCTAGCAATAAATACAGTAATTAGGTGAAGAAGTAGAAGGAGAATGTTTTGGAATTTAGGGTATTCCCACTCTTCTAGCTTTACTAGACTTCAAAATTTTTGACCTCAAGGTAACTTCGCACTAATGTGCTTTTAAAAATGCAAATTAATTTTATTATCATGCATGCACGGTAACAAATGTGTGTGGATTTACGCATTGTTGTCTGTTGCGGTATGATAAAAAAAAAACTAAAATGATTTTCAATGTTTTTAAGCGATTTAAAAAGTGTCTATGCTACTTGTTTCGGCTAGACAAAAATATTTTGAACATCAAAATGTATTTCAAAAGAATCATCAATGCACCTTTTAGCCCGGTGTAGATATGATGAATGACAGAATTCTCAACATGTTATTGAGACGGTACGGTACTATGGCGTCATAAGATAATTCGGCACCATAAAGTATGGTGTATGAATTATTAACGACAGAATTCTCAACGTATTGTCAAGATGATACGGTAACATGAAGTCATAAATGATTTTGGTTTTATGAAAGTAAGTAAAAGCTATAAGTCAATGCCATTTGACTCGGCTGGACGTTTTGAAAAGTTTTGGCATGATAGATATTTTAAAATTTCTGCAGATTATAAATTGTTAAAAGTAAGTCTATGCTAATTGATTTGGCTAAACAAGCGTTGAAGAAATATAAGTCTAAGCTATTTGATTCAATTAGACAAATTTTAAAATATATTAATTGAATCCATATTTTTTGGAAGTTATGCCCAATCAAATTACTCTTGTATGAATTCTAATGCTGAGATGAACAACCCTGTAAAAAGGGGACATAAAGAGATTACGGGTATTATAGGTTGGTCGAATGGTCACCTGGCATACCGAAACACAGGCATTGCAAACTGATCACCTGACGTGCTAAGGTATGGATGAGATATCCATCACTTTAATGACAAATAAACTCTCTGTCAGTGGTTTGCTTTAATGACAAATAAACTCTCTGTCAGTGGTTTGCAGTATGAAGTACTCGGGGAGCGAAGTACTGTTTAAACCGGGATACTTGTTCATCAACATATTGTGAAAAGTTTTTTTTATTATTTTTTTCAAAATAAATTTTTTAAAATTCCTCTACTCTTATGAAGGTTGGTTGGTAAGATGGGATAGCATTTACTAGATGTGAGCGATAATAAAAGTAGAATTTATGGAACAAAGAAACTATGAAAAAAAAACTGCAATGTGCAGTGACCATGAGACAGGAAGGGAGGAAGGATATGTTGAATATGTTACAAAGAGAAATGGAATGTGAAGAAGGCTTATGAAAATAAATTAAGAGAAACAAGTTGAATATATAATATAACGTTTATGTAAATGATGTGTTTAATATTCAACAATCGAAAACGTGAAAGGAATTGATTGAGCAAAGGTATGAAGGTAGGGCGATAAGTGTGATTCCAGTGACGGAATCCTGTTAAGGGGGAAAGAATGTGAGGACCCGAATTTTTGAGAATATTGTAATTATATTTTAATCATAAAAATTAGCAAGGCTATGTTAATTATTTATGAAGAAAAAATATTATAAGATTAAGTTATGCAATAAGATTTAATTGATAAATTAAATCTATGATGAGTTAATGATTAACTAGAATGAATAATTGTAATTGTAATTAAATAAATTATTCAAAAACAATTTAGGTGGATGGTGTGTAATTGTACATCATTGTATAATAAAAATTGTATTATTTATGTTTGTCTTTTAAATCAGGTCAACATGTTATTTTTAAAGTGAAATAATAAATTATTTTAATGGAAAAAGAATTTTATGTATATTCATTTATGTAAGGATTATTGAGGTATAAAAAATTTTAAGTATGAGGGAGTAAACATAATTTATTTATTTATTACGTGTGTGATTATTATATGTATTATTATTTAAGTTTACACATATGTATTTAAATATATATATATATATATATATATATATATATATATATATATATGTGTGTGTGTGTGTGTGTGTGTGTGTGTGTGTGTGTGTGTGTGTGTGTGCAAAATAGATAGTATATATATGGGATGAAGGTCAAATTCGAATATAGGTAATATATTATGAAAGTGAATATGTAATATATAAATTGAGTTACGTGATTTTATTTTAAATTAAGTGTATATACGCAATATACATATGAAGGAAGTGAAATTATGGAGAAATTTAAGTGATGAAAAATTTATGTGGATTAATATTTAATTTAGCCATAATTTTATGTATAGGATTATTATGAAAATGTGGTGTATTAACAATTTGACTAATCCGAAATTTAATTAAAAGCTAATGAGGGAGTTAGTAAAATTGTAATTATTGATTATAGAATTAATCAATAATTATGGAGGAAGTTTGGAAATTAGTTAAGAAGAAAAAGCAATTATATAAATTATATAATAGTAAATTATATAATTTATATAAGAAAATTAAAGTAAAGTATTAAGAAAATAATAATTATATAAATTATATAATAATAATTATATAATTTATATAAAAGAATTAAATTAGATGACGATAGAAGGAAAAAAAATTATATATATTGTACAATATTTTATTGTATAATTTATATAAAGGGTAATGAATAATAAAGAAAATAGAAAATAAATGGAAAATGTGACGATCCCGAAATTCGACCCAATTTATTACCTTAAATTTCATATTTCTTATACATCATATTCCTTACGTCCAAATTTCGGTCCGTTAATAAATATTTAATCACCTTAATTGATCCATTAGCTGATTTCTAAATCATCAATTGCCAAATTTTCGGTATAAATTTTTCTTTTTTTTTCTCAATTCAATCATTGTATTAAAATATTTGGATATTAAAATCCTTACATCGCGATCCTAGTCCCTGGATCGCAAGCTTAACCTTTTTCTTTTCTTTTACTAGTGTCATAAAGCTCAACATTCACAATTTAATATTGTTCATATCCATACAATTTTCTTTGTTTCATAATTCGTAATTCATAATAATCTCTATCTTGACCATCATCTTGAATAATCACAGTTCATAATTTAACATTATTCGTTCTATCCAGATCCAACATATATGTACATACAAAATATTAATGTAACCTTGACAAATTATCCACATTGAATTATAACATCAACATTTCATATTAATGTTCACAACCTTTTAGGAAAATTCGTCTCTATATAATCTGATATTCTTGAAAGTCATTTCTTTCCTGCAAAAATGTTTATTAAGAAAGTAATGAGCACAACGGCTCAGCAAGTTCAACAGTTTATGCTTCACGTAGCACATAGCTTAACATGCTTTGTGTGTGTCATACATTACGTGTTGTGCTTCTGCTTGAGCAATATATCTCATATATATATTCATATCGTTGCACAAAGCACACATTGTGGTCATATTAATCACGTATCACACATCACATAATTTGTATGCATTTAGAACAAGAATTACATATCATAACAGTCCAACATTTAACATAAAAGGACTGAAGAACTTGCCTGTCGTCCAATTATTTAAATTGATAGCTCAAACCCTTAACTCGATCAACCTATAATCATAAAATAATCAAATAATAATTATTTATCTCTTTATGATATTAATTTACTTAATTAATATCATCTCTGGGCCAATTATTAATTTATATGGTTAATTATATTAACCTCATCCCTTAAATATTAATATAACTTAATATCAACTCCTTCACTTCGGACAACCCGGCTCATCGGACAAATTTTAACATATTTGGTTGTCCTAAAAATTTTATTTAATCATTTTCTAACCTTTAAACTCATTAGATTAAAATTTAAAATATTTAAATATTAATCCCCAATATTTAATATTTTTACAAAAATATTAAATTTAATGCTCAAACATCATTTCTATATTTTTAGTATTTTCCTATAATTTTCTATGAATTTTAAACAATTTTTAAACATTTATTTCAATTAAAAACAATTTCTGGGGGCATCTTAGTAATTTTCGCGCCCTTAGGGACACAACTGGAATTTTTCGGAAAGCCTAGGGGTATTTTCATACTTTTCGCGCGTCAAGAGACACAATCGGGATTTCTGAAAAAGCGCAAGGGCAGAACTGTAATTACACGTGGCTAAAGGACACGCTGGTCCTTTCTAAAAAAGACCGGGGGCAAAACGGTCTTTTTCGAGTCGTCGACCGCCGCGCATTGCGCGCGGCCTTCTTCCCCTGCACCAGCCAAACGACGTCGTTTGGCTGTGCTGTACCGAGGTCCGCGCATTGCGCGACCCCTTCTTCCACGCGACCCCCAAACGGCGCCTGGCAAAAAATTTTGCTGTCGATTGCGCAGCAGCCCTTTTTCTTCTTCTTCTTCTTTTCAGCGAAATAGTAGCCAACTTGCAATAAAAATACCATTTTTGACCATCTTTTTCCCCAACAAAATTATTCCAAAAATCATGAAATTCATAGACACATATCTATAAATTGTTTAGAATAATTATTCTAATTATTTTCTAATTTTCCACAATAGTAATTTAATACCAAAAATACATAAATAAATTATTTTTACCTTCTAAAGTTCATTTCCTTCCTCCTTGAAGCTTATTTCTTACTTGGTGGTGATCCTCTTAGTGGCTCATGGTGGCTACGGGGGTTCAGCCGACAAGGTGGTGGTGCTCGGTGGAAGGAGAAAAATTGTGTTTGCTTTGTTATTCTTCTTTTTCTTTCTCTTTTTGTTGCTTCCTTTATTTATAAACCCACAAGTTAGTTAACTTTTTGGATAAAAAATTTCCACCGACCTTGCCCTTCTCTTGAACCTTCCGGATTTTTCAAAAATTTCACATGCAAATATAATTTAAATACATTACGTAATTACTCCATGTAATAAATATTTTATATAATGTATATAAAATATTTATTTAAATCATCAAAAATCATAACATGATTTATAAATAATATTTACACCTCTTTCGGGTACTTTACTTGACAAATTCTGTACACGCATAGCGCCATGCATGTAATTATATGAAGTAATTAATACCTCCAAAATTCATAAAATAATTCATATTGCTTATAAAAATTATTTTTCATAATTTTTCACTTCGTTATTTGGACATCATATTACACTAACATGTTCACGTTTCTGAAATATTATCCTTCATAAAAGTCATAACAATTTCATTATACATAAACATAATTTTTAATAACTTAAAACATTCATTTTTCTCATTTATTTTCATTTCTTTTACAATTTACATTAACTTCTTTATATATAAATTATATAAGTTAATATTATATAATTTATATATTTACATTCTCCTTTCTTAAATAATTTCTTAAATTTCTCCATAATCATCAATTAATTGCATAATCAATAATTATACATTTACTAATCCTTTCATTAATTTAATCCTCTTATATAAATTATATAATAATTCTTATATAATTTATATAATTATTTTTCCATTACTCTTTTACTTTAATTTTCTTATATAAATTATATACTTTATTAGTATATAATTTATAAAATTCTTTCCTCCTCTTAAATAATTTCTAAACCTTTACCATAATTATTGATTAATTATCTAATCAATAATTACAATTTTGCTAACTCCTTCATTAACTTTTCATTTAAAATTGGATTAATTTAATTATCAATCCTTTAATTTCCATAATTAATAAAATTTATAATTATCACAATTAAACATAAACACCCAGATATATATATATATATATATATATATATATATATATATATATATATATATATATATACACATATCTAATTTCATATATTTCACATTACCATATAACCCCATTAAATAATATTTTTTGCATTTTCATAATAATTTTATTGTACAATATATTGTACCTTTACATATAATTTCTCTTATTCTTCATAAATTATTTTTAAACAATTTATTTACTTTTCAATTATTTTAAATCAACACAATTCATCATGATCTCTGTACAGATTTAATTTACCAATTAAATCTCATCCCATACCTTAAACCACATAAAATAATAATTAACTTAACAACCTTGATAATTTTATCAATTAAATTCTCACTTAATGTTATTAAAGAAATCCTAAAAATTCAGATCCTCACAGAAAAGATGGTCGTTGTAAATTATTATGTTGTGTTTTATGTAAAATGGGGTTATTTCCATTTTATGGGAAACGATATTGTTAAAAAAAAATAATAATAATGGGTTTGTTAATTAATTTTAATACATAATATATGTATATAATAGTTTATATATATATTATGTAGTTAATTGGTACGTTTATGACATGTCCATGTAACAAAGTGGAAATGCGCGAAAGTTAATTTTTATAAATTGTATATGTTATTTACGTAATTTTAAAAGTATAAAATGTTTCATGTGACTACATGCACGTAATTATGCATGTACAAAATTATTCAAATATGGTACTTTAAAAAGTGTACAAAATGTTTATAAATCATGTTATGTATTTTAGTTTATAAAATAAATATTTTAAGTATATTACTTAAATTATTTATTACACGAAATAATTACGTAATGTATTAAAATATTTGTTTATGTTTGATTTTTGTATGGCCAAAACCGTGTAAGCAAGTTGGCGGATGTGTGGGTTTTCTCCAAATTGACTAAGTGGTGTTATAAAAGAAAAACAGATATATATATACATTAAAGAAGGAAAAAACAACACTATCTCATTTTTCTCTCTCTATCTTCATGACATACCCAAAACCACCAAAGAGGAGAAGGAGAAGAAAATATTTGGAGCAATCAAGTAGGTTTGCAAGGCTCATGGAAGTTTTTTTTAGTATCAATGAGGTATAAACCATGTTTATTAGTTCATTTTAATTATTGTGGTCTTAATTTATTTTTGTGAAAAATTAGTGAATAATTGAAATAATTAGTATTGATAATTTTTAGAGGTATATATGTGAATTATATGATGTTTAGAGTAATTATTGTGAAAAACTTAGATCAAAAATATTAAATTTTGGAATTTATAATGAACAATCCCGTATAGGGGCGATTTTGTCCATTTTGGTGCAGAATTTGGAAAAAAAAATTCTTCTACAAAGTTGTAGAGAATTAAATTTCATGTGGAATGGACTTAAGATTCGTAATTTTCGGATAAACCTACTAATTACTGTGAATTTCGCAAGATTCAGCATAGTAAAACCGAATCTGTCCAAATCTTGTCCATTTTGGTGCAGAATCTGAAAATATTTCATTGTACAAAGTTGTAGAAAATTAAATTTTGTGTGGAATGGACTTAAGATTTGTAATTTTCAGATAAACATTCTAATTACTGTGAATTTTGGAAGTTTTATCGCATTAAAATTCAAATTTAATTATTAAAAATATTTTTTTGTGCTGAAATCATTTTTGGACAAAAATATTGTAAAATTATTTTTGATTTTTCTAAAAAAAAATCGTGAAGTATTGAGGAGCATGGGTATTTATTGTATTTTATGGCTATTTAAAGTTAATGTAAAAATAAGTAAAAATTTATACAAAAGTATGTTGAGTAATTATTTATATTCTAACAGCTGTTAAACAATAGTTTTTATATATATAAATAATTACAAAAAATTATCGGATAATCCAGAAATTATGAAAATTGGTCGAAAAGTCTAAAATGATATTCTAGAGACTTTAAGATGTTGACGGGACTAGTGTGATGTTAGGTTAATATTAAATTTTTTTAAGATAAGAATTGATATAAATTACCAGAATATAAGTGCGAGCGAACGAACATGCTAGGTTATGTTCGAAATGTTAAGTAACATATACGGTTATGCTGTTAAACTAAACCATTGTGTTGGGGTTATAATTGATTATATTTAATTAATTTATTAAATATAGGATGTACGATGACGATTTTGGTCGAGTTATATTAATCGGTGAACTACGGACCGAGGCAAGTTCTTCAGTACGTGATATTAATTGATTATCTGTTAGTATATATTAACTTTTGTTTAAATGTATATAAGTTTATGTGTTATGTGATCCATTATTGATATGACAGCGATGTGCATTCGGTGCAATTGTGTGACTATATGTGAAGTTGTTCAATGTCTTCTTTAGGTAATTGTTTATCTGAGTTAGATATGATGCACGTGAAATATATTGCTTTAGTAGAAGCACAATACATGATGTATGACACACAAGCATGTTATGTTATGTTATGTGCTAGATAAAGTATGAAATGTGTAAACTGTTGAACTTGTTGAGCCGTTGTGCTCATCCTTGCCCAATATTAACATTTTTTGCAGGTGAAAATGAGAATCCTAGAGTATCGGAATATAATAGAGATATGTTACGATATTGATTAAGGTTATAATGTAATTATTTTAAATTTATGATATAATGATTCGTTGTAGTTGAAATTATTAAGGCTTATGGTTATTTTTAATATGTCAATGGTGTTATGAGTCACGATCAGACTGTTAAAGGGGTTACTTAAGCATTTTGATTGTACAGGTGTATAGTTAATTTATTGATTGAATTATGCCAAAAAATTTAAGCAAATAACAACCGAAGTCCGAAGTGATATTAAATTATAAATTTTGAACTATCATGCGTTTACAATTGGGGTGATGAGTTAAACCAAAGAATAAATGAGATTGATAGTAAAAGTAAAAAGTAAAGGTTGCGATTCAGGGACTAGGATCGAGATGTAAAGATTTTAAATGCCAAAATATTTTAATAAAAAAAAATTATACCAAAAAAATTGGTAATTAATGATGTAAGGTTAATTAACGAATTAAGCAATGTGATTAAAGATTTATAAACGAACTGAAATTTGGACGTTATGAAGATAATGTATAATAAATATGAAACTTAAGGTAATAAGGTTTGTCGAATTTCGGGGTCGTTACATGTAGGCTTTGGGACCGTAGTAAACCTTTTGTAATGAACAACTTATGCTTATTTATTCCACATTAGTTATTATATGTTGTTCAGAGGCTTTTGAATATATATTATATTGTGAGCACTAAGTTCGAGGCAGGAGTAAAAATACAGGATTTTATCCAATGCACAAACTAAGCAGGGTAGCCAAATAGAGACAGAGCATCAATAATGAGTTCCCATCTGACCGAGTCGAATTCCTTTTTTAGGTCAATTTTAACAGCACATCTAGAGGGACCATTGCGTCTTGAAATAGAAGTAGGCACACTTAGAAGGGGGGTTGAATAAGTGTGGATTAAAGCTATGTCCAATTTTTTTAATTTATTAAAATAGTTAGTAATTCAGTTTGTTGAATAGCTGATTTCAGTTTGTTGATTTGAAAACTGATTTAGAATGTTAATAATTTTATAAGATAAGATAATTATTATGCATGTATTAATTGAAGGCCTGAGTTGAAATGAATAATTTTCTCATAAAATATATATGTTAAAGTATTCAAAATGTGTATTACAATTCAAAATTGAACTATGCAATGAACGAATAAAATTAAACAATCAACCACATGAACACAAAAGATTTTTACGTGGTTCAGCCCTTATCATCTACTCTAGTGGCCTACTCCACGTCCAATATCAACTAGTATTGGAGACTCCTTTATTATTCAACTTGGTTTACAAACAACCCCATTTACAATTCAAGTTCCCAACCTTTGAGGATTAATCCTCCCAAGCACCTGTGATCACCTTGTCCAAACCTATGCACTCATTGTGTACCTTTACTCACCAAGCTCCTAAGCTCACTTGGAACTTAAATGTAAAGACCCCTAATCCAAATCGGATTTGAAAACAACACTTTAAAGATGATATAAATAATTAAACCAACAACTATGATTAAAGCAAGATATATATATATATATATATCAATTCAAAGCTCAATATTAAATGCAATGATGAAGTAAACAAAGAAAGATATCACCAGTTAAGCTCGAGTATGAAAGCTGAAAATAATTTAATTTTGCTTTGAAACCCTTCAGCTCTTAATTATGTTTTTTGAATAAATAATGATTATAGACAATATGAAGTATTGAATTCAAAATATGATCAATATATCATCTTCTCTCTATGTAAGATCTCTCTATCTCTCGACTAGAAGAAGCTAGTTAATTTATACATAGAACTGACAAGTCATTACATACACCATAAGAAAAGTTATCGTTAATGAGCATGCAAACATATAGATTGAGATCAATTAGGAATTAACAAGATTGCAACGGTCTAAAAATATTTTCAACAAGATTATAGATTTTTTACCGTAGAATGGATCATGGATATTACCGTCAGGATCAATTTAGATGGATTGATTATTCCATGAATAAAGCTTGACAAATTTATTCCTTTAATCAATCCCCATAATTGATTTCTCAGTTTATTATGGAAAGATTAATTCTATTATATCTAATTACATTAAACATGTAAAATATCTATCTTTGAAAAGCCCAGATATCTTATTCTCATAATTAGATCCAATCAACATAATTGATTATAAAAGATTTAGACAAGATATAATCAATCAATTATTGTAATACTATAAATCTCAGTCAACATATTTAATCATGGAAAACCCAATCAATTTATATAGTAACTAATTTAATGTCAATCTACTAATTAAGATTATCTAGATATAATATCAATAGATCAATTAATTATGATAATCTAGATTTAAGATCAATCAATCAATTATGGTAATCTATATTTAATATCAATCAATCAATTAATCTAGATTTAATATCAATCAATCAATTAATTATGGTAATCTAGATTTAAGATCAATCAATCAATTATGGTAATCTAGATTTAATATCAATCAATCAATTAATCTATATTTAATATCAATCAATTAATTAAGTATGATAATCTAGATTTAAGATCAATCAATCCATTATGATAATCTAGATTTAATAGCAATCAATCAATTATAATTATTCAATCAATCAGTTTAATATGAAAATCTTGATTACCAATTAATTAATTAGTCAAATGATTTATTTATGCAAAGTTTTAATCACTTTCATCAATCAATTAATTAATTATGACAATCTAGATTTAAGATCAATCAATCAATTATGATAATCTAGATTTAATATCAATCAATCAATTATGATTATCTAGTCAATCAGTTAAATATGAATATCTTGATTACCAATTAATTAAATAGTCAACAGATTTATTTATGAAAAGCTTTAATCACTTTCATCAATCAATTATTCCTTTAAATCTTGGTTAACTAATTTTCTCCAACATGGAAAGTTCAATCACATAATACCAAGATGATATAATTGATTTATACTCCTTTTCAAAATCTGTTAAATTTAATTAAAACCTTTTTTACATATCAAGATAATCCAAAATCAATTTTCTTAAAAACATGATTATTGTTTTTAATTACTTTGTGAAAAAACTTGATTTTAACCTTCCATATTTAATGTCATGCAATCCTATGAACTTTGATTGAAATATAAATTAATGCTAAGATCTTACATGGAATCCTAGAAGCCTAATGTTGATCTTTAAGATATTCTGTCCAACAGCTTCTCAAAATTCTGCAGAATAAATCCAGCTTGCTGCATGACAGTGCTTTGTCTTTCTTAATTTAGTTTGGTTCTCCAGCATACTATATTGATACACATTAATGTTCTAATATCCAAGATACTGAATAAGATTGTTGTATAAATAAATTTTGATTTCTTGAACCAACTTTGCTAGTCAAGATGTTGTATTACTGTATAGTAATCTAGTTTACTATCCAGTTAGCTGCATTACACATTTTAACTTGCTACATATATCTTATCATACAATAACACGGTTTTAGTACAAAGATAAAGTCATCATCAAAATCAAATAACGATATTGCTGTATAGTAATCTAGTTTACTCTCTAGTTAGCTGCATTACACATTTTAACCTGCTACATATATTTTATCATACAATAACACGATTTTAGTACAAAGATAAAGTTATCATCAAAATCAAATAACGGAGTGTGACCAAGTCAACAATCTTCCCCTTTTTTATGATGACAATACAATAAACAACGCTCCCCCTAAAACCATGCCACAATCATATGATATATAAAATGTGCAGCAATATAACATATCATAATAATCCAAGTATCTCTCCACCTTTGTCATCAATCAAAAAGACCGAAGAGAGAAAATCAATTAACTAACCTATTTCAAAATATCCAAGTACCATATGTATACAAATATTCATTATATCATGATCATTCAGTAAGTCTAGATCAAGTCTAATTTTGTCTCCCCCTTTGTTCATGCATATGATTAAAAAAGCAGAATTAAAAAGGAATGTTGTTCCCTTTAAGACCATGCAATATCTATCAAGGTATTTAATAGGGCTGCAAACCATCAACTTGTATTAATATAACATAATCAAAATGCATAACAGTATGTAATCAAGCTTAATACCAAATAATCATAGTGACAAAAAATGTCAGGAACCAGTATGAAGTCTAAGTAAGTTCAATTTCTTTAATGATTCAAATGATTAAGAAGCAATAGGAATCATGAGTGCTCTATGTGCAACTAGCATATATGAATCCAAAAATCAATTAAGCAATCATACTTTAACATGGAACAATTTATGCACACTAATCAAGTCAAATTAATTTATGCACATGTACTCAATTAAGAATTTATGCATATGCTTAGAATACTTTAAGTTGCACATATAAGTCAATTAAATTTATGCAAATGCTCTTTTATGTTGAATAAGATCAAAAATTTTGTGGCTCTTCATTTTGGTTTTCTGCCTTTTCTGATTCAGTCTGCTGTTTTGCAAATTTGGTCTGCTATTTTGCTAATCCAGTGTATTGGATGCTGGATTTAGTGTATCTAGTGAGCTGTTTTGAGCAGTCTTTATGTTCAACCCGTTTCTTGTAGAGTTTTATTCTTTCGTTCCACCACTCCATTTTGTGAAGGAACTTTCACTTTGAGACGCACCTACAAAAAAAAATTATATTTTTGGTATCCATATCTTTTTGGGTCCACTTGTGTTACTAGCATACAAGTCACTCTTTTTCATCCATACCTTTTTAACTTTCTTATTACAATTAACATTTAAATGCCCTTTAGTTCCACAGTTTGTGCAAGTAGTAAAAGGAGAGCAATAGCTTAATTTAAAATGTGATTTTGATTTTAATATTTTTATATCATTCTTTTTATATGTTGAGTGATAACCAATTCCTTATTTTTTTTAAAGTTAGGTCTTTGTTTACCCAATATGATAGTTAAATTTTCTACCCCTTGAAGAAATTTAGTTAGCCAAAGATGATTTCAACGATTTTATCTCATCTTGCAATTCTTTATTTGAAGTGCTTTCTATATGAGTATTATCATTAAAAGCATCAATACAAATATCTCTCATTTTTATCTCATTTATTAATTTTTAAATATCTCTCATTTTTATCTCATTTATTAATTTTTCAATTTCATTATTAAAGTGATTTACTTTATTGAAAAGAATTTTGTTATCGTTTTCTAAATAATCATTTCTAGCAATTAAGATATTTTCTTCTTGAGATGATGTCTCTTTTTTAATTTCTTTATTTTCATTAATTAATGTATCAACTTCATTTATTAATGTATTTATCAAATCTTTTAAGCTCATTCTTTTTTCTTAATTTATTATTTTCTTGTTTTAAAAAATTATAATCAAAATTGGTTACCTCACTTGATTCATTGTCAATTCCCATGAAGCACACTTGAGCTACTTCATCGTTTGCATCAACTTCTACATCGGACTCATCATCACTCCAAGTAACAAAAGCTTTGTTCTTTTTGTAACTTGATTTGCCTTTTAATTTGAAGCAATCCTTTCTAAAGTGACCTGGTCGCCCGCATTCGAAACAAGTATCTTTATTTTGCTTTCCTCTGAACTTGTTTGAAGCAATCACATTCTTTCTTTTATTCTCTCTTTAAATCATCCCCTTGAGCTTCCTTGATAAACTTGCAATTTTCTCATCCGAATCATCATCTAACTCTTCTTCACTTCCTATATTAAGAGCTAGCACTTTCTTTTTAGGAGTTTCCTCCTTATCGTCATATCTTTTAAATTGATGTTCATATTCTTCTAATTTACCAAATAATGTTAGAGTATTCATAACATAAATATTTGAAGAATCTTGAAGAGTAGTTACTTTGAATGTAAACCTCTTGGGCATAGCTCAAAGTAACTTACGGTTGATCTCACTTTGAGGAATTGATTTATCAAGTAGCTTCAAGGAATTCATGAGTACTAGAAATTTAGCGTGTGCTTCCTTGATAGTTTCTTTTTTTTCAAGCTTGAACATTTCGTAGTCATGCATGAGCATTTCGTAGTCATGCATGAGCATACTTAGCTTTAATTCCCTTACTTTTGATGTTCCTTCATGGCTCACCTTTAAAGTATCCCAAATCTCTTTGGCAGTGTTGCATGATGATACTTTATCGATCTCGAATTGCATCATACCGCTAAGTAATGTGTTTATTGCCTTAGAGTCATATCTGACCATATGAGTTTCAGTTGAGTCCATCTCCATTAGGATTTTTGGAGTGCCATCATTCTTTCTTGGAACAACCGGTCCATTCTCCACGACCCACCATTCCCAAGGATCTCTTTTGAGATAGACCCTCATCACGAACTTCTAAAAGTTGTAGTTTCCAGTTCCATGTAGCATTGGAGGTCGATTGGTTGATTGCCCTTCTTGTATGTTGCTTCCAAATTGTGCCATATCAAGATCTTACCCTACAAGTCACTTTTAAGACTAAGATAAGTAGAGCCAAGCTTTGATTTCCAATGAAATAAAAGTAGGCACACTTAGAGAGAGGAGGGGGGATTGAATAAGTGTAGAGTAAAATTATGTCCAATTTTTTAATTTATTAAAAAAGTAAGTAATTCAGTTTGATGAATATCTGATTTCAGTTTATTAATTTGGAAACTGATTTAGACTGTTAATAATTTTATAAGATAAGATAAGATAATTATTTTGCTTGTATTAAATGAAGGCCTGAGTTGAAATGAATAATTTTCTCATAAAATATATATGTTAAAGTATTCAAAATGTGTATTACAATTCAAAATTGAACTATGTAATGAACGAGTAAAATTAAACAATCAACCACATGAACACAAAAGATTTTTATGTGATTCGGCCCCTATCATCTACTTTATTGGCCTACTCCACGTCCAATACCAACTAGTATGGGAGACTCCTTTATTATTCAACTTGGTTTACAAACAACCCCCTTTACAATTCAAGTTCCCAACCTTTGAGGACTAATCCTCCCAAGCACATGTGCTCACCTTGTGCAAACTTACACACTCATTAAGTACATTTACTCACCGAGCTCCTAAGCTCACTTGGAACTTGAATGTAAAGACCCCTAATTCAAACCGGATTTGAAAACAAAACTTTAAAGATGATATAAATAATTAAACCAACAACTATGATCAAAGCAAGATATATATATCAATTCAAAGCTCAGTACTAAATGCAATGATCAAGCAACTAAAGAAAGATATCACCAGTTAAGCTCGAGTATGAAAGCTAAAAATAATTTGATTTTGCTTTGAAACCCTTTAGCTCTTAATTATGCTTTTTTAAAGAAATAATGATTGTAGAGAATATGAAGTATTGAATTCAAAATATGATCAGTATATCCTCTTTCTCTTTATGTAAGTTATCTCCATCTCTCGGTTATAAGAAGCTAGTTAATATATATATAGAACCGACAAGTTGTTACATACACCATAAGAAAAGTTATCATTAATGAACATGCAAACATAAGATTGAGATCAATTAGGAATTAATAGGATTGCAGCGATCTGAAAATATTTTTAGTAAGATTATAGATTTTTTACCATAGCATGGATCATGGATATTACCGTCAGGATCAATTTAGATGGATTGATTATCCCATGAATAAAGCTTGACAAATTTATTCTTTTAATCAATGACCATAATTGATTTCTCAATTTATCATGGAAACATTAATTCTATTATATTCGATTAGATTAAACATGTAAAATATCTATCTTTGAAAAGCCCATATATCTTATTCCCAAAATTAAATCCAATCAACATAATTGATTATAAAAGATTTAATTTAGACAATATATGATCAATCAATTATGGTAATACTATAAATCTTGCTCAACATATTTAATCATAGAAAGTGTGACGACCCCAAATCCGGGTTCCATAACCTCGAGTTTGGTTCTCACTATTCAACACATTACTAACAATTAAATACATACATTGCATTTAAACATCGCGGAATAATACATATTGGTTCCCTTTAAAAGGTTACAATACCAGGGTCTATCAACCTTAACATAAAACAGTTCTTATCATAAGGAATTTCAAAAGGTTCTTCAACAGTAAATACACATTAAATATCTAATTAGCACGCATAAGCTAACTTAATCTCTGGCTTTTCCTTTTCCCTTATCCTTCTTTGAGCAATCAGGTCTATCTGAAAAATGGTTCATGATATAGCAAGAATGAGCAACTAGTTTGCTCAGCAAGTTTAGAACAATCATAGAGATTTAATATATCATGAATGAATGGGAAATATCATTAATGATTCAACAATAGATATAACAATTGTGAATGAAATAAGATTCAAATTTTTAATAAACAGAAGATTTGAATCTTAAAATGCTGAGCGGTCACTAAGGACCCTGAACTAACGAGGGTATAATAGAGTTTCCTCTGACCCTTTGAGTTGTTTGGTTTTCAAGGGGATCAGCCTATTCAACCCGCTGTATATGCATTACATTTAGTCACTGGCGCCCAAAGTCGGTTTCCCGACACAAAATCCCCTAATTTAGGGTTATTCAATTCTCAGACTTAATATAAGAAATCTGCACCCAACAATGGTTTGGATAAGCTTTTAAAAGTATTCAAGTATTGAATTTATAAACGAAATGTCTACCTGAACCATTAGCTTTTGACATTTTTAATACAGTTCATGAATCAAGAACTAATAAGCTTCAAGTGCACTAAGTGCGATTTTATAAACAATATGGATGTGGGATAATTTTAAATAATTAAACCACTTCAAGCTTTGACAATAAATGCAAGTATAGAAACTTGTTCAACAATAAATGAGTAGGGTTAGAGAACTTGCCTGTCTGCTCAGCTACAATAAATGTCTAGTTTTAACTAACTTGCTTTGAAAGACCTAACATTAATAAAGTCGGTCTAATAATTAGTACGGCATATTTGCATAACTATACGCTTAATAATGAACTTATTTACCACACATAAGTACTAACACATAATTTACATTAGTCAAAACAATATTATTAACCTTATAGACCCTTAATCATTTTAGGTTAATAATTTAATAAGTTAGAAAATATTTTTCTTAAGTGTTGGACACTTATTAAACCCTTAAACAACTTATTACATTTGTTTAATTAAATCATAATTAAATTCAATTTCTTTTATTAACTCAATCTCTATTTAATTACTATTTAATCTTGATTAAATAGAAATTAATTAATTAACTCTAGTTATTATTTAAAATAAATAATAACTAATTGTACTTACTTATTATTTAATTATAATTAAATAATAAATAATTATTGACTTAATTTTAACCTTCTTTAATTTAATATTAATCAACCAATAATTAACTAAGTAATTAACCTTACTTATTATTTAATTTAAGAAAATTAAATAATAGTTTACTAATCTTAATCCTCTTTAATTATTATTTAATGTCAATTAAATAATAATTAATTATTTAATTAATTTTAATTATTATTTAAGGTTAAATAATAATCAAATCATTCTTATTTATTATTTAAATTAAATAATAAATTATTACTCTAATAACTTAATTTCCATTAATCGTTATTTAATGCTAATTAAATAATAATTAATTACTTAATTATCCTTATTTATTATTTAATAATATTTAAATAATAAATAATTAATTTATAAATTTTATCTCTCTTTAAGTATTATTTAATAGGCATTAAATAATAATTGCTAATTTATCATCTTTATTTATTATTAACATTTAAAATAATAAATAAATAATAAATTTATTTAACTTAACCATGGTTTAGCTAACTAAATTAATATTTAAAATATTTAAATATTAAACTTAATGAAAAATATCCTCCCCAATATTATTTTTGTATTATTATTATTTTTGTTATAATTTTAAATTAATTTTCAAATATTAAATTAATTAAAATTAACCCGAATGGCATTTCCGTAAATAAGTTGAAAAACTGAACCGAGGGCAAAATGGTCATTTCGCCGAAAAAAACACGGAGGGGCATAAATGTAATTTCCCCGAAATTCACGTCCGTGCATGGCGCGCGTAATGAAATGAATGGCCCAAAACGACGCCGTTTTTTTAAAAGCCGGATACGGCTTCCGCGCGTATCGCGCGGAGTAAATTTCGACGGACACCAAACGACGTCGTTTGGCTCCGCGTTTCCGGTGAACAGTAGGTTCGCGCATTGCGCGGCAAGTATTATTATTTTTTTTTTTTTGTTCCGGCAGAATGTGAACAGTGTTCCGGCATACACATTTTAAATAAAAATATACCATCAAGTAAGCTTTAACTCTTCAATAAAAATCCAAAAAAATTACCAATCACCTTATATTAATTTATAACATGAAAAAATAATTTTTCATGATTTAATATCATTATTTTTTTATAAAAAATTTTACATCACATAAACTACCATAAATCATAACTTTTTGTGTATAACTCTATTTTGAGTGATTCAAACTTTGTTTTTCTCATGATTTAATGTTCTATAATATTAGAACATCAAACCTAAGTTTTACAAAAATATTTTTGGTCATATATTTCAAAACTTGTTTACACATTATTAAATACATATTTTAGCATATAAAATATACCAAAATACAAACCAAGCATATAAAACTCAAGCATGGCATAAATATTACAACTACACATTAATAACCATATTAACATGTTTATACTAACATGATGATTTATTTAATTTAAAAACAAAACTTCATTTAAAATAACCATTACCTTGATTTAATGGATATTCTCCTTTTTCTTCCAAAATAAGTGGTGAAAGAAGATGACATAAACTAGCTTAGAACTCCTTCTCCTTCTCTTGCTCTCTCTCAAAATATTTTGCTCTCAAACTCTCTCTTTTGAAACTTGGAGAAAATAATGAAATACAATCTAACAATTTCAAGTATACTTGCAAATTCTTAGATACAAAAATTATATCTACAAGTCATGATGCTCTTACTTGGATACTTACACAAGCTAGCACAAGGAATGGGTTAAATGACACATTACGTGAAAAGAAGCATGGTGTCTATGTACTTTAAAAATAAAACAAGCAATCCTTTTATTAAATAAATGAAAAATAAAAATAAAAAAATATCAAAACATCACTCTTTCTCTCTCTCATGTATGCTCTCGACTGAACTTCTTCTTGTCCCAAATTCATTGTCACATTTCACTTTTTAAACAATTAATAGTTAATTTGAGTATTTTCCAAGTGGTCCAATCATTGGGCTTTAATTTAAAATACCAATTGGGCTCCTATTAAATTGTTTGGGCTACTAAATTGTCAAATTTTATTATTCTCCACTTGGGCTACTAATTGACCCATGTTGGGCTAATTTAATAATTTACACATTAATTATTCAATCCATGATTAAATAAATAAATAGATTGAATAAATAATTAAACATTTTAACCCATAAGTATTAAATTACTAAATGGACTAATAAATATTATTATTAATATTTCACATTATTTACATTAATTAATAATCATATTAATTAATTAATTATATTTAATTCACTCATTATATTCAATTTAATTGAATATTTAATTAATAGGAAATTTATCAATTATTTTGATATTAAAACTTTAGGGTTTGTTCACTAATTTAATAACATATTAGTGACCCCTTTAATTAATTTTAGTAATTAATTACATAATTATTTAATCACATAATTAATTAATCACATAAAAAGATTTAAATAATCTCGTAAAACTAACTCGTTGGAAATTAAATTAATAATTTAATTAATAAAGACGTGGAAATTCTAGGACATTACAGAAAGCCCAATCAATTTATATAGTAACTAATTTAATGTCAATCTACTAATTAAGATTATCTAGATTTAATATCAATCAATCAATTAATTATGATAATCTAGATTTAAGATCGATTAATCAATTATGGTAATCTAGATTTAATATCAATCGATTAATCTAGATTTAATATCAATCAATTAATTAATTATGATAATCTAGATTTAAGATCAATCAATCAATTATGATTATTCAATCAATTAGTTAAATATGAAAATCTTGATTACCAATTAATTAATTAGTCAACAAATTTATTTACGGAAAGCTTTAATCACTTTCATCAATCAATTAATTAATTATGATAATCTATATTTAAGATTAATCAATCAATTATGTTAATCTAGAATTAATATCAATCAATCAATTATGATAATTCAATCAATCAATTAAATATGGATATCTTGATTACCAATTAATTAATTAGTCAACAGATTTATTTATGAAAAGCTTTAATGATTTTCATCAATTAATTATTCCTTTAAATCTTAGTTAACTAATTTTCTCCAACATGAAAAGTTCAATCACATAATACTATGATGACATAATTGATTTATACTCTGTTTCAGAATCTGTTAAATTTAATTAAAACCCTTTTTAAATATAAAGATAACCGAAAATTAATTTTTCATAAAACATGATTATTGTTTGTAATTACTTTGTGAAAAACTTGATTTTAACCTTCCATATTTAATATGTCATGCAATCTTATGAGTTTTGATTGAAATATAAATCAATGCTAAGATCTTACATGAAATCCTAGAAGCCTAATGTAGATCTTCAAGATATTCTGTCCAGCGGCTTCTCAAAATTTTGCATAATAAATCTAGCTTGCAATTCAGCTTGCTGCATGACAGTGCTTTGTTTTTCTTAATCCATCTTGGTTCTCCAGTGAAACGACCCCGAAATTTGACTAACCTTATTACCTTAAATTTCATGCTTATTATACATTATTTTCCTTACGTCCAAATTTCGGTCCGTTAATGAATTATACATTATTTTCCTTACCCCGAAATGTATCCGTATTATACATTATTTTCCTTATTATACATTATTTCATTAATTGATTTTAAATCATAAATTATCAAATTTTTCAGTATAAATTTTTTTCCCCTCTTTTCTCAATCATTGTATCAAAAATATTTGATCATTTAAAACTTCACATCTTGATCCTAGTCCCTAGATCGCAACATTTACATTTTTTTTCTTTCTTTGGTTCTTAATTCATAATTAGACATGTCATAATCTCTATTGTAACAACTACCTTGAACAATCACAGTTCTCATTTTAACTCTATTCGTCCTATCCGGATCCAATTTATTTGTACATACAAAAAATCAATGTAAACTTCGCAAATTACTCACATTAAATTATGCTATTAGAAATATAACAATTACGTTTACAACCTTCTAGAATAATCCATCTCTAACATAATCTGATATTCTTAGAATTCATTTCTTTACCTGCAAAAGTTTATACTATGCAAGTAATGAGCACAACGGCTCAGCAAGTTCAACAGGGTGCACATAGCACATAACATAACATGCTCTGTGCGTTTCATACATCGTGTGTGGTGTTTCTAGTAAAGCAATATATATCATGTGCATCATATTTACTTCATATTAACAATTACGTCAAGAAAACATTAAACTATTTCACATATAGTCACATTATTGCACCGAATACACATTACGATCATGTTAACCACATATCACATAACACATAATTTCTATATGAATTTGAACATATAACATCATATAACAATTATTATTAAGTACTGAAGAACTTGCCTTGACGTCCAATTATTAAATTGATAACTCAAAACCTTTTTTCCGAACAACCTATGATCATAAAATTATCAATTAATAATTATTTATCTCCTCATGATATTAATTTAATTAATTAATATCATCTATAATGTAATTAACCCTACCCGATGGTTTATTTAAGGGTATCGAACCAATTATCAAATAATAGGGTTAATTATCTTAACCTCATCCCTTAATATATTAATTTAACTAATATAAAACACATTCAATGCGGACAACCCGGCTCGTCAGATAAAATTTAGCGTATTTGGTTGTCTGGATTTTCATTTAACCATTTTCTAAATTTTAAACTTACCAGATTAATATTTAAAATATTTAAATATTAATCCCCAATATTTAATATTTTTACAAAAATATTAAATTTAATGCTCAAATATCATTTTTATATTTTTAGTATTTTTTTTTTTATAATTTTTAAACATTTATTTAATTAAAAACCAAGTTCTGGGGGTATTTTGGTAATTTCCGCAACCCTAAGACACGCTGGTCATTTTCTGAAAAGGTCAGGGGCACTTTCGTAATTTATCAAGGCCAAGGGACACGCTTGGTATTTTATGAAAAGGCCAGGGGTACGCTGCTAATTTTCAGCGCTGTTGACCGCCACGCGTTGCACGCGGCCCTGCCCCCTTCTCCCCAAACGGCTTCGTTTTCTCACGCCGGTCCCAGAAGTCTCCGTGCATGGCGCGACTCCCTTTATCCGCGTGCCCGAAACGTCGCCGTTTCGGCCCACGCTTGTTAAAACTATGGCTGTCGCGCAATGCGCGGACAGCCCTGAAAAATTTATTCTTCTCTTTCGCAAACCGTAGCCAACCCAAGCAAAATTTACACCATTTTTGATCAAATTTTTTCCAAAATAATAATTATAAAAATCATGTAATCCATAACTATACATCCAAAAATTATTTAAAATAATTATTCTAATTATTTACAAATTTTCCACAAAATTATTTTACCACCAAAATACTAATATAATTCAAACAAAATAATTTTTATACCTCCCCAAAGCTTCTAATCCTTCTTTTGAAGCTTGTTATACCCTTGATGGCACTAAATTTTTTCTCTCCTTGATGTCTATGGTAGTCTTTGTGAGGACCCGAATTTTCAGGATTTACTTAATAAAATTAAATAAGAATTTAATTAACAAAATTATCAAAGTTGTTTAAATTATTTATGATATAAGTGATTTAAAGTGTATGAAGGAATTTAATTGTTAAATTAAATCTGTACAAAGATGGTGATAAATTGTGTCGATTTAAAATAATTGAAGAGTAAATAAATTGTTTAAAAATAATTTATGAAGAATAAGAGAAATTTCATGTAAAGGTACAATATTTAATTGTGAAAGTGCAAAAATTATGATTTAAATAATGTTATGTGGCAATGTGAGATATATAAATTAGATATGTATATATATGTGTGTGTGCATGTTTAATTGTTATAATTATAAATTCCATTAATTATGAAAATTAAGGGATTAATAATTAAATTAATCCAAAAATTAATTAAAAGTTAATGAGGGAATTAATAAAGGTATAATTATTGATTATATAATTAATCAATAATTATGGAGGAAATTTGAAAATTAAATAAATGAGGAGAATGTAATTATATAAATTATATAATAATAAATTATATAAGAAAGTTAAAGTAAATGGTAAGGAAATATAATTATATAAAAATGATTATATAATTTATATAAGGAGAATACATTACTTAAGAAAGGAAATATAAGTGTACAAATGGTACAATATTTTATTATATGGTGGATATTTGAAGTGTGTCAAATAGTAAATAAATGAAAAATAATTGAGAAGAAGGAAGGTTTTAATTTATTAAAAATTATGTTTATGTATAATGGAATTTTTATGATTTTTATGGAGGATAATATTTCAGAAACGTGACCATGTTGATGTAACATGCTGTCCAAGTAATGATGTGAAAAAGTATGAAAAATAATTTTTATAGGTTATATGAATTATTTTATGAATTTTGGATGTATAAATTACCTCATATAATTACATGCATGTCAATATGCGTGTATAAAATTTGTCAAGTTAAAGTACACAAAAGAGGTATTAATATTATTTATAAATCATGTTATGATTTTTGGTGAATTAAAATAAACATTTTTTATATATTATATAAAATATTTATTACACGAAATAGTTACGTAATGTATTAAATTAAAATTTGTGCATGTAAATTATCCGAAGCTTAAGTCGGTGGGGCAATAAGTCGGTGGACTTGGGTGATTTTTAAAAATAACTCATGCAAGTCAAAGCTTAAGAAGGGAAGGAGGAAAAGCAAAAGAAAGAAATAAAAAAATAAAAAAAATTGCAACAAACATTTGCTCCTTCATTCTCTCCCACCCGAAACCACCACCTTCACCGGAAACCACCATGGCCACTACAAGAAGGGAATTAGTTGGTGCCAACAAGGGTAGAAAAAGCTTTAAAGGAATAAAGTTCAAAGTTTGGAAGGTATAAAAAATGAATTTAATTTATTTATTTATTATTTTGGTGGTAAAATAATTTTGTGGAAAATTTGTAAATAATTAGAATAATTATTCTAAATAATTTTTAGATGTATATCTATGGATTATATGATTTTTGGAACAATTTTGTTGGGAAAAATTGGAGCAAAATGGTGTTTTTGGATGGTTGTTTGGTTACTGTATTCGGCAGAAAGAAGAAGAAAACAAATTCATTACGCGACAGGCATTTTTTTTCAGACGCGGAGGTAAAACGACGTCGTTTTGGGGGCGCGCGGAAGAAGCAACCGCGCCATGCGCGGAGGCTTCTGAAAACGACAAGGAAACGATGCCGTTTGGCGTCGGTAGGGGGGCCGCGCGCAATGTGCGGCCTCGGCAACGCGGTGAAATTACCAGCGTGCCCTTGGCCTTTTCCAGAAATGTCGGGCGTGTCCTTGGCCACGACAAATTACGATTTTGCCCCTGAGCTTTCCGGGAAATACCGAATATGTCCCTAAAGTTGCGAAAATTACCAAAATGCCCCCAAAAATTATTTTTAATTGAAATAAATATTTAAAAATTAGTTAAAAATTATAGAAAAATACTAAAAACATAGAAATGATGTTTGGGAATTAATTTAATATTTTTGTAAAAATATTAAATATTGAGGATTAATATTTAAATATTAATCTAATAAGTTTAACATTTAGAAAATGATTAAATGAAAATTCGGACAACCAAATATGCTAAAATTTTATTCGATGGGTCGGGTTGTCCGTATTGAATATGTTTGATATTAAGTTAAATTAATATATTGAATAATGAGGTTAATATAATTAACCATATAAATTGATAATTTGTTAGGTACCCTAAAATAAACCGTCGGGAAGGGTTAATTACATTATAAATGATATTGATTAAGTAAATTAATATCATGAGAGGATAAATAATTATTAATTAATTATTTTATGGTCATAGGTTGTTCGAGAAAGAATTTTGAGCTATCAATTAAATAATTGGACGTCAAGGCAAGTTCTTCAGTACTTTGATGTTAAATGTTTATCTGATGTGATATGGTAATTCTTGATCAAATGAGTATAAAATTATGTGTTATGTGATCTGTGAATAATATGACTACGATGTATACTATGTATATATGTGCATTGATTAATGTTAGTTTTACGAAATTGCTAATTTGAGTTAAATATGATACATGTTAGATATATTGCTTTATTATAAGCACAACACATGATGTATGACACACATAGAGCATGTTATGCTATGTGCTACGTGAAACATGAAAGGTGTAAGCTGTTAAACTTGCTGAGTCGTTGTGCTCATTACTTGCATAATATAAACTTTTGCAGGTAAAGAAATGAATTCCAAGAATATCGGATTATGTTAGAGATGGATTTTGCTATAAAAGGTTGTAAACGTAATTGTTATATATTTTTGATATAATACTTTAATGTGGATATATTGGCAAAGTTTATATATATGTGTGTTATATATAAATGTAAATTGGATCTAGAGTGGACAAGTAAAGTTAAATGGTGTATGGTAATGATCAAGATTGTTGTTACGATAAAGAACAAGATATATTTAATTATGAATTATGAAACAAATGATATTTATATGGGTATAAACAATATTAAATTTTGAAGGTTAAGTTTAATGGTACTTGTAATAGAAAGAATAAGTAAAGGTTGCGATCTAGGGACTAGGATTGAGACGACAAGTTTTTAAATTTCCAAATAGTTTAATACAATAATTGGAAAGAAAAATTTACACCGAAAAATTCGGTAATTGATTCTTTTAAGACAATTGATGGATTAAATGAAGTGATTAAAGATTTATTAACGGAACAAAATTTGGACGTTAAAGAAATAACGTTTAATAAACATGAAATTTAAGGTAATAAGTTTTGTCGATTTTCGGGGTCATTTCAGTCTTGGGTGGCATAGTGGTGGTGTCGGGTGGAGGGACTAGAGAGAAGAGTTTGTTTTGTTTTGTTTTATTGCTTTTGTTGGTTTATTCATTTTCCTTCTTTTTAATTAACCAACAAGACTTAACCAATTTGGAAAAATAATACACCTCCACCGCCTTTCTCTCACGCAACCGACTTTTCCCCTCTCGGATGTTCCACAAAACATGCATAATTAATTATTTTAATACATTACGTATTTATTTCGTGTAATAAATATTTTACATAATATATGTAAAATATTTATTTTAATTCACCAAAATTCATAACATGATTTATAAATAATATTTAGACCTTTTTCAGGTATTTTACTTGACAAATTTTGTACACGCATAATGACATGCATATAATTATATGAGGTATTTAATACCTCCAAAATTCATAAAATAATTCTTATAACTTATAAAAATTATTTTTCATACTTTTTCACTTCGTTACATGGACAACATGTTACCTCAACATGTTTACATTTCCGAAATATTATTCCCCATAAAAAATCATAAAAATTCCATTATATAATAAACATAATTTTAATAAATTAAAACATTCATTTTTCTCATTTATTTTCTCATTTCTTTACCATTTAACACACTTTAAATACCACCATATAATAAAATATTGTACCATTTGTACAATTTTATTTTCTTTCTTAATTAATGTACTCTCCTTATATAAATTATATAATCATTTTTATATAATTTATATAATTATTTTTCTTTACTATTTACACTAGCTTTCCTTATATAAATTATATAATTTATTATTATATAATTTATATAATTATTTTCTCCTTATATAATTTCCATTTTATACAAAATACAATTTATAAAAAATTTCTTCCATCCTTATTCAGTTTAATCCTCTTATATAAATTATATAATTATTCTTATATAATTTATATAATTATTATTTTCTTCATATCTTACTCTAATTTTCTTATATAAATTATATAATCTATTATTATATAATTTATATAATTACTTTTCTTCTTAATTAGTTTCTAAACTTCCTTTATAATTATTGATTAAATCTAAAATCAATAATTACGTTATTACTAACTCTCTCATTAACTTTTCATTTAAATTTGGATTAATTTAATTATTAATCCCTTAATTCCATAATCAATAAAATTTATAATTACAACAATTAAACATAAACACACACACACACACACACACACACACACACACACACACACACACACACACATATATATATATATACAAATGTATATATATACATATCTAATTCATATATCTCACATTACCACATAACACCATTTAAACAATAATTTATGTACCTCCACAATAATTTTATTGTACAATTTTATTGTACCATTACATGTAATTTCTCTTCTTCTTAATAAATTGTTTTTAAACAATTTATTTATTCTTTAATTACTTTAATTCCACACAATTTATCATGACCTCTGAACAGATTTAATTTACCAATTAAATCTCATCACACACTTTAATTTACATAAAATATCTCAATCATAAGTAATTTAAATAACCTTAATAATTTTGTTATTTAAATTCTTATTTAATATTATTAAAGAAATTCCAAAAATTCGGGTCATCACATTCTTCCCCCCTTAACAGGATTCCGTCCCCGGAATCACCATTTTCGTAATAACCTTACGTAACTCATTTATAGCACTTGCTATACTTTTATCTTGATAAATACAACCAAACCCAATTATAATCATATATTATCTCTTTAATATCCATAACTCACATCCTTAATGGATATACCATAATGATCATAACTGTCAGAGTATTTAACTCTTAACTCAATTTACAATTTCTTTATAGCATTACATTTCATAATTCTTTAAAAAGTTTTATCGATAACACTTTCACTCGTTTCTTGATGTATTTATCAAGATAATTTTCCATTCTCTGAAAAATCTCTTTTCTTTAATCGCACTTACCCTTACTCAATACACTTATTTCATATACTCTATTACACATCATTTATACTCTGCACATTCAACCTTCTTTTGTTAATTCTTATTCATAAATTTTCTTCACATTTCATTTTTCTTTGTAATATATCCAACATATTCAGTGAACCACATAGGTCACTTAACATATTGCTTACATCATAAATCATTCCTTAATACCTCCATCATTCAACACTAGGTTTTAAATACTAACATTTACTTAATTCATCATAATCCTTATTTAGAATTACTCTAAAAATCCTGGGGGTGTCACATTCACCCCTCCTTCAAAAATTTCGTCCTCGAAATTTCTGTGTACTCATATTTCATTCATTTGCCACATACATATTTCCTTTACATTCATTCAACATATCTTTCTTTCCTTCCTTTCTCGTGGTCATTACACATTGCAATTTTCTAATTCATCATATTTCATAATTTCTTTGCTTCATAATTTTTACTTCCATTATCGCTCACAATAAAAAATACTACCCCATCCTACCATCCAGTCTTCATAAGAGTAGAGGAATTTAAAATCTTTATTTTGGAAAAACTGTCATAATATGCTGAATGAACACATTTTTCGGTTTAACAGTACTTCACTCCCAGAGTACCTCATATTACAAACCACTAACGTAATAGATTTTCATAATATGCTGAGCGAACATAGATCTCAGTTTAACAGTACTTCACTCCCAGAGTATCTCATACTGCAAACCACTGACAGTGGATCAGTCTGTCATTAAAATGATGGATATCTCATCCATACATTGGCACGCCAGCTGTGTCTTGATATACCAGGTGACCATTCGATCAACCTGCAATACTCATAATTTCTCTATGTCCCCTTTTTATGGGGTTGTTCATTTCAACATTAGAATTCATACAAAAGTAATTTGATTGGGTATAACTTTCAAAGAATATGAATTCAATAAATATATTTAAAAATTTGTCTAGCTGAACCAAATGGCTTAGACTTGTATTTCTTCAACGCTTGTCTAGCCAGATCAATTAGCATAGACTTTTTTATAACAATTTATAACCCGCAGAAATTTTAAAATATTCATCATGTCAAAACTTTTCAAAACGTCTAGCCGAAACAAGTAGCATAGACACTTTTTAAATCGCTTAAAATTCATTGGTGTTTTTAAAAGCACATTAGTGCGAAGTTAGTTTGATGCCAAAAATTTTGAAGTCTAGCAAAGCTAGAAGAATAGAATACCCTAAGTTCCAAAACATCTGCCACCTTCCGCTCTTCACCTAATTACTGTATTTATTGCTAGGATTATTACTACATATCATACTAAAGATTCCTGGCTACTCCAACTTTTCTATACCCCCGCATAGTTCATCAAACTTACCACACATTATGAGTCTAGGAACTTACCACAAGAATATGGGTTTAGAAGCTTGTCCTAGCAATATGTAGTCTGAGAACAAATCAAAGATTATCCATATGCTGAGGGGCTCAAAACATATCATATGATTATAAGTCATGGACTTACCATATACATGAGTTTTAAGAACTCGTGCCTAAACTTAATATTATCTATCTATTGAATATACATACGAAATAAGAATCAATTCCTCAACATTTGAATACCGATAGTGCGACTCAAACATTTCAATGATTATCACATAGTAACTAAGTAAACACAAGTCCCTTGCCCATACAAAGGATTGGGCAACTCAGTCGCCACGTGAGTCCTCAATTGAAATTTCGTACCCAAGCTTTCTGCCCCCTTATCATACCATTTCTGTAATTCATGTTTCATCATTCTCTGAGTTCATCTTGTACTATTTCATAGTACCATTTCTCTTTATAACATCAAGTTATACATTTTAGATCATTAACAGATCTATCTGTCATTTCATAGTCTTATTGGATCACATCGTGGTCTTGCTTTACAATCTATTCATTATTCGATTTCCTTATCTCATGATCGTATCGTAGTACGATCCTCTTACTGTTCCTGATCATGTTATTATGATCTCTTTCTATACTTTTAGATTACCTTGTCATCTTTATTGCTTAAATAAGATGTCCCCTGATTTTCTTTGAGATTCATCTTTGAATCATTTCAAATACTCTTTCAGATATATTCTTAATTGAACTTATGAATTTTCTCAATTCATTACTTTCATCCAAATCTTTCTTAACATCTCTATATCTTCCTTATAATCTTATATCTTTCATATTTCCTTAACCTTAGTCAATATCTGAGAACTATATCTCTCAACTTATGGCTCTCTACTATAATCCCCCCCCCCCCTTGTTCATTAAATTTATCACGTATTTGGGCTCGGGAACTTACCACAATCGTATGGCTTGAGGAGCTTGTCCTAGTCAGGCCATAGTCGCCCATTCGCTGAGGGACTCCACCATACAATCATAAGTCACGAGCTTACTATACGCTTGGGTTTTCATAACACACAACCAACTTTACTCTTTCTTACTAAGGTTATAGCCTAAGGTATCATTTACCCAAAGTTTATAACCTTCAGCTCTGATACCATCTGAAACGACCCCGAAATTCGACCAACCTTATTACCTTAAATTTCATGTTTATTATACATTATTTTTCTTACGTCCAAATTTCGGTCCGTTAATGAATCTCTAATCTCCTTATTTAATTCATTAATTGATTTTAAATCATAAATTATCAAATTTTTCGGTATAATTTTTTTCCCCTCTTTTCTCAATCATTGTATCAAAATATTTGATCATTTAAAACTTTACATCTTGATCTTAGTCCCTAAATCGCAACCTTTACATTTTTTTTCTTTCTTTAGTTCTTAATTCATAATTAGACATGTCATAGTCTCTATCGTAACAACTACCTTGAACAATCACAGTTCACATTTTAACTCTATTCGTCCTATCCGGATCTAATTTATTTGTACATACAAAACATCAATGTAAACTTCGCAATTTACTCACATTAAATTATGCTATTAGAAATATAACAATTACGTTCACAACCTTCTAGAATAATCCGTCTCTAACATAATCTGATATTCTTGGAATTCATTTCTTTACCTGCAAAAGTTTATATTATGCAAGTAATGAGCACAAAGGCTCAGCAAGTTCAACAGGGTGCGCACAGCACATAACATAACATGCTCTGTGCGTTTCATACATCGTGTGTGGTGCTTCTAGTAAAACAATATATCTCATATGCATCATATTTACTTCATATTAGCAATTACGTCAAGAAAACATTAAACTATTTCACATATAGTCACATTATTGCACCGAATACACATTACGATCATGTTAACCACATATCACATAACACATAATTTATATATGAATTTGAACATATAACATCATATAACAATTATTATTAAGTACTGAAGAACTTGCCTTGACGTCCAATTATTAAATTGATAGCTCAAAACCCTTTTTCCGAACAACCTATGATCATAAAATAATTAATTAATAATTATTTATCTCCTTATGATATTAATTTAATTAATTAATATCATCTATAATGTAATTAACCCTACCCGATGGTTTATTTAAGGGTATCGAACCAATTATCAAATAATAGGGTTAATTATCTTAACCTCGTCCTTTAATATATTAATTTAACTAATATAAAACACATTCAATGCGGACAACTCGGCTTTTCGGATAAAATTTAGTGTATTTGGTTGTCCGAATTTTCATTTAACCATTTTCTAAATTTTAAACTTACCAGATTAATATTTAAAATATTTAAATATTAATCCCCAATATTTAATATTTTTATAAAAATATTAAATTTAATGCTCAAATATCATTTTTATATTTTTAGTATTTTTTTTATAATTTATAAACATTTATTTAATTAAAAACAAAGTTCTGGGGATATTTTGGTAATTTTCGCAACCCTAGGACACGCTGGTCATTTTCTGAAAAGGTCAGGGGCATTTTCGTAATTTATCGAGGCCAAGGGACACGCTTGGTATTTTATAAAAAGGCCAGGGACACGCTGGTAATTTCCAGCGTTGTTGGTCGCAACGCGTTGCGCGCGGCCCTGCCCCCTTCTCCCCAAACGGCTTCGTTTTCTCATGCCGGTCCCAGAAGTCTTTGCGCATGGCGCGACTCCTTTTATCCACGTGCCCGAAACGTCGCCGTTTCAGCCCGCGCTTGGAAAAACTATGGCTGCCGCGAAATGCGCGGACAGCCCTGAAAAATTTATTCTTCTCTTTCGCAAACCGTAACCAACCCAAGCAAAATTTACACCATTTTTGATCAAATTTTTCCCAACATAATAATTCTAAAAATCATGTAATCCATAACTATACATCCAAAAATTATTTAGAATAATTATTCTAATTATTTAGAAAAAAATTACAAAATTATTTTACCACCAAAATACTAATATAATTCAAACAAAATAATTTTTATACCTCCCCAAAGCTTTTAATCCTTCTTTTGAAGCTTGTTATATCCTTGATGACACTAAATCTTTTCTCTCCTTGATGGCTATGGTAGTCTTGGGTGGCATAGTGGTGGTGTCGGGTGGAGGGACTAGAGAGAAGAGTTTGTTTTGTTTTGCTTTATTGCTTTTGTTGGTTTATTCATTTCCTTCTTTTTAATTAACTAACAAGACTTCACCAATTTGGAAAAATAATACACTTCCACCGCCTCTCTCTCACGCAACCGACTTTTCCCCTCTCGGATGTTCCACAAAACATGCTTAATTAATTATTTTAATACATTACGTATTTCTTTCGTGTAATAAATATTTTACATAATATATGTAAAATATTTATTTTAATTCACCAAAATTCATAACATGATTTATAAATAATATTTAGACCTTTTTCAGGTATTTTACTTGACAAATTTTGTACACGCATAATGACATGCATATAATTATATGAGGTATTTAATACCTCCAAAATTCATAAAATAATTCTTATAACTTATAAAAATTATTTTTCATACTTTTTCACTTCGTTACTTGGACAACATGTTTACATTTTTGAAATATTATTCCCCATAAAAAATCATAAAAATTCCATTATATAATAAACATAATTTTAATAAATTAAAATATTCTTTTTTCTCATTTCTTTACCATTTAACACACTTTAAATATCACCATATAATAAAATATTGTACCAATTCTACAATTTTATTGCCTTTCTTAATTAATGTACTCTCCTTATATAAATTATATAATCATTTTTATATAATTTATATAATTATTTTTTTTTTACTATTTACACTAGCTTTCCTTATATAAATTATATAATTTATTATTATATAATTTATATAATTATTTTCTCCTTATATAATTTCCATTTTATACAAAATACAATTTATAAAAATTTTCTTCCATCCTTATTCCGTTTAATCCTCTTATATAAATTATATAATTATTCTTATATAATTTATATAATTATTATTTTCTTCATATCTTACTCTAATTTCCTTATATAAATTATATAATCTATTATTATATAATTTATATAATTACTTTTCTTCTTAATTAGTTTCTAAACTTCCTTTATAATTATTGATTAAATCTAAAATCAATAATTACATTATTACTAACTCCCTCATTAACTTTTCATTTAAATTTGGATTAATTTAATTATTAATCCCTTAATTTCATAATCAATAAAATTTATAATTACAACAACTAAACATAAACACATATATATACAAATGTATATATATACATATCTAATTCATATATCTCACATTACCACATAACACAATTTAAATAATAATTTATGTACCTCCACAATAATTTTATTGTACAATTTTATTGTACCATTACATGTAATTTCTCTTATTCTTAATAAATTATTTTAAAATAATTTATTTATTCTTTAATTACTTTAATTCCACACAATTTATCATGACCTCTTAACAAATTTAATTTACCAATTAAATCTCATCACACACTTTAATTTACATAAAATATCTCAATCATAAGTAATTTAAATAATCTTAATAATTTTGTTATTTAAATTCTTATTTAATATTATTAAAGAAATCCCGAAAATTCGGGTCCTCACATCCAGCTTGCTGTATTGATAACACATTAATATTCTGGTATCCAGGATATTAAATAAGACTATTGTATAAACGAATTTTGATTTCTTGATCCAGTTTTGCTAGTCAGGATGTTGTATTGCTGTGTAATAATCTAGTTTACTCTCTAGTTAGTTGCATTGCACATTTTAACCTGCTACATATATCTTATCATACAATAACACGGTTTTAGTACAAAGATAAAGTCATCATCAAAATCAAATAACAGTATTACTGTGTAGTAATCTAGTTTACTCTCCAGTTAGCTGCATTGCACATTTTAACCTGCTACATATATTTTATCATACAATAACACGATTTTAGTACAAAGATAAAGTCATCATCAAAATCAAATAACGGTTTTACTATGTAGCAATCTAGTTTACTCTCCAGTTAGCTGCATTGCACATTTTAACTTGCTACATATATCATATCATACAATAACATGTTTTTAGTACAAAGATAAAATTATCATCAAAATCAAATAACGGAGTGTGACCAAGTCAACACGTCTGTGCTAATTCCTCAAAAGCTCTTGAGCTAGGAGGATGATGTCCCCAATTCTGCGACCAGAAACAAAATGATGCTTGGGATTTGGAGATAAGAGAAGGAAGACTATTCTTTAGCCGTGTCGCAATTATCTTGGAAATACACTTATATGTAGTATTGCAACAAGAGATAGGCCTGTAGTCACTCATATCAGAAGGATTTTCCACCTTAAAAATTAGTGCAATAGAAGTGGCATTTGTTTCCTTCAACATCCTCTCAGAATAAAAGGACTAAACATCTTTAACGAAATCAACCCTAACAATATGCCAAGAATGGAGGGAAAAAATTACATTGAAGCCATCTGGACCCGGGTTTTTGTTTTTCTTCATACTTTTCAAAGTGTTAAGAATTTCCTCGGAAGTGACTGGGGCCACCAGAGCAAAAACCATACCTGGACTAATACGTTTGGTGATAGTTAAAAGCCCAATTCCAATCAGTAAATTTTTTCTGTCATTGTATTGATGCTCATAGTTAAAAGCCCAGTTTTAATCGGCAATTTTTTTTGGGAAAATAACCCTAGATTTGCGATATTTAACTCTAGTTTCCACAAGGCCCACAAAAAAAAAATGATTGTCATCCAAAAAAGCTCGCAAAAACGCTAGCTTAGGAGATTTATTAATTCCTCTAATATTATAGGTACAGTGCTTGGTCATAGAAACGAAGGAGATTAAGGTAGGGATTTTCTTCCCCTGCCCTTAACTCTCCTCTTAGCCGAAGGAGAACCCACTGCATCATCTTTAGTTTTGAGTTTCTAAAAATTTGTTACACGAAAGTATGCTCTGAAGCAGGGGTAAGAGAGTTTTTTTTTTTTTCCTTTCCTTTTTACCCTTAAAAGTTACCCAAAAAAAAGACACTTTACTTGAATCTTATCTTATGGTAAAAGAGTCCTTAAAACTCAAAAGGTGAAAATTGAATACGCCTGTGAGCTGTCGCTGTTCGTCTCTCACATCCTCCCTTTCTTATCTTCCCCAATTTCGCTAAACAAATTCGCACAACATTACTTTGTATTCTTTGCTCCCTCTTCTCATCCAGATGAACAAGTTTATCTTTATTGTTGGGTTTCCTAATTCACTGTCGGGCTGTTTTCATAAAATTGAATAAAAAGTTTTAAATAACTGAACAAATTAAATAAAATATAGGTCTAATTAAAATTAAATACTGAATAATTTTTTTTATTAATTAATTAATTCGTCTGAAATAATTGAAAAATAATATTTTTCGTTTAAATTCAAAATATGTATAAGAAAAATTGGTAAAAAAAGGAGATTATCCCACTATAGTTTTTACATTTTAAGCATTGCTCTACTAAAATTAAAAAAAAAAATACAATTGACACGTTGAATTATTTATAAATTATTAATTATCTTATTTCGTCAAATTTCTTGAACGCCGTCAAATATAAATACTCAGTTGGATCAGTTGCATCCCACGTGGATTGGTATTACATAGAAATACAACCCAAAAAAATTCTCACTTTTTAATAATTCTGAACAAACAAAAGAAAAAACTCAAAGAACAATATCACCAAACAATTGGTATTATAGACATCTTTACAGAGAGAGAATGGCTGCCTATGGATAGCTGCTCCGAAAAAGCTTGCCCTACTGTAGAATGAAAATTCCTACGGTGTTTAATTTGTGTGGCTTGAGAATCCCAAAGTATCTCCTAAAAATTTGTAGTCCCGGGGCTCCTGTGCCACCACCTAGATCTGAATCTCCGACCGAAGCGGAGAGAGAAATAGAATGAATAGAAGAAGAGCCGTCGCTGCTTGAATCACCGATTTCCCTTCTAACCATCGTTGTCGATTTTCGTTTTCGATTGCGCGGTGCCAAGATTTGGGTCGATTAGAGGGAGGGCGACAGATTTTCAACGTGAATGCTTGATCGGTTCACCGTTTGGGGGTTGAATAAGGTTACAAATTTCGCATTTTCTTTAAAAAAGTATATTTGGTCTCCTATATCTTCATTTACTTGTTTGTCATTACAATTAAATATGATTAGTTTCTTATAAATTCACTTCTTCTTTTTTAATTTTGTTGTAAGCTTATTAAAAATGGTTTTAAAAAGTTTAATACTCATTTGCACACAGAAACCCCAATCCACGTAGGATGATGCAACAGATCTAAATAAGTATTTACATGTCATTTTTTTTTCTAAAGCCACGTGAGAAAAAAAATTATCAGATTTTACGGCCATCCAAAAAATTAGACAAAATGACATAATTAGTAATTTTTAAACAATTTAGTGTATTAATTATATTTTTTAAAAGTTTAATAAAACAATGCTTAAAACATAACAATCACACTGGGATAATCCATTTTTTTGTCAAGAAAAATCATACTTATATTTTTAAATATTGAGGTGGCGATAGTATTTTAAATTGTTTAATTTATTTTTTCATATTCATATTTTAAAATACTTTATATAAAAAAAATTATGAGTATTTTTACTTTTATTATATTAAAAAATAATAATAAATTTTTATCTCTGATAGTAGTATAACAGATAATAAATAAATAATAGTTGTAGAATTATTTTTTATACATATGTATTTAAATAAATATGTATTTAAATAAGTAATCAAACAAATAACAATAACGGGATTAACACACATATGCATACATTTAAATAAATAATAAATCAGACATATAGAATTCAATTAGGACTTAAGCAAACATATAAACTTTTGAGCAATCTTTAATGAAGTATACTATTAGTAATATAATTTTAAGAATAAAAAATTAAAAATATTAATGACATTTTATCGATCCATTAAATCAAAAAATCAAAAAATATATTATAACAACATTCATTAAATCGATCACTAATTTGTTAAAGAAAAATCAAAATCAATTTGCACATAACAAAATTTATTTACAATAATAAAATAAGATGAATATTGAAAGCAATTTTTAATTGTCAATGAGAAAATGTAAGTAAAAATATAATTCAACACTACTTTTTACTGATTCAGCCACAATTTTTTGGCTGAATCATTCAGACTCATTCAAACGCATTTAGAGTTTAAAAATTATAAAACAAACAATTTGAATGACTTATTCGATCAGATTCATATTCATTCAAATGCATTCAGACATAAACAAACAGTTCCTAACTGATTTTCCGTGATACCATTTCAGTGGAACTTCGGATGAATTAATGGCCTTTGGAATTCATAAACATCCAACAATATATGTTATAAAAATACAACACCGTTAGATTATCTCTTACAATAATTTTTTTTTTAAATTATAGAATTAACACTAAAATGTATCTTGTACTCTCTAATCAATGTTATTAAATTAGGACCGGATTGGCGGTTCAACCGAAAAAAATCAAAATCGGTTCGCACTCCGGTCCGATTTACCCTATCTAACCAGTTTTTGCAAAAATCTGATAAGAATCGATAAACCGGCGGTCAAACTGATAGACCCAGTAAACTGATCACTGATTTACCAATTTTACTGGTTTAAGATTAGTACCGATGATGACGACGACGATGACGCTGGAAATCAGACGAACAGAGTCCTCCGTAATGCAGCTTTTGAGGTGTCGTCATGCGGAGGAGCCATCATTTGTGTAAATTAAGATTGAATCTAAAATTAGTAGTACATAAACAACAAAATCACCTCAACATCTCGTTTCTTCTTCAAGTGATCATCGGTTTTCATGGCAAAAACATTTTCTACACCATATAGAGGACGACGCAAACAACCCCAATAAAATAGCTGCTTTTCGGGAGATGAGAAATATTATTAGGAGAAATAGTTTTAGGAGTATTACACTAAACTTTTTGACTATCTAAGACTCTCTCTGACTCCAAAGCGGACCCCAGGTAGTTTTATCAAATTTAATCTATAGAGTTTGCAAGTCCCTTTCCTTATACTTTCATGGTGTTGAAATTTGAATGAATGGAATAATATTTATATTTTTATATTTGAATAAAAATATATTGTATTAATCTATGTTGCGAGTGGAGACACGTTTATTATTTATTTATTTATAAATTCTATCACTATGTTTATTTTATTATTTTTGAGTTATGAGAATAATTTAATATTTTTTTTAATATAAATTTAGTATTTATTTGAATTATATAAAGTAAACATTGTACAAATAGGTTTAATTTTTATTTATTTTTGTAGATAAATTGATTAATTTTATATAGTTATTAAATATTATATATAATATATGATAATACTAATATATTTATTATATATTAATGACGTCACTGGATCAATAACGTTTCGACCATTGGTTTAACCAGTGATCCATCCACTCAATAACTTTTTCGATTCAATGACCGATCCGATTTTTAAAACATTATCTCTAACAATGTTTTGAAACTCGGATTGGATCAACCAGTTCCACTGATTGAACCAAGAACTGATTCTATGTTTGATCCTGTTTGGCTCGATTGGACAATTTTTGTTAAAACCTAAATTGAATCGATTGACCAACAGTTGAATCAATGATTCAACCGGTAAAATCAGTTAAGTTGACACAATAAATTAGTTTTTAAGTATTTTTTAGTACAAAAAAAAATTTAATTTTAAAATTAAATATTTTAAACAATATTATAATACAATTTAACTATATTTAACTTATAAAAAATAAAATAATTTAAATTTTATTAATTATTAATAATATATATTTTATATATATTTATAATCTCATCAATTCAACAACAATTCGATTAACGGTCGTACAAGTTATAATTTTTCAGGTCCAAGTTAGAAGACGTTGCTCTCATGTAGTTGAGCACTGAACCACTCATAAGTTATCTCCATGTCCTCTAAAATTCAGGTAGTCCAAGCTAGGCGGCGAATAAATAATAATGTTAGTAATAAGTAGCTTTGCCTCCAACACAATCCCTGGGCCTCCTCCTGGTTGTTCAAAGAAGCACAAAAATCTAGAGAATTACTACTACATTGACCGCCGTCTCATGCTCACTACTTCTCTCGCCATCTCTATCATCACCCCATTCTTCACATCCCCTCCTCCTCATCAATCTCCAACTCCAAATCCCATATCCATTCAACTCTCCGAAGCTCGCGGCCTCTTCCAAATGCCCCCTCCTCGCCTCACCAATAGGTAATTTCAATTTGAGATTCAGATTCAAATTCATTATTATTGATCGATATTATTCAAGTGTCTATTTATTATTCATATAATTACTGAAGGATTTGATTATTGTGGGTTGGGTTTGGGTGATTTAGGTACTTTTTGGTTAGGGCTGGGGAGTCTGAATTTGAGAGCTTGGGGGTAATTAACACAAACCCTGTTGCAAAAACTTCAATGGATAGCGGGTTATCCGAGAAGGGGAAAAAGCAAGCGGTGAAGGCTGCTTTAGCATTGAAGGAAATGGGGGCTTGTGATGGTAATTGTTGGATTTGGCCTTCTATTACTCAGAGGGCTTATCAAGCTGCTGAGGTTATTGCTGCTGTTAACAGGGTTAATAGAAGGTATGTATATATATATATATAATACTCCAACATCAATCCTTGATGCTTGCTTTTTACTCCTTTAATTTATTTATTTATGCTTAATTAATAAAATGCTGACTTTCATCCAGAGCGCTTATCAGGCTGCTGAGGTTATTGCTGCTGTTATGCTTTTATTTGGTTTTATGTTTATTGTATATAGATTTTGTTGTACCCCCTTCCACAAAAAGAGTCCCCATTTGCAAACTTAACAAATTTTAATGGTACATTGTTGGTCTATGTTTACCCTTTTAGATGATTGTGTGTTTAGTATAAGTAGTGATGGCATAATGCAATTTTGGCGATAAAATTAAGGATATTGTGTCATTTTTATACTACCATCATCAAAAGAAATAGGAAGTTTTTTTTGGTTTTTTTTTTTTTTTTTGACAAATGAGAATCTTTTTTGGAACGAAACTGAGTATTGTTTGTTCAATAAAATTGCATTCTATCATTCTGAGCATATGATTGTTTCTTTTTCTTTAGTTTTTGTAGGCAAAGATATGATTTTTACTAAATTACTTACTGCAGCTCGCATTTTTTCTCTCATAGTAATATAGTTCCAGAGTACAGCTTTCTGGATGCTCGCGGGTTGGGAGCATATGAGGGCAAGAATTTAGAATCCATTTCCGAAGTAAGATTTCAAGATTTTATTTATAATAATTCATCTTAAAATACAATCGTGATTTAAAGTTCATGAAGTTAGATGTGTTCACGTGGCTGAGAAGTTGCTAAAAGCAGAGTTACAAGATACTTTCATTCTAGTAAACCGTGTATTAGTACTTGCGTACTCAAACACGATACTTTTACGTATCAATACTCTTAATTTAGCATACCGTAAAATTTATTTATTATTTTACCTATAATTGTACAATTATCAATATTATAATTTAGTATTAGATGCTCAAATATTACATTTGTCCTAAACTAATTATAAAGCAACTAATTTGTTGATTCAACTAAATTTTTTTTATAAAACTTAAAATTTATTTTATTTAGATTTTAAGAGAATTCCTAACTATAAGAATTTATATAAAGAAACCCTAGCGTACCACATTGTTTTAGTTAAGTAGCGTACTGCATACTGAAACGGACCACATTCTTGGTAACACCAGCTGAAAGTCTATAAATTCATCTTGGCATATTTTCGAAATGAACTGTTGCTTTCCTGATTGATCACCGACCAAATATATGCTGCTTTTTCAGCCCTTACTGTCATAACCCTTTGTAGGTCAATATATTTTTTGGCGTGGTTAAATTAATGTTTGCTTGCTTGATGCCATACATAAGAAAGAAGAATCTCAAAACTTTAAATGTTACAGGTTTACACTGCTGATAATCTTTCTCCAAACATCAAGCCACCTCCAACTGACGATGGAACACCAAATGAGAGTGTGGCAGACTTTTTGTACGTGTGATACAACTCATGTCAATTCTTGAAACCCAATACTCTGAGGACACTGTAATTATTGTTTCACCAGATTCTGACAACTTGACAATACTACAAGCTGGTTTAGTTGGACTAGATCTTCGAAGGTGAGTTACTTTACAATGAATTTGATGTTATCAATTTTATTTTTTAACTAAAAGATTAACAATCTATAATCTAGATAATGTAAAATTGTGGGTCTTTTTGAATTTGCAGGCATAGGGATCTGTATTTTGGCCCTGGTGAAGTCAGATTTTTTGATGCTAGTAGCTTACCGACTTACAAGCAACCTGCATCTGCTGTGTACAAGTGTTTAAACCCGCCAAGTTGTACTTGAAAGTCTTCCAGTAAATTTGATCCCATACAAGCATAATGGTCTGAACGTAGGGCACATATCATATCTATTTATGTATATTGAGGACCAGTATTGTTATATTCATCTTTTGTATAGTTTACTATTATTATGTTTAAAAAAAACGTAAAAATCGTATCACCGTGTGAGTGATCCTTGGCACTAGGAGTTCCAACATCTACATACTACATTTACCATATTCGGGACCTAACATAGAACATTACATAGATTTTAACTATTAAAAATTAGAGTCTGATACGAATTTTCATGTTAGGGCTCGCTTTTTAACAATTAAGATTCATGTAGATTCATCTATATTGTGTCCGGATGTAGTGTCCTTAGACTTATTCAACATATTGACATAATTAAAGACATCGCCTAATATTCAGATTTTTGTAAGATAGGGCACGCCTTTATCAAGGAAGTGTACTCACATCCCTTCATAGGTAGGTGGTACTAATTCCTTGAGATTCATAACTAATTTCTTGAGATTCATCGATCGGAGGCAAATCAACCTTGAGAAATATAGCATGAAAGTTGCGACAAAAACTCGTTCAATGATAGAGTAACAGTCCTGTCAATGGTTAAGAGGATGTTCGGGATGGCTTATTAGTAGTTAAATTTGTTTATAATCAATTTTAAGAATTAGCAAGTGTTTAGCAAAATGGTTTTAAAATTGCTTATAATTACTTTTTATGAAAATAATCAAAAGTTCAAAAATTATTTATCAAATCTAAGAATCAAGTTTGACCAAGTATGTTACTAATTTATTTCTATTTATTTTAGTAATTTCATTTATTATCTATCTTTATTTCTCAAAATATTCTGTTTTAGTAATTTACATTTGAAATAAGTGATTAACAAAAATTTTTATACCAACTATTTTTCACTTCTTACTAATTTAAGTGTTTTTTGTTTATCAAACACAAATTACTTTAATATTTTTTTAAAATTGATATTTACATAAGGGGAATTGATATTTCTGCAAGGCCTAACTCATATGAATAGTAGGTGGGGTTCATCTTCATGTGAGTAAGATGATGCGAAAATATTAATTTTGTTTTTGTAAAATTATCAATTCTCTATTTTGAAAGCAATGTCAAACATACTCTAAGTCGAGCAAATTCTGAAGATGCACACGTGTTAGGTCCCTTGTATATCAGAGTTACCAGATTTGTATTGCAGATCCGAATCAATTTTATTTGACGACAGTAGCATATCTCCAAGTATTTCGACCAAGGGATGGGTCTACGCCAGCCACTCTCAAATTGATTAATTTTTCAGATTTATTGATGGTTAGCTATTCAAGAACGGCACAGCCGGAGAAAAGATAGTCCAAAAATTCTCCAGTAACATCTACGCCTTTTAAACGTTACACTCTGACCAACTCAGAGCGAAACATTTCACATCAAAAAGTATAAGGTTTCCTCGTAGGATTGTTGCAATAGTCATTCATTCCTCGGTATAAGTCGAGCCTTTGTAGTCTTCTAGTTGGGAATACAAATCGAAGCCACTTGAAATGTGCATTTTACACATTTTTTGTGAAATAAAAAAAAAAAATTAGGCCATTTTTTGTGAGACGGATATAGGTATGGTCGAATGAATAATTGTGTGTGCAAATTATACACAAAAATTATGCACAAATAGTAAGATATATGTAATGCATACTAATACAAATGTAAATAATTGGTCTCATTTTCTATTTTTTCCCTCTTTTTTATTATCATTTATACATAATTTTTTGTATATAATCTATTCACGTGTGTAATGTATATTATGTTATTACTTTGAATTTTTTTTTTTTTGAAGATAAAACAGGAAGATACTTAAAAGAGAGTTAAATAAAAAGATAAATAAAATTAAAGTAAAAATAATAAAATAGAAATTATTATGAAAGTTGAAGGGTATTTTAGAAAGCCAAAAAGGCTTCAAAAATTTTGTTAACACGAAGTCTGATATGGCTTTATACATTAGATAGATATAAGGAAATTGATTTATCTTGCAATTTTATATCAGTGGCGGATCCGGTTCCTTGGTTTAGTGGGGTCAAATTTAAAAAAAAAATCACAAAGACAAAAATATAATAAAATAAATTATAAAACTAAAAAATGTTGCTCAAATATTGTTCACAATAACATTTTTCAAGGATTTATTACTTGAAACTGATGAAATGATAGCATTATTTTCAATAATTGCAAAAATGTCATATTCAGTATAAGTTACTAAACAGTGAGAAAAAGTGGAGCCACGGCGTGATTAGAAATTTGAGACATTTAGTAATTTTTTAGTCTAAAATTTTATCTTTTAACTAAACATCCTATAAGAAAATAAAAATAAAAATTTGATCCCTAAAAATTCAGTGGGGTCAATTGCTCATTGCCCATAAGACTAGATTTGCCCATGCTTTATATGTGATTTTTTTTTATTGCATGTTACGTAAATAACTATAGTTAGTAATATTTTAACGATGTATTTGACATGATGAGCTAATATAATGACTAAAAAATTTGTAAAGAATATTATATTAATGAAAATGAAGAATTATTTGCAATTTTATTATGTACAATTATGTGTGTATGTGTGATTATGTGATAGAAAGGAAATGAAGTTAGTTAATTCAATGAATTGAAATTGATTATTAATTAAAAGAAGAAGTTAAGATAAAAAATGCATGTGAAACTTATGTTACGAATTAACTAAAGCTTGGATGTTATGCCTTATGCGACAAGAAAAAATTTCAAGATGATTAATGAAAATATAATTAATAAATTAGTCAAGTGTTTGATTAATTAATGAAGGGATAAGCCCATGGTGACAAGTGAATAAACTATGAGCTAGGTTTATGATGGGGATTAATTAGGCCTATATATTTTCTGTATGAATCTAAGTGGGGAATTACATTGGTTAGCCCATTATATGTGCAATGTGGGAAATAAGATAGCCCAACCTTTTATTATTAACGAGACTTGTAGAGAATTTTAATTGGTCCAACACCTAGCCCAAGCTTTAGCCAAAGGATGTAGCCCAATTCAAGTCCAAGCATTTGACCCAAATTAGGAGCCCAATTTCTAGAATGAAGATGAAAAAAAAAGAAAAAAGAAAATGCTCCAAAAATCCGGCACCTTAAGCCTCCTCCACCCTTGAGCATTATGTGATTTTTGAGTTTTGCAAAAGCTCCATGAATTTCTTCAAGAAAGGCCTATTTTTCCGTAAAATAAGGAAGCTCGTTGGAATTAAACTAATTAAGCTCTAAATTGCTCAAGTGTTAGATGATTAAGGACATTAAGTAGGATTAACATGGCTCCATAAATAAGACTCTCTCCCAACTTGTTAGAAGGTTACTTTATTTTTTTTAAGTATTGGAAACTATAGAGAACTTGGAGAGAATAGAAGGAAGAAAGTTGAGAAAATACTTTAAGTATAGTGAGATCTTGATACCAAGAGGAAGCAAGGAAGTAGAGAAGGAGTCATTGTGGAGTCTCTTTCAAGTTTTCTAGTAAGAAGAAAGTGTGCATCAAAGAGGTATAACTATATCCTAGCTTAAATCTTTTAAGTTATTTTAACATATTTGGTTATGTAGATTAGTTTTGCATACTTGGGTGTGAAAGGATATTGTTGTGGGAACCATGGTGGGTTCCAGTAATACAGGGATGGATCTTGAAGGAGTTTTGTGTTCTTTGTATGTTTTGTTGCATATAGATATGGATAGGAGAAGCATATGCATGAATCATGAACTAACTAAGTGAAGAATGAATATTTAAGCCATGTAACCTACAATGAAAGTGTTATATGTGAAGATCCAAGTGTGTATGTTGAAGATTTATGAAATACGGAATTAATCCAAATGAAATGAACAAAAATGGGGTTTAAATGAATTTATGACAATATTTCTAGTATTAAAACATACTTTGGTGGAAAAACCCTAAATTTTGAACTTTTATATTAGTTAATAAATGATTTTGAATGTGTTAAAATTCTTGGATGATGTTAAAATATAAATCTAATATGTTATGGGATAAGATTGAACTCAAGTTATTATAACACTTAAAAGCAACAAGGATCAAAACCAATAAAATAAAAAAAAGTTGAAGAATTTCAGGCCAAGAACATTTTGGAGGGGGCACTGCCCCTAGTTCATTTCATTGCGTCGGGGCACTTGTAAGACCCCGAATTTATGAAATACAAAATTCAATTTTTCTTCATATAAATTTTCCATGAAACAGTAAATGGTTAAATTGACGAAATTGAAAGTTAAGGATGTTATGTGCAAATTTTATTTTGTCGGGGAATATTCGGGCCGTACGACGGCGCCGAAATAACAAATTATTTGTGGACCCCACAACGGAATATTTGTCGGATATAGAAAACGACAGAAGTAACCTTTTTAAATAAAAATAGTCAACGGTGTTAACTGTTAAAATACCGGTGATAAAAGAATAGTAGCATACGGTAATTTATGGTATTTTCTGTAGCACACGGTACTCTACAGTAGCACACGGTATTGCACAGTGTCTCATATTATTGGTCTGATAATTGACACCGTAACTGTTACGCATCATTTCATCAATAATTGTCACTGCATAATATTTTATATTATCAATTCAATTATTGTTGCTACACAGTATTTTGCATTATTGATTCAATAATTGTCATTACACTGTATTTCATATCATTGAGTCAATAATTGTTGCTGCACTGTTTTTAAAATTATTGAACCTAATAATTGTCACAGTAGCAAATATACTGTAATTTATATTATTAAATTAATATGATCTGTAACGTGTTTATTATTGTTAAATTATTGTTATAGCATTATTTTATTTTATATGTTGGACCCAAAGGAAGAATAAATAAATAAATAAATTTTATAAAAAAAAAAAAAAAAAAAAAATAATAATTTAATTTTACTATTTGAAATAGTAACATGTGGGACCCATGTGGGGGCCACATGAAAATTGAAATTGAGAAATGCGTGCTGGGAAGTTTGGCAGCCAGGCGGCTGCTGAGATTTTCTCAGACTGGCGTGCAGCACGCCAGTCCACCTACCCTCGCATAGTAACTTATTTCCTCCTATAAATAGCTTGTTCAGCTGAATAGAAAAATCACACCTAAAACATAAAATTTTTCTATAAGAATTTTATGAGTTTTCTCTGAGAATAGTAAGGCTATTTTGAGAGTTTGAAAGCCAAAAGGAGTGCAGAAAATTTTCAAGTAAGTCTTTTATTAAAGAGTAGTAATTTTATAAATTCCTATTTTTCACGGTATTCACAAATCTTCCTTTAGAAGACTCTTCTTTGAGAAGATTCATTTTTAAAAGCTTTCTTTGGAAGATTTATTTTAGAATATTATTTTAAAAACTATTTTAAAGTAGTTATATTATACTACAAAAATTATGTTAAATATATATAATTTTGATAATTCATATTATACAAGTTATCATACACTTTGAAATTTATATGTGGTAATTACTAATTTTATTAAAAATATATAGGTTGATCAACCTCATTTAAATCAATATCCAGTCACGTGTTAAGGTAAGGAATATCATTCTTTTCACACTCTTAAATTTATTACGGTAAGGGGTATCATTCTTTTCATCATCATAAATGGATATTATTTTCTTTCTTACTTGAAGGGATTATCATTCTTTGATTCTCGAAAATAATATCGTTTCTTTCTTGTGCCATTTACTTCCATGTATTAAATTGTGGGAATAACCTTACGGCGCGGTTTACCGCCTGTTGGTGAATAACCTTTTGTATTCATTCCTTATTAATCTTTGAGAATAACCTTACGGTGCGGATTATCGCCTGTTTGGTGAATAACTCTTCGTGTTCAAATTCTATTAAATTGTGGGAATAACCTTACGGTGCGGATTACGCCTGTTTGGTGAATAACTCTTCGTGTTCAAATTCTATTAAATTGTGGGAATAACCTTACGGTGCGGATTACGCCTGTTTGGTGAATAACTATTCGTATTCAAATTGATGGGAATAACCTTACGGTGCGGATTATCGCCTGTTGGTGAATAACCCTTTTTATTTGTCTCGTGTGGAAATAATTTGTCTACACGAATTATCACATGACACTTTTATTCCATATTCGTAAGTGATATCATTTTCCTTTATACTCATAAGGGATACCATCTTTTTCATCTTCCATTATTCAAACTTACTATGGTAAGGGATATTAATTCCCTTCACCTTTTGTTAATCAAACCTGCTACGGTAAGGGATATTATTTTCTTCCATACACCTAAATCGAAACTTATTATGGAACTATTGCTTCTATAATTCCTGAAAATATTATATGTTCCATAATAGTTGAACTTCATTATTTCAACTGAACCTTCCTATTTACGTGAACCTTTCTATTGAACTGTAACCGTTATTCTGAACTGTGGATCTTGAATATCATTTTTAAATTTCACTCCACATCATGTTGACAATTTGGACATTATTTGAATCTGCACAAAGTAAACTTCTGATACTTATTGTTTATCCTGTTCTTCTGTTCATCATTTGTATCACTGTTATTTGTATTAATCATCAAGAATCAAGCTGTTGTGAATATCTGTGGCCGGGGGCACAGATGTGATATAATTGTTGAACAGATGATAGGTTAAAGGCGATATACTAGGTTAAAGGCGATACATCTGTTCGGTGTCTTTTATGGCACGTGGTGAATGTTCTCTTTGGCCCGTAGTGCAAAGATGAACTGTTGGTTGGTATGATTATGACCAAAGGCTGAATCTGGTATAATCATGACCGTTGGTGCTTTATTGAATATCTTTGGCCCGTAGTGCAAAGATGAACTGTTGATTGGTATGATTATTACCAAAGGCTGAATCTGGTATAATCATGACCGTTGGTGTTATATTAAATGTCTTTGGCCCGTAGTGCAAATATGAACTGTTGATCTGCATGATTATGATCAGGAACTATGAATTTTTATTATCATGACTAATAGTATTTCAGATGATAAAAGTTGATGATATTTTTACAAAAAAGAGAAGCGAGTGGACATTATAGTCTGCATTATTCTTCTAATAGATTGCTCATTCTGCTGCTATTATTGATCTGAACGTTGTTTAAGAATTTAACTGCAGTTTTTGATATAAACCTTGTAGCCTATTGTATTCTATCAAGAACTCAACTGTTGAAGGCTAATGATAATTTATTCGTCATTATCTTAGTCATGATATTTCTTACTGGGCTATTTGAGCTCACCCTTTCTTTTGTTCCATTATTTTTCAACAGGAGATGAGAACGTAGCTGGGTCTAGCCGGGGAATGGAGTGAGAGTCCGAGGGATATCTATTATAGTCTTCACGTGTTGTAAAATAGTGTGGCAATAATAGTGAAAACTTAGTTGTGTATTATTATACACTGTATTGTTGTACGTTATGCTTTGTTGTAATAATTTTGTTGTAGTCTTTTGACGACTCAAGTTTGGGCTGTGTGGGCCTAGATTTGGGGGCGTCACAGTTGGCATCAGAGCTTAGGGATATGGTCTTTAATGGAGATCTGGGGTTAGAACTAGGAGGGGAGAGACGAATAGAATCAGTCACTAGTGTGTCCTACCTAAATTAGATTTTATTATCTAATGAGTTGATTTGATTATAGGGACATGAAGTGATGAGTCAGTTTATTTGAACTAACATCTATTTTGTGACCACAGTTAAATATGGCATCTGGAAATCAGGAGGTTAACCACGAAGTACCCGAAGTGAATGTAGAGGCCACAAACAATTCTTCTACAAACTCAGAGTTGAATAATTTGCCTAAAGCAAAAATTATTTGTATCCGATCTAAAGAAGAAGAAGGTGAAAGTTCTACCGTCGTTCTTCCAAATTCGTTCTTTAAAGGATATCCGGAACTTGCGGAAATTGTTGCCTTTAATTTGCTCGACAGTTGGAAACATATCATCACCTGGTTATGCTCGATAACAAAGGATCAGAATATATGGACGTTTCATATAAGTCTTTGGGATTTATGGTGTTCGAGCTATGATTTTCAAGATTATTTAAAAATGATGTATCTATACTTTTGGGCGTTACAATTTAGAGGAATTCAGGTTAAGTTAGTCACTATCGTGGAAACTGTAGTCTATCGAAAATACTATTTTAATGGAAATCATTGGTACGCTACTACTGATGAAGTTGAAGAATCTGAGAAACAATTGGTTAGAGAACTGTTTCGTGGTATCCCCATGGTTGAAATACGTGAAGATCCGGATGAAGTATATGGGACTCGATTTGATGATGACAGCCTTGATGATCAAGAAATCGAATGGGGTGATGACCGGTAAGCTATTCATCAATTCTCGAGAAGTCTATGCCATGTTAGATATTGGCTCTATCCACTCTTTTATCTCACCTATATGTACTCAACGTTTAAATTTGCCTATTGAAAACTTAAATCTTGTCTTATCAGTTGAAATCTCATTGGGAGAAATACCTATTACATTTACTATCTATAAATCTTGCCTAGTTCAAATCAACAACCTCACATTACCTGTTGACCTTATTTCTTTGGAGATGCATGAATTTGATGTGATTTTAGGAATTGATTGGTTGACTACCCATCATGCTAAAATTGATTGTTTTCATAAGATTATTAATTTTCATATTCCTAATCAACCTGTCATGCAAATTCAAGCAACTAAACCATTGAAATCTATAACTATTATTTCTAGCCATAAAGTCATTCGTTTATTGAAAAACGGATGTTAAGCCTTTTTAGCCCATGTCATTGATTTGAACAAAAACACGTCAAACTTGAATGATATTCCTATTGTTAATGAGTTCCTGACGTTTTTTCTGAGGAACTTCCTGGCTTATCCCTAAACCAAGAAATTGAATTTTGTATCGATCTTGAACCCGATACTAAACCCTTTTCCAAAGCTCAATACCAAATGGCTCCCATAGAACGCCAAGAGATGAAAGTTTGATTATTAGATATCGGTATCATTCGAGCGAGGAATGCGAGAAGAGTTTTCAAGAACTCAAGAGGAGACTTGTTTCAGCTCCTGTTCTGACCATTCCATCAGGATCAGGAGAATTCGTCATATATAGCGATGCTTCAGGCAAAGGTCTAGGCTGTGTCCTTATGCAACATGGAAAGGTTATAGCCTATGCCTCTCGACAACTCAAAGATTATGAGAAAAATTACCCTACTCATGATCTAGAGTTGGCAGCAGTCGTTTTCGCGTTGAAGATCTGGAGACACTACTTGTACGGAGAGAAAGTGGATATCTATACGGATCATAAAAGTCTCAAGTATTTCTTCACCCAGAAGGAACTCAACATGCGACAACGACGTTGGCTTGAGCTGTTGAAGGATTATGATCACACAATCCAGTATCACCCGGGAAAGGCGAACGTTGTAGCTGACGCTTTGAGCAGAAAATCTTATGCGAGTACAAGTGCACTGCTGACAACACAAAAGTGTATTTTGTACGACTTGCAAAAGATGGAGATACAGCTAAAGACACCAGGGACCCACTCGAAGATTGCTCACGTGCGAGTAGAACCAGCTTTAATCGATAAAATTAAAGCTGTTCAAGCTACCGATCCGGAACTGATAAACATGATAAAGAAAGTACAAGAAGGTACCATTCCCGAAGCAAGAATCGACGAGAAAGGAATACTTCGAGTCAACTCTCGACTCTGTGTTCCTAACGATCCTGAATTAAAGCATAAAATCATGATGGAGGCACACAACACGCCATTTGCAATCCACCCAGGAGGTACCAAGATGTATCGAGATCTTCGACATACATTTTGGTGGAACAATATGAAAAGGGAGATTGCAGAGTTTATCTCAAGGTGCTTAACTTGTCAACGTGTCAAGGCAGAGCATCAAGTACCTAAGGGTCCTTTACAACCACTTGAGGTTCCCGAATGGAAGTGGGAACACATCAATATGGATTTCGTGACGGGTCTTCCCAAAGTTTCTCAAGGCTTAGATGCAATTTGGGTCATCGTAGATAGATTGACCAAATCCACTCATTTCTTGCCTATACGAGAAAACTTTTCACTTGAACGTCTTGCCGGTATGTACATAAATGAGATCGTGAGATTGCATGGCATGCCAGTTTCCATAGTTTCTGATCGAGATCCTAGATTCACTTCACGCTTTTGGATCAGTCTACAAAAAGCTATGGGCACTGAACTACGTTTTAGTTCTGCATACCATCCTCAAACGGACGGACAATCGGAAAGGACGATCCAGACCCTCGAAGATCTTTTGAGACTTTGCGTACTAGATTTCAAAGGAAGTTGGGATAAGTACTTGCCATTGGTGGAATTTTCCTACAACAACAGTTAGCAAGCAAGTATAAGTATTGCTCCATTCGAGGCTTTATATGGACGCAAGTGTCGCTCTCCAGTATGTTGGAATGAGGTAGGAGAAGCAAAACTATTGGGACCTGAGTTGGTACGCTTGACAACAGAAAAGATCCAAATGATCCGACAACGAATACAGACAGCACAAGAACGACAAAAGAGTTATGCCGATCTTCATCGGAGAAATGAGAGATTCAACGTCGGAGATCATGTATTCTTACGTGTTTCTCCATGGAAAGGGGTTACGAGATTCGGAAAGAGAGGAAAGCTCAACCCTCGATTTATTGGCCCATTTGAAATCCTCGATCGAGTAGGATCCGTAGCCTACAGACTAGCCCTACCACCAAGTATGTCTCGCATCCATAACGTTTTTCACATATCTATGTTACGTAAATATGTGAAGGACCCAAACCACGTCATTGAGTTAGAACCAGACGTTATAGCAGAAGATTTAACGTATGAGGAGGTACCTGTTAAGATCCTAGATAAGAAGGAGCAGATCTTACGCTCAAAGGTTATACCTCAAGTTAAGGTTTTATGGAGGAACCAAGATATTGAGGAAATGACCTGGGAGCTAGAATCTGAAATGAAGTCTAGGTATCCATACCTCTTCGAAATGCCAGGTACGTCAATTTCGGGGACGAAATTTCATAAGGAGGGGAGGTTGTAAGACCCCGAATTTATGAAATACAAAATTCAATTTTTCTTCATATAAATTTTTCATGAAACAGTAAATGGTTAAATTGACGAAATTGAAAGTTAAGGATGTTATGTGCAAATTTTATTTTGTCGGGGAATATTCGGGCCGTACGACGGCGCCGAAATAACAAATTATTTGTGGACCCCACAACGGAATATTTGTCGGATATAGAAAACGACAGAAGTAACCTTTTTAAATAAAAATAGTCAACGGTGTTAACTGTTAAAATACCGGTGATAAAAGAATAGTAGCATACGGTAATTTATGGTATTTTCTGTAGCACACGGTACTCTACAGTAGCACACGGTATTGCACAGTGTCTCATATTATTGGTCTGATAATTGACACCGTAACTGTTACGCATCATTTCATCAATAATTGTCACTGCATAATATTTTATATTATCAATTCAATTATTGTTGCTACACAGTATTTTGCATTATTGATTCAATAATTGTCATTACACTGTATTTCATATCATTGAGTCAATAATTGTTGCTGCACTGTTTTTAAAATTATTGAACCTAATAATTGTCACAGTAGCAAATATACTGTAATTTATATTATTAAATTAATATGATCTGTAACGTGTTTATTATTGTTAAATTATTGTTATAGCATTATTTTATTTTATATGTTGGACCCAAAGGAAGAATAAATAAATAAATAAATTTTATAAAAAAAAAAAAAAAAAAAAAAATAATAATTTAATTTTACTATTTGAAATAGTAACATGTGGGACCCATGTGGGGGCCACATGAAAATTGAAATTGAGAAATGCGTGCTGGGAAGTTTGGCAGCCAGGCGGCTGCTGAGATTTTCTCAGACTTGCGTGCAGCACGCCAGTCCACCTACCCTCGCATAGTAACTTATTTCCTCCTATAAATAGCTTGTTCAGCTGAATAGAAAAATCACACCTAAAACATAAAATTTTTCTATAAGAATTTTATGAGTTTTCTCTGAGAATAGTAAGGCTATTTTGAGAGTTTGAAAGCCAAAAGGAGTGCAGAAAATTTTCAAGTAAGTCTTTTATTAAAGAGTAGTAATTTTATAAATTCCTATTTTTCACGGTATTCACAAATCTTCCTTTAGAAGACTCTTCTTTGAGAAGATTCATTTTTAAAAGCTTTCTTTGGAAGATTTATTTTAGAATATTATTTTAAAAACTATTTTAAAGTAGTTATATTATACTACAAAAATTATGTTAAATATATATAATTTTGATAATTCATATTATACAAGTTATCATACACTTTGAAATTTATATGTGGTAATTACTAATTTTATTAAAAATATATAGGTTGATCAACCTCATTTAAATCAATATCCAGTCACGTGTTAAGGTAAGGAATATCATTCTTTTCACACTCTTAAATTTATTACGGTAAGGGGTATCATTCTTTTCATCATCATAAATGGATATTATTTTCTTTCTTACTTGAAGGGATTATCATTCTTTGATTCTCGAAAATAATATCGTTTCTTTCTTGTGCCATTTACTTCCATGTATTAAATTGTGGGAATAACCTTACGGCGCGGTTTACCGCCTGTTGGTGAATAACCTTTTGTATTCATTCCTTATTAATCTTTGAGAATAACCTTACGGTACGGATTATCGCCTGTTTGGTGAATAACTCTTCGTGTTCAAATTCTATTAAATTGTGGGAATAACCTTACGGTGCGGATTACGCCTGTTTGGTGAATAACTCTTCGTGTTCAAATTCTATTAAATTGTGGGAATAACCTTACGGTGCGGATTACGCCTGTTTGGTGAATAACTCTTCGTGTTCAAATTCTATTAAATTGTGGGAATAACCTTACGGTGCGGATTACGCCTGTTTGGTGAATAACTATTCGTATTCAAATTGATGGGAATAACCTTACTGTGCGGATTATCGCCTGTTGGTGAATAACCCTTTTTATTTGTCTCGTGTGGAAATAATTTGTCTACACGAATTATCACATGACACTTTTATTCCATATTCGTAAGTGATATCATTTTCCTTTATACTCATAAGGGATACCATCTTTTTCATCTTCCATTATTCAAACTTACTATGGTAAGGGATATTAATTCCCTTCACCTTTTGTTAATCAAACCTGCTACGGTAAGGGATATTATTTTCTTCCATACACCTAAATCGAAACTTATTATGGAACTATTGCTTCTATAATTCCTGAAAATATTATATGTTCCATAATAGTTGAACTTCATTATTTCAACTGAACCTTCCTATTTACGTGAACCTTTCTATTGAACTGTAACCGTTATTCTGAACTGTGGATCTTGAATATCATTTTTAAATTTCACTCCACATCATGTTGACAATTTGGACATTATTTGAATCTGCACAAAGTAAACTTCTGATACTTATTGTTTATCCTGTTCTTCTGTTCATCATTTGTATCACTGTTATTTGTATTAATCATCAAGAATCAAGCTGTTGTGAATATCTGTGGCCGGGGGCACAGATGTGATATAATTGTTGAACAGATGATAGGTTAAAGGCGATATACTAGGTTAAAGGCGATACATCTGTTCGGTGTCTTTTATGGCACGTGGTGAATGTTCTCTTTGGCCCGTAGTGCAAAGATGAACTGTTGGTTGGTATGATTATGACCAAAGGCTGAATCTGGTATAATCATGACCGTTGGTGCTTTATTGAATATCTTTGGCCCGTAGTGCAAAGATGAACTGTTGATTGGTATGATTATTACCAAAGGCTGAATCTGGTATAATCATGACCGTTGGTGTTATATTAAATGTCTTTGGCCCGTAGTGCAAATATGAACTGTTGATCTGCATGATTATGATCAGGAACTATGAATTTTTATTATCATGACTAATGGTATTTCAGATGATAAAAGTTGATGATATTTTTACAAAAAAGAGAAGCGAGTGGACATTATAGTCTGCATTATTCTTCTAATAGATTGCTCATTCTGCTGCTATTATTGATCTGAACGTTGTTTAAGAATTTAACTGCAGTTTTTGATATAAACCTTGTAGTCTATTGTATTCTATCAAGAACTCAACTGTTGAAGGCTAATGATAATTTATTCGTCATTATCTTAGTCATGATATTTCTTACTGGGCTATTTGAGCTCACCCTTTCTTTTGTTCCATTATTTTTCAACAGGAGATGAGAACGTAGCTGGGTCTAGCCGGGGAATGGAGTGAGAGTCCGAGGGATATCTATTATAGTCTTCACGTGTTGTAAAATAGTGTGGCAATAATAGTGAAAACTTAGTTGTGTATTATTATACACTGTATTGTTGTACGTTATGCTTTGTTGTAATAATTTTGTTGTAGTATTTTGACGACTCAAGTTTGGGCTGTGTGGGCCTAGATTTGGGGGCGTCACAGCACTGAACTAGAAAATCAGTTGACCCAAATTCGGGTCAAACCGGGTCGAGTCATGGTCAACTAGGTCGACCCGGCTCAAACTGGGTTGGACCAAAAAATTTAATTAATAAATAAATAATAATAATAAATAAAATAATAATGATAAAGGATTAAAAAAATAAAATAATAATTGAGATTATTTTATTTGTAAAATAAGAAATAATTAAACAAATAAAATAATAAGATTATTTTATTTGTGAGATTGAATAATAGTAATTAAGATTATTTATTAAGGTGGATAATAATAAATAATGAAGAGCGTTTAAACAAATAAAATAATAATATGATTATTTTATTTGTGAAGATAATAATAAAGACTATTAAATAAATATATGAAGAATGATCAAACAAAGAAAATAATAACAAAGATTATTTTATTTATAGACTATGATCATGAAAGTTTAATTAATGAATAAATGACAATGAGATTATTTGTGGATTATAAACATGAAGGTAATCATTAAACAAATAAAATATTGATAAATGTTATTTTATTTGTAGAAGATGAATAAAAGGATGTATAGGTAATGAATGATAATGTGAGATAAATGAGATAGTGGATGAGGTAGATGAGGAGATGTTAAAGAATAAGTGTGAGGATAAATGGTGAAGGCTACGAGGTACTTTAGACTGACAGTATTTTATTGATAGTCCAATAGAGAGTAATCGATAGATTGAATCACGATTTATGTAAATCAATCGGAGATCGATAATCTAGAAGAAAATTGATAGAGTTTAATTATATGCTATTTTTATTCCCTAATACTTAATTTTATATTTATTGTATGCTTAAATGTTTAATTATTTAGCTTATTTTGGTTTTAATAGGTTTTATAGGATTTTAGTTAATTTATGTTAATTTAGGTAATTTTATAGTATTTTTATATTTCTTTTTATTTATGTGTTTTTATTTATTTTTAGTGTTTTAGGTGTTTTATTTATTATTATATGTTTTTAGGATTTTTAGTATTTTTATATTATTTTATATTTGATTTTGTAAGGAAATAAAAGTCTAATGGCATTTTTGTAATTTCAGCAAAGCTTGAGGGACAAAATTGTAAAATTAGCAAAGATCGGGGGCACATATATAATTTCGGGAAAAGTCGCGACCGCGCGTTGCGCGGATGGAGTAATAGAAGAGAGAAACGACGTCGTTTTGTTTTATGGCATCGAGGTCCGCTCAATGCGCGGCCAAGCAGCAGACGCGAGGAAGAACAGAACAATATGACGCCGTTTCAGCAGAGGAGCCACGCAATGCGCGCGAGGCGGGGACCGGCACTGTAGCGAAGGGGCTGTTTGGCTGCGCGTTAATTGCCAAAAACGAGATTATTTGCGAATTTTGCTACTTTTTGATTCCAAATTGGATTTTTATTCCAACTAGGGTTAGGATATTAATTATTTTTCTTTTTCTTTTATTTTTATTTGTATTTTAAATCCTGTTAGAGTTTGGAAATAATAAATCCTACTAGGGTTAGGAGGATTTTGGAGCCTATAAATAGAGGGCTTGACACACATTGTAAAATACAACTCTAATTAGAATAAAAATTTTCTCTTCTATTCTTTGATACTCTCTACAATTATGAGTAGCTAAATTCTTTTTCTTGATTTAAGTGATTGAAGCCATCAAGGTTTATACACTGTGAGATCTAATTTATTTTAATTGTTCAATTTATATTTTAAGTATTGAATATTTTTCTGTGTTTAATTTTATGATTAATTCGTTTAATTGCTAGGGTGCACACTAGTTTATTATTCGTTGAAATCTATTGCTAAATTAAATATCAAATCCGTAATTGTTTGGTCACTTTAATTTGCGAAGCAACTAAGGTTAATAATTATTTTGCTTATCAAAAGATTATTTTATCTTAGGAAGAATATCCATCTAAATTAAATGCAGACGCTTGGATTGTGTTGTTTAGTTCAGCGATCTCTCTATTTCTTTATGCTACTACTAGGTTAAATCTTTAGCGCTTGTCTGAGATTATTTAGTAGTAAGGGTTATTTAGATCGCTTGTTTCTGCTTAACTAAAATTAAGGAGAGATAGGAAAATTATTCGAATGGGAGTAATTATTCCACGTTGAATATTTAAAATATGAATTGATTTATTCTTGCATCAGTGATCAGTTGAAAATTCTTGATGGTGGATGTTAACTTAAACCAACGCTTTTTCTTCTTATTTATTTATTTCTTGCATATTTATTTTAATTAATTTTATTTAAATTATTTCTTTAATTACAAAACCCCTCAATTTTAGTTTACAAAACATAAAATTAAATAATCATTATCTGTGTGATAGACTCTTGCTTACACTACTACATATTTATTTTCCAAAGTAAGATTTTATTTTTGGGTGCTTGCGACATCACACCAAATTTTGGTGCCGTTGCCGGGGAATGATTTTAATTTAATTTTATGCTTTTGTAAACTGTATTTTTAATTTAATAATTTTTGTTAGATTTTATTATTTTAGTTTTTCATAATTTAATTGAGTGTGTAGGTTAATGATGGAAGTGAGGCACGATTATGTCAATGAGGTAACTATTTCTTCTCTTAAGCAACAAATTGATACCCTAACTTCTCTTGTTTATCAATGGGCTGCAGGTAATACGCAACCAATGGAAGCTTGTAGGATTTGTACGGCAATAGGACATTCAACTAATATGTGCCACATTCTTCGCGAGGAGTCCTATGAGCAAGTCAATGTAGTAAGTGATTTCCCTGGTCAACCCCAATGGAGATATGATCCCTATTCAAATGCGTATAATTCAAGATGGAGGGATCATCCTAATTTTGGCTATGAGAATCCACAAATGAATCTGTCCGCAAATCAGAATTTTTCAAGCTATCAACAATACATACAGCCATATCCCCAACAACAACAGAGTCAAACAAATACTTCTGATATGTCTTTAGAAGATATGCTTAAATTAATTAAAGCTAACACTTTACAATTTCAACAGGATAATTTGCAATTTCAACAAGACATGCATGCGAGTATTCAGAAAAATAATGCAATTATTCAGCGTTTGGGTACTCAAATGGGACAAATCACAACCGATCAATTGGAAGAGCAAAGTTTTGAGCAAGAACCTTCTCAAACGGTGGATAATCCAACAGAGAATACAAGTGTACAAGTGTTAAATGATATAGAAGATCCAGAAAAGACAGTTCCTCCATCACCGAAACAAGAGAAAACAAACAACATCAATGAAGCGGACAGTGTTAATATAGACAATGATGTTATTTTTGATGATGACATGCCTAAGGTGGAGGAAGTTGTTGAGCAAACAAACAAGGGAAAGTTAGAGATTGAGATTACTAACAATTTGGAGTTAGAGGAAGAAGAAGAAATTGAGCTAAAACACGATTTGAAGGAGGCTGAAGCTCCATTAAATTCTTTACCAGTGATTTTAGATAATTATGTAGCACCTTCCATTCCATTACCTGTTACTCATAATAAATCTTTATCTTTTGTTTTGCAGAATCCCATCCTAAATTTGCAGATTTTCTCTAATTATATCCCATATTTGTTTGTTAAAGAGGGAGTGGAACATTCATGTCAAATCCAAGAGAATCTACCGATGAAGAATAATGTGATGGATGGGGTACTAAAAATTCATGAAATCAGAGTGATGTAGTGTTTGAGCATGAAGTCAAGCCAATGACAATAAACAAAGGCGCTGCTTGGGAGGCAACCCAAGGGGAGTATAATTTTCTTTCGTTTTAATTTTTGCATTTATGTTTTAGTTATCTGTGCCTTTTTCTTTACATTTTACTTTACATTGGGGACAATATAAATTTTAAGTGTGGGGAAAGGGATTTAGGATTTTCTTGGTTTAAGTGATTGAAGCCATCAAGATTTATATACTGTGAGATCTAATTTATTTTAATTGTTCAATTTATATTTTGAGTATTGAATATTTTTCTGTGTTTAATTTTATGATTAATTCGTTTAATTGCTAGAATGCATACTAGTTTATTATTCGTTGAGATCTACTGCTAAATTAAATATCAAATCCGTAATTGTTTGGTCACTTTAATTTGCGAAGCAACTAAGGTTAATAATTATTTTGCTTATCAAAAGATTATTTTATCTTAGGAAAAATATTCATCTAAATTAAATGCAGACGCTTGGATTGTGTTGTTTAGTTCAACGATCTCTCTATTTCTTTATGTTGCTACTAGGTTAAATCTTTAGCGCTTGTTTGAGATTATTTAGTAGTAAGGGTTATTTAGATCGCTTATTTCTGCTTAACTAAAATTAAGGAGAGATAGAAAAATTATTCGAATAGGAGTAATTATTCCACGTTGAATATTTAAAATATGAATTGATTTATTCTTGCATCAGTGATCAATTGTAAATTCTTGATGGTGGACGTTGACTTAAACCAAGGCTTTTTTTTCTCATTTATTTTATTAAATTACTTGCATATTTATCTTAATTATTTTTATTTAAATTATTTCTTTGATTCAAAACCCCCCCAATTCTTGTTTGCAAAAACATAAAATTAAATTAATCATTCTCTGTGGGATCGACTCTTGCTTACACTACTACACTAATATTTTTTCCAAAGTAAGTCTATGCTATTTGATTCAGATCAACAAATGATGACATAAATTGTCAATCAATTTTATTTCTTTGAGAAAGATATCCAAACCAATTACTTTGGTGCGGACTCTACTATAATGAGATGAACAACCATAATAAATGGGATACTATTATAAGTCGTGGAAACGATTAGCACGCTATGACTTAATGTTATGCACAATGTACGGTACGACGGGGTTGATCACCTCATGTACCTATTTATTTTTCGAAGGTTTTCAGTACAATACTGTTAATCCTTCTTAGAGTTCAATGGTCATTAGTGACCACTCAGTCATGAAAAATACTCACATTTTGAAATATTGAGATTATTCATTTGTCAGATACATAAACGATTGGTCATTCATGAATTATTCAGACATTGTATTTGTGACACCCCAGGATTTTATAAGAATTTCAAATGAGGATTATGATGAATTAAGTAAAGGATTTGTGATAAAACCTAGATTTGAAGAATAAAATATAATGATAAGTGTTTAATGTGAATTATTATGTGATAAATGTGATAGATGTGACTTGTGTGGTTAATAAGATAGAGAGAGACCTATGTGATTGAAATGGTACAGAGGGACTCTCGATAAATAAGGGTCTATAGAAGGTATATGGATCAGTTAGAGATTTGAAGTGTCTGAGAGACTTGAGATATGATGGAATAATAATGAATATGAATTTTGATAATCAAATGGTGATACAATAGAATTAAGATGAGTTATTGATTGTAATACCCACAATAGGGTAATCTGAAGAAATTATTGTAAGATACGATATTAGGTGTCGACTGGTAATAGATTGATGGTATAAATATGTGTATATGTATATGTGATTGAATATAGAAAAAAGAATTAAAGTTATTTTTTTTTAATGTAAATAAGGATAATACATGTAAATTGAGCTTACGTTATAAGCCTGGAGAGGCAAATGTATGAGGATGATAAGTTAAGCTGAGTATGTAAGTGTAGTGAAGAAAGAATCGTGAGATCAAATTGGTTTATTAAGGATTTGTGGGAGATTAAGTGCATGATATATGTATTTATGGAATTTGTTAAGGAAATTGATATTAAATGATGGAAATAAGATAATCATGATACGATATGTAAAGACAAAAAGGTAATACTCGTAAATATGAGTATAAGGAACATAGATTCCATGTATGTTGAGAATTAGCTTATGTGAGTGAAGTAAATAAGTGAAAGGACGTTAAAGTCGTAATAAGGGTATTATGAGTTAAAAGGATAAATGACGATGAATTTTGATAATTCGGTCGAGATTCGCTTATCGAGAAAACGATTTATGGAAAAATGAGTAATCCAACTATTTGAGATATCGAAAATTAAAATTTGTGAATTATGGAGCTGAGGAAGTTCATAGAGAATTAAGTATGAAATTATATGCAAATTCACATTTATTATAAATGATTATAATTGATTGATGAAAATAGTATTTGGAAGTGCGACAAGTGTTTTGGGACAAGCCAATTATGAGGTATTTAATGATGAAATAAAGTTCAAGCATGATGAAGCAGGTTTGGATCAAAACGGACTTGAATAGGATGTAAATTAAGTAAGTTATGATTTAAAGGAATTAAATTTTCTAGATTTTGTGGCAATTGACTATTATGCCCTTGACAAGTTGGAAAATGACATATGTGTCATAAAAGGGTTTAAAGACAAAAATATCCTTAGCTAGCCATGAGAAATATCTTAAATGCCCTTAACTTTATATGAGTTAATTTAACCAAGGTGGCTAAGTGTTGGAAGTTTTAACCAACATATATGTTTATATAATTATAAGTATAGCAAGACTTAGCTTATTTTCATATCTTCATCATCCAAGTTGCTCCAAACGAGAGAAAGAAAGGGGGAAGTCTAGGGTTCCAAAGAAAGTTTATGAACTTACAAGAAAAGCTAAAGAGATTCAAGAAGATTATTCAAGAAAATGAGATTAGCAATCAAAATGGAATTCTTTAATAAGGTTCTAAGCTAGAAGGAAATGAACTATAAGAAGGTATAACCATGTTCTTGCTTTAAAATTTGGTGTTTATGTGTTTACAGGTTAGTTTAAGAGTAGCCATGCAAGGAAGTATGGCTAGATGTGAGTTTTATTTGAATTTATGTGGTATATATGAAGTATTTCATGAAACATTAAGCATAAGAGTTGGATTATAAAGGTGGTGCACTATTCATGTATGAAATCAAGTTAGAAACTATGATTTAATAGTTGATCATTTGTTATTTGTTGTTAGACATGATGGAAACCTAATTAAAGGTGATGGTCATGTTGAGTATATGAGAAAATTCATGATAGATGGCTTCAAAGTGCACAAATAGAAAGGAATCATGTTTATTTAAGAAAAAAATATATGATTAAGCTATGATTTATGGACAACTATGTGTGATATGTGGCTAGAAGTGATGAGAACTTAGTTGGGATGTATGAACATGTTTGATTTATGTAAGATTTCATGTTAGACAGAATAAAAGACGCATGCAAGGTTGAAAAGTATGAATTGTGAAGGAAATATGCAATATTAGGCTATATTTCTTATGTAAATCAATTCGTAATCTATAAAGTGCATTAGAATGTGCAGTTAGAAGTTATGTGAACTTATAAAGTCATTAAATGGGTATATGGTTGCCTATGTGGTGTTGAGATAATAAGATGTCAAGATGAGTTTAAGTTTGAATTTGAAAAGTTAGTAAAAGTTGACAACATGCCGTCGAAGGGTGATTTTTGGTAATTTTGAGAATTTAATGGTGAAATGAAGTGAATGAGTCATTTTCATATTATTACCCGTGTTTAAGTTGATTTGGAAATCAACAGATTTAAATTTGATTGAATTGGCGATTCGAACGATCGAAATCGATCGTTTCGAATCGAAATGAATTTTAATGGACAATTATCAGGTCGTGCGAAGTTTTAAGGTTTTAAAAGTTTGGACATGTCATATATGACCTATATGAGCTATGTCAAGTGTTAGAATTAAGTTTTAAGGCAAATAGCCAAGAATCACCAAGTTGGTAAAAAGTCAGTTTTGAAGTTTAAAAATTTTCCGAGTGTTGAATTGAGTTGAACAGCCCTCCTACGGGCTAGTTTTGCACTAATTTCGAGAAGTCAAATGAGGCAAGATTTTTTTTTTTTAAAATACTATGTAGTAAGGTCTAGCACTGTTCCAAATTTGGAGTTAATTGAATGTGTGGTGTGAAAGTTAAAAATCAGCAAAGCAGTGACAAAAATCAAAACTTGTCGGTTTAGGGCACTGCATCGGGGCGTAGTGTTTTGTACTGAACACTGCGCCGAGGCGCAGTGTTACTATTCATGGTCGAGGACTTTTCACAATTTGACTTATTATTTTTGCACTTATAAATTGTAGATATCAATGGCAACCAACAACACAAATAGTCTTTCACTACAATCAGTCCTTGAGAAGGAAAAGCTGAGTGGAATTAATTTCCTAGACTGGCATAGGAACTTGAGGATTGTCCTCAAACAAGAGCGCAAGCTCTATGTCCTTGATGGGCCCATTCCTGCAGCACCAGCTAACACTGCACCTGTGACACCCCAGGATTTTACAAAAATTCTAAATAAGGATTATGGATAATTAAGTGAAGGTTATAAAACAAAACCTAGTTAAAATGATTAAATATGATTATTATGTGATTAAATTGATTTAGTAAGTGATAAAGGTAATAGATGTGACCTGTGGGGTTGAAATAGTACAGATGGATCCGTCAGAGATTTGAAATATTTAAGAGACTGGAGATATGATGGAATAAGAATGAACATGAACGTTGATGACCAAATGGTAATATAACGGGATTAAAATGAATTATTGACTGTAATGCCCACAATAGGGTAAATTGGAAAGGAATTATTGCAAGATATGATAGTGTGTGTCAACAGATTATGGGTTGTGTACGTGAATATGTGTATAGGAATATATTTGATAAGATATAGAAAGATGAGTTAAAGTTTAGAAGAAATGGAAATGGTGATGTATAATTGAATTGAGAGTTGATTATGAAAGTTAAGTGTAAGTTAAATGAATAGGCCTGGAGAGGCGAGGATATGAGAATGGCAAGGTAAGTCAGTATGTGTGGAAAAGAAGGAACGGTTGACCTAATTGGTCTACTAAAGATTTAAGGATTAATAAGAATATGATATGTGAATATATGAAATTATTAAGAAATTGGTATCATTGATTTAAATGAGTTATGTAATTATATGACGTGTAGAAATGAAATGTAATATCCCGAGAATGAGTGGAAATCATATTTGATGTAAGAATGGTTTAAATTGCCACTAGTTGATATGTAAATTAGTGAAAGGACGTAAAGGTTGTAAATCGCCAATTTAAGTTTAAAGAGGAATGAATGACGATGAATTGTGGTATTTCGGTCGAGGTTCGCTTCTCGAGGAAGCGGTTTATGGGAAAAAGTGAGTAATTCGACTATTTGAGATGTCGGGAATTGAAATTTATGAATTATGGAACCAAGAAAGTTAGTAGGAAACGAGAAATTGTATTTATGATTAAAAAAAGGTTATGTAGTCGACTTATGATTAAATGGTTGATTAAGTCATAAAATGGGACTATGTGAGTATAGCATAGCGGAAAACGGATGATCTAATTGGTCGATTGAAAGAAGAATCAATTTAAACGATTAAGAAATGAAATTATGGGGGGAAAATGTATGAAAGTTTAGTATGAGGGGGAAAGTTGCAAGAAATGAAAGTTTAGTTAATTTGACAAATTACCAAAATGCCCCTCAACAAATTAGATAATTACCATTGTGTCCTAAAGAGGTCAAATGACCAAAATACCCTTGAAAATTTGGATAATGACATATGTGTCCTAAGTGGCAAAATGACAAGAATGCCCCTCACTTATCATGTGAAATGACCAAAACACCCTTGGAAGTGTTAACCATGGTTATTTGCTTAACCAAGCCTAGTTAAGCCTTAATTAACTTTATAAAGCAAGCATGCTAGCTCATTTCCAGCACTTTGCTGGAAATCAAGCCCTAAGAGAGAGAAAATGAGAGAAAGCCATGTGAAGAAGGAGAAAAGCTTGGAAAACATGGAGCTAAAGAGCTTAAATGTCCATGGAGCAAGAAGGAAAAGTGATGTACTCATCAAGAGGATCCTAGATATGTAAAGAAGTTTGACATACATGAAGGTATAACCATGCTCTTGTTTCAAAGTTTGATGTTTATGAGTTTAAATTCAAGAATAGGGATAACCATGCATGTATCTATAAATATACATGTTGATTATGTAAAGATTATGCATATTACATGTTATATGTATGTAAATGATAGAACCCTAGACACAAGTTGGTAGAACAAAGTTAATGGACAAGTTATGTTCATGTTACAAGTTATAAATCATATTTTAAGTTTTGATCATGTGTTATATGTGGTTGGTTTTGATGAAAACCTAGTTAGAAGGGTTGATCATGGTTGATGAAAGTAAATTATTGTGCTAGATGACAAGTTAGAATCATAAATGGTGTAAAAGTATGTTTTGTAAAGGAAAGTTGAATATTAGGCTATACTTTTTGTATAGATTTCATATTAATCTGTAAAGTGCTTTAGAACGTGCATGTAGAAGCTATGTGATGATACAAAGTAGTAAGAAGTATATGTGATTGCCTATGAGGTGTATTTGAGTTAAGGAATTAAGTTGAGGTTAAGTATTCAAGTTAAAAAGGTTTGAGAATTTTGATGAAAATCCAAGCCATAGGTGATTTTTGGCAATTTTGAGGATTTAAAGGTGAAATGAAATCAAATGAGTCATGTTTATGTTAATACACGTGTCTAGGTTATTTTGAAAGTTAACGAAATGAAAATTGAGTAAAATGGCGATTCGAATGATCGGAATCGATCGTTTCGAATCGAAATGGAGTTTAACGGACAAAAGTCGTCTCGTGCGAAATTTTATGGTTTTGAAAGTTTGTACATGTCACATATAGGTTATGTGAGCTATGTCAAGTGTTGAAACGAAAATTGGAAGCAAATGGCCAAAAATAACCAAGTTGCAAAAGTTGAGTTTTGAAAATTCTGAAAAAAATTCTAAGTGTTGGAAATGTTTTGAACGGCCCTCCTAAGGGCTAGTGTATCTCTATTTTTAAGAATCCAAATGAGTCAAGTAGTATTTTTTTAAAATACTAGGTAGTAAGGTCTAGATGTGGTCCAAATTTCAGCTCAATTGGAGTTAAGATGAAGAAATTAAAAATCGGCAAAGGTAGTGCAAAAATCAGATTTCCAGATTTTGAACATGGCGCCCCCGCGCAATGTTTTGTACTAAAAGTGGCGCCCTGGCGCCATGTTACTGTTCATCGACCGAGAAGATTTTGCGGCCAGCGAGCTCTGGCGGCGCCGGGGCGGAGTTACTGTTCATTTGAAAAAAAATTTAAGCTTCCGAAATGCTATATTTTGATATGGAATAATAAAGATGAGTTATGTAAGCCCTAAATAGATAAAGAATGATCAAAATAAAGGATGTTAAGGTATAATGGAATGAAAAATGGAAGAACATAACATGCCTAAAGTTAAGCCAAAGCATGATTTAATGTTATGAAAAGGTCGGGGGCAATGTGGGATGTATTACTAACCTACATAGGGTGTAATACATGAAATGTAATGTGATTAGAGATTAATGGTCAAGCGATTATGATCTAAGTTTGATAAGTCATATGAAATTATGATCCTATATTAATCGATATAGGTTGTATATTTTCAGACAGCGCTCAATGAAGCAATCCAAGGCAAGAAGGGATGAAAAGGCTAAACGAGGCAATAGAGGTTAAGTAATAAATGCGGTACATGCAAGTGTTTCAGACTTAAAAGTATTAATTGAACTACGTGAATTATGTGATAGTTGAAATGGGCACTCTGTGCCACAACGTGATCTAACTGTTAAATGCAATACGTGATAATTGAACATAACATGGTAAAGTAATAGAAGCATGATGCATATTATAAAATGTGAGCATGAAAGGTGTTATCTGAATTACTTGCTGAGCCTATGTGCTCATTCTTGCTATGAACTAACGTTTCAGGTGAAGTACAAGAAGGCCGGAGGTTCCGGTGATGCTAAGGTAAAGAGTGTGAATGCATGGAGATGCGTGAAGAGATTTGAAATTGTATCTATGAGATATTCATGTAAAACAGATGTATGTAAATTTGTATATATGCAAGTTATGTAATAACCGATTTTAAATGTTAAACCTAGATGGTAGAAAGAACAGTATGACTTGCTAATTTGTGTTATCGGAGAATGAAAAAAATGTATGTATGTATGGCATAGAGTTGTGTAAACAGGATATATATGTATATATGATGCAAATGTATGAATACAGGAATATATAAACAGGGCCATATATAGATGAAACTATGGCGAAATTTTGTTTACAAGTGATGAAATAATTATATATATGTATGTTTATAATAGGTCACAAACTATTAATGGGTGACTTAAGTTCTAATGAAAGGTAAATGAATGTTGCGATCCTGAGACAGGTAAGGATTATAAGATTAAGTTTTTAAAAAAAAAAAAATAGGGACCAAATTACGGTCAATTAAAGTTAAAGGTTAAGTTTGATGCACGAAATTCCAGGTTACTATGAATTTAAAGTTAATGAATATGATTTCCAGAGATAATCGGATAATTAAATAAGTTCGGGATTCCGGGCTATCACAGCACCACGTGCAGAGCAGAATGCTTACAAGAAGCATCAAGATGATGCTCTAGACGTGAGTTGTCTCATGCTAGCAACTATGAACTCTGAGCTTCAGAAGCAACATGAGTTAATGGATGCTTATGAGATGATCGAGCATCTCAAGAAATTGTTCGCAGGGTATGCTCGACAGGAGAGGTATGATACAAGCAAGGCGTTGTATCACTGCAAGATGGGTGAACATGATCCAGTTGGTCAACATATTCTGAAAATGATTGGGTATATTGAGTACCTTGCTAGGTTGGGTTTTTCGATTACTGCGGAAGCCCAAACTGATCTAGTTTTACAATCTTTGAACAGCAGCTACTCGCAATTTGTCATGAATTATCTCATGAATGAAATTACGAAACCACTTACTGAGTTGTTGAGCATGTTAAGAACTGCCGAGAACAACATGAAAAAGGCAGGACCCGATCCCATAATGATGGTACAAAAGGGGAATGCTAAGGGAAAAGGGAAAGGCAAGAAGAAGATAGGATCTAAATCTGGTGCCAAACCCAATTTCAAAAACAAACAGGCTTTAAAACCTAAAGGTGGGGTAGCTAAAGAAGGTGATTGTCACTTTTGTGGAAAACTTGTACACTGGAAAAGGAATTGTCATGCATATCTGGAAGAACGGAAGAAAAAGAAAGGAAGTACGACTTCTGATTCAGGTATATATGTTATAGAAGTCAATTTGTCCACTTCTACATCATGGGTATTGGATACTGGATGTGGTTCTCACATTTGTGTTAATGTGCAGGAACTCCGAAGGAGTAGGACTTTGGCGAAAGGAGAGGTTGACCTACGAGTTGGGAATGGAGCAAAAGTTGCTGCACTAGCCGTAGGAACTTATCATTTATCTTTGCCCACTGGGCTAGTATTAGAGTTAGAAGATTGTTATTTTGTACCTGTTATGAGCAAAAACATTATTTCTGTTTCTTGTTTGGACAAGAAAGGTTTTTCGTTTTTAATAAAGAACAACAGTTGTTCGTTTTACTTAAATGAAATATGTTATGGTGTTGCACAATTGTTTAATGGTCTTTATATTCTTGCTTTAGAGATGCCTATCTATAACATAAATACAAAACGATTTAAATCAAATGATTCAAATCCGACATATCTCTGGCACTGTCGTTTAGGCCATATAAATGAGAAACGCATATCCAAACTCCATAAAGATGGATTTTTGGATTCATTTGATTTTGAATCATATGAGAAATGCGAGTCTTGTTTATTAGGTAAGACGACTAAAGCCCCTTTCACTGGTCATAGTGAACGGGCTAGTGATATATTGGGACTTATACATAGTGATGTATGTGGACCCATGAGTTCATTAGCAAGAGGTAGGTTCTATTACTTCATTACATTTACTGATGACTTCAGTAGATATGGATATGTGTATCTTATGAGACACAAATCCGAATCCTTAGAAAAGTTCAAGGAATTCAAGAATGAAGTTCAAAACCAATTTGGCAAAAGCATAAAAGCCCTTCGATCCGATCGAGGTGGTGAATACTTAAGCCAAGATTTTGATGACCTTCTAAAGGAGTGTGGTATTATATCACAACTCACTCCACCTGGAACACCACAATGGAATGGTGTGTCTGAGAGGAGGAATCGCACCTTGTTGGACATGACACGATCAAGGATGAGTCATGTATATCTTCCAATAAGCTTCTGGGGTCATGCCCTAGAGACAGCTGCATTCACACTTAACCGTGTTCCTACAAAGACGGTTCAAAAGACACCATATGAGATGTGGACTGGGAAACGTCCTAGTATGTCGTTCATAAAGATTTGGGGTTGCGAGGCGTTTGTAAAACGTCTGACAAGCTCGGACCCAAATCTGACAAATGTAATTTTGTGGGATACCTTAAGGAAACAAAAGGGTATTATTTCTACAAACCTTCTGAGAACAAAGTAGTTGTTGCTCGAACTGGTATTTTTCTAGAAAGAGAATTTGTCTCTAAAGGAAACAGTGGGAGGAAAGTAGAACTCGAAGAAATTCGAGAACCATAAAATATCATTGAACCTGAGTTAGAACATGAGCAGGAACCACAAGATATTATGGAAAGTGAACCTGCTCAAATTACACAAGGCATTCGTAGATCTAGTAGGACACGCCAAGAGCCCGAGAGATATTATGGATTTCTTGTGACTCAAAATGGCGATGTGATGCTCATAGATCAGGATGAGCCTGCTTCCTACCAAGAAGCTATGAATGAACCAGATTCTGAGAGATGGCTTGAAGCCATGAAATCTGAGATGGACTCCATGTATACTAACCAAGTATGGACTTTGGTTGATCCACCCGAAGGAGTAAAACCAATCGGGTGCAAATGGGTTTTCAAGAAGAAAACCGACATGGATGGTAATGTACAAACCTATAAAGGCCGACTGGTAGCAAAAGGTTTCAAACAAGTTCAAGGTGTTGACTATGATGAAACCTTCTTTCCAGTGGAAATGGTTAAATTCATCAGGATCTCACTTGCTATTGCAGCCTTTTATGATTACGAAATCTGGCAGATGGATGTCAAAACTGCTTTCCTTAATGGAAATCTCCTTGAGGATGTGTACATGACACAACCTGAGGGTTTTGTCACTCCAAAGGATGCTAGAAAGGTATGTAAGCTGCAGCGATCCATTTATGGATTGAAGCAAGCCTCTCGGAGTTGGAATCTTCGATTTGATGAAGCAGTCAAAGAGTTTGGCTTTATAAAAAATGAAGATGAACCTTGTGTATATAAAAAGGTTAGTGGGAGTCAAATTGTATTCCTGATATTATATGTAGACGACATATTAATTATTGGGAATGACATTCCTTCCTTACAGGCTGTAAAAACATGGTTAGGAAAATGTTTCTCCATGAAAGATTTGGGTGATGCAACCTACATTTTAGGTATCAAGATCTATCGAGATAGATCGAGAAAAATGCTCGGCCTAAGTCAAAGTACATATATTGATAAAGTGTTGAAACGGTTCAGCATGCAAGAGGCAAAAAGAGGACACTTACCCATGACTCATGGTGTAAAGATCTCTAAGGCCCAATATCCTAAATCACAAGATGATGAGGAGCGTATGAGAAAGATCCCTTATGCTTCGGCAATTGGATCTATCATGTACGCAATGATATGTACTCGTCCGGATGTTTCGTATGCTTTGAGCATGACGATCAGATACCAGTCGAATCCAGGTGAAGGTCACTGGACAGCAGTCAAGAATATCCTCAAGTACCTGAAAAGGACTAATGATTCATTCTTGGTATATGGAGGTGAAGATAAACTGGCAGTAAAGGGTTACACAGATGCTAGTTTCCAGACTGACAGTGATGACTATAAGTCTCAGTCAGGTTTTGTGTTTTGCATTAATGGTGGTACTGTTAGCTAGAAAAGTTCGAAGCAAGAGACAGTAGCCGATTCTACAACAGAGGCTAAGTATATTGCTGCTTCTAGTACAGCCAAGGAGGCTGTATGGATTAAAAAGTTCGTCACTGAACTTGGTGTTGTTCCAACCATTGTTGATCCAGTTGAGTTATACTGTGATAATGATGGAGCCATTGCACAGGCTAAGGAACCCAGATCTCACCAACGATCCAAGCATATACTTAGGCGGTACCATCTCATCCGTGAAATCATTAATAGAGGAGATGTACATATATGCAGAGTGCCAACAGATAATAATGTTGCAGATCCACTGACCAAAGCTTTGTCGCAGCAGAAGCACGAAGGTCACACTAGTTCCATGGGTATTAGATACATGAGTGATTGGCTCTAGTGCAAGTGGGAGATTGTTAGAGTTTATGCCCTAGAGGCTAATTATTTGATGTAATTGCTTAACATTTTTGATATTATATTTGATTGAATAAATAGATTATTTTATTATGATTTCATTTACTGCGTTATATAAATGTTAACATAATAAAAGCCCTTAGAATAATGATACGAATTATATAGCTTTAAGTATGTGACTTGAACATGAGATTATATAATTATAATTAGTATCATTGCTCTTAAATGTCCCTAGTCGAGTATCATTGTTAATGGGACAACAATGATGCATTGAGACTAGTATGTGGATTGACTGATGGCCAAATCTCATTGGTCATAAATATATGAGATATTTGAGTCAATGCATAGGTACATGTTAGAGAACAATGTACTGGACTGACCCACCATGAGAATTCTACATGGAGCATTATGCAAAGTGTCATAAGAAATTCTTATAGTGACAATGATGTAATGATCCTCCGACCTGAAGTCATTATATTATTACACGAGAATTTGTGTACTTTGATATCATCAAATGTCACCTTTAATAGGGTGGACAATAAAGGTGATTATTGGGTACATCATGAATCGTGTGAGGAATATGAGTGATCTAGATGGAATTTAACTCTCCTATATATTAGGGGTGATATCCACAGGCCTCTTGATTGAGTAGGACTATGAAATGCATGGCCATACTCAAATATTGATTTGTTTCATATAGTCTACTCATTGATCAAGAAAACTCAGATTAAATTATGAAGAGTATGACACATTCCATGCCTCGAGTTTAATCTAGGATATAAGGTTAAAAGGATTAAATTACATTGAAACATTGGTCACGAAAAGGTTGTATCGAATCACCGATCTTATTATTATTTGGGTAGCAGTGATGCATTACTAGATGCCGCTCACTGTTTATAATTTTATAATATGATTTTAAAATTATTGCCAACATAATAATAACCTATAGGGTCACACGCTTAGAACGTAAGGAAAAACTAAAACCCTAGCCGCTTTCAGAAAGAGGCTAGAGAGAAAAATAATTGGGAAATCCTGATCTTGGTAGCTAGTACCGCGGTTCCTTTTGCTGCAGATCGTGGGACGATTTGCGGAGCGTTCGTGTGGATACCGTAGAGACGCAGTTGCTGGATTGCGTTGAAGATTTGAAGCTGTTCCAGAATTCAATCGTCTCCTGTCCATCTCAGATAATCGGTAAAATAATCTAAACCTCTGATTAATCTGTTTTCGCTTGGATCCTATCTTAGGGTTTCGATTTTTTTTTTTAAATTTCGCTGCTTTCACTGTGTCGAAACTCTAACAAGTAGGGCCAAGCGAGACGACCAAGGTTAAGTAAATAAAAGCGTGAATGCAAGTTTTTAGACTAAAATATATTATTGTTCTAAATGAACTATGTGGTAGTAAAGAAATTTGAAACGTGCTTATGTGCAATTATGTGACTTAATAGTTAGGTGCAATATGTGAGCATGAAATGTGTTATCTGAATTACTTGCTGTGCTTTATGCTCATTCTTGCTATGAACTAACGTTTCAGGTACAGTACAAGAATGCCAGAGGTTCCGGTACAGCTAAGGTAAAGAATATGAATAGATGAATCAACATGAGGAAATTTGATATATGAAATTTGTCAAACCATGATTGTAACAAGAGAGTAAATAGTCTGTAAATTCATAGAATTAAATGTGAATGTATGTATTATTCGGAGGAAGGACATAAAGGATAAGATAAATGTATTATTGATAGTCAAGTTATACATGTGATAAACTTGTATGTATGGTACAGAGTTATGTAAACAGGTACAAGCAAATAAGATCATGTTTGATACAGGTATAGTTAAATCGGGTCATGTATAAATAATAAAATGGCGAAATTTTATTTACAGGATATAAAACTCATGAATATATATTTATTTATGAATGGTAATAGACTAGGTCACAATTAATTAATATTTGACCTAAGTTCTAATGATTGGTAAATGAACGTTGCGATCCTGAGACAGATAAGGGATGTAAGATAAAGTTTTACAGAATATATATATATATATATATATATATATATGGGCCGCATTTTCGGTCAATTAAAAAGGTATTAAAGGATTAAATGTTAAGTTTAACGCACGAGATCGCCGTAAATATGTTTTATGATTATAAAAATGGATTTAAAGTTAATGATTATGTTATCCAGATATAAATGGATAGAATTAAAGAGTGTTAGGATCTCGGTGCGTTACAGTATTTTTCCAAACTTTGAACCATTGTGGACCTATTCGTTCATGATTCATTAAATCACACCATGTATTATAAAAAATTATTGAACGTATTGAGATTATACTCCCTTGAGATTGATAATTGTTTATTATTTGCTATATACTTACTGAGCAAATTTGTTGTTCATTCTTGCTTTACATTAACTGTTTACAGTTAAGACCGGGAAGACCAATAGTTCCAGTAAAGATAAGGGAAAGGCTAAAGCAACAAAGTAGTTTAAGTTAAAATTGTATTTGAATTTAATATATATATACTGTGAACTTTTGTGATCTTTTGTTTTAGTTCAGTGATGTAATGTAAAGGTTAATGAAACTTGAGACAGTTATGTAGGTTATGTATTATTGTGATATAGATAATTATGTTATTATTTACTGAATGAGTAGTTATTTATGTGATGTATGGATGGTATCGTGAGTACTGAATTCGAGGTAAGAGTACCCGAATTTGGGGACGTCACAACTAATCTTATTATACTACCTAATCTCATATATTGATATAAGTCGCAATCATAATTTAGTGAAACATTTTGCAATACATATCGAACTCTTGTGTAATAGATAAATATAATTCCTAACGAGTCCTACTATATACTGTGATAAATTCATGCTGAATTAGCAAAACCTTTCGCAATACATATCAGACTCTTGTACAATAGAAATATATAAATGACAATGAGTCATGCTATACATTGCAACAAATTCGTGCCGAATTATAGTTGCAAAATCTATCAACACATGAGATTGGATATGTTGACTACACATATTTTACCAAATTATTGGTAAAATATAAATTAAAGAAAAATACTTAAATAGCCTTTAAATTATGAAAACATACAAATATTTATTAAGGATATCATGAAGGAAATTATGAAGAGGCCACATCCCAGTTAGAAAAGATCATCAACAAACTCATCATCAATAAATTAACAAAACAACTATTTGTAGAGTTTCTATCTTAAGAGTAGGACTAGATACATGCTGAGCGCATCGTTAGGAGGTTTGTAAAGTAGTAATTAGCTTAGTTTAGTTTCTGTAAATAATTCTCAGTCTCGTGTTATTGAAATTGTAGTAGTTAAAGATAATTTTTAGTCTCGTGTTATTAAAAACTATACTAGTATATTTATTTTGACTGTACCAGTTATTTCTGTGTTCCAAGAAGTCCTTGAATTTAAGGTATCAAACACACAATTACTTTGTCCATAGTAAATAATTTTAAATTATTTATTGTATAAAATAATTTGTCAACATTAACGTCAAACTAATATTTTTTTTGTGCATATGTTAAATTGGTATGCCCAGTAGGACCAGTAATTGGAATCGTTGTGATCAATGGTACATTATCGCGTTGCTGATAACAACCCAAAAAGGGATGAGTTTCAAGTTCAGAACCTAGAGAGCCAGGTAAGTAGTCTCCCCGAAATTCCTTCATTTGATTTACGATAAGAAATGCGGGATTTGAGAAAAGAATTCTTAGATGTCATAAATAAAAAAATCAATAAAATTTTGAGTATCTTAAGAATGAACATTCAACCAGCGTCACCAACAGATGATAGAAACACGTTTACACAACCTAATAGGGTAGTTCCTGGCCACTTGCTAGGCTATTGGATAGCCCCACCAATATACGTTACCTAGCCATATGTGTCTACATACACACCCCAAACTACTTCTCCTAGGTCCACCTATGGACCTGACAATTCCAATAATTCTAGGCAAAGGCTGAGCCCTAGCGAAACTGGGGCAAATATTGTCCTTTTAGGCCCAAGAAAAGAATATGAACAGAGGGTGGAACCTAGGGTTAATAATGAAAGACCCACTAATAAACCTTTGTTTAAAGAACAAACATATATTCATCTTAACATGCATACTATAAGTAGGTAATAATGTAAGGCTAAACATTAACATGATACCTATGAACATGAGACTTGCAAACGATGCAAATGTACCTGTCGATTTGGTAGTAGAGGTTGTTAAGAACATATATGGACCTAACATGGGTTCACTATCAAGCCAATATAAAGGAAGCCATATCAATCCGAAATGGATTTACCTAGCGTATGAATTTCGTAAATGCTTTAAAATGCATGACTTCACCCTTTTCTCAAGAGAAGAATATAATCCACTATAGAACATATTGGAAGGTTTACCTTTAAGTGTGGAGAATTAGGCAATGGTGATTTTATGAAACTAAGAATGTTCTCAAGTTCGTTAACTAGAACAACTTTTACATGATACATCAACTTGCCACCGAATACATTCATGGCAAAATATGGAAGAACAGTTTCATACCCAATTCTACAAGGTAGAAGCTAAGATTTCCATATTGCAGATTTGTCTGAATTAAAATAAAGGCTGGATGAACCCTGAATCTTTCTTTTTCAAAAGACTAAAGAATGGATGTCCAGTACAATTAGAGAAATCTCAAATGACAAATTTATCTTTGGGAGGTGAAAGTCCAATAATAATTTAGAAGGGGAGGTTGAATGATTATTACAGTTTTTTTTAATTCTTTTTAACCTTTTAAAATTAATTAGCTTAATTAATTATTGTGTGATAATTAAATGTACGAAAATATATGAAGGAGTAAAAGACAATCATAAAGTGCATATGAATTTAACTGGTTCACAACATACAATTCAGGCATGATGCTACATTCAGTCCCAAACTCCTCCAAGACTTAGGATCCTATTACTATCAGTTATAAAAATTTACTTTTTCTACAGGCAGAGAAGTCTTTACAAAGTTTTTCAAGACAAAACTTTCAAACTATTTTGCAAGTATACTCTCTTGGATAGTAACTCCGCACTGCTTCCTCAAATATAGCTGTACCTATTCCCTGACTTCAGTTCTATTTTATAACCTTATCTTGAAACAAGAAGTCTCTCTTTCACTCACAAGCATACTAGAGATCCAAATACCCATCATCCTCTTTATGACTCTGGTTTTGATCTTAGAATCACTCTTTTTTTTTTTTTATAGATGTATAAAATAAACTCACTCACTCAGAACCCCTTTTTTTACAATAAAAGTTAGTTTAAAATATGTTTGTTCAAATAAGCAGATATGGACATTAGTTCAGAAAATAAAAGTTGAAATACTTTTATGAATTTATACTTCTAAATAAGCAAATAGATATCTCTGTTTAATTTTTATAAAGATATGAAAAAATTTATGATCAAAATGCCTCTTTAAAGCAAATATGAAGTTTTGCCTCAATTTATATAAAAGCTGAGTTAACTTTTATATGAGTGAGAAAAATGTTTTCTTTTTAAAGCAGATAAGTTTGTTAAGATGACTTTTTTTATAATATACTGGAACAAGTAAATGAATATAATCAATTATGAGCATATACTTGCAGATTATAAGTTTGACAATTATAGTAACTTAATTCAAATAAAAGATAGCTTGTCACAAGAAATATTTAATCACAAATTAAATATTGCTTACTTGACCTTTATATATTTAATCTATTTTGAGAACTCAATTTAATCTTAATTCACACAAGTCCTAAGTCTCAACGACATATTAGAGTTTGAACAGAATATGATAAAATTGAGATTTTACCGCGTATCTATAGATAGTCATCTAGAAAATGTAAAACTCATAGGTCGGGGTTCCTTAAATAAAAGAGATTAAACCAGAGAATAAGAAAACTTATCTCAATAACCGGACCAATTTCCTTCTCACGATATTAAACTAGAGAATAAGGAACTTTTTGCGAGCTTCAAAATGTAGGCAAGTGAGAGTATATAGCTTGAATGGATTTAGGAGTTGGCAAGTTAAAATGAAGGAAGAATGCCTCCTTTTATAGGAAATCCAAGCCTTGGGATATTTTGGTCCAAAATTTTTTGGATGGTTTGAATTGAAAGCATTTTAAATTTAAGAGAGGAGATTGATTATAGTTTAGCCCATCATAATTCTCTCCCATCCAAAAATTATACAGAGGGAGATAAATTTTGATTTTTAAATTTCAAACTCCAATTTTAAGCACATGTTCTTAAAATTCAAACCAATTTGTATACCACCCGAGAGCTAGAAGGAAAAGTGGTTTTTGGTTTTTAAATTTTTAGTCTTCTTGTTTTTATTTTAAGCACATGTCACCATATATGATAAGGGAGGGAGTAATTTTTCTTTTTATCCACCTGAGCCATGTTAATATAAGCCTTGAAATGGCATAGAAAAATGATAATTATAAAATGATCCAAATGTTTAAAACTTTATTATTCTCGATCATTTTATAAAATATGGAATAATTATTCTAGATAAACTCTCCTACCTTTTGAAAATATTGCTCTATAAGTTTATTTTCTTAACACTTGACATTGTCGAGGTTAATAGAAATGTATTCAATATTTTTAGAAAAATATTTTTAGACCAATTATTGAGATAAGAAAAAGAAATAAACGGAATCCTATGGAGAAGATTCTAGCGAATTCAATTCTTTTTCTTATTTTTCTAGGTTTATTTGTTATCATCAATATCATACTAAAAGTTGAAGACCTAATAATCTCCTCATTTCTGATGATAACAAATATCTAAATATGATCTATTAAAAACTCCCCTAGAAACGTGCTTGGTTTTATTTTTTGAAAAAATCTGTTAAATTTTTATTTTTCCAAAAAACTGTTTAAACCATAAAAACATGTATCACATTTATCATATGGCAGTTTATATCATCCACACATTCATATGCCCAACAACATTATACTGCCATTCCATATTTTTCTTCCCTATCATATTTCTTCTCCCCCTTTGTCATCTCAAAAAGATGTAGAGGAAAAATATATGATTTTAAGGGTACCTGCAGCATAAAGGGTTAGTAGCAATTTATAGATGTCTCCTTAATTTTACAATATTCATTACATGCATTTATATTACATTCATCCAACTGAAAATAAAAATAAAATTAAACGAATTTAAAACTCTCTAGATTTATGGGGGCATTGAAGTCAAGAGGGGATAGAAGGGTAGTTTCTAGGAATAATACTCTTCACGTTCAACTTTCTAAATTACATTCAATTTGTTCAATCTTTCTTATTAATTTATACCCTCAACGCCAATTTGATTGGCGTTGGAAAGGATATTCAAATTTGGACGCCACTTCAAGTGGCGTTGACTTATTACCCTATTAATTAGTTACTTAATTTATTTTAACCTATTTTTTGTAAATAAAAAAAAATTGTAATTTTTATTTTTTAAAAATGAAATAATTTTTTTTAAAAATATAATTTTTTTAAAACAAATTTATTTTTTAAACAATTTTTTTTAAAAAGTACACTCCAATGTCAATCTGAATGTCATTTAACCCAAAAGTAAGTTGTTTCAATGTATCAATGGCATTTAATTTTTTTTTTTTTTTTTTTTAAAATAAAATAGAAAAAGTAACTTTTGAGGATATATGATAGATGTGAGTTGAACGAAACATGAACTTAGATTATGTCATGTAAATATCTACAAAATATAACAAAAAAGGTAAGACCACTTTATTACAACGCAAGAACTAAAGCATTTATTGTCTCGAGCATAGGATGTGTTGATATCTTAAAAAGTTAATTAATTTAAAAGCAATTTTTTTTAAATAAAAAATTAACATGATTTTATTTTTATTAAAATGATTTTATTTTTATACAAAATAATAAAATTTAATTATCATTTTTTAAAATAAAATTATATTTTAAATTATTTTTATGTAACAAATATTTAATTTTATCTCAACAAAAACTAATATACCACCAAAAAACTTAATATCAAAACAACAACTTAAACCTTCTGTTAAAAATAAAATTGAACATCACAATATAACAAAGTTAACACTAATAATTTAGTAAAAAAAATAAAAATAAAATTAACACTAATACAAAAAAAAAATTAAATTAAATTAGAGTAACATTAAATTGTATAACAAAACCTTCAACGCCATTCATAGTTAAGCCCTGCACCCAAACAAAAAAAAAAAAAAAAAGAGAAGACCCAATGCCAATTGACATGACGTTCAGTTTAGCTTAACCAAAAAAATAAAAAAAACAACGACAATTGATATGGCGTCCCCTTAGATGCAGGCGTGCTGATGGGGGCATTTTCAACTATGGAGAGATGGTCACCTTAATTTGCACATTCTTCATGGTATTGCATGGGCTGAATTTTATGGCGTGTGTCGTGTAGGACAAACTGAATTTGTACCTCAGAAAACAAACAAAAAAAATAAAGGCTTTTATGATTAGATATGTCAATTGGACGCTATATCAATTGACATTGTATTTTATTTTATTTTATATTTTTTGTTTAGTTAAACTGAACGTCATATCAATTAGCGTTGGGTCTTATTTTTTTTATTTTTTATTGTTAAGTGAATTGAACACCATATCAATTGGCGTTGGGCTTAATTTTTTTTATTTTTTTGGTGCAGGCTTAACTGTGAATGACGTTGAAGGTTTTGTTATACAATTTAATGTTACTCTGTTTTTTATTTTATTTTTATTTTATTAGTGTTAACTTTTTTTTTTGTTGCTATTATTAGTGTTAACTTTTTTATATTGTGATGATCAATTTTATTTTTAACAAATGGTTTAAGTTGTTGTTTTGATATTAAGTTTTTTTTTGGTGGTATATCAATTTTTGTTGTGATAAAATTAAATATACGTTACATAAAAATAATGTAAAATATAATTTTATTTAAAAAAATTGATAATTAAATTTTATTATTTTGTATAAAAAAAAATCATTTTAAAAAAAAAAAAATTTTATTTTTTAAAAAAATTACTTTTAAATTAATTAATTTGGTTAAGATACCGACGAATCCTATGCTCAAGACAATAAATGCTTTAATTCTTGCATTGTAATAAAGTGATATTATCTTTTTTGTTATATTTTGCAGATATTTACATGACATAATCTACATTCATGTTTCGTTCAACTTGCATTTATCATATATCCCCAAAAGTTAGATTTTCTATTCTATTTTTTTAAAAATAAAATAAAATTTTGAACGCCATTCACATTGATGTTGAAACAACTTACTTTTGGGTTAAACGGCATTTAGATTGACGTTGGAGTGTACTTTTTTTTTTTATAAAAAAAATTGTTTAAAAAATAAATTCATTTTAAAAAAAAATTATATTTTTAAAAAAAATTATTTCATTTTTAAAAAATAAAAATTCCATTTTTTTTTGTACAAAAAAATAGGTTAAGATAAGTTAAGTAACTAATTAATAGGGTAATCAGCCAATGCCACTTGAAGTGGTGTCCAAATTTGCAAATTCTTTCCAACACCAATTAAATTGGTGTTGAGGCTATAAATAAGAAAGATTGAACAAATTAGATGTAATTTAGAAAGTTGAACGTAAACAGTGTTATTTCTGAAAACTACCCACGGATAGAATAGGAAAGTTATGCTATATTGGCTGTTTCTGGTTCTTCTTCTTTGGGCATCATAGGAATTGGTGAGAAATCCATAAGATCATAGTGAACTGATCCTACACTTGTCATTTGTTCTTCTAACATGTTATCCAGTGGCGGAATCAGGACTATATTATAGGGGGGTCAAAATCTCTTAGTAAAAAAATTTATTTATTGACGCTTGAATTGTTTCTTTTGACTGTACGACTGAGAGGAGTCAATTGTATTCTGCGACTCTACATAGCTTGAAAACGTCTCAAAATTTGTTCGTTTTTAATTGTTGAAAAAATATCCTTCTCAATATAAACTATCAAATTGTCATTTATTCACTCGTTTTCCATTTTATTACGTAAGTCAGTCTTGACAATTTTTATCGCAGAGAATACTCTTTCAACAGTAACAGTCGCAACTGGTAAAATCAAAGTCAACTCGATCAATCAATATACCAATGTAAATCTAAATTGACCTTTAATTAATTAAGAGTCAATTTCCTTGGTACCAAGTTATTTTATCGAGTTTGGTTCAATTTAACTTTTGGCAATATAAGTCGTGAAGCGATTCCAATTTAAGTCAACCTTTAATTAATTAAGAGTCAATTTCGTTGGTACTGAATTATATTATCGAGTTTTATATAACAAGTTGTAAAGTCATCCAAATCTGGGTCGACCATTAATTAATTAGGAGTCAATTTAGTTGATACTTAGTTATTTTATTGAGTTTGGTTCAATTTAACTTTTAGCCATTTAAGTTATTGACTTATTTTATTGAATTTCGTCCAATTTAACTTTTTGCCATAAGTTCAATTATGTTAAATATATTAAAATATGATCGAGTCATAGTGTCGAATTTGAATTGAGAAATCAAAGAGTTATATTGATTAAACTGTTAAGATAACATTTCAAATTCTTGTTGGTGTTACATATGTGTGTGTGTGTAGTTATTATATTGCCATTGTAGTAGAATATATATTTTGTATATTTGTGACCTAAAAGTACAGTATTCAAAAAAATTGGTTAGGGAACGCTGTCACTAAATTCTGTCAAATTATTTATAATTTAGTAATAAATTTGATCTCATTGGATAATAATTCTGACTTTGTCACTGTCTAATGATAAATGAATTTATTTTACCCACAAAAAATTAATGACAATTTTATATTCTACACATTATTTATCGAGGATCTATGAACTTTAACCATACTTTAACCATAGTATAAGTGTAATGAGATTTCAACCATAATATCAAATTAATGAAATTCCTTTACATGTGTGTATGAGTTTTTTTATTTATATTTACATATATACCGCGTGTGCCACTGAGTGCTAATTTTATTAAAATATCAAAGTATTTGCATAAATATTCCAACAACAAAAAAATAAGACTAAAGAAAAAATAAAGAAATTGATATTTTTATAAATAAAAATAATAATTTCTCAAAAAAAAAATCACGTGAATAATAAATAAATTTTATATTCATGTGTGATAGGTGTTATAAAAATATTAAATTTTATTTATAAAATTATCAGTTTTAAAAAACAATAAAAAGTTCCATTTAATGTGGGCCAAGCTAAAATTGATGAAGACGGTTAACCATATTAGGAACTATAGATCCCAAATATGGTTTCATGTCCCGCCGGAATACAATAAATTCGCCGGAATCTGAGTCAGCTACAGAGAATTCCTCGAAGATAACTCAAAATGTGGTCGCCGGAGAAGAGCCGGTGGAAATTCCCCAACGGACAGTGGTGGTGGGAATGAAGTTGGACTCACAGAGCAGAGAATTGCTCACTTGGGCCGTGGGGGGTCAAGAAATGAAACTTCGCGTGAAGCGGTCGAACTTACCAGGGTCAAATGACCCTCCCCGCCCCCCCCCCCCCCCCCCCGCTTCCGCCTCTGATGCTATCAATTGTTCCTTGGAGGGCATGAATACTTGATGACAATGACTCCAATTGAGTTATAACACTTTGGTTTCCAATTATGAGATTTTGCATGTCACTCATGATGTGACTGTGTCACTCTCAGTCTCGTCAAAAACAAATAGTGGTCTAGGAGGGAGTACTAAGTGTAACATGAAATTCTTGGTTTTGATCACTAGACATCAAACTAAATTTAAGTTCAAATTCAAATATTTGAAAATAACAGAAAGAAGCAAGCCAAAGCCCATGCAATTTTTCAAATAACAGTGTTCAAAGATGGTGAGAAGAAAGTGTGTTAGGTTAATATTCATAGACTCGGTTATGATAGACTTAATCAGATGAATATCAAATGGTTCTAGTTTTTCTGAAACCTAACAGGCATTAGGCTGTGTCTTAAATTTTTTCCTAAAAATTGACTTTTTTGCAGCAAGATACTCTATACCAATATTAATTGGCACATCAAACAAGTCACCTGGTACTATTTGATCAGACACAAAAGACAAATTTTGTTTAAACTCCAAACTGTTTACTAAAAGATCATCTTGAGTGTCAATATAGTAGTTGATTTTTGGAAGATTCAAAGTGTCTGGATTTAAATTTAGTCATCAACCAAAAATTGTTGATCAAGGGTGATTTCTTGACCTTGAACAACAGTTGAAATATTATGTGCATCTTTTGAAAATTCCATGTGTGCATAAAACTCTGCCATAAATTCAGGATAAATACATTTACTTTTAAAAAGGACAAGGTAGTCCTAGCTAATTTTTGAAAAACTTTCAAGTAAATCCGGATAAGATTTAAAAGTAATTATTGTACCAGACTTCAAATTATACCTCATTGCTCTATACTTAGCTTGAGCTTTTGGTGTAAATGTCAGGTTTGATCATATCCTTGTGTACAAATGAGTGCCTAGACAGTTTTTTCTTCCTAGGAGTGGAAGAAGAAGGTCCTACATATGGGACAATTTATGACATTGTGTTGTGTGTATACTAGACGCTAGAAGAAATCAGAAAGTTCACATATGGTTGTCAACAAACATGCTTCCATATTTATTGAGTATCATGGATTGAGAGTAAATTTTCAAAGATATCATATGGATTGTAGCATTTAATGCACTTTAGTTCATCACACACATGATATAAAGCAAGTAAGATATTCTAGACATATCAACAGTTTGAGTGTTACAAATCAGTACAACAGGTTAGTCCACATATGTATTACATTTAATATGTAATATCATCTCATACCATACAAGGACAATCATGATAGTGTATTTTAGGAGCATGGTCTCACAAAAATAAGAGTACATATGCCATATCAGACCACCCAACTGCTCAAAGATATAACAATTATTTATTACACCTAAACATCCCAAGTAAGGAAAAATTATTCAATAGTCTTGAAGTACCGTCACGTAGTGTCCTAAATCAATTACATTTATCCGTTTCAGTGGTGTCTTACTGTTTGAAACTCTAGGCTCACTAAAATGGAGATATGTGATTGGTCTGGAGCATCACGTGATAATGTCCCAGGACCACTGAATAATTACTTCTAAGTAAGATAGCCAACAGTAAATACTTGATATAGATATAACCACAATCAGCATGCTAGTCACACGGGCCAATTAAAAATGTAACTAAACTAGTTCATTTTCAAATTAATCATTCATTTAAAAAATTAGGGTATCTATGTACTTTAAAAATAATGGGTACAGTGTTTTATACACTTGCTCACATGGAAAAGATATACTAATATTTCTCATAGTAGTAGGTTTCAATACTTAACAAATTTTAGCACAAAAGTAGTTGCACATATTTTTCATATATTGAACTCACATTCATATATATACTAGGGATAACCCGTGCCTGAAGGCACGGTACAATTAATATAACAGTTGAGTACTGTATTTAATATTTTTAAATTGAAAAATCTAAAACTGTTGTGGCCAACCATTAATACAAAAAGATTAGTACTCAATCCAGTCATAGTTTATTTTTGAGACAAACATTAGTGTGCTACTCATTCCCAACTTAAAATTAGTTCTTAACAGGTTTAAGCAATTAATTGATTGACGATAGCGGAGTCAAATTTGTGTAATATAATATTTTCGAGTATATTACACACCTTTCCTTTAATGACAAAATAGAATGAGAAGTTTGACAGCATTTATTTGCTTCTAGTATATCTAACCATCGATCAATATGATCCATGAACAATATTTTCTGTGGAAAAATGGTAGTACTGCAAGCCATTTCGTGAGATCCAATAAGGAAAAAAAAAATATAAAAATTCAAAAGAAATACTTTTGCATATATACCCAAAAGTATAAAATGAACTCTCTAAGTCCAAATAAAAAATTATTGTCATTACACCAATTAAATCGCATCAACATAACATTTTTTTCTCTATATTTTTTCTTGAAATTGGACAAAAGATTTTCATAGCATGAGTCAGAACTTACTACAATAGTTACTTTCAATATATCCCGCAAAAACACCAAAGAGATGATACGTAATTATCCGTGCCTAAAGGCACAGTGTAAATTAAAATTTCAAAAATACTCTATTACCTAAAGACTCTTTGCAACATAAAATAACTTACAAATCAATTAGAATGAATCTGAACCGTACCCGTGATTTTCTACCCAAATTAATTTGCATGTGTAAATATAACGACCTCAATACCCGACAAGCAGAAAAATGACATCAATGCTAAAAAGGTGACTCATTTTATTTATGTGCAATTTTTTATTTATTATTATTATAATAATAATAATTATTATTATTATTATATTTATTATTATTAATATTATTATTATTATTATTATTATTATTATTATTATTATTACTACTACTATATTATTAATATTATTATCATTATTATTATTATTATTATTATTATTATTATTATTATTATTATTATTATTATTATTATTATAGTTTTGAATTTGATTTGGGTGGGAAATGGGAGTGGGTAGATTTTTGAAAATTAGAATTTGAATTGGGGGGAGGGAAAAATGAGAGATAGATTAATCTCAACCGTTCTTTGTTGAAGCCATGAGATGATTTGAAACCATTAGATATTGAAGATTCATTTTCTCTCTCCGCTCTATTTTATATAATAGATATATGAAAATTTATTTACAGCAACTCGTTGTTAGTGGCAATCAAAATTGGTCTGCTATAAGAGAGAGTAGCAGTAAAGCCAATTTTACGCGTAAATTGGTCTGCCGCAAGAGGGAGTAGCGGCACAGTCTGCGTAAGAAAAAGTAATGGCATGGCCAATCCACAACCAAAAATGGCCCCTGCATTAGTTGTTGCAACAGTGTCCCAACAACCGGTTGTCACGAATGGACAACATTACTACCTCTTGTAAAGCACACATCAAATTTTCACGACAGATCAGAAGAAAGTAAGCAATCAAAATTTCATAGTTTCTTTGTATAGCTCAGCGAGTGAGGTTAATGAATGGGTGAGTCAACTCAGTTGACTTGCTTCAAAGCAACTCAGTGAGTTTTGTGTACTGACTTAGTGAGCTTTGTACATTTATCCAATGAGTTTGCTTCAAGATATATATAGCTCAAAAAAATATTTTTAATAAATTTTATTGTTCTCAACCTTTCGGTCACATAGCCATAAACTTATCGACAAAAGTATACACTTCATTAATCACAAACCTAGCAACAACATTTTTAAAGAAATCAATTTTTAATAGAAAACTTTTTAGGATCTTGGGTTTTAAAGATCAGATTTTCACAAAATAAATTGATAGAATTGAATAAAAGATGAATAAAACACGTATAATCGGAGTAATTTTTGTAAAAACTTTTAAAATTTGTCTAGATCTAAGTATTAAATTCTAGGATTTTGAGAGAAAATAGAGAGTAATAAAAGGATGCATGCTAATGGAGAGTCTCCTGCTAGGTCCATTGTTAGGAATACTAAATGCAAATTGCACTGTAGTTCCAAATTTGAGAGATTTATAGCTATATTTACTCATCTTGCCTTGTAAAGATTATATAGCCTTGGCTTCATTGGGCATGTCCTATGAAGTTGCTGTTATATTTTGGTTGGGGTCCTTTTTCTAAATATTGAAAAAATCGGACCGGATCAACGGTCAGACCGCGGTTCGACCGGAACCGGTTGACTTTCCGGTCCGGTCCGATCAAAAAACCGAAAATTCAATGACCCGGTCAAAAACCGGTTGACCACCGGTTCAACCGGTAAAACCTGTAGTTGAACCAGTGACCCGGTTTTCAAGTATTTATTTTTTACAAAAATAAGTTTAATAATATTATAACATTATTTTACTATATTTTAGCTTATAAAAAATTAAATATTTTAAAATTTTATTAATTATTAATAATATATTTTTTTTATGTATTTATGTCGTCACTAGTTCAATAACGGTTCGACCACTGGTTGGACCAGTGACCCATCCACCCGGTAACTTTTCCGGTTCGATGACTGATCCGATTTTCTAAACATTGCTTTTTCTGTATATTTCTCCCTTTTTTTTTAAAAAAAAAGAAGAAGAAATAAATTGGCAGAAAGAGAGAGAAAATAAGAAATTTTCTTTTAATTTTTTGGTATTTATATTTATGCTAACTAACCTAATCTAACAACTGATTTGGTTTACTTGAAATGATACATGATTAGGATTTGTTCCGACTTTTGACCAAAGTTGATCCAACGGATGCACGTTGCTCCAATTTGAATGTCCGGCTGAGATCATTTTACTTGGTCTGAGGGTTTCAAAATTAGTTCTATGTTGATCTAATGGTTTCTATGAGTCAATCTTTGTGTCTTATTCTGATCGGATGAAATCTTAGTGGAATGCTGAGTCACTCTATACTTAGTATACAATAAGTATTTTATACAATGTATATACATAATATATTTTGTACAAGATATATTAATACACATCACCTAAAAATATGAATTAATTAATAATATTTTCACTTTGTGCTATAAAAGATTGTAGAATCCGAATATATATTATCATATAAATATTAGATATTACTAACTTGTTAGTAAAATAATACAAAATTTAAAATTATATTCTTATATTTAACTAATTAAATATTTACAAAGAATATACATATAAAATTTAACATATACATATGTATAGGTGTATATATAATTTATGCATAATAATGCATACATACATATTTATATATATATGGTGAATGATTTATAGCAAATGATTACTACGGATACTATTACAGCAAACTAATCTTACACCATCCATATGGAGATCTAAAGATGCCAAAAAAAAAAAAAAAAGATTACCTAGCTACTACTCTTAGTAGCCGCTGTGCCAATTTTTTTTTCTTTTTCTGGTGGTGTAATTGTTGGAATTATCATTGGATCTGTTGTTGAGTTTTGCTCATTTTACTAACCCTTAAAGCCTCAATCAAATCATTCACATATGTTTCAACGATGCTCAAATTAGGAAATGTATGAATAAGCGTAACATTGCTAAACATATATAACCATCATGATCAACTGAAGGTGCTATTACCTTTTTGTATTTCGTCTCAAATTGGCATAGCTCAGTTCTTTTTCTTAAGATATGAGCCTCAATATCTTTGAGCTTATCTGTTGTATCCTCGTATGAATTTGCACAATAAGCCTCAATTGTATAGCTAGCAGACGTGATAATGATTCCGGCAATTACACCACTGACAAAATATTTGGCCAAGTAGCAGCTGGGTCAATTTTTTTTTTGAATGCCATCGTTTTGCCTAGGCACTACTAAGAGTAATAGTTAGGTAATTTTTTTTTTTTTCTCTTTTGCACCGTTAGATCTCCATATGGACAGTGTAAGATTAGTTTGCAAAAATAGTATAAATAACAATCATTTGTTATATATATATATATAACTCTTATAACTATGAGATAACATTTGCAATTTTTGTTAATTTGTCAGAGAAGTATTCATCATCTAATTAAAATTGTTTACCCAATTAATTAATTAGTTAACTAATTTTCAGTTAAGCATAGCGGAATATGTATTTTTAAATACCCTTCAAGGATTAAAAAAAATATCTCAATTATAAATTTTGTGATATAATATGGGAAGAAGTCTCAATTGATATTACAGTTATATTACAGTTAATAAAGTAATAAAGAGACACAATATTTATAGGAAGTTCGAAACCTAAAATACTCCTAGTCATCTTTTCCACTCCGAGAGTAAGGATGATCCATTAAGGATGCGTTACTAAAATGAGGTTTACTAAGAACTAATTATAATAATCTTAATCACTAGGAAACACCTCAGACACTAAGTCTCGTTAAGTCACTAAGACTTAATCTCACACAGAGAATTGATTCACTCAAAATCAAGCAAGTCACTAAGACATGTCTTATTAGGAGATCACTAAGATCTGTAGGAATTGTTAGAATGTTATTTGGGGTTCTTCTAAGTAGTTTTAAGTTCTTCTCAGAAAAACTTAGCAATTTGATCAATTTCTCTTAATCATATAGTGGAATAGTTTATACACTTAAGCCTTTTCATTTTTGATAAGTTTTTTTCTATTTGTGGCAGCAATCCTTTCATATCTCTTTGGGATTTTCTAATTGAAAAGTTATCGTTGCTCTACTTAGTCTAGGACACTTGTTATTTTGAAATTCATTTGCCTTTTTATTATTGTCTGCTGGACCATTTAGAGTCTCTTTTAACAGTACGTTATTTGGTGCAGTAACAGATAGGTATCTTTTGACTATACTTTTATAGCCATTTGGATAAAGGCGATATGATGAGTCCTTGTCACCAAAATACATCTAAGGATCACCAAAGAGCAATTTCATGATGAGGCTTTCGATCCTTCTCATCAATAACCACTAACATGTTAAGGGTTGATACTCTACGATTTTGTTAGGGTAAAATCATAGAGTTAATCCTTTCTTAGTGGAGTGATTTTAACTCTACTATTTATACTTTACGATTGTAGTGGCTTTGTAATTCCGCTCTACGTATGGTGTCAATCTACCACCTCAGAGTTCCAAGATTTGGAGTGATGTACTCTACACTTTCTTTATTGGACTCTAAGATTGCTGGGTTAAGGATTGTAGGGTTTACATGCTCTATGTTTTCTTAAACTTTACAATCGGGAGGTTATTGATCATAGGGTCTACTTGTTCTTCGATTTCATCAAATATAACAACCTTATTTCGTTTGACTTTGGTTAGAATTTAGCCAAATAGGACAGGTAGGTAACCGAGGTTTGGCTTCCTTCCCTTCTAAAGTGAAAGTAGTATGCCCTCCAGCCAATCACATTTGATGTGATACTTTGTAATTTTATTCGTTTATTAATAAAAGTATCAAGGCATTTTGTATTCATGATTAATTGATTGAATTAATTAAATGAATAAACCCATAGCTTTGAGCAACACTTTTATAATCATGATGAAGATCATGTTAATAAGATCTAAATTTAAGATCGCTCAAAACTAAAATATTCCTAATCGTGGGATCACTAAAATGAGGATTAGTGAATCCGGATAGATTAGTACATACTATGCTTCCTCTTACGAGGAGAATAATTGATCTCATAATTATTTATGTGGAGATACTAAAGCAAGTATGCAGGTATTTATTAGAGAATAAGTTCACTGAATGTGACTCGCTCAAGAAACACTTAATGAAAATTTACTTACCTATTAATAGGAGTTCTTTTTGTGATAGTAGTACAAGTGATCCTTGGACTTGAGATCATCATAGTATCTTGTTTATGATGAGTTATACTTTGACATATCCCTTAAGACCTTTAGGGCATATCAAAGGGTATGATCGGGTATAATAAGTTGTGCATGGAGGTAGGTGAATGGTCAATAAAGGATTTACCCCTTCTAGTAAAGGTAGAGGATGTCCTATGTAATTCGACAGATGACAACTCAGAAATTCTTAGCCAATGTGGAATAAAAATTAGAAAGGAGTTTCTAATATATATCCGAGTTGTGCATTTGAGAATTGAAATGCATATGATCAAATAAAATAAGACTAGACAGAAATTTCATGTCTTATATTTTATTGGGACATTGTGTGGTAGAAGGATTGAATTGGACGGTAACTATTCGCGGAATAGGTTCTTTTATGATTAAATGTTAAAATCTATATTATCTGAAAAGTCGTTGATTGCTAATGGGATTTACCCTTATTGTGGAATAAATATTATTTATTAAATAAATTAAATAGTTTAATTTATTTATTTCAATAAGATTAGAATGGTTTAAGTTAATTTATTCTACAACTGGTTTAATATGGAGAACCTAAAAGGTTACACCGTAAAATAGTAATATTTATTTTAGAAGTGGATGACATAATCGTAATAATAAATTAAATAGCTTAATATTTATAATTTAGTATTTTGAAAATACTAATTATAAATTAATAAGAGGAGTCTTATTATTATTATTATTATTGCTATTATTTAGTTCCTAAATGGTTTAGGAATTAATTAATAAATAAATAATATTATTATAAATAATTAAGTTCCTAAATAGTTTATGAATTGTAATTATTATAATAATTAATTTAGTTCCTAAATAGTTTAGGAATTAATTAATAAGAAGTATTCTCATTATTAAATAATTAAGTTTTTAAATAGTTTAAGAATTGTAATTAATTATTTTAGTTCATAATTAGAATTAGAATTAAATTAAAACCCTAATCCTAAATAGTTTAAGAGGGTTGTCTATATCTATAAATAAGACGAGTCTCATTATAGATTAAGATTACATATTCTTTCACAATAATGGAAAAAATATTTCATAATTCTCTATATTTAAGGAGTTAGAGAGAGAGAAAATTAAGGCTAACCACCTATGGTTTGGAGAAAACAAAATTCACTTATTTAATTCACAGATTTCTTGATGGATTACCTCTAGCGGCTTCACACTTGGGGAGCTAACATTGATCCGTGGAATATAATCGGTGAATTTAAAAAAGAACGTGAAGGATTAAAGGGAGTTAAACTTTTATCTGTGGAAGCTTAGTTCTACAAAGGTATAAATCTTTTATCCTTCATCAATTAATAATTATCGCATCAGAAAGATCCTGGTTATTTGTTTGTAATTTTTTTTTAAATATGATTTATCCTTACTTCCGTTGCGCTTGTTTAATTTTATTGTATGTATGCCATATTTTTGCAAACCAACATAAAGTTCGTAGGGTATTTTCTTGAGTGTACATAGAGTGGATGAGAGATCTGTTCTGAGTGTAAAATTTGGTGTTGACAACTTCAACCCAAAAATATTCTAGCATTCTTGTAATTGTCAAAAGGGTCCTTCATGTTATAATGAGTGTTCTGTTCTTTCTTTCAGCTACACTATTCTGTTGTGGAGTTCTTGGTGCAGAGAAGGAAAGAAAAAGCTTGGAGGATCAAAGTATAGAGCTTGCACTTCAAGAGGTAAGGAAAATCATTTTTTGATTATTTCCATTTTAGTTAAAGAGGTAAGGAAAATCATTTTTTGATTATTTTCATTTTAGTTCATAAGTTCTTAAGTTAGAATTCACGAAGTTATGCATGTTTAGGTTTATGATTATATATTGTAGTGTTAGTGAGTCATTATTTGCCTAATTTTAATTAGCAATTAACACGCAAGTATACACAGCCTTCAAGTAATATAATGATTAAGTCAAGTGTCGAACCCACAAAGAAATTAAAAATAATTATTATTAAATACTAATTTTATATCATATTAATTTTATTTAAACAAACGTAATTAAATTATAAAATAAAATGAATTAAAATTACCAACTAAATTAATTTAATGACAATGATTAAATCTTATTTTCAATACTTAAGATAAAAAATTCTCCCAATATTTTATTTAAATCTCTTTTCTCACTTTTTAATTAATTAATTAATTATATATAATTATTAACTAAGAATGCCTAATTATTTATTAACATTTTTCCAATTATTAATAAAAAGATCTATTCCAATTAAATTACTATATTTCTATGCAAAATAACTTGAAATAAACTCATTACGATCAAACTCTCAACAAAGTTACATGTGACATATATATATTTTTATCATATACACTATTATGCTAATCTTCCTAAAAAGAATTTACAAATTCACATGTTATCATATCCGAATCAAATCCTAGACTTCCTCTTATAATTTCATCTAAGATATCATAATTAATTACATGAACATACAAAATATGATACACAATTTATATATAATCATATATAATTAAAAAGAAAAGAAATTAGTTTAAACTACACATCGGGTTCAATTGCAATCTCAATAAAAAATTAGCTCATAACTGAAAAAGAAATCAAATTAATAAAATAATCCATCAAGTTTAAAATACAAGAATAAAAGAAAAAGATAGAGAAAATAAATCTATAATTGAAGCGCTTGATCTCCAATTTAGCCTTGAATCCTTACAATCATTCGCTTGATTCATTCTTTAGATCTTTAATTAATACTTGTTCTACTTTATTCTACCTCTAATCTAGCTGAAGTATATGTTAATGTGCTCATATTCTATTCTAATCTATGTTAATATGACTTTAATGGTGTATTTATAGGACTATAATAAAAATCCTAATCAAAATTGGAATTAAAATCATTATTGAAATCAAATTAATACAAAGAAATCCGAAATCTACCTTTAACTGTGTAGCCAAACAGCTCCTTATGCGTGCCATCTGCTTTCCACCACCTGACCAAGACAAAGTTCCACTTAAAACATTAAACCTTCAGCGACCGCACATCGCGCGTGTGGTGATTCAATTCTTCTTTGGCCGCGCATTGCGCAGACCCTTCTACCTTGCATAAGCCATGCGACGTCGTGTGGTTCTCGGTTGCTGATTGCATCCTTGCACACATGGCGCTTGACCATGATGTTACTAATTACGATATTGTCCCAACAGTTGCTAAATTACTATTCTGCCATCCATTTTGTTGTGTAGTTACCAAAGTTCCATTAGATTTAACTTTTCCTACCAAATTAAATATAAACTAATTAAAAATAAATAAAAATGATATAAACAATATAAAAATAATAATAACACTTAAAATTAATTAAATTGCCTAAAATAAGTTAAAATGCTTAAAAACTCACAATTAATTAAGCCTATAAATATTTAATAAATAGGTATAAAATCCTATTATCAATCATATAACATGATAAACTAGCTAAATAATGCAAAAGGTAGCAAGTTAGAATGATCGAAGTATGAACTATGTAACCTAATTTTCATTAGTTCTTTTGAGCGATATGCAGCCATGTGTAGTTGGAATTTGGTTCTCAAACCTATAGTAAAGTTGTAAAAGAGGAAGTTATGAATGCGTAAGATCAAGAATCACATAAAAACACTTTGTAGATTGACGGGAAGTTAAGTTTGAAGCAAGTAAGGTAAGAATGAATCAATTATGAAACCTAGAAAGGGAATTATGGTTTAAGGGCTGGAGCTTGAGCGCCATAGTGCCTAAGTAGAGTGTTGCAGTGCTGAGTCTCGATAGGGCAAGGCATGGGGCGTGCACAGTCCTGCACTGTGTGCAAAATGGCTAGGCAGTTGGGCTAGGCAGGCATGTTGGTTGGATGGGCGTAAGGTAAGCGCCACAACGCTGCCCAAGGGTGCCGTAGTGCTGGGCTAAAACCTTGAGCAAAATTAGGGTTTTTAAGCCAAACCTTGCACAATTAAAGTTTTTTAGTGTCAGAACTTTGTGTAGTTTAGGTTTTGATATTCTTAGCATTGTAACAACAAATGAATCAAAGTTAGGATTTAAATTAAGGCTAAGTAATGATAATGTCGATCTCATATACTACATAGGTCGTACGAAGACACAAAATTAGCGTAAACGATAGAAGCGAAATTAGTAAGGCGTCTTATTTTATGTACTCCGTGCAACAATTTGTTTTTAAATTATTGAAATTCAATTGTTATGTGAAGTTCCTTGTTTTGCTGACAACGTTTTATCAAAAGGAGTTATTTGTCATTTGATTCGGCTTAACTCGATTTATTAGCCATTCCAATTAGAATATTTATTGTTGAGATATTGAATTGTTATAATTCTTTATTTGTGATAGTTTATTGTGCCAAACCAAATTATTTTGGGGCAAAATCTGCATGTCAGTAACTGAGTTGAACAACCCTTATATTAAGGGGAATTAATGATAAGTCGGCTAACCGACTTTTATACTATTGATACAAATTTAGCACAATCATTGTTTAATTATAGGAGGATCGATACACACTTATGGCACTTTTGTAGCACTGTTGAATGTAACGGGGAATGGATTTGGTAGTTCTTAGTTTAACAACCACTCAACTTTACTATTGATGAACAATTGTTGATATCTTTTGTTGTTGAGCTTCTTTTCCTTGCATTAAAATAGTTATGAATTCTTTTAGACTCGCTGAACAAAATTAGCTCATTCTTACAAATATTCTTAATTTGCAGTTAAGGAAGGATTACTAGAAGAGTCTTATAGGAAAGGAAATAAATGAAGTTAGATTTAAGAAACATATTATTATTGTTTTCTTTAAATGAATTAGAACTTAAAGTTGTAATATTTTCTTAAATCATTTAACTATGCTAGATAATATTATTATCAAGTCTATCAATCTGAGAGAGCATTATTGGCAACACATAGAAAGGTCTGTCGAGGAACGAGGTTGTCTAATTGCACGCCGTTTTAATGGAAAGCCCCCTCATTCCTAGGAACGTTCTCTTTGATAATACTGTAAATCTTGGACAATTAGATATTGCTAATATTATGAGTCTTGGATGGATAAATGAAGAAGAAGTTAAGAAGAAGGATTACAACAAAAGAGTTGTATAATTAATGTAATAAAATAAATTATAATATATGATTTTGGGATGTAATAAGAAGATTATAAAGCATACGATTCTGAAATAAAGAATATAGTGTTAAATTTAGAATAAATGAGTTTTTATCAACTACATTATTGATGAATGTTGTGGGTAAGGTTGTTTAGTTAGCATCAGGTCCGCTGTAGTAAGTACACGAATTTGTGGGCGTGTGATAAATGGGTTTTATACCTATGTGTTAATTATCTTTTACCTTAATAATTTCTTAGTTCTTAAGTGTTTTATATTAATTTTAAGTGTTTTATGTTGTTTTTATGTGTTTTGATGTTATTTGGTAGGAATTGGAATCAAGGCTTCGTGGATCAAAGTTTGGAATTATTATACTTGCATTTTCAGCTTGCCAATTACGCAACATTCACTTCAGGCCTAATTTCGACCATGATCTGAGTAGAATTTGTCAAATCCTAATACATGAAAAATTATAGTTCTACTTCCCAGTTTTTCGGAACATTTTGGATCATCTCAATCAGAGTTCATATGTAAAAGTTATGACAGTTTTAACAACAGACGTCGAAACTGAAAACATGACCACAATCGGGGCCTATTAGTATAGTATAGTTCCATGGCCAGGGCCGGTCTTTGGCAGAGAGGACATGGCTTGTTTCTAGTACAAAATGCATGGCAGGGGCCGTGTCAGGCTAAACTTGATTTAGAAGCTTTTTTTTTTTTTAATTTTTTTTTAATGTTTTTAACTCCGAATTGGATTGGGTTGTCCATATATACTAGGGATTTGATATGTAACTTATAAATACATGTCAAAATACATATTTTAGTAGAGTCTAACATAGAATTAAAATATATTATTAACATATAATTAGAATAGAGTAGATTAATTTTATTAGTTTAGAAGAAAATATTCAACGCGAATGATTCGAGAATTAAAGGCAGAACTTGTGAATTGAAAACTGTGATCCAAGTGACAGATGGATATCAAAATACAGATTTGATTTCTTTTCTTTTACTTTTATTTTTATAATTTTGAGATGTTGAATTATTTATGGATAATTTATTATTTAATTATGAGTTAATCTTTAATTAAGATTGCAATTGAACCCAATGTGTAGTTTAAATTATTATTTTTTAATTATTAATGATTATATATGGATTGTTTATCATATTTTGGGCATTCATGTATAATTATTTACGCAATAATTAATTAGATAATCTATATGAAATTAAAAGTGGATTATAGATTTAGAATCAGATATGATAACATGTAAATTTGTTTATTCTTTTTAGGAAGAGTAATATGATAGTGTATAGGATGAATATATCTATATGTCACATGTAACTTTATTATGAGTTTGTACTTAATGAATATATTTTAAGTGTTTTGCATGAACATAGCAACATAACCGAAATAAGTCTTTTTATTAATTATTAAAAATTATTAATAAATAGTTAGACCTTCTCAGTTAACAATTCTATATAATTAATTAATTAAAAAGTTAATGAAGAGATTTAAATGAAGTATTAAAAAAAATTATAATCTTAAATATTTTTAATATGATTTTAATCCTTGCTATTTAAATTAATTTAGTTGGTAATTTTAATTAGTTTTATGTATTAATTTAATTGCGTTTATTTAAGTAAGATTAATTTGGTTAAGAATTAGTAATTGATATTAATTATTTTTAATTCCTTGTGGGTTCGACACTCTACTTAATCACTTTATTACTTGTGGGCCGCATATAGTGCGTGTTAATTCCTATTTAAACTTAGGCAAATAAGTTATTAATATATATATATTCTATTTTACTTTTTTTTCAAGTACAATGGCTGCATTTAATTCTCAATGGTCTTCTGTGTGGATGGATTGATTAGCTTAAAAGAAAAATTGACGCTCTAGAGAATCAATCCATTTAGAATGCTTACTATTAGCAGCAGTCTAATTATACCCCAAACTACTATCATCCGGGTTGACAGGATTATCCAAATCATTTATGGAATAACAACAATCAAGACCAATTATATATTTCAGAAATATATTATCATTATAATTTTCAATACCCACCTCCACAACAGCAAGAGTAGAAATATAATTTGGAGGAAATTGTTGATAGATTTTTAGAGCAAATTGAGATGAGAATGAATAATTAAGAAATTTTTGCTCCAAGTTCATCATACCCGTTAGATGAGTAATAAACGTAATGAAGAATTAATGCGATAGTGGAAAATTTAAAGGGGTGAGATGAAGATTCAAAGGGAAGAGGATAATATTCGAAGGGAACAACTTGTCAATGTAGTTAACAGTTGTCTTAAATTTTTACCTTGTGATACATAGATTAATCTTGAGAAGGAAGGTAAAGAGCAGCTTGAGGCAGATACATTCAAAAATGGCAAGGAATTTTAAGCAGTTTATAGAAGAAATTTAAAGAGGTCTCGTTCGGATAAGGAAGATGATGATAAGGCTAAAAAGAAGAGGAGTAAGGTTTAGGAAGAAGAAGAGAAGGTTAAGGATGATCAAGCCTTGGATTCAAATGGTAGTAAGAAAAATAAAAATTCAATTATGTCTTCCGTACAAAAGTTTCAGAATTCTAAGGAGTACTATTGGATTGACTTTGTTAAAGAATATAGCTTGGATGAATTCAAGTTTGGGGGTAGTTCACAATTTTTTAAGGATGTCATGGAAACCAAAGAAAAGACGAAAATGAGGTATGTAGAAATAATTTTTGCGATTGAGCCTGATTGAATAAAAATGGAGTAGTTAGGCTAAGACTTAAAAACAAGCGTTTACTGGGAGGCAACCTAAGTTTTAGTATTAGTTTTTATTTTTATTTTTTTCGTTTCAAGTTTATTCAATACACTAAAGCTTAGCAGATGAGGAGAAAAATGCATCATATTCAGAGGAGTCCTTTGTTTTTACTTTTTTATTTTATTTTATACATTTAGAATAATGTCTGTTTTAATTATAGTACATAGGTCTGGGAGGGAATTATTTAACCTTAATCCATGTATGCAATACAGTTCTAAAAGGCTTTGATTGAATTAAATACTCAAGCTAAGATCTTACATTAACCACTAAGATTTTGCTTAAAATCTTTTTCAGCTTTATTTATTCTGCATATTCGATCCAGCTTTGATATGTGGCCTACTGAATGACAGATTATACACTGGTCAAGTTTGCACTTTGATGTATTGATCCAATTTAGTCCACAACTTGCTGTATTGATGCATATAACTGTTTTTCCCATTCATGATGCTAAATAGCTTGCTGCATGGTTAACATATAACACAATACACAATATTCATATAAAGTCATCATCAAAACATAAGGTTGGAGTGTGACCAATTCAACAATCTCCCCCTTTTTTAATGATGGCAACACTATAATAAATATTCCCCCTAAATTCATGCATATCAACTGAAAATGAGATAGATCAACAGGGAATAATGTAGCTCCCCCTCAAACCCTGTAACATCTTGTAATGAAAGCTCCCCCCCCCCTTTTTGTCATCATACAAAAAGATGAAAATAAAAAAATACAGCATAACTAGATATAATAACTAGTAGCAAGTTAAAATACATGCCAAACAGTTACCCAAAGATCCAAAAATAATTTCATCAAAGATTTAGTTTGAAACAATAAACTAAGACTACGTTAAGATAGATGTGGAATTTTAGGAAGGCTCCTCGATGTGAACCCTAGGCTGGTCACGTTGGGTAAAATACGATCGATGCTATCGTCGATGTGCACATTTTTCTTCAGACAACATATTGGCAAACAAAGGGGGTCGAGGAATATTAGTGGAGGGAGGAAGGGGCAAATCCAGGAAGTCACCTCTATATTCAGCAAGCCAGTTACCTCGAACCCATTCTGGTACAGTGGATCCTCTCTGTCGAGGACCAAACTCAGCCTGTATATCGTTGGTCTGCACAGCCACAAATTCACTTAGTTCACTTATCTGATGGCTCACGAACTGCAACTCTTGGCTAAGTTGATAGGCATTTTTATTCATCTTTCTTTGTATAGCTTCCACCATGGCTATCATTTGAAAAACAAAATCGGCTTGCAAATCGATGAACTCATCTTCAACTTATCGAAATTGTAAGGAGGCAGCAGGAATTGCCATTATAATCTTGCCCTTTTCTAAACACCCAAGTCTTTCCTTAATATCACCTATGTCCTTCTGAATCTTTTGCAAATTTGAGAGAAGTTGGGTTAGAATGGACATGATTTTAGGGCTGTCAGAGGCTGGATTTGAAGGAGGATTAAATGGATTTGGCACAGTGGGATGGTCACGAGGAATACAGATAAAACCCCCATCAACCAAAGACAGATTTAAACTTTTCAGGTTGTTAGAGTCAATGGATTCAACAAACTGAATAGAAACTTCACCCTCAAGAAAAATGTCAAGGTACTAGAAAATTTGTGTGAGAAATCCACCACAGGGTTGGCTTTTTACTCTTCTTTACATAACTATCCACCTGCATCAACATCATTAGGGCAAAATTAAAGGATTGATCCTCAAGAATCATATTAGTTAATATAAGATCTTGATAAGTGAAATTAGCTCCACCTCCAATTCAGGGCAACAAATTGAACCTAAGAAGCTTATAAATGACTGAGGCAAATGGGGAAACTTCCACAGTAGTGGGTAATAGAATTTCAGACAACTTGTTATCATCGTTGACAATTTGTAACTTGGTCAAAGCAGAAAAAAGTTCATGGATAACACCCTTTAGGGGTGAAGAGGCTAGGACCCACACATGATATGGACAAAATATCACCCAATATTTTGTCAGTTAGTTCAAAAAGTGTTCCTTTTAATAGAGAAGTGCAAGAGTGTTGTTTGAGCTCAAAGTTCGTATATAATTGTTGAACTAGCTGAGGATAGGCAAATGATGAGGGGGGGGGGGGGGGGGGGGGAATCATAGAGGCAATTGCACATGATTCAAACAAATTTTACAATACAGAATTTTGATAGAAAAAATAAATCCGTAGATTTTTCATAGACAAAAGACTTTGAAATGATTGAGCTTTGAAAATGAGCCTTGAAGTTATTACCCCTAAAGATGGTTGCAGAATTTTGAAAATATGAGGAAAAAATCGTTATCGGCACCGGATCCTCTTCTGTGACGATCTCCATCGATTGCTGGTTCATCTTTTCCTTTCCTTTAGCTCTTTTTGACTTAGAAGATGACACAGACACCATAACTGGTTCAGAATTCTTTATGACTGACGGACCCTGCTTTTTTGGGTTTGGTAGCTTGACTGGGATTTGGTTTGGACTGCATGGATGTGATCAGTGAGTCCTCATCGGAATCAATCACAACTAGTGGTTGTTTAGCGTTCCTGGTCTTCATCTTTGAGGGATCGAAGAATTTCGAATTTGGCAATGGAGTTTGTTAGAGATGATCAGCTTTTGGTAAAGTATGGGAGAGAAAAAAACTAATATACATATAACCGAGAGAGAGATAGACACGGTTTCTCAGATTTTTGCAATGTATTTAGAATTTAGTTTCCCTAAGTTTTAATTGTTGTAAATCAGTTACCTCATTAATTATTTGAAATTCTGGTTTTCATAAATCAAGTTAAAATCAACTTAGCAACTTATATGACCAAATATTTCATATATTATGCAGAGAATAATTTATCAGTATGCAAGATGCAATTAAGCATGCCATATAATATCATATAGACATATATGCTTTCAAGAAATTATGCATATGCCAAGTTCTCTTCTTAAAGTGCAAAACCTTTCTTCAGTGAGTGGTTTAGTGAAAATGTCTGCTAGTTGATGCTCAGTGGGAATAAAAATTAATTTAATTAATCCTTTAGACATATTATCCATAAGAAAATGGTGCCTAACTTCAATATATTTTGTTCGTGAAAGAAAAACTGGATTTCTAGATATGTCTATTATGCTTGTGTTATCACAGTAAATAGGCACAATATTGCATATCATATCAAAATCTAAGAAGGTTTAACGCATTCAGAGTATTTGAGAACAGAAACTTTTTGCAGCTAAATATTCTCCCTCAGTTGTTGATAAAATAACAGATGTTTGCTTTTTACTATGCCAAGATACCATACTTTGTCCCAAAAATGTGCAAGCTCCACTAGTGCTTTTCTATCAATTTGTAACCCTGCATAGTCTGGATCTGAATAACTCATTAGATCAATATCCTCACAAATTGGATAAAATAAACCAAAGTTGATAGTGCCACACAAGTATTTAAATATTCTTTTAATAGTATTTAAATGTGATTCTTTTGGTTTTGCTTGAAATCACATAGACACACACTGTAACGATCCCGAAATTCGACCAACTTTATTACCTTAATTTTTATATTTATGAAACATTATTTTCCTTATGTCCAAATTTTGGTCCGTTAATAAATTTTTAATCACCTTCTTTTATCCATTAAAATAATTTTAAAATCATCAAGTACCAATTTTCCAGTATAAATTTTTCTTTTTCCTTTTCTCAATCCAATCATTGTATTAAAATATTTGAACATTTAAAATTTTTACATCTGGATCCTAGTCCCTGAATCGTAACCTTTACTTTTCTTTCTGTAACCAATATCTTAAATCTCATCATTCAAAATTTAATATCCTTTCATATCCGTACAACTATTTATTAATTTAAAATTTACAGTCATTTATTTTCATACAAATATTCCTTGTTGCGTCATTCATAATCACACAGATAATAATTTCTATCGTAGCAATTATCCTGATCGATCACAGTTCATAATTGAACTTTTATCATATCTAGATTCAACTTATATATACATACAATTCATCACAGTACATTAACAAATCTCTCACATTGATTTATAATATTAACAATATAATAATCACGTTTTCTACCTTCTAGGCAATTCATCTCTAACATAACCCAATATTCTTGAATTTCATTTCTTTCCTGCAAAAATGTTTATTAAACAAGTAATGAGCACAGCAGCTCAGCAAGTTCAACAGTTCATGCTTCACGTAGCACATACCTTAACATGCTTGGCGTGTGTCATATATCATGTGCTTGTGCTTCAACTATAACAATATATCTCATATCATTGCACAAAGAATACATTGTGGTCATATTAAACACGTATCACATAGCACATAATTTGTATGCATTTAAAACAAGAATTGCATATCATAATAGTTCAACATTTAACATAAAAGGGACTGAAGAACTTGCCTGGCGTCCAATTAATAGCTCAAAACCTTAACTCGATCAACCTATGATCATAAAATAATCAAATAATAATTATTCATGTCTTTATGATATTAATTTATTTAATTAATATCATCTTCGGATAAATTTTCAATTTATATGGTTAATTATATTAACCTCGTTCCTTAATATATTCATTTAACTTAATATCAAATACCTTTGTTACGGACAACCTGTAACGACCCCGAAATTCGACCCACTTTGTTATCTTAATTTTCATATTTATGAAACATTATCTTTCTTACGTCCAAATTTCGGTCCGTTAATATATCTTTAACCACCTTAACTGATCCATTATTTAATTTCAATATCATCAATTACCAAATTTTCGGTATAACTTTTTCTTTTTCTCGACTTAATCATAGTATTAAAACATTTGGATATTTAAAATCCTTACATTTTGATCCTAGTCCCTGGATCGCAACCTTTACTTATTCTTCTCTTTCTGTAACCCGTATCATAAAGATCCACATTCAACATTTAATGTCATTTATATTCATACAATATTCTTATGTCATAATTCATAGCCAAACATATAATAGCCTCTATCATAATATTCATGTTGAACAATTACAGTTCATAATTTAAATTATACTCGTCATATTCAGATCTAACTTATCTGTACATACAACATATCAATATAACTTAACACATGTATTCATATTGAATGGAAAATATAACAATAACATTTCCCCACCTTCTAGGCAATTTATCTCTAATTTAATCCAGTATTCCTGAAACTTATTTAAAATCATAATTTCTGTACTTCCACAATAATTTCATTGTACAATATATTGTACATTTACCTGGAATTTCTTTTATTCTTCATAAATTGTATTTACACAATTTATTTACTTTTCAATTATTTTAAATTCACATAATTCATCACCATCTCTGTACCAATTTAATTTACTAATTAAATCCCTTCAAACACTTTAAATTACTTAAAATAATAATTAACTTAAACAACCTTGATATTTTTATATCAATTAATTCTTATTTGATATTATTAAAGAAATCCTGAAATTCGGATCCTCACATTCTTCCCTCCTTAACAGGATTCCGTCCTCGGAATCATAATTGCCGTAATAATTATACGTATATTATTCATAGCACCTTGCTATACCTTCATCTTGATGAATAACAATTTAATCAATAATAATTATATTTTACCTCTTTAATATCCATAACTTACATGGATAACCTCATAATGGTCATTACTGACAGAATATTTAATTTACAATTTCTTTATAGTAATACATTTCATATTTCTCTAAAAATTTTATGAATAACACTTTAATTCATTTCTTGATATACTTATTAAGATAATTTCTTATTCTCCGAAAAGTTTCCTCATAATTCTTTTCTTAATTCATATAAATCTTCTTCACGTTTCTTTTCATCCTTTTCTTCTTAATTCACATTCATAATCCTCTTCATATTTCATAATTCATTCTTTACTACCTCCATTATTCAACATTAGGTTTTAAATACTAACATTTACTTGATTTATCATAATCCTTATTTAGAATTATTTTAAAATTCTGGGGTATCACATTCACCCCTCCTTCATAAAATTTCGTCCTAGAAATTTCTATGTACTAATATCTCATTCATTTGCAACATATATAATTCCCTTGCACTCATTCCACATATATTTCTTTCATTCTGTCCTCGTGGTCATTCTGATACCAACTGTAACGACCCCGAAATTCGACCCACTTTGTTATCTTAATTTTCATATTTATGAAACATTATCTTTCTTACGTCCAAATTTCGGTCCGTTAATATATCTTTAACCACCTTAACTGATCCATTATTTAATTTCAATATCATCAATTACCAAATTTTCGGTATAACTTTTTCTTTTTCTCGACTTAATCATAGTATTAAAACATTTGGATATTTAAAATCCTTACATTTTGATCCTAGTCCCTGGATCGCAACCTTTACTTATTCTTCTCTTTCTGTAACCCGTATCATAAAGATCCACATTCAACATTTAATGTCATTTATATTCATACAATATTCTTATGTCATAATTCATAGCCAAACATATAATAGCCTCTATCATAATATTCATGTTGAACAATTACAGTTCATAATTTAAATTATACTCGTCATATTCGGATCTAACTTATCTGTACATACAACATATCAATATAACTTAACACATGTATTCATATTGAATGGAAAATATAACAATAGCATTTCCCCACCTTCTAGGCAATTTATCTATAATTTAATCCAGTATTCCTGAAACTCATTTAAAATCATAATTTCTGTACTTCCACAATAATTTCATTGTACAATATATTGTACATTTACCTGGAATTTCTTTTATTCTTCATAAATTGTATTTACACAATTTATTTACTTTTCAATTATTTTAAATTCACATAATTCATCACCATCTCTGTACCAATTTAATTTACTAATTAAATCCCTTCAAACACTTTAAATTACTTAAAATAATAATTAACTTAAACAACCTTGATATTTTTATATCAATTAATTCTTATTTGATATTATTAAAGAAATCCTGAAATTCGGATCCTCACATAACCCGACTCATCGGAAAAATTTGAGCATAATCAGTTGTCCGGATTTTCATTTATTCCTTTTCTAACCTTTAAACTCATTAGATTAATATTTAAAATATTTAAATATTAATCCCCAATATTTAATATTTTTACAAAAATATTAAATTTACTACCCAAACATCATTTCTATATTTTTAGTATTTTTCTATAATTTTTAAATAAATTTTTAAACATCTATTTCAATTAAAAACTAATTCTGGGGGCATTTTGGTAATTTCCGCGGTCAAAGGGACAAAATTGGCATTTTCCGGAAAGCTCAAGGGCATTTTCGTAAATTTCGTAACATTAGGGACATAACCGGACTTAACCGAAAAGTCCAGGGGCATTTCTGTAATTTCCGCGGCCGAGGGGACACGCCCGATATTTACCGAAAAGTTCGAGGGCACGTTCGTAATTTCGCCCCAAAAAACCGCGGCCGCGCATGGCGCGGCTGTCCCATGAGTGTTCCAACAAACGACGTCGTTTGGAGATCAATCCGCGCATGGCGCGGCCGACCGAATTTTCATCCAAAACGACGTCGTTTTGCTCTGGCGGCGCGGAAAAAATGCTGCCGCGCAATGCGCGAATAGCCCTGCAACATTTTCCCCTTCTTCTTCCCGAAACAGTAACCACCTTCTTCCAAAACTAATCACTTTATACCAAATTTTCACAACAAAATCTCTCCAAAAATTATAAAATTCATAGATATATACCTAAAAATTATTTGGAAGCATTATTCTAATTATTTACAATTTTTTCACACAATTTATTTATTACTAATAAATACATTAATAAATTCACAAAATTCATTATTTTACCTTCTTAATTTCTTGGAGCTCTTGGATGACACCAACTCTCTCTCTCTAGCGGTGATGGTGGTTCGGATGGTAGTAGCATGGTGGTGTTCGGTGGAAAGAAAGAAAAGAGAGGAATTGTCTTCTTTTCGTTGTTTGTTATTGTGTGTGTGTATATATATATATATATATATATATATATATATATATATATATATATATGCATGCTATCCTTTTCTTTTCCTTTTATAGATAGCCAACAAGAGTTAAACCATTTGAAATATAAAACAATTCCACCGACTTAGTTGCACGCATCCGGCTTTTTCCTTTCTCGAATGTTCCATCAAACATGTAAAATTTAAATATTTAAATACATTACGCAATTACTTTGTGTAATAAATATTTTATAAATGTATATAAAATATTTATTTTAATTCACTAAAAATTATAACATGATTTATAAATAATATTAATACCTCTTTCGGGTACTTTTCTTGACAAATTTTGTACACACATAATAACATGCATGTAATTATATGAGGTAATTTATACCTCCAAAAATCATAAAATAATTCATATAACATATAAAAATTATTTTTCATAATTTTTCGCTTCATTACTTAGACAACATGTTACATTAACATGTTCACGTTTCTGAAATATTATCCTTCATAAAAGTCATAATAATTCCATTATACATAAATATAATTTTTAATAACTTAAAACATTCATTTTTCTTATTTATTATTCAATTTCTTTAATATTTACAATAATTTCTTTATATATAAATTATATAATTTAATATTATATAATTTATATATTTACATTCTCATTTCTTAAATAATTTCTTAAATTTCTCCATAATTATCAATTAATCTATAATTTCACATTTATTAACTCTCTCATTATTTTAATTCTCTTATATAAATTATATAATTTATCCTTATATAATTTATATAATTATAATTTCCTTTAAACATCACTTTAAATTTTCTTATATAAATTATATAATTTATTATTATATAATTGATATAATTACATTTCTTCTCAATCAATTTCTAAATTTTCACCATAATTCTTAATTAAATCAAAAATCAATAATTATAATTTTATTAACTTCCTCATCCGCTTTTATTTAACTTTGGATTAATTTAATTATTAATCCCTTAATTCTCATAATTAATGAAATTTATAATAATCAATTAAACATTCACATATATAAATATACATATTTAAATCTTACTTCTCACATTACCATATAATTTCCTTTAAATCTAAATTTCCACATTTTCATAATAATTTAATTGTACAAATTAATGTACATTTATCTGAAATTTCTCTTATTCTTAATAAATTGTTTTTAAACAATTTATTTACTTTTCAATTACTTAATTTCAATACCATTTATCATAATCTCTGTACAGATTTAATTTACTAATTAAATCTCATCATATACCTTAATCACATAAAATAATAATTAATTTGAACAATCTTGATAATTTAATCAATTAAATTCTCATTTGATATTATTAAAGAAATTCTGAAAATTTGGATCCTCACACACACTATACATTATATTGAGTCTTGAGGCAATTAAATTCAATAAAGTTCATATCATACCTTGATATTTTGTTACCTCTACATCGATACCTTTTTCATCTGAAGTAAGCTTGATTGTAGTGCTCATTGGTGTAGCTTTTGGATTTGACTTGTCAAAACCAAATATTTTGAGTAACTCCTTTATGTATTTGGTCTAATGAATGTGGATGCCATCTTTAGTTTGCTTGATTTGGAGTCCCAAAAAGTAGTTAAGCTCTCCTATTAAGCTCATATCAAATTCATTGTGCATACACTTAGAAAACCACTCACAAAGCATATTATTAATACCTCCAAAAATGATATCGTCTACGTATATTTGTACAATAATAATATCTTACTTTTCATGCTTAATAAATAACGTAGAGTCAATTTTACCTCTTGTAACCCATTTGAGGTAAGGAACTTACTCAGCCTTTCATACCATGCCCTATGTGTTTGTTTGAGTCCGTAGAGTGCTTTCTTAAGTCTGTACACATGATGAGGATACTTTTCATGTTCAAATCTGGGAGGCTATTTTACATACACTTCCTCGTTTATGTACCCATTTAGAAATGCGCTCTTTACATCCATTTAATGTAGTTTGAACTGTTTGTAACAAGCAAATGCTAAAAGTATTTGAATGGATTCCAACCTTGCAACTGGGGTGAATGTTTTTTCATAGTCTATCCCCTCTTGTTGGTTGTATCATTGCGCCACAAGCCTTGCTTTATTGCGAGTGATAGTTCTATGCTTATCTAACTTATTCTTGAACATCCATTTGGTTTCTATTATTGATGTTTCTTTAGGTGTAGGAACTAGTTCCCATACTTGACATCTTTCAAATTATTGAAGCTCTTCTTGCATTACCAGGAGCCAATTTTCATCAAATAAAGCTTCTGTTACATTTTCGGTTCTATTTGTGATAAGAAAGCTAAGAATGCACATAAGTTGCGCACACCTCTTCTTGTGGTAACTCCTCGATTGATGTCTCCAATTATGTTTCCAAGATGATGATTTTTAATATGCCTTGCTGTTTTAGACATCGATATGTTGTGCATTTGCTACTCTTATGAATTAGAATTTGGATCTTGATGTTCTCCATCTGATTCAGTGAATTCAGCTTCCTGAATTTCCAAAATAGTGTCCTGGTTTGCTCCCCTGTATGGTTGCTTATGCTAATTTAAGATATCCAGTGAGCTATATTGATCTGTCTGTGCAGTTGAATTTGTATTTGGCAGACTACTTTGGTTTTTCTAACTTGCTGAATTAACTGTAACTTCTATATTTCCTGCATCCTCATCTCTTTTTTTAAACAAATCATTGTTAGGTGTGACGCCCCCAAATCACTATACTTACTATAGCTGACTTGGTGCTCATTATAAATGCTAAATCATTAGGTTTATAGATGATTTCCTTTATTCATAAACAAAGTTCTCATCTTAATTCCCAAAGATCTTTCATTATTTTATACCAAGTCCTTGTAATCGATGCAATGGACTTAATACTCAATCATAACATTTGATCCTTAATATTTAGATATTTTATAACTTTACATATTCCAACATCCATGACATTAAATCATTAAGATGACTCTTGGGAACAGAGAATCTCACGGTGAATGTTTGTATCTTCACCCGTGATAAATGTTTACATCTTTATCCGTGCCAAATGATTGTATCTTTGTCCGGTGTAAAATTCACTTTATGTACTGAATATTACCCAACTAGTTAAAACCTTCATTCGAAACATATTTGGTTATAGTGATATCTCTTCATATCAATAATCCTACTTATCCAATATTGAGAATAGTAATAATGAGTTATACCTGGGTCCAAGGAACCTTAACGATGGATTTGACTAGTCAACATCGCTTAATCCTGTCTCGGATGTACAACACTCACAAGTTATTTACCGATCCTCATAAAGATAAATAAATCATTATCAATACTATGTTAAGTTTTAACAATTCTAGGTTGAATCAAAGTAACGACGTAACAAGAGAATGTGATAAAACTTGATAATATTTATATAATATTCGGTTACATGTGTGGAACTTGTTATTATTACAAAATGTCATTATGACTACAATTAAGAACAGTTAAGGAAAACAGTAAACTAGTCTACGCATTTTTTCTTCCCTTTCTTATTTGAGCCAGAGTTCTCGGGTTTGTCTGTAATTTAGGTTTATTTGCAAGGGTGAGCTAAAACGCTTAGCAAGTTTTAAACACATAGCATATAAGTGAACTCACACCGCTATAGATTGTAAGGATTCATGGCACAACAGTTGATATTACAAAATATTTTAACATAACAAGACTGAATGGTGGTTAGACCTTGAACTGTTCTTTGTCTTTCGACTTAGAATCATTTACAGTGGATATAGAAAGGGGATCGACCTAACGACATCTTATGTTATGCATAACATACTTTACACTGAACAGATCATGAATAGTGATACATATTCGTTCATCTCAGTTTACTTCATATGTTAGGATCGCCCCAAGACAACTTGGTTTGATAAATTAAAGCATAATTCAAAATATATCACAAATAAGCATTTCATTTTTCAAGTTATACTGAAACAAGAAGCAATAACTCTCGTATCGAAGATTTATAACACGTTGCTTGTACAAAATGTATAAATCACTTAGAAACAAGTAAACAAAGGTTAATGATAAAAAACTTGCCTTGTAAATATCTAGAATTAGATTAAATACTCGCTGATAATCCTATATAATCACACGTTTATATACACGGTTTAAATTATATCGAGTATAACTTTTAAGTTTTATTTCGGACATTATAACCACTTATAAATAAGACTTCTTCTAATATGTATGAAAATATTTGAGCATATAACTTCTTATATAATGAATATTTTCATTTATTACATAAAAAAAATTAAATATTATAACTGCTTATAAACTGAACATTTTCTTCTTTATGTTTGAAATAAATCGACCATTATAACGGCTTACAAATAGGACTTTTCAAATATATATTTGAAATAATTTGGGCATTATAACTGCTTACAAAATGGTTATTTACAATAATACTTTGAAAAATCTGAGCAGAATAACGGCTTATAAAAGTATATTTTCTTCTTTATACTTGAAATAAAATTGGCCATTATAACGGCTGTAAATAGAATTTTATACTATTTATTTAAACTCAATTGAACGTGATAACAACTTATAAAAAGAATATTTATACTAACTAATAGAAGAAAACTAATGACAAAAAAAATTGGTATACCGCTTGAAGTGCGTGCTTTACGTTAAATCGCGTAGAACTTCGTCGCTTCGAAAGTAATTTTTTTCTCATAATATCTCTCAAAATATAACTTTGAAATGTTTTTGCATTTGAACTAATGAATTTAAAGGAGGGAGAGCTCCTTATTTATAGAAAATCAAGGGTTGGGGTAGTTTGGTCTTTAGTTGAAAAGTCAGGGACATTTTAGTCTTTTTGCACATTATTTAATTAATAAAAATAACATAATATCTAGATATTTTCAAGACCAAACCGTGCACCTTGTCTTCTAGAAGCTTCCTGGGCTGTTTTGTCAGTATTTCTTTCGATTGGTCGAAATTTCGATATATCAGATAAATTGCATGCGATTAATTTAAAATATTTCGCATAAGTAATATCAGTTTTAATTAGTTATATGTATTTTATTCATAAAATACTTCATATATTATTAATATGATGTCTCGTGTAAGCCTTGTAGTTTATACCTTATTTTAACCCCGGATACACTTCCGTATATTTCTTGTAAAACGTTTTTTTATTTATTTCCTTTTGTATTTGTTCGATTTTAAAATTTCATAACCCCAAAGTCATTTTTTTTGTAAATATTTTTATTTGTGAAAAAATCTCCGTTGTCTGTAAAAACGTTATTCAGAACTATGAATTTTCAAAATTCGGAAGACAGTGTCTGAATGAATAGTGTTTGCATGTATTTTGAGACAAAATATTTTTATTAGCTCATTAATATCCATACCTCATAAGAATACTATTTCGTGAAATATACAAAGTTAAAATTTTGAAAAGAACGTTCAAACAGACAACAAACGTTTTCTCGTAAATCATGCATATTTCATCTTTTTCCCCAAAAAATTTCATTGGTTCCCTGACATATTAACACAATGTTGTGAAATATAAGAAGTCCTATAGATGAAGGAAACAATCAAATGAATGAAAAACGTCATCTCGTGAATAGTGATTTTACACGTTTTTCAAGGAAAAACTTTTATTGGGTAAATAACATTTATACTTCATATAAACGCTATTTCATGAAATACGATATATCAAGGTGACTTAAGACGGTTAAAGAATCTTCTAGGTTATAATCCTTAGGTTATAACCCTTAGGGTTTAGGTTTGACTTCAAATTATCATTCCGATTTAATTTGTAAGCGTTAAGATTTACTACTTGAATCAAAATACAGAATCTTACATGTAGAATTATCACATAACACATTATGAATCTTAATTGAACATTTATTTATTCATATAGAGTTGGATTACAGGAACATTGGAAGTTTGGAATATTACAGGTTTATCAAAACTCACATGCACAGATTCTTCAACCACATATTTATGAATATTATAAATGCGATATGCTTTGCTATGATGAGAATATCCGATAAGAATTCTTTCATATGATTTAGCATCAAACTTTCCTAAGTTACCATTTGTATTTAATATGAAACATTTTGATCCAAAGACTTTGAAGTAACTTATGTTAGGAATTTTATTGTTTAGCAATTCGTAAGGAGTTTTGAGATGAATATGATGAATTAGTACTCTATTTAAAATGTAACAAGATGTATTTACCGTTTCGACTCAATTTTTTTTGTGGAAGCTTACTTTTTTGTAACAGTGTCCGAGTGATTTCTTGTAATGTTCTATTCTTTCTTTCAACCACTCCATTTTGTTGCGGTGTTCTTGGTGCGAAAAATCCATGGCTAATTCCTCTTTGTTCACATAATGGAATAAACTCTTTTTGAAATTCACCCCCATGATCACTTCTTATTCTTATCAACCTGAGATTGTACTTTGTCTCCAATTTTTTATTTATTAGTCTCTCAAAGTCTCTAAAGGCTTCATTTTTATTTTTGAGAAATGTAACCTAAGTGAATCTAGAATAATCATCAATTATAATAAAAGTATAAAATTTACCATTTAAACTAACATGCATTTCTAGTCTAAATAAGTCAAGATATAATAATTGCAAGAGTGATGAAGTTGACACCTGATTCTTTACCTTGAATGATGCTTTTAGTTTCTTACCAAGTTGACAAGATGCATATATTCCTTTCTTTTCATAATTGATCTTGGGTAGTCATCTCACAAGATTTTTTGTGGACAGTTTCTTTATTAAATCCATATGTACATGTCCCAACCTCTTGTGCCATAGATTTGCTATATATTCCATGGCTGATAGGCAAACCTCTTTTTCCTATTGCTCAAAATCAATAGTATATATATTTCATTCTCTTTGTGTAACTAGAATAGCGTTGTTAGTACCGTGAAAAATAGAACATTTATCCTTTTCAAATTTAACTTGATGACCATTATCCATTAGTAGACTTATACTAATAAGATTAAATCCAAGACCTTTGATAAGATGGACATTATCAATACTAATCTTACCATTCCCTATTTTACTTTTTTCGATTATTTCATAAGTCTTGTTATCTCCAAACGTAACAATTCCATTTCTCCTTTTGAGAGATAATTCCAAGAATTTACTTTTATCACCCGTTATGTGTCGAGAGCATCCATTATCTAGAATTCATTTTTGAGATGAAACTTTTGCTTTGAAGCATACCTGAAATAAGAATACAGTTTACTGTTTTGGTACCAATTTCTTTTTGGGTCCATTTGTGTTAGTAACGTTTGATTCATTTTTCTTTACCCATATCTTCTTAACTTTCTTTTTGTAATTAGAATGTCCTTTGGTTCCACAATTTTTACATGTAATTAAATTGTGATTTCAATATTTTTATATTGTTCTTTTTAGGTGCTTCTTGATAACCGATCCCTTTTTTTCATAGCTAGGTCTTTGTTTTTCTCACAAGATTGTTAAATTTTCTTCTCTTTGGACAAACCTAACCAATGATAATTTTAATGATTCAATTTCTTTTTGTATTTCTTTAGTTTTATCATCATTCTCTTTTATGCATATATTATCATTAAAAGCATCAATGCACACATCTCTCATTCTTATTTCATTTCTTAATCTCTCATTCTCACTATTCATGTGATTTACTTTATTATAAAGTATTTTATTATAATTATCTAGATAATCAATTTTAGCATTTAAAATTCTTACATGTTGTGATGGTGTTTTTATTTCTTGTTTTTCTTCTATCAAAGTATCAACTTCATTCATGAGTGTATTTATTAATTCTTTTAAGTACATGTTCTTTTCTTTTAATTTCATATTTTCCTGTTTTAATAAATTATACTTATTAAAGGTTACCTCACTTGTTTCTCCTTCAAGTCTCATGAAGCAAACTTGAGCTATCTCGTCATTTGCATCAATTTCTATGTTTGAATCATCACTCCAAGTAACTAGTGCTTTCTTCTTGTTGTCTTTTGAAATTTGTCTTTTCTTTGTTCTTCAATTGAAAATAGTCCCTTTTAAAATGACCTGGACAACCACATTCAAATCATGTTTCTTCATTTGACTTTCCTTTGAGCTTGTTGAATGGTGTGAAATTTCTCCTTTCGTTTTTCCTTTGTAGCATCCCTTTTAGTTTTCTGGACAGCATAGCAATTTCTTCATCTGAGTCGTCACTCGTTTCATCTTTGTTTCTTGCATTAAGAGCTAACACCTTTTTTCTAGGAGTTTCCTCCTCATCATCATATATCTTTAATTGATGTTCATATTCTTCTAACTCTCCAAATAAAGTTAACGTATCTATAATCGAAATAGTAGAAGAATCTTGTAGTGTGGTTACTTTTGACGCAAACCTTTTGGGCATAGCCCGAAGTAGTTTTCGGTTGATTTCATTTTGAGGAATCGTCTTCTCAAGTAACTTCAATGAGTTCATGAGCACCAGAAACCTAGTATATGCTTTCTAAATGGTCTCTTCTCTTTCTAGGTTGAACATCTCGTAATCGTGCATAAGCATACTCAGTTTTAGTTCTCTAACTTTTAATGTTCCCTCATGACTTATCTTTAGTGTATCCCAAATCTCTTTGGCCGTGTTGCGTGATGATACTTTGTCTATTTCAGATTGTACCATGCCACTGAGTAATGTGTTCGTTGCCTTCGAGTCATAGGATGTCATGTATACTTAGGTTGAATCCATTTCAATTAAAACTTTTAGTGAACCATCATCCTTTCTTAGAGTAACTGTACCATTCTCTACAACCCACCATTCCCAAGGATCCCTTTTTAGATAGATCCTCATTCGGAGCTTCCAAAAGTTGTAGTTTTCGGTTTCATGTAGCAATAGAGGTCGGTTGGTTGATTTCCCTTCTTGTACGTTACTTCCGAATTGTGCCATAATAAGATCTCACCCTACAAGTCACCTTTAAGACCAAGATAAGTAGAGTCAAGCTTTGATACCAATTGAAATATAAAATAGGCACATTTAGAAGGGGGGGGGGGGGGAGGGTTGAATAAGTGTGGGAGAAACTATGTCCAATTTTTACTTTTAAGAAAACAGTTTGTAAACCAGTATGCTGAATGTATGAAACAGTAGGCTGAATGATAATGTAGTTTACTGAATTATGAAAATAGTGTGTTTAATAGTAAGTATAGGTTATTGTTTTTGATACTGAATATATGCCGTAACCTGTTATGGGCCCAGATTATATATGTTAGTAATGAAACAAGTTTATCCAAGCAATAAGATAATCAAACACACAAACACCAAGATTTTTACATGGTTAGACCCCTACCTACTAGTTTAGTGGCTTAATCCATGTCCAATGCCAAACGATATTGGAGATGTGACGCCCCCCAAATTCAGGCTCCTGGAACCTTGAATTTGGTGTTCACTATTCATAATATCGCATACATTAATCACTACCCAGAATTACCATTAATATACATTACATATGCTAATCTCCAACATAATACAAAATACATCTCTCAAACTCCCAGGGTCATTAACATTTACATACATATAACATTACTAGGATAACATTTCCTATCTACAGTCACAACATAGATTTAAGACTATCGGCTGGGGATAATACATCAATTCCTTCATTCCGATATCTTTCCTTTGCCTTTGTCTTTCTTATCTAGATTCTCGGGTTTTACATCTTTGTCTGCGACATTTTAAGCAAGTAAAAGTGAGCAACTAAAGTGCTCAGCAAGTATAATGAACTGAATAACAATGCATTATGAGGATTAGAATTTATACCAACAATGTAACATTAATTCAATTAAAACGAAGGAAAATAATTGTAGGAATTATCTTTTGAAACATGATATAAATGAATTTAACTGAGGGTCACAAGACCATTGAACATAGGTTAATCAATTTTAATATTGATAACCCGTTTATGTCATAAAGACCATAAAACCTTAAACCCGTACTCGAGGTGATCAACCTCTCGTAACTATGATTGTGCACATGATATTACCGCATATCGCGGGGGATCGGAATTTAAAGCATCCGACAAGCTATACCCCTGGAATAGGGTTGTTCATCTGAGTTTCTAGGAGTCCGCACCAAAACAATTTGGTTTGACTTAGCATTAACAAAATAGAGTAATTTGAAATTTAATTTTATTAAAAGTCTAGCCGAACAAGTGGAATAGACTTACAACCATCAACTCACTAATCAACAATTATGATTTGTTATGTGACGTTTAAGAATGAATGTAAGTAACAACAGAGATTTTTAATTTTTCATTGAAAAATTTACAACATCAATCGAATTCAACATTCAAGGAAGTGCAATAATGATAAAACTTGAGAAATAGAGCTCAATAAAGATTTTGATATCTAACATATGATTAATGGTTTAAAGTTAGGGTTTAGGAACTTGCCTCGATGTCCGTTTACTAATTTAACAACTAAATTTTCCTTTCTTGAACACCCTATAATAATAACATAATCAAATAATAATAATTTAGTAACTCGAGATATTAATATATATAATTAATATCACTCACAACCTAATTATTCTACCCATCGGCTCTATATGGGTATTTATAATTAATTATAACCTAATTTGGTTATAATTCTAGTTATGTTCTTTTAATTCCCATTATTAAACATTTAATTTTTAATTGGAATTATTCCTCAAAATTGGAAATTTGTTGAATTTAATTTATAAAACAATTTTTTAAATATATTTTTCTGATTTTATATGATTTTTACATAATTTTTATCAATTTTTAAACATTTATTTTAATTAAATTCACTTTCAATGGCATTTATGTAAATAATCTGAAAATCGGGACCAGGGGCAAAATGGTAATTTCGCGAAAAACCGGTCGGCCGCGCATGGCGCGCGCCCAGCCTTCTGCGGCACCAAACGACATCGTTTGTCCCTGCCCCGGAAGATCAACAGTCGCGCATGGCGCGACCCCCGTCTGGCGGGCCAAAACGACGCCGTTTAATACCAGCTATAGAAAAAAATTATGGCCGCCGCGCCATGCGCGGTCGGCCTTAATTTTTTTCTTCTTCCTGGCGTTAACAGTAGCCAGCCGGAAGAGAAATTTTCCATTTTTTTATCATTATTTACACCACAAAATTATCCCAAATATCACAAAATTCATAGATACACATCTAAAAATTATATAGAACAATTATATAACTATTTACCAATTTTTCATACAATTAATTTATCACCAAAAATTACATAAATAATTCAAATAATTTAGTTTATACCTTCCAAAAGCTTGCTAATTCCTTCCTTAAAGCTTTATATGCACTTTGTTGCCTCCAAAATTTCCTTGATGGTGGTGGTGTTGGTGGTTGGCGGTGGCGGATGGTGAGAGCAAAAGAGAAAGATGAAGTTTGGTTTTCTTTTTGGGTTTTGACAATATATCATTATTGTTATTATTATTGTTTATCTTATATATATATATATATATATATATATATATATATATATATATATATATAGATAGATAGATAGATAGATAGATATCTTGCCAAACCTTGAATCATTTTTAAATCTCTCACTTGATTCCACCGACTTAATTTAAGTCGGTGATATCATTTTTCCATGCATGCGTATCTTCTTAATACATTACGCAATTAATTCGGGTAATAAATATTTTATTTAATGTATATAAAATATTTATTTTACTTTACCAAAATTCATAAAATAATTTATAAATAATATTCACATATTTTTAATGTACATTGCTTGATAAATTTTGTACACGCATAAGGACATGCATGTTACTATATGAAGTATTTTATACTTCCAAAATTAATAAAATAAGTTGCATAACTTAATAAAACTAATTTTCCTATGTTTCAACTTTATTACATATACATTACGTAAACATACATGTATTTTCTATTACTACATAATATATACATAAATTAATTATTATATATATTATGTATTATAACAATTTCTTTTTACATATTTAACCCACAAAAATATTAAATCTCATAAAAATAGAAATAATTCTATTTTGCATAAACATACATTATTTTATTAAAATAAGAATTATCCATATTTATTAATTTTTCCTTTTTACTACCCATATATTTTATATAAACTATACAATATAATTTTGTACTATTTATATAATTATTAAACTCTTTCTTAATAACTTTATTTTTCTTATGTAATTTATACATTTACTCTCATATAAATTATATAATCTAAAATTCCTTTATATCTCATTTTATTTCCTTATATAAAATATATAATTTATTTCTATATATTTTATATAATTAATTTATTTCTTAATAATTTCCAAATATTCCTCATAATTATTAATTAACCCATGATCAATAATTTTGACTTCGTTAATTACCTCGTTAACTTTTAATTTAATTTAAGATTAATTTCCAATATTAATCTTCTTTTCATTAATATACATCATTAAATTAGTAACCGTAACAATCAAATACATATATATCCATAATTAATTTACATAATTCACATTATTTGCCTAGTTTAAATAATTAACATACACACATTTTATTTATTTAAACTTTTTACACGTTATAATATCCTGGATATTACAGGAGACTTCTTTTATTGACAAATTCACTTCACAATTTATACTATTACATTTTAAGTTCACGACCGTTATGAGGACTACTCCTCCTTAGCACTTATGCTTCCTTTTGCAATCTTATGCACCTTTCGAGTCCTTTGACTCATTGAGCTCCTAAGCTCCCTGTGAACTAATTGTAAACACATTGCTTTAGACAGAATAAGATGAATAGTAAAGAACAACATATCCTCTAATCAAAGTAAGAGTAATAAGACAAAACAAGGCCCACTATATGGAATGATTAATAATGAAAAGGTATTACCGATTTATGAATTATTAATTTGAGTAATTCGGTAAGCAACTTTGATCTTCACATACACTAACTATCAGTTTATATGGAATGATGAAGAGAATATAGATAGCCTTTTAGAATTTGATTCAGTATATTGCTGCTCTGTGACTTTTCGCTAGGAGAAGGATCAAATATATACCCATGAATGGATAACACTAGTCGATTACATGATCATTATGTTACCGTTACAAGTTGATTTTCTTAGCATAATTTATGATGATTGATTACATCAAACAAGAGAATCATTGAGAAAATCATGTATTAACGATTAGATGGATTACTGATATAATGTTTTGCGCATGTGGGTAATCACATATTTAGACCTTAATTGATATGTGTTATTAAATATATGATGTCCATCAATTAATCTAACCTTTTAATTTAATCAAACATGGAAAGTTTATTTCTTATCAGATTTGCCATCTACTTAAATTGATTAACTGATTATTCAATTACGCTCACAAGGAAATGTTTCATTATCATATCTGATCATGTGTAATATTGGTAATCATGGAATATATTAACTTTTTTATATAAGGCAATGATCATTTAATTCCGTTCTACCTTAATTATAATACGTAGGTATGGGAGGGAATTATTTAACCTTAATCCATGTATGCAATGCAGTTCTAAAAGGCCTTGATTGAATTAAATACTCAAGCTAAGATCTTACATTGATTACTAAGATTTTTCTTGAAATATTTTTCAGCTTTATTGATTCTACAGATTCAATCCAGCTTTAGTATGTGGCCTACTAAATGACAGATTATACACCGGTCCAGTTTGCACTTTGACGTATTTATCCAGTTCAGTCCACAACTTATTGTATTGATGCATAAAACTATTTTTCCCATTCAGGATGCTATATAGCTTACTGCATGGTTAATATATAACACAATACATAGTATTCATATAAATTCATCATCAAAACATAAGGACGGAGTGTGACCAAGTTAACATTTTTTGGCCTGCATCATCGTTAGATAACAAGATTGCCTTTGCGATTTGCTACCATAAAACACTACCTTAGACTTATCAGGAGTCTGAAGATTCACACATTTCTTATGGCAGTCAATCACCGCTCCGTAGTTATACAACCAATCCATTCTCAGTATTACATCAAACTCCCCTAATCGAATAGGAATTAAATCGACTTCTAGCTTATGCGCTCTTATAGTTAGACAACAATTTCGATGACTATTCTCCACCCGAATTACTTCTTTGTTCGTTACTTCTATATTTACCATATTCTTTAACTTTACTCGGGGTGAATTTAATCTCTTTGCAAATTTGTCAGACACAAAGGAGCAGGTAACACCTAAATCGAATAACACATATGCGTTTACATTAAAATTTAAATAGGCACACTTAGAAGGGGGGTTGAATAAGTGTGGAGTAAAACTATGTCCAATTTTCATAATTTATTAAATGGTAAGTAATTCAGTCTGCTGAATAACAGATTTCAGTTTGATGGTTTAGAAACTGATTTACACTGTTAATGAAAATTAGGTGAAGTAATTATTTTCACTTGGAAATAAATGTTATGAGTTGAGCTCGCAGTTTATAAAGATAATTTAAATAACCAATCACATGAACACAAGAATTTTAATGTGGTTCGGCCCCTATCTTCTACTCTAGTGGCCTACTCCACGTCCAATACCAAATGGTATTGTAGACCTCTTTTTATTAAATAACTTTGCCTTATAAGACACCGTTTTAAAATTAAAGTTCACAACCTTACAGATAATTCCTCCCGAGCACCTATGCTCCCTTACGCACACCTATGCACCACTTGAGTACTTTTACTCACCAAGCTATTAAGCTAATTCGGAACTTAATTGCAAAACCCTTCAATAGAAATTTGATTAGTACAGATTCAATAATGATTACAAAGAATACTATGATCAAGGCACGAGTTATATAACAACACAAAGTTGAAATCTAAATGCAATGATCACAAAATAAGATATCACCAAGTTATTCTTAAATGATTCACGGCTAAAAACAAAATCAGATTGTTGAATATTCCTCAACAGTATAACAGTACTGTATGAAAGAGAATAACACTTTCAATGCAGTGTATCTTCAATTTGTATACTCAGTGTGTTATTAAAAATTTGTGTATATCTTGGTTCGGCTGGATAGGTATATATTAAGGAGTTTTTAGCCGTTAGGAAGGGTCCAAAAGAATGTTACCGTTTACCTACTTTTTGGACTTGGTAAGTATGAGATAATTCCAGTGATTACAGTGCATATAATTGATAATGAGGATCAAGACTTATATTTAGGAGAATTTGACTTTATCCCATACAATAAAGAAGCTCAGCATAAATCGTGGGATAAGTCTCTTTGACACCTCAGCATGAAATAAGCCTAGGGATTCTATGACCTTTGTAAAACCATACCATAATTGTTTAAAAGATATTTACATGCAAGATTCAATCAATTATTTATGAAAAGCAATTTCGATCAATATAGATATTTTTATTGGTGAGAGCACAAATCATGCAAACAACAATTACTCGAGATTTATTTAATTTGTTTATTTAACAGCCCATCAGTCAATCAAGCATTAAAATATTGATTAACTAATTTCACCCAACATGGAAGGTTCAATCAATTAATTCTTTAATCAAGATTCCCTTAATTATTCTAACTAATTTATCCAAACATGGAAGGTCTGAGTTAATTAATTCATTAATTAAGTATGTCATTCCATTTATATATTTATTCCATTAAATCACATTATTAATTTTCATGAATCCACACATTATTAATTTCTTTACTTTTAAATATGTAATGCAAACTAATGAGCTTTGAATTGAAATATAAATCAGTGTCAAGACCTTACATGGAATCCTAAAGACTAGAGGTAGAACTTTATAACTTTGACATGAAACTTTCCATATGTAGCTTTAATCTAGTGTCAAAATCAGTTTGTTTCATACTATTATTTTCAAATTGCTGCACATATCTCAATAAATAAAATCAAGGTTTTAGTAGAAGAATAAAATTATCATCAAAACCAAGGATCAGAATGTGACCAAGTCAACATATATCATTGATAAGAATGATACTTGACGCCACATCTTTTAATGCCACCGCATCCTGTACTGTCATATTGAATGTGTGTGATGTCGGTCTCCTCAGCTGAGTAGGTCATCCAATTGTGAGCTTCCCACTACTATTACCCTTACTTCTATTTCCTCCATCAGCTTTCTTCTTAGGAAAATCTTTGATTTGATGCCCTAATTCTTCGTAATTGAAACATCCCTTACTTAATTTTGGGGTTGGATATTTTGGTGCAATATGCCCTTTTTGACCGCACCTAAAACAAACGTTCTTCCCATTCAAACATACTCCCAAATGTCCCTTACCACAAGTGGTACACGGTTCCACTTTCTTCTTGTACTCTCCTTGCTTGCTTCTAGAGGTGTTGGTGTTGTTGTTCCATTTCTGTTTATTGGAATTGCTTCCCCCACTGCTTCCTTCTCTATTGGCCCCATCACTTTTCTTTCCATACTGATCCTGTTTGTACTTTGTCAAGGCGCCACTGCCTCTTTTAGCTAGAATAGCCTTCCCCAATACCCCAGTAAAAGTCTTGATTTGAAACATTGAAACCTTACTGTAAATCCAAGGCTTCAATCCATGTTTGAACCGTTTCGCCTTTCGTTGCTCTATATCCACCTGATGTGGAACAAATCTTGCCAACTCATTAAATTTAGCCGCATACTCAGCCACAGTCATGTTTCCTTGTTTTAACTCTAGAAATTGCACTTCCATCATATCTTGTGTAACCGGAGGAAAATAGGTCTCGAAGAACATTTCTTTAAATCTTTCCCATGATGCTACTCCCGTTCCTAATCTTCCTTTGTTGGCTTCCCAACAATAGTTGGCTTCCCCTTTTAACATGAACGTAATAAAGGCAGTTTTCTGTTCTTCTACCACATTAGCTACATCGAACACTTTCTCCATCTCAATTAACCAATTCTGGGCCTCTATCGGATTTATAGTCCCTTTAAACTTCGGGGGTCCTACTACTTTAAAATCTTTAAATGTAGCAATACGACCCGTTGTGGTTTGAACACTTGTAGGGTGCAGGTTTCTATTCTGAAGAGCTCCCATTAACAAGTCCATAAATTGTTGCATTAGGTTAACTGGTTCTGCCGGAGCATTAACGGACTCCTCTAGTGAAGGTCTAACAATCTCTATTAGTCTACGCGACATTTCTATTTAATAAGAATTTATTTCATGGTTATTTATTTATTCTTTACATAACACATTTTCATATTAACTTAAACACATAACCACATCAAATCACATTAAATAATCAAGTTTATATTCATATGCAAATTGACTAGTGTCAAGCCCCTTACATCGCATTTAGCATATTGCTATAAACTTTTATATCCCTCCAGACCACAAAAGTCGGGATTCACATTTCATAACTCTAAACAACAAAATAGGGCTTCCCTTCTTAGAACAAAAGATGGGTTACATAACACTACCTATACCAGTTTATAACAAACGATAAGGGATTTACATTACATACACACATAGATATATACACAACTATATACATCTACTACAATATCCTATGGAAGCATCCCACGCCGAACCGCGTCATCATATTCCTAATCCATTATGTCGATCATCTTCCACCTACTTAAGGTACTACGAGTCTGCTCATACTCTATAGGGTAGTAGTACACCCTATCTTTTGCCCTTCCAAAAGCTATGCGAAAAACATAACTCATATCATCCATTCTCACACTTATGTTATCTATTCTGGCTTTCTTAACTGTCACTTTCTCCTCCACTATGTTCACCCACCTTACCTCTTTAACCCAAGCATTTTCATACATGGCGGTCTCACCAGTTTCCTCCTTTAGTTTAGTCTCTTAGGCTTCCTTTTCATTGCTAAGTTCCTAGACTTTTTATTCTTCTTGTCTCATTTTATCCACTAACTCTAACTTTTTACTGACCAATACTTGCACCGCGGTCTCATTCTGCTCAATAGCTGTCTGACGTTCTGCTAACTGAGTTCCTAACTCCAGGATTTTGTCTACAAACTCACTATTCTGCTGTATTAACCCATTCACCCATTCGTGGTCAGCCTCCTTTTACTCGAATGACTCATTTTCAGGTAATGCCCCATCAGAGTCTCCTTCCAATTCCTCTGAATCTTCTTCATACTCACCTCCCTCTACTGGTACTATTGCAATAACTGGTGGAACAACTACTACAAATATGGGGATATCACACCATTCTTTCTATTTCCTGAACTGGATTAACCAATCTCTGACATACTACAAAATCACATGAACAATTATTTAGTTTAATGCAATTAACTTATCTCTATGACACATAACACATAGCACATAATGTGATTTTTTTTTAACTTTGACAAATCCCCATGATTCGCCTCTTAAGACTCTAAATGAGTTTTACTATCTTCCTTATGCTCATATTCCTAAGGTTTCCCCATCTAAGGTTTATAACCTATTAGCTCTGATACCAACCTGTGACGCCCTCAAATCTAGATTCCTTGAATCTCAGGTTCAGTGCTCATGATACCAATCTACCATGCAATTATATTCATTCATTCCAGAATAACATAACTTAATTTATAATATTATAAAACTATCACAGGTTTACAGACCTTTACACATTTCAAAATATTAACTTTACACCACATATTACAATTTATGACATTTACAACAGTCTAATAACTAGACACTATTGTTGGGTCGCTTTTCCTTTTCATAAGAGTGCATAATTCAGTCATAAGACTAACAAAAGACTGCATTTCAAGGACTTTTCAGCTAATTCAGGAAAGGGTGAGCATTTAATTAGCTAAACAAGTATATAAATAAAAAATGACATAGGACTGCATAAGACTAAATATTTATCAGACGTGTTCAGTCATAAGACTGCATTTCATTTCAGATGTGTTCTCTAGGTGATCAGCCTATCGTACCTTATATTGTGCACAACATAACCATCTAATGATCCAACCACGCCATAGGATTTATATCCTTCTTTATATTTTATCCCCTTTTTATAAGGATTGTTCTGTTACAGCATTTTCATAGATTCCGCACCACAACAATATGGATTGGAAAACATAACAATGAATATCTGAATTCCAAATGAATTATCACATATGTCTAGTCGGATATGAATGGCATCGACCTTTCGCAAAATAGTTCAATAATGAATAAACTTCAAAAAAATAATTTACAAGAATACATAACATACATTACTGCCAAATGAGCTGCAAAAGATAGTTCGAATAGAACACTTGCCTTTATCCTCGTTTACTTTTACCATTAATATCTTATCTCATTTATGACCTACAAAACCACGATGTTAGTCCATGCATTAGTCACATATATTGGTGATAGGGCTAAATTATACGATATTTTTATTCCCTAATATTTAGTTTTTATATTTATTGTGTGCTTAAATGTTTAATTATTTAGCTTATTTTAGTTTTAATAGGTTTTATAGGATTTTAGTTAATTTATATTAATTTAGGTAATTTTATAGTAATTTTATATTTCTTTTTATTGTGTGCTTTTATTTATTTTTAGTATTTTAGGAATTTTATTTATTATTATGTGTTTTTAGGATTTTTAGAATTTTTATATTATTTTTATCTATTTTATTTTATTTTGTAGGAATTTATTAATAAGCTGATGGCATTATGATAATTAAGCAAGAAAAGACGCGGAGGGGCATTTTCGTAATTAAGCAGAATAGGCGTCTGCGCAATGCGTGATAGGATTCAGCGTACAGGAGCAATACGACGCCGTTTTGAGATTTAAGGAAAGCGTCCGCGCAATGCGCGGAGTGCGCGGAAACGGTTGAAGCGCGGGAGCAGAAACGACGTCGTTTGGAGCAGCAGTTGGAAAAAGGCCGCGCAATGCGCGGGATGGTGGTGACGTCAGCAGACGCGGTAAGCGCATTGACTTGGTCAACGACGCGTGGAAGGCTTGTTTGGTTGCGCATTAATGCTGGAAAACGGGATTATTTCGGATTTTTGCTACTTTTTGATTCCAAATTGGATTTTAATTTCAACTAGGGTTAGGATAATAATTATTTTTCTTTTTCTTTTATTTTTAATTGTAAATCCTATTAGGGTTTGGACAAGTTAGAGGCCTATAAATAGAGGGTTAATCTCTCATTATTGAAAGGAAGTTTTTGGGAGATCTTCTAGGTGATATCTCTCCATTCTCTTGTGTATTATTTTTATTATGTTTGGCTAATTTTATTTTCAGTTCTAAAGGGATGTTGAACCTTATTTTTAATTAATGTTCTAATTGAGTTTTATTATATATTCCTTCATACATGAGATTTATTCTTGATGATCTGTTTTAATTGATTAGATGATATTTATTTGATTAATTTGATTTGGCCAGTTGAATTAATTAAGTTTTTGTCATATGCTAGATTAAGATTTGATATTAAGCAAACGATATTTTATTTGATCATAAGTAGCAGTTAATAATATTTAATTGTGGTCAAACTTTTGAATATTATTATGGTTATCAAGATGACAAGTTAAATGGTCCGCGATGTTGAGATTGTTGCTTGGAATAATCTAATTCTCTAATTTTTAATGCAACTGTTATATTAAATCTAGACTGATAGTTCTAGGTTGTATGATAGTTAGGGTCTTTTTGTGAGCGTTTGCTGCATTAGATTTATAATTTAAGGAGGATTTCGGGTAGCTTGGCGATTGTCGGTTATCTAGGGTTATTAATCTCAATTGAAGGAAAAGATAATAACTACTTGATTAATTTGTTGATTAAAAGAATGGGATACTGAACTAAGGAACTGAAGTTTGTTTTAATTGATTTTTCTCATCTTTATTATTATTCAGTTTTATTTGTTTGAATTTTAATTAGTTAATTAATAATTTTAAAATCCCCCATTTAATTAGATATTTTTGAAAACTTTAGATTTATTAAAACAATTCACTTTCTGTGGGTTCGACTCTTACTTTCACTACTACATTAATATTTTTCAAAGTAAGATTTTATTTTTGGTTGCTTGCGACAGCATCTCAATTTGCATGCTTTACCTTGACATACAAGTCACCATTTACCTTTACATTTAACCTAACACATAACACGTTGTTCATTCATACCTTAATACCTACCACATTGACAATACACGAGCCTATCATATAAGATCAAAACACTTCATTTCGGATCAAAATAAAGATTTTTTCAAAAATCAGGACACTTTGCCCTAGTGCAGTGTTTTGTTTTACACATCTCATTGGCCGCGAAATCCTCTCATTTGCACTTGATAGGGTTAAATTATATACTATTTTTATTCCCTAATACTTAGCTTTTATATTTATTGTGTGCTGAAATGTTTAATTATTTAGCTCATTTTGGTTTTAATAGGTTTTATAGGGTTTTAGTTAATTTATGTTAATTTAATTAATTTTACACTATTTTTATATTTCTTTTTATTTATGTGTTTTTATTTATTTTTAGTGTTTTAGGTTTTTTATTTATTATTATATGTTTTTAGGATTTTTAGTATTTTTATATTATTTTTATTTATTTTATATTTGATTTTGTAGGGAAATAAAAGTCTAATGACATTCTGGTAATTTCAGCAAAGCTTGAGGGACAAAACTGTAAAATCAGCAAAGACCAAGGGCAATTCTGTAAATTTTGGAAAAGAGGCCGACTGCGCAACGCGCGCATATAAGTGGAAAGCAGCAGAAACGACGATGTTTTGGCACAGACGCTGAAGAACAGTCCACGCAATGCGCGAACGTTTGGCGGAGGATTAGGCGCGTGTCTTACACGCGCTAAATGTAATAAAAAAAATCGGCTAACGGGTGGTGGCTGAGCAAAATCTCTTTTTCTCTCTCCGTGTGATTGGCAGATTTTGTTCATTTTCCTTCCTTATTTTGTATTTCCTACACTGCAATGCAACAAATCAGTAGAATAAAAGTTCAATTTTAATTTGGAAAAGGAAGCAATAATTCTTTATTTTATTTTTAGTATTTTATTTAGACTTCCAATTAGGGTTAGGATAATAATTATTTTATTTTCCTTTTATTTTTAATTGTAAATCCTACTAGGGTTAGGAGGATTTTGGAGCCTATAAATAGAGGGCTTGACACACAATGTAAAATACAACTCTCATTAGAATAAAAATTCTCTTTTCTATTCTTTAGTGTTCTCTACAATTATGAGTAGCTAGATTATTTTTCTTGGTTTAAGTGATTGAAGCCATCAAGATTTATACACTGTGAGATCTAATTTATTTTAATTGTTCAATTTATATTTTGATTATTGAATATTCTTCTATACTTAATTTTATGATTAATTTGTTTAATTGTTAGGAGCGCTACTAGTTTATTATTCATATTAATCTACTGCTATTTGTGAAGCAACTAAGTTTAATAATTATTTTGCAGATCAAAAGATTATTTTATCTTAGGAAAAATATTCATCTAAATTAAATGCAAACACGGAGCTTGTATTGTTTAGTTCAACGATCTCTCTAATTCTTAAAGTTGTTATTAAATTAAATCTTTAGCACGTGCCGGAGGTTGTTTAGTAGTAAGGGTATTTAGACCACGTGGCTCTATTTATCTAAAATTAAGGAGGGAGGAGAAAAATTATTCCACCTGTGAGTAGTTCTTTCTACGATGAATCTTCAAAATATTAATTGATTTATTTTTGCATCAGTGATCAGTTGTAAATTCTTGATGGTAGATATTAACTTAAACCAAGGCTTTTTCTTCTCATTTATTTCATTAAATTACTTGCATAATGTGAGGATCCGAATTTCAGGATTCCTTTAATAATATCAAATAAGAATTAATTGATAAAAATATCAAGGTTGTTTAAGTTAATTATTATTTAAAGTGTTTGAAGGGATTTAATTAGTAAATTAAATTTGTACAGAGATGGTGATGAATTATGTGAATTTTAAATAATTGAAAAGTAAATAAATTGTGTAAATACAACTTATGAAGAATAAAAGAAATTTCAGGTAAATGTACAATAAATTGTACAATTTAATTATTGTGGAAGTACAAAAATTATGTTTTAAATAAGGTTATGTGATAATGTAAATGCATGAATTAAATATGTATATATTTATATATATACATTTGTATATATATGTGTGTTATGTTTAATTGATAATTATAAATTTCATTAATTATGAGAATTAAGGGATTAATAATTAAATTAATCCAAATTAAGATAAAAGTTAATGAGGAAATTAAGTAAAATTGAAATTATTGAATTTTAGATTTTATCAAGAATTTTGGAAGAAGTTAGAAATTAATTGAGAAGGAAAGGTAATTATATAAATTATATAATTTATATAAGGAAATTAAAATAAGGTATAAAGAAAATAATAATTATATAGATCATATAAGAATAATTATGTAATTTATATAAGGTGATTAAATGGAATAAGGTTGGAGGAAATTAAGAAATTATTTAAGGAAGAAGAATGTAAATATATAAATTATATAATATTAAATTATATAATTTATATATAAAGAAATTAATGAGAAATGTAAAGAAATTAAATTAAATGAGGAAAAAGGAAGGATTTAATTTATTAAAAATTTATGGTTATGTGTAATGGAATTATTATGACTTTTACGAAGGATAATATTTCAGAAACGTGGACATGTTAATGTAACATGATGTCCAAACAACGAAGTGAAAAATTACGAAAAATAATTTTTATATGTTATGTGAATTATTTTATGATTTTTGGAGATATAAATTATCTCACATAATTACATGCATGTCATTATGCGTGTACAAAATTTGTCAAGAAAAATACCCAAAAGAGGTGTTAATATTATTTATAAATTATATTATGATTTTTAGTGAATTAAAATAAATATTTTATATATTATATATAAAATATTTATTACACGAAATAATTATGTAATGTATAAAAATTAACTAATTATGTACGCGAAGGATTCGGAATTTTCTTGGCTGACTAGAGAGAAAGATAAGTCGGTGGAAAGTTTTTTATTCCAAAATTGGTTTAAGTGTTTTGCATATAAAGAAACAAAAAGAAGGGAATTAGGAGAAAAAGGAAAAAGAAAAGCAAAACATGCATACAAAACTCTCTCTCTTCCACCACCACTCCCACCGCCACCATCGCCACTGCCACCACCAACCGAGAGCTTCACCACCATCAAAAGATGAGAGAGGATTAAGTTTCAAATGAGGTTTAACTTGAGGATGGTATAAAAATTTTATTGTTTGAATTATTTTGATATTTTTGGTGGTGGAATAATTTTATGAGAAATTAGTAAATAATTAGAATAATTATTCTAAATAATTTTAGGATGTATATTTATGAATTTTATGATTTTTGGAGTAGTCTTGTTGTGGAAATTGTGAAGAAAATGGTGTAATTTTCTTCTTGGCTGGCTTACTGTTTTCGGGTGAAGCAGAAAAAAATTTCTGGGCTGCCGCGCAATGCGCGGCAGCCATTTTTTATCGCACGCCGAGTGAAAAACGGCGTCGTTTTGGGCACTCGGAAGATTCAGCCGCGCATTGCGCGGAGGGTTCAGGAACGACGCCTTTTGGCGTCGGCGAGAGGGGCGCCATGTGCGGCCGGCACGCGGGGGTGAATTTACGGACGTGCCCCTGGACTTTTTAGAAAATGCCGAGCGTGTCCCTGACCCTCACAAAATGACGGTTTTGCCCCTGGGCTTTTCAGATTATACCGAATGTATCCCTAGAGGCGCGAAAATTACGGATAAGCCCCTGAACTTTTCTGTTAATGCCGGTTATGTCCCTAAAGCCACGAAAATTACTAAATTGCCCCCAGAAATTAGTTTTAATTGAAATAAATGTTTAAAAATTGTTTAAAAATTATAGAAAATTACTAAAAATATAGAAATGATATTTGGGCATTAAATTTAATATTTTTGCATAAATATTAAATATTGGGGATTAATATTTAAATACTTTAAATATTAATCTAGTATGGTTACAATTTAGAAAAATGGTTAAATAAAATCCGGACAACCAAATATGCTAGAAATTATCCGATGAGTCGGGTTGTCCGTATTGAAGGTGTTTAATATCAAGTTAAATTAATTTATTAAGGAACGAGGTTAATATAATTAACCATATAAATTAATAATTGGCCCATAGATGATATTAATTAAGTAAATTAATATCATAAGGAGATAAATAATCATTATTTGATTATTTTATGATCATAGGTTGATCGAGTTAAGGGTTTGAGCTAACAATTTAAATAACTGGACGCCAGGCAAGTTCGTCAGTCCCTTTTATGTTAAATGTTGGACTATTATAATATGTAATTTTTATTTTAATTGCATACAAATTATGTGTTACGTGATACGTGATTAATATGATCACAATGTGTATTTTGTGCAACAATATGAATATATAGGAGATATATTGCTATAGTAGAAGCACAAGCATATGATGTATGACACACACCAAGCATGATAAGGTATGTGCTATGTGAAGTATAACTGTTGAACTTGCTGAGTCGTTGTGCTCATTACTTGCTTAAATTAAACTTTTGCAGGTTAAGAAATGAATTTCAGAAATATTGGATTTTATTAGAGATGGATCAACCAAGAAGGTTGTAAATGAAATAGTTATATTCAATATAGTGAATTGCAAAGTTATTTTGACATTTTGTATATTCATATACGTTGAATCCATATAGGATGATTAGAGTTAAATTGTGAACCGTGAATGTTTAAATTAATTGTTACGATAGAAATTATTATACGTTTGATTATGAACGATGAAACAAAGAATATTTGTATGGATATGAACGGTATTAAAATTTGAATGACGAGATTTATGATACAAGAAGGAAAAGAAAAAAGTAAAGGTTACGATCCATGGGACTAAGATCGAAATGTAAGAATTTTAAATATCCAAATGTTTTAATACAACGATTGAATCAAGAAAAAAAAAATTTATATCGAAAATTTGGGAATTGATGATTTTGAAATCAAATAATGGATGAATTAAGGTGATGAAAAATTTATTAACGGACCGAAATTTGAACATAAAGGAAATAATTTATGATAAATATAAGATTTAAGGGAATAAAATGGGTCGAATTTCGGGGTCGTTACACATAATTATTTTAGTTAATTTTATTTAAACTATTTCTTTGATTCAAAACCCCCCCAATCTTTGTTTGCAAAAAAAACATAAAATTAAATAATCATTCTCTGTGGGATCGACTCTTACTTACACTACTACATATTTATTTTTTCAAAGTAAGATTTTATTTTTGGGTGCTTGCGACATTACACCAAATTTTGGCGCCCTAGCACAGTTTTTAGTTCAACCATCTCGCTGACCACGAGATGGACTTAAACCAGATTTTTAATTTTTTCCCCAAACTTTTCTCAAGTTATTTTTGGCCATACATTGCAAGACTTTATTCCAACACATGATTTGGCATAAATAACGCATATATGACTTTTTGAGGCCTCCAAAAATAAATTAAGTTTCCAAATTACCTTATTTTTATCATTTTTCACGTTTTAAGTGCCGGCGAATGTTTTTAAACGCCTAAAATTCACTTTTATCACTATAAATACCAAAGAACCACTAAATCGACATGAACACATGTATTTACATAAAACTTAATCATTCGACTTTGTTTTACCATTAATTACTCAAAATGGCCAAAAATCATCCTTTTATAAGATTTTGTCAACATAACAAAATTTACCCTAAAAACTCATACTTGAGTTCTTGAACTCCATACACAATATACTTTATCACAAGCTTATTTACTAACTTTGTATGTTCATATGACATCTATATGCACCTTCTAACACATACTACCGACTTTTAATTGGTTTACACCGTTAAAAGTACTTCATGTTATATTTTCACATACAAGTCATGCTTTTCATCATTTAAAGAACCTATTATGCCATCTAGCAAGTAAATACACATGTTTCTAACATGTTCCTCCCTTTAATCTAGGGTTTCACCAAAACTACCAAAATATAGTGAATAATCTTCTTCAAACCATACTTTCTTGTCATGAATACATGCATGTATACATCTACCACCTTTATAATACTACCCTAACACTTAAGATTTCCTCATGAATAACTCACATAACACATAAACTCATATAACTCACACTTTTAACCATAAATACATGCATATGTTCTCAAATCTAAACACATAGATGAAGAGTTTTAAGGCAAAAACACTTTTAAACCTTCTTTGAGTTCTTCTTCTTCTTGCTATAAAACTTTTTAGAGTAGGATGATCCACTTTTGTAATTATTTTTACTTGAAACACCTTCCTTACAATTTCTCAAGCTTTCAAGACAAACCCTAAGCTTCTCCTTCTTTCTTTCTATGAAGAACTCTTAAAACTTAAGCAAATAATGAAATGAAATGAATAACCTAGCTAATACTTGCAACATATATACAAACATAGGTTATATGTATATGTAATATCCCAGATATTTTCAAGATTTTAAATAATATCTTAATTGATTTTATTGTGACTGGACACTTTTGGTCAGAATTGACTCAAGTTTTATTATCCAATCCAAATTATTTTGGAACGAAATTTTGTAGTAAGTCTAAGGTGAACAAGTGCAAAAACAAATATATTCTGTCAGCTAAAGCAGATATATTTTTGTCGGCATATAGCTCCGACTGGCGCCTAAAAACTAAGACGTTCTGCACGACGTATGGTACAATAGGCTGATCACCTAGCGTACACCTATGGAATGTTTTCAGTCTTTGTGATTGATAAACACTCTGTTTATAAGTATTTACAGGGATAGATACTATTTATTCGGAATTCAGTTAATTCCATTCGGATGTTCACAGTCTTGATGACCCCTCAGCATATTATGAAAGTTTTAATGAATATTTTTATTTTCAATTTATTCTTCTGTAAGATATTGATTTTCAATTTATTCTTCTGCAAGATATTCCATTGTTCTGGAATTATGAGTTTAGAAGTATGAACTTCCTAGAAAAGGGTGGTCATAGAATTTGATGAGTAAAGAGATATTCTCAGTGATGAAAAACTGGTAGAAATGAGTATGATAAAATTTCGGGGACGAAATTCTTATAAGAAGGGGTGAATGTAATATCCCAGATATTTTCAAGATTTTAAATAATATCTTAATTGATTTTATTAAAGGTTAAGATTTAAAACCTAGAATGTGAGAAGTAAGATGTGTAGAAAATGGGTAAACATTTTTTTTAACATAATGTATTTGTTAGAAATTAAATGTGGAAATATTTTATGATGCATATAGAGAATTTATTAAGGAAATAAATTCATTTGAGAAGTGAAGACAGTTATAAGGATATATATACATAGTTATATATTCCTAGAGTTGTGTTTGTTAGCCAAACAAGAAGATGAGTAAATTAATACTCAATAAAACTAATAAATTAATTAGTTTAAATATGAAGTAAGAATGAAAATCATGAAATATAATTAATTATGTTAATTATATTAGTTATGAGTTAAAGTTATATAAAAAACTAGAAAGTTTGTCTAGAATGACAATATTAAGAAGTTAATTGATTAAGTAATTAACTTAATTATTTAGTTGTGGTATAGAGTCCAAGTAATTTAATTACTACTAGTGGACTAGCCCAAAAGGATTATATGTGTTAGCCCAATATGGGAATATTTACATGAAGGTGGGTAATTTAATAAGAGAACCCAATGGAAGGTAAACTATGTAGCCCAAACATTTAAAAGTCCAATGTTGGTCAAAGTGTTGGGAAATATTATTGAGTGTAGAGAATTAACTAATGTAGGGTTAATTGAATAACTCTAGTTGGTAGACATGAGAGAGCATTAACCAAACATTGGTTAATCGCTAGAGAAAGGAAAGTAGTGTTGAGAATTAACTATGGATGAGTTAATTATGTAACCCAATGTGGTAAAATAATTTAAGGCAAGTCTAATTGGATTATATTAAAAGTCCAATTGAGATATTAAACTAAGTTAAATAAATTAACCTAGTAGTCCATGTAATTTAATTTAAACATTGATTCATGTAATAATTAATCAAGCCCAATGCTTGTTTTAATTAAATGTAACATAGGGTATTTAATATTAGTCCAATGTAATAATTAAATTGAGCCCAACTAATTAAATTGATGAGCCCAATATATTAAATCCTAGAGTCCAAGGTGGAGCCCAAATGGTAGTCAAAATTGGTCAACAATTGATCATATGTGTATATATATATATATATATATAGATGTATATATGTATATTAAATGAAGAAAAAATAAAGCAAAAATGGATAATAAAAGACCATTTTGCTGAGATTTTTAGGGGCCCCACATGGGTAGCTTGTTTCTTTCATGTTGCTTAAATTACACACTTGGTGTTGGTGGTTCAACCACCCTAGTCATTCACCATGTCAATCAACCAATCAATCCATCAAATAGTAATCCCAATTAACCTCTAATTTGACCAATGTTAGTTGATTAGTGGATGTTGATGATGATTAAGGGAGTGCTATATATAGAGTATTGCACCAATGGTTTGTGTTGGTTAGTTCATTTGTAAGCATTTCTAGAGAGAAAAAGTGAGAGCATTCCAAGAGAGAAGTAGAGAGAACACTTGTGAGTTGAAGGAAAGTGCTAGAGAATGAGCTTGGTGGATGTCACATAGCTTCATAACATACTTGGGAAGGAGAAGAAGAAGAAGAGCACACAAGTCCTTAAGGTTAAAAAGTACTCTAAACCTTCCTAAGTTCATTTTTGTAATCTATATAAGTTTTAAACGGTTAAAATATAGTTTTAACCGATCAAAAGTTATTTTGATGCTCTAGAAGTCTTAAGCTATGTTATATTGGTAGAATCATGGCTTGATATAGTTAAATCATGTTTTGGTATGAGTGGTATGCATAAAAATGCAAGAAAACGTTATATAAAGCTTTACCGGTAAAACCCTAAGTAGCTATGTGCTATATTTTGTGTCATTTAGAATTGTACAAGTTAAATACTTGATTTATATGGCTAGAAAGTTTTATGAGTGAGTTATAAAGCCAACACAACTTGAATCTCACAAAAAGATGAAAAAACAAAGAAGTTACGGCTTTTATCGCAAAGGATGTTGATTTTAAAACCCTAAGTTGCATTGTGAGCCATTTTTAGTTTAGTTCCGTTCGGAATTTGGATTTGTGATCTAAAGAGAAGTTGTAGATCGTGAAATTATACACAATTTAGACTCAAGAATCACTCAAAACTAGTTCCGTATGAAAAAGTTATGACAGTTTGAGTAAAGGAGGTCCGGACAGCCAAAATGAGCGCCGCCAGCGCTCGGGCATTCTGTTTTGAGCGCTGGCAGCTCTCAATTTACTCTATGGCCAGCGCTGGCACAATAATTTTTTTTCCAAATTTTGATATTTTAAAGTTTTATCAAGTCGGAACTCCGGTTTAACTTGTCGGTTAATGAAAAGTTTAAACGAAACGCCGTTAGAGACTTAAAACCTAAGATAAACATCTAAAATAAATGTGTTTAAATATTAAACTAATATAAATAAAGTCTATTAGTGACTCATTGGTAGTTAATTGTATAAAATAAAGATTAAGGTTAACATTATTAAAAAGTTAACTATTTGTATGGTTTAAAGAGTATTAAAATATGGTTAAAGGATTAAATATGTAAGTAACTAAAATGTTATGAAATGGTTAATAACATTAGTATATGATTAAAATATTATTAAATGGTTAATAATATTAATAAGTGATTAAAATATATTAATAAGTGATTAAAATATTATTAAATGGTTAATAATATTAATAAGTGATTAAAATATTATTAAACGGTTAATAATATTAAGGAGTGATTAAAATATTATTAAACGGTTAATAATATTAAGTAGTGATTAAAATATTATTAAATGATTAATAATATTAAGGAGTGATTAAAATATTATTAAATGGTTAATAATATTAAGGAGTGATTAAAATATTATTAAATGGTTAATAATATTAATAAGTGATTAAAATATTATTAAATGGTTAATAATATTAATAAGAGATTAAAATATTATTAAATGGTTAATAATATTAATAAGTGATTAAAATATATTAATAAGTGATTAAAATATTATTAAATGGTTAATAATATTAATAAGTGATTAAATATTATTAAATGGTTAATAATATTAAGAAGTGATTAAAATATTATTAAATGGTTAATAATATTAATAATTGATTAAAATATTATTAAATGATTAATAATATTAAGGAGTGATTAAAATATTATTAAATGGTTAATAATATTAATAAGTGAGTAAAATATTATTCAATGGTTAATAATATTTGAACGCAGTTGTATATTATCAAAGGTAGATAATATTTTGAGATATTTGGTACATTATTAAATGTCTGAATCATTAAGTTATGTAAAAGTAGAAAGTTTAATTGAATTAAACCAATGTAAATAGTCCATTTGTGACCAATTTAGACAGCTTATTAAAAGTGGGTCATACGAAACATGTGTAGTGAATGCGTAAGTTGGTTAAGTGTACCCGACATGTCCAATTAGATTTAGGCTAGAGTTCTTATCCGGAATGTATATGTTCATTTGTCGGACATCTAAAGAGTTAATACTTTGAAGTTAAGGTCTTAAGTTAAGACTAAGTAATAGTCATTATATCTAATGATTATTTCAATTTTCCTATATAAATTGTAGGTTGAACGAGAGATGCAAATAAGCGTAACTGGTAGAAGCAAACCAGGCAAGTTTTTCAGAACGTGTTGTATTATGTGTATGAATTATAAGTTTGTTATTAAACTGAGATGTGCTCATACGTGGTTATGTGCAAAGATGTTTTAATGTGCCTTTGTGCAATAAGTTGATTTGAACTGTTGATATGCGGTAGTTGATTTAAGACAATTGTTCTGCATTGTTATATGTCATGATAGAGGTTAGACGTGAAACATAGATTAATGCGAGACATGATATGCATGAGCAGTAGGTCATAAACTGAAATGCATGAAAAACATGATGTTAGTATAAATTGCAGATTTTATGTGAAGTATGTAATATGTTATGTGTAGCTGTTAGACTTGCTGAGCCGTCGTGCTCACTCTTGCCTAAACCAACATTTTCAGATAAGACTAGTTACCTGAAGTTCTCGATAAAGAACAAGGAACAGAAAAACATATTACTTCCATTGAAGATCTAAATATCTATTGTAGATATCAATCCGAATTGGACAGGTAAATGATTGTGTAGCATAAGACTTAGTTGGTATGTTATATGAGTATTAAATACTCAAATTGATTGTAATAGAATGTCGTATCATGTATGATATTGAGACATACTATAAATGTATAAAGATTTCGATTCTGGAATAGAAAGAGATGTTGTAAAATTGTAAATAAATGATTATTTAGCAATTATAATATTGTTGTAATTCATGAACAATAAGGAAAAGGTTATACTCGTGTTGAACCGGATCTGAGGTTAAAGTAACCTGAATTTGGGGTCGTCACAGTATAACTCCAACACTTAACCACATTTAGGTAGCGTAAACCATGCATAGCTAAGGGCAACCAAGTCAATTCTCATTACCAAGTAAGGACACAATGGACATTAAACACAACTAGGACACCAAGGTCATTTCTTAAGTTGTCAATAGTACTTTGGACAATTCTAAAAAATCATAGAATTTTATACTTGAAAAATTCTTTTTCCTTCATTTTTAATCTATTTCAAATTCTCTTTACTCCAAATTATATATACTAAGATTGACTATTATTCTAAAATAAAATAGTTCATAATTTGCTTGTCCCAAAATATTTGTCACATTTTAAAATTTTAACTTCATTATTTATTTATAATATTTATCAAAATTACATATCATTACAGTATTGATCAATTAAAAATTATATTTACTAGTTTCGTAAATATTTGGGATATCACATTCACCCTTGATTTAAAAAAAATTCATCCTCAAAATTACAGTGTACTTATCTCTGCTCACATTCCCATTCTAATAAATGCTCTACTCTTTTCTTCTATAAGGATTCCTTTTCAATCATTGAATTATACGACCATTCTTCTCTAAGGAGTCCACATCTCCCACACACTGAGTTTCCAGAACAGTGGAATGTTTATTAGAAATCTTCACAATCATTCAATAATTGTGAAGCAGTACGAATAATTAGGAAGCAAAAGATTGCATTAAGAAAATTTTCATATCATGCTGAGGGGTCATAAAGACCATGAACTCGGGTCCATAATTGACCAGCCTAATAGGGTCCATAGGTGACTAGCCAAATTGGAGTACCTAGATAATCAACATATCATACTCTTGCGTTGTGCACAACGACTTTATGGGTTGAACCATGTTAACCAACGCCATACATTATTTCTTGGGTTGAATGATGTTAACCAGCCTAATATATCCCTTTTTTTAGGGTTGTTCACCTCAGCACGATCTATGTAACCTCGTTCATAGAATTTACCACAATAATATAAATTTAGGGACTTATCACAGATATATGAGTTCAAGAACAAATCAGGAACTTACCATACATCTGTGAGTTCAAAAATTTACCGCACAACTATGAGCCATTAACTTATCATAAGTATAAAAATTCAAGAACTGGTATTTCTTACCAAAGGCGTCTAATTGAAATAAATGGTCTAGACTAGAGTCATTAAACTTGTTCATGAATCATGAACTTCAAATTTTCAAACCATTTAAGTAAATTAAAAATTATTTTATGACTTTCCCATACCGCATCATGTAGCAGTGCGTTAATGATCCTTTATTGATCATAGTCGCACCATGTTTTCAAGCGTTGATGATTCTATCATAATTTTAAGAAATTGACACATAAGTATGAGTACAATAAAATTTTAAGGAATTTTCACCTAAGTGCAAACACGATCAAAATATTACAAAATTTGCACATAAATGCGAATAAGATCAAAGTTTTACAAAATTTGCATATAAGTGCGAATAAGATCATAACTTTAAGATACTTTGAGATCTAACATAGCTAGAAGAATTAGAATTTGCACAGCCTTCAGTCATCTAAATATTCCTCATTCATTCTCTACTCAAATCTTACTCTACCACCTAACCGCCATAAACATTGTTCATCAAACTTACCACACTCATAAGTTCAAGAACTTGCCACAATAATATGAGTTTAGGAGTTTGTCCTAGCAATATGTAGTTCAGGAAGAAATTAATAACTGTCCGTACATTGAGGGGCTCAAAAACTTACCATACGATTGTGAGTCATGAACATACCATAATTGTGAGTTTTAAGAACTTTGCGTAAACTACTAGACATACTTATGAGAAAAAAATCACATTTTCACCATATATATGACGAATAGCGTGGCCCAAGACTTTAATGATTATCAATATAGATTAAGTGGTCGTTAAACCAATAACAAATCCACTGCCCATACAAATATTTGTTCAACTTAGCTACTAACATGAGTCCTCAATTGAAATCTAACGAATACCTAATTTCCTTTTCACTCATCATACATTCCTTTACCCACATTTTATCACTCACAACTCTTCATGAGTTCATCCTTAAATGTTTGATGTAGATCACTTTACAATCATATAACATTATTTCTGCTTTTCAAAATCTTATCATAAAATATCTCTTATCATCTCCCTTCATTTTTTATTTTCTTAAATTGGGTGCTCTATAACCCTTTTCAATTCATCTCTCTTAAATCTCCTCAAAATCCTCTATTACTTTGCTTAAATACAAATTTCCTAAATTCATCTCTTATCATTTAAACTCTAGCTGATTTTATTTCCTATAGTCTTTTTTCTTCTCTAGACGGTTATATCCTAAGGTACCCTTATCTAAGGTTTATAACCTAACAACTTTGATACCAACTTGTAACGTCCCCAAATCTATATACCTGTTGTAACAAATTTGATGCATCACGATACAACTTCTTTAACAACATTTACAACCTTTAACCATATTATAATGAATACAACTTTGTTTTGATAACAAATATTAGAAACAATCCTCTTCATTCCAGAATTCACAACCTTTATAATATTCTAATACATTTCCAGATCATCTTGATCTATCCTATTATATCGCGATTTATTTACATTATAATTTGATCTAATACATTGATTATGAGTATTCATAAACTCTAAATTCAAAGTTAACTTTTCCTATGCAATCTTCTTCGACTAGTCATCTATGACTTATAATCTTAACACACATTTAGCATAGCTATAGGTTATACAACAAGTTTTCTAACCTATAATATTACAAGTTTTAATTACCTCAAAAGAGTTGCACCGATACACTAGTTTATTTTTAGCACAGTGGTTCATCACCAACAACTCAAACTACGAGTACTTCGATTTATTATTCATTCATCTAGTCATTGTCTTTATTGAGATCTTCAAAGTTCGTAACTTAACTACAAGTGTTCATTTAAAGTAAGAGTGAGCAACTACGTTGCTCATCAAGTTTAACAGTTACTCACATAACACATAATTCACCTTTTGAACGAACTTTACCTTCATCGTGCATTGCAATCTAACATGATTCATGTTTCTCATACTTTACATATGTTCATAATTTACTATTCATGCTTTATAATCATCATGCTTCGAGAAAAGAATCACCTTCCCGTCATATCTATAACGAATAACATGACACAAGATTTCAATTATTATCATTATAGTAAGCTAAGTGGTTGTAAAACCAAGTACAACCCCTTGCCCATACAAAAGAATGTAACTCAGCCACTAATATGAGTCCTCAATTGAAATCAATAAACCTCTAACTTTTATTAATTTATTAATTTAATATGAATTCTCTTAATCCATATTTTAGCACATATAACTCATTACGAGTTCATCTTTCTTGATCATTCCACGACCTTTTAGAATTTTATTTTTGCTGCTCAAAATCTTATTATTTCTTTGAATTAGGTACAACATGACCATTTTCATTATTCTTATAACTCCTCAAATTCACTTTTTGGATAATCTTATATATTTAATTTCATATGAATTTTTTAAATTCATCTTTTATTACTTAAACTCTACCCAAGTCTATTCCTAAACTACTTTTGTCATTTCTTCCACGACTATAGCCTAAGGTACTACTACCGAAGAACTATAACCTATCAGCTCTAATACCAACCTATCTTGTCACGCCACCAAATCTAGGTCCTCTTGACCTCGAATCCAGTGCTTATGGTACAACATCTTTCTTAACAAATACAACATTTATTAATACTAAAAATGCTAAAAACTCAAGTAATTTAAAGCTTCTACAACACCTTTTTATATTATAGAATTATAATCTTTACAATTTTGTATTACATCTCAATATCATATACGATACAAGTTTATTCTATTACATTCGTTTGGAGTATCAAAACACACATAAAGCACATTAACTATTTCTTTAATATACGATCATTCTTACTGGTCCAATCCGGACTCATAACTACAACAATCGTTTAGACTAGCTAAATGATTTACTAACTCTACACATTTAGGTTTATAATACACACAACAAAAATGTAATTATCCTAAAATGTTACATCAAAGGAATGTAGAAAATTCTAATAACAAGGTTTTATAACCAAATATAACTTTAATCATTTCCTTTACTTTTATTGGGATCTCTGGGCTCTTTGTACTTCGCTGAAAATGTTTAATTATAGCAAAAGTGAGCACAACGGCTCATCAAGTCTAATAGTTATCACATAACACGTAGTTCACATTTAAATCATGCTTCATGCTTTGCATTTTTTTATATGCATCATGCTTCTCATGGTTTACATTTATCTAAGTACTTCATGCTTACAATGCATCTCAATCTTTCCAAGGAATACAATTCATATAACATATTGAAACTTTCATATCATATGACTGTACAAATGCATCCATTATACGTTAACTTTCATATCATATGACTGTACAAATGCATATTTAAAATCAATTCACACATACAATAATTTCACACATAATAATTTATACATGTAACAACAAGTTTGCAAGATCATCACATAATACTAAGAAAACTTGTCTAGTTCGTTTATACGGCTTACACCTACTTTATATCTTTTGTTCAACCTACAATTATATATAAGATTGACATACATATTAGTTATAATAAGACTCATTATATTGGTTTAAAATAACTAGTTTTTTAACCATTACCCCAACTTGGACTTTTTAACATTTATGCTAACCGATTTTTAAAACTTGTTTACTTCAACTCAATTCGTACCAACTCAGAATTGGCTAATCTTCGTAAAAGTGACCTATATATAACATGGTCTAACAACCCCTATAGGTGGCATAATTTCCAAAATTCTCGAACTCAAAAAATTCCGTTTTAAGGACCCAAACCCGAGGGCCTTACAGTCTTGGAAACTGCTGGACCCCAACTCATTTCAACGGCTATAACTTCTTCGTTTACCAACCATTTTAAGTTATTCAAGCGTTCACGCGTTCGTAAATTCATTCTCTACAACTTCCCTTCAAGACAAAGTTCCAAATTCCAAACGAAAATGTACTAAAAATTACTCACTAGGTTAGACTAACAACTAATTTCATAGTTTTGCTTGCTCAAAAGTTTACCACTTGTTCATTTCTTTTTAGATTGAGTTTAAATACGAACCACAACTTTGTGGATTCATAAATTTATAGAAACCAAAGAGTTTTCATATCAACAATTATTTTTCATACTCCACAACCATGATCGAACATGATCAAAATCCTTAATGCTTAGTTTAAAATCATACTTGACCATAGAAGTCTTTATAAAATCATAACAACACATTATTCATCCGTTCTTCTGGGGTTATTCTTATAACACTTATATGCACAACATATTACCCATAGATCGATAAAACGATCAACACATAAAAACTCATCTGTTTTGACAATAACTTTCTAAAACTAACGTTTGTAAGTTAAACCCCAAACTTTGATTTCTAAGCTTTTAAGTTTTAAACTTGATTCACAACAATATCATAAACACCAACATGATTCTTATCATTGTTTTTATACCCCATATTGATCCTCCATTAAAACAACTACATAGAGCATCAAGGTTTAGAAAAATGGTTCTCATAGACATTTTATCAAACACCTATAAGGCATCTTGATCTATCCATGTTAAACACACACCATGGCTCAAGATTTTAAATTATATCATTACCACCTTAGAGATATATGAATAAAACTCACAGATCTTCAAAGATATTGACCATAACAACCTTAGTTTTACTCTAGATCTAACAAAAAGAAATGGATCTAGGAGTTCTAAGTATAAAAATTTGTTACCTTTAGATGACAAAGCTTGAAACTTCTTATTCATGGATTCATGGAGCTTTAATGGAGCTCCACCCTTCCTATTCTTGCTCTCTCTCTATATTTCTCTCTCTCTCTCCCCCGAAATCTCTCTCTACCTCCATGGCCTCTTGCTCTTAAAATGTTAAGTGTCGATGAAGTGAAAATAATGCTAGCATTCTAACCCTTTTTCTCCACCAATTAACTAACTTAGGGTTAGTTTTCACTAACAACTAACCCAAGTGACAAAGCTTAACTCACACATGGTTAAGTCTCATCTTTTCCTTCATTGGATTATATCCACACATTTTCCAACATTTAACTCACTTAGGGTTAGCTCATACCAACAACTAACTCAAGGCATATGACTTGAGCATACATGGGTTAAGCCCCATATTTTCTTTCTTTCAACAATAAACCAACATAAGTTTAAGCATACACACATAAATAACTTAGGTTTATTATACATCCAACCTTAGTTAACTCATCATCCAAATAGATACAAATACACTATATATCTATATATTCACTAACACCTAACCCAAGCTTGGTAAAATATTTTACATTATCTACCACCTAGGGTTAACAAACTAACCCAACAATAGTTAGGCCTCATCATTATTTTCTTTTCCCAATAATTAACGCTAGTAGGATTAATTCTCTTTTAACTATTAAACCAAGGTGAACATATCAACTCTACCCTAGTTAATTCTCTACATATATATATATATATATATATATATATATATATATATATATATATATATATATATATATATCCCATCAATTAACTCATGTAGACTTAATTTTCTACACTCAAGTGACCTAAGTTACTCAACCTTCCAGCCATGATCCAACCTCATCATATTTACATATATATATATATATATATATATATATATATATATATATATGTCTACACATTAACTCAATAATAGTTAGGTTAACAAGTAACCACAGTTAAACCTCTACAAACATAGATCCATAAATTAAGGGATGTTGTTATGCATGGGGTAAAACAAAGATTACATGGAGCATTGTGCTAGCTACCTCCATTATTTAACCCAAGTAGGCTTAATTCCCTTATAACAACTAACCTAGGGTGAATCCACTATCTCAACCTTAGTTAAGTCTCATCCATCATGTATACATATAATTATATATATACATATTTTGCTAGCAACTAACCCATCATGATTAAAGCTTTACCTTATTTATCACTTAGGGTTACTCAATTAACACATTCATAGTTAATTCTTATCATCATATTCATTCATCTAGCATTTAACCAATGTTTGGGTAATGCTCTCACTTGCTTACCAACTAGGATTATTCAATTATTCCTACATTGGTTAATTCTCGACAACTTTTCCTTTCTCCAACACAAGCTACCAACCTAGCCCATCATAGTTTCATAGCCTTCACATTTCCTTTTTGTTGCTTCCAATGCAACTTTGTATAAAACAAAAGCAAAAAGTCTTGCTTGGCAAATGACCTCCATACGCCCTTATTTTCTCAAATCTGTCCATAAATAGAAAGTTCTCACATTACAAATTTTCCTTTATTTTTAATAGTATACAAGCCCAAATATAAATATACAAATATATTTATTTACGCTAACTTTTTCCCACCCATTCCAAATGTTTGGGCTTGATTTTAATTAAATCATTGAGCTTAGTTAATTTAATTAACTTGAACTCCCTTCCAAATCTAGGTTGGGCTTCTACACTTTTCAAACACAAAACTTATTAAAAGCTTAGTTATTTCCATTAACTTGGCTTCTATTTAAATTTTCACCCACATCTTACACAACCCTTATTAATTAATATCTTGGGTCCTTAGTTAAAATAATTATTAATTATATTTCATAACATATTAATTAAGTTAACTACTTAATTAATTAAAACCTTTAGTTTAGTCTTTCAAGACCCATTTAAGTTAGTAACTTATTAACATAACTTTTACTCATATTTCATGTAATTAATTAAATCGCATAACATCTCTTTTCAATCTCATTTAATATTATAATTAAATGAGTTCATGTAACTAATACATTAAATTACATGGTTCTTTCTATAGATTAAATAAAAAATTTAATCATGTATTTACGTATTTTCATTACCAACTAGGTTGAAATTTCCAACATTTATTAAATTATTTAATATTTTCATAAAAAGAAATATTGTAAATATTTGGGTTATCACATATTTAACCATAAGTCTATATATATAACACAAATCTACCATTTAAGCCATATAAATCACATAACCAACTTATATATTCCAAAATACACAAAAATCTAACCAAGCATAAAACTAGGATTTTTCTCGAAATATGCTTATAAGAACTTTTCTTCATCCGAATCACATATCAAGCATGTTAATACATAGATCTTGTGATATCCCAGATTTTTACAAGAATTTTTAAATAAGAATTTGATTATTTATGTAAAGGTTAGAAGATTAAACCTAGGCTAAAAGGCTATGATGTATTAGTATGTGATTAAATATATTTATGACTTAACCAATGTGATAGAAAAGACCTATGTGGTTAAAATGGTAAAGAGAGACTCTTGATATAAATCAGGGTCTATAGAACGTATATGGATCAGTTATTTATGTAAAGTGTACTAGCAATGTAGCAGATCATGAAATTATAATAAGAATAAATTCAAAGGATTAAATGGTAATATAAATGATTAAAGATGAGTGATTGATGGTAATGCCTACATCAAGGCAATTTGAAAGGAATTATTGAAGACACGATGTTATGTGTCAGCAGGTAATAGAGTGATTATGTGTATATGTTTATGTAATCGAATATATAAAGAAGAGTTAAGTTTAGAAAATAATGGAATGATAAAAGAGTATGGGAGTTGATGCTTAGTTATGAATATTAGCAGCAAGCTAAATGAATAGGTCTGAAGAGGCGAGAGTATAAGAACGACAATGAGGTATGGTTATATGTGGTGAAAGAAAGGGGTCTGTTCGACCTGAATGGAGTATTAAGGATTTAAGGAAAATTTAGTGTATAATATGTGAATATAAGAATTTATATTGAATGAAATTGTTGTTAAGTGATTATTATAAGATAATCGTTATTGTGATTCGTAAATACAGAAAGTAATACTCCTGATGATGTTCAAAAAGAATGTGATGAGCAAGTATGATATAAATAAGAGCAATGTGTGAGAAGTAATGACTTAAAGGTCGTAAATGGTTTTATAGGTTTAAAGGGATAAATAAAAATGAATTTTGGTAATCCGGTTGAGGTTCGCTTATCGAGAAAGTGATTTATGAGAAAAGTGAGTAATCCGACTATTTGAGGTGTCCGGAGTTGAAGTTTACGAGATATGGAATCGTAGGTGGTTTGTAGAAGATTTAGAATGACGTATATATGCAATTTGGCATTTATGTGAATTATTGTTATTAAGTTATGAAATTCAAGTTTGAAAGTGTGACAAATATTATGGGACAAGCCAATTATGGAGCATTTATTAATGGAATAGAATTCAAGCATTACGAAACAAATTTGGATCAAAATGGGCTTGGAATGGATTGAAAATATGCAATTATGATTATTTAGAATTTAATTCTCTAGATTTTGGGAGAAAAGTCCAAAGTGCCCTTGTCAAGTTATGGAATGCCCATGGTATCCTAGTTGTGTGAAATGTCCATTGTGCCATTGAAGATGGAAGGGAAATGACATGCATGCCCCTTAACCATGCATGAGTTAAAACTAACCAAGGATGGTTAGTTGTTGGATATATAGATATATGTATATATTTGGTATATATTAAGCAAGCTAGTTCATTCTTTATTCATCCAAGTTGCCGGCTAAAGAGAGAAAAGGGAGAGAAAGAGAGAGAGAAAGCTAAGAAAGCCATGGAAGCTAAGAGAGAATCTTGGGGTTTCATGAGCTAGGAAGCTTAAATGGTTATGGAGTAAGAAGAAAAGATGAAGAGCTCGTCATGAGAAAGCTTTTGATGTGAAGAAATTGGGCATACATGAAGATAAGGTTCAAACAAGCAACTTGAGTTAAGGAAGGATAGCAGGGCCAAGCGAGGCGACAAAGGTTAAGTAAATAAAAGCGTACAGACAAGTTGTTTAGACTAAAGTGTACTAATTGTTCTAGATGAACTATATGATTATAAATGATTTGAAATGAGCTCTATGTGATATAAAAGGTTAGATGAAATACGTGGCATTCATGCAATATATGATAAAGTAAAGGAGCATGACGCATATTATAAACTGTGAACATGAAAGGTGCTATTTGAATTACTTGCTGAGCTTTATGGTCATTCTTGCTATGAACTAACATTTCAGGTAAATTACAAGAAGGCCGGAGGTTCTGGTGTAGCTAAGGTAAAGGAACGTGGATGAATAGATCAGCATGAGGAAATTTGTTATATGTAAATTTTTATAGATGCAAGATATATAATAGTTTGGTTTAAATGTTAAACTTAGATAGTAAAAAGGAATGTGTGGTTTGTTAACCCATATAACTAATGAGCACGTATGTATTAGTCAAAGTAGAGATTGTAATGATGTAAGATTATGTTGTATGAATTAGTTATAAGCAGACATGATGATATATGGTATAGATATGATGAATGAGTGTGTATAACATAAACATGTTTGATACATGTATAGTTAAATAGGGCCATGTATGGATACTTCATGGCGAAATTTTATTTATAGGTTATGTAAATCTTGAATAGATATTTGATTATGAAATTGTAATAGACTAGGTTACAATTTGATAATGTTTGACCTAAGTTCTAGTGAAGGATAAGTGAACGTTGCGATCCTAAGGCAGGTAAGGAATGTAAGATAAGGTTTTGATAAAAATAAAATAAAATATGGACCGCGTTTATGGTCAATTAAAAAGGTAAATAAGGATTAAAGGTTAAATTTAATGCACGAGATCGCCATCAATATGTTTTATAATTATAAAAATGGATTTAAAGTTAATGATTATGTAATCCAGATATAAATGGACAAAATTAAGGTAGGTCGAGATTTCGGGGTGTTACAGATCTAGTATATTAAAGCATAGATCAACATTGAAAACCATAAATCTAACATGTTAAGACTTTAAAATAGTTTTCACACCATCAAAACACATTTTTATACATAAAAATACATTTTAACAATAGAAAATCATTTTTATCCGTAGATCTAGCTATATATCCACAAATACATATATTTATACCATTGTAAATCATAACTTCATATATACCACCACAAATCTCAACAAATATCATATATACTACATATATTAACATAAAAATTAAAGGATCTAAAGGTAAGTGCCACGCCCCCTAATCCAGGTCCTTGTGACGCCCCTAAATTCGGGTTCCCTAACCTCAGTTTAGTGTTCATAATCCAACATATAAATAACAACTAAATACATAGTTCATTAATCTTAGTTGAATAATACATAACTGTTCCTTACAAAAAAGTAATAAAATTCCACGGTCTTCTAACCTTTAGCATAAATAATATATATCTTAAGGGTTCACAAAAGATTTATAACATTCAAATAAATATTTAAACAATATCTACTAGCATGTAACTTCTACTTTTTAGCTTTTTCATTGCCCTTGTCTTTTCTGGAGCACTCGGGCTTGGCTGAAAATAGTTCACGATATAGTAAGGGTGAGCAACTAGCTTGCTCAACAAGTTTAAGAATAATTATTTCAGAATAATATATCATAATTGAATAGAAATAACTGTAGAGTTTTCAACAATATATAATAATTTTGAAGGAACGAGATTCAAGTTTCAATTAAAAGAAATGATTGAGTCTTTACTATTGAGTGGCCACAAAGGACTATGAACTAATATTTAAGGTAAATCAGATATGTATCTGACCCTTTTATTGTTTTGATATTCGAGGGGATCAGCCTCTTGTACCCTATGTATATGCATAACATTCAGACATCTTGCGCAATGGTGGATTTCTCGAATATAATCCCCTTATTTAGGGTTGTTCATTCTCAGTCTTACTATAAGAATCTGCACCAACCAATGGTTTAGATAAGTTTATAAAAAAATTCACATTAATGAATTTATATATGTTGTGTCTAGCCAAAATAATTAGCTTAGACATTCTTAAACAGTTCAAGAATCAAACGAACTATAAAACTTCAAATGCACTATGTTCGAATACATAAACAACATTGATGTGGATTAATTGTCAATAATTAACCCACTTATAGCTCTTGCAAAATAAATACAAGTTTAAGTATATGAACTTGCCTTGATGGTTGTCTACGACTAAGCAACACAAATTTAATTTTCTTTAAAATGACTTAACAATTAATAAAGTTGATCTTCTAAATAGTATCACATCTAGGTTCATATAAATTACCCTTATACATCTATCATTACAAATATTTAATCAAATAATTAAATATTTAACAACATACTAAACACTTAAAAATATTATAGTCACTTGATAATATTTTAATCACATAATACCACTATTAACCATTTAATATTCTTTAAATATTTATCTAATATTATTAATTATTTAATAATATTTTATTTATTTTCTAATATTATTAACTTTTTAATAATATTTTATTAATTTTTTAATATTATTAATAATTTAAAATTTTTTTATTCCTTTTATAATATTATTAATCATTTAATAATATTTTATTCATTTTATAATATTATTAATTATTTAATAATATTTATTTATTTTAACCTATTAAATTAAACATCTTCAATATTTAAATTACATTAATTGGTCCCCACTATAATAATATTAATTTTAAAATATTTTTATACTTTCTGACCCGAACCGACAAAACCCCACCAAATTCGACCCGGTCCTGATTTTTTTATTTTTTTTTTGGAAAATAGCACTACGCCCCGGCATAGTGTTTTGTACTAAACACTGCGCGCCGAAGCAGTCCAACAGAATACAATTTTAATTTTTTAGATTTTTTTTAACTTTAACATTGTTTATTCAATATTTAATAAAAACAAGCTATATACATCCAAAATACACAAAATTAGATTTGTTAGCTTTTTAACTTCTTGTTTTTTAATATTTCATAGATCAACCGTATTTTCAAAAAAAAATTTGACATAAAAATTAGAATCGATTGACTAGGGTTTCAAAAACGACATGATTTGCAATAAAAATCATAACTTCCTCATTTTTTTTTTATATTTTTAAGTGATTCAAGTTGGGTTATCTTTATAACTTATAAATCTAACATTCTAGCCATAACAATCAAATAACCAACTTGTACATTTCAAGCTACAACTATTTATAGCACATAGCTAGTTAGAATTTTCTACTGGTAAACCTCTATATGTACTTATCTTCCATTTATTTAGATACCAAGCATATTAACAAACATGCTAAACATATTATACCATGAATCTACATAAATATCATAGTTCTAGCATTTAAGAGCTTGAAAATATATTTTTGACCAAAAATATATTTTTTTGACCATTAAAATCCCTTAACGTACATATTCATACATATTTACACATAGATATACATATATCTCCATCAACTTCTATCTTTATACCTTAGAAACCCTTCATGGTTTCCACAACACATAATTTCCCCCACAACCAACCATAGCAAACGCTTTTACTATAAATTTTAACCATAAAATGAAAAGACCAAAGGTATTCAGAACTTTTAAACCACTTAGATTTGGATACTCTTCTTCTTCTCCTTCCAAAGTAGGTTATGAGACTAGGTAACATATACTTGAACTCACTCTTGATGATCTAGCTTACCACTAACAAGACACTCTAGCTTTTCTTTCAAAGCTCTAGACTTTTTTCTCTTACTTTTCTCTCTAGGAACTTAGTGAAAAATGAACAAACTCTTCACAAGCCTAGCCAAGGTTTTATTTAAAGGCCAAAGCTATCATCCAAAATGTATACACACACACACTATAAGTCTATATAATCACCAATCTTATCTTATCATCAAAATTCAAAATAACTAAATTTTAGGGATTTTCTTCCATAAAGGACTAGAGTTTGTAGGAGTTGCTCAACAACTAAGTCCTTTCCAAGACTTTGCAAGCAACCAAGGATAACACTCCAACCCAAGGTGGGTGCCCCTTGGTGGTTGACTACTCCACCTTTTTTCTTTCTATTTTGCTTTATTTTTCTTATTTATATTACATATATATATTGACCAACTTTAGCCTAGTTTGGGCTTCACATTGAACTCTAGAATTAAGTCTATTGGGTTCATTCATTTAATTTATTTGGTCTCAATTAATTAATCCAATTGGGCTACTAATTAATACATACAAGTGTACATTACATGGACTACCATAAATTAATTACATACATGGGCTACTAGTTCAAATCCATTGCACCTAGTTTATTAATTCCTTTGGACTTAAAATATAATTCAATTAGACTTGCCTATGTAATTCCTTTGGGCCTCTAGGTTGGGCTAGTTTATAAAGTACCAACACACAAATCACATACAAGGCTTGGGCTTGTTAAATTCAACTCATAAGCTAATCCACTAATATAATTTAATTATTTAGACTCTTTTTGGATTAATTTAATTAATTCCCCTACCTTGCTATATTATTAGATTAATAAATATACACATATATAAATATATTCATTCAATTATGTAAATGCACAATTAATTCATACAAAAAATTTAATTCATTGATAATTATTTAATAATTGTAATTACAATGTAACTTAGAATTCATGGTTATTACATTCTCCCCCCTTAGAAGAATCCCGTCTTCAGAATTACAAATTCAAGGTTACTCAAAAAGATGCGGGTAATTATTCCTCATAACTTCTTCGACATTGTGGTTCTTCTACAACACTTTGACATAATGTATAACATTTTTTTCGTAAAATCTGTCCTTTTCTATCTAATATTTGAGTAGGAATTTCTTTATATGATAAGCCTCTCTCAACTTAAATTGGCTCTATAACGTGCTTATAATCAGGCTTGTATGGCCGCAACACTAACAAATGAAACACATTATGAATATGCTCCAGTTCATGAGGTAGAGCTACCTCGGACGCCACTTCACCCACTCTCTTTAATATTTCAAATGGTCCTATGAACCTCGGACTCAATTTCCCTTTATTCCCAAATCTGATTTTTCCTTTCCATGGTGACACTTTTAGAAACACAAAACTTCCTACTTCGAAATATCTCCTCTGTCGATGCAAATCTACATACTTCTTCTGTCGATCTTGAGCTGTTGCTAGCCAAGCTCTTATTACTCTGATAATTTTCACTATCTATTGAACCAATTCCGGCCCCAACAGTCAACGTTCTCTTATTTCATCCCAACATAGAGATGTTCTACACTTTCTTCCATATATTGCTTCATAAGGCGGCATGTCTATGCTCGTATGATAACTATTATTAAATGCAAATTCTACTAAAGGTATATGGTCCTCCTAACTGCCCTTGAAATCCAACATATATGCTCTGAGCATGTCTTCCAAAGTCTGAATGGTTCTCTCGCTTTGCCCATCAGTCTGTGAATGATACGCGGTACTCAACCTCAACTGCATTCCCATTTTTTCCTGAAGACTCCTCCAAAAATTTGACGTGAAGTACAAATCTCTATCAGATACAATTGATACAAGCACTCCATGTTTTAAAACTATCTCCTTAATATACAACTTGGCCAACTGATCTAAATTTCATCTAATATTGATCGGCAAAAACTGTGCTGACTTCGATAGTCGATCTATGATCACCCAAATAGCGTTGTATCCCTTCTGTGTTGCTGGAAGTCCTACCATAAAATCCATCATGATATGCTCCCATTTTCATTCACGAATATTTAATGGCTATAATAACCTGTTTGGTCTTTGATGTTCTGCCTTTACCCTCTGACAAGTTAGGCATCGGCTGACACATTGTACAACGTCTCTTTTCATATTCAACCACCAAAAATGCTGATGTAGATCTTGATACATCTTTGTACTACCTGGGTGTATCAAGTATCTTATGCTATAAGTCTCTTAAAAAATCTCTTCTCATAATTCAGGCACTAACGGTACCCAAACCCATTTTTCAAACCTTAGCAACCCTTTGCTGTTAACTTTGAACTTGACATCTTCCTCATCGATAATTTTTTTCCTTATTATATCACTTTCTTTATCTTTGTCTTGAACCTCCTTAATCTTGTCTAATAAGGTTGGGCTTGCTTTCATCTCCACCAATTTTTCTTCTGAATATTTCAGATTTTTCACCTCCAACTTCATTCGAGTCATTTCTTTTACCAGTTCTTCCTGGTCTGTCAATACAAAAAAAATCTCTTTACTTAAAGCATCTGCTAATACATTAGCTTTGCCAGAATGATATAAATTTCACAATCGTAATCTTTGATCAATTTTAACCACCTCAACTGCCTCATGCTCAACTCCTTTTGTGTGAAGATATACTTTAGACTTTTATAATCTGTGAATATCTCATATTTTTTTCCATACAAATAATGCCTCCAAATTTTAAGGAAAAACATTACCACTGCCAAATCCAAGTCATGGGTAGGGTATCCCTTCTCATAATCCTTTAATTGTCTTGACGCATACGCAATGACATTACTGTTTTGTACAAATACACAGCCTAGTCCCTTATGTGATGCATCATTATAGACTGTAAAACCTCCCGTATTGTCTGGTAAAGTTAACACAAGTGTCTTACTAAGTCTTTTCTTCAATTCTTGAAAACTTTTCTCGCACTTCTCCGTCCATACATACTTTACTGTCTTCTTTGTCAAATTTGTTAATGGCGTTGTTATTGATGACTGGGTTAAATACCTACGAATGTAGTACTTGTAGTCGTGAATTAGTGTTTATTTCCATATGTTGCATGTTACTTTTGATGTGTTTATGTCACTTTGTAGGAAATATCATTTTGGAGGAAAAACTGGACATTTAGGAGCAAAACCGTTTAAAAAGGAGAAGAATTAGAATTCTGGAACAGTAGCGAACCCGCCCCACATTCCCGCACGGCCACCCCACTTGTGCAGAGCTTCACTCAAAATTCTGTGAGAGTAGCGCGGCTGCCCCATGAAGTAGTACGGCCGCCCCGTCCGGCAAGGAGTTTTTATTATGATAGAGTTAAATTATACGATATTTTTATTCCCTAATACTTAGTTTTTATATTTATTGTGTGCTTAAATGTTTAATTATTTAGCTTATTTTGGTTTTAATAGGTTTTATTGGATTTTAGTTAATTTATATTAATTAAGGTAATTTTATAGTATTTTTATATTTATTTTTATTTATGTGTTTTTATTTATTTTTAGTATTTTAGGAATTTTATTTATTATTATGAGTTTTTATTATTTTTATATTATTTTTATTTATTTTTAATTATTTTATATTTTATTTTGTAGGAAAAATAAGCTTGGGGACAATTTTGTAAATTCTGCTAAGGCTGATGGCATTTTGGTAAATAACCAGTAGAATGGCAATTTCGTAATTAAGTTGAAGTTGGAACTGGTGGCATAATGGTAATTTCCGGACACGAACGTCTGCGCAATGCGCGTAGAGAAGTGGGAAGAATGGAACGATGTCGTTTGGCCAGAAGTAGGAAAGAAGAAGTGACACGCCATGCGTAGCCAAGCAGCGGGAAAATAACGCGTGCAATATGCGCGGTGATGGCTGAGGCGGCTGTCAACTGTAGCGGAGGGGCTGTTTGGCTACGCGGAAATTGACCAAAAACGGATTATTTCGCAAATTTTGCTACTTTTTGATTTCAAATTGGATTTTAATTTCAATTAGGGTTAGGATAATAATAATTATTTTTTTAATTGTAAATCTTATTAGGGTTTGGATAAATTAGAGGCCTATAAATAGAGGGTCAATCTCTCATTATTCATTGTAAGTTTTTGGGAGATCTTTCTTCTAGTTTCTTGGAGAGAGCTTTTCAACTAGTGGAGATTATTTTGAAGCATGTCATGCTAAGTTTTTATTTTCAGTTCTAAAGGGATGTTGAACCTTATTTTTACTTGATGTTTTAATTGAGTTTTATAATCTATTCCTTCATGTATGAGATTTATTCTTGATAATCTGTTTTAATTATTTTATGATATTTGCTTGATTAATTTGATAAGGGCCTGTTAAGTTAATTAATAATTTATCATATGCTAGATTAAGATTTGATATTAAGCAAACGATATTTTATCTGATCATAAGTAGTAATTAATAATATTTGATTGTAGACAAACTTTTGAATATTGTTATGATTATCAAGATGACAAGTTAAATAATCTGCGATGTTATGATTGTTGCTTGGAATAATCTAATTCTCTAATTTTTAATGCAACTGTTATATTAAATCTAGACTGATAGTTCTAGGTTATATGATAGTTAGGGTCTTTTGTGAGTAATTGCTGCATTAGATTTATAATTTAAGGAGAATTTCGGGTAGCTTGGCGATTGTCGGCTATCTAGGATTATTAATTTCAATTGAAGAAAAAGATAATAATAACTTGATTAATTTGTTGATTAAAAGAATGTGATACTGAACTAAGGAACTAAAGTTTGTTTTAATTGATTTTTCTCATTTTTCTTATTTATTATTTAGTTTTATTTGTGTGAATTTTAATTAGTTAATTAAAAATTCAAAATCCCCCGTTTAATTAGATATTTTTAAAAATATTAGATTTATTAAAATAATTCACTCTCTGTGGGTTTGGCTCTTACTTTCACTACTACATTAATATTTTTCAAAGTAAGATTTTATCTTTGGTTGTCTGCGACAGCATTCCAAATTTTGGCGTTGTTGCCGAGGAATGTTATTTTTTTTATTTATCTTTGTTTTCTTTAGTTAACTATTTAATTTTTTTTCTTTGTTTTGTAGTGTATGACTCAATCCTCTCAATTTGATGAATTAAATCCAGAAATCGAGAGAATTGCAAGAAGGTTAAGAAGAGAGACTCGTCAAGCTAAGAGAGCAGTTTAGGAAGAAGCTTTTTCATATCCTCATCAGGCCTCAACGTTGCGCTTGAACTCTATTCTAATAGTTCACCTAGCGATTCCGAAGAGGAGAAGATGGCTGTAAACCATAACAATAACAGGACTTTAAAGGAGTTGACTACTCCTAATTTAAAAACAACAATCATTGTGTATTTAGTATCCTACTTTAGATGCTTCTTTCGAACTTAAATCTAGACTAATTCATCTTTTGCCTACTTTTCGTGGTCTTACAGGTGAAGATCCATACAAGCATCTAAAGGAGTTCCATGTGGTATTTTCAACCATGAAACCACAAGGAATCAGTGAAGAGCACATCAAGCTGAGAGCATTCCCTTTCTCCTTGGCAGACCTAGCAAAGGATTGGTTGTACTTTCTCCCTTCAGGTTCAATATAATCATGGAGTGACATGCAAAGGCTATTCTTGGAGAAATACTTTCCTGCTTCAAGAGTTGCCAACATAAGGAAGGAGATATGCGCCATCCGACAGTACAATGGAGAGACTCTGTACGAGTATTGGGAAAGGTTCAAGAAGCTATGCTCAAGCTGTCCACTACACCAAATTGATGAACAACATCTTATCCAATATTTTTATGAGGAATTATTGCCAATAGATAGATGTATGATCGATGCTGCAAGTGATGGAGCACTAGTTGACAAGACTCCCGACGCTGCAAAGAACTTGATTGCAAATATGACAGCTAACTCACAGCAGCATGGAACTAGGGTGGATCACTCACCGAAGAGGGTCAATGAGGTGAACATAGGCAATATTGAGCAAAAATTGTCAGATTTAACTACTTTAGTTTTAAAGATGTCCGCGAGAAATTCACCTGTTGCAAAGAGTTGTGGGATTTGTTTGTCATCGGATCATACTACAGATGCTTGCCACACATTATAAAAGGATGACACCACACAAAAAGCCAACGCAATAGGGAACTTCGAAGGACAACCTCAACGTAGCTATGATCCCTATTCTAACACATACAATCCAAGATGGAGGGATCATCCCAATCTGAGCTATGGAGGAAATAGGCCACCACCACTGCCACAAAATGCCTTTTCGAATAGGCAGCAAGGCTTTCAACCAGCTTAACAACAGTACCCACCTCGACAAGCAACACCTGCAAATTCTGGGACATATTTGGAGGATATGTTCAAAGCTTTCATGAACCAAACCCAACAATTTTAACAAGATACAAGGGCTTCCATTCACAATCTAGAGAGTCAGATAAGTCAGTTGGCTACAACCGTTGGTCGATTAGATTCTCAAGGCTCGGGAAAGTTACCTTAACAAACCGTTATCAATCTTAGAGAAAATGCAAATGCCATTACATTAAGGAGTGGAACACAATTGGACACGCTAAGGGCTACTGTTGAATTTGATGAGGATAAGGCTGAGGAAGAAGCAGAAATTTCGAAGGTAATCCCTAACCCTCCTATTCAGCTTAAGTCTAATCCTTTACCTTTTACTCCTAGGAATCTTAGAACTTCAAAGCAGGAAGGTAGAGGTGAATATTCCTCTATTAGACGCAATAAAGCAAGTTCCAAGGTATGGCAAATTTTTGAAAGAATTATGCACTAATAAGAGGAAATTAAAAGACAATGAAAAAGTGTCTGTTGGAGAAAATGTATCAGCAGTCCTTCAAAGAAAAATGCCCCCTAAATGTAAGGATCCAGGTATGTTCACAATTCCCTACAAGATAGGTAATACCAAATTCGAAAAAGCTATGTTAGACTTAGGATCGTCAATTAACGTTATGCCATTGTCTATTTATGCTTTTCTAAATCTAGAACCTTTAAAGAATACTGGTGTTATTATTCAATTGGCTGACCGTACTAATACTTACCCTAAATGGGTGATTGAGGATGTGTTGGTGCAAGTTAATGAGCTTATATTTCCTTCAGATTTTTATATTGTGGATATGGAGGATGATACATATCTAAACCCTACTCATATACTGTTAGGGAGACCATTTCTAAAAATAGCGAGAACAATGATTGATGTGCATAATGGGACCTTGACTATGGAATTCGACGGCGAAAAAATTCAGTTCAACATTTATGAGGCTATGAGGTACCCTAGTGATGTTAATTCTGTTTTTGCTATTAATATCATTGATTCTTTGGTGCAGAAATCCTTCAACAAAATACATAAGAAAACTTTGGAGGTTGCCATCACAAAGAGTTTGGAGGTGAACTAAGAGGAGGATATTGAGCAAACACAAGAATTAAAAGAGACAATAGCTGCCTTTCATTCATTGCCAAAAATTTCAACTAAGCATACAGTTTCATCAATTCAGTTACCTGTGACTCATCAAAAACTGTTACCTTCTGTTTTGCAGGATCACATTCCAGATTTAAAGCTTATCCCTAATCATTTCAAATGTCAGTTCATTGAAGAATGAGTAAAACATTCATATCCACTGCAAGAGAGTTTGGACAAGTCCATGATAAATGGAGTAAAGATGGATGAGATAATCAAAATTCATGAAGTAGGAGTGACATAGTGATTTGGCATGCTGTCAAACCAATGACGATAAACAAAGGCACTGCTTGGGAAGCAACCCAAAGGGGAGTATACTTATTTTTTTTCTTTTTATTTATTCATTTATTTTAGTTATATGTGCCTTATCTTTGCATTTTTACTTTACATTGGGGACAATGTAAGTTTTAAGTGTGGGGGAAGGGTTTTAGATTATTTTATTTTTTATTATTTTTTATTTTATTTTTTAAAAAAGAGAGAAATTTTGCAAATTTTGGAATTTTGTGGGTAAATTCACTGCAAACCCTCACGAGACAAAACTCGTCCACTTGGGGGTAATCTTGGGGTTTAAAGGCTTGTTGCACGTGCTAAGTGTAACCGTGTTGCTTACGAAAATGGGATAGTTTTTTTTTAAGATTGAGTCAGTTGAGCAATATTTTGATTTAAATTTTAATTTTTAACCAATGATAAAATTTTTATTTTTATTTAATAACTCTTGAAAAATTAATAAATTTTGCGTAATCTGAATTTTGACGTTTTTGTTGGTCAGTACTTTGTTTGAAATCTTTTATTTTATTATTTGCACGTATCCATATGTTTGAACTAATTTTAATTTGAAGAAAATTTATTTGGTTAAATGCTTATAAGATATGTTTTTAATTTTATATCTTATTTGAACATTACTTGAAGCGAATATAAGGTAAATATAATGTGAAAAAATGACTAGGGTAATTTTTCTAGGATTATTAGATTGACCTTACCTGAAGTAAAAAAAAAAGTGAAACAATTGTCATGTGGTGGGTTGAGATGGAGCGTAAAACGTACTCACTCATAAACACATGCAGCAAAATGAAGCGTAAAACGCACTCACTGGTGAGATGGAGCATAAAATGCACTCACCGTGAAAAAAAAATGAAGAAAAAAAGAGAAGAAAAAGTCTTACTAGCGAATTTTAATAATACTTGGGAAGTTATGTGATTAAAGTTAAATCCTAGTGTGGTTAAAATATAAAACCTTTTGATCTTCTAGTTTGTATTTATCTATGTTAAATGGAAAGTGATGTGAAAATAAATGTATAGAATTTTAATATATTTTGTGATGTATTTGATTAGATGAATTGATCTAAATTTTTATTAGTTTGATATATATGGATTTTCACACACACACGAAGGATTGAGAATAAAGTGGAATTAATAATTAAGTTAAAATTTTGGATTGCGTATTATTTTGAAATTTTCTAAGAGTTGTTGATTATAATCTTTGAGGTTGATGTGAAGTTCATATTAATTTATTGCACATGTAAATAATCAACTTGTTTGAGTCAGGTATGTCAAGTTAGTTGAGTCGTTTTAGTCTGTTGGGATAGTTAGATTTATTTTATTTTTGTTTTTGTTTATTTTTATTTTTGTTTTGCCCGAGGACGAGCAATAGCTAAGTGTGAGAGTATTTGATAGGGTTAAATTATACGATATTTTTATTCCCTAATACTTAGTTTTTATATTTATTGTGTGCTTAAATGTTTAATTATTTAGCTTATTTTGGTTTTAATAGGTTTTATAGGATTTTAGTTAATTTATGTTAATTAAGGTAATTTTATAGTATTTTTATATTTTTTTTATTTATGTGTTTTTATTTATTTTTAGTATTTTAGGGATTTTATTTATTATTATGAGTTTTTATTATTTTTAGTATTTATATATTATTTTTATTTATTTTTAATTATTTTATATTTTATTTTTTAGGAAAAATAAGCTTGGGGGCAATTTTGTAAATTCTGCTAAGGCTGATAGCATTTTGATAAATAAACAGCAGAATGGCAATTTCGTAATTAAGTTGAAGTCGGAACCAGTGGCATAATGGTAATTTCCGGACACGGACGTCTGCGCAATGCGCGCAGAGAAGTGGGAAACAGATGGAACGATGTCGTTTGGCTAGAAGCAGGAAAGAAGAAGTGTCGCGCTATGCACAGCCAAGCAACGGGAAAATAACGCGGGTAATGCGCGCGGTGATGGCTGAGGCGGCTGTCAACTGTAGCGGAGGGGCTGTTTGGCTATGCGGAAATTGACCAGAAACGGATTATTTTGCGAATTTTGCTACTTTTTGATTTCAAATTGAATTTTAATTCCAATTAGGATTAGGATAATTATTATTATTTTTTTTAATTGTAAATCCTATTAGGGTTTGGACGAATTAGGGGCCTATAAATAGAGGGTCAATCTCTCATTATTCATTGTAAGTTTTTGGGGGATCTTTCTTCTAGTTTCTTGGAGAGAGCTTTTCAACTAGTGGAGATTATTTTGAAGCATATCAGGCTAAGTTTTTATTTTCAGTTCTAAAGGGATGTTGAACCTTATTTTTAATTGATGTTTTAATTGAGTTTTATAATCCATTCCTTCATGTATGAGATTTATTCTTGATTATCTGTTTTAATTGTTTTATGATATTTGCTTGATTAATTTGATAAGGGTCTGTTAAGTTAATCAATAATTTATTATATGCTATATTAAGATTTGATATTAAGTAAACGATATTTTATCTGATCATAAGGAACAATTAATAATATTTGATTATGGACAAACTTTTGAATATTCTTATGATTATCAAGATGACAAGTTAAATAATCTGCGATGTTATGATTGTTGCTTGGAATAATCTAATTCTCTAATTTTTAATGCAACTGTTATATTAAATCTAGACTGATAGTTCTAGGTTGTATGATAGTTAGAGTCTTTTGTGAGCAATTGCTGCATTAGATTTATAATTTAAGGAGGATTTCTGGTAGCTTGGCGATTGTCGGCTATCTAGGATTATTAATTTCAATTAAAGGAAAAGATAATAATAACATGATTAATTTGTTGATTAAAAGAAGGGGATACTGAACTAAGAAATTGAAGTTTGTTTTAATTGTTTTTTCTCATCTTTATTATTTATTATTTAGTTTTATTTGTTTGAATTTTAATTAGTTAAGTAAAAATTCAAAATCCCCCATTTAATTAGATATTTTTGAAAACATTAGATTTATTAAAATAATTCACTCTATGTGGATTCGACACTTACTTTCACTACTACATTAATATTTTTCAAAGTAAGATTTTATTTTTGGTTGTCTGCGACAGCATTCCATATTACGCGAATTTTGGACTGGGCTGGGGGTTGGTTCTGATTAAAATCCATGGGGAGTTAGGAAAATGGGATTAGGAGTATAAATAGTAGTTTTATGACCCTAAGGAAGGGGGAATTCTCTTTTAGAGGCTTGGGCATCAAGGATTGCAATTGGAGGCTAGAGTTTGGAAGCATACAACAAGAGAAGATCAAAGAGTTTATTCTTATTTCTTCTCTATTCTTGTTATATTTGATAGTCTTCGATGTTGAATACTTTTACAACTATGGTTTTTAATTATTTTATGATGAACTAAATTCTCGTTTAAGATTACAACGGAACCCAATGCATAATTTGAATTGAGTTTGTTCTTAGTTAGTTTATGATAAATATATTTGGATTGTCTATCATATTTGTGCCGAATTTTAATTACTTGACCAATAATTAGCGTGAGAATCTATATGAACTTGATGAACGGAGTATAGATTTAGACCTTGGTATGATAGTATCTGATTGTAATTTCTGCATCGATGAGAATTATGATTTGTGAGTAGGATAGAGATATGCATATTTACCATATGTAATTTTGAAGATAATATGCATTTAAATCTTCTTTAATAGAATTCACATAGAGATATAGTGTTTTAATTAATTTGGATGCTTTACGCAATTCTATTCCTTAACTGGTAGAATTGAATGAAATTATTTATATGTTATCAAGAGATGCGTATGAATATTATAAAGAATTCTTAATTAACAATCCAGTGTATTTAATATGAAGTAACTAGAATTAATAATATTTCAATGAAGCATTGGGGAAAGTTTTTGTCTTAATTCATTAAACATACTACTTGATCTTTGATAATTAGTTCTAGTTAATTTTAATTTATTTTTAATAGATCAGTATCAATCTCAAGGTGTTAGTTCAGTTAAGATTAGTTTATTTGGAAAATTAATTATTGGCAGTTATCAAATATAATCTCTGTGGGACGATACTCTTCTTGTTAATTTACTACAGTTTGACCACGTATACTTGCGTGCTAAACTTAGGGTTAAAAATAGGCAACAACTATCCTAGATAAATGTCTGTTAATAACCCTCTAACCCTAAGAAACTATTAATCTCCGTCGGAATCCTTGGTTGTTCCCAATTTATCACCGCTTCTACCTTTACATGATCCACTAAAACTTCTTCCTTGTCAATAAAATGACCTAAAAATTGAACTCTCTCTAGCCAGAATTCATATTTTGAAAATTTTGCATATAACTATTCCTTCCTTAATATCTCCAGTACCAATCTTAGATGTTTGGCATGCTCTTCTTCAGTTTTGGAATAAACCAGAATATCGTCAATGAACACAACTACGAACTTGTCCAAGTTACTACTTGAACATTCTTTTAATCGTGTCCATAAATACGGATGGCACATTCGTTAGTCCAAATGGTATCACTAGAAACTCATAATGGCCGTATTGAGTTTTGAATACTGTCTTTGGCACGTTTTCCTTCCTAACCTTTAACTAATGATAACCAGTCCTTAAAATAATCTTCTAAAAGTACTTCGCCCCTTTTAGTTGATCAAATAAATCGTTAGTTCTTGACAATGGGTACTTGTTCTTAATTGTTACTTTGTTCAACTCTCTATAGTCTATACAAAGTCTCATCGATCCATCATTCTTCTTTACAAACAGCACATGTGCTCCCCATGGAGAAACACTCGACTAAATGTACTTCCTATCCACGACTCTTGTAATTGAACCATCAACTCTTTCATCTCTATTGGAGTCATCCTATATGGTGCTTTTGATATCGGCGATGTCCTCGGTACTAAATCAATCATGAATTATCTCCCTATTTGGCGAAAGACCTGATAATTCATCTGAAAAAAACATCCATAAACTCCTTAACTACTGGTATTTGTTCCATCTCAGGATTCACTATTTGTGTATTCACTGCATGTACCAGATATCTTGCACATCCTTTCTTCAACAATTTCTTAGCCGACAACATCGTCAGAAAACAAGATTGTCTTAACAACTTGCTGCTATAAAATACGACCTTAGACTTGTTGGGTGTCTTAAGGTGTATACACCTTTTTTGACAATCAATTACAGCTCTGTGGTTAAATAACTAATCCATTCTAAGTATAACATCAAACTCCCCCAAACGTATTGGAATTAAGTTCACATATAATTTTTGACCACTGATCTCCGCACAACAATTTATATTTATATACTCGACATGAAACGCTTCTTTATTTGTAACTTCTATATTCATTAGATTTTCTAATTTTTCTTTAGGAAATTCTAACCGTCTGGTGAAATTATCAAACACAAATGAACAGGTAGCCCCCGAATCAAACAATATGTAAGCATTTATATTATTGATCGGAATAATATCTGACACCACAATATTTAGATTCCACGGTATCTTACAACGACATGTTGAAAGTCTGTGCTATTGGCTTATTCTGTTGCTTCGGCCCTCCAATGGTAAGCCTATTGTTACTTCCCTCATTTCCACTACCTCCATTATTCTTCTTCTTGAGACAATCCCTGATCTGATGGTCCGTGATGTCATATGAGAAACAGCCTCCCTTCTTTGGTTTAGGACCATTAAGAGTGATATGCCCTTCTTACCCATAATTATAACAGACATTTTTTTTCCCTTTATGCACTCCCTAGAATGATTCTTTCTGCACTGCTGCATTTGTTCCACTTCTTCTGTTTACTTCCATGTGGTGTCCCCAAACTATTGTTGTTCCATTCACACTTGTTCGAATTACTACCCCCACTGCTTCCTTCTTTGCTTTCACCATCACCCTTCTTCTTGTTTCATTCTCGGTTGTACTTAATTAGAGCTTCACTTCCCCCCTTAGTGATGATAGCTTTCTTCAACAGTGTTGAAAAAATGTTTATTTGTAGAAGAGCAACTCTGCTAAAAATCCAAGGTTTCAGTCCCTGCTCGAACCTTCTTGCCTTTCTTGCTTCGGTTTCCACCTGATGTAGAGCAAATCTTGCCAATTAATTGAACTTGGCTGCATACTCAGCTACTGTCATGTTCCCATACTTAAGCTCTAAGAATTTAACTTCCATCCTGGGTTGTGTACTTTCTAGAAAGTAACTTTTGAAGAACAATTCCTTAAACCTAGCCCAAGAAATTATTCATTCCCGTACCTCTGTTCTTGTTCGCCTTCTACCAATAATTTACCTCCCCTTTCATCATGAAAATGGAAAACGCTGTCTTCTGCTCCTCTACCACCTGTGGAACTTCAAAAATCTTTTCCATCTCTTCTACCCACATTTGTGCTTCTATTGGATCCGTTGTTTTTTTAAACTCTGGTGGTCCTACCATTTTAAAATCTTTAAAATTTGCCAGTGGAGCAGCTGGGTTTGGTGCTGTCATGACATTAGCATTTCAATTATGTAATGCTCCCAATAGCAACTCCACGAATTCTTTTACTGGGTTCAGTGGTACCCCTTCTACATTAACCAACTCCTCTAGTGGTGGCGGCTGATTTTTTTTTCGTGGCAACATTTTATGTTTTAAAGAAATTTTAAGTTATTATTCTTGCCTTTTATTTTTATTGTTGTTTTATCGCTTAAGGAATTAAAACTAAGGTACAAGTAATCATATCTACTCGTATAAATATAACTGCATTTTTATTCATATGCTAACACATAGTGCATAGCAATTTACATCAAAAGCATACTGCTATAAATGTCTCTATCCCTGAAATGCTATAAAAGATGGGATCTAACATAAATATATCCCACAAACTTCTAGAGTGGGGATTTACAAGCATACAAACCCTCTGTCAAAATACAAGTTGGGTTCTACTACATCTATATATATACAGTGGCATAAAATAACTACTAACTAATAACGGTGCATCCCCCAATGAACTGCATCATCATACTCCTCATCCCTTATAGTTGTCACCAAGCTCCTATTGATAGTGTGTCTGGACTGACCCTCAGCTGGGTAATAATACACCTTACTCTGTAGTATACCGAATGAAAAGCGATAGGCATATGTTGCCCTATCCAGCTTCACCTTCTTCTCTATACCCTCTTCCTACAACTCTAGCATTTGACCATGCGTAGCATCCCTCTGTGCCTCCATCAAAATCCTCGCTTCTACCTCTTCCTTCCAATAGGCCTTGATAGCCTATTTCTCAGCCTGTACCTGCTGAACCATTAGCTGAGCCTCTACTAACTTAGCCTCTGACTCTGCTAACTTAGCATGCAGCTCGGTATCCTAATCAACCATCTGATGGGCCAAAACCCCAATATACTCGACGGAGTCTTCGTACCCCTGCACCTGCTCCTCTAAATCAGCTATGTGATCCTTCAGCTTAGTGTTCTCACCAGAGAACTGATATGCTAGTGCCTTGTACTGATCCTCCATATGCTGGACTCTAACCTCTAGCTCATCGTTCCTAGTGGTCAGCTCCTCAATGATTTCACTGGCAGTAATGCCCATGTCATTAGCATCCTCGGCTGTCCCATCCTCCTCGAACTCTGCCTCATCCTCACTATAGGGTCTCATCACTCGTGCTCAAACTGACTCCTCTTTATCCTCCATCTCTGGTTCAGACTCTGGATCCTCACTAGATTCAGCTTTCAACGGCTATGTCATATCCATATAGATATCAATAAAATCCTCCTCCTCAGCTGTGTGACTAGACTGTCCAATCTCAGACATCCTACAATCACACAAACCAAACGACATCATTATCGCAATAAAATATATTCATTGATGAAATGAAAGTATATTTAATTGTGTTACTACTTAACTTGATGAATTTCCAAAATCCATCACCTAAAACATTAAATGAGTTGACTCTTCTAAGGTTATATCCTAAGGTTTCACAACGTAAAGTTTTATAATCTACGGCTATGTGACATACACTTTAACTCACTCTTAATGACCTAGCATTTCTTTGCTCTAGAGCTTTTTCTCTTACTTTTCTATTTAGGAACTTAGTGAACAATGAACAAACTCTTCACAAGCCTAGCCAAGGTTCTATTTAAAGGCCAAAACTATCCTCCAAAATGTATACATACAAACACTATAAGTCTACATAATCAATAATCTTATCTTATCATCAAAATTCAAGATAGCTAAATTTTAGGGATTTTCATCCATAAAGGACTAGAGTTGGTAGGAGTTGCCCAACAACTAAGTCATTTCCAAGATTTTGCAAGCAACCAAGGATAACACTCCAACCCAATATGGGTCCCCCCTTGGTGGTCGACTGCTCTACCCTTTTTCTTTCCATTTTTGCTTTATTTTTCTTATTTATATAATTATATATTGACAAACTTTGACCTAGTTTGGGCTTCACATTGGAGTCTAGAATTAATTCTATTGAGCTCATTCATTTAATTAATTTAGGCTCAATTAATTAATCCAATTGGGCTACCAATTAATACATACAAGTATACATTACATGGACTATCATAAATTAATTACATACATGGGCTACTAGTTCACATCCATTGGACCTAATTTATTAATTCCTTTGGACTTAAAATGTAATCCAATTAGATTTGTCTATTTAATTCCTTTGGGCTACTAGGTTAGGCTAGTTTATAAAGTACCAATACACAAATCACATACAAGGCTTGGGCTTGTTAAATTTAACTCATGGACTAGTCCACTAATATAATCTAATTATTTGGACTCTTCTTTGATTAATTTAATTAATTCCACTACCTTGCTACATTATTAGATTAATAAATATACACATGCATACATATATTCATTCAATAATATAAATGCACAATTAATTCATACAAAAAATTTAATTCATTGATAATTATTTAATAATTATAATTACAATGTAACTTAAAATTCATGGTTATTACAGTTCTCTTGACCCCAAATCTAGTGTTGACGGTACAACATCTTTCTTAACACATACAACATTTATTAATGCTACAAATGCTAAAAACTCAAGTAATTTAAAGCTTTTACAATATCTCTTTATATTTCATAATCATAATCTTTACGATTTCTTATTATATCTCAATATCATATATGATACGAGTTTATTCTATTATATTCGTTTTGATTATCAAAACATCCATAAAACACATTAACTATTTATTTAATATACGATTATTCTTACTTGTCCAATCCGGACTCATAACTACAACAATCGTTTAGGCTAGCTAAATGATTTACTAACTCTACATATTTAGGTTTATAATACAAACAACAAAACTGTAATTATTCCAAAATGTTACATCGAAAGAATGTAGACAATTATAACAAGATTTTATAACTAAATATAACTTCAATTATTTCCTTTGTTTTTACCGAGATCTCTAGGTTCCTTATACTTCGCTGAAAATGTTTACTTATACCAAGAATGAGCACGATGGCTTAGCAAGTCTAACAGTTATCACATAACACTTAATTTATGCATCATGCATGCTTAGCAATAAATTCACGTATGACATTTTATACATGTTTCTCAGTTATTCCGCATTTAAATCATGTTTCATGCCTTTCATGTACTTCACAAAAAATCATATTCATTGATCTCACGTAACACATAACATTCATATAGCTTCATATAACAATTAAATATCACATTGTAGTATAACAACGCACATAACAACAAGTTATCAAGAATATCACATAATACTGAAAAACTTACCTGGTTCGCTTCTACCGTTTACACCTATTTTGCGTCTTTCGTTCAATCTAAAATAATATATGAGATTGACATACATATTAGTCATAATAATACTCATTATATTGGTTTAAAATAACTAATTTTTTAACCATTATCCTAACTTCGACTTTTTCATATTCATGCTAACCAGTTTTTAAAACTTGTTTACTTCAACTCAATTCCTACCAACTCAGAATTGGTTCATCTTCTAACAAGGACCTATGTATAACATGGTCTAACTACCCCCGTAAGTGGCATAATTCCCAAAATTCTCGAACTCAAAAAGTCAGTTTTAAGGACCTAAACTCGAGGGCCTTGCAGCCTTGGAGACTATTGGACCCCAGCTCGTTTCCACGGACATAACTTCTTCGTTTCTTAACCTTTTGAGTGATTCAAGTGTTTACGCATTCGTAACTTCCTCCTCTACAACTTCTCTTCAGGACAAAGTTTCAAATTCCAAACGAAAATGTACTAACAATGGCTCATAAGGTCAGACTAACAACTAATTTCATAGTTTTGCTTGTTCAAAAGTTTACCACTTGTTCATTTCTTATTGGATTGAGGTCAAATCCAAACCATCAATTTGTGGATTCTTAAAATTACTGAAACCAAAGAGTTTTCATATCAACAATCATTTTTCATACTTCACAACCATGACATAACATGGTCAAAATCCTTAATATTTAGTTTAAAATCACACTTGACCAAGAAAGTCTTTATAAAATCATTCCAACACATTATTCATCCGTTCTTCTTGGGTTATTCTCATAACTCTTATATGAACAACATATTACCCATAGATCGATAAAACGATCAACGTATAAAAACTAATTTGTTTTGACAATAATTTTCTAAAACTAGGGTTTGTAAGTTACCCCAAACTTTGATTTCTAAGTTTTTAAGTTTTAAACTTGTTTCACAACAATATCATAAACACCAACATGATTCTTATCATTGTTCCTATACCCCACATTGATCCTCCATTAAAATAACTACATAGAGCATCAAGGTTTAGAAAAATAGTTCTCATAGACATCAAACACCTACAAGGCATCTTGATTTATCCATGTTAAATACATACCATGGCTCCAGCTTTTAAAATATATCATTACCACCTTAGAGATCTATGAATAAAACTCATGGATCTTCTAAGATATTGACCATTACAACATCCATTTTACTCTAGATCTTACAAAAAGAAATGGATCTAGGAGTTCTAGGTATAAAAATTTGTTACCTTTATATGATAAAGCTTGAAGCTTTTTGTTCATGGATCCATGAAGCTTACATGGGGCTCCACCCTTCCTCCTCCTCCTCCTCCTCTCTCTCTCTCTCTCTCTCTCTCTCTCTCTCTCTCTCAAAAATAAATATTACTCTTTTGTTGTATGACCCTATAGGCCATATTAAACCGGTTATAGAATTAACTAATTAGAACCATTCTAATCTTATTTATATAAATAAATTAAATCATTTAATTTATTAATAAATAATATTTATTCTTACAATAAGGGTAATCCCATTTACCGAACAACGACTTTTTAAATAATATAGATTTCAACATTTAATCACAAAAGAACCTATTCCACGAATAGTTACCTTACAATTCAATCATTTTACCACATAATATCCCAATCAAATATCAGACATGGGATTTCTGTCAAGTCTTATTTGATCATATACATTTCAATTCTCAAATGTACAACTCTAATATAAATTAGAAACTCCTTTCTAATTTCCATTCCACCTTGGCTAAGGATTTCTGAGTTATTATTTATCGAATTAAATTGGACATTCTCTCTCTTTACTAGAAGTGGTAGATCATTTGTTGACCATTCACCTACCTCCATGTACAACTTATTAAACCCGATCATACCCTTTGATATACCCTAAAGGTCTTAAGAAATATGACAAAATATAACTCATCATACATAAGGTACTATGATGATCTCAAGTTCAAGGATCACTTATACTATTATCACAAAAGGAACTCCTATTGACAGGCAAGTAAAACTTCGTTCGCTATTCCTTGAGCGAATCACGTTCTGTGAACTTATTATTTAATAAGCACATACATACTTGCTTTAGTATCTCTACAAAAATGATTATAAGATCAATCATCTTCTTCAAAAGAGCAAGCTTAATATGTACTAATCTATCTGGATTCACTAATCTCCATTTTAGTGATCCCATGATTAGGAACATTTTAGTTTTAAGTTATCTTGAATTTAGATCTCATTAGTATGATCAACTTTATGATTCTAAAAGTATTGCTCCAAAACTATGGGTTTATTCATATAATTAATTTCAACCAATTAACCATGACTAAAGAAATGCCTTGATATTTTAATTAATAAATCGAATAAGATTACAAAGTACATACATATCACATTAAATGTGATTGGCTTGAGGGTATACTACTTTCAAATACACCATATATCTATATATTCACTAACACCTAACCCAAGTTTGGTTAAATGTTTTACATTATCCACCATCTATGGTTAACAAACTAACATAATAATGGTTAGGACTCATCATTATTATCTTCTCCCAACAATTAACTCTAGTAGGATTAATTCTCTTCTAACTATTAAACCAAGGTGAACATATCAACTCCACCGTAGTTAATTCTATACACTTATATATATATATATATATATATATATATATATATATATATATATATATATGTCTACACATTAACTCAATAATAGTTAGGATAGCAAGCAACTATGGTCAAACCTTTACAAACATAAATCCATAATTTAAGGGATGTTGTCATGCATGTAGTAAAACAAAGATTACACGGAGCATTGTGCTATTTACGTCCATCATTTAACCCAAGTAACGTTAATTTCCTTATAACAACTAACCTAGGGTGAATCCACTATCTCCACCTTAGTTAAGTCTCATCTATCATGTATATATATAATTATATATCTATATATTTTGCTAGCAACTAACACATGCATGATTAAATCTTTAACTTATTTACCACCTAGGGTTATTCAATTAACTCACCCATGATTAATTCTCATCATCATATTCATTCATCTAGCATTTAATGAATGTTTGGTTAATGCCTTCGCTTGCTTACCAACTATGATTATTTAATTAACCCTAAATTAGTTAATCCTTTATAACTTTTCCTTTCTCCAACACAAGCTACAAACCTTGCCCATCATAGATTCATAGCATTCATATCTCCTTCTTGCTCCTTCCAATGCAACTTTGGATAAAACAAAAGCAAAACGTCTTCTCACTTGTTTTATTTTTCAAGAACACTAATATCCTTCATCTTGCTTGGCAAATGACCTCCATACACTTTTATTTTCTCTAATCTTTCCATAAATGAAAAGTTCTCACATTATAAATTTTTCTTTATTTTTAATAGCATACAAGCACAAATATAAATATACAAACATATTTGTTTACACTAATTTTTTCTAACCCATTTCAAATGTTTAGGCTTGATTTTAATTAAATTATTGGTCTTAGTTAATTTAATTAACTTGAACTCCCTTCCAAATCTAGGTTGGGCTTCTACACATTTCAAACACAAAACTAATTAAAAACTTGGTTATTTCCATTAACTTGGCTTTCATTTAAATTTTCACCCTACACCTTACACAAGCCTTGTTAATTAATATCTTGAGTCCTCAGTTAAAGTAATTATTAAATATATTTCATAACATATTAATTAAGTTGACTACTTAATTAATTAAAACATTTAGTTTAGTCTTTCAAGACCCCCATTCAAGTTAGTTACTTAATTAACATAACTTTTACTCATATTCCATGTAATTAATTAAATCGTATAGCTTCTCTTTTCAATCTCATTTAATTTTATAATTAAATGAGTACATGTAACTAATACTTTAAATTATATGGTTCTTTACATCGATTAAAAAAAATTAATCTTCTTTTCACATATTTTTTTTACCAAACTAGGATGAAATTTTTAACCTTTATTTAGTTATTTAATAATTCCATAAAAAGAAATATTGTAAATATTCAAGTTATCACAGTAAGAGCACTTTTAAACCTTTTAGTCTTTAATTGCCATTTTTCTCTCTCTTCCAAAATAGTTGATGACATTCAAGACTATCCTTTTTGAACTACAACTCTCAAAAGTTCTATAAACTCTCTAGAGATTCTCTCTCTCTAACTTTCTCTTTTAAGTCTATATTATCATTCTTCAAAGCTTCTCTCTCTAACCTCTCTCTAAGTTGCTAGCAAAATGTAGTAAATGAAAAACTAAGTCGGTCAAAAAGAGTTTTACTAATGTAAGTCATCATCTAATATGTATGCTTACACTTCCTATATCTATACATCTATCCCCAATGTTATCTTATCTTAGCTAATTTAAAAATTCTCTAGATTTTCCACCAAATAAATGAGTTAAATGGAGATTACTTGGGACCCACTTGGTCCTCTTCCCATTATCCCTTAATTTAGATTAATGTCTAATTGGTAGATATGTTAACCAAGACTTTGACTTTGACTTAATGCACCATCTAGGCTAATATTTGGCCTACAAAATAAATTCTATTGGGCTACAAGCATGTGTGATAATTAATTCAAGTAATTGGCTAGTTTAATTATTTATATGATCACACATTAATCATCTATACATCCATTACATAAATAATGTTTGGGCTTGTTTAAATTACTTACAAGGCTAGTCCATTAAAATTAAATTTCATACTTTGATTATTAAATAAATTCACATAACTTAGCACATTAAGCTCATATAATAATCACCTTAATTAAATCATATAATCCAATTAGACTTGTTAATTACAAAGTTTGATTAAATTATTTATTAATATTAAATTCCATTAGATTAGTCCATTAAATTTACTTGGACTTCCTTCAATTAAATCAAACACATAGTCAATCATTCACATAATAATTTAAATTAATACGTACAAAAATTTAATTCATTGAAAATTAAATTCTTAATTTTATTTATAAAGTCACTAAAAATTCTTGGTCATTACATATCATGAATACTCTAATAATACAAAAAGGTTCCATAATTACATAACAGGACATATAAAAATTTAACATGCAATTATTCCTTAAACTTTCATTTGCCTTTGTCCTTTTTGAAACTCTCTAGTTTAACTGCAATTAGTTCATGATATAACAAAGTTAAGCAACTACTCTACTCAGTAAGTTTAAAATGAATAATGAAGATATATTATAAATGAATAAGAATGACAATTGAATAGATCAACAATTTAAGATAATTGATGAAATAACTGAACAATATAATCAAAGTTCAAATAAATGAATGAATATTGATTATTTATTGCTGAGTGGTCCAATAAACCATGAACATTGCCAAGGAATTAATCATTCAACTGGCCCTTTTATATTTTAATCTGTCAGCTTATACTTGTGGGGATCAACCTCTTGTACACCATGTGTATGCATAACATTAAGCTCTGACCGCATCAGATAACCGACACTTATAGTCTCCTATCAAGGGTTGCCCTCTCAGTCCAAGAATCTGCACCAACTACTGGTTTGGATAGCTTTCAAAATATTAACATACATACGTCTAGCTGAAACAAATAGCGTGGATTGTTTCTTAAACAGTTCATGAATGATGAACTTTAAATATTTCACAGTTCAATAATAGAACAAGAATTCAAATGCACAAAGTGCGGATATCAATAATTATCATTGATGTGGAGTAATTGACAATAATTAAACCAATCAAATATAAGATATGTAATTACTAGCAAGTCTTATTTTATTTGATCATATGCATTTCAATTCTCAAATTCATAACTCTAATGTAAATTAGAAAATTTATTCTAATTTTCATTCCACATTGGCCAAAGATTTCTAAGTTGTCATTTCATTTCCTTGCTCGAGTGAAGCATTTTCAGGTAATGCCCCATCAGAGTCTTTTTCTAGCTCATCTGGATATTCCTCATACCCACTGTCATCAGCTAGTGCAATTGTAGTAACTGGTATAGCAGCTACTGCATTCACTTAAATGCCACGCCATTCTTCCTCTATTGCCCAACTAAATTCTCCAATCTCTAGCATACTATAAAATCAAAAGAACAATTATTTAGTTCAATGCAATTTTCTTATCTCTATTACGCATAACACATACTGTGAATTTTTTTATATCTTTAACAAATCTCCATGATCCGCCCCATAGAACTTGAAATGAGTTTTACTATCTTTCTTACGGTCATATTCCTAAGGTTTTTCCTACCTAAGGTTTATAACCTATCATCTCTAATACCAACCTGTGATGCCCCCAAATTCGGGTTCCTTGATACTATTCTACCATTCATTCACATCCATTTATTATCAAATACAGTAACTTAATTTATAATATTACATAACTATCCTGGTTTTACATACCTTTATACATTACAAAATATTAATTACATGACATAATTCAATATTATTAAGTTAACAAAAGTCTATTAACAAGACCACTACTGCTTGCTTGCTTTTTCTTTTCCTTTATCAGTTCCTGGGCCTTCTACATGCTCAGGCTTAACTGTAATATTATATTTAAGCAAGAATAAGCATTAACTAGCTCAGCAAGTTTATAAACAAGTAACAATATAATATCTCAAAAACACTTAAAGAAACTTTTTCAATTAACTTTAACAATTCAACACTACTGTGAAAAAATTTGAAACCAAAACATAAAACTCTGTTAGAAATGAATTGAATCATTATCATTACTTGTTGTACGGTCATAAGACCAATAACTCATTTAGAATAATACTAATCATAAAGACTAATACTGCCCGACACTGTCATAAGACTACCTTTTTTTTATATGTGTACTCTAAAGGATCAGCCTATCATATCTTATATTGTGCACAACATAACCATCTAACGACGTAACCACGTTATAGGATTTATATCCCTATTTACTTTTTATCCCATTTTTATAAGGGTTGTTCTATTACAATATTTCCATAGATTATGCACCATAACAATATGGATTCAAGAACATACAATAAATATATAAAATCAGCATGAATGACAACATATGTCTAGCCGGATAACAATGGCATTGAACTTTCTTAAACTAATTTTATAATGAATGAACTTCAAAAATGACTTACAAGAATATATTGTATACATAACTATCAAATAAACTACAAAAGAGAGTTCGGAAAGAATATTTGCCTCCGTCTTCGCTTACTTTTACTGTTACTACCTTATCACGTTTATAACTTACATAACCACGATGTTGGACAATACATTAGTTACATAAATTTTATATGTTTTACCTTAACCTAGATGTCACCATTTAACTTAACACATAACACGTTGCTCATCCATACCTTAATACCTATCACATTGATCATTTTTATCAATTTAAGTTTTACCATACATAACTCTATCATCTAAGATTAAAACACTTCATTTTGGATCCAAAAAAAAAAAATCCAAAAACCAGGACACTGTGCCCCAGCGCAGAACATCTCACCGTCCGCGAGATGCTCTCAGTTAACTGCGCCCTAGAGTAGTCTTCAGTTCAAAACATCTTGCCCCTAGTGAGATTGTCTCAGCCACACAGCACCCCGATGTAGTGTTTAGTAAACCCCCCCCCCCCCCCAGCACAATCCTCAAAACTCAGTTTTTCAGAAAAAAAATTCCGAAACAATTCTCATGCTATTTTTTTTCATACATTGCAAGACCTTATTCTAACACTTTATTTAGTATACACAACACATATATGATTTGTCTAGGCCTTCAAAAACATTATTAGTTTTTAAATAACCTTATTTTTTCGAAATTCACTTTTTAGGTTCTGACGAATGTTTTCGATCGCCTAAAACACACTTTTATCGCTATATATACCAAATGACCACCAAATCAATGCGGACACGTGTATTTACCTAAAACTTAGTAATTCAAATTTTTTTCACCATTAATTACTTAAAATGACCAAAAATCACCCCTTAATATGATTTACAAACTTAATCGAATTTTTTCATAAAAACCAGCTTTAAGTTCATTAACTCCACTTCCCATATACTCTATAAAAAGTCTATTTACTAACACTATAGCCTCATATTACACATATATGACTCTAATAGCATATGCTACCATTTATATTTGATTTTCATGCACATATAACATCTTATAAGGTTTTTAACCATACAAAATCATGTTTTCCATAATTATATGTATCTAGCATCCAATATAGCATGAAAATACACATACCACCTTTATAATACTATCTTATCATTTAGGCTTTCATCATGAACCAATCATTTAACACATACACTCACATAACTATCATTTTTAATCATTAAAACACCCATATACACACATATACATGCATAAATGAAAGTTTAAGGACAAGAACACTTTTAAACCTTTTTTGAGCCCTTCTCCTCTTTACTAGAAAGATTCTTAAGGTTGGATGATCCACTTTTTTTACTACTTTTACTCTCTAGAACATTTCTTTAACAATTTCTTAAGCTCTCAAGACTCTCTCTTGCTTTCTCTCTTCCAAGATCTCTCAAACACTTAGCCAACTTATGAAATGAAATGAAATGAAGAAAAAGAACGAACCTAGCTAATATCTTACAAACATATACATACACCACTTGTATCTTTTTTTCCTATAACTAAATAGCATCAAGTTAAATAATCATGCATGATTAAGGGAATGCAAGTCACTTCTCATAACAATTTAAGGATAAAATGGACCTTACTCACCAATTAGGACACCAAGTTCATAATGTAACTTGTTGAGGGTACTATGGACATTTTCCCATTTTCTAGATAATTTACTTTCTAAATAAATCATTGTTGCTTCTCATTGGCTCATTCAAATGCACATGGATTTATCTTTTATCAATTAATCCAACTAGCTTGGTTTTTCACTAATTGTGCTACTTTCACTTAATTACAATTAAATTGCTTAATTAGTTACAATCTAACTAATTCATCATTCTTAACTAGAAGACCATCCTAGTTACATACAAATCAATTAAACTACATAATTAACCAATTCAAATTTATGTCATTTCAAATAATAAAAACGCTCAAATTTTTCATAAAAATACTTTCCCGGGAAGTGAACCTTTGATTTCTTGTCCCAAAATATCTGTCACATTTCAAAAATCTAGCTTCATTATTTATTTATAATTTTTACAAGATTTACCCAAACTATGGATCATTATCATTATATCACCTATCTCTATGTACAACTTATTATACCCAAGCATACACTTTGATATACCTTAAAGGTCTTAAGGGATATGTCAAAGTATAACTTATCATACACAAGATACTATGATGATTTCAATTCTAAGGATCACTTATATTACTATCACATTAGAAATTTCTATTAACAGCTGAGTAAAACTCCATTAGGTATTACTTTAGCGAGTCATGTTTAGTGAACTTATTCTCTAATAAGCATCTACATACTTGCTTTAGTGTCTCTACACAAATGATTATAACATCAATCATCATCTTCATAAGAGCAAGCATAGTATGTACTAATCTATCCGGATTCACTAATTCCCTTTTTAGTGATCCCGCGATTAGAAATAATTTTAGTTTTTAGCTATGTTGAATATATATCTCATTAGTACGATCATCATTATGATTCTAAAAGCATTGTTAAAAAACTATGGGTTTATCATAATTAATATCAGCAATTAAATATAGATAAAAAAAATGTCTTTGTATAAATAAACGTATAAGATTACAAAGTATATGTTATATCACATCAAATATGATTGACTTGTGTGCATACTACTTTCACTATCTCACTTGCACTAAAGTCAATTATCATGGTATCTAATACCTATCTTCTCTAAGTGACGATTAAACTAATGTGGAGTTAACGCTTTAGTAAGTGGATCTGCAATATTGTCATGAGAGTCAACTTGTTCTAGGGTGACGTCTCCTCTTTCAATGATCTCTCTAATCAAATAAAATTATCACAACATGTGTTTGGATTTCTGATGAGACTTGGGTTTCTTAGCTTGTGCAACAGCTCTCGTGTTGTCACAAACTAAAGGAACTGGTCCTTGAATGCTAGGAACCACCCCGAGTTCGGTTACAAACTACTTCATCCAAATAGCCTTATTTGCCTTCACTTGTAACTATGTACTCTGCCTCTGTCACTGAATTGGCAACGGTTTGCTACTTGAAACTTTTCCAACTCATTACGCCACCATTTAAAGTAAACACATAACTCAAAACGAATTTATGTCATCTTGGTCAGTTTGAAAACTTGAGTCTGTATAACCATTTAGTTTTAACTTAGACCCACCATAGACAAAAAATACATCCTTAGTTCTTCTTAAGTACTTTAGGATATTTTTCACTGCCTTCCAGTGTTTTTCTCTAGGATTAGACTAATATCAGCTTGTTACACTAAGTTCATGAGCAACATTATGTCTAGTACATATCATCTCGTACATGATAGATCTTATCATCAAGGCATAAGGAATCTTACTCATACGGTTTCTCTCTTCAGGTGTCGTTGAGGGCTGTTTCTTAGAGAGATTTATTCCATGACCCATCGACATGAGCCCTCTCTTAGAATCGTTCATGCTAAACTTATTTAGTATCAAAATCAATGTACATTCCTTGAAATAAGCCAAATATCCTTTTAGATCTTTCTTTATAGATCTTTATCCCCAAAATATAGAATGTTTCTCCCAAGTCCTTCATGGAGAAGTGTTTAGATAATCATATCTTGATCAACTGAAGCATAGAAACATCATTCCCTATTAATAATATATCATCAACATATAATACTATGAATGTGATATCGTCATTAGTGATACATTAAATCGTAGAGTGAAAAGTCTAACGTGTCAATTGCTAATATATAACAAATGATTGGAACGTCTCTTTCAAATATTCTCCTGAAGATAAAATTCTATGCTGGCGAAAGGGATAAGAATTGAATTCAGAGTATTATCCCAAAATGGCTATTTTAGCAGATACAAAGGACGCGTGTCTACTACTGCAACAAATATAGTACGACTGATAGTGACAACCATTGGTCTAGCCAATAAATCTTTAGAGCCAAAATAATAAGACGATGACAAGTGTCCTAGGAATAATGGAGCAACGGTAATTTTTAAATGGAAAGAATTCTAAGGATGCCTATAAAGGGATTACTACTACAGACTTCAAGACTAACCCAAAAGTTCAAGTGCTCCTTAAGATCCAATTTTTTTTAAAGAAATTCCTCTGCTGTTAAGAATTTCAAAGAGATATCCATAACGCCACTTCACACAACCATCAATCAACAGCATCCTGATCTTAGTGATCAACAAAAATCTAAGTCCGAGTAACTTACCTTAATTCTTGGTGAATCAAGCTTCTTAGTGAGATAAAGTCTGAGTGACTTTAAGAAGACTTAATGTCTTAGCAAGAGAATGTATTAGTGACATTGAGAAGACTTAGTGTCTTAGCGAGAGAAGGTTTTATTGACCTTAAGAAAATTTAGTGTCTTAACTACTTATGAGTGATTTAGTAGTTGTTGTCGATTAAGAGAGAACCATTGGTTTTGTAACCTATATCCTTAGTGGATTATCCCTACTCATCAAAGTGAAAGAGAGGACTATGAGTATTTTAGGCTCCAAGCCTCTTAAAAATCTTTGTGTCTCATTAATTCTTTCATATGAACTATTATAACTATCTAACTACTTTATTTACTGCAATATCTTTCGACAAACTCACTTTACTTAGAACTGAGATTTTTCATTTAATCTTAGATTTTTTTTTAAATCACAAATTTCATTATGCATTGTTGAATAAGTTAATTGTTTAATTATCTGGTAAACATTCTTTAATCATAAATAATTTTTTAATCTAAAAACGATCTATTCAATCCCCCTTCTAAATAACTTTTATGCCAGTAGGAAATAACAATGTGTATCAAAACTAAGTTCTCATTGAATTTGCTTTATAGCTTGAATTGGTTGTGTGGCACACAATAAAATTAGTTTTAAACTTAGTGGTGGAGGAAAGCCACAAATGTGCAACAAATATAAATTTGCTAATTGAAAAGTTCGAATGCAGGCTTACATGAATGTTATTGATGACGAGTTATTTGATGGAGTATTAAATGGTCTATATATTATAATAAAGTCGGGCTCCATCTACTTAAGATCCCAACAAGGTAGTGCTAAATTAAGATTAGAATGGACTGACAATGAGAAGAAGCTTATTGCTCTAGATAAACAAGCTAAAAGTATCATGTTTATGGTTGTAGAGGATGAACTATTTGAATATGTGGTCAACTGTAGAACTGTCAAGGAAGTATGAGAAGCTCTCATAGTCATGCAGCTGGAATTTCGAGAAAATAAAAAATCTCTCCTTACTCAACAATATGAGACATTTTCACACATTTTCGGTGAAGACATCACTGTAACATATGAGAGATTCAACATTCCTTCATAATTCCTTTAGAGCGTTTGGAAAGATTTAGCCAAATAAGGATGTCAAAACCAAAACCACTGCCATCAGATAATCAAAGAATCTCTATGAGATGTCTCTGTAGTAGTTATATAAAAAACTGCTCATTTTTAGGCTTAAGCTTAATCATAGAGTTGAGACAACATCAACAAATAAAGCAAGAAGGAAAGAAAAAGGAGTTTCTCTTGAGGCTACAAAAATTCCATCCAAATTCTCTTTGGAAGAAGAATCAAAATTAGAAAATGAAGATATTGCTCTACTTGCCAGAAGATTAAGAAAGTTCATGAGAAAAGGCAGGAGAAACTTCAGCAAATGCCTCAATAATAACAACTATAACATCAACAAGAAAGACAGCTCCAAAGATTTGTGTTATAATTACAAGAAGCCAAGTCACTTTATTGCTGATTGTAATAAGCCTCTGAGGGAGGAATTGAAGAAAAAGACAAGAAGAAATAGTACAACAAGAAGGAAAAGAAGACATATCCCAAGAAGCTCCACAAGAAAAATAGAGGAATGATCACTGAAGAATCATGGATCGCAACAAAACGTGACTCAGATTCAGAGTCAAGTGAGGATGAAGGATGATCTCTTAAGGAAAATATATGTCTTATGACAATGAAATCATAAGTAAAGGACTTCACCACTGATAATCAAAAAAATGATATCAATGAAGTATTTAACTTTAATTCTCCTGATGTTGACTTAATTGATCTTAGAACTACTTTATGTGATATTACTTCTGAATTGCATAAATACATTAAGTGGTTCAAGGTACTCTCAAAGGACCATTCTCTTCTTTAAGGAAAAAAAAAAGATAAAGTATAACTTGAGTTGAAAGCAACTCAAAGAACCATTGATTCTTAATCTCATATTAAGGAAGAAAATAAATCTTTAAGATCTACCATTGATCAATTTGCACAAAGAAAGTCAACATTTATCATTAAGATTGCAGATCTAGAAAAGACTATCTCTTTATGGAATAAGTCTACCTCTTCTATTGACTCCCTAATCATGAGTCAAAGGTGGAGATCTGACATTCAGGTCTAGGATTTGCGGATTCAGCCTTAAATCAAAGTGTGGGCACAACTTCTGAGATTAGGAACAATAGTGCTTCTACTCCCTATAGAAGCATTATGTTTGTGAATTCAACACAAATCATAGAGTCAATTATTCCAAGCACTACTATTTTTGTTAATCTTATTGTTGTTCTAAAGAACAATAGGTCGCCCACTGATCACAGTTTTAAAAAAAATGTAGAGTAAAGTCAACACTATGATCAAACCATAAAGGTTTGTATAGTCAGTGAAAACTCACTTTATAAACAACTTGGTAAAAATTGTAGAGTTACTTTTCACTCTATAAACTCCTAAAATCATAAAGTAGTATGACAGCAAAAATAGAGTAAGCCGAGAAGAAAGGCTAAGATTGCCCCACACGTGTCTTAAAGAAGTAGACATTCAGTCACACACGTAAACATGTATCATATAAATTATTATACCTATCATTGTCATGGACATGTTGCTACTATGAGTAAATTTAATCCATATCCTGTGATTGGAAGACCCAAAATTAGACAAATGTGGGTCCCTAAAAGAACACCTGTCGTTGCTCATTCTTGTTTTACCTTTAAATATTATAGTTAAGACCGAGCAAGGCAGTAGTTCAGGAAAGTATAAGGGAAAAGGCAAAGCTATGGAGTAGCTTTGTTTTAAGACTATGATGTTAGATATTTAAATTAAGACGTATGTTATTTATGCTTCAGTTATATAGTGTATTAGTAATGATTGCGAGATTTGGGAAGCAAATATTTATGTTATATCAATGTAAATATTTTTATTATTCCGCATTGAGTTTTTTTAGTATAATACATAGGTTGAATAGTGAAGTTGACGGTCGTTTTCACAATTAATATTAGCGTGCAAGTATACATGGCCTTCAAGTAGTATAAAGTATTTCTATGTCGATCCCACAGAGAGTTAGCACTAATATTTTTCAAATATTAAACTTATAACAATCTAATCTTATTTAAACAATGACTAAAGTTGGTGATTTTGATTAACACAAATTTTCAAAATAAATAAAACACAGTAACTAATTTTAGTTTTAGACAAGCTAAGACCACAACTTCAGCCAATACCTCGTTAAAACCTCACACCCCTCCTTTTAATTAACAGATCAAACGAATGATAGCCCGAAAATAAAATCACTCATAAACCTCTTTCGATAGTTAAATGAGTTACACCCTACTAATTAGATCACTATATTCTTATGTGATACTAATTAAGCAAGATAGCAACATAAACAGATTCTCAACAAGGTTACACAAGATATCACGATATATTCCTATCCGAGATATACATTGTAACGACCCCGAAATTCGACCTACTTTATTACCTTAAATTTCATATTTAGTATTCATTATTTCCTTAACGTCCAAATTTCGGTCCGTTAATAAATCTTTAATCACTTCTTTAATCCAATAATTGATTTTAAAATCAATAATTATCAAATATTTCGGTATAAATTTTTTTCTTTTTCTCAATTCAATCAATGTATTAAAATATTTGGATATTTAAAATCTTTACGTCTCGATCCTAGTCCCTGGATCGCAACCTTCATTTTTTCTTTCTATTACTAGTGTCATAAAACTCAACATTTACGATTTAATATTGTTCATCTTCGTACAATTATTTCTTGATTCATAATTCATAATTAGACATATAATAGTCTCTATCGTAACATCTATCTAGTACAAATCACAATTCATAATTTAACTTTACTTGTTCTGTCTGGATTCCACTTGTACATGTATATATCACATCAATACTAGCTTTGCAGATGTATTCACATTGAGTTATACTTCTAAAATTATAATAATTACATCTACCACCTTTTGAGTTAATCCATCTCTAATATATTCTGATATGCTTGAAATTTGTTTCTTTACCTGCAAAAGTTTATTTTAAGCAAGTAATGAGCACAACGGCTCAGCAAGTTCAAGAGTTTATGCGTCACGTAGCACATACCTTAATATGTTCGGTGTGTGTCATACATCATGTGTTTGTGCTTCTACTATAGCAATATATCTCATATCATTTCACACAGTACACATAATTGTCATATTATCCACATATCACATAACACATAATTTATATGCATTTAAAACAAGTATTAGTATATCACAACAGACAACATTTAATATTAAAAGACTTAAGAACTTGTCTGTATGTCCAATTAATTAATTGATAGCTCAACACTCTTTCTCGAACAACCTATGACCATAAAATAATCAAATAATAATTATTTATCCTCTTATGGTATTAATTTAATTAATTAATATCATCTCTAATGTAATTAACCCTACCCGACGATTTATTTTAGGGTACCAGGTTAATTATTAATTAATATGGTTAATTATATTAACCTTGTCCTTCAATATCTTAATTTAACTTAATATCCAACACCTTCAATACGGACAACCCGGCTCATTGGATAAAATTTTCACATATTTGGTTGTCCGGAAACTTTATTTATTCATTTTCTAACTTTTAAACTCCTTAGATTAATATTTAAAATATTTAAATATTAATCCCCAATATTTAATATTTTTACAACAATATTAAATTTAATGCACAAACATCATTTCTATATTTTTAGTATTTTTCTATGATTTTTAAACATTTATTTCTTTAAAAATCACTTTTTGGGGGCATTTTGGTAATTTTCGCTGCTTTAGGGACACAACCGGCATTAACAGAAAAGCTCAAGGGCATATCTGTAATTTTTCGGGCCAAGAGACATGCTCGGTAATAATTGAAAAGGTCAGGGGTAATTTCGTAATTTTGCCCCAAGACTAGGTCGCGCATGGCGTGGCATCCCCTTCCCCGGCTCCGCCCACGCCAAACAACGTCGTTTGGCGTGGTAGAATTTTCCTGCCGCGCATTGCGCGGATGACCGAAACTCTGCGCCTCAAAACGGCACCGTTTAATTCCCAGCAACAGAAAAAAAAAATTGGCCGTCGCGCAATGCGCGGACGGCCATTTTTTTTCTTCTTCCTCCTGTTCGTAACAGTAGCCAGCCAAGAATTAACTCCTCCATGTTTTACACCATTTTTGTTCTACTTTTCCACAATATAATTACACCAAACATGATAAAATTCATAAATACACTTTCATAAATTATTTAGAATAATTATTTTAATTATTTACTAATTTTCCACAATAATAATTTAATACCATAAATACCAAAAATAATCAAATAATTTCATTTTTATACCTTCAAAGCTTTGCAAATCCTTCCTTGAAAGCACCAAATATTTCTCCCTCTCGGTGGCTATGGAGATTTTCCGGTGGTTCAGTTGGTGGTGGTCGGGTGGAAGGAGAGCAAGAGAGAGATGGTGTATATTTGTAGCTTTCTTTTTCCTTTTTATTTCTTTTCTCCTTTTTATCCTTTATAAACCCACAAGTCTAACAAATTTTTGGAATAAACAATTACCACCGCCTTATGCATGCAACTGACCCAGCCATCTCTCGAAAGTTCCAAATTACGCATCATAATTCTAATTTAATACATTACGTAATTATATCGTGTAATAAATATTTTATATAATGTATATAAAATATTTATTTTAATTCACTAAAAATCATAACATAAGTTATAAATAATATTAACACCTCTTTTGGGTACTTTTCTTGACAAATTTTGTACACGCATAATAACATGCATGTAATTATGTGAAGTAATTTATACCTCCAAAAATCATAAAATAATTCATAGGACATATAAAAATTATTTTTCATAATTTTTCACTTCATTACTTGGACAACATATTACACTAACATGTTCATGTTTTTAAAATAGTATCCTTCATAAAAGTCATAATAATTCAATTATGCATAAAGATAATTTTTAATGAATTAAAACATTCCTTTTTCCACATTTAATTTCATTTCTTTATATTTTACATTAATTTCTTTAATATTCACATTAACTTTTCTTATATAAATTTTATAATTTAATATTATATAATTTATATAATTACATTATTCTTTTTTAAATAATTTCCATTTTACACAAAATACAATTTATAAAATCTTTCTTCCCTCCTTATTCAATTAAATCTTCTTATATAAATTATATAATTATTCCTGTATAATTTATATAATTACTATTTTCCTCATATTTCACTTTAATTTCTTTATATAAATTATATTATTATATAATTTATATAATTACTTTCCTTCTTAATTAATTTCTAAATTACCTCCAAAATTCTTGATTAAATCTAAAATCAATAATTCAAATTTTACTAACTTCCTCATTAGCTTTTCATTTAAACTTGGATTAATTTAATTATTAATCCCTTAATTGCCATAATTAATAACATTTATAGTTATCGATTAAACATAACACTCATATATATATAAAATGTATATATATAAATATATACATATTTAATTCATGAATTTCGCCTTATCACATAACCTCATTTAAAATCATAATTTCTGTACTTTCACAATAATTTAATTGTACAATTTATTGTACCTTTACCTGAAATTCTTTTATTCCTCATAAATTGTTTTTAAACAATTTATTTACTTTCCAATTATTTTAAATTAACACAATTCATCATGATCTCTGTACATATTTAATTTACTAACTAAATCTTATCACATACCTTAAATTACATAAAATAATAATTAATTTAAACAACCTTGATAATTTTATCAATTAAATTCTCATTTAATATTATTAAGAAAATCCTGAAAATTCGGATCCTCACATACATTAGGTACTCCATTCGAAGATAAAGAATCCTACAAGTGTTATCATGTTTTAGGTAAGCTATTTAATCTATTTTTTAATATCATAAACAACACCATAATACCTACAAGGTAAGTATTCCATATATGAAGCACAAAATATGATAATCATTCATTTTCAATCCACACACATTAAAATGAGAGATATTCAATTAAAACTAAGTAATGCGCTCCATTATGATCTTAAAAAGGAAGTTAGTTCATAACTAAATGAATAAAAACCATTAACAAGTTGCTCGTCATTCTTAAATTACACAAAATGAAGACAAAATATATGAATGAAACTTCTTATGAAACAAGTTTCAAGTAAATAAACTCCATTCACTATGAAACAATCTAAGCTAGACAAACCTCTTTGCTCTTGAGCTCAAAACCAATCGAAGATGCTTTGTAGACTTGAAAAACTAAAGAAAATTTGTCCTGAAGAATAAAAATCAATCCCCTTATGTCAAGCAACACTTAGAGTTAAATAGCCAAAAATCTCAAATGTGGATAGTATGGTTGACCGCTACTGCAGTGGTCTTCATTGCTGCGGCGGTGGTGCTAGCTAAAAATTACTGAAATGCCTTTTTAGCTTAAAAACCCTATAAATCACAAAAGAAACATCAGAAACCCTAAAAATCATACAAATAAGCATAAATAATTCATAAAAAAACTCATAAATTATTAAGTCAGAAGTATTAATTCGTAGGTATAAAATTCATTCATCAAATACCCCCAAACTTAAGTATTTTCTTGTCCTCGAGCAAAACAGTAAGACATAAGTCAAAAAACTAAAATTAACGACCCTATAACAACATACTAATCCAAACATGAATTGGAATCATAACCTCAAAAATAAAATGCAACAGCCAAGATAAACCTCAAAGCATAATAAATTCTAATATTTTAACAAAATCTCTAAGCTCACAACTGCATACGATTCGGACCTTGTGTGTGTGTGTGTGGAACCCTCTGTTTAAAATTTGTTAAAATTTAGACAAACTAATAGGATTAACTGCCCTGAGTGATTTCACTTTAACACCCTTATCACATCAATCACAATCAAATAAGGCAAATATATAAGAACAGGATCTCACGCATTTAAACATGAAAAGCTAAATTATTATTTTTTATATACAAAGGTGAGTGCGTTTTACGCTCCGTCTCACCTTAACTTACAAGCTTGATTTTGCAATGCCTAATTCTATTAGGCTATTCAGAGCTACCCGTGTACTGAACTTTTGATCAGTGACTCTCAAACCAGTCAACTTTAGGGCACTAGAAGTAAAGACACCCCCACAAATCTAATAACTTGAATAACAAATGCCAAAAAATTAGACTAGCCAAATTTATATTATACTAAGAACATAAAGCTAAAGATTAATTTCTTTTTTCTTTTTTTGTTGTTTTCTCAACACTTTTTGTTTTAAACTATACAAATCCAAGATCCCCCGAAACTTATATACAAGCCTAGATTTAGCATTCAAAAAGGTCTTTTAGAAAAAGTATTTCAAGCTTACCCCATAAGCAAAAACTATGTCAGTACTATAAACAAAAACTAATCAACAGAAAGGCTCATGCATGATGAACTAACCAATTCACAAGCATCGTTAACTCAGGTCAACTACTAAAATACAGACTAAGCATGCTCATTGATTTACTTAACAGGCACACGGCAAAATAATTCATATCATTGGCTATTTAACAAAACAAGACTCACAACTCAAGCTTGGATAAACTAATAATAATAACCTATAATAAGCATGCTAGTCTAAGCATCTATAAACATAAAACATGACAAAACTAATCACGTACTACTAAAAATAAGAACAGAAAATAGCAAGAACAAACTTCAACATCCCCTAAAAATGATCATGCACCTACATCTTTGTCTAGGGAATTCAGAGGGAAATCTAGAATGACTAGCGGGTTTGGAAATTGCAATGGGTTCGGACCCGTGTTCAGCCCCGTACGCATGAGTTGAACATGAGATTATATAATTACAATTAGTATCATTGCTCTTAAATGTCCCTAGTCGAGTATTATTGTTAATGGGACAACAATGATTCACTGAGACTAGTATGTGAATTAACTGCTGGCCAAATCTTATTGGTCATAAATATATGAGATATTGAGTCAATGCATAGGTACATGTTAGAGAACAATGTACTGGACAGACCCACCATGAGAATTCTACGTGGAGCATTATGCAAAGTGTCATAAGAAATTCTTATAGTGACAATGATGTAATGATCCTCCGACCTGAAATCACTATATTATTACACGAGAATTTATGTACTTTGATATCATCAAAGGTCACCTTTAATATGGTGGACAATAAAGGTGATTATTGGGTACATCATGAATCGTGTGAGGAATATGCGTGATCTAGATAGAATTTAACCCTCTTATATATTAGGGGTGATATTCATAGGCCTCTTGATTGAGTAAGATTATGAAATGCATGACCATGCTCAAATAGTGAATTATTTCATATAGTCTACTCATTGATCAAGAAAACTCAGATTAAATTATGAAGAGTATGACACATTCCATGCCTCGAGTTTAATATAGGATGTCAGGGTTAAAAGGATTAAGTTACATTGAAACATTGGTTACGAAAAGGTTGCATCGAATCACCAATCTTATTATTACTTGGGTAGTAGTAATGCACTACTAGATGTCATTCACTGTTTATAATTTTATAATATGATTTTAAAATTATTGTCAACGTAATAATAACCTATAGGGTCATACACTAAGAATGTAATTAAAATGGAATTAATTTAAATTGTAAAAATTTAAATATGTCAATATGATTGATAGTATTTAAATTGCGAATTTAAATTAATAAGATAATTTATATATATGTGTATATTAATTAAGTCAGACTTAATTAAGATAATATATATATATATATATATATATATATTGATTTTATTTATTTTTTTAGGTTTTGGTTAATTCTTTTTTATTGCTATATATATATATGATTTATCAGCAGAGAAAGTCACGTAAGAAAAAAAAACCTAAATCCTAGCCGCTTTTAGAACGAGACTAGAGAGAAAAATATTCAGAAAATCCAGATCTTGGTGGCTAGTACCGCATCTCCCTTTTGCTGCAGATCGTGTGACAATTCGCGGAGCGTTCGTGTGGATACCAAGAGTCACAGTTCCGTTGGATTGCGTTGAAGATTCTCCATCGTCTCCATTCAAGCTCGGATAAATGGTAAACAAATCTAAACCTTTGATTTAATATGTTTTCGCATGGATCCTTTTTAAGGTTTTGGAAATTGATACAAAAATTTTTAAATTCTACTGCTTTTATGATCCGAAAAATCCTTACATTAGCCTCCAAAATAAATCCAGCTCTGCTCAAATTGGCAGGAGCGCCATCCCACTGATTATAATGACTTATCAGCCGAGAGTTAATCGAGATCTTTAGTTTTTAGAGAGGCACATCATTAGACCAAACCACTCCAGCATTTCTACATAGGCCATAAATCAGTGAGGGATGTGGCAAACCGTCTAGTGAACCCCGAAAGAGAGTATACTTGATGGAACTTAGAATTACTCTCCCCACATTAATGCTCATTCAATTGACCAAGCAGTATAGTAGCACATCCCATGATTTAATCACATCACTGACATGTGTGGTGGGCAACAGCTTGGCACAAATGAAGTAGTACCACACTTTATCGTACTTGCTAAAAAATTGATGCAAAAAATAATCGTGGCACCCATCCTTAAGAGTCCACTCAGCATCTGACTGACACAAGCCTCTAAACACATCATTCAGGTTAAGATGCTTTGTTTTGTAGGTAGTGTATTGGTTCTCTTCTTCCAGATAGGCAATATTATAATAAGCATTAATTTTCTCTGCTCCAAAGTGAACATCCACTCCACGAAGTCGAACCACATTGTCATTTTCATTAGCATTTGCATAAAACTCCTTGATGATGGAAATTGCAGCAGGCTCGGGTTGTGCAGTGAAAGAAACCTATTGCTTGGCAGCGATCGTATCATATAAGTGGCCATCATTCATAAGAGTGTGGCCTCGCTCCGGGATAATAGTCTTTCCTTCCAGCACTTCATAGTAACGCTTCTTCACTTATAAAACATTGAGTGTCATAAGTTTCTCGAGAGCTCTGCCCACGTCGCCTTTTACGACCCATGATCGCTCAATGCAATGCCAAGCAGAAACCACAACCCAAAACCAAAAACAACCCAATTGAATTTGAATGAATCTTCTTTATGGCAATTTTACAAACTGTTAGTGTGCACTATCAATATGAACTATGAATTAAGCTTCCTCCAATTTGAATTCAAGCCACCCTATGAGGGTATCTCACCATCCCTAATCACAATTCCTAAACCATAAATTAATCCAAATGATTCTAAAATAAACAATCTTAGAACTTACCTCAGTTGGATATCAATGGAAGAAACCAATGATTTTTGTACACACTTGTCGGAGAGAGAATATAATGTAATTAATTGCTTGAATCCTCGGTGTGGCTTGGTTTCTCAAGAGAATGTGATTTGTTGTAAGAATCGAAGACTGGGGATGATTGGGAAAGTTTAGGGAGTAAGGGTTTTGAGTTGGAGAGAATTATTAGCAAGAGCAATGAAGTAAACCCCGACCAGGGTTTTATTTTTATTTTTTTGGTTTCGAACTACTATTGAGGCAGAATATTTGAGCGATGCGGTGGTCAAAGTTATGTCCAAAAAAATTTTAAAATTTGGAGACCACAGATGCAGTGGTACCAGGGCACCGCTGCGGCTGTCAACTGCACTACTGGAAAAAAAAATTCATTTTCAAGACTGTCGCCGCCTAGTAGTAAAGGAGCACCGCGGTGGCTGAACCTGCTGTTGGGCTTCATTTTTTTGTTGAAATAAATTCCAAAATGTTGCCTTGTTTTGATAGTACCTGAAAGTTTCACATAGACTTACCAAAAACTAAATAACTAATCACAATTTTAACTCAAAATCATAGAAATTGCAACTAGTTATAAAGCTAACTTATAATTATAATTATAATAATATACTATATAATTGGCATTTAAACAATCAAAATAAAGCAAATTAACTAAAAATGAAATGCAATGACAATAATACTAAATTAGCAATAAAAATGGGTTGTCTCCCATTTAGAGTCTTGGGCTTGACTAGTTATTGTTTTACTTCGAGTCGGAAAGAATAACGGACATCTTTTGTCGATCCACCTCACCCCCCATGTAATACTTTAGCCATTGGCCATTACTTTGAATGTGTTCATGGTAGTGGCATCTTCTAGTTCAACCGCTCCATGCGAGAATACCCTTTTGATAGTAAATGGCCACAACCATCTTGATTTCAACTTTCCTGAAAAAAGTCTCAACCGAAAATTGTTAAGAAGCACTTTCTGGCCATCCTCAAACCTTCGTTCCACGATCTTCTTATCATGCCACTACTTGGTCTTTTCCTTATAAATTTCGGCATTCTCATATGACTGGAGACAGAATTCATCCATTTCATTCAGTTGAAGCATATGTTTCTCACCGGCTATATGTAAATCAAAATTGAACTTTTTGATGGCCCAATAAGCATGATGTTCTAGTTCAACCAGTAAGTGACACGCTTTAATAAAAATTAATCAATATGGTAACATCCCAATTGGTGATTTGTACACAATTCTAAAAGTCCACAACATCTCATCTAATTTTCTCAACCAATCCTTTCTATTAGGATTCACTGTCTTTTCGAGAATACGCTTTATCTCTCTGTTAGATACTTTTGCTTGACCACTGGTTTGCGGATGGTAGGCCATTTGTGGGAGACCCCATATTTAGCAAGGAGGGCAGCAAAATACTTAGTATAGAAATGTGAACCACCATCACTAATAATAGCCCGCGAAGTGCTAAAGCACGAAAAGATATTTTTTTGTAGAAAGTTAAGTACCACTTTGGAATCATTGGTCGGCAGAGCAACAGTTTCAACCCATTTGGATACATAGTCTAAAGCTACTAGTATATATTGATTGTTAAAAGATGACGGAAATGGTCCCATGAAGTCTATGTCCCAAACATCAAAGATTTTGATTTCTTGAATACTGTTAAAGGGCATTTCGTGTCTCCTAGAAATATTTCTCGTTTATTGGCAATTATCGCATCTCGCTACAAAAGAATGAGCATCTTTAAACAAATTTGGACAATAAAACCTAGACTGTAGCACATTTGTTGTCGTTCTCTCCCTACCAAAATGTCCTCCGTAATCAGATGAGTGACAGTGATGAAGCACATTCTCCATTTCCTTTTTGGACATTCACCTCCTTAAAATTTATTCTATGCATTCTTGAATAGGAAAGGGTCATCCCACATAAAGAACCGTACATCACTCAAGAACTTTTTCCTTTGTTGATAACTTAAGTCCGAGGGAAGCATATTGCTCACAATGTAATTCGCAAAATTCACATACCAAGGTAATTCACCATGAATAGCAAATAGCTACTATTCTGGAAAATGTTCATTAATCGCCCTGTCATCCCCACTTTCCAGCTCAGAATTCTCTAATCGTGAAAGATGATCAATGACTTAATTTTTTGTTCCCTTTTTATCTCGAATTTCTAGATCAAATTCTTAGAGTAATAGAACCCATCTAATAAGTCTCAGTTTGACATCTTTCTTTGATATCAAATACTTAATAGCAAAATGATCCGTGAAAACTATTACCTTTATTCCAATGAGATAAGAACAAAATTTGTCGAAGGCATACACAACTGCAAGAATTCTTTCTTAGTGGTTGTATAGTTGAGTTGTACATCCGACAATGTCTTACTTGCATAGTAAATAGTGTGGAAAATCTTGTCTTTTCGTTGACCCAACACTGCCCTAAGTGCATAATCACTTACATCGCACATCAATTCAAAGGGTAAATCCCAGTCAAAAGTAACTACTATGGGTGCAGAAACTAGTTACCTCTTGAACATCTCAAATGCATCGATGCATGCCTTTTCCATCTTAAAGGGTACATCTTTTTCCAATAGGCTACAGAGCGGCTTAGTAATTTTTGAGAAATCTTTGATAAACCGTCTGTAGAAACCTGCATGGCCTAGGAAACTCCTAACTCCCTTCACAGATGATGGTGGTGGAAGTTTTTTGATAGTCTTTATTTTAGTTTTGTCAACTTCAATTCCTTTCGTAAAGACTCTATGTCCGAGAATAATCCCTTTTTCCACTATGAAATGACACTTTTTCCAGTTCAATACTAGATTTGTCTCAACGCACTGCTTTAGCACTGCCGTTAAATTCTCTAAGCAAGCTTCAAATAAATTCTCGAATACCAAGAAATCATCCATGAAGACTTTCAGAGTTTGTTCCACCATATCCGAAAAGATGGACATCATGCACGACTGAAATATGGCAGGCGCATTGTATAATCCAAATGACATCTTTCTGAAGGCAAAGGTGTCGTACAGGCATATGAATGTGATTTTCTCCTGATCTTCAGGTGCGATAGCTATTTGGTTATAACCAGAGAATCCATCCAGTAGACAATAAAATTCATGCCCGGGCAGTCTATTTATCATTTGATCGATGAATGGAAGAGAAAATTGATCCTTCCTAGTTGCCTTGTTGAGCTTCCGATAGTCCATGCATACACTCCAACCGATGACTGTCCGAGTAAGAATTAACTCATTATTTTCATTTGTCACAGCGGTCATACCACCCTTTTTCGAAACGCACTGAACCGAGCTCACCCATGGGCTGTCGGAGATAGGATATATAATTCCAACATCAAGTCATTTAATGATTTCCTTCTTCACTACTTCTTTCATAATGGGGTCAACTGTTTACTCACTTCTACACTACACCTTTTACTTCTCCAAATCTAGGTTTTAAACTTCAACTTTTATCTCATCATCAAGACCCTATTTAAAAATCTTGTGAAATATCCGGGATATTACATTCACCCTTCCTTATAAGAATGTTGTCCTCAAAATTTACGCATACTTACCCATTTACCTATTCGATGTCCAGAACATTGGAACATCTCCCAGGAGTCTTCACATTTGATCCATAACTGTGAATGAATTTGAATAATTAGGAAGTAAAAATAACCCATTTTCAAATAACCCATTTATCCATTCGATGTCCAGAACATTGTAACACCTTACAAAAGGATAAATTGAAAATCAATAGCATACAAAAAAATAAATTGAAAATTAAAATATTCATTAAGACTTTCATACTATGCTGAGGGGTCATAAAGACCGTGAACATCTGCGAGAAGGTTTATCAATCACAAAGACTGAAAATATTCCACAATTATTTTGTACACTAGGTGATCAGCCTATCGTACGCTAGCGCTGTGCACAACGACTTCACTTAGGGTTGAACTCTCTGGATTTACCAACTCATATTTTGTTCTATCAGCATGCCACCACTCTTGGGCACCCCTCGTGGGTTCTTTATTCATGGCTCTGACATATCCCCATTCTAGGATTGTTCACCTCAAACTTACTACAAAATTCTGCTCTAAATAATTTGGATTGGATAATAAAACTTGAGTCATTTCCGACCAAAAATGTCCAGTCAAAATAAATGATGTAGACTCACATCATTGAACTGTTCGTATATTACGAACTAAAAATCATTTTAGATTAGTTGAAATAAAAAAAATTCATTTTTAGGACTTCATGATACCGCATCATCTTGACAGTGCGTTGAGAATTCCGTCATTACTTCGTGACTTCATGATACCGCACATCTTGACAGTACGTTAAGGATTCCGTCCTTTTCATCTCCACACCATGGCTTTAATGGCGTGTGATGATTTTATAAATATATTTTGATATTTTTAAATCAATTTGTCTAGCCGAAATAATTAGTATAGACTCTTCTTCAAACATTTCAAAATACTGAAAATCATTTTATGACTTTGTCATACTACATCATACCATAGTGGGCTTAAAAATACATCCAACACTAGGTTACTCTGCATTGACGACTCCATCGTTTATCATCTCTGCACTAAATGCATTAACGATTACTAAAACATATTTGTCTTTTCAAAAGCACAAAAGTGGGATTTTCGCACGATTTTTAAGAATTTCAAAGTCTAGCATAGCTAGAAGATTTAGAATATCCTAAAACCTCAAATAATCACCAATTTTCCTCCTCATCTTTTTCAGCTTAATAACTATATCTATTATAGCTTAAATATTGCTACTTAACTCTACCCACACTCACTGTTCATCAAACTTACCACGTATTTGGGCTTCGGAACTTACCACAATCATATGGTTTGAGGAGTTTGTCCTAGGCAGGCCAAAGTCGCCCATTCGCTGAAGGGCTCCACCACATGACTATGAGTCACGAACTTACCATACGTGTCAGTTCTCAGAACACGAACTTATCTTAACATCCTCTACCTATCCGTTATACACATGAGAAAAGAATCACCTTCTCAACATAGGTATAACGAATAGCGTTACACCAGGTTGCAATTGATTATCACTATAGGAAGCTAAGTGATCGTCAAACCAAACACAATCTCCTGCCCATAAAAGAAATTGGATAACTCAGCCACTAATCAATATAGGAAATTAAGCGGTCGTTAAACCAAAAACAAAATTTCCTACCCATACAAAAGATTGTTCAACCCAACCACTATATCAATATAGGAAGCTAAGCGGTTTTAAAACCAAGCACAAATTCCCCGCCCATATAGGGAATTGTACAACTCAGCCACTAATGTGAGTCCTCAATTAAAAACCCACAAACATCTAACTTCTCTTAACTTAATATAAATTTTCTCAATCCATACCTTATCACACTCACTACTTCAAGAGTTCATTTCTTACTATTTCACAGTATCCTCATTGTTATAGCACTATGCTATCAACACATCCTCTTAATCATTTAACAGACCATATTTCGTTCCATGATTTTACAATGATCACCATGATCTTATTTCACAATTGATTTCACTGTACGACTTCTCGTTTATTCTAGGATTGTTTAATTCTACAATTTTCTCACTCCTCTTTGATCATTTTACTTTACGATCCTTCTTTTTAAATTCTTGAATCAAGTGTTCCCTGATTCTTTTCCATTCATTTGGAATACACCCATGAAGATCCTTCTTTGAATCTCCTCATATATACGCTTATTTTTTCATTTATAAATTTGCTATATTCAGCTCTTATGACTTAAACTCCATATGAGTGTATCCTTTCACTACCTTCAATATATTTCCACGATTATAGTCTAAGGTACTGCTACCTAAAAACTATAACCTATCAGCTCTGATACCAACTGTAACGTCCCCGAAATTTACATAAACTTATCCCTAATTTCGGTTCGTTAATAAACCTTTAATCACCTTATTTAATCTTTTAATTGACTTTACAACATCAATAACCAAATTTTTCGGTATAAAAAAAAATTTCCCATCATTCTATTAAAATATTTTGGCATTTAAAATCTTTACATCTCGACCCTAGTCCCTGGATCGCAACCTTTATTTTGTACTTTTAGTGTCAATCACATTTATTATCTGGTTTGACTCATCACCCTAATTGTAAACGTATGATAGTTCAAAATTTATAATTTAATATTACTTTGGACTTTAGTTGTTATCTGTTTAGAATTTTTGGCATAATTCAATCAATACCATAATTATACACTTGTACAATCAAAATGCTTAAGTAACCCTTTAATAGTCCGATCAGGACTCATAATACCGTTGACATATTATTAACTACCATTAGCCTTAATAATTTCAACCACAACGAATCATTATATCAGAAATCTAAAATAATTACATTATAACCTTAGTCGATGTTGTAACATAACTCTATTATATCCCGATACTCTAGGATTCTCATTTTAACCTGTAAAATGTTAATATTGGGCAAGGATGAGCACGACTCAGCAAGTTCAACAGTTTACACATTCCATGCTTCATGTAGCATATAACAATTAACATGTTATGTGTGTGTCATGCTTAACGTGTCGTGTAACTATTTCTACAAATCATCTTATATATACCTTATTCATTACGATTTGACGGTTATTCAGATCAAACATTGAACGTCTTCAAAGGTACTCACATAACTGCACCAAGTGCACACATTGATCAAATTATCAAGTAATCACATATTACGTAATTTCATATGCATTTGATCAATTTATCATACATCAACAAATAAGTAAGTAACAACAAGTACTGAAGAACTCGCCTTGGTCCGTAGTTCACCGATTAGTATAACTCGGCCAAAACCGTCATCGTACAACCTATATTTAATATATTAATTAAATATAGTAAATTATAGATCTGATAGACACGTAATTATGTTTTTTAATATTCTCATATTTATTATTTTATATATTTATTTAATTTAATTAATACCTTTTGTTTTGTTTTGCAGGAAATAAATAAATAATTGAAGTTGAGTTGGAAAAGGATTCTAAAAGCTTTCAAGTTGATTTTTATTTGGACTCCAATATTACCGTGTAGAAGTTGAAATCAAGAAGGAAAGAAGAGTTCAAGCTATTCCAAATTAGATTAGGCCTTAGTTTATTTTTTCTATAAATAAGAGTCTTATTTTATAGAAAAGTTTCCTTTTCTCTCTTTTGGGTTCGGTGGAAGCTTGGAGTATTTGGTTTATTCTTTTCCTACTTTATGTGCCGCAACTTTTGCTAGGAAATTGTCTGGGAGTTTGTTACTTGATTTACATTCTTCATTAGTATAATATAAGTTTATTTTTAATTATTGTTCAATTAGTTTTAATTTATTTAATGCAATTTATATTAATAGTTTTAGTTTTGTTTTTCTTTATTATAAATTTCATGGCTAGCTAAATTTTAATATCTAGGATGATGATGAAGCTATATATTGCATATTAATATTTTCTTTTCCAATATTAATGTCTAATTGTTTATTTCTTCAATTTACCTTCGCGCATAATTCCTTTTGGTTCTAAATTAATTGCGAGGTTTTGATAGGTTATTGTTAAGATATGAGTTTTTCATAATTCATGCTTGCTCAATGAAGTTTTGATGAGTTATAGTTAATACTTAAATTTTCATAATCTATACTTGTTCATATTAATTATATGAATCACTATTTTTAAAAGGAAGGAAAAATAATTAGGAATTAATTAAGGAAAGGAAGAATTTAATTATTATGTTAGTATTTAGTGGATTCGGATTCCTAGGTAGTTTTTCTCATTATTAGTTTTCGTTATTAATTTTTAATTTGCATTATTTAGTTAATTAATCATCTCCACCATTTTTTATTTCTAATTTGTTTGGAATATAAATTAAGGGAACATTAAAATTAATTTAGTCTCTGTGGTTCAACCTGTACTTGCCCATTCTTCAATTTGATATTGTGCACTTGCAGTTACTATTTTTTATCACATCAAGTTTTTTTGCGCCGTTGCCGGGGACTAGATTTAATTTTCTTATTCCTTAACTTTTATTTCTTTGAATTAGTTTTTACTACTAATATTTTTTATTTTTATTTTTCAGGATTACCGAAGCGGATCGAAGGAGCAAAAACATAAACATTTTGTTGCTGCGCTTTCTTGGTACTTCGTATCTCCATAATTTATTTATTTTTATATATATAATAGAAAAAAAAACGAAAAAAAAAATATAGTAGTTTAGTTTATTATTTTTAGTTTAAAAACTAATTAGCGCATTCATGCATTCACTCACGTAGAGCACATCCTGCTTAGGTTTTTATTTTATTTTATTTTTGTTAAATATAAACTGTGGTGATTGCTGGAGGATTGAGGTACGTCAAATTTCTCATTCTTTCGTAATTCACATAGTTTTAAGACATTTTATTTGTTTACAGTTTTTATTTTATTTGTTTCTTCTTATTTTTAATTTGACTTTAAGGGCACAAACCCTAACAAGATAAGGTGGGGATTTCATCACCCTTCCTTGGCCCACAAACAATCTAACTTTGCATAACTGACTTAATAAAATCAAGTAGACATTGGCCCCTAAGACTCTTGAGCTCAATTAGGACAAGAAATTCTAAGAGGAGTCTGAATTCCTAATAAATCATATTACTGGTGTCTAGGCAAGTGATTCAAAAGGTAAATGCCTAAAGGACGCGCGGTTATTTAATTAGTCACCGTACCCACGGAGAGACTCCCGTCGTTCTTACACTTATTTGGCTAGCGATGTGATTAATTTTGAATTTGGTGAACCTTAAAGAGTAACTTGGAACAGTTAGGAGCTATCTAGATTTTATTTAGGTTGACCTTAGAAGTAGTTTTTATTTTATTTTATTTTCCTTATTCATTTTTGTGTGCTTATTTTTTTACGTGCTTATCTGCTAAGTAGTATATGCAAAAAGTGTGGGTTAGGGATAAAACATCTAAGTTAGTGAGAAGAATTGATTTTTCAGATTTCACTTTAAAAAACCTCACTTCTAAAAACATGGAAGTTGCACAAACTATTTTTTTAAGAGATCGATGTTATCCTGCCCGCTCTGCCCACCCTTCATGCATCAGTCTACCACCAGTAAATGATAATAATTTTGAACTAAAACCACACTTTATAAGTATGTTACCTAGATTTACTGGAATAGAAGATCCATATTTATTCATTCAGGAATTTGAGGAAGTATGTGCTTTAATGAAAATTCAACAATTGTCTGAAGACTAGATTAGGCTAAGATTTATCACATTTGCTTTAAAAGATAATGCTAAAAAGTGGTTATATAGCCTAGCGAATAATTCCATAACAACTTGGAAGGGATTTGTTGTTACATTTCTAAATAAATATTTTCCAAATCACAAAACTTCCGAGATTAGGACTGTAATTCATCAATTTTACCAACTTGAAAACGAGTCGTTTTGGAAATATTTTGATAGATTTAAAAATTTGTTATCCCAGTGTCCACACCATGGAATTGAAAAATGGAGATTGTGTCAAATTGCCTATGAAGGTTTAGATTTTTCCACTAAAACGATGTTAGAGTCAATGTGTCAAGGGGATTTTCTAAAAAATGATGAGGAAAGGGCTTGGGAGTTTTTAGAAGACTTAGCAGAAAAAACTATGCAATGGGAAACCACCCGAAAGACCGATAAATCTAGCTCATTTAGGGGTGTTCATACAATTGACAATTCAATTGCTACCGAAGCTAAGTTGGCGAGTGTACTTAAAAGACTTGAAACTTTAGAAACTAAGGATACATCACATGTAAACCAACTTGAAGAATTTGACCAAGTCAATGTAATGTCTCAAGGACCTAGGAATGACCCATTTGTACCCACTTATAATCCAGATTGGAGAAATCATCCTAATTTTGCATGGAACCAAGGATCATACCCAAATAACTCTTCAAATCAGGTCAATCGATCTCAAAATCAAACTTTTCAGCCCTATCAAAAGCCGAATCCTGGTCCGTACCAAAATTCAAATTCAGCAACTCAATGTCCACTAGGTTTCCCTAATGAAAGTGAAAAGAGACTTAGCAATTTAGAGAAAAGCATGGAATCTTTAATGAAATCTCAGGAAACTTTAATGAACTCTCAAACTAATTTCATGCAAAACAGTAACCAAGTCATATCTCGGTTAGATATTCAAATGAGTCAATTGGCCACTATAGTTAGTGAAAGAGAGAAGGGAAAGTTTCCTAGCCAACCCGAGACCAACCCAAAATTTCCAGTCCCTAATCAAAAACCTTATCATGCTAATTCACTTGAAAACAACCACAACCAAGTCAATCATGTGAATTCTGTAATCTCTTTAAGGTCTGGAAATTATTTTTACAATCATGCTGGTATTGATAATGAAGAAGAGGAAAATTTAATTGATAAATCTAATAATCCATCTTCACAGTCAGCCCATCTTGAAAAGCCCACCACTTCTGACTCAGTAAGCCCATCTAACAAACAATTGTTAAAAAATGATCAAACCATATTTTCCGAGTCTAATGAAAAAGTCTTTAAACCAAAAGCCCCATTCCCCCAAAAACTAATTTTAAACAAGCAATCAGCCCAGTTAGACAAAATTCTAGAAGTGTTCAAACAAGTGAAAATTAATATCCCTCTTCTAGATGTCATTCAACAAGTTCCCTCATATGCTAAATGTCTAAAAGATTTGTGCACACACAAAAGAACCACTTATGTTCCTAAGAAAGCTTTTTTAACAGCCCATGTTAGTTCTATCCTGTCATGCCAAGTCCCTGTGAAGTATAAAGACCCTGGTTGTCCTACTATTTCATGCATCATAGGAGACACCTTAATTGAAAAAGCTTTGCTTGATTTAGGAGCGAGTGTTAACCTTCTACCATTTTCTGTGTACCAAATCTTGGGCTTAGGGGAGTTGAAAAAGATAAGAGTCACACTCCAACTAGCTGACCGTTCTATCAAAGTGTCAAAGGGAATAGTTGAAGATGTACTCATTAAGGTTGGCGATTTTGTGTTCCCTGTCGATTTTGTTGTTCTTGAAACCCAACCTGTTGTCAATCCCAACGGTCAAATTTCTATCATTTTAGGTAGACCATTTCTAGCAACCTCTAATGCGTTAATCAATTGTAGAAATGGACTAATGAAATTGACATTTGGGAACATGACAATTGATTTAAATGTGTTTAATGTGGGAAAACAACCTAGTGATTTTTCTGACCAACCCGTTGAAACAAACATGATTCAAGAAATGTCTGAAAATGAACTTAATGGGGAAGATGAAATTCTTAACTTTTGTTTACATCACTTTGGTCAAAATTGGGATGATACAGAATATGTACATGAGGTGAATGAAATGTTAGAGCCCTCTACATCAATGTATTCTAAATGGGAACCTGTGATCGAGCCAATTTTACAATCTTCAAAATCGAGTCCACCAGAGTTAGAACTCAAACCTCTTCCTGATGATCTTAAATATGCCTATTTAGGTCCTTCCAAAACTCTTCCTGTGATCATTGCTTCCGATTTAACAAACCCACAAGAGGAAGAATTATTGACCATCCTTAGACAGAACAAAGAAGCCATAGGATGGAGCATAACAGATATTAAGGGGATCAGTCCTGCCATTGTCTAACATAAGATCCATTTAATAGATGATGCTAAACCCGTGAGAGACCCACAGAGGCGGTTGAACCCAGTTTTAAAAGAGGTTGTTAGGAAGGAAATTCTTAAATGTCTAGATAATGGGATCATCTATCCCATTTCTGATAGCTCTTGGGTAAGTCCTGTTCAGGTGGTGCCTAAAAAGTCTGGCTTAACTGTGGTTCCAAATGAAGATAATGAGTTAGTTCCCACTCGTGTCCAATCTGGTTGGAGGGTTTGCATAGACTATAGAAAACTTAATGAGGCCACAAGGAAGGATCATTTTCCTTTACCTTTCATAGACCAAATCCTAGAAAGGTTAGCTAGTCATGCTTACTATTGTTTCCTTGATGGATACTCGGGTTACTTTCAAATTCCCATAGCCCTAGAAGACCAAGAAAAGACCACATTCACTTGTCCTTATGGAACTTTCGCATATCGTCGTCTACCCTTTGGGCTATGTAGTGCCCCTTCCACCTTTCAAAGATGCATGATGAGCATTTTTTCTGACATGATAGACAAATTTCTAGAGATTTTCATAGATGATTTTTCCATATTTGGGTCTACATTGCCTGAGTGTCTTCACTACATCGACTTAGTTTTAAGGAGATGTAAGGACACTAACTTAATCTTAAATTGGGAAAAATGTCATTTCATGGTTAAAAAGGGAATTGTTCTTGGTCATATCATATCTGAAAAGGGAATTGAAGTAGATAAAGCCAAAATTGACCTCATTGCCAATCTCCCACCACCTCGGACAGTCAAAGAAATTCGTTCATTCCTAGGACATGCAGGCTTTTATAAGCGATTCATCAAAGATTTCAGTAAGAAAGCAAGACCCTTAACCAATCTTCTAAGTAAAGATGCAAATTTTGAATTTAATGACAAATGTTTCCAATCATTCGAACAACTTAAAAAAGAGTTAACCTCAACTCTTATCATCAAGTCACCCGATTGGAATCAACCATTTGAGTTAATGTGTGATGCATCTGACTATGCAGTTGGTGTTGTTCTAGGACAACGAATTAATAAGATTCCCCATGTTATATACTATGCTAGTAGGACTTTGAATGATGCACAATTGAATTATTCAACTACTGAAAAAGACTTCTAGCTGTAGTTTTTGCCCTAGAAAAGTTTCGATCTTATCTTATTGGGTCTAAAATCATCGTTTACACTGACCATGCAGCCCTTAGACACATTCTCTCCAAAAAAGACTCAAAAGCCCGATTAATTCAATGGGTCTTATTGCTCCAAGAATTTGACCTAGAAATAAGGGATAAAAAATGGTCTGAAAATGTAGTAGCTGATCATTTGTCTTGTTTAGTTGTGGAGTCTAATTCTGAACTGTCTTTAAATGATTCTTTCCCAGATGAGCGACTTTTCTCCATATCCACTACACCTTGGTTTGCTGATATTGTGAACTACCTAGTTACTAGTGACATTCCTTCCCATTGGTCCAAACAAGACCGATCAAAATTTCTTTCACAAGTCAAATATTTTTATTGGGACGACCCCTATTTGTTTAAATAGTGCCCTAATCAAATCATTAGGAGATGCGTACCCAACCATGAGTTTAGGAGTGTCCTATCATTTTGCCATGACCAAGCTTGTGGAGGACATTTTGGAGGTAAAAAAACGTCTGCCAAAGTTCTCTAGTGTGGTTTTTATTGGCCTAGTCTATTCAAGGATGCCACAGAATTTTGCCCATTGCAATAGGTGTCAACATTTAGGAAGGATCACTAGGAGGAATATGATGCCAATGCAACCCATTCTAGTCATTGAGTTGTTTGATGTGTGGGGGATAGATTTCATGGGTCCATTTCCAAATTCTTTTGGCAATCTGTACATTTTACTTGCGGTTGATTACGTGTCTAAGTGGATAGAAGCTAAACCAACCAAGACCAATGACAATAAGGTTGTTGTCAAATTTCTGAAAGATAATATTTTTTTCTCGCTTTAGTACCCCTAGGGCTATAATCATTAATCAAGGAAAACATTTTCGCAATCAGCCTTTTGAATCCTTGTTAAAAAAATATTCCATCACCCACAAGCTTGCCGCACCATATCACCCTCAGACAAGCAGTCAAGTAGAAGTCTCGAATAGCCAAATCAAACAAATCTTGGAAAAAACGGTGAGTTCTAATAGAAAAGACCGGTCTCTTAAATTGTTAGATGCATTATGGGCGTACCGTACTACCTTTAAGACTAACTTAGCAATGTCACCATATAGTCTTGTGTTTGAAAAAGCTTGTCACTTACGTGTGGAACTTGAACATCGTGCTTTATGGGCTATAAAATAGTTAAATGTTGATATGTCCACTTGTAGGAGTCATAGACAATTGCAATTGAATGAGTTGGACGAGATTAGGAATGATGCTTACTAAAATGCTAAAATTTACAAGGAAAGAACAAAAGTGTTTCATGACAAATCAATTTTGCGAAAATCATTTTCACCTGGTCAAAAAGTTCTCTTGTGTAACTCTAGGCTACATCTATTTCCTGGCAAATTGTGTTCTAGATGGGGATGGACCTTTTGTAGTAAAGGTAGTTTACCATCATGGGGAAATTGATATTGAAAACCCAAAAAATGGTGAAATTTTCAAAGTTAATGGTCAACGACTAAAACCCTTTTTCGAAATGCCGAACGAACCAGATGAGGTGTTGGACCTTGTTGATCCACACTATTCCGAATGACTGAAACTGCACTTGTAATTGTAAGTTTTGTATATATATTTTTCTTTTGTATTGTATTTCCATCCCGTTCATACCTACCATACGAGGTACATTTTCTTTTATTTCTTTGTTCTCTATTCTTCATTTGCATACATTGTGGACAATGCATGATTTAAGTATGGGGGGGGGGGGGGATTTAACATTTTTATTTATGTATTGCATTTATTTTTTATTAGCATTTTATTTTTATTTTTTTTAGGAAACTAATTCTTTTTACATGAAAAAAAATGAAATGAAATTTTTTTAAAATTTGTTTGACTTTTTATGAATTGGATTAATTCTAATAAGTGTCTGTGGAGTAAAAAACGTTGAGTAGGATTAAAAGATTTAGAACGCTAGGACCTTTGATAAGATACAATGTCTTAGTTTGTAATGCCATCTTAATAAAATTAAAATTCACTTGCATTTTTTACACTTCGCGTTCGCACTAATTCTTAGTTGTGGGGTATAAACTATGAGTCAAGTAATTTCAAGAAAAAAATTAGAAGGAAAAAAGAATCAACTAGATGGAACGTAAAACGCACTCGTTGTAAAAAAAAATAGGAAAAAGAATCAACGAGATGGAGCGTAAAACGCACTCGTTGTAAGAAAAGAAAAAAAAAAGTTAAAAAATAATAAATACTGCTTCAATATCCATTGAAAAGTATGATGGATATAAGTAGTTTGACTAGTCTGATTTTTGTAGCCTTTGTTACTCGAGTTAGTAAGCCCTTAGGGGTGTCTTTACACCTAGTGCCCTAAAACCAACTGGTTTGGGAGTCATTGGCCAAACGCTCGTTACATGGGTAACTTTGAAAAGCCTAAGAAAAATAGACATTGCACAAGTCAAGAATAAAAAATAGAAAAAGAAAAAATAGAGTTTGCTTGATTTTCACGGTAAAAGTCCCTACTAAGAGTTACATCACATATACATGCATGCATCACATGGAATTAATTTTATGAAGGATGGTATTTAGAATGAAGGTGGAGTATTTTTGATAAGGTGAAAGTGTAATTTTGAATTTGATCTTGCTTGTGTATAATGCCCATAGATACTTAGAAGTTTTATTTCGATTTCATAATTGGTTAAACTCAAAAAGATTTTTATTTTATTTTGAATTTTGTGGGTATATTCACTGCAAACCCTCACGAGACATAACTCGTCCACTTGGGTTAACCTTGGGGTTTAAAGGCTTGTTGTACATGCTAAGTGCAATCGTGTTTCCTACGAAAATGGGGTAGTTTAGATTTTATTTTATTTTTATTTTCTTTTTCTTTTACTCGAGGACGAGTAAAAGCTAGGTATAGGGGTATTTGATAGACACGTAATTATGTTTTTTAATATTCTCATATTTATTATTTTATATATTTATTTAATTTAATTAATACCTTTTGTTTTGTTTTGCAGGAAATAAATAAATAATTGAAGTTGAGTTGGAAAATGATTCTAAAAGCTTTCAAGTTGATTTTTATTTGGACTCCAATATTACCGTGTAGAAGTTGAAATCAAGAAGGAAAGAAGAGTTCAAGCTATTCCAAATTAGATTAGGGTTTAGTTTATTTTTTCTATAAATAAGAGTCTTATTTTATAGAAAAGTTTCCTTTTCTCTCTTTTGGGTTCGGTGGAAGCTTGGAGTATTTGGTTTATTCTTTTCCTACTTTATGTGCCGCAACTTTTGCTAGGAAATTGTCTGGGAGTTTGTTACTTGATTTACATTCTTCATTAGTATAATATAAGTTTATTTTTAATTATTGTTCAATTAGTTTTAATTTATTTAATGCAATTTATATTAATAGTTTTAGTTTTGTTTTTCTTTATTATAAATTTCATGGCTAGCTAAATTTTAATATCTAGGATGATGATGAAGCTATATATTGCATATTAATATTTTCTTTTCCAATATTAATGTCTAATTGTTTATTTCTTCAATTTACCTTCGCGCATAATTCCTTTTGGTTCTAAATTAATTGCGAGGTTTTGATAGGTTATTGTTAAGATATGAGTTTTTCATAATTCATGCTTGCTCAATGAAGTTTTGATGAGTTATAGTTAATACTTAAATTTTCATAATCTATACTTGTTCATATTAATTATATGAATCACTATTTTTAAAAGGAAGAAAAAATAATTAGGAATTAATTAAGGAAAGGAAGAATTTAATTATTATGTTAGTATTTAGTGGATTCGGATTCCTAGGTAGTTTTTCTTATTATTAGTTTTCGTTATTAATTTTTAATTTGCATTATTTAGTTAATTAATCATCTCCACCATTTTTTATTTCTAATTTGTTTGGAATATAAATTAAGGGAACATTAAAATTAATTTAGTCGCTGTGGTTCGACATGTACTTGCCCATTATTCAATTTGATGTTGTGCACTTGCAGTTACTATTTTTTATCACATCAAAATCCAACACGTTAGTTTAGTTTAATAACATAACCGTATGTCACTTAACATGTCGGACATAACTTGGCATGTCTATTCGCCCGTACTTATTTTCTAGTAATCTATCTCAATTCTTACATTAATGGATTAATGTTTAAAAAAAATTAAATATTAACCCAACATCACACTAGTCCAATCTTTATCTTAAAGTCTCTAGAATATCATTCAAGACTTTTCGACCAATACTCATAATTTCTGGATTACCCGACAATTTCTGTAATTATTTATATATATATAAACTATTATTTAATAGCTTTTAAAATATAAATAATCACTCAACATACTTTTGTATCCCCCAAACACTATCAATATTTATCTTATATTATTATAAAAAATTTCACCAAATTTCGTAATTTTTCAACATTCATAGAATTTTTCATGAATTTCTACTTATTTTTACATTAACTTTAAATAGCCATATAATACAATAAATACCCATGCTCCACAATAATTTACCAAAATTTTTAAAAAAATCAGAAATAATATGACAATATTTCTGTCCAGAAATGATTTTAGCACAAAAAAATTTTTAATAATTAAATTTTAATTTTTAATGCGCTGAAACTTCCGAAATTCATAGAAATTAGCTCGTTTATTAGAAAATTACGAACTTTAAGTCCATTCCACACGAAATTTAATTCTCTACAATTTCTAGAAGGAAATACTTTCATATTCTACACCGAAATGGACAGGATCTGAATAGATCCAATTTTTACCGTGCTGAATCTTCCAAAATTCATAGTAATTAGCACGTTTATCTGAAAATTACAAATCTTCAGTCCATTCCACATGAAATTTAATTATCTACAACTTTGTATAAGGAAAACTTTTTGGATTATGTACCAAACAGCACAGATCTAACAATTTATACAACCTGTTTAGAGAATAAAATTTTCTGGACAGTCACACCAAATAAATTCTTTCAAAAATGTTATGTTCCATAAAATGGTTAAATATTTTGGGTACTTCTAGATAACTTCCATATCTACAGCTTTTTAGTTTACACCAACTTCAAATTCCAAACACACGATTTTATATAATTTTTGCAAGCACAAAAGATTCTGGGCAGACCATTTTTTCGTCCGACCCAATCTGCTTCAAACAATCATTACACACAAACCACAAAGAATTTCTATGATCTAAAATTTTTTACAAAAAAGCTTACTTTCATAGCTTTAATTTGATATATTACCCACTCTCTAACTCCAAAAACTCAATTTTTTAAAAATCATCAACCGACAGCCACAAAAACCCATTTTTCGCGAAATTTTGTTTTTCAACTTACATAAATTCGTGAATCCTCTACTAAATTAAAGATAATCCATGGTTATACCATTATACACAAGTTTACCCATGATCTACAACCATTTATTTCAATAAACCCCAACATCTACCAAAGAAATAGAAAGATTAAACAAGGGTTTATGATTTATGCCTTCATGGCTTCATTATTTCTTCTTTGGCTTTCTCTTCTTCTCCTCTTCTTTCCCATGAGCACTCCCTCACTCTCTCAAAAGCTGATAATTCTATGCATCCAATGGGTTTTTTTTTTGTCAAATAAGTTAATTAATCAAGATAAGATATCAGAGATAAGAGATAAAGAGAGGTGTTGAGCCATGATTGGTTGAAATGGATTTCCTTAGGATAAGGTAAGTAAATAAGTGGCTCTAAATAAATATTCACCTCTAAAAATCTGAGCATCCAACTAACCACTAAAAATATGGAGATTAAATTTCTCTTTTGAGTCCTACTTTTAATTATTTGACCCGTTATTTGACTGTCTGACCTGAAAAATTAATTTTCAATATTACAGTCAATTCCTACTAATTTAGACGTTCCCGACGTCATGGTAACTTCCGTTTCTTCAAATTCACTTCCGAATTTCAAGTTTGACCTTTTTTCCCAAAAAGTCAAACGATCAACTTTGACCAAAAAGTTTATCGAAACGCATATCGTGTTTACAGTCTATACTTACTAAATTCGACGTTCCCGTCGTAACGGTGAAGTCCGTTTCTCAAAATTCTTCTCCAAACTTAAATTTTGACTTTTCACCTTTCGAAGTCAAACGGTTGACTTTGACCAAAAGTCAACCCAAACATCAAATTGTGTTTACTATCTCTCCTTGTTAAATTCGACGTTCTGAACTCAACGGTGCAGTCCAAGCCTCCACATTCTCTTTCGAACTCCAAATTGGGGTTTTAACTTGACTTTCTTTCAATTACTTTAGTCATACTTTGACTATTTGACCACTTTGGTCATTTCTTGACATTCCAATTTGCTACATTGCCTTCACATATGCAATTATACTAGTTTTATCAAGTATACATTATCTCATTATCTTCACACCGATATTCCATGAAATTACAACCATACAGGGTTCCTTTTTAATCTTAGACTGCCACCTTAACAACTTGGCCACACATACAAGTCTTATAATTATCAAATGCTTAGGCTTGTTCACTATATCCATATGGTTTGCCTTATATATTAATCTGACTCACCTTAACCTTAATCCATTTTGGTCTACTAATAAATTTCAAATCACTTGGCCACTAGGTTGGGTTTAAACTTATTACCACCACAATACCCAACCTATCTCTTCCTAATTTACTAATTGAGGCTATCTTAATTTACCATTCAATGTTCAACCCTCATAAGCTTGCTTAATTAATATATTAAGCTTCACATTATTCTTGATGATTAATTTAGTTAATCATTTACTATGCTCGGTTTAAAAACATAATTAGCGCACTTCCAAATATATATATCTATATATATACACCTTCACGCTAACTTACAAATATCTCAATAATTAAAATTTATTTCCTTAATAAATTTCTCACATAACTCATATTAAAACTTCTTACATAAACTCTTATAGTCAAATACATCCATCAAACTTTAAAGGTATTATATTACCTTATTATTAATATACCTCCACGTATACACAATCAAATTACAGGTTTTAAAATTTAAAAACCTTCATTCACTCGCATTTCAATCCTAACACCAAGATTATGGTCAAATGTTTACTCACTTCTACACCTTTTACTTCTCCAAATCTAGGTTTTAAACTTCAACCTTTATCTCATCATCAAGACCCTATTTAAAAATCTTGTGAAATATCCGGGATATTACAGATCTTCTGTAGTAGTGGTTCCAATGATCAAAGCCTCTAAAGGATCAGAAATACAAGTTTCCATAAAAACTTCATTTACAACCCTGTCAACCACATCAACTCTAAAGCACTCTTCAGAGTCATTCGAAAACTTCATAGACTTGAAGGCATTGAATGTTATTTCTTGATCTTGAACCCTCATGGTGAGCTCTCCCTTTTGGACATCTATAATTGTTCTCACGGTGGCTAGAAATGGACGCCCTAATATAATAGGCACCTCCTGGTCTTCCTCAAAGTCGAGGACTATAAAGTCTGCAGGGAAGATGAACTTGTCAACCTTTACTAACACATCTTCCACCACTCCTTTTGGGTATATTAGTGACCTGTTTGCCAATTGTAGAGTAACATTGGTGGGCTTGGCTTCATTCAACCCTAGCTTCTTATAGATTGACAGAGGCATCAGATTGATACATGCACCCAGATCACACAACACTTTGCCATTAAATTCACTTCCAATAAAACAAGCAATGGTGAAACTCCCAAGGTCCTTTAGCTTTGGAGGAAGCTTTTTCTGAAGAATTACGCTGCATTCCTCTGTTAGCGCGACCGTCTTATAGTCACCAAGCATTCGTTTCTTTGACAGAATGTCTTTTATAAATTTCGTATAGCTTGGCATCTGTTCCAAAGCTTCCGCAAATGGAATATTTATGTGAAGCTTTTTTAAGACCTCTAAGAACTTAAAAAATTGTTTATCCAGTTTCTATTTTTGTTGCCTTGAAATGGCATGGGTGATACTCTTGGAATAGTCATGTTGACTATTGGGACAGGCTCTTAGACTTTTTTCACTAAATTTTTTGGCTCTCCACTTGTTGTATTTTCTTTGTCAACAATAACTTCCTTTTCAATTGGATTTGGTGGTACTGTAGTGGTTTCTCTAGTAATATTCAGTAAAGGTCTACCACTGTGTAGTGTAACTATCTTGCATTGCTCCTTGCCTTCCCTCTTAGGATTGACTTCAGTGTCACTAGGCAAGGTTCCTTGCGGACAATTGTTGATAGTGCTTGCAAGCTGTCCTACTTGGTTTTTGAGATTCTGAATAGCAACATCTTGGCTGTTTATTCTCGTCTCATTTTGTGAGATATACCGGGAAAGCAGTTCTTCCAGGTTAGACTTTTTCTCAGGAGGAGGAAGAGCTTGTTGATGTTACTGTTGTTGTTGTTGATTGTAATTTTAAAATCCTGGACGATATGGTTGCCTCGGAGTTGAATATTGACCTTGATTGTTATTATTGCTCCATGAGAAATTAGGATGATTTCTCACTCCTAGATAATAATGAGTCAACACATTGTTGTTTTGTTGGCGATTATAATTACTAACATACTACACTAATTCTACCTTGATAGAACATTGATCACTCGGATGTTCTCCAGTACATATATCACATACCACTGCTACACTCTGCACAAGTTTTACTCTCATAGTATCGATTTTCCTTGCAAGTGTAGCCACTTGTGCAGATAAAGATGTAACTGCATTTACTTCATGCATTCCCGCTACTTTCCTTGGAGTCAACCTTTCAGAAGGCCACTGATAATTATTTGTCGTCATGGTTTCCAACAACTCATACGCCTCATCATAGCTCTTCCTCATTAAGGCTACGCCAGTTGTGGCGTCAATACTTTTTCGGGAAAAAATTAACAATCCATTATAAAATGTTTGTACTTGTAACCACTTAGGTATACCATGGTAGGGACATCTTTTGAGAAGATCCTTAAAACGCTCCCACGTCTCATAAAGAGACTCAGAATCCTGCTATGAAAAGGCTGTAATGTCATTTCGCATTCTTGCTGTTTTAGCTGACGGAAAGAACTTTGCCAAGAATTTCTGAGCTAGATCAGCCCAAGTTCTAATAGAGCCCGCTAGTAGAGAACGCAGCCAACTATTTGCCTTATCACACAGAGTGAAAGGAAATAGTCGAAGTCTGAGAGCATCTATGGACACTTCTCAATATCTAGAAGTGTCACAGATTTCCAAAAAGTTTATCCAATTTCGGGTCATCATGTGCCATCCCACCGAATTGCACATGATTCTGAATCATTTGATAGTGCCCGGCTTGATCTCAAAGCTATTAGCTATAATAGCTGGCCTAATGATGCTCGAGTGGATATCTGTGACTTGCGGCATAGCATATTCCCGCAATGTTTTATGATCTTCTTCTGCCATTGTATCTTGATTGTGTATAACTTGACCCCTCCTTTATTTTCGCAGTCTTCGCAAAGTTCTTTCAATATCAGGATCGAAAGTTACGAAATTCAGATCTTGAAAAGGTTGCATACAAAATCAAGAGTACCTAAAAAATTAAACAGACGTAACAATTTAAATTAAGATTATCTCGAATGAGCTTAATATTGCAAAGAAATTAGATAAATAACTCCCCGGCAACAGAACAAAAAAACCCAATGGTCGTTTTCACGATTAATATTAACGTGCAAGTATACACGGCCTTCAAGTAGTATAAAGTATTTCTATGTCGATCCCACAGAGAGTTAACACTAATATTTTCCAAATATTAAACTTATAGCAATCTAATATTATTTAAACAATGACTAAATTTGGTGATTTTGATTGTAACGACCCCGAAATTCGACCCTCTTTATTACCTTAATTTTCATATTTATGAAACATTATTTTCCTTACGTCCAAATTTCGGTTCGTTAATAAATCTTCCATCTCCTAAATTGATCCATTAATTAATTTTAATATCATCAATTATCAAAATTCTCATATAATTTTTTTTTTTTTTTCTTTCTTTCTTGATTCAATCGTTGTATTAAAACATTTGGATATTCAAAATTCTTACATCTGGATCCTAGTCTCTGGATCGCAACCTTAACTTTTTCCTTCTTTACAAAAATCATAACGTTCAACATTTAAAATTTAATAATAATTATATCTTCACATTTGTTCTTTTCAATCGTAATTCACAATTTGACCATTTAATAAATCTTTATCGTAACAATCATCTTAAACAATCATAGTTCGCCATGTAACTCTATTCGTCCTATTCGGACCAATTTGTAAATAGATACAACACATCCACATAAATTTTACCAATTCACTCACATTGAATCCTGACATCGAAATTATAACAATTACGTATCCAACCTTCTAGATAATTCATCTTTAGCACAATCTGATATTTCTGAAACTCATTTCTTTCCTGCAAAAATGTTTATTAAGCAAGTAATGAGCACAACGGCTCAGCAAGTTCAACAGTTATACTTCACGTAGCACATACCTTATCATGCTTGGTGTGTGTCATACATCATGTGCTTGTGCTTTAACTATAGCAATATATCTCATATCATTGCACAAAGAACACATTGTGGTCATATTAAGCACGTATCACATAACAAATAATTTGTATGCATTTAAAATAAGAATTGCATATCATACTAGTTCAACATTTAACATAAAAGGGACTGAAGAACTTGCCTGGCGTCCAGTTATTTAAATTGCTAGCTCAAAACCCTTTCTCGATCAACCTATGATCATAATATAATCAAATAGTAATTATTTATCTCTTTATGATATTAATTTACTTAATTAATATCATATCTAGGCCAATTATAAATTTATATGGCCAACTATAATAACCTCGTTCCTTAAAATATTAGCATAACTTAATATTTAATACCTTCACTACGGACAACCCGGCTCATCGGATAATTTCTAGCATATTTGGTTGTCCAAATTTTCATTTAATCATTTTCTAACCTTTAAACTCATTAGATTAATATTTAGAATATTTAAATATTAATCCTCAATATTTAATATTTTTACAAAAATATTAAATTTAATGCTCAAACATCATTTCTATATTTTTAGTATTTTTCAATAATTTTCTAGAATTTTTAAACAATTTTTAAACATTTATTTCAATTAAAAACATGTTCTGGGGGCATTTTGGTAATTTCTCGCGACTTTAGGACATAACCGAAATTTTTCGGAAAGTCCAGGGGCATTTCCGTAATTTCCGTGGCCTTGGGGACACGTTGGTCATTTCCTGGAAAGTTCAGGGGCAAAATCGTACTTTACCGAGGGTCAGGGACACGCTCGGTATTTCAGGAAAATACCGGGGGCAATTTCATAATTTTAGCGCTAAAACGCGGCCGCGCATGGCGCGCGGCCCCTTTCCCCGGCTCCGCCTCGCCAAACGACGTCGTTTGGCGTGGCAAGATTTCTTCTTCCGCGCATTGCGCGGCCTACCTCACTTCAGCGCCCAAAACGGCGTCGTTTCATACCGGGCCTGGCAAAAAAAATGGCTGCCGCGCAATACGCGGCAGCCTTTTTATTTCTTCTTCCAGATTCCTTCCGGCAACAGTACAAACCAAGCAAAATTTATCATTTTTGTTCCAATTTTTCACCACAAAATCATTCCAAAAATTACATAATTCATAACTATACATGCAAAAATTATTTAGAATAATTATTCTAATTATTTACTAATTTTTTTCATAAAATTAATTTACCACCATAAATATAAAAATAAATCAAATAAATTTATTTTATACCTTCCTTTAAGCTTGGAGTTCCTCCTCATGATAGCTCCAATATTTTTCTCTCTCTTGTGGTGGCCATATATTTTCCGGTGGTGGCATAGTCGGTGGCTTCGGTTGGAGCAACAATAGAGAAGAAGAGCATTGCTTTTATTTTCTTTTCATTTCTTTTTCTTCCTTTATCCTTTTATAGCCTCACAAGTCTAACCAAGTTTATGGAATAAAAAATTTAACCGACTTAGTTGCTTTTCTCGGACCTTCCAAACAATTCCCGCATGCAAAATCAATTATTTTTATACATTACGTAATCGTTTCGTGTAATAAATATTTTATATAAAATTTATAAAATATTTATTTTAATTTACTAAAAATCATAATATGATTTATGAGTAATATTAATACCTTTTTCGGTATTTTACTTGACAAATTTTGTACACGCATAATGACATGCATGTAATCATATAGGGTAATTTATACCTCCAAAAATCATAAATTAATTCATATAACATATAAAAATTATTTTTCACAATTTTTCACTTCGTTACTTGGACAACATGTTACATTAACATGTTCACATTTCTGAAATATTATTTTTCATAAGAGTCATAATAATCCCATTATACATAAATATAATTTTTAATAACTTACAACATTCATTTTTCTTATCTATTATTCAATTTCTTTAATATCACAATAATTTCTTTATATATAAATTATATAACTTAATATTATATAATTTATATATTTACATTATCCTTTCTTAAATAATTTCTTAATTTCCTCCAATCTTATTTCATTTAATCACCTTATATAAATTACATAATTATTCTTATATAATTTATATAATTATTATTTTCTTCATACCTTATTTTAATTTCCTTATATAAATTATATAATTTATTATTATATAATTTATATAATTACCTTTCCTTTTCAATTAATTTTTAAACTTCTTCCAAAATTCCTGATAAAATCTAAGATCAATCATTACAATTTCTACCAACTCTCTCATTCACTTTTTATTTAAATTTGGATTAATTTAATTATTAATCCCTTTAATTTTCATAATTAATAATATTTATAATTATAACAATTAAGCATAAACACATATATACATATATAGTTCATATTTCTTACATTTCCATATAACCTCATTTAAAACATAATTTCTGCACTTCCATAATAATTTAATTGTACAATTTATTGTACATTTACTTCAAATTTCTCTTATTCTTAATAAATTATTTTAAAACAATTTATTTTCTTTTTAATTACTTTAATTCAATACCATTCATCATAATCTCTGCACATATTTAATTTACTAAATAAAATCTCATCTCATACATTAAATCACATAAAACAGTAATTAACTTAACAATCTTGATAATTTTATCAATTAAATTATTATTAAAGAAATCCTGGAAATTCGGATCCTCACATTGATTAACACATATTTTCAAAATAAATAAAACACGGCAACTAATATTAGTTTTAGACAAGCTAAGACCATAATTTCACCCAATACCTCGTTAAAATCTCACACCCTTCCTTTTAATTAACAAATCAAACGAATGATAGACCGAGAATAAAATCACCCATAAACCTCTTTCGATAGTTAAATGAGTTACACCATACTAACTAGATCACTATATTCTTATGTGATACTAATTAAGCAAGACGGCAATATAAACATATTCTCAATAAGGCTACACAAGATATCACAGTATATTCTTATCCGAGATACATATTAGGTATTCTATCCGAAGATAAAGAATCCTACAAGTGTTATCATGTTTTAGGTAAGCTATTTAATCCATTTTTCAATATCATAAACAACATCATAATACCTACAAGGTAGGTATTCCATATATGAAGCACAAAATATGATAATCATTCATTTTCAATCCACACACATTAAAATGAGAGATATTCAATTAAAACTAAGTAATGAGCTCCATTGTGATCTTAGAAATGAAGTTACTTCATAACGAAATGAATAAAAATCATTAACAAATTGCTCATCATTCTTAAATTACACAAAATGAAGATAAAATATATGAATGAAACTTCTAGTGAAACAAGTTTCAAGCAAATAAACTCCCTTTACTATGAAGCAATCCAAGCTAGACAAATCTCCTTGCTCTTGAGCTCAAAACCAATCAAAGATGCTTTGTAGACTTGGAAAATTGAAGAAAAGTTGCTCTAAAGAATAAAAATCGATCCCCTTAATTCAAGCAACACTTAGAGTTAAATAGCCAAAAATCTTGCTTGTGGACAGTATGGTTGACCACTGCGATGGTGGTCTCCACCGCTGCAATGGTGGTGCTGACTATAAATTACTGAAATGCCTTTTAGCTTAAAAACCCTACAAATCACAAAAGAAACATTAGGAACCCTAAAAACCATATATATATGCATAAATAATTCTCAAAAAATCATAAATCATTTAGCCAGAAATACTAATTTGCAGGTATAAAACTCACTTATCAGAAGTACTAGATTCGAGATACAGGTATCTGAATTTGAGGGTGTCATAGAGAAAATATGAAATATTCTCTAATACTTACAACAATATAAGCAACCCCTAATCTATAATAATATCCCTCTTATTTGTACATTTGCTTAACCCTCCTAAACTCTTTAGGAGTAGAGTTTTAATTTAACTCCTAATCTAATTAGGAATTAAATTAATTTATTATAATAATTACAATTCCTAAACTATTTAGGAACTTAATTATTTATAATAATAATAATACTAATTATTAATTAATTCCTCAACCATTTAAAAAACTAAATAATAATAATAATAATAATAATAATAATAATAATAATAATAATAATAAGACACCTCTTATTAATTTATAATTAGTATTTTCAAAATACCTAATTATAAATATTAAGCTACTTAATTTATTCTATCACCGTAGTATAAATTTAATATACTTACTTTATTATTAAAATTATATCATCCACTTATAAAATAAATATTTCTCTTTTATTTGTGACCATTTAGGTTATTCATATTAAATCAGTTGTAGAACAGATAAATTAGAACAATTATATTATTATTTATTATGAATTAAACTCCTTTAATTCAAAATAAATAAAAATATTTATTCTATAAGAAGAGTAAACCCCCTTAGCAATTCACGACTTTTCAGATAATATAAATTTCAACATTTGATCACAAAGAACCTACTTCGCGAATAGTTATCATACAATTTAATCATTCTACCACACAATAGCTCAATCAAATATAAGACATGTAATTTATGTCAAGTCTTATTTTATTTGATCATATGCATTTTAATTCTCAAATATGAAAGTAATATGCACACAAGCCAATTATATTTGAAGTGATATATCATATACTTTGTAATCTTATTCGTTTATTAATAAAAGCTATCTTGAATTTAGATCTCATTAGCATAATCAATATTATGATTCTAAAAGTATTGCTCCAAAATTATGGGTTTATACATTTAATCAATTCAACCAATTAATCATGAGTAAATAAATGCCTTTAAATAAAACTTTTATTAATAAACGAATAAGATTACAAAGTATATCCTCATCACATCAAATGTGATTGGCTTAAGGGCATACTACTTTCAAAAGCGCCCTAGCGCCCTACTTAAGCAAAAAATCGGCGCCCCAACTCTTGTGGTCAAACAAGCTAACGCAGTTCGCGATTTTTGTAGCTTTTCGACTCCCAATTGGAATGGGTTTCCACATATGCTAGGGATTAGACTTGTAACATATAAATAAATAATAAAAGAGACAGAATTAGGAGTAATTTAGAATAATTAAGAGTATAATAACATGGATTGAAGTAAGGAATATCATATCTGAAGGAGTATTCACGAAATGATTCAAGATTTAAGGCCATGTTAGAGATCGCACTTCAAAAATAATATTTTTTCTCTTTATCTTTTCTCTTTAATTTTGTATTCTTGAGGATGATGATATTTAAGTTTATGAATTTGTTTTCTTCTTTAGTTATGAAAAAAAATAAATTACTTAATATTGCAATGGAACTCAATATGTAACTTGAATTAATTTACTTCCTTTTTAATTATTGATGATTATATATGAATTGTTTATCATATTTTATGCATTCATGTTTAATTGTCTAATCAATAATTACTGGGATAATTTATATAAAATTGGAAGATGGATTATAGGTTTAGATCTGAATATGATAACATTTGTTTGTGTATTTTGCTTGGGATGGGGTACATAATTTATATTTAGTATAGAAATATACCTATATATCATATGTAATCTTAGAGAGAATATGATCTTAAAATTCTTGTCTAATTTAAATTGCATAGAAATATAGTAATTTAATTGGAGTGAATATTTTTATATGTTATCGGAAAAGACTTATAAATAAATTAGAATTCTCGATTAACGATTCTATATAATTAATTAATTAAAAATGGAGTGAAATTTTTTTTAAGTAAATATTGAGAAAAATTATAATCTTAAGTCTTTTAAAATCTAATTTTAATCATAATTATTTAATTAGTTTAGTTGTTAATTTAATTAGTTTTAGTTTATAGTTTAATTCCGTTGTTTAAATAAAATTAATTTGGTTAAGTGTTAGTAATTGGTTAATATTATTAATTAATTTCATGTGGGTTCGACACTTTTCTTAATCACTATATTACTAGTTAATCACGTATACTTGCGTGTGTAAAATCATAATTAAAATTAGGCAAACACTAACATTAGTATCCAAGCCAGTATCAATTTCTTCAATATCACTACTTTCTTCTTCATCAACAGAAGGATCAAACAAAGCATAAACTTACTGAGCAGGGATGTAATAACCATGAATTATAAGCTACATTGTAATTATCAATGAAGAAAATTTTTGTGTTAATTAATTGTTCTCTTATGTGATCGAATGAATATATTAATGTAATTATGTATTTGTTCATTTATTAAAGTGTAGCAAGGTAAGATAATTAATTAATAGATTAATTAATTAAAGAAGAGTTCAAGTATTGAAATTAAAGTAAACTAGTTAACCTAGTAGCTCAATTAACTTTAATAAGGCAAATCTAATTAGATTATATATTATATCCAAAGAAATTATTAAACTATGTTCAATGGAGTTAACCTAGTAATCCATGAACTTAATTAATGGGTAGTCCATAATCTATTTTAATGATAGACCAATGTATTTTTGCTTGTATAAATGATGTAGTAACCCAAATGAATTAATGTGATAGCCCAACCAAACGTTATCTAGAAGCCCAGATTATATATATATATATATATATATATATATATATATATATATATATATATATATATATATATGATTTATTTACTTTCAGTTTAAATATTCAACTGTGAGGTCCTTTTCCCAGTAATCCCCTTGCATCATTCATAATAAATATTCAAGTTTTATTCCGCCATTTTGGTATCAGAGCCAAACTATTCATCTTGTTTCTACTGTTGATCTTCGTATCTATTTAGTCGATTCGTTTAACTAATTTTCAAAACTATTTACCTTTGGCTCCAAACTGTGTCACCTTACTTACTGTAGAACGCCTAGTTCGCCATAAGTCATGTTGTGCCGTTGTCAGTCTCCAAGTAGGAGCAGTTTAGGCTTAAGGAATCTTAGAACCCAAGTATGAGTCTGCTTAAGGTTTGTAAGAAAACATAAGTGGAATGATCAAAGATAATAGTAATTGATAAATCAGTTAAAATGAGTAGACTTTTTAGATCTAGTTCATCAGATAGTTCAAGATCAGCAGCTTTGTCCTAAATCCCAGACATAATTAATCAGGAAGAACATAGTTATGATAGCATAATTCAAGATTTTGGTAACTGAAATATACCAAATGTTTCACCCAATGAAATCTATAAGTCAACCTTTTCTGATAATTTTAAATCGGATTACAATGTTAAAACTGTTGAAAAGGTTTATGCAATTAATAAAGAACATGAAAATTGTTCCTTATTAACAAATAAAGTAATTAAAAAACATAGGCTTAAGGGATATAATTTTATCCATATAGATCTAATTCAAGTTGCGGTAAAACCTTTAAGTATTAAAGGAATTAACCCAAGTATATTGTTGTGTCTTCGGGATGTACGCTATTTAAATTATGTACCAAGTATTTTAGGCATAATGGAGTCAAGTCTGCATAATGGACCCATCCATTTTAATTGCTTTTCTTACTTTACATTAAGTCTAAGAGACCCACATTTATTAAAAGCATTAACTTTAAATATCAAGCTAGCTGGAGAAATCACTCAAATGATTGAGGGATCTCAAGCTCTTGCTTTGATATTTAGAATTTATTATAAAATAATGAAAATAAATTTAAATGTTAAAGCACTTAACAAAGGTCCTAAAGATAAGACTGTTTTAATTCAAAGCAGTACTAGTGATGCCAATATCTAGGTCTCAAAGACTATTCTTTGGAGAGATATAAATCTCCCGAGACAATGGATATTAGAAAATGAAATGCTCCAAAGGCCAATTAATATTAACATAATGAACCTAAAAAATATTAAACAATACCTAGATGGTACAGTTAGTATAAGTTTTGATGATTCAAGACTTAAAAGATCTTTAGTAATAGAAGATCTTGCTAGTACTGTTGCATCGTCTAGAAAAGATTCAGAATTACTAAGTAAAACTACACTTCATAATATCAAGTTAAAAGGAATTATTAATGAAGGTCAGATCAGTCAACCCTGTTATAATAATGAATTTGTCAGTCAAGATGAAGATGAAGATGATGAACAACAGTTATCACCTACTCAGTCAGATTTTGAGATAAAACCAGTTCACCACCAACTTAGAGTAATATAGAAAGACTTTAAAGTTAAATGGAAAAAATTAACTAATGATTTTAATTCAAAAGAAAATAAAAGTAAAAGACATCAATTCCGTGAAAACCATAGTGAAATTGATAGAGAGAAAATAGTTAAAAAATGCAAAAAATTATGATAAAAGAAAAAGTGAATATTACTTTTTATACTTGGTATGAAAAATATTATGATAAATGTAATGTAATTACTAGAAGTCAATGGGTAAAAGAAGATAAGTCAAAAATCTCTTCTAGTCATCCTCCTTTAGAAACAGTTATTTTACCAATTAAAAACACATCTGTTATTGCTAGCCCTTTTAAAATTCCAAATATTAATAATGATGATAAAAAAAAATTATTGAACAAAATAATTTTACTAACCAGTACCTAGCAACTTTAGGAAAACAGTTAGATAAAATTGAAGAGAAAATTGAAAATAGACTTCAAAGTAGTCAAACTGATAAAATTGAAAAACCTTTGTTCAACCTGCCTCAAAATAGACAAGGTTTAGGTTTACCTGCTAAAGATCAAGAAATTACTAGAACTCTTGATAAATTATTTAAAAAACTAGGAGAACCAGAATCTACTAAAACTTTAACAGTCATTGACCAAAATAAAAGCCAAGGGAATAATGGTTCAGATATCAAAACTGAAACCACAGTTCAAGATGATTCAGAAACTGTTACTACAGTTCAAGAAATTGAAAACCAGTTTAAAAAATTAACTTTTAAAAATTCAACTATCACCAGTCAAACAAAAAATTGGTATTCTAGACCAACCCCTCCAGACTTACAGTTTGAATAAAAGAATTTAGATAATCAATTTTCTATTTCAGCAAATAAAACTTATGAATGGAATATTGATGGATTAAGTGAACAAGAATTATTAAACAAGTTAAATCATATGTTAATGGTAGCTAATAGTTACCAAACAAATTATAATAATTTAAGACAACTAAATATAGTTGAGTTATTGGTTAGAGGATTTACTGGTTTACCGAATTTGTTTGCCCATAGTAAATGATTACAGACATTTTACTATTTATGAATAGTTATTTTTTACTATTCATCTCTGCTTTCGGTGGAAAGTAACATCTTCTGACTTGGCATTTAGCAAATTTTGACTAGGAACACATTGGGTGCATCTAAAGTAGGGACCAGCAACATTGGATGCTTGACTGGATCTGGAGTACTAGATTACTAGGGGCCACAAAATATTGAACGTCTTGGTTAGCCCAAATAAGGTACTAGTTTGGACCAGAAGTGATTAGGGGCTCACAAGAGCTGAGAAGGACTCACGGAAGTTGACTATGCAAAAAGATCTTGAGCATCCTGAAGGTTAATACTGCCGTAAAGATCCTTATTAATGCTAAAGGATGACTTTTGGGAAGACCTTGAAGAAGATGATGAACTATTACTAGCTTCTTCATGGAGTTTGCTGACTCTTTCTTGAATGGCCTGAGCTAAAAGTTTTAACTCAGCGCTGGAATAATTCTTAACATCTGAAACATCAATAGAACCAAAAACAGAAAGACTGGGACTAGATCATTTCATTTTTGACTTAGATTTACTGGAATAACCTTCAGCAGGAACATATTTAATGGGAGAAAATGGAATAAGAGAAAATTCCTTTTGGACTTGACCAATTATTCTTTCGGCATTAAATTTATCCCACCATTTAATAAAAAACATACGGGTTACCATAGCCTTGACTAATTTCATTAACAATAATTTTTTGAGATGGTAAATGAAAAATATGTTCTATAACTGGCATATGAATATTATACTGCCATTTGAGAATCTATGAAATTTTGTATTTACTCAGAAACTGAAGTAAAATAGGAATGTCATCATACCTAGGGTTATGAATAACATGATTTTTATAGTGGTGAACTTTTGACTGAAGTGACTTGGGGAAGATATCAATGGAAGGTCCGTATCTTGACCACCAAAGAATAAACCAAAAAACTTGTCACCTAGCAAAAATCTGTTTAGAAGCTATATTTTGTACATCTTTTTCTAAAATATATTTTGCAGATTTAAAATCTATTCTTACTAAAAACTTTTTGTTTAATAAATCATATTAAAATTTATTAATGCATGAAACAAGAGATAAAATCTCTTTTTTGATAGTAGAATAATTTACTTGTGTATTATCTCATGCACGAGAATAAAAAGAAACAATTTGTTCAGATGAATTAGAAGTTAACTTTTATTTTAGAATACTTCCTAATCCAATTTCAGAGGCATCAGTTTCAACAATTTTGAATGCATCAGAATTAGATATGCCAAGGCATGGAAGTGTCTTAACATGCAATTTAATTTCTTGGACTATAGAAGTATGAACATCAGTCCAAGGTGGAAAATTACTTTGCAAGCGTTCGAACAATGGCTTACAGATTCTTCTCAAATGTTTATAGAATTCTCCTATGTAGTTAAGGGAACCTAAAAATCTCTGAAGCTGGGTTATATCAATAATTTTCTATGAAAATTTACTAGCAAACTGTATAGCTCTAGTAACTGGCTAAATTTGATCATACTGAATAATATGACCAAGGAATTTAACTTTTGTTTGGAATAAACAGCATTTTGATTGGGAAAGAACTAATCCATTAGATTGAACAGTTCTAAAGAATGAATTTAAATGCTTCCAATGTTCTTCAATAAAATTTGAAAAAATAAGAACATTATCAATATAAACAATGGCAAAATAACTAAAAGAGTTTAGAATATCATTCATAATATTTTGAAATTCACTAGGAGCATTTTTTAATCTGAATGGCATTACATTCCATTCATAATGACCAAAGGGTGTAGCGAAGGTTGTCTTATACCTATCCTCCTCATGGATCTGAATTTGCCAGGATCTGAATTTGTTAGAATCCACTCTTAAGGTCAAATTTGCTAAAGGCAACTGCTTGACCTAATCTGTTAATTAAATTTTTCTTATTAGGTAATGGATACCTAATCCATTCTAGGACTTTGTTTAATGGTTTATAATTAATAACTAAGCGAGGGGTTCCTCTTTCTATTTTAGCATTTTTATTGACTTAAAAAGCTGGGCAAGACCAAGGAGATTTACTTTTTCTAATTAATTATTTTCTTAATAAATCATCAATTTTATTTTTACAATAATTCATTTGTTCATTATTCATCTGAATAGATCTAGCCTTAGTAAGAACTAAATGCTCTTTAAATTTCTTAGCATAAGGTAGCTTAACTATAAGCTTTTTCCTATGTCAAAAAGCATGGGGTAAATCTAAACAAACATTTTTACTTAATAAATTATGAAATTCTTTTATTTTACCCTGAAGATTATTATCTTTTAATTGAACTTCAATTCTCTTATACTTAATTTCATCTTTTAGGTATTTTAAATGATTTCTTTTATTATTAAGTATATTTAAGTTTTTTTAAATTGATCCTTCTTGAATAATCCTAAGATCTTTACTTTTAGGTTTTTGAATAAAACTAAAAGTTACTTCTTGACCTAAGTGTTTACTTGTTAAACCATTTGTATTACTAGTAAAAGAGTACAATAAATATATAAATGGTAATCCTAAAATAATCTTATATGTCCTGTTTTTTATTAAAACAAAAGATGTTTCAAAACAAACATTATTTTAACATATATGTGTTTTAGGCAATTTATATTTTATTTTCATTTCACTACCATTGGCTGAAGTCATTCTTTCACTAGTTTTTACATAGTACTTAGTAGAGACTAATCCCTCCTAAATACAATTTAAATAAGCACCAGTGTCTACTAATGCTAAAATTTCTAAATTGAATGACTTGTTAATAATTATAGTTACATTAATGTACCATTTCTGAATGGTAATAACTTTTAATATTTTTAATGATAATCCTTGTTGACTAAGGATTTTATTTTCACTATCTGGGTTATTAATTCATGAAGTTTCAGGTTCCTCTATATCTTCACTATCAAAAGAATCATGTATTAACAATTCATCTATTTTTTCAATTTTACTAATTTCTTCTCTTAGCTTAGGAATTTCTTATTTTAATTTAGAAATTTCTTTTTAAAAATTATTAACTTCTTAGTTTAATTCTGATAAAGTTATTTCTTTAGTTGGATTTTTAAATCTTTCTAAAGTCTTGTTAAGACTAAAAATAGGTTTTTCTTTAATCTTATTTATTTTACTAGATGAGCTATCTTTGTTAAATAAATCTTTTAATTGTTTAGTATATTGAGATTTTAACTGAGAGTCTGAGATTTTACTTATTAAATCAATTAATAAATTTTCTTCTTCAATTTTTTTATTTAAAACATTTATTCTTTTATTACAACAAGTATCAGTACATCCTAGAGTAATTTTAGGACTTTGACTATATTTACTACTAGACTCAGTTTCTGAAGTACTAGAAGAATTAAAATCTTTATATTCATTATTACTAGAATCATTTTCAATTCTCGTTAATTTAATGATTTGATTTGTATCTTCTTCAGATATTTTTAACTGTTTTAATTTTTTTTTAACTTTATATTCATTTTTATAATGGTCTAGTTTGCCGCAATTATGACAAATAACTTTACTTTTATCAAACCTCTTAGAAGTCCTTTTCTTATAAAGTTTTTTATAGGCTGATTGTTTTGTGATTTCTTATAATAATTATCTTTAGAATAATATCATTTATATTTCTTAAATTTTTCCTTTTTACTGATTTTGTGTTTATGTTTTCTTCTGGATGGAGCAACAGGGGGTAAACCATATTGCTCACAAAAAGTTCATAATTCATATTTAACTTTCTTTTTATCTTTACTAGCTTGTTTGCTAATCTTAAAATCAATACACATTTTAAGACCTGTTTTCTTTATTTGACTGATTATATCTTCATATGTTAGATTATCATAATCAATAAAACCTAAGTCTTTACTTAATTCCTCACAAATTTTATGGGCAAACAAATTCGGTAAACCATTGACAAATTTTTCTTTCCAAAATGGCTTATCACTATCATTCCTCATAATAACTGTGGAGGTAAAAACGTCTTTATACCATCTAAAATCACTTAAAGTATGACATGATAAATTAGTTAACTGATCATTAATCCTATCTGTTATATTACTAGGTGTTCCAATAAAATGTTTATTTATTATATATATTAATTTATTAACTCCATCAGGGGGGGGCCTAATCCTAATTCTTCATCAAAAATAGGCACTCATTCGTTATCTCTTTGAATAGTGTGAATTATACTATATCTAGAATCTTCAGTGAGATATTTTTTCCACCAAGATCTAAGAACACCAGTAAATCCATTAACCAATAACTCAACTATATCTAGTTATCTTAAATTATTATAATTTGTTTGGTAACTATTAGCTACTATTGACATATGATTTAACTTGTTTAATAATTTTTGTTCACTTAATCCATCAATATTCCATTCATAAATTTTATTTGTTGAAACAGAAAATTAATTATCTAAATTCATTTCTTCAAACTGTAAGTCTGGAGGGATTGGTCTAGAATACCAATTTTTTGTTTGACTGGTGATAATTGGATTTTTAAAAGTTAATTTTTTAAACTGGTTTTCAATTTCTTGAACTGTAGTATCAGTTTCTGAATCATCTTGAACAGTGGTTTCAGTTTTGGTATCTGAACCATTATTCTCTTGGCTTTTATTTTATATGACATAAAAATAACTCAAAATTGGATGGAAAATAGATGGAGGAACCGACAGCCATGTGGGGCCCTTGGGGTGGAGTGCTAGCATTCTAGTTGCTTGGAAAATCTTCTAAAGGACTAGTGGTTGAACCACCACTACCAACCCTAGTCATCTCCATGTCAATCCAAGTGCCTATCAATCCAATAGTAAACATAAATTAGCTTTAAGTTGACTAATACTAGATGTTTAGTAAATATTAATGTTGATTAGGAAAGTGTTATAAATAGACTCTAATGCCGAACTTATCAAATGTTAGTCATTTTGAAGTTTCACTAAGAGAGAAAAATAGAGAGCTTTCCTAGAGAGAGTTCTTAAGAGAAACATTTTGAGTGTGGATATTGTGTGTGTTGATCCAAGATAGTGGATGTCATTTAGCTTTTCAAACTATCTATCTAAAAGAAAGAGAGCATCAAGAACAAGGTTTAAAAGTATTTTTATCCTTATATCTTTTCATTTTATAGTTAAAAATGCATATTTTATGTCTTTGTCATGGTTGGTTGTAGGAAAAATATTTGTGTGATGGAGCTATGGTGAGCTCGAAGGTACAATGATGGAGATTTAATGGTGAATATGTGTATTTATGTGTCCATGTATGCTAAATGTATTTTTCATGATCAAGATGTATTTTTTATGGTTAATATATACTTTATATGATCAACATATATTTTTAACTATTCAAAACCTATTTTGATGCTCTAAAATAGTATATCTATGATATATATGTAGATCCATGGTTTAATATGTTTAATAGGTGTGTTAACATGTTTGGTATGTAAAGTGGTAGAAAGAAATGCATGAAAGCATGTTACTGGTAAAAATCCTAACTTGTTATGTGATTTGATGTGTTGTAACATGAACTGTGGATGTTATTTTTGTGAGTTTTATAGCTTGAAAGATAGCTATTGGAGTCATAAAAATAACCTAACTTGAATCTTTGAAAAATGTAATGAAATGTGCAAATTATGGTCTTTATCGCAAAACATGTCGTTTTTAAAACCTTAATCGATCAATCCTAGTTGTTATGTCAAAAACATTTTCGAAAATGCGATCAATCCATGAAATATTGAAGAACAAGAAGTTAAAAAAATAACAAATCTAATTTGGTATCATTTGGATGCGTATAACATGTTTTATAAAAGATTGGATCAAAAATGTCAAAGTTGGAAAAATCTAAAAATGGAAGATTTGGTTTCTGCTTGGCAGCGCAGGGGCACTGTTATGTTTTTCTAGAAAAATAAAACTCTTGGGTTGGGTCGGGTCAAATCTTTAAGTCCAAAATGGCTCAAAAATATAATTTAATATAATATTAATATTGGACAAAAATTAAACAATTAAAATATTATTAAAAGAATAATAATATTAGTAAAGGTATAAAATATTATTTAATGATTAATAATATTAGAAATTAAAAAAATATTATTAAATAATTAATAATATTTAAAAATTAATAAAATATTCTTAAATGAATAATAATATTTGTAAATAAATAAAATATTATTAAATGATTAATAATATTAATAAATTAATAAAATATTATAAAATAATTAATAATATTATAAAATAAATAAGATATTATTAAATTATTAATAATATTAGTAAGTGTTTAATGTAATATTAAATGGTTAAAATATTATTAAATAATTAAAAATATTAGTAAATGACTTATATATTATTATTTGATTAATAATATTAGATAAAGGTTTAAAGAATAATAAATGATTAATAATTGTATTATGTGATTAAAATATTATCCAATGACGATAACATTTCAAAGTGTTTAGTGTATTATTAAATATTTAATTATTTGATTAAATATTTGTAATATTAATTGTATAAGGGTAATTATATGAACCTAGATGCGATACTAATTGGCATATCAACTTTATTAATTGTTAAGTTCTTTCAAAGGAAATTAAATTTGTACTGGTTTGCCGTAGATAACCCATCAAGGCCAGTTCTCTGTACCCAAAACTTGTAATTATTTTTCAAGAACTATACGTGGGTTAATTATTGAAAATTAAACCACAACAAGGTTGTTTATGTATTCGCACATAGTGCATTCGAAGATTAAAATTATTTTATTCATGAACTGTTTAAAAGTAATCTATGCTAATTGTTCAGCTAGACCTAACATATTAAATTCATTCACTTGAATATAGTTAAAGCTTATCCAAACCATTGGTTGGAGAAGATTCTTATTATAAGACTGAGAACGAACAACCCTAAAAAAATGATTATTATCAGAAAATCGACCATTGCACAAGATGTCTGAATGTTATGCATATATATAGGGTATAAGAGATTGATCCCCTCGAATACCAAAACAATAAAAATAGTCAAATACATGTCTGATTTACCTTAAATATTAGTTCATGGTCCTTAGTGGCCACTCAGCAGTAAAGACTGAATCATTTCTTTTAATTGAAACTTGATTCTTGTTCTTTCACAATTATTATATATTATTGAAGTCTCAGAAGTTACTTCTATTCAATCATGATATATCATTCTTTTATTAATTGTTCTTAACTATTTTTCAGCTAAGCCCGAATGCTCCAAGAAAGACAAGGGCAAGGGAAAAGCCAAAGAGTAAAAATTGCAAGCTAGCGGTTTATTGTTTAATATTTATTTTAATGTTGTAAATCTTTTATGAATCCTTAAGATATTTATTCATTATGTTAAGGTTAAAAGACCTTGGGATTGTATTACCTTTTATAAGAAACAATTACGTATTATTCCGTTAAATTTAATGAAGATTATGTATTTAGATGCTATTAGATTGTGAGCACTAAACTCGAGATCATGGAACCTGAATTTAGAGGCGTCACAAGGGGGATCAGAGGCAATGAAAATGCCTTTTAAATGATCACCTATTGATACAAATATTAATACTACTTGCAAGAAAATATAAATTTAAAGCAAAGGTTTACAATAGAATGCGAACAAACAATATACCTAAACTCTTAGAGACCATAATATTTTTGCCTTTAGATAATTTTTTGGCCTCAAGAAAGGTTTGTTCCATGTCAAGATCGTCATCAGAAGAACTAGATGATGAAAAAGTTGCTTCTTTGAACTTCTTATGAGGAAGGGAAAATGCATCCTCTTCATTAGTAGAAGCGATGACAAAAAGCCTTTTCTTAGTAAGCCTATCAGCCTTCTTTGACCTGCCAAGTCTAGAAGATTTACTTATAGGAGACTAAATAGTCTCGCCAGGTTCCTTGATGGTTGAAGGCCTTATAACCTGCATTTCTACCTGTTCTCCTTCTAATTGGGCAAAAAAGAAATCATCTACCTCGACTCGAAAACATCTTTAGCCTTCTGAATCTCTTTAGTTTTGATTGGGGTGCTTTCTTAACTAATGATACCTTGGCTAAGGATATCTTCTTCAGATCTAGACCCGAAAGGTAATAACAACAAATCTAGCATTTGAAAAAAAAAACAAAAATATAAATGTCATTATCTATAAAAAGCTTGGCAAAAGGAGGATAATATTATAGATAATATATTTATACATTTTAGCATATGTATTATAATGTTATTTGCTTAAGAAACATTCATGACACGAGCTTTAATGTAATCATTCCATTATATTGTAAAGCCATTTGTGGCTTTATCAAACCTACGCATTCACCTCGACAAAAAAAATTGTTTTTCCAACAACTTAAAAATTAGTTATAAAGCCTTAAAAGCTAGAATAAACATATCTTGCACTTCCAAAAATTTTGGCAGATAAGGAGTATGAAGAGTCTGAACAAAATCAAGTTGTCAAGCCATTTGGTTGGGATTATGTGGCTTATAGCCATATAACATCTAGTAAGACACAATTAATTGTACCTTAACAGGTATGAGTCTAAGTACTAAGTAAGAGACCCATTGTTGAGACCTCTCAAGCTCATTTTCCCTCGACAGAGGCTTAATACTTTCAAAATAAAACAAGTTGGTCATCCACTTGGGAATAACATCCAAAAAAACTTTATCAATGAATGGTATAAAGAAAGTCTCTCTATAATCTTGGTACTTTTATGGTAAGATTTGCTAAGAAAGCAAGACAATATGGCAATGTCTTAATGGGAACTTCAATGGACAGGAGTCTATGAGTCATATAATGCAAATTAGATATAGTATATAGACATGTTTTATTTGTAGAAAGTATAAATATATCCAAGCTTAGAGAAGTGACACTAGGGCCCAATAGTATAATAAAATGCCATTATCTACCAAATGACCTAAACTTCTATATAACAGGGCAACCATGTAAGGAACCATATCAACCTTTTGATTTCCCACAGTTAAATGCAAAACCAAGTTTATATACTTTCTTGAAAAACCTTTGGGATTGGCACAAAACATGATCTTATTAAGAAATAAAGTAAGAACACTACATGTTCTTTTATATCTGGAACAGTTTTACCTTGCGAGGTGCTCTTGCATGTACTAACTCAATTGCTATAAAAAAAAGATTATTGTTCTCTTTGAACCGCCTATCGATCTCATTGGCAGGTGCAGGTCTCTCTATAATAGTAGAGACTTCCACGCCAGATGGGAACAAACCTAAAAGAAGAAAGAGAGATGTCCAACATTGTGATAGACATCGGACAGAGTGATAAGAGAAAAGAATTAGAACTTACACTCCAATATATAGTAAACAACTGTAGACACCCAAATTTTGCGCTTGTGTACTAACCCTGACAGGAGGGCAAAATCGTCATTTGACCCGACATGCGAAAAGGAGGGTGGACCCCAACACGAAGCCACCCCAACAATTTACGGTCAAAAGCCGCCACAACGGACAACGAGCATCCGGTCACTTGAGGCAAGGCAAACGGTTGATCTAGAAAAACCCGGGTTGATTACAAAAAGCGACCAATGGCCACTACGCTTACGATGTTCGGGGGTCTCGCTCCCCGGTGAGCGAGCGGCTGCCCAGCTCGCCGGTGAGCTGGCGGGGGTGGAAGGGGGCGGCGCCCCCTGGAAGCCAAGCACAAAGAGCAGTTTATACATCAGGTAGCAGCCTTCCAAAATAATACCGCAAAAATTGGCGAATTAAGACCGCGTGGCACGGAAATGGAGAAAGGCAAGCCGAACAGCCGCGGATGCACCTGCGGCCACCGACAAACGGGACAGTGCGCGGCTCGAGGAGACGGCACACAGCAGCCGAGGATTCGGCGCGGACGGCCACAGCAGGCAGCCGCAGATGCACCTGCGGCTGCCTGGTGAACCCTATAGATCGGCCATTTCCACCCGAGAGTGAGAAAAGAGAGAAAAAATTAAGGATTTTTTAGAGAGAGAAAGCGCGAGGAAGGAGAAGAGGGAGCTCGGGTTTGACAAAATCTAAGGGAAAAATTCATTTTCTTTGCTAAGATAGTTGAATATTCTTGTGGTTTGGTCCAAATCGTGATATATAAAGCTTTCGTTGGTTTATTGCAAGGTGAAAAGAGTTTCTTTTGATATTTTCTTGTTTATATTAATGTGATAATGTTGTGTTTTGGGTTTGTGTAGTGTAGTTTGTTGTGGTATGGATGATGATCCGTGGGTTAGGGGTCGTTAGCGAGGGTTCCATGGGAACGTAACTTCCTCCTAATGCCCCGATGACATCCGTACGGTGATATATCATTCGTTGAGTTCATAGATAGTTGTAGTATTGGCATTGAGATTTGTGATCCATATAGTACCGTAATGATGTTTAGTATTTGTTAGATTTGTCGTAGTGTTGATTGTGTAACGATTTGGGTGAATGTGAGCCTAGGGAGGAGATCCCTGTGGTCAAATCCCGATGATGGACATTTTTTGATGTATGTAATCGTTAGGTAGGATGCATGGTTGTAAATATGTAAATATTGGGCCTTAAAGCGATACCGAATCGGGATCGGGTTAAAGCCCCGTAATAATAAAGATATGTGATTGTGGGTGTTTGGGGTTGTCTAGATGGCTCACATGTCCATGGATAGCCCCAACACGTTTTGAATGCTTATTTTGATTTACGACACAAAAAAAGATTTTCCAAAATAAAGCAAACGATAAAGATCTTCTAAAAAGAATCAAATTAGGATATTAGACACACGACGTTTAAAAAGTAAAGAGTTTTGGGCGAAACTTTGGTCCTTGTTTGACGAAAAGGCTATATTTGGTTTTGAAATATCATAAAAGATGTTTTCGGAATAAATAAATAAACGTTTTCATTAAACTTTGTGCATTGGGTTAAAGAGTTCTAGAAGTTGCCTTCATTTTATTTATATTTACTGTTAGAAGGCAATGTATAGTCTCGATTCCTATTTGACAAAAGTTTAAAAACTATTGTTTTCTAAAATGACATCTAATAAAAACCTCATCGTTTTCGAAATTAAAATCAATCTTTCTTATAAAAAAGCGAAGCCTCATCATTTGGGTCAAAAGACGTCTACAACGCTTTCCCGACAAAACACATTTTGACATATAAAATCAAAGCAACTTTATGCAAAAGGACACCACAAACCTCCATTTAGGCACACACACACACACGCGCGCGCACACACACATTTTAAGATTTAAAAGGATAGGAAAACATCGAGATTGCGGTAACCGTATTTCACGGAAGTCGGGGGGTGCCTAACACCTTCCCCTCGCTTAAGCAAGCCCCCGAACTCTATGAATCTCGGTTTGCGGACCAATTAATTCGGAGTCACATATGAGCCAGCGATTACAAAAACACAAAATTCGGATGAGTTGGTACATCCATTTCAAATATACCAACTGGCGACTCTGGTCAATTGGCTCATAAAAAATTCGACATTTCAAAACCCCGTCGACACTAAGCCGACCCTTTTCAAAAGTCACATCTTAATCTAAAGGCTAAAATTGGAAAGGGCTTTTTTTAATATTAAAAAATGAAACAACCGAAAATCCCGGCGTCGACAGCTGGCGACTCCGCTGGGGACAGTAGAGGGCTTAAGCCGCATTTAAAATCTCGATGTTTTCCTATCCTTTAAAAATCTAAAAATATGTGGTTGCGTTGCTTGCGTTAATTTGCCTTTTTTTGCGTGTATGTGAATGGTGTGATTGCGATTTCTTTTCAAAAGCTTTACTTTATTAGCATCATATGCATACGGTGAGGTACGATGAATGTATGATGAATGTATGTTGAGCAGTTCCTCCTCCTGAGGCAAACCCGTCGGATGTGGATTACTGGACTCAAAGGGGTGCTCCCCGGCGAGGCTCAGGAAAAGCATCCACTCAGATCCAATCCAATTGAAAGATCGGATTTATTCCCTTCGAGTATGTTGCGAAGATCTGGGAACCTTCATGCCAAAAGCCCGCGAGAGTAACTTAGGGTAGGTCAGCCTCAGATAAACCCGATGCGTGGAAAGTTTCTTCATACCCTTTTACACTTTACGCGCATAATATCATATTGTAGTCAAACATTTTGTACCAACCACTTCTTTCAAAATAAAAGTACTAACCTCTGTTTTACAGGGACAGCTTGGAGAGCATCATAAATTGCACAATGTCATTACTTTAGTTAAAATAAAGGGATATTGTCCCTGTTTTGCAGAAAACAATTACAAAACCAAAAAAAAAAAAATATATACAAAAATATTTGCCTTAGCATGCATCTGCCAATGTGATTTCCCAGAACTAAACCTTGGCATATTTTATTTGCAGGATTGCGCCCCAAACTCGTCTCCGATCCAAGAAAGCCAGAGAATCGACGGTCGAAATGGCTGAGAACCCCAATCCTAATCCGGCTCCCGTCTCTCGGGAAGAATTCGATGCTGTGAGAAATCAAATGACAGAGCTGACCATGTTGCTCAAAGAGCACTTCAAGCTAAAATCAGGGCCACAACCCGAGGACCCGCCGGGGCCATCGTCTCAAGGGAGCGGGCCGACCCCAGAAACTCCAAAGGTTGAACCGACAAAGCAAGTTATTGTCATTCCAGAGGATGAGGTTACCAGCACTGTCAGCAAGAAAATAAAGCAGATGGAAGAGGCCATCAAAACTATGAAGGGGATCGGGTCATATGGCAGTGTTAACTACTCCGACTTGTGCATCTTTCCAGGAACCAGATATCCCGAGAAGTTCAAACTCCCCGAATTTGAAAAGTATAACGGGTCGGGGGATCCGTACACGCATCTGAAAGTATACATCGGAGAGCTAGGGGGATATGCTGAGGACGAATCCTTGAGAATGCAACTGTTCCAGAAAAGCCTGACAGAGGAGGCTAGAACGTGGTACGCGAGGTTGGACAATGCTAAGATTCATAATTGGGAGGAGCTGGCCCATACCTTCCTAACGCAGTACAACTTTCAATCCCAGATGGCCCCAGACCGATACCAGATGACGAAAATCAGGAAGCAGACCAATGAATCCTTCAGAGACTACGCTCAACGGTGGAGGAGGATGGCGGCCCAAGTGAACCCACCCATGAGTGAGGCAGAGATGGTTATGACATTCATCGATATCCAAGAGGCCCCTTACTTTGAAAGGGTGATAGCGGGGATAGGGAAGCCTTTTGCGGAAATGATCAAGCATAGGGAGATGGCTGAGATGGGTTTAAAGTCGGGGAAAATCTGAGACTTCACAGCTCTTGAAGCTGTCGCTGAGCAAATCCAGAGTGGAAACTATGGCAGTTCTTCCCGGAGACCCCAGAAGAGAAAGGAAGAGAATGTGTCCCTGGTACTGCAAGGGCTATCTGGGAAGGCAATGACCAACCCCCCGGTCCGCATGCAAAGAAATGAGGCCCCGCGTCCATCAAATTTCAACAATCAAAGATATGAGGGGTGCAGGAAATTCGAAAAACCACAAGAGAGGGAATTCACCCCATTGGGGGATTCATTGGAACAGATATTGGCCATGTTAGTAAGCCAGAAGAAGATTACAGAGCTGGCACCTCTGTCGGACCCGAAGGGCAAGAGATATGACCCTAGCAAGAGATGCGCCTATCACTCGGCATCCCCGGGGCATGACACTCAGGAGTGCTGGTCGCTAAAACACAAAATCCAGAACCTGATTGACAGCGGGGAGATCGTGGTGGAACAACCAGAAACCCCAAACGTAAAGGCCAACCCTCTTCCCGAACACAATGGGGGAGGCGTGAACATGGTGGAAATCAGTGGGGCGGGAGGTCCCTTGAAATTAAAATACATAAGGAAGATAGAAGAAGAGATTGCGATGACCGATGCCCAGGAGGGTGCGCAAAAGGAGCCTATCAAGTTGGTTGGAGTAAATCAAGGGACCAAAAAAGAGCCTATCCGGTTGACGGCCCTAAGACCCCTTGTTGTAACAGCTAGGTCACAATTGCCAATCACCAATCTGAAAACTGTTCCGTGGAATTACGGGGGGAAGACCGAGGAGGAGGCCAGTTGTGCATCAGTTAGCTCAAAGGGAAATCCATTGTATTTACCAAGGCGGGTTTTTGAGAACATGAAAAAGGAAAATGGGAAAATATCGGAGGAAAAAGCTTTGGAGTTTTGGGAGAGAATGAGCCGCGGCAAAGCAGATGTGGTTAAGGCATTGGAGGTGCAGCCACCCCTGACATCCATCTTAGACCTGGTATTGGCATCCAATGATCATCATCAGGTGTTAAGCAAAGTCCTGGAAGAGGCTTATGTCCCCAAGTCAATTAATACAGAGAGATTCGGCCACTTGGTGAGCCACCTGTTGGACAGCAATGTGATATCATTCACCGACGACGATATCCCCGAAGAAGGGAGGGGGCATCGGAGGCCATTACACATTGCGGTCATCTCCTCCGGATATGTGATGAACGGAGTCTTGATTGATGGTGGGTCAGCACTGAATATTTGCCCATATAGTACTCTGGAGAAGATGAAGATCAACCCTAAGCGCCTGCGGGCCAGCCAAGTGGTGGTGAGGGCGTTTGACGGATCTAGGAAGGATACGGTGGGAGAGATTGAGCTGCCGGTGGAGATCGGGCCTTATACGTTTGACATTTCTTTCCAGGTGCTGGATATCACGGCCAGTTACAACATGCTGCTAGGGAGGCCCTGGATTCATATGGCCGGGGCAGTTCCCTCCACCCTACATCAACAAATAAAGTTTATCGTGGAGGGGCACTTGGTAACAATTGCAGCAGAATCTGACTACCCTGTTCCCTCTGTAAAGGGCATGCCGGTGATCCATGTGGACGAATCGGCCGAACCAATCAGCTATCAGGCATTTGAAATTAGCACCCCTCAGTACAAGCAGTTGGGAGCTCCGGAGTTGAAACCTAAAATGTCTCCCGAGCTCACCTTTGTTGCCTGGGAAATGATGGCGATGAACTTCCAGCCGGGGCAAGGGCTGGGCAAGAACAGCCAAGGAATCACCGAGCCCATCCAGATACCGGCACAGTCGGGCAAGGCAGGGTTAGGATGCCACGGAGGGATGAGGCCAAGGAACTCATACAAGAAAATTCCCGTTCGGATAACCGGAGTCCCAATACCGAGAACCAGTAATGAACACTCCCCGAGGGTAGTAAAGTCTGCATCTGAAGCAGAGGGTAAAGTGGAGGTTTCCCCAGCCAAGGGATTGGTCCAGCAGGTGAAATTCTTGCAGGAAATCATGGAACAGTTTGAGAGAAAGTGCCATCTCCCGGGGCAATCAGGCCCCAATGAAAAGGGAAAAGAAAAGATATCTGAAGGCAAGCAGATCATGCCATTTATCAATTGGGCCGGATTAGAGGTGCCCGAGGAAAGTGAAAATGAAAGCCGAAGCCAAGTCGCTGCAATCATAGAAGAGGTGCCAGATACAGAAATCCCCTCCATCACTAGCTATAAAACCGAAGTGATCCCCAGGAATTGGACCGTGCAGCCAGTAGTATCCAAAAAAGGGCAAATGCAGGAGTGTCCGGGAATCTTGTCCAGTAGGGGGATCAAGGGGTTTTTTAAGACGGTGTTTTTATTTTATGTATCTGCACGTTTATTTCATATTTTTGTCATGATTATTGAAAAGGAAGTCATGTACTTAATGTTTATATATATGACAAATATTTTTGTTTCATGTCAGGTGTACCGATTTGAGTCATTCTAGCCTAACAAACGATTTTCCAAATTTGAAAGACGATTATGATTTTGATATAGAACTGGATTTCGATTTTATGGGAATTGAGCAGGACGAAGCAGGTGATGACGACGCTCCTGACGAGATCAAAGAGTGGGTCGAGGATAAACCCAAACCCAACCTAGACCAAACCATCACCATCAACATAGGAACCCCTGAGAATCCCAAAGAGCTGAAGATTGGGGCAGACCTGACTCCCGACCAGAAAACAGAAGTAGCTGAACTTTTGAGCCAATATGAGGATGTGTTTGCTTGGTCACACGAAGACATGGTTGGTTTGTCCACGGACATTGTGGTACATCGATTGCCTATCAAGGAGGGTTTCAGGCCAGTTAAGCAGAAGCTGAGAAAATTGAAACCAGAGTGGAGCTTAAAGGTGAAGGAAGAGATAGTCAAGCAATTCAAGGCTGGGATCATCATGGTGTCCACTTACCCAGAATGGCTTTCCAATATAGTTCCAGTGGCGAAGCCCGGAGGAAAGGTCAGAGTATGCGTTGACTATAGGGATCTGAACAAAGTCAGTCTCAAGGATAACTTCCCAGTGCCTTTCATACACATCTTAGTGGATAATACGGCTCAGTATGAAATGTATTCATTCGTCGATTATTTTGCGGGATATCACCAGATAATGGTGGCGGAAGAGGATCGAGAAAAGACTGCCTTCATCACCCCCTAGGGCATGTTCTGTTATAGACGACTTGCGTTCGGCCTCACAAATGCAGGAGCCACGTATCAGAGGGCCATGATGGCCCTATTCCATGACATGATGCATAAGGAAATAGAGGTCTACGTGGATGACATTATTGTAAAGTCAATGACGGAATCTGACCATGTGACTCACCTCAAGAAGCTATTTGAGCGACTCAGGAAGTATAATTTGAAGCTCAATCCGGCAAAGTGTGCCTTCGGGGTTCAGTCAGGTAAGCTCCTTGGATTCTTGGTGAGCAATCGAGGCATCGAACTGGACCCGGCTAAGATCAAGGCTATTGTGGATATGCCAGCTCCTCGTACAGAGAAAGAGATAAGGGGATTCTTGGGGAGGATAAACTTCATCAGTCGGTTCATATCCCATCTGACCACCACCTGCGAACCAATCTTTAAACTGTTAAGGAAAGATGCCTCCCGAAAGTGGAACAGTCAATGCCAAAAGGCCTTTCAGACTATTAAGAAGCAATTGACAGAAGCGCCAGTACTGATACCTCCGAAGGACGGGATTCCCCTTTTCCTGTATATATCCGTGAACGATATGGCGATGGGTTGTATGTTGGGGCAGAAAAATGAATTCGGCAAGGAGCATGCCATTTATTACCTCAGCAAGAGATTCAGCAGCTGTGAGCAGAATTACACACCGATCGAGAGAACATGTTGCGCCTTGGCATGGGCTGCTATGAGGTTACAGCATTACCTTCATGGACACACTACCTATTTAATCTCGCGAATTGATCCCCTGAAGTATATATTTGAAAGACCAATGTTGAATTGTCGATTGTCAAGGTGGCAGTTAATCCTACAGCAGTTCGATATCCTTTATGTTACCCAGAAAGCCATGAAGGGGCAGGGGATTGCAGATCAATTATCAGAGATGCCGACAGGGGGGATGGAGCCTTTAGAAACGTCCCTACCGGGTGAAGACATACTGTGGGTCCAACAGACGAGGTGTGATGACGAAGGGCAGTTCTGGAAAATGTATTTCGACGGTGCCATGAATGCTGAAGGGGCTGGAGCTAGAGCGGTCCTGGTCTCCATTACGGGAGAGCAACACCATGTTCTCACCAAACTACAGTTCAGTAACTCAAACAATACGGCTGAATACGAAGGATGTATATTGGGACTGAGATTCGCCCGCAACATGGGAGTGAAAAGATTAGCCGTGTTCGGAGATTCAGAGTTGGTAATCAGACAGGCGACAGGGGTATATGGCACTAAGGAGCTTCGGTTACTCCCCTACCACCGGTGTGTGATCCGATTAATGCAAGAATTTGAATACATAGCTTTCCGACATATTCCCAGGGGGCGGAATGACTTTGCCGATGCATTGGCCACCCTGGCTTCGTTAGTCCACGTACTCAAAAACAAAGCCACTCCCCAGATTGAAATAACACTGCAAAATGCTCCCGCTTACGAAGAACATATATTGGAGTTATCAGAAGACGTGGTTCAGCCAAATCAGCCCTGGTATCATGACATCTAGAAATACTTGAGGGATAGATCACTCCCCGACCAGGCGAACCGAACGGAAAGGCGGAGAATCCAAAAGATGGCGATGAAATTCTATTTAAGCGGAGATTCCCTGTATAAAAGGGATGTAGGCTTGGGATTATTGCGATGTGTGGACGAGACTCAAGCACAGAAAATCATGGGCGAAGTGCACGGTGGAGTATGTGGGCCGCATATGAGTGGACCGATGTTAGCCAAGAAAATTCTGAGAACAGGGCACTACTGGCTATCACTTAAGACTGATTATAACGATCATGTCAAGCGATGTTTTCAATGTCAAGCGCACGGCAACGTGATGCATACACCTCCAAATGAACTGCACTGTATGACTTTCCCTTGGCCTTTCTCCATGTGGGGTATGGATGTAATCGGACCCGTGGAGCCCAAAGCGAGCAACGGCCACCGGTTCATTTTCGTCATGATTGATTATTTCACTAAATGGGTAGAGGCAGCGTCTTTCCCCAAGGTAACGCAGGAAGTTATAGTCAGTTTCATCAGGAACAATGTCATTTGCCGGTACGGACAGCCTGAGATCTTGGTGTCCGATAATGCCAAGAATCTGAACAATGCCCTTATGAAGGAGTTGTGCGCCCAATTCAAGATCAAGCATCTCAATTCTGTCATTTACATGCCCAAAATGAATGGGGTCGTGGAAGCGGCGAATAAGAATATAAAGAGAATTATGGCGAGAATGTCTGCCAATCATCGGGGATGGCCAGAATTGTTGCCCCTCACGCTGTTTGCATATCGGACGTCGGTTCGTACATCCACAGGGGCAACCACAGGGGCAACCCCTTACGCCTTGGTATATAGGATGGAGGCCGTTTTGCCAGTTGAAATGGAGATGGCATCCCTCCGAATTTTGCTCGATGCTGGGATTGACGAGGAGGATTGGATACAAAGTCGGTATGACCAACTAGCCTTAATAGATGAAAGGAGGGTGGCGGCTATATTACACGGTTAGTTGTATCAGCAACGCATCTCTCGATCGTACGACAAAAAGATACGGTCCCGAAAGTTCAAAGAAAATGACTTAGTGCTAAAAAGGGTCATGCCCTGTCAAGACGAAGCCAAAGGAAAATTTGCTCCGAATTGGGAAGGGCCCTTTGTGATCAAGAAAGTCCTATCTGGAGGGGCCCTCATCCTACAAGAAATGGATGGCGAGGTATTCCCGCAGCCCCTGAATTCTGACTCTATGAAACGGTTCTATGCTTAAAAAAAAAAAAAAAAAAAAAAAAAAAAAAAAAATTACCTCCCTTATAGCTCGAACTACGTAGGACCTGATCTCCTGACCTTGTGGGAGTACGTAGGCAGCTATCATGGCGCGGTCCGTTCTATACAAAATAATAAACCTTGTCCCTGTACCGAACCCATTTCCAGAAAATCCCGAAACCCTACTTTGACAAATACATTCCAAATCTTACCCAAACCTAGCCATATAATCAGCCAGAATCCAAGACTCACTCCGATGAAATCTAAGGGGTCTGCGGCAGTATCTGTGGAGTTCCAATCAAGACTTGAGGAAAGAAATAAGGCAATATATCAAAATCATAATCGGCTGGATAAAATGAGGGTCCAATGAAAGGCGACGATGCATCAAAAAGGGAAATGACTAAACCATAAATATTTCTCTATATATACAAAACATTTTGATTACAAGTCTGTCTTTTAAATAAAAGTGATGAAACTGACATAGTCCGTGCAGGGAATAAAATCATCTACAGGTCAGAGACCAGCTGGAGCAGGATAGACAGAATAGTCGAGGCATCATAAACCTCCGGCTCACCCGCAATCTGCTGTCCCATCATGTCGATCCGAGTCAAAAGAGCAGCAGCACTGGTAACAGTCGCAGAATGACCCTCCATGACAACTCTGACCTGCTCAATAACACTATCTCTGGCAGAGAGGGCGGCATCACGAGCTAATACAGCAGCATCCCGCTCCGCGTGCGCGGTATCCCTCTCAATCTCGGTAGCACTCAAAGCGGACCGGAGCCTGGTACCCTCGATCATTAACCTCTGGGTCCGATCCGCCAAATCAAGGGATGGGACATGTACCGAAGCAGAAACCTCCTCAACATCCGACCTGGGCGCTAATCCTGAAACCTCCGGAGGAATGACCGCATCTGAACTGGTCTCATCTGGGAAAAGTCCTCGAGAACCATCCAATACCCCAATCTGGTCAAAGTCGGCAATATCAGAATCTCCTCGCAACCATAGCAGATAAGCGGATGTCTGACCAGGATGACTATCCCCAAACTCGGCTGAGACCCTGTGTGACCAAAGATCGTATACCCGCAACAGCTCCCTCTCCGTCTGAGGCGATATGAGAAATCGGTAGTCAGCTGCTCCCGCAAAGGGATGGAGATCCTGCACCTGGTCAAACTGCCCCATGACAGCTAAGGGATGATAAGTCGTCACCCCTCTCAAGCCAAGAAGAGGGAGGAAATCAAAGGGTGGCACATGAGTCAAGAAACTCTAGAAGGAGCAATAACCCGAATAGATCAGAAGATGGAAAGGCTCCTCAATGGCCGATAAGAACTCCCTCCAGGAAGCTGTATTCGTGCATCGCCGGGGACGGAATAAGAACTGCATGGCCAAGCTGTGGCTGAAACAAAACCCATGCCGACGAAACTGCCCGATAGGTCTGAGATGGCTCATGAACCATACATACAACAAAATGGAACTTCCCCTGAATATGCGACCGGAGAAGGAATGACAATACGACGCCGATAGGTAAGTCTCAGCAAGTATCATGGGAAGGATGGTATGATCCTCCTGGAGAGCCTGAACCGCTACAATAACCCGCATGTCCAGGAGGTCATCCCCTGCAGACATGTACAGGACTGATATGACACAGGCCATCAAAACATCCACTCTCAAAGCGCCCCAGCGCTCCTCAGATACTAAAAAATCACTGAAGAATCGAGAGAAGCTATCCACCGAGCCAAATCTGTCAACCAAGAAGGGTAGAGGGACAAGGTGGCTCGAAGAAATCACAGATAGCAGAGCTGTCCTCCGCAAGCCTGTGAAAGTCAGGAACTGACGGCGCATATGGCCTGAAGTAAACCGTGCGCAGGGACCATCCACCGACAAGCCGGTAAAGCGAGCATACTCCTCGAGAGTAGGGGTCAGATACTCCAACCCAAACCTGAAAACCTGTCTGTCCGGGATCCAACAACTGAGAATGCCATCAACGAAGCCCGGCGGCACCTGAAATGACAAAAGAGAGAAGGAGTGTCCCAAAAGACCATCTGCGATGATACGGTCAGAGGGTAGCAAATTATCCAGCCACAAGCGGAGCTTGCCAATGATCCCTGAGGGGGCGCAAGGGTCCACGCGAACCACGTCCAGGGATGACATCTGTAAAAAGCAGTTTCAAAAGACTATACAGGGGTCGAATTTTCCTTTATCCACGTATATAATAAAGCATGCATCATACAAGCTATAATAGAATGAATGGATCATCAAAAATAAATGATTGTGCATAAAATAAAATAAGTCTGTACATAATCCATGAAATGAGAAATGATAATAAAACGAGCAGGTTTAAATACAGAGGTCCTAGCCTATCAAAATCTAATCAGTAAACTCTATGCCGTCAATGAAAGCATCATCATCAAACTGATCTGCAGGCAAGTCCTGGGGAATGGAAGCCTCATCCTCAAAGTTCAGGTCTGGGCAGGAATAAGGCAGAACTGGGGTGTAAGATGGACCGGAACCCGCACCAAAGTTGTACCCCTGCGGGTCTGCAGCATAAGCCTCCTCTGGATCTCGGCCCAAGCTCCGAACAAAAAGGGATAACTGCTCCACCTGCCGAGTAAGGGAAGCGATCTGGTCCGAATGGGTGGGGGCCCGGACACACTCCATCCAATCCGTCATCATCACCGACCCATGAACCAGGTCTCCGAGGAAGAAGGTGGCCCGGGTCTGAGGCCCGATAGTGCGGGGTCTCCACCAGGCACTGAAGCTCTCGCTCGTATGAGGACCGGCAGAAAGCATATATCCGTCCTCCCCGGCCATCAGGTCCTCTGGAAGGTGGGCATCCGCGAACCAAGCTCTCTGTGAGGGAGGGGCGAAAGGGATACGAGCCTCCCCAGTCACACATCTGATAGCGCGCTCCCCTAGATACAGCTCCCATCCACCATAGGTCAGAAATGGAATACGACGAGTGGATAAGGCATGCTCCAGATCCGCGGCATAGCCACCGGCGAGGCCAGCCCCCAAATGATCCGCCGTGTAGGGAACCCAGGTCACATCCGCGGACGAGATCAGCTCTAACTGCAGTCGACAGTGAGCAAAGCTATCTGACACTGGGGTCTCCTTAAGAGTACTATGATGCCATCTACGACCCCTGGGATAAGTCTCCGGGCCGAGGGTAGTAACTGGCCGCAAGCAGGGTAGTCTCTCGTAAGCCCAGAACTGTCAAACAAAATAGGAAAACCGTAAGTAGCAGGAAGAGGACAAAGAAATGGAACAAATCAAGGACTATACAATAGAAAGGGACCTACTAGCAGGAAGGGGTAGAATCCAAGCCAGGCATCTGTCTGTCCCTCTGAGCGAAGACGAAGACCCTGGAGGAAGTAAGCGAAGGTGAAAGAACCCCAATCGTAATCCCCGATCCGGTCAACCTCCCGGGTGGCTCTGACGATACTGAAATGGATAGTCGAGGAGTTGTTCCCCAGAAAATAGCCCCTCATAATGGTCAGAAACAAACGTCGGAGTAGAAAGTCACGAGTAGACCGGTCCTCAGGGAATGGCTCGGAGAGGACCCCTCCAATGGCATCTACAGCCAAGGCTCCCGATCGAATGCTGCGGGCCTTAAAGACCTTATCTTGGGGAGAGTATCCTAACAAGGATCGAACAGCTGCGGGGGTGATGTCAGTCTCCAGAGGAACCCGGGGTCCAGAGAACTCCACCCCGGTGATATAACGCCAGTCGAGAGGGGTCAACATCAGCTTACAGTCCAGAAGATGAAGCGACTGTGTATGGTGGAACCAGCGCTCAGATAAGGCCCTCATATAGCCCCACGGACAGCGGCGAGGGGCGATAGTGAAGAAATATCTGAAACCCCAAGAATCTACCATCCCCTTGTAATCGGAATGCATCGCATGGTAGAGAGTGTAGATGCTGAACCAGTTACCCCGAGACTGGGTAAACTTAGAAACATGTGACAACCATCAAAAGTCAGGCATGGTAACCATACGGGTTTGAATAAACTTAAATGACGGATATACCTCGTTAGCCGCCAGGTAGGCTGAGGGGTGACTACTGAGAACAGGACCAAGCAGATCCGGTATCCTGGCACGGGCCCCTAGTAAGGTCCGACGCATGGGGGGAGGAGCCGCTGTGCCCGAAGGGCCCGCCTCTGCCTCAGCTGGGGCATCCTCATCAACATCCGGCTGAACGGGGCGAATGACGGACTCCGCTAATCTACGGGAATGACGGGTCAGGACGGGAGCTGGAGCTGGGGTGGCCGCTCTGCGACGTCGGACACCCGCCACCCGGGGCACTGCGGATCCACTGGGAGCATCGGGATCCATGACTGAAACGACATCACGAAAAGGAGGTACATCCTTAGCTCGCTATCTTTCAAGAGAATCTTATTGCATATTGCTAAAAAATCATAGGGCAGCATGACATGTTTATAAATTGGAAATGCATAAATAAATCCCTAAGGGTGCGCTAGATTTCCCAAAATTTCGGTAGAGTCTCGTTTGTAAAATGGACATCCCATGCACGATCCGGCATATTTAATCAAGTCAGGCAACCAACAAATCCCAAATGCAAGTGAAAATGATGCACCGTGAGCATAAAATGACTAAAACCATGATTTTTCAAAGTAAATAAAGCATGACTGCAACACCCATTGTTTTTCTATGCTACGTCCAACACAAATATCTCATATAGGCACGCATTGCTAAAATTAAAACATTTAAACATGTAGATACATGGCCAAACGAAAGCAAAAATCAAAGAAAAAGGAGTTAAAACGTTACCCAGAGTGCGTAGGTTGATTTAATCGGAGCAGATTTTGCCAAAAGATGTCCAAAAGACGAAAAAGCTGGGTGGGGGACGAGAAAAACCGAAAACGAGAGAAGGAAAAAGCGAAAAAGTAAGTAGATCGTGGGGGTCGCGATCTGAAATAGGATCCGATCCCAGCTGCAGATGCACCTGCGGCTGGTCTCGGTGCCCTTTTGCTTACCTTTTTAATACCCCGAGTCAACATGTAACTTGTCCCACGTTAAGATACAAGATTTTAGAACCGGATGACCAATTCAAAAAACGACCAGTCAGAAACGATGCCTGACCAATTCAAAAAACGACCAGTCAGAAACGATGCCTGACCAATTCAAAAAACGACCAGTCAGCAACGATACCTGACCAATTCAAAAACGACCAGTCAGAAACGATACCTGACCAATTCAAAAAACGACCAGTCAGAAACGATACCTGACCAATTCAAAAAACGACCAGGCAGAAACGATACCTGACCAATTCAAAAACGACCAGGCAGAAACCATACCTGACCAATTCAAAAAACGACCAGGCAGAAACGATACCTGACCAATTCAAAAACGATCAGTCAGCAACGATACCTGGCCAATTCAAAAAATGACCAGTCAGCAACGATACCTGGCCAATTCAAAAAATGACCAGTCAGCAACGATACCTGACCAATTCAAAAACGACCAGTCAGCAACGATACCTGACCAATTCAAAAATGACCAGTCAGAAACGATACCTGACCAATTCAAAAGCGACCCGTCAGAAACGATACTTGACCAAGTCAAAAAACGACCAGTCAGAAATGATACCTGACCTTTCAAAATGACCTGCCGGATACGAGACCCGGGCAGTGTTCATTCGAAACTTTGAAAATAACCTCTACATGAACATATTGAATGTGACATCGCATCATCTTAACGTATGTGCGGCATCGTTAAATATGTATTGGCATTCTCATGCATCAGGTGCCTACTTCTTTATCATGTCCATTTCATATTTCATTCCATAAACATGATAAAGAGGGGCAGCTGTAGACACCCAAATTTTGCGCCTGTGTACTAACCCTGACAGGAGGGCAAAATCGTCATTTGACCCGACATGCGAAAAGGAGGGTGGACCCCAACACGAAGCCACCCCAACAATTTACGGTCAAAAGCCGCCACAACGGACAACGAGCATCCGGTCACTTGAGGCAAGGCAAACGGTTGATCTAGAAAAACCCGGGTTGATTACAAAAAGCGACCAATGGCCACTACGCTTACGATGTTCGGGGGTCTCGCTCCCCGGTGAGCGAGCGGCTGCCCAGCTCGCCGGTGAGCTGGCGGGGGTGGAAGGGGGCGGCGCCCCCTGGAAGCCAAGCACAAAGAGCAGTTTATACATCAGGTAACAGCCTTCCAAAATAATACCGCAAAAATTGGCGAATTAAGACCGCGTGGCACGGAAATCGAGAAAGGCAAGCCGGACAGCCGCGGATGCACCTGCGGCCACCGACAAACGGGACAGTGCGCGGCTCGAGGAGACGGCACACAGCAGCCGAGGATTCGGCGCGGACGGCCACAGCAGGCAGCCGCAGATGCACCTACGGCCAGCCGCAGATGCACCTGCGGCCAGCCGCAGATGCATCTGCCGCTGCCTGGTGAACCCTATAGATCGGCCATTTCCACCCGAGAGCGAGAAAAGAGAGAAAAAATTAAGGATTTTTTAGAGAGAGAAAACGCGAGGAAGGAGAAGAGGGAGCTCGGGTTTGACAAAATCTAAGGGAAAAATTCATTTTCTTTGCTAAGATAGTTGAATATTCTTGTGGTTTGGTCCAAATCGTGATATATAAAGCTTTCGTTGGTTTATTGCAAGGTGAAAAGAGTTTCTTTTGATATTTTCTTGTTTATATTAATGGGATAATGTTGTGTTTTGGGTTTGTGTAGTGTAGTTTGTTGTGGTATGGATGATGATCCGTGGGTTAGGGGTCGTTAGCGAGGGTTCCATGGGAACGTAACTTCCTCCTAATGCCCCGATGACATCCGTACGGTGATATATCATTCGTTGAGTTCATAGATAGTTGTAGTATTGGCATTGAGATTTGTGATCCATATAGTACCGTAATGATGTTTAGTATTTGTTAGATTTGTCGTAGTGTTGATTGTGTAACGATTTGGGTGAATGTGAGCCTAGGGAGGAGATCCCCGTGGTCAAATCCCGATGATGGACATTTTTGGATGTATGTAATCGTTAGGTAGGATGCATGGTTGTAAATATGTAAATATTGGGCCTTAAAGCGATACCGAATCGGGATCGGGTTAAGGCCCCGTAATAATAAAGATATGTGATTGTGGGTGTTTGGGGTTGTCTAGATGGCTCACATGCCCATGGATAGCCCCGACACGTTTTGAATGCTTATTTTGATTTACGACACAAAAAACGATTTTCCAAAATAAAGCAAACGATAAAGATCTTCTAAAAAGAATCAAATTAGGATATTAGACACACGAGGTTTAAAAAGTAAAGAGTTTTGGGCGAAACTTTGGTCCTTGTTTGACGAAAAGGCTATATTTGGTTTTGAAATATCATAAAAGATGTTTTCGGAATAAATAAATAAATAAACGTTTTCATTAAACTTTGTGCATAGGGTTAAAGAGTTCTAGAAGTTGCCTTCATTTTATTTATATTTACTGTTAGAAGGCAATGTATAGTCTCGATTCCTATTTGACAAAAGTTTAAAAACTATTGTTTTCTAAAATGACATCTAATAAAAACCTCATCGTTTTCGAAATTAAAATCAATCTTTCTTATAAAAAAGCGAAGCCTCATCATTTGGGTCAAAAGACGTCTAAAACGCTTTCCCGACAAAACACATTTTGACATATAAAATCAAAGCAACTTTATGCAAAAGGACACCACAAACCTCCATTTAGGCACACACACACACACACACGCGCACACACACATTTTAAGATTTAAAAGGATAAGAAAATATCGAGATTGCGGTAACCGTATTTCACGGAAGTCGGGGGGTGCCTAACACCTTCCCCTCGCTTAAGCAAGCCCCCGAACTCTATGAATCTCGGTTTGCGGACCAATTAATTCGGAGTCACATATGAGCCAGCGATTACAAAAACACAAAATTCGGATGAGTTGGTACATCCATTTCAAATATACCAACTGACGACTCTGGTCAATTGGCTCATAAAAAATTCGACATTTCAAAACCCCGTCGACACTAAGCCGACCCTTTTCAAAAGTCATATCTTAATCTAAAGGCTAAAATTGGAAAGGGCTTTTTTAATATTAAAAAACGAAACGACCGAAAATCCCGGCGTCGACAACAACGATATAACATTCTTATCTAGTGCAAAATTGAAGATGGAGAGTTTAATATACACATATATGCCAACTTTTTTCCATTGATTAGCAAAGTGAAACTCCATCTGAGCTACTAATTCGGTCGAGAAGGTGAAGATGTATACCAATACCTTAGGCTTTTATTTTCAAAGCAACTCTTCCATGATAAGTCATCCCCTTTAATTAGCAGTGACATACCCTTATATACATAGAAAATTCTTGGGCAAATAGTGGTGGAGAATCATCATTAAAACTAGTGTCGAGCTTATAAACCAAAGGTAACCTGTTGGGAATGGTAATCGTCAAGCTCGCTTAGGGGTAAATTTTCAATTGTCATTCAAGAAAGTATCTAGGGTTTGTCGAAGTATAAGGATATGCTCAGTTGCTAGTAGACCCATAGCTAATTTAAAGAAGATGAAGATTTGGGAAGGAAAAAACGTGCTGACAAAAATAGAATTAGGGCTCAATTTATAGGTAACTAAATCCGTTAATAAATCAGATACCGAAATAATTTGAGAAAGTAGTGGGGAAGTTAAACAACTACGTAGTTTTAAATTTCAAGTTATCTTCGCGCCAAAATAAAGGCAAACTTATTTAATATGATAAATTAATACATTTATTATATTAACTAAAGGGGGCATGTGTTGACTTACCCATATTTTACTAGATTATTAGTAAAATATACTTGAAACAAAAAGACTTAAATAACTTTTAAATTATAAAGCCTACAAATATTTATTAAGGGTATAACGAGTCTTACTACAAGACCAATATGATATCAATCGAATGAATTGAAACAACTAAACGACAAGTGTCAATAACGACATGTGGCGAATGAATTGAAACAACTAAAGAACTAAAGCTGTTATTGACCCCGCTATCAACACTTTCAAAAATTGAGGTGATAATGGACATAAAAGTTACGTCAATTATCAAGATAGAGAAAATTATAAAGAGGCCACATCTTAGTCAGAAAAGATCATCAACCAACTTATCATCAAGAAATTAATAAAATAATTTTTTTACAGAATTTTTATCTTAAGAGTAGGACTAGATACCATCACCAGGAGATTTGTAAAGTATGAATTAGCTTAGTTTAGTTTTTGTAACTAATTCTCAATCCCGTGTTATTGAAAGTGTAGTAATTAGTGATAATTTTCAGTCTCGTGTTAAAGAAAATTATATTAGTGTAATTATTTTGATTGTACTAGTTATTTCTGTATTCTAAAAAATTCTTTAATCTAATGTATCGAACACACAATTATTTAGTCCATAATAAACAATTTTTAATTACTGAATTATTTATTATCTAAAATAATTTTTCAATATTTATATTAAATTAATATTTAATTTTTTGTTCACAAAATAAAATTATAAAAAAAATTCTATTTATTATATATCTCTCCAAAAAATTATCAGTAATTCTTACACGCACAATTTGACGATAAAAAATTCTTACTTAAACCCAATGAATTTTCCATGAGGAATTATATCATATGTTCAAATAGGGCATGTGTTAATCTCTGAATGACAGAGAGAGAAAAGATCAGAGCTGTTATGGTGCTCTATAACATCACACTCCCACCTGTTAGATAGTGAGGAAGAGATGAAGCAGAGCTTCACCCGCTCATCTCTCTCCTCCATAAAAGCCCCAATTTTCTATCTCCTCTCCAATCCCGCCCGACCCATTTCATGCTCATCGATTTCATGCCCACCCATTTCGCCAAAACCCCAAACCCCTCTCTTTCTAAGACCCCCCACCTTCTCAGCCACCCTCTTGGACCTCCGAAAATGGCAAAAATGGGGCAAAACCCTAGCTTCCTCTGTCGGGTCCTCTTTCTTAGAGTCCGACAATGGACCGGATTCCACCCTCTTGCACAGAGAGCTCAATTGGCTCTTAGAAGATGCTCTTGAAAACCCCAAATTTGACCCAATTAATAATTTTGAAAATGAGGCACAATTAGTGAAATTAAGGGTTGAATTGGATGAGCTTTATGGTTTATGGAAGCAGAGAATTGAGGAGAGGAGGCCGTTTCAGTATATAGTTGGGTGTGAGCATTGGAGGGATTTGGTGTTGAGTGTTGAGGAAGGGGTTTTGATCCCAAGGCCTGAGACTGAATTGTTTGTTGATTTGGTGGGTGATGTGATTGAGGGAAATGAAGGATTGAAGGAAGGTTTGTGGGCTGATTTGGGGACCGGAAGCGGCGCAATTGCTATTGGGATTGGGAGGATTTTGGGGAATAATGGGAGGGTTATTGGTACTGATTTAAGTCCCGTTGCTGTCCAAGTTGCTTCTTTTAATGTGCAAAGGTATAATTTACAGGTTAGTGATTTCGGTGTTTGTTTGTTCTGGTCAATTGATCAGCTCAAACCCTTGAAGAAATCTTATACTACAATTGAAAGTGCACTTTGATTTGTGTTGGTAAATGGTGGGAGTAGTTATTCCTGGCAAAGTGGCAATTATTCTTTCATGATTCGTGAATATGAGGGAGTTAGTATATGTTTATTAAGTTGTAGATTTTGCCATATATTTAATTGGGAACTTTTCAAAGTCAGAAAATTATTCCTTTGCAATGATGTCTTTTTTGTTTATTTTATGATTTGAATATAGAGTATAATCTCTCTCAGATAGTTAATCATTCAGTTACCCTGGAGTTAGGAGCTTAGTGTTTGGATTTAAAAGTTCTAAAGGAAAATTGTTGAAGTTTAGCTTGTTGAATAAAAAAAATGCAAATGATTATACAATTGATAACTTAATAATAGCAAATTTTATATAAGCTACAAGTGCCTCACTAACTATGCAATCTTGTAGTTCCAGATTTCTTTAAGGGTTTGAGCTGTGTTTCCTCTTTGTCTACTCATAGCTTGTAAATATTAATATATTATACTCCAGCTCGATCTCCAAGTCAGATAGACAAAATTGACCCTGAAAGCTTTTTGGGGGATGGGGGAGGGCAAGGTGATAGAAAGCTGCTACCTGTTGTGAAGGTGTTAGCATTGTACTATGTGTTTCCCAGGCACGGTTGTCATGTAAGATGGGAAAGTAAAAATGCAAAGTACTGAAAAAAGCATATAGTGTAGTAATTAGGTATAACAGGTGAAGCCTTCATTAGCTCTAAACCATTGGAAATGGAGGTAAGGCCTTATCAACTCTTTATATCTGTCTTGATAATGAGCTTTGAGGCTTGGCCTCCAGAAAAAAACATACATTGATAGATTTGAAGTGGTTTCCGTTACTAGGAGACCTTGCTTTCACCTGGCCTGTATCAAACGAAATGTTATGATCAAGAATCTTTAAACTAATATTTTCCATTGGACAAGTAGGCTTAATAATCTTCTCTTTGACGGTAAGAAAAGTGTTGAGTGATTGCAATTTTAAGTAAACTCATTTTTGCACTCTTGACATTGAACATGTTCTAGACGCTGTATTTGGTGTTTAGGAACCAGACCTCGAGCATGTGATTATAAGCTGCATAGTTAACTAACTATATTTACAATCATCAAGGATGTGTGACTTTGGAGTAGTATAAATTAATCAATATGCTAGAAGTTATGTTGTCAATTTGCTTGTTGGAAATGTTGCGGGATTCACATAAATTTGTCCGTCTCAACTCTATGATCCGTCTTTATTGAAGGAACCAAAGTTCCAAACGTGCTCATCTAGTCCCTTATTGACAATCACCTATCAGTTATTGAACTCCCAACGGTTTAGAAAATCGAAAAGAGATTACTCTTTTTAGAACTAGTATCTTGGATAGATGATGATCCTGCAAATTGGATATTGTAGCATTAAAGCACTTTTTTACCCTAGTACCTTCTCTCTTTCCCTCCTCCCACTCATGCTTTAATTTTTTCTAGACATTGTTTCCAGAACTTGATCTTTGGTAGATGACCTTGTGAATCGGATACAAGTACAAAATAACATTAAAGCACTTTTTTTTCCAATTAAATTACCTTTTCCCTTGTAAAGTTGCACTCCCACCCATGCTTTGCTTTACACTCTGTCTTACGCTTCTCTTAATATGTGAATCAGGATAAAATTGTGATAAAGAAAGGATCATGGTTTGAACCTCTAAAGGAAGCTGAAGGAGAACTTGGGGGGCTTGTAAGTAATCCACCATACATTCCAAGTGGGCACATCAATGGGCTACAATCTGAGGTTGCTAAACATGAACCAAGACTTGCATTAGATGGTGGGGAGGATGGAATGGGTGACCTTCTTCATCTTTGCAGTGGAGCTGTTTCCATGTTAAAACCTGGTGGATTCTTTGCCTTTGAGGTACCAATTAACTTCAGCTTAAGCTAGAAGTGATTTCCTTCATTTGTCTGTCCAGGTCTGGAGGTTGACCATGTGCATGCAATAGAGCTGATTAAGGTAGTATTTGATAGCCTCTTTTTGGTCTTGTGGCTCTTGCATCTTTTCCGCGCAGAGGCTAAGTTGTTTGATAAAAACTTTGGCAACCTCTTTTTGCCTCTTAAAAACGACATTGAGCAAAATCTTTTTAGAAAAAGAGGCTACTCATTACTATTTTACCCTTACTATTTTAATTTCATTTTTTCAATTATTCACTTCACTTATTGTACTACACCACCCATCACAACCATTGCCACGCCACCACTGCCACCCCCCTAACCACCCACAAGCACCACCACTCGCTAGCACCACCATCAACTACCACCAACCCCACCATCGTCACCATATTTTATAGTAATTAGGTAAAATTTTCATAATTATTATTATGTTTTATTAGACTTGAAATATTTTACTAGTTATACATTGTTAGTGATTTTATTTAATATTAATTGTATTTTTATTCTCACCCTAAGTTTGTATAAGCTGATATAAAAGTAAATTAGTAAAATGTTGTATTGAGACATACAATAAAGATTGGATTATCAAACAATTTTTTTTACATTTAAGCTCTATTTTAAAAAGAATCTATTTTATACAAAGGCTCTATTTTAATAAGCTCTTATTACTCAATTTTATCAAACACTACACAAGGATCCTTGCATCATGCATGTGTAGTGCTCATAATTTGATATGGTCCTTGCACTACAACCCTGAAGTAAAAGGAAAGGAAAAGAAACCTTTGCAAAGTGAGCCCATAAAATATTTGCATGCTATATGTGGTTCTCTTTTTGGGGGGAGAATAGTATAGAATCATTTTGGGGCCACATGGCTTGTGGTGACTCAATACATAACTTTGAGGTTATGAACAGTCTTTAGATGGAACGCGAACGCGGTCTGCTCCGATTCGTGGAATCGATATAGGTATGTAGTACGATAGAGATGCTAAAACGCGCTACTCTAGGCTAGTTTTATATTAGTGCATGTAGTTTGGAATTCTTTTAGAATATAAAGATGCTATAAAGATAAGTTTTATAGAAGATCTTTAGATGAATTAAATTAATAATTTAGCACAAATGTGATGTTTGAGCATTCAATACTAAGTTAGATTATTGATATTTATGCAACTATAAGTAAAAAGAAAAAAGAAATATATTGGAACACTAAATTTGAGTATCGGTATGTAAGAGTATAGTGTTTGGGTACTCAAGTACCAATATGCAGTTCTTTAAGTCAACAAGAGAATTTGATAACTCTGGTTATGAAGTGGTTGAACAAAAGTGACTATCTCTAGAATTAATTTCACTATTGTTTGGAGTTTCTCTCCACGTTTGTGATGAAAAGCTAAGCAACTAAAATTGTTAGAAATGGCTACTAAATAACATGCTTAATAAGGTAAATTAAAATTAGAAATAGAACTCAAAACATTAGAAGTTTAGAATATGATATTTTCTAGATCTTGGAATTCTAAATACAAAATCAAAACTACAATAAAAAAAAGGATGTTGAAAAAAAAAATTCAATAGAAGAACTAAGGAGGGGTGTGGTTCATCGAATAGAAATTTGATGTAATACAATAGTTTACGTAATGCAACAGAGTTGTAATGTTATGATAATAGGTTATTACGACATAGTTGTTTGGTTAGTTCTTGGTATTTGTGTAGTACTTGTAATATTATTACATTATGTTCAAAATTGTGTTTGGTTCACTAAATTATATGATTATATGTAATGGATAAAGTAAATTGTAAATCAAAACGTCAAATCAGTTGTAATTATTGTTGTTTTTTGTTTTATGACATATTACATTACGTACGTAATGGGTCAATACATCAATTGGAGAATATAATAAAAAGGTTAAAAATTGATGTAATAGTATTACGCCCGTAATGAGGTAATATATGTAATAGGTGAACCAAACATAATAAATATCACATCAATATAATAGCCTATTGCATTACAAGGCTATTACATTGATTTGACACGATCCAAATGCTACCTAACAGTATGTGTATAATGTATGACACAAACTCCTCCCACACTAGCTAATTATATCCCAGGAACTAGCCAAATTGAGGCTGTTGATGTATCCCTTCAAACAAGAAATGACAAGTTGCAAGTTCTACAGAAGACTTTGGAATCAGCTCAACTGAAAATGAAAATTCAACCTGACAAGAATAGGACTGATTTCTCTTTTTCAGTAGGAGACCTAGTCCTAGTGTATGACAGCCTTATACACAGCACAATGTGGTTAATTAGTCTTCTCATAAGTTCAGTAAAAGGTATTTTGGGTCTTATCCTTTTATTGCCAAAATTGGACTAGTGGCATATAAACTTCAACTTTTTGATTCTTCCAAGATTCACCCTCTTTTTCATATTTCCTTACTCAAGAAATTCAATGGAGATGTTCCCACACAATCCACTCTCTTGCCCAGTGGTACCTACAATAATCAGCACTTGATCCAATCACTTACTATTTTCGACAGGAGAGAAACATGTGTACAACATCACTGGTACCACAGACATCACTGGTACCACAGCTGCTAGTACAATGGGAAGGTTTTCCTTTGGAGGAAGGCATTTCCTTTGATCAAAATCAATTCTAGAAACTGTATCCATTTTGTCACCTCGAGGACAACGTGTATGTTAAAGGGTGGGTATTATTTCATATGGAATACCACCAACTGATGAGGCCACTACTATGATATCACAAGCTGCTGAGACATCTCTCCAATTGTTGCTATTGATTGACTTCCTATTGAACATAACGTTGCAGTTAATACAAATGAAGAAACTGGGGATATCAACATAGTTGAGGAGGATGATATAATGGAAGAAGAAGCCTTAAGAAAGGACGGAAGAATCTGCGCTTTAGGATATTCTCATCCTCAATAACCTTAGAAGGTCAAGAAGAGCAGTCAAAGAATTCAATTGGATGTAGGGGTATGTGAAGGGCAGAAAGGAAAGTGCAAAGCAAAATGGTAGTTAGGACAATTATGGTCGTTGTTTGTTTTCATCTAATGGTCAATAATGATTAGGGAATAATATAGTTGTATGGCTGAGATGATTCCCTTGTTTTTTGTGCTAAGATGATTGTTAAATATCTAGATTGTAACAGAATTGGGTATGAATGAACATTATTACTTTCCAATCGTTCTTCTTTTTCTCTATATCTTTCTCTGCAGGTCTAGCGAAGGACTTTAAAGTTAGCTTCATTAGCATATTGCTAAATGATAGGAAGAATTTTAGAACCATTCAGCTAAACCAAGAAATTTGTGCCAACTGACGAGGTTCTTCAAATACAAAACACTTGAGTTATTGTTGTAGGCACTTGTTGAGTCGTTGACTATCTCAGATTGGCCATCAGTTTTGGGGTGGTATGATGAGGACATCTTCGACGTGGTGCATGGTGCTTGCAACATAAGAAAACCACATCATGTCATTGACAATGGATTTGGGAATGCATGGTGCTTGCAACAATGTTCTAAATAGTTGAACAACTTTGGAGGCTGTGTAGCTTGTGGGAATAGCTCTAAAATGAACTACTTTGGGTAGCCTGTCTACTTCTACAAAGCTGCAGGTAAAACCTTGAGAAAATGGGAGGTAAGTATTAAAATCCATACTCACTTCCACCCAAATTTGTTGTGGAATTTCTAAGGGCTGCAATAGTCCATAAGGACTGATATTCAAGGCTTGAACATGTTGGCAGATAATGCAATTTTTAACGAAGTTTGCCACGTTAGTTCTCATTTGCTGCCAATAGAAAGTTGCACCGAGTCTCGTGTAAGTCACATGAATACCCCTATGGCCACCTTTTAGGGAATTACGAATTCTGAGGAGAGAAGGTTTTAAAAGGGATTGGTGCAAGGTATGTAAATTTTATCCTGGAATAGGTAGACCCCATCTTTTATAGTCCATCCTCAAGTTGTGCCATCAATAGTTACCGTCTTTAATTCAGGAGCAAGTGCATGTTCCTTCTTGATATCTTTAATGTCAAGAAAGGTAGGCATAGTGAAAGCCAGGAGTACACTAGATTGTCATTAGCATCTGCTTTCCTTGACATACATCCGTAGCAACATTGGACTTCCCATGTTTGTATATAATTTCATAATTATAACCTAACAACTTTGTTAGGTAGTACTGCTGCACTGGGGTTTGTATGACTTGTTGCATCAAATTCCTCAAACTTTACAGGTTTGTATATATGAACATTTTTACTCCCGAAAGATAATGTCTCCACTTTGCTACTGCAGAAGTTATAGCAAGTAATTATCTTAAATAAGTAGAGGCTCTTTGCATTCTAGGTTATAGTTTATTACTGAAGTATGCCAATGGATGGTACTCTTGAATTAGGACTGCACCGATAGCATAAGTGGAAGATTTTTTTTCTTGAAATGTGGCAAGGCAAGAACAGTTACTTGAGTGGGAGCTCATTTTTCAGTTGTTGAATAGCTTGTTCAGCTCTGTTATTCCAATAAATTGCATCAATTTTGAGTAGGTCAGTTAAAGGGCGTTGCTATGGAAGCATGACCCTTTCTACAATATCCAATCAGACCTAGAAATCCCCTCAATTGTTTCTGATTAATAGGTTTAGGCCAAGACACCATTGCCCCAATTTTGAATCCTTGAATCCACAAGGTTGTACCCCTTGTTGGGAAATTGCATGACCCAAGTAGTCAATGGTTGTAGAAGCAAACTAACATTTTGAGAGCTTATCAAACAGGGAAATTTCCCTCAAACATGTCAGTACTTGGTCAAGTGTTGTGCATGGGAGTTCATCTTTGCTGAACACGAAAATGGCATCAAAGAATATAAAGACAAACTAAGGAATTGTTGAAAGGTGGTACTCATGGTTGCTGGAAAAGTTGTTGGGGGCATTTGAGAGACCAAACGGCATGACAAGTAACTCGAAGTGTCTAGAATGAGTTCTAAAAGCTGTCTTGTTAACATAACTGTCAGCTATTCTAGTTTATTAGCGTTGAGGGTCCTATCGTCTGCACAAAGCCTCCATGTTCCATCCTTTTTTTTTAACAAGAATAACAGGAGAATTGTATGGACTAGTGCTAGGCTTTATAATAACTGATTGTAGCATGCCCTATACCTGATGCTCAATTTCAGTTTTTAGGAAATGGGGAAACCTGTAGGTTTGAGTGAACTGTTGTGCGAGTCCTCAACGCATCTCAGTACAGAGAACAAGGGAATCATCCCAGCTAGAAAACAAGCAACTACCAAAATTGTCCACCATTTTACCTTGGACTTTCCTTTTCTACCTTCCCATACCCTGCATCCAGCTGGTTTCTTTGATTGCTCTTCTTAACCTTCTAAGGCCATTGAGGATGTGGATAACTTCCTCCATCATAGCCTTTCTTAAGGCTTCTTCCATCATGTCTTCCTCCTCAGCTATGTTGATATCCCTAGTTTCTTCATTTATATTAGTTGCACCAGTAGGTTCAATAGAAAGACCATCAATAGTATCATTTGGTTCTTGTTCTGGAGATGTCTCAGCAGCTTGTGATGTCATATTTGTAGCCTCATTAGTTGGTGGTATTCCATTTGTAACACAATGCTTCTTGGCCCTCTCTTTTATCAAAATAATAAAAGAGGGAGGGCTGAAGTTGTCATTTAAAGGGGTGATACGTTATTCTGTTAGATCTTCTGATGATTTATGTTTTTGGTGTAGCATTACTTAACAATAATTGCTATGATAATTCTGTTGTTTGAAGATATCTGCCTGAAACTTAATACTTTCTTCGTCCTGTGCAGACAAATGGTGAAGATCAGTGCAAATTTCTTGTAGATTACATGGAAACCAGAACCAAAGGTGTCTTTTATGATCTAAAGATTGTTACTGATTTTGCTGGTATCCAGCGGTTTGTGACTGGATTTCGAGCAAGATGAGTTGTCAGCATTATTACAAATAGATGAAGGTTTTTTTTTTCCCTCTCTTTCCAGTAGCGGAAAGCTACTCAAAACTAATTTAATCACACAGTTTTTCTTACCCTATTTAATAGAATGAGCATACTCTTTGGTTTGGTTGTCCTCTTTCGTTCAAGCAATTACACTGAGATTTTGTGTGGAAAGAAAGTCTTGATATTCTTATCACAATTATAATAATTTGTAACACAAGCCAATGATAAAATAGGCACTTGTGGTTTCATTTCTTTTCTGGCATTCTAGTGTATCAAAAGATTAAAAAAAGAAACAGTTGGGATTTTATGTTTTCACCCAATGGGTAATCCTTTGGCAGATGTACATGAAATTACTGGACTTAACCATTCGCAATTTCAAGGGCGTAGCCAGTAATTTAAGTGGGAGCGGACCGAAACTTTTTACAAGGGCGTAATCTGGAACTTGAGTAGGAGCGGACCGAAACTTTTTGCATGCTAAAAGTATTCACATGATCATGTCGTATAATTTATAGTAATTATCTTTTTTATATCACATTTCACTTCTTTTTTTCTTTAGATTTTTCTTTATTTTAAATAGTACAAAAGGGCTTTAAAAATTAATTTTACGTGTTCTTTGGATTCTAATATAGTACTCTTCTATTTCAAATTATAAGATCATTATTGATTTTTAAAAACTAATTTTAGATATTTTAAAATCAAAATTCATATGATTCATTAACAATGATGAAAAAAAAATCTTATAAATAGTAGCACTCTTTAATTTTTTATTTTATTTTTATAAATAGTAGTATTCTTTAAATAATTTACAATATTCGTCATTGTATTGACTAAAATAAAATAAATCAATGTCAATTTTAAATATTAAGATATTTTAAATTGACTTTTAATGAATCAATAATGATTTTATATTTTGAAACGGAGAAAGTATAAATTTATAATCTAAAAAAAAGAGCCACTATTATGAAAAAATACACACAATTGAGAAGGATTCAATATGAGTTACTCACAAAATATACAATTACTATTATAAACTATTATATGACCATTTAAAAACTCGATGGTTATATGATCAAATAAAAATTCGATGTGTGCATTTTAACACGGAATCAATAATTTCAGAATGCAAGGAGACAGGTTTTTAAATTTTGGGTGCAACAAATTTTTGATAAGTAAACTATATCTGAGGTGCAATATGTATCTCAATCTATCTAGATTTATTCACGAAATCATTGTACTTTATAAATATCATACATATTTTCTAGAATTATAAATCGACCGTATACTTCCATTAGACTTGATAGTCATCGGTTGTGTAGCCCAAAAGTTATATAAGAGTATGTTTCTCATATGTAAATCGTAAAATGTCATGTTTGTGCAATAGAAGTAGGGGAAAAAAGGGGAAAAAGTTTTAGTTTTATATCGCCACATTATGTTTTGGAGTGGAAGTGTGATATGATATTTTAAAATGTTGGTACCAAGTACTGATGGGGTATCTAGAGAGTAAAGGATGAGTACAAGTTAAAATATATAATAACAATCATAGCAACAAGGGCCAATATTATAAATCTCAAGTCTTTTCATACATACAAATCAGATACGATAATGTTAACCAATTTAATGGACTTGAAAGCAACCACTACTGCTACTTGGTTACTTTGAAACTCCTATCATTAACATAAAATATGGCAGAGAAATACCCTACGATGAACCTACAAAGAAAGCTAGGGAAATCCTTGCTTCATCTAAGCTTTCCATTATTGTTAATTCCATAACACTAACTCTGTAGTACCAACTAAAATTGAACATTATTACTAGGTTGTTAATTCCATAATACTAACTAAAATTGGGTTGTTATGTAATCAGATACAGTTATTCTTGCCCTGTTTAATAGAACAATACTCTTTGGTTTGACTGTCCTGTTTGGTTCAATTGAAATATATTTTATGTGTTATTTAGATCCTAATATAATACTCATTCCGTTTCAAATTATAAGATTATTATTAATTTTTGAAAATTAATTTTAAATATTTTAAAATCAAAATTGTTATTATTCATTAACAATGATAAAAAAAAATCTTATAAATAGTAGCACTCCTTACAAAATATATTATAAAATAGTAGCAATCTTTAAATAATTTACAATGTTCCTCGTTGTATTGACTAAAATAAAATGAAACAATGTTAATTTTAAATTGATTTTTAATAAATCAATAATAATCTTTTATTTTAAAACGGAGAAATTATCCAAAAACAAAAGCTACTATTATTATAAAAAAAAAAAAAAATACCCACGATTGAGAAGGATTCAATATGAGTTGATCACAAAATATAGAATTACTATTATATACGATTATATGACCATTTAAAAACTCGATGTTTGTGTACAATTATATAACCATTTAAAAACTCGATATGTGCACTTTAACACGTAATCAGTAACTTAATAATACAAGGAGACATTTTTAAATTTCGGGTGCAATAAATTTTTGATAGATAAATTATGAGGTGCAACTTGTATCTCAATCTAGATTTATTCACACAAGTATTATATTTTATAAATATCTTACATATTTTCTAGAATTATTCTATATAATCGATCATATACTTCCATTAGACTTGATGTAACACTCCAGTCCCACATCAGTTAATGTGAAATATTTGGATGTGTTTATAAGGACTCAAGTTGCTATCATTAATTTCTTCAGTCATGACCTTTTGGGTGATCCTGTGGTGGGCTAAGATGACCCAAGAAGATATTATTGAGACAACTCATTGGGCTTTATTCTGCTGTGATTTGATTCGGACTCGGGATTTGACCCGGGTCGTTTCATATGATATCAGAGCCGACTTTCGAAAGCTCGGGTCGGGTCATCCGATCGGGTTGCAGGAGGTGGAGACACAAAGGCGGGCCTAGTAGGCCGCTGGTATTATCCCACAATGGCTAAAGAGGCAAGGTTTCTGGGCCTTGTGTGACTATGTGTTCGGCCTGACGGGGACGTCAGGTATTTAAGTTTCCTTTAGTGTTTAATACTTAGGATTATATTATATTAAATTGTTTAAAGTTTCCCCTCAATTACGTAGATAGTAACCATTGGGTCAACCAACTATTGACTCCAGTGGAAGTTTATAGTTCATAGTCTACTTGACTATCTTGATTCTAAAAGCAAATCATTATTCCTGTTTATGTTATTCATATTGTTGAATTGTTTCAGCTATTCCTTTCATTCATGATATATTGTCTCTTGTTGTTATTTAAAACTTATTGAGCAAATTAGTTGCTCACCCTTGCTATATCATGAACCTTATTGCAGTGAAACCCGAGATTTTTGGGAAGAATAAGGATAAGGGAAAGATGAAATGATAGATTTCAGGTTGCAGCCTTTTTGTTAGCTAAATTACGTATTATGTAATGTAAACCCTAAGTACTTTATTAAAGGTATTTGTGTACTTTTGTTGTAAGGTTACCGTATCTTGGGACTAGTATCACCTTTTGCATAAACAACATATGTTTATTATTCCGCATTTAGTTATTGTATATTGTTTAGTGATGGATGTTTGTATTAGATCGTGATGACTGGATTCGAGTAATTAGGACCCGAATTTGGGGCGTCACACATTTCTTCTCTGGTATTCAGTGTATAAAATGATCAGGACAAAAAAAAGTTGGGATTTATGCTTTTACCCAATAATCCTTCGGAAGATGTACCTAAATTACTTGGACTTGAAGCATTGCAAAAATCTTAAATTATGCCATCAGTCCAAATTGAGTGCAATAAAGTTCTGCACAATTACAATGGAGGCCCCTATCTTTAGGATGCTTCCTAAAAACACGTTTGCAGCCCATATGGGTTAAAAGAATTGTTAAAGAGTTCATACAAAGGAGTTCAAAGTGGTGAACTATGCAAATGTAACCTGCTTTGTAGTTTTAATATAGAATAATAAAATTACTGTCGAATGGTCGTCCACTCTTTCTTTAAAATTATATTTGTCTTTTACTTTTACTACACATAGTTACTGCAAATTAAGTCTCCCAAAATAAAAAAAGACTCAAATTTTACTATATACTAGAATTTGTTGTGTAAAAAAAATTTAATGCAAAACTAAAAATGAGATAGAAGAAAAAAATAGAAAGGAAAAATATTAAGATACTATTTTACTAGAACTTGAAAAGGAATTTGATTAATTTGAAGTGATTGAATTTGGTGAATTTGAAACCTATAAAGGTTTCAAAACACCCTTTTGAAGAGGTACCAAAACACCTTTTTGAAAAATAATTGATTTAATTGTTGGATCACATCTTTTAAAGATATTACTTGGTTCCAACTATTGTAATGTTCAGTCAATAATGTGACTTATTTGAACCAATACACCAGATAATTTGAACCATGTACTGGTTCAACCAATTTGTAGACATTTCAAAATCAAGCTTTTAATACTAATCCGTCACAATGGTTGTGAAGTCAGGATTTTACCGTTGCGGTCAAATTCAATTGGCACAAAGTAGACTTTTAAAAAAAAATAAAATACTAGTTATTTCTACTAATAATTGAACCCATAACCAAACTTTTGCAACCCTTCACCCAAGGCCAACTGATCCAATGCAAAAATATAATATATTAATTATTATTATTATTATTATTATTATTATATAATACTTTCAATATTTGAAAAAATTCAACAATTCTCTCCTATTTTCACAATTATGTAATCTTTTTCTTTTGACCTTCTTCTTTCTCACTAGGTATAGAATACATATGTAAAATGTGTGTTTCGACTTGAATCTTTACATAGTTTACATCACAAAATATCGAAATTCTTAGTAGCGTTAGCCTTGAGTTAAGAAATCTTGATCAATAAACATATATTATTCCCCTTATAGTTTAAGGAAACTCAACACATTTATGGCCTTGGGTTTATCTCTTGTATTTCGCAAGTAACTTAGAGACAAGTCTTAAGTATTGTAGAAGCGGCCCACTTCCCTCACTTACATAGGTGAATTTAATCAGATGCACTTATATGACCTTCATTCTCCAAATCGGACATAAATCCATTAAAAGTTTACTTTATTCTCTTTATTCTCCATACAAGCATACACTAACTTTGAGATGGTTTTGAAGAATTTCTCCTTCATACATGTCTAGTAGCATTCTTTAAATAATTTTAAAACGTTATGTTTGGGAATGAAAATGTATCTTGTTTTAAAATGTAGCAACCAAAGACGGATGGGTTGAGAGGGAGTAAAGGATGAATATATGTGTAAAAGTAAAAATATATAATAACAACGATGAGTCTTTTCATACAAATTAAGTACGATTGGATCACGTGATCTATTTCTAATCTCATCCGGTTAATGAATAACCTTATAAACCCTAATATCAAACAATCTCAAATCCCTCAATAACCTAAAAAACTTGAAAAAGCACACTAGATCTTGAAACCCCTAACATTAACATGGTAGAGAAGTACTCAGCAAATGGGAGGATTGAGTCACCCACAGATCGGATTGTTATGTAATCACATATAATTAGGGTTGTTATGTATGTTGGTTTATGAATTTAATGTTTTAATGATGATAATATGTTTTGCATAGAAGTATTATTTTGCATGGAGTTAATATGCTTTGCGTAAAAATAATAAATATGTTTTGCATGGAAATAAAATGTTTGTGTATGGACTTGGTTGATATGCTTGGGCTAGTTTATTATGGTATAGTTGTTTTATATTGTTGGCCCAAGATTGGAATTATAGTCATTTAGAAACTCCATACCGGTTGTAGGTTTGCATGGAAGTTTCTCGAGCCCAAAGGTTTTAAATTCAAGATATTATTATTGCTGAAAATTCTTTCCTTAAATATATTTTGTCAAATCAATTTTAATTGAGGATATCAAAGAATCTGTTTAAACTGAGAAATCTGTTCTAATTTGAATTGGAATCTATTAAGGAAACTTGTCTAGTGAATAGGCTTTAACAACCTTATCTTGATTATCTTTTTGTTCCTTTATTTTAGTCTAATCTACATATTTGATTTATTGATTTTGGAAACATATTTTAACCGCTAGCTTTATCAAAGGTAATTAAAGATTCAGACTTTCATGCTATCTATATTTTCTATCCGTTGGTTTCAATCAGTTGAAAAAATCACGAGATTTGCCAACTATGGTATGAGGATTTCTTCCTAACTATTTTTTTATCCGTTGATCAAAATTAGCTGCTAAAATCATGAGATATACTAATTGCGATTTGATACATTCTTGCTAATAATTTTTATAGCCGTAAGTTCCTTCAATGTATATATATTCCTTCTTCTCGACTAAAAATGAGAGAACACTTGAAGCTAATATTAGTCGGTATACAGAGATAATCAAGAGTCTTCAAAGTTGATTTCTAACAATTTATTGTATTGTTTTTTATTTCCTTTTGGCTGGAAGAACATAGTTCATTGTATTCATAATTCCTTGTATTAAAATCTGAGTACAAACCTAGTTGTGGCTTGGTTGATCCAATGGTGGATAAAGTAGTACAAAGGAAGCTTCAAAGGTCTTAGTGGCGAGAAAGTTGCAGAGGTGCAAAAGTTGCAAAAGTGTAAGGGGGTAGTCGTGTTCAACATTAAGCTGAAGCTTATTTGTACAGGGAGTAATTATATTTAAATTGAGAAATTTGTTAATAAAAAAATCTTTAATATCAATTGATATTTGACGTGAAATAGGCCACTAGATTAGAGGTTAGGGGTCGAACCACGTAAAAATCGTGGCGTGATTTTTATTCTGTCATCTTTCTTATTCTGTATTTTATACTTCTGCATATTTGGCTTTGTTCCTCACTTGAAGATACACTAATCCAGATGCATAAACAGACAGGGTAACCTGTCTGATAGTAACTAAAAAAGAACTTAAACTACATCAAACACAAAAGCAGACAGGCATAACTGTCTAATTTAAACCTGTAGCAAAAAAAATTAAAAATTTATCTTTGTCGATCACTTTTAGTCTCGACACCTATTCATCCCCCCCCCCCCCCCCCCCCTAGGTGTGCACATATACATAATTACATTTGGTAACAGAGCGAGGCTTTACTAATATTAATCTTTGCAGGTTGTAAGGAAAGATCCTATGGCACACCTCAACTTTCAAGTAGGTCAATCCATAAACAAGTCACATTTGTTGCTAGGGAGTGAAAACTTCAACTTCTGGAAATTCAGAATGAAAATTTATCTCAACAGTGAACTATAGGAATGGTTGGTAGTTGAAAATAGACCTGTCATTCTGAGACATGATGATGGCCAACCCAAGACTCTCATGAAAATGGATGCAAATGATTGTTATATAGTATCCTATGACTCCAAAGCCATGAACACATTGTTGAGTGGTATGATATAATTTGAAATCAACAAGGTCGTAGCGTGTAACACAGCAAAAAAAATGTAGGATACTATCATCATGAGCCATGAAGGAACTTCCAAGGTGAAAGAAGTGAAACTTAATATGTTGATGCAAGAGGACGAGTTGTTCAAATTACATAAAGATGAAATAATTAACGAAGCTCAAGGGAGATTTTTCACATTAATGAATTCACTTAGTATGCTTGGGAGGAGAATTGATCAAAGGAAAATCAATAGAAAGATATTAAGAGTCATGCCCAAACGGTTCGCTCCAAAAGTCACCACTCTCTAAGACTCATCAACAATCAGTACCATGGAGACACTTACATTATTTGGAGAGCTTGAAAAGTTTGAGAACCAGCTCTGAAGATATGATGAAGAAGAGGAGACACTAATAAATAAGACATTGGCACTTCAAACTAGAGCAACTAAATGATCAAAATGAAGATTTCGATGAAGAAATTGAAATGTTATCAAGAAAGCTCGAGAGACTACCCTAAAGGAAGAAACAAAACAAGAATATAAAGGGTAACTCAACTCTAGTGAGAAAGTCCAATACAGAACAAGAAGAAGAAATTTTCCAACTCTGTTTCATAGGACTAGAAGATGATGATCAACTTGAGGTAAATAGTTTTTATTTTAATGAAGCTATTAAAATAACTATGTCTGACTATCTTGCTTTACAAAATGAAAATCAAAAAGAAAACTGAATATTTGAATAATTGTGTAAATAAGCTAATGAATGAAGTTGAGTCACTCATTAAAGAAAGAAAAGAAAAAGATTATCTCAAAAATGAAAATGAAGTTTTAAAAGAAAATATGAAGATGATAGATGCATGCATAGATACTTTTAATGATGGAAAAATGATGAATGTGCAGCATGATGATAATATAAAAATTACAGAAATAACATCTTTAAAAATAGATCTTGCTAAATTTGTGCAAGGAGAAGAGAACCTAAATGTTATGTTAAGGGCACAAACGTCTAGTCTTGATAACTAAGGAATTAGGTACAATCCTATAAAAAAATGGTGAATAATAAAACTAAAAATAATAATATGAAAATAATAAATAGTAAATCAAAGCATAAGCCATTTTATTGTTCTCCATTTGTTACTTGTAAAAAATATGATTTTAAAGGTACTTTGATTCTAATTGTAATAAAATTAAAATTAAACAAATTTGGGTAAAAAAATATGATTTATATGCTACTAACCCAAAAAGATTTGGGTACCAAAAATGTAGAGACTATTCATTTATTTTGCAGATGTCTCAAGAAAACCAATAGTACTTTACTTTGAGAAAGTAAGTTGTCCAAAAATAATTTGCTAAAATCTATAAGTAAATCATTTTTTTTTAAAACAGAGTTTTAATTAGATATATTATTATGAAAACTCTATGAATTTTGTAAAACAATGGTACCTAAAGTTTTTGTTGTGCTAAATGCTCAATATTTAATACACATGATAATCTTGATAAACTAAAAGTTGAGGAATCTGCACATACTATTTTTTTTTAAACTTAACCTAGATTTGTCAAAAGTAGAGGATGGAGATTATGCAGGGAAACAGATAAGGGATCTAAAACATGGAATCCAGACAGCCTAACCTGTTTGTTTTAGAAGCAAAAATTGATATATCTGAGCTGGAACAATAAGAGCAAATGATCAATGCCAGACTTCCAAGAACATTCATAATAGTGAAAAATCATCCTCCTAATCTTAGCATTATAGACTTCAACATTGGGATGATTAAAATAAGAGTTTTTGAAGGTATTTGGTTATGATCCAAAATATATCCAAAGCTACACTGAAGAGCACATCTATCAAGCTTATTATTGGTAACAACAATGTTGATATATAGGTAACAAATCACAAAGGTATGATCCTTTTGTTTATTTTCTATATGTGTTATTGTTATAAGCTTGTTCTAGTGTCATTATTTCTCTTTATGTTTATTTCTTTTAATGTTGATAAATGGGGTGATAACTAAATTAACTAAAATGATATGCATATACTATAATCAACTTGTGCTTAATGATTAATATGCATGGTCTCATTTATTTATTTTTGATAATGACAAAGGAGGAGAGATATTTGGGTATATTTGATAATGACAGGGGGGGGGGGGAGAGATATTATTTGAATTGGTATTCTTGAACTATTTTAGTTGCTTGAATTGATGTTCTTGAACTATCTTAATTACTACTTTGATTATTTTTGTGATACTTGATACTTTATTTTGTTGAGGCCTATTGGTACTGGAATACTATATTGTGCTGGAATATGCAAATAATGGTTATTTGGAATTTGTTTAGCTTAATTCTATTTGAAGTATGTTCATGATGGGTATGTTACTAGTTATTTTCAGTTTTATATGAATATGCATATATTTATGGGGAATTATATATTTAGAGGGAGCTATATATTGTCATCATAAAAAAGGGGGAGAAGGTTGGTTTATATGCTCATGATTTTAATGATGACAACAGATTTTGTATGTAGTTGGGTTTGCTTTATTTGCTTGATTGTGCTACAAATTGGATTAAACATAATTATATATTATTATCATAAAAAATGAGGAGAATGTTGGTTTATGTATTTAATGATGATAATATTTTTTGTATAGAAATATTATTTTACATGGAGTTAACATATTTTGCGTGAAAATAATAAATATGTTTTACATGAAAATAATATGCTTGTGTATGGACTTGGTTGATTTGCTTAAACTAGTTTATTATGGTATAGGTTGTTTTATATTGTTGGCCCAAGATTGGAATTATAGCCCTTTAGAAACTCCATACCGGTTGTAGGTTTGCATGGAAGTTTCTCTAGCTCAAAGGTTTTAAATTCAAGATATTATTATTGTTGAAAATTCTTTCCTTAAATATATTTTGTCAAATCAATTTTAATTGAGGATATCAAGGAATCTGTTTAAACTGAGAAATCTGTTCTAATTTGAATGGGAGTCTATTAAGGAAACTTGTCTAGTGAATGGGCTCTAAAAACCTTATCTTGATTATCTTTTTGTTCCATTATTTTAGTCTAATTTATATCTTTGATTTATTGATTTTGGAAACATATTTTAACCGTTAGCTTTATCAAAGGTAATAAAAGATTCAGCCTTTTATGCTATCTATATTTTCTATCCATTGGTTTCAATCAGTTGCAAACATCATGAGATTTGCCAACTATAGTATGAGGATTTATTCCTAACTATTTTTTTATCCGTTGGTAAAAATTAGCTGCTAAAATCATGAGATATACTAACTGTGATTTGATACATTCTTACTAACAATTTTTATAGCCGTTAGTTCCTTTAGTGTATATATATTCCTTCTTTTCGACTAAAAAGGAGAGAACACTTGAAGCTAATATCAATCGATATACAGAGATAATCAAGAGTCTTCAAAGTTGATTTCTAGGAATTCATTGTATTATTTTTTATTTCCTTTTGACTGGAAGAACATAGTTCATTGTATTCATAATTCCTTATATTAAAATTTAAGTACAAGCCTAGTTATGGCTTGGTTGATCCCATGGTGGATAAAGTAGTGCAAAGGAAGCTTCAAAGGTCTCAGTGGTGAGAAAGTTACAGAGGTGCAAAAGTTACAGAGGTGCAAGGGGGCAGTCGTGTCCAATATTAAGCTGAAGTTTCTTTGTACCGGGAGTAACTATATTTAAATTGAGAAATTCAATAATAAAAAAGTCTCCAATACCAATTGGTATTGGACGTGGAGTGGGCTATAACAACATGGATGAATTCAAGTTTGGGGATGGTCTGCAATGTTGCGTGAATGCCATTGAGATTAAAGAAAAAATGAAAAGGAGACATACAAAGATAATTTTTACGATTAAGTCTGATTGAAAGAAAAGGGAGTAGTCAGATTGAGATTATAAAATAGACGCTTATTGGGAGGCAACCTAAGTTTTTGTTTTATTTTTATTTCTTTTATTTATAGTACTAGATTTTAGTTTTTTTTTTATTTGTTTTAATATTTTATTTTTTTATTTGTTTAAGGTTTAGGCTAATTCACTTCAATCTTAACAGATAGGGAGGAAATTGCTACATATTCAGGGGAATCTTCTATTTTTTTAATTTTTTTTTTAATTTTATACATCGAAAATAATGTATGTTTTAAGTTTAGGGGCGCGGGTAAATTTTGAAATAAAAATTATTAAGGTTCATTTTAGGTTTTGTTTTGAATTTTGTGGATACATTCACTGTAAATCCTCACGAGACATAACTCAACCACTTAGGGTTACCATTGGGTTTAAAAGTTTATTGTACATGCTAAGTGCAATCGTATTTCCTATGAAAATAGGGTAATGTATTAATTAAAATATTTTATTTTATTTTTAGGTTGTGTCTCTTGGACAATGAATTAATTGAGTTAAATTTTTAGTTAATATATGATAAGAAAAAATTAGTTTTTATTTAATAACTTTTGGAAAAGGGCTAAATTTTGCTTTGTCTGAATTTTGGCATATTGTTAGTTATTAATTTATTTGAGATCCTGTAAATTTTTATGCACTTATATTCATTTTTGTTGAGTTAATTTTAACTTAGAGAATGTTTATATGGTTAATTGCTTATGATAGATATTTATGAATTCTATAACTTATTTGATAATAAATTGAAGTGAAATATGAGGTATAATATAATTTGGGGAATATGATTTAGGTAATTTATTCTAGGATTGTTTGAAGAATTAATCATTTTCAAGTTGAATTAATAGTCATATAGTGAGTTACGATAGAGCGTAAAACGCACTCACTCATAAACATGTGAAGAAAACAAAATGGAGCATAAAGCGCACTCGTGAGCATAAAAAAGAGTGAGATGAAGGATAAAATGTACTCAACTATGATGAATGAAGAAAAAAAATATAATAATATGTTTTAAAAGGAATGTGTGAACTTAAAAAAAATTATCCTGGTATACGTAATGTGAAAAAAAAAATTCTTTTACTCCTTTAATTTATATTTACCTTTATTAGCAAAGAGCGGTGTAAAAGTGGGTTATAAAGTTTTGCTTTGTAATTCTTTTATTGTGTAATATCTTTTATGAGATATTTAATTACATAAATTTATCTGAATTTAAATTAGTTTGTTACATTTGGATTCACATACACATGAAGGGTCTTGAGTAAAGTAAAATTAATAAATATGTTAAAAAATTTTGGTTTTGCATAATTTTAAAATTTTCTTTGAGTTATCATTTAAATTTTTTTTGAGGCTAATGTTGAAATTAAAGATTAATTCATTGCTTAAACAATTTTGAGTTTTTGAGTTATTAGAGTTTTAGTTTTAATTTTTGATTTGCTTAAGGGCAAATAAAATGTTATGTTTAGGATTATTTGATAAGCACATTTTATACCTATGTATTAACTATCCTTTAGCATAATAATTTATGAGTTCTTAAGTGTTTTATATTAGTTTTAAGTGTTTTACCTTATTTTTATGTGCTTTGATTTTATTTGGTAGGAATTGGAATAAAGTCTTGATTGATCAAAGTTTGGAGTTGCTATGCTTGCATTTTCAGCTTGCCAATTACATAATAGTCACTTCAGTTCTGATTTTGACCATGATTTGAGTCAAATTTATCAAATTCTAAAACATAAAAGTTGTAGATCTATTTATTTACTTTTCAGAACATCTTAAATCATCTCAATCGGAGTTCGTATGTGAAACTTATGGCCATTTCACCAATAGATGTTGAAGTTGAAAACAGGGTCACAGCCAGGGCAGATTCGCTTGGTGTAAATCCATGACCGGGGCCATGTTTGGCAGAGAGGACACGACTAGGGCCGTGTTTCCAATACAAAATGCATGGACAGGGTTGTGTCGTTCCAGACATGATTTAGATGCATTTTTTGATGTTTTTGACTCCAAATTGGATTGGATTGTCCATATATGCTAGGGATTTGATATGTAACCTATAAATACATGTCAAAATACATATTTTAGTAGAGTCTAACATAGAAGTCTAACATAGAATTAGAAGATATCTAACATAGATAGGAGTAGAATAAAGTAGAAGAATGAGGATTAATTGAAGATCTGAAGAAGGAATCAAGCGAAGGAATTCAAGGATTCAAAGCAAAAGTGGAGATAATGCGCTTCAATTATTGATTTATTTTCTTTATCTTTATCTTTTATTCATGTATTCTACACGTGATTGATTATTTATTGATGATGATGATTTCTTTTTCAGTTATGGGCTAATTATTTAATTGAGATAACAATTGAACCTAATGTGTAGTTTAAATTATTATTATTTTTAATAATTGATGATTATATATGAATTTATTATCATATTTTGTGTGTTCATGTATAATTATTTGCACAATAATATTTGAGATAATCGATATGAAATTAAAAGTGAATTATAGGTTTAGATTAGAATATGATAACATGTGAATTTGCGATATTTTTTTTTTTTGAAAGAGTAGCATGATAGTATATATGATGAAAATATCTATATGTCACATATAGCTTGATTGAGAGTTTTTACTTAATGAATCTATTTTAAGTGTTTTTCATGAACATTACAACATAACTGAAATATATTTTTTTATTAATTGTTGAAAAATATTAATAAATAGTTAAGCATTCTCTTAACAATTCTATATAGTTAATTAATTAAAAAGAGAGTGAAGATATTTAAATAAAGCATTGGGAGAAATTATAATCTTAAGTATTTTTAATCTGGTTTAATACTTTTCATTAGTTTAATTTGGTTGGTAATTTTAATTAGTTTTATTTTTATAATTTAATTGAGATTGTTTAACTAAAATTAATTTATTATAAAATTAGTATTTGGTATTAATTATTTTTAGTTTCATGTGAGTTCGACATTTGACTTAATCATTATATTACTTATGGGCAACATATACTTGCATGTTAATTGCTAATTAAAATTAGGCAAACAAGTTTTTGGCGCTGTTGTCAGGAATTAATCTAATAATTGTTGCCAATATTAATTATAATCAAATTAATTTTTATTTAAACGTTTATTTTTTGTATATAATTCTTTTTCTATTTTTATTTTATTTTTCAGGCTATGGTTGCGTTTAATTATCAATGGTCTTTTGAGGGGATAACATAACCAAGTGTAGCAGGAATATTTGACCAATTGACTACACAATTGGCGAAGCTTGAAAGGAAAGTTGTCGCTTTTGGGAATCAATCCATTCAGAATGCCTACAATCAGCAACAATATAATTACACCCCAAACTATTATTATCCGGGTTGGCAAGATCATCCAAGCAATTCATGGAATGACAATCAAGATCAATACTTTGTCCCAAGTTATTATTATCAGGATTTTCAATATCCACCTCTACTGCAAGAAGAACAGAAATCTAATTTGGAGAAAATTCTTGATAGGTTTTTTTAGTGACCTGAGACGATAATGAATATAATCAAGAAGTTTTTACTCCAAATTTATCATACCCATCAGAACTTTCATATCAACCTCAATCGTATGAAAACTCGTATCAACCTCCATCGTAGTAAGAGAAAAAAATCAAATTTGGAGAAAATTCTTGCAAGTTTTATAGAGAATATCGAGATGAGTATTAAACGTAATGAAGAATCAATACAAGATTGGGAAATTTGAAGGGGTGAGATGGAGATTCAAAAGAAAAGGGATGAGATTCGAAGGGAACAATTTGTCAATCTAGTCAACAATTGCCTTCACAATATTTTACCTAGCGATATAGAGATAAATCTTGAGGAGGAAGGTAAAGAGCAGTGTAAGGCAAATACATTAGAAAATGACAAGGAGTTACACATGGTTAAAAGAGTAAATCTTAAGAGGTCTTGTTTGGATGTAGAAGATGATGATGAGGTTAAAAATAAGAGTAGCAAGGTTTGGGAAGAGGCATAGGAGAATGCGGATGATAAAACTGTAAGCTTGAATGGTATTGAGAAATAAATTAATTAAAAAAAGAGTGAAGAGATTTAAATGAAGTATTGAGGAAAATTATAATCTTAATTATTTTTAATATAATTTAATCATTTCCTAAGTTTAATTTAGTTAGTAATTTTAATTAGTTTTATTTTTATAATGTAATTGAGATTGTTTAAATAAAATAAATTTGATATAAAATTAGTATTTGGTATTAATTATTTTTAATTCTCTGTGGGTTCGACACTCGACTTAATTATTATATTACTTGTGGGTTGTGTATACTTGCATGTTAATTGCTAATTAAAATTAGGCAAACATATTCCCCCCTTATTATCATCAACGAGAGAATCAAGTCATTTATTGATATTATCTATGCCAATAATAAGTTCCTGCATTTGACCCCTTGAGGATGCTATATCATTAGTGTGATCTTTCTAGAGTTTCTCAGCATCAGCATCCTTTTGATGTACAAGAGCCATAGAGGCGTCTGTTTTCTACAGGGATTCATCAGTTTGTGCCATCTGTTTGAGAACGTCTTTTTTGAAGATGGTGAGAGAGATACTCATATTAATGAGCTTGTTTTGAAATAATTGAATAAATTTGTCATTGGAGTTCTGATATTCAAGAATAACATCTTCTTGAGCTTTAATCTTTTCGAAGAAAACCTCATCTCTTTTATGGATACTTTCAACAATAGTGTGAAATATCTATTTCATTGTTAAGCCAATTTTTTTACCCATTACTGATGGGACTTTTGATGCAGCATTGGTTATCTTGTTTAATTTTTTATGAAGCTCAAGGGACCTTTATTCAAAGTCTTGATTGATGTTTGTAGTGACTAGTGCCATCAAGTCAACTACTTGATTCTTTGATGGAATCATAGATATACGCTCAAGAATTTACTTTAGTAATACTTCTAAATCAACCATATTACTTTGAGAAGCATTTGAAATAGAAAGAGTAAGGTCAAAATACTCATTGTTCGAGGAGGGCATGTCTGCTTATGATAGTGGAATGGGGGCTACATCTGGTTGTGCATTAAGAGATTCAATTGTAAGATGAGGGGACTATACGATTTTAGGAATGTTGAAAGATGGTTAATCTTGTAGAGAGGATACACGTTCTAGAGAAGGTGTATCAGGAATGATTATCGGAGAACTAGTATTTTGTACATCAATCAAAGGGTTTGGGACTCTTCGATTGGAGAGTTATGAACTTTTATGACATCAATAGAGTTTTGAGACTCTACGATCAAAGACTCATTTAATGAGGATGATGATTGCTCAACGTTTTCACCATAATATGAAAAGAATAAGAAATGAGGATTAGTATCAAGCAATGAATAAGGCACAGTGGTTACCTTATTATATGAGTATCCTAAGAGGAAGGGTTCATTGCAGATGGTCTTGGTGGAAAACTTTAGAACTCTTGGAAAATTATGAGAAATTAATTTCAAGTTCGAAAAAATTTAGAGAAGTTTCACCTAAAAAAACTTTGATCTCCAATAAACACTGCTTTCACTAAAGGCATGAGAGGTAGGAAGTAAAGTAAATTGACTGTTATCGGCATCAAAGAGAGTTGTTGTTTTATCCATCTCAACATTGTGAAAACAGTTAAAGAGTTCATTTGCAGTCATAGAAACTAGTCTCATTCACCTAACCCCAGTCCCTATGAATGTGTTAGGATCAGTTCGGATGTGATGATGGTCTATAGAGAGGGGAGGGGGGGTACTTGTGTATCTTTTTGTTCCTCCCCATCAAAATCTGGATCTTATAATTTGACAATCGCAGGTTGAACTCTTGATTAATATCTTGAATGACAAACTTAATTTGAGTTAGCACAAATGAATCTTCAGATGAACTGGGCTGCTTTTCTTCTATCTCTTTATTAATAGTTTATTACTCCCCCTCCGAAATAGCCTTAGTTTCTTCTAAAACTTTCTTCTTCTTATTCTTCTTTTTGGTTGTCTTCTTTTCCACCATCTTTACCAATTTTCTTTGGCTAAAGATTTGGATCCTTCTCAACCATCTGTTCTTTATTTGCTATTGGCTCTAGTTCTTCTACCATCATAGTCATTTCTTCAATAATTTGCAAAGGCTCTGGCTCAAAAGCCTTCTCAGCCTGTTGTTCTACGATTGTTGGCTCAGGTTCAGGAACCTTCTCAACTACTTCTTCAATGTTTGTTGCAACATCTTTGTTTTTCTTCATTTTTGCAGATTTGACCTTTTTGATTGTCTTTCCTTTCTTCTTTTGTCTTTTGGTCAGTTCTTTAAGAGTTGGATCTTCTGCTGCTATAGTTTCTTCATCTCCTGGCACTGTAACTTCAAAATTTTCTGCATCTTTTTTGTAGAAGTTATGACAGGGGCTTCTACTGAGGTCCACCTTGACCTTTTTTCCTTTATATCATGTCTTCTGTACATATTGTAGTAAGGATTTTACTTCGTCCTTCTTTGTAGGAGAATCTGACTCATCTTGCTGATCCTCTGGGATTTCTTTTTCATCTTTCTTCTTCTTTAATTTCTTTTAAATTAGCTTCTCAGTGGTTAAAGCCAAATACTTTTTCCATAATTGGAGCAACTGAACCAATGAGATGCTTCTTCATTAATTTCTGCCATTTTCCTTTTTAATTTTGCCGGAGCAGGCTTTTGAATTTGACTGATTATTCTTTCGCTTCCCTCTAACTGCTTTGACCTAAGATTTTCTACTGAGTTTATCTTTCAGTTATCAAATAACTTTGGAGTAATTTTTTTATTGACATTAAGAGCTTCATCTTCTTGATTTACAATAAGCTTTTTCAGCCTTCTCTTCATAATGATACTTATAAACCATCCGTAGAACGTCTTAGGTGTTGGCTTACCTTTCTTTTTCTCAGCATCTCTTATCCATTTGGATATCCAGTTTAACAATATTGTTCCAAAATTAATCTTATTTTCAGCACAATCGCAGTCATAATCTCACACTGAAGTTCACATACTAAGTCATGAGTAGAGTCCTTGTATAATATACATATTTTAACAATGCCAGTAAGGAACTCGTACTAATGATGAAACTCTTTCTTCTTTATCCCCTTTAATTGTGGGTTCTTTTTGTAACCCATTTACTCCAGGCCAGACTGCATGTCAATTTCTTCAAAAGTTGTGATGTCTTCATTTGTGAACTCTAACTGATGATTCAATTGAACTGCATTGACTTGAAGCTTAGTTTCCTTGACCCTGGTAGTACGGGTGCCCTCAGCGTAGACAAAATTCAGGTAGAACTCTTCTACCAATTTGGTGTAGAATTTTGTGTTCACATCTAGAATTTCCAAAAAAAATAGATTTCTGTATCAAGGTGAGAACATCTCTGAATTTCTTCTCAGTGCCTCTAAATTTGTCAAAGAACAGTTGGTTACCAAAAATTACTTGGTAGGTTGCCATTTTTCTTATGAATTTTGGTTGAAAAGGAGTGGAGAATGTTCTGAATTTGCAAGATTATGAAAACTAGGGCTCAAAAGTTTGAGATCTTGGATTTCAAATGGAAAAGATAATAGTAAAGTTCAGATGAAAATTTTGAAGCGTTTTTATGTTGCTTCCCTCTCATTTGTCTGAGTGGGACACGTGTTGTGTTGACATTGGTTGCACGTCGTATCACGTCTGCTATTTACAATTGTAGTGCATTAACTTTTTATTTCTTACTCGCTTGATTGTCATTTATTCTGCACGTTCTATAACTCCTTGACTTCTTATATGACGATTTGATAAGCATCGTAAAGTAAACATCCCTTTTGTCTGATCTGGGGATAGTGCCTCCAACTTGCCACACATGGTATTATAGAAAACATACTTCTCGATCAAATCTTTTAAGTTCCAAAAAGCTTCAGTTAAGTGCCCCATTGCTTGATGATAGTTGTAGAAAATATACTTATCTCCCTTTCGTGGATGACCCTTTGGCTATGGTGGTACAAAGAATGGCTTTTCCTTGATCTCTTCCAAAATTTGCACCCTACTAGTGCTCAAAGGAGTATACATCTTATTCTCCTACTTCGGCCAAAAGAGTGGCTCGTTGGCTTGCGAGGGATTTATCTTCGGCCCAATTTAATCATATATCTTTGGTTCAGCTTCATTATTTTTGGACCAATTTGCCAACTTCTGATTCTGATTGAGATTCGTCATAGCCTCCTTAATCACAATAAATTTCTCTGCCGAATCATACGCGTCCAACAGATCCTTCGATGTCTTGAATGTGAGATCCTTCATAAGCTTCCTCAATCTCCCAACATCCAAGCCCGATGTGAAAAATTCCAACGCCTGAGTCATGTTGAGGTCAATAACCGCCCCGACTACTTCCTTAAACCTCTACACATACTGACTTAAGGTCTCAGTAGGCTTCTGCTTGACTTGCATTAATGAAGCAGTAAGCTTTCCTCTTCTCTTGTTGCTCTCAAATCGTTCATGAAACTTGTTGCAAAGCTCCTGCCAAGAATGGATGCAATTTGGAGGTAAAGACATAAACCACTGCTTTGTTGACTTCTTTAAAGTTGTAACAAACATCCTGCACATTCTTGCCTCCGAATGACTATAGTAATCCATGACACTATGATAGGAATGAGTATGATCATAGGGATCGTGAGTCCAATCATATGACTCCAATGGTGGCAGCTTCTTGGTTTGGATTAGCTCTCACTCCAGCTCCTTCATTCTTTTGAAGAATGGGTCTAGGACATTGAGCATTTTGTCGTGCCTTTCCCTTCCATGGTCCGAGGACCGAGCCTGCCTTATAGCACCTCTCCTTTTATCATCATTATCCCTATTATCAGGTGGGGACTTGGTTCGTCTTAGCTGACTACGATGTGAGTGAACAGTTTTCCTGTCATGAGAAGTATGCCTTATTTCCCTTTAACTTGCTTCTACGCGATTACCCCTTAAATTTTCCTTCAGTTGCGATGTGGGAGTGTCATTCACGCGGCCGTGTCGAACTCGGCTTTGTGGCATAGGTTCCCGAGATCTCTGATTGTGGTCAAGGGACCTTCTTCCTGTAACTCCTCTAAAAGCCCTGCCCATTCCTCCTACTGTCATCGTAAAGCTTCTAATGCTTGCTCACTTTTTGAATGGTTTGCCTCCGTATAGTTTCACGCTAGTCCTGCCTACCAATTTTTTTGTCTCAATCACCTCGAATGAGGGGTTGGCTGTTTTCTCCTCTCCTATACAACTTCAAAATTGGTGAATTTGGTGGAGTAAACAACTGAAGCCCGATTGGAGCCGACTGTGTCATCATAGGCCTCTGCTTCTAAGTGGAGGGGCCCAACCTATCCTTTATAGAATAGCGTACATTGTGAGTTGAAGGTTCCGCCGATGAGCCAACCTGTTCTCAAATTTCGTCACCTTATTTCGCCATTATAATTACTATTAAGTGATTTTCTGAACATAATTCTATCAAGCCTCTCCTTCTAATGTCAATGTTAACACCAAATTTTGTATGCACACATAAAATCACCAAAAAGCATGAGCAACCGGCACAATTAACAGTCACACTGAGAGGAGCTTGACGGCTTGGGCTGTTGGGGGATAGCTCTGATGTGAGAATAAGTACAAGCCAAAAGCGTAAATAATGAGGGGAATTAAATTACTGGAAAGTAATAAAATTATGTATGAATGTTGTGTGTGTACCTTGATCCCTGCTTATGACTGTATTTATAGATGCTATACTCACCCGAGACCAATTAGGAGTGGGAATCCTTTTCAGAATCCCTTTAGGATTGCCATTAATTGTTGATTGAGTTCTTTCCAAATTAAACTTCCTTGTCCCTCCTAAATAAGGAAAGACAATCCAATTTCAATATGGACTCTGGCACTTTCTTAATAAACCGCTAAGAAATATAATATAGTGAACCGACACAAGACCGACCCCAACATATATCTAAACATAGACCAAATAGGATCCGAGTCTAAAAATAATCTAGGCGCACACCTAAACCGGACTTCAAATAATTATATCCCAACAAAGAGCTTAACAACACTCCAAACACAAACAAACAACCAGATATATCTTAGTGATCTTTGTAAGACAAGTCAAAGTGACTTGCTTCATTGTGAAATAATCAAACTATGTGCGAGATAGATCTTAGTGATCTTTGTAAGACAAGTTTGAGAAACTTGCTTGATTTAGAAAGAATCAACCTCTGTGTGAGACTTGGTGTTAGAGAGCATTATCTTTAGTGGATCATCCCTACTCGTTGGAGTGGAAGAGAGGACTAAGAATATTTTAGACTCTGAGCATCTTAAAAATCACTGTCTCTTTTATTGTTTTACTTAACTGCTTATCAACTACCATATAAATTGCAATATAAACTGAGACTGATTTCCTCATCTTTATCTCTAAATTTAGAATTGAGGTCTTTCATTAATCTTTGAAGGGTTTTGTAAATCTATATTCCACTATGCATAACTAAAATAAGTTATTTGATAAATTATTGGGTAAATAACTTAATCTAAGATTTTTTAAAGAATAACTCCCCCTCTAGATTTCTTTGTGCCCTTTGGGAATAACAAATAGTTTTAATGATTAACTATTAGTTTATTTTTTTTAAAAGTTATTATCATTCCTAATTTGCGTGATTCAAATATTAAGAATTTAAAAATAAATTTAGTCACTTTGGTTCAACTTATATTTGTCAAGTTTACAATAGATACTGTAAATTTGCAGTTAACATATTTTTATTAGATCACTTTTCATTATAGTAGAGGTATAAACGATCCGAGTTGGAAACGAGTTGAGCCAGGTCAGGTTTTAAACGAGTTGAGCGAGTTGGGTCAGGCCAACTTTTAAATAAGTTTAAGATTGGGTGTACGAACTCAATCCGTTTAATAAACGTGTCGAGTTCAAGTCAGACTCAAGTAAGCTAAGTCTTGTCGAGCTTAAACTCGTTTGATTTCTTTATCATAAAAATAAGAAAAAATAATTTATTAAGTATTAAATGAGTCTAAACCAGTCAAGTCTAAACAAGTCGAACTTAAGCAAATTGGGCCTAAACAGGTTCGAGTTGGAGACTCCACTATTCGAGCTCGATTCATTTAAATAAACGAAAAAAAGAACTTGTTCGAGTTCAACACTTTTAATAAATCGAGTTGAGATTAGTTGAACCGAGCTTAAATAGACTTGTGAGCAGCCCAATTCATTAACTACATTGATGTATTCTTTATTATTCTCTCTCACCAAAATTCTCTCTCACAGCATCTTTCTCCCTCTTTTATTATTAGTAAAACTTTTCACTAATGAGTGCGAAAATAGATGTGTTATATGAGGGAGGAACAAAGTAATTTTCTATTTTTCAGGTCCAACTTACCCTAATCCGTAATCACGTATCCAAATAAATATCACCAGCAGAAGTTCTCATTTATTATCCAACTGAATGACATCTTTTTTGTCCTTTTAAAGAGAAAAAAATATTCTTTTTTATTTATTGTTTATAAAATTTAATAAAATATTTAATAACTTAACTTTTCATATTAACCCAAAACATTAAATATTTGTTTATTTCTCTTTCACTTTTTCAATAATTTTTTAAAAAGTACTAATAAAATTTATACACAATTTAATTAATTATATTTTTTAATATGCTTTCTCTTAAAATGCCAATTAAAAAGGGTCAGGATAATGATTCATGTTAATTTCATTGCTCGAAAGGCTATAATACGATATCATTTCAGCGTGATGGACATGATATTACTGAATATCTCTCAGAATTAAACCTTTTCTACTAAATCTGACCTTCAAATGGAGTGCCTGATAAACATTTAACAAACTCAAACCATTACACAAACCTCTTGTGAAAAAAATATGTGCATTTACAACAGAGTGCCGATTTGTGAAATGCGTACTAGCATGAAAGATGATAAAAACAAAAAATATCATATAATTTATACAAAACTAACAAACCCCATAAAAACTAAAACCCAAAAATTAAAAAAATGAGATGCATGAAATAAACAAATATATATATCTTCGTTCGAGTTCAGCTGCTTTGATCCAATATTGCTGTGAAGGTCTTGGTTGGTTGTGATGAGCTTTTCGACATGAAGGTTGAATTGTTACAATCAGATCCTGATGATCCAATAGTGTACAAGTTCTTGTTCATATCCGGCTCTGGTTTAGGTGCGGTTTTAATTTTAAGGACCCTGAAATCCGAGATTAATCCAGGCTTTGTTATCTTTCTGTCATTGCAGTTCATCTCACCAGTCAGCATTTTCACCACGGTCGACATGGATGGCCGAAGTGTTGGACTATCTTGTGTGCATAAAAGACCGATTTTCAAGAATTTGCATGCCTCTTCAGCATCAAATTCCCCGTTTAAGCATGTGTCAACCAAGGCAACTAACTCCCTTTTCTCATACAGGTTCCATATCTGCAACGAGAGAATCAACATTATCAAAATAGGTTTCTCAAATTAAATTTGGTACGACACTAAATCCAATGGCAACACATAAACAAAAGTGTATGGATAGTTCTTATGGATTTATTTACTATATGTATGCATCCGTTGAGGTCTCAAAAAAGATAACAAAAGTGCAATTCCAACTTCGCAATATAAGTTGATCCAATGAAATAAAATAAAAAACACTATGGAAACCCAACCTTTCTTGAGAGTCCATAGCCAAAAGTTGTTAAATACACAGAAGGGCACAACAGCTCTAACTGATCAGAATGCAAATAGATGGTTGCCAAGTAAAATTGTACAGACAAAGTTAACATCTAAATTCTAGTCAAGGTTACATTTTCTATACTTGATAATTATAATGTAAATCTTGTAGGGTCAATGAACTGATTAGCCAAGCTCAAAACTACCTTGAGCATGGTGAATACACGTGAAACTGCGAAACCTAAAACTCTGATACAACTGATACTCGAAACATAACAATTAGGCATGCTGAATAAACATGAAATTGTAAACCCTGATAATTTGAGTATACTCTACAGTTGATACTCACTGTTAGAAGTTTGAACATATCTCCAACCAAAAGAATAAGTAAAAGAAAATGAAAGAAGATAAAAATGAAAAATAAAGTGGTCTGCTCTCATATCAAAATATGTAGACTGAAGGAAACACACATTCTCCAATGGGTTTTTGTGAGACACGGGGGGGGGGGGGGGGGGGAATGGAGAGAGAGTGTGAACAATTTTTGTCTTCATGGCCCTTTGAGGTTCATTAAACACCTCAAGATATTGTATACAAATTTCAACTTAAATGTTGTATATTATTGACCAAGGAGCATTGGAACATAAACTGATAACTAAATTACAACATATTCCATCGTGTCTTTAAAATTAATTCGTTGATTTTCCAATGATACGTTCTATTAACCATGAAAAGTTCAACAAAATTTTACACAAGTCATTATGATGATTCAATTCCTGGAAATTCTGCTTGAAGTACAGTCTTTGCCTTTGAATGTGATGAAAGAATTTTCAAAAGAGGGTGTAAGTTCATCATACAAGTCCTGGACATTTTCAGTTACCTTTCTTGAGAATTTTTTTTGAAGTATGGTCTTTGCCTTTGAATGTGATGAAAGAAAAACAGAACAAACTTTTAGTTACACTGGTTATTAATTGTCCAAAGAGGATGTGCAATTTCGTCATAAAAAAATATATAAACAAAATAAATAAATAAAAAGAGTTGCAACATTATTCTCTACTAATCTTTACCTTTTCTATATCATATATCATTGTAATGAAAAATGTTACAGAACAATAATATTTCCTACAAAATTACCAGTATAATGATGTGGCAGTGACAATTTAAAATTCAAAATGAAATATAAAATGTACATGGACTGTAAAACGCAAAAGAAAATTGAATTATGCTATTTATGGCTTCAAAATTCCATACCATTTCTAGAAGATATTGTTCTTCAACTGGTAATTGGGTGTTTGTGTTGCATCTCCCAGACACTATTTCCATAAGAAGAACACCGAAACTGTAGATATCTGCTTTGCGTGTCAATTTCCCTCCAATTGCATACTCTGGTGCCAAATAACCTCTGAAAATACATAAACAAATTTTAATGGATAAGAGATGTTTAAAATCATGAGCAAGTTAATAAAGTTCTTGATTTCCAGCAAAGAGCAACGCATACTAGCATCAACAGGAACATTTTACCAGCTGCAAAGACGTATTAAGACCAAGGGGTAGACACATATTTTATTTTGTGGTATTTTATTTTGTTAAAAATGACAAAAATGGATAAAAGGTGAATGACTGGTTACTGCACATCAAAGGAAGGTTTAATGGACCTTTGATACTTACATTGTTCCTGCTACACGGGTACTAACATGACTCATGTTGGGAGGGATAAGCTTCGCTAGACCAAAATCTGAAATTTTGGCTTTCAAGTTTTTATCGAGGAGAATATTGCTTGCTTTTATATCCCGATGAACAATATATGGCCGCACTTCCTCATGAAGAAAGGCAAGGCCTCGTGCAACCGCAATGCAAATTCTAGTGCGAACTCGCCAACTAAATTGGATTTTGTCGTCCCCTGTACCTGAAAGTAACAACTATAAACATTAGATTCTATTCGGGTCAAATTAATTTAGCATTTAAAAATGCTAACATTGCCAAGTGAGATCCAAGTTAACTCTATACGAAGGCGTGAGGCTTATTCTTTCAAATATTGAATAACCAAATTCTTACATTAGATAGTTACACTATAATTTAAAACAATTACCAATATATATATATATATATATATATATATATATATATATATATATATATATATATATATATATGGGAGTGATCCATAACAAGTGGTCACTATGAACATTATTCCAACAAATGCATCTCTCACCGTCCAATACGAGATCTAACGAACGAGATTAATGGGGATTAAAGCCCTTCCGCTACTAAGAGTAGCAGCAAGCAAAAAAAATTAAAGCCCCTACCACTACCCTTAGTAACTGTATGGAGAAATATCTTAAATATTCCCACTAATGTTAGATTTAAATTATTTCAATATATTTATTTAAAATATAATTTATATTAATTAAATCAAATTCTATTACAATATGGAGTTTAAATAATCAAATTATCACAATAATTGATAACATTAAATTTTATTACTTAGCAAATTATTTATACAGATAAATACATTGACTATAATTGACAATGTTAAATTTAATTATTTAAGAAATTATTTATACAAATAAACACATTGAACATAATTGATAATTTTAAATTTTATTGCTTAAAAAATTATTTATAAAAATAAATACATTGACGCTAGTTGATGTTAAATTTTTTACTTAATAAATTATTTATACAAATAAATACACTCTGATTTTTTTTTGCCTGCTGCTACTAAGAGTATCACAAGGGTTTTGCCCGTCACTACTCTTAGTAGCGGAAGGACTTTAATCCCTATTAATCTCACCATTTAGATTTCGCGTTGAACGGTGGGAAAGTTTGCTAGAATAGTGTCCATAGCAACCATTTGCTATGAATCACTCCCCATCTCTTGATGCAAGAATAAATTAAACATTTAAACAAAACGAAATTAAAGATTTACCAAGAAGGGTTTGTGCAAGACTGTTCTTCTCAAGGTATTCATAGACCAAAATTCTCTGATTTCCTTCAATGCAACAGCCACAAAGCTTAACTAAGCTTTCATGCTCTATATCAGAAATCACGTTCATTTCTGTCAAGAATTCACGTGTTCCTTGTGTAGATTGAGCTGAAAGAACCTTTATAGCGACCATATCCCCATTTTTCAGCTTTCCCTGACCATCCACAATTTTGTTGTAGAAGAAAGTGTTAGTCTTCCAAAACAGAAAGTGGGTACCATTCCATGGAATATGATGGATAAAGCATCTGCACTTGTACATGAAAAATAAATGTGCAATTTTATGTACCTTAAACACAGAACCAAATCCACCCTCTCCGATTTTATTAACCACACTAAAATCATCAGTTGCAATTTTTAGCTCCTTGTAGGAGTAGACCTTGGCACTGTGGACGCCTGAAAGCTCTGCATTAGCAATTAAAACGATGCACAGTTAGTTTTACAAGCATAATGAGTCCTTTTACCAAAGAAATAGAGAGTACAAGTAAAAAATACAATCTATTCCAAAAAAATTCAAATATTTTTTCCCATTATTAGCAATTATTGAACTTTACCTTCCTCAAGCTCACCAAATCGTTTAGTTGGGTCCAATTTCTTACACCATACAAATGAAAAACAAGTCATAACGTTATGATATATCGACGGACAGCTATTCTATAACACCCTTCGAACAGTTACTTCAAATGGAAACTGATTGAAAGCCTGTCAAACTGATACATTGAAACTATATGTTATTCCACATACTAGTCTTTGAATTTAGAAATTCAACAAATTTGAAATTAGATTTCAGAATTTCATTTACATTTCCGTAGTCCATAGTAGGACTGTTACCAAGTATTAGAAACAATGAAAAATAGGTTATCCAGTGATAAAGAGAAAAAGAGTTTGAGATGGTGTGGACACTTTAAACTAACTTGCAAATTGAATGTCATTGGCCATATCATATGCCACTTTACATCAATAACTTCTTGTTTTTCCATTTGTTATATTTATAGGCATATAGTAAGTATAAATCACAGCTCCAAATCATATATGATACCAAAAATACTCCCTCTATTCCACAAAGAGAATCCCATATTCTATTTTGTGTTGGTTTAGAGTCCCGTTAAAAAAGAGTTCTCTTTTTACTGATATTGTTATAAAATGATACAATATCCTCAAACTTGCCGTCATAATTTTGTCACAACTATGAAACATCAACAACTTATTACTTTTAAGGTAACTATGGAATAAAAATACATCCACAAATATTTTCAAATTTTGTAATGACTCTTTTTATGGAACGGAGATAGTACATATTTTCACGACATATTTAGAAATGATACAAAAGGTCAATATGAAACATCATCCAATGATGTAAAAAGAAAGCATAAAAGTAGCTTAACCACAAGCAATGCCTACAAATGAAACCCAATTATGTTAAATCCTGAGTCGAAAACTTGGGGGCAGGGATGGTGAAGTATAATAAAATGAGTGTAAATACAGCAATTCACCCATACTGTTTATGCATTTGATATTTGATTAAACTCAAGTAAACATATATTTTTGAAATATTGCTATGCATACACAATGACAATCTCAAGTTCTCAACCAAACATTTATCACTATAAATCAAATTTCAAACATAGATGTCTATTTAAACAGCATGTAGACCAAAACTAGAAGAACCCATATGTGAAAAAAGTAACTAGAGGCTAGAGCAAATTAAGCTCACACAACAATCTATGACTAAGAATATGGAAACCCAGAACTACAATAATCTGCATACAAAATTAGTCAGTGTCAAATACCCACTTAAGCTAAGATTGTAAAACTTCAAATTAAATAGCTAAAAGCAAAATAGAGCAGAGATTGTAAGAAACCCATCTCACCTCAGATGTGGAAACAGAAAGCACTTGAGAGAGACAACGGACGAGCGTGCCGCCACTTAATTAGAAGAAAATGGGCGGAATTAAGATATTTATAGAGGAATGAAATAAATGGGTCTTAATATTATTAGCATTACATCATCCTTTCATCATTGCACCAAGGGGGACGGTAGGATTTGAACCCTCATTTCATCGTTGAACTAAGGGGGAATGGCTAGGATTTGAGCTAATGTCGGCATTGGTTGGCCAGCACATCGCTGAGCTAACACTTGATCATGTCTTAATAATATTACTTTGAATAAAAAAAATATATTCTCTCTATAATTATGAAATTATTATTAATTTTCTAAAAATTAATTTAAAATATTTTTAAATATAAAATTAATATAATTTATTTAAATTTTTAAAATTATAAATTTTATAATTACTAATACTTTATAAATATTTTATGATATTTATAATTATATTGACATAAAGTAAATAAATTTATCTCAATTTTAAATTTTAAAATATATAAAATTGACTTTTTTAAAAAATTTATATTAATTTTATAATTTAAAATAAAAAAACTTATTAAACAATAATAATAAATAAATATTATTTTCGTGATATCAATTTTTCACAGTCCAACATGTGAGGCGTATGATCTTTGAATTTCTCTCATCGTACATTTATAATTAATTATATATATATATATATATATATATATACACACACACACACACACTTTAATGTTCAAACATTACACACTAGGATAAGGGAAGTAGATGACTGAAAGTCAAATGAGCAGGTTCTCTTTTGTTATGGCTACGTGTAAACGGTCTTGTATTGGTCCCACAAAAGAAGTTATATTCGTAAAATTTTATAAATATTATTTATAAAAATAACAAGTTGTTAATTTAATATTTTTAAAATTTTAAAATAATAATTATTTTAGTTCATGCACATATATTAAAAAAGTCATTTATTATTTAATGATAAAATTTAGTGTAAAATTTTATCACTATTCTTTTATAAGAAGTTGAAAATAATTTTTTAAATTTTGAAAATGACTATTGTTATAGTATAATAATATAATTATTATAGTAATTATAAACTTGAGACTATTATTTTATTTTATATTAATGTAATTAAAAATATTTTTTTAAATAAAAATAAACAAATAATTTTTTTTAAATAAAAAATTATATAAAAATTGTCTATACAATTATTATATTACACTTAAGAATAAGTTATATAATAATTGTCTTTAAAAGTATTGTTTTATATTATTTAATAAGAATAGACTATGTAGGTAATTTATGAGAAAATTAGAATTATATTAATATATTGTATAATTATTGATATCAATTTCCTAATTTTATGATTAATTTTTAGAAAGGATGAATTATTAATTAGTTTGCTTCTTTTTGTTGGGCCCACTTGCTTTAGTCCACGCTGACTAATAGGTGGGAATTTTACACACGGGCGTTGATTAGGAATTAGGAATTAGGAATTTTACACACGTGTCCTAAGAAAGCTATTTAGTTGGCGACTTGACGGTTTTGGGAGATGGAATTTGTTCAAACTTTGTGATCTCTAGTGGACATTAGATGCGATTATAAAATGAGAACAAATATCGCTCATTCACACACACACACACACACACATACACACACACACATATATATATAAGGCTTAAATATACTAACAATTAAACATAATAAAAAAATAAAAATTTAATTCACTAATTAAAAAAATAGAGAATACGATCCTCAAAGTAATTTTTTTTTAAAAGTTCAACGTATTAATTCATATTTAAGCCTATATAAAAATTTTAAATGTATTTAAATTGTACAGCTAGTTTTCTGTTATTTAACAATATAGTTACATAAATTTAATTATTTCATAATTTAAAGATTTGGTGTTAAAGGGGCTGCATCATTATCAACCAAATATTGACAATAAATTACTCTTTTCGTCTTAAATTAAAAATCACATTTTAATTTTTTTAATCAAATTGATCATTTTTAGAATTAATAATTAAGCATACATAAATATATTTTTAAAATTATAAAAATTAAAATTGGTATCAAATTTTATTTAATTTCTTATAACTATAATCTCTTAACCTAAATTTTATCAATAATAGTACAAAAATTATTTTAAAAATGGTTAATTTAACTAAAAAAAAATAAAATATTTTTAATTTGAGATGGAGAAGTAGTAATTTGAATGTTATGTTGTGCAAAGTATTCAAAACTAATTTAAATTTAATTGATATAACCTTGAACAATCAACATGAGTATATTTTAATTCATTCATAATTTAGCAGTAGCACCTACCGCAAGGCATCCTAGTGTAACAATAAGAACTAGTTTAATTTAGAGGGGCGGTAAGTTAGTACTTGCGCATGACAATTAAATTAAATTATTTATTTAATTATATTTAAATATTAAATTTTATACAATTTTATTATCCAAACAGATATCCAAATATGCACCAACTTAATAACAGAAACACGAGTACTCCACCCCTATAGGTAATGATGATGATTCATTTCTGCCGCCATAACTTTGATAATAGTCATCGTGAATTCTATGTTTATGAGATGTGAACATGGAAATAAAAAATATAATAATAATAATTAAGATGTGTGGAAAATTAAAATAATAAGAGGACACAGGAGCCGAGGACTATTTCGCGTTTGCTCGTATGAAATATTTTTTTATAATAATAATAATTTAAAAAATTATAAAAATATTATAATATAAAAAATAATATATTTAATTATATAAAACGATATATTTTTTAGAGTTATCTCACCCAATAGCGCTATCCCTCATCACCCTTTTCTGCCAAATAATAATAATAATAACAATAATACACTTTCTCAACTCCTTTTTCTCTTTCCCAGCTAAATCTACTTCCAAATTAAACAAATCAAATCTGCCCAAATCCAAGCCATTTGTGATTTTTCAGATCTGTAATGAGACATCAATGGTTGCAGCTCTCTTTATCATGACGAGGGAGAAAGGAGGCAGAAGAGGAAGGATGAGAGAAAGTGAACCAAATTATTCTGATTTGGATTTGTTTCTACGTTTGGTCAAATCTTTTTCTAAACTTTTGAGATTTGAATTTGGAAATTTCGAAGGAGGATTATGGTATTAATTTGGATTTGGTTAAAAAAATATTCATTTTTTTGTAGTTATTGTTTAAGTGCAAATCATTTTAGTAAATAAAATATTATTATTTTAAGTTTCTTCAAATTGTAATTAGTTCTTTTGTATTTTAATTTCTATTTTAAGTTTTTTATTTTTGATTTCTAATATAAATAATACTTATAATACATAATTGCCCTTATGAAAACAAGCCTGAGAACTCGTGCAAAATACGGACAAACTTGCAAAGTTGTGTTTATTATATTTTTATTATTATAATATTAATATAAATTAACATTTTGATTATTTTTATGATATAATAAAATTAAGTTATTATTATTTTAAACACAAAATATTGTGTATTTATTAGTAAATATAATTTATTCTTCTTTAGTATTTGTAAATGGTACTATTTTGTAGAAAGGGAATTCTAATAATTATATTATTATTATTACAATAATTATATAATAAAGTGTCTTATATTATACATAAAATACTATATTTGTATATAATATTAGATATTTAGATCTACTAATGAAGTAATACGTATGTATCGTAAGACTTAACATATATAGAACCGCTAACATAAAATAAAGATAAGAATATAATTAATTTTAATAGCAAATGAAGAGAGAAAAAGTCATACCCCTGATTTAATGGTTAGATCCTCGATTGATTCTCGGGATGACTTGTGAAATTTCTTCCATGGTTACTTTAACGACTTCTTTAACGACGATGAAAACTTCGTCTTTTTCTTCTTCTTTTTATTCTCTTTTTGATTTTTCTCCAGATTTAGAGATTATATTTTCATTCTTTTTGCGATTATTGTTTGTAAATTTTGTTAAGGCTTATTGAGTATAAATAATGGGTTTGAAAAACGAAGAGTTTTGTGGTATTTATTAAAGAATGTATCTTATCATAAATTTGAAAGGTCACAATATTATTAGCTGTCATTCTTGTAACTCTTCGTTAATAGTTATTACTTGATATATAACTCATACCAACGAAGAACTTATTGGTTTGCAAGTATATGAAATACATACAATCTAATTGTAATAGCGCAACGGGAGCAAACAAAATTAGATTTTAAAAATTTTACAAATTAATAACCAGGATTTTTCTTATGCGATAATTATTAATTGAGAAAGGATAAAAGATTTATACATTCGTAGAACCAAACTTTCACAAGTACAAGTTCAACTATCTTTAATCTTTCGTGTTCTTCTTTAAATTCACTGATTAAATTCTACGAATCAATGTTAGCTCCCCAAATGTGAAGCCTCTAGAGGTGATCCATCAAGAGATCTATAAATTAAAAAAGTGAATTTTGGTTTCTCCAAACTATGAGTGACTAGTCATAATTCTCTCTCTCTAACTCCTTAGATATAGAGAATTATGAAATAGTCTCTCTATTCTTGGAAAAGAGTGTGTAATCTTAATCTATGACAAGAATCCTCTTATTTATAGATATAGTCAACCCTCCTAAACTATTTAGAATTAAAGTTTTAATTTAACTCCCAATTTAATTAGAAACTAAATTAATTAATTAGAATTCCTAAACTATTTAGGAACTTAATTATTTAATATTGAGAGTACTTTTTAATTAATTCCTAAACCATTTAGGAACTAAATTAATTATTATAATAATTATAATTCTTAAACCATTTAAGAAATTAATTATTTATAATAATACTATTATTTATTAATTAATTCCTAAACTATCTAGGAACTAAATAACAATTAAACCATTTAAGAAATTAATTATTTATAATAATACTATTATTTATTAATTAATTCCTAAACCATCTAGGAACTAAATAATAATAATAATAATAATAATAATAATAATAATAATAATAATAATAATAATAATAATAATAATAATACTCCACTTATTAATTTATAATTAGTACTTCTAAAATACTAAACTATAAATATTAAGCTATTTAATTTATTTTATCACCATAGTATAATTTAAATATACTTAATTTATTATTACAATTATGCCATTCACTTCTGAAATAAATATTACTCTTTTTGCAGTGTGACCCTTTTGGTTCTCCATATTAAACTAGTTGTACAATTAATAAATTAAAACAATTCTAATTCATTTATTATGAATTAACTCTTTAATTAAGAATAAATATTTATTTCACAATAAGGGTAAGTCCCTTTAGCGATTAATCGACATTTCAAATAATATAGATTTCAATATTTGATCGTAAAAAACCTTTCAAAGAATAGTTGTTGTATAATTCAATCATTCTACCATACAACGTCTCAATCAAATATAAGATATAGAATTACTGTCAAGTCTTATTTTATTTGATTATATGCATTTCAATTTACAAATATACAACTTTAATGTAAATTAGAAACTCCTTTCTAATTTTCATTCCACACTGGCCAATGATTTTTGAGTTATTATTTATCGAATTACATATAACATCCTCTCCATTTACTAGAAGTGGTAGATCATTTGTTGACCATTCATCTACCTCCATGCATAACTTATTATACCCAATCATACCATTTGATTTACCCTAAAGATCTTAAGGAATATGTCAACGTATAATTCATCGTACACAAGGTACTATGATGATCTTAAGTCCAACGATCACTTATACTACTATCACAAAAGAAACTTCTATTGACAGACAAGTAAAACTCCATTAGGTGTTCTTTGAGCGAGTCACATTCAGTGAACTTATTCTCTAATAAGCACTCACATACTTGCTTTAGTGCCTCTACACAAATAATTATGAGATCAATCATCCTCTTCATAAGAATAAGCATAGTATGTATTAATCTATCCGGATTCACTAATCCCCATTTTAGTGATCTCACGATTAGAAACATTTTAGTTTTGAGTTATATTGAATTTAGATCTCATTAACATAATCAACATTATGATTCTAAAAATATTGCTCCAAAACTATGGGTTTATTCATATAATTAATTTTGTCAATTAATCACAAATAAAGAAATGTCTTGATACTTTAACTAATAAATCGAATAAGATTATAAAGTATATGAGTATTACATCAAATATGATTGGCTTGAGGGAATACTACTTTCAATCTCTCACTTGCACTAAAGTCAATCGCCCTTTGATATCTCCATACCATTATTCTTTAAGTAGCATCCAAATTGCTTAGTAAATGCTTTAGTTAGTCGATCTGTAACGTTGCACTGAAAGTCTATCATCTCTATGGTGTCGTCTCCTTTTTTCAATGATTCCTTTAATCATACGGAAGTACTACAACACATGTTTGAATTTCATATGAGACCTAAGTTCTTTGGTAAATTAAACTCTTTTAATGCTAAGAACCATTCCAAGTTCTGTAATAAACTTGTTGAACCAAACAATCACCTTTATAGCTTCACTTATAGTTATTTACTATATATTTGTCACTAAATCAGCAGCTCTTTGCTGTTTGGAATTTTTTCAACTCACTGCATTACCATTCAAGGTAATCATATAACCTGAAACGAATATGTTGTTGTCTTGGTTAGTCTGAAAAACTTGAGTCTGTTAAGTCCTCTAGTTTCAAACCAGACCCATCATTAAAGACTATTTTATAATATTCTTCTCCAGGAATGAACTGGTATCTGCTTATCATACATAAGCAACATCAGGTCTTGTACATATCATCAAATCAATATACGTTCTTTGGATCAATTCGAGCATCATTTACGATCTATCTTTCTAGATCTTTATCTCCAATAGAATTTTAGGTTGCTTCTCCCAAGTCCTTGATGGAGAAGTTTTTAGACAACCACATCTTTACTGATTGTAGCATCGGTATGTCATTCCTTATCAGTAGTATATCAACATATAATACTAGAAATGTCACAGTGCTCCCACTAACCTTTGTACACACTTAGTTCATCATCGTCTTTGATAAAATCAAACTCCTTTGATTGTCTCATCAAAAATGGATATTCTATCTTTGAGAAGCTTGCTTCAATCCATAATTGGATCATTGTAGCTTACATAGTTATTTACTCCATCTCTATAGAGATAAATCCCTTTGGTTGTATCATACATACATCCTTTCTATAGTAAGTTGTAATTGCAAGTAAAATATGAATGGATATATACATTTTACTAGTGAAAAGTTTCATCATAGTCAATTCATTGGCCTTGTATAAAACTTTTTTTCCATTAGTCAGGTCTTATAGATCTCTACATTATCATCTACTTTAGTTTTCTAAAAGACACATTTCAAATTTCATGGTTAGCAACTATTTCTCTTGAGTCTCTACTACTCATACCTCATCATATATAACTGGATCATCATTCACTATGATGCGCACCTCATCATCATCATCTATAATGAATCCATACCTCTTAGGTATCTTCAGTACTAAATCAGATTTATGACTTGGTTGTGGTACAATAAGTTTATCTACTTGTACAGATTCCTTCACTTGATATGTAGTGTTTTTTGGCTCTTAAACTTCTTCAAGATCTATTTTGCTCTCACTCACCCCTTTGAGGATAAACTCATTTTCCTAGAAGGCAGCGTGTTTCGACAAACACCTTTTCATCTGTCGGATTATAGAAGTGATACCTTAAACTTTCTTTAGGATAGTACACATGTTTACACTTGTTAGATCTTGTCGCTAGCTTATCACTGTCAAACCTTTTGACATAAGTTGGACAATCCAAAATCTTAACATACTTAAGATTTGGTTTCCTCTCTATCTATAACTCATACGGAGACTTAGAGGCAGATTAAGAATGTATCTTATTTAGTAGATGTGCGGCCGTTTCTAAGGCAAAACCTAGAAAGATACTGGAAGATCGGTAATACTAATCATGGATCATCACTATATCTATTATGAGAGAATATGTGATGCCCCTAAATCTGGGTCCCTTGAACCACAGATCTAGTGCTCACGATACTACACTACCATTCATTCATTCTGAAAAATAAAACTTAATTTACAATAATACATAACTATTCCCAGGTTCTAAATACCTTTATACATACAACACATTCGTACATGATATATTAAAAAAATGTGATATCTACATAAGCTCCATAAATAAGCATCTACTACTTGCTAGCCTTTCCCTTTCCTTTATCTGTTCCCGACCCCTCGGCCTGTTCAGGTTTAGCTGAAATATAAAGCAAAGGTGAGCATCAAATAACTCAGTAAGTACATGAACAAATAATGATATGATATTTCTGAATATTGAAAGAAAATCATTTACAATAAGGCTGATCCAATAACAATTCAATTGATGGAAATAAAAATATATCATGAAACTTTGCATGATTATCTTAAAACATGAAAACTTGCTTGTTGTACGGTCATAAGACTAAGAACTCGTTAAGAACAATACCAATCATGAAAACTGATATTGCCCGGGGTTCAGTCATAAGATTGCAATTCATTTTAGATGTGTACTCTAGATGATCAACCTATCATACATTTATATTGTGCACAACATAAACATCTAGCGATGCAACCATGCCATAATTTTACATTTCCTTTGTCATTTATTCCCCCTTTTCTCAAGGTTGTTTTGTTACAGCATTTCATAGAATCTGTCCCACAATAATGTGAATTGAAGGACATAACAATAAATATCTGAATTCACATTAATCATTTTATATGTCTAGCCGAAATCAAGATTGGCTTTGACCTTTTTCAATAACAGTTCAATGATGAATGAGCTTTAATATGGCTTATCATGAATGCATAACATATATCATTGTTCAAGAACTACAAAAGAGAGTTTGAGAAGAACACTTGCCTTTGTCTTCGTTTACCTCTACAGGTAATATCTTATCCCAATTATGTCCTACATCACCATAATATTAATTCATACATTAGTTATATATATATATATGCATGTATTAACTTGTTATACAAACTACCTTTTACCTTTATATAACCCTAAACACATAACACATTGTTCATTTATGTTTTAACATATACCACATTGATCATTTTTATTAATTTATGGCTTATAATACTTGTCTCTATCATTTAATATCAAAATATTTTATTTTGGACTTAAAATAATTAATTTTTTTAAAATTCAGAACACTGCGCCCTAGCGCAGTGTTTTACACTGTGAACTTCACTGGCCGTAAAAAGTGCTCCGCCACACTACGCCTCGGTGACGACTAATCTCGCCCCCAACGAGATCCGTGCAGTCCAACTTCGCCCCAACACCATCTCCAGCACAAAACTCCCCACCCCTGCGCAATCCTATAGTTTTTGAAAAAAAATTATTTCCAAAATTCATGCTATTTTGGCCCTAAATTGAATTTCTTGGTTCCAACACATCATTTAGCATATATAATGTATATATGATATGCATGAGCCTTCAAAACATTTAAAAGTTTCCAAATTGTTCGATTTTTCCTTAAGTTTCATTTTAGGCATCAATGAACATTTTCAAACGTTTAAAACTCGCATTTATCGCCATAGACGCCAAACGACTCCCAATTCAATTCTAACACGTGTATTTATATGAAACTTAATTGTTTGGCTCCTTTTACTATAAATTATCCAAAATGGCCAAAAATCACCATTTGGTGGCATTTTGTCATTTTAACTCAATTCCATTCTTAAACTCAACTTAAGTTCTTGCACTCCATGCTTCACATACACTACCACATACACATTTAATAACTTTATACATTCCCGTGCCTTCTACATGCACCTTCTAAAATGCTTTATAGATTATGATTTGGTTTACATGCAAATCATAGTCTAATATTTCATTTTTCTTTCATAAGTCATAGTTTTAAGCTATTAAGGCATCTAGTATGCTATCTAGCAAAACAATATGCACGTATCAAACATGATTAAAACTTTTAACTAGGTTTTCATCACAACTTCCATTAATTAACATATGATCATCCATTAAATTATGATTTTTAACTTGAATTCATGCATGAATAGTGCACCACCTTTGTTCTACCACTTTTACACATAAGGTTTCACCATATATCCATCAAGTAGCATATAAGTCACATAAGTCCTACTTCTATTCGTAGATACATGTATAGCTTCTTATAATCTTGCATCAAAACACAAAAATAGCAAGTTTTAGTGCAAGAACATCTTTATACCTTCTTGAGCCCTCTTCCTTCTTGCAATAAAGCTTCTAAGGGATAGATTCTCCACTTTGTTGGCTAGATTCCCTTCTCTTGAACACTTTGTTGGTAATCCTTCAAAGCTTTTGGACAAACCCTAGCTTCTTCTCCTCTTTTCTCTTACTTAGCAAGAAATGAAGATAACTTGGCTTGATACTTAAAAAATATATGCATTTATAAGTTGTAAGTAATGTTCCAACACTTAACCACCATTGGTTAACTTAATCATGCATGGTTAAGGTCATTCAAGTCATTTCTCATCAACTAGCAATGGCATTATGGACAAGTCTCATAAGAAGGATACCATGGTCATTCTCTTTATTGTCAAGGGTATCATGGTCCTTATCCAAATTTCCTAGACAATTTAATTCCTTAAAAATCATAATTTGCGTATTTTCAATCCATTCCAAGTCCTTTTTGATCCAAAGTTGTTTCATTAGACTGAAAGTTAATTCTATAATCAAATAATCCATAATTGGCTTGTCCCAAAACACTTGTCACATTCTAAAATTTAAATTTCATTAATTAATTATCATATTTACAATAATGCCAAAAATGTTTATCATTACATTCTTCTCTCCTTATAAGGATTACGTCCCCGGAATAACTATTATAAGGTTACATAAATAGATTCGGATATTCCTTCTTCATTTTCTCTTCTAACTCCCACGTTGCTTCCTTAGCATTGTGGTTCCTCCACACTACCTTTACAGAAGGTATTATCTTATTCCTTAAAATTTGCTCCTTCCTATCAACAATTTGAATGGGAGTTTCTTTATACGTTAAGTCATTCTCAATCTGAATTGGTTCATATTCGATCACATGTTTGTAGTACGGCTTATACGGCCTCAATACCGATACATGAAACACATTATGTATATGCTTTAACTCTGGAGGTAATGCCACAATAAAGGCTACCTCTCATATCCTTCTCAACACTTCAAATGGTCCAATTAATCTTGGACTTAGCTTTCCTTTCTTTTCAAATATGATTTTTCCTTTCTAGGGAGATACCTTTAAAAACACATAGGACCCTACTTCAAATTCTCGTTTCTGCCGATGCAAGACTGCATATTTCTTCTGTCTGTCTTATGCTGCTATAAGCCTTGATCTTACTACCTTGACGATTTTAGCAGTCTGCTGCACTATTTTCGGTCCTAATAGTTTACGTTCTCCTACCTCATCCTAACAGAGAGTTGTTCTGTACTTTCTTCCATACAATGCCTCATAAGGCGGCATACCAATACTCGTATGATAACTATTGTTATATCCGAATTCAACCAACGATAAATGGTCGTCCCAATTACCTTTGAAATCCATCACACATGCCCTTAACATATCTTCCAATGTTTGAATGGTTCGTTCACTTTGACCATCTGTTTGAGGATGATATGTTGTGCTTAATCTCAATTGCGTACCCATACGTTCTTGAACACTCTTCCAAAAATTAGGTGTGAATCGCAGATCTCGATCTGAAACAATCGATGCCGGAACTCCATGTTTATATACAATCTCCTTCACATAAAGCTTTGCCAATTGATCCAACTTAAACTTGATTTTGATCGACAAGAAGTGTGTAGACTTTGTTAGTCGATCCACTAGCACCCATATCGCGTTATAACCTTTCTGTGTAGTTAGAAGTCCCACTACAAAATCCATCGTAATGTGCTCCCATTTCCATTCTGGAATCTCTATCGGTTGTAGTAGTCCACTAGGCCTCTGATGTTCTGCCTTAACTCTTTGACAAGTCAGACATTTATTAACATATTCTGCCACGTCTTTCTTCATATTAGGCCACCAAAAATGCTGACAAAGATCTTAATACATCTTCATGCTTGATGTCGGATACCATCGTCACCCATACTCTTCCTTCAAATCTGAGTAATTCACTTTCATTTATTTTGAATCTTGTCTCCTGCCCATCGGATATGCGCTTTTTGATTTGACCACATTCTTGATCTTGAATCTAAGCTTCCTTCACCTTATTCAATAATGTTGGATGAGCTTCAATGGCATATAACTTTTCTTCCGACTCCATCGGATAAATTACTTCTAGTTCCATTCTTTCCATTTCTTTGACTAGCTCTTTCTGAGTAGTAATTATTTCCAATCTTTCCCGACCCTTCCTACTTAAGGCATCGACCACAACATTTGCTTTTCCTAGATGGTATAGAATTTCACAATCATAATCTTTGATTAATTCTAACCATCTTCTCTGCCTCATATTCAAGTCCTTCTGAGTGAAAATATACTTTACACTTTTGTGGTCTGCATATATTTCACATTTCTCTCCGTATAGATAATGTCTCCATATCTTTAAGGTAAAAACCACCGTTGCCAATTCCAAGTTATGGGTAGGATACCCTTTCTCATAATCTTTCAACTATCTTGACGCATATGACCTTATCGTGTTGCATTAACACACAACCTAGTTCTTTATGCGATGTGTCACTGTACACAACAAATTCTCCTGTATCATCAAGCAATGACAACACAGGCACTTCACTTATCCTCTTCTTGAGTTATAGAAAACTCTCTTCACATTTATCTGACTAAACAAACTTCACAACTATACTGACCACAAATTCTATTTGTCATTGTAATTATAATTATTAAATAATTAGCAATTAATTAAAAATTTTATACTAATTAATTGTGCATTAAATAATTTAATAAATATACTTGTGCATGTGTATATTTATCTAATAATGAAGCAAGGTGATATAATTAAACAAAACAAGTCTAATTGGATTATGTTAAAGGTCTAAATGATGTATTAAACTAGGTCTAATAAATTTACCTAGTAGTCTATGTAATTAATTTAAAACTTGATCCATGTAATAATTAAACTAACCCAATGCTTGTTTTAATTAAATGTAACATATATTATTTAATGTTAGCTCAATAGAACAATTAAATTGAGTCCAACCAAATTAAATGGATGAGCCCAACTTATTTAGTTCATAAGTCCAAAGTGGAGGCCAATAGGAAGTCAGAATGTTGGTCAATATATATATATATATATATATATATATATATATATATATATATATATATATATATATATATATAAATGTGTGTGTGTGTGTGTGTGTGTGTGTGTGTGTGTGTGTGTGCATATATAAATATTAAAAATTAAAGAAAAAATGGCCAATAAATTGGCCATTTGGCCAGGTATTGTAGGGCCCACAAGGGTGGTTTCTTTTGCTTCATGTTGCTTCTAAGACACTCCTTTCCATAGTTGTTCAACCACTTATGTCAACCACCTTGTCCATCACCTAGTCATTCAAGCAAATAGTGATCACATTTAACTCTAAATTGACCAATGCTAGTGAATTAGGAGGGTTAATGAAGGATTAGCAAGAGGTTATAAATAGAGTGCTCCACCAATGCTTTATGTTGGTTAGTCATTTTTCTAGAGCATTCTCGAAAGGAAATAGAGAGCTTCCAAAAGAGAAAAGTAAGAATACTATTGTGAATTGAGATTTCACTAAGAAAGATTGCTAGATAATAGTTAAGGTGGAGTCCCTAGTGAAGTTCTTAGCCAAAAAAAGAATAGCATCCAAGAGCATAAGGTTCAAAAGTACTCTATCTCCTTTTTAGTTCATTTTTTTTGTCTATATATGTTTTTTGTGGTCAAAAAGTATTTTTAACTGATCAAAAGTTATTTCAATGATCTAGAAGTATAAAACTATGATATATTTGTAGACTCATGATTTGATATGTTTAATACATGTATTTGTATGTATGGTATACAAATAAATGGAAGAAAAGTTCATATAATATTTTACCGGTAAAACCCTAGTTAGCTATGTGCTATTTATTATGTAGTTTATATAAAAGTTGGATATTTGATTTCTATGGCTAGAAAGTTATATTTGTGAGTTAAAAAGATACCCCAACTTGAATCTCTCGAAAATATGAAAAAATGAGTAAGTTATGACTTTTATCACAAACTATGTCGTTTTAAAATCCTAGAGTGATCGATCTCTAATATTATGTCAAAAACGTTTTTGAAAACAAGATCGAATCATGAAATGTTAAAAAACAACAAGTTAGAAAGATAATAAAACTGATTTGGTGTGTTTTGGACATGTATATCTCATTTTATAAAAGATTGAACCCAAGAAATCAAAGTTAAAAAATTAGGGTTTTGAAAATCAGAGCTAACGCCACAGCGGTGTATCTCATCGCTGCAGCGGTGAAACTTTCTGCAAGTCACCGCCGTAGCGATGATCTTCACCACCGCAGTGGTGAACTAGCCTATTTAAAAAATTATGTTTTGCTAACCGGGTCAGGTCGAGCCAAATAAAACGGGTCGGGTCGGATCTTTTGGAAATGAAATGGGTCAGAAAATGTAATTTTATATAACATTAATATTTAACAAGTTTTAAATGAATAAAATATTATTAAATGAATAATAATATTAGCAAATGAATAAAATATTATTAAATGATTAATAATATTAACAAGTAAATCAAATACTATTAAATGATTAATAATATTAGAAGGTTAATAAAAAAATATTAAATAATTAATAATATTATAAGACTAATAAAATATTATTAAATTGATAATAATATTAGATAATAGTGTGATATATATTAAATTAATATATGTTTTATATTATCAAGTGGTGATAATATTTTCAAAGTGTTTATATACCTTTAACTATATAATTATTTGGTTAAGTGTTAGAGGTATAAGAAGTGTAGCGGTTGTCATATTAATGTATATATGATACTAATTTAAAGATCAACTGGATTAAATGTTAGGTCTATTCAGAGATAATTAAATTGAATTGGTTAGCAGTAATCTACATACGAGACAAGTTCATTAACCTTACTCAAAATTTTATATTGAGCAAGTTTTATAACTTTATTCAATTATTGTTGAGCAAGTTTCTATACTTGTATGTATTTATTTGCCAGAGCTTTAAGTGGTTTAATTATTTAAAGTTATTTCACATCGATATTATTATTGTATTCGCACATGGTGCATTTGCAAGTTTTATAGTTCATTAATTCAAGAACTGTTTAAGAATGTATAAGCTAATTGTTTTGGCTAGACAATGATTGTTTAAATTCATCAAATTGAATATTTTAAAAGCTTATCCAAACCATTGGTTGGTGCATATTCTTATAGTAAGACTGAGAACGAACAACCCTATATAAGGGGTACTAGATTCTGGAAACCGAACTTGCGCAAGATGTCTGAATGTTATGCATATATATAGGGTACAAGAGGTTGATCCCCTCGCGTACCAAACTATCAAAGTGCAGATTTATATGTCTGTTTTATCTTTAGCAGTAGTTCATGGCCCTTGGAGGCCACTCAGTAGTAAAGAGTCAATCTATTCTTTTACTGAACATTGATTCTTGTCCTTTCACAATTGTTATCTATTGTTGAAACCCATGATGTTATTTTCCATTCAATCGTGATATAACTTGTTTTATCTATTCTTAAACTTGTTGAGCAAGCTAGTTGCTCACTCTTGCTATATCATGATATATTTTTCAGCTAAGCCAGAAGGCTCTAAAAAGGACAAAGGCAAGGGAAAAGCAAATACTTAGATTAGCTTATTGCATGTTAAATTAATTAATTTTTATGTAATTACTTTTGTAAATCTTTTGTAATCCCTTAAGATATGCATTGTTTATGTTAAGGTTAGTAGACCTTAGGATTGTAGTCTTTTATAAGGAACTTTTATGTATTATTCCGCGAAGTTTAATTAAAGAATATGTTTAGATGTTATGTAGTATTGTACAGTGAAGAACCAAACCCGAGGTTATGGAACCTGGATTTGGGATCGTCACAAGTTGGTCTCAGAGCTGTAAGTTAGAAACGTTAGGATTACGAAACCTAGGTTATAACCTTAGTATTAAATTCATATCGAGTGTGTTAGGAGATGAATCGGGGAGATTCATCATGTAGTGTATTTTTGGAGGTGGATTGAGAAAATCCATCGAGTCGTGATGTACATGATAAAATATCATTTTATTTTATTATTGAATATATTTTATTGTTGCACTAACTTGTATTATTTGTGTGATTATAGGATGCCTGAGATTGGACAGACTAGTCACACCGCTGAGGAGGATTTCATTGATATCCACATGGATACTGCACAGCCGCTGGTGGCTGCACCGATAGAGGATCCCAGCCTGATCCAGAGGAGGGATATCGTGAGGAGCTAGTCAGGGGTGGGGTAATGAGGCCATACAGTGATGATGAGGCCGAGTCTGAGAAGTCAGATGAGGAGGAGGAGTTAGCTAAGTATCTTGATGGCATGAAAACTACTGTCAATGACATCATCGAAGCACTGACTACAAGGAATGATGAGCTGGAGGAAAGAGTTCAACACTTAGAAGAGGAAAATCTGACTCACCAGCATATTGAGAATTAGTATAAGGATGTTGCTTATCAGTTCTCTGGTGAGAATACGGAGCTTAAGGAGAAGATAACAGAGTTGGAGGAGCAGGTGCAAGGGTATGAGGACTCCATAGAGCACATTGGGTTGTTAGCCCATCAGATGGTTGATAGGGATACTAAGCTTCAGGCTAAGTTAGCAACGTCTGAGGCTAGATTAGCATAGGCTGAGCTAAAAGTTCAGTAAGTACAGAACGAGAAAGATATCATCAGGGTCCATTGGCAGCAGGTGATAGAGGATTGGATTGAGATAGAGATCTAGAGAGAGGCAGCACATGGGCAGATGCTGGAGCTAGAGGACGAGGTCCGTGAGAAGAGGGTGAAGATCGATAGGCTCAGTTATGTCTATCGTTCTTCTTTTGGTAGATTTCAAAGCAGGGTGCATTACTACCCAGCTGAGGAGGGTCAGTCTAAGCACACTATCAGCATGAGCTTGGTGAGGGCCATAAGGGATAAGGAGTATGATGATGCGGTTCGTCGAGGGATGCGCAGTCAGCAGTAGTAGTTTTCTACAGTTATGTTATATGTAAATAGATGCAGTAGAAATCCAACTTTGGTTTTGATTGAGGGTTAGTATGTTTATAAATCTCAACTCTAGGAAGTCGTGGGATATGTTTATGATTAGATTTCGTCTTTTGTAGCATTTTAGGGATAGTAGCAATTATAGTAGTATGCTTATGATGTAAGGTGTTATGCACTATTGTTTTAGCATATGAATATAAATGCAGTCAGGTTTATGTTTATATGTGTGATGTGATTACTTATATTTTAGCTAAAATTGCTTAAGATACAAAACAATAGTGAAAAGAGGAAACAAGTATAATAACTTAAATTTTTGTTTATAATAGAAAATGCTACCACGTAGACAACCACTGAGAAACTAAGGGGTGGAAGAATCGATTAACAACGATGAGGGGGGACGCAATGTAGAACCAATGCAGAACTTTATTGACATGCTAGCTAAAACAATGCAGAACCGACACCCAGTAGTAGCAAATCCGCCACCACCGCAGAATCAGTTAGCAAACTTTAAAGACTTTAAAGCGGTCGGACCGCTAGAGTTTAGGGGAACGACAGACCTAATAGAAGCCTAGTCATGAATTAAGGAAATAGAAAAGGCGTTCGTCATTTCGAGAATGGTGGAAGAACAAAAGACTATTTTTGCTACTTATATGATGAAAGGAGAAGCCAATTTCTGGTGGGAAGGTATTCAGAATAGGGCTGGTGAAGGGGTGGTGTCATAGGAAAGGTTTAAGGAAATATTCGATGCGAATTACTTTCCAAAGAATATGAAGAGTAGAATGGAAGTTAAATTTTTAGAACAGAAGCAGGAGAATATGTTGGTACCTGAGTACACGAAAAAGTTTAACGAGTTGGCCAGATTTGCTCCGCATCAGGTAGACACGGAGGAACGCAAGGCCAGGAGCTTTGAGAATGGTTTAAGACCATGGATATTTAACAAAGTGGCAGTATTACAAATTGATTCATTCTCGACTTTACTAGAAAAATCAATTATAGCCGAAGGAGGAAGCGAGGCGTTATCTAGATATAACCAAGAGAGGAACAAGAAGAAAATAAGAACAATAGCAGTGGAGGCAGCAACAACAATAACAAACGCAAGTGGAAAAATAATAGTTCAGGGACACCCCAGGGAAGCGACCAGAAGAAAGGAAACAAGTGCAGTAAGTGTGGGAAGAATTACCTAGGAGAGTGCATAAAAGGGAAGAACGTCTACTATAATTGTGGGCAAGAAGGGCATATCGCTCCTAATTGTCCTAGACCTAATAGGGGATGAGGTTGTTTCATATGTGAAGCCATGGACCATCAGATCAAGGATTGTCCAAAGAAGAAGAATGACGAAGGAAGTGGATATAGAGAAAACAACAGTAAGGTTACCATTGGAGGGCCGGTGCAACAGAACAAGCCGACAACACAGACTTTCAACATGACGGTGCAAGACACTGTGGAATCTAAAGATGTGGTGTCATGTATTATTTCGATCAATGATATAAATGCTTATGTATTGTTTGATTCGGGTGCTACCTGTTCATTTGTGTTTGATGATTTCGCTAAACGGTTAGAATTGCCTAGGAAAAAGTTGGAAAACCCTATGAACATCGAAGTTGCCAATAAAAAAGTGATTCATGTAGAGTATATACATAGAAATTATTGTGTGGTAGCTATCGTTAGCACTCCAAAATTAATCCTTACTTTCAATCACAACCTCAGTATAATAGCAAGTAAGGGTCGAACCCATAGAGAATGATTAATTTATTTTTATGCAATGTAAACTAGATTTTGGGGTTTTGAACTAATTATAATTAACTAAATAAACAAAAGTAAATTAATAAAATTAATTAATAAATTAAAAACTTCAATTCTTCGATTCAATCTCACCCTTACAATTAATAGATCAATCAATCAAAATATATTTTTATCCTTCCATGAAACTAATAACCCTAGGTAACAACAAGTTCTGCTATCCGAAATTTTCCATAATTTTAATCTAACAAAATAAGCTCTTCATTAGATTCTAACCACTATACAACCTAGAACAAGCTCTCTAAATTTAATATAATGGAAGCATTAATCACAAGGAAATTAGATTATTCTAAGCAACAATCTCATAAGCTCGGACTGTTTAACTTACATCATGATAACCATAGCAATAAATAAAAGCTTGACCACAATCATCTATCACTATTCACTACCAACGATTAGGAATAATATCAATTACACGTAATATAATTCATAAATCTAGCAATTGATAATAATTTGATCAACTCAACAGGCCGAAATTAAATCAATCAAACCCAATATCAAATGAACAATTAAAACAGATTATCATAAATAATTTCATATGAGGAAGAATAAATAATATTAATAAATTGATTAAACCATTAATTATAATCGGGTTTGAAATTCCCTAGAACTGAATATTAAAAATTAGCCAAACATAATAAAATCACCTGAGAGAGCTCCTAAAAATATCTAATAATCTGATTATAATTTTACTCTAATCTAATCTAATGTATTTATAGAAGTACAATAATAATCCTAAGCTAATGTGGAATTAAAATCCAATTTGGAATCAAATTAATACTCAAAATCGCGAATAATCCCGTTTCTCAGCAATTATATGCAAGCCAAACGCGCCTTAACACGCCAGTTGACCAAGTCAACGCGGAAGTCACGTCTGCTAACGTTAGTATGCTCCTCCGCGCATTGCGCGGCTGCCTATCCAACTGCTGCTCCAAACGACGTCGTTTCTGCTCCCGCGCGCCTACTTCAACCGTTTCCTCGTGCGCATTGCGCAGACGCCTTTAACTGATGGCTCAAACGGCGTCATTCCAATTCCGCGTGCTGATTAGCCTATACGCGCGCATTGCGTGGTTTGCCGCCGAAAATTATCATTATGCCACTAGCTCTTTGCAGAATTTACAAATTTGCCCACAACTTATTTTTCTTACAAAATAAAAAATAAAATAATTAAAAATAATATAAAAATACTAAAAATCCTAAAAACACATAATAATAAATAAAACTCCTAAAATACTAAAAATACGAAAAAAACACATAAATAAAAAGAAATATAAAAATACTATAAAATTACTTAAATTAACATAAATTAACTAAAATTCTATAAAACCTATTAAAATCAAAATAAGCTAAATAATTAAACATTTAAGCACACAATAAATATAAAAACTAAGTATTAGGGAATAAAAATATCATATAATTTTACCCTATCATTGTGCTAAAAACAAGGGTCTAGAGTTGAATGTAAATCTAATTCCGATACGTTTGGCAGAGTTTGATGTTATACTGGGAATGGATTAATTGTTTAACCACAGAGCGGTAATTGATTGTCAGAAGAAGTATATACACCTTAGGACACCAAATAACTCTAAGGCTGTATTTTATGGCAGCAAGTCGCCAAGACAATCTTGTTGTTTGACGATGATGCAGGCCAAGAAGCTGTTAAGGAAATGATGTGTAGGATATCTGGCACATATAGTGGATACACAAATTGTAAATCCTGAGATGGAACAAATATCAGTAGTTAAGGAGTTTATGGATGTTTTTCTAGATGAACTCTCAGGTCTTCTGCCAGATAGAGAGATCAAATTTGTGATTGATTTAGTACCGGAGACAACATCAATATTAAAGGCACTGTATAGGATGGCTTCGGTAGATGTGAGAGAGTTAATGGTTCAGTTACAAGAATTGATGATCTGTTTAATAAACTAAAAGGGGCGAAGTACTTTTCAAAGATTGACTTAAGAACTGGTTATCATTAGTTAAAAGTCATAAAGGAGGATGGACCCAAGACGGCATTTAGAACTCATTACGGCCATTATGAGTTTCTGGTGATATCGTTTTGACTAAAAAATGAACCAACAACATTTATGGATATGATGAAAAGAATATTCAAGCAGTACTTGGATGAATTTATGGTTGTGTTCATTGACGATATTTTGGTTTACTCCAAAATGAAAGATGAGCAGACAAAACATCTAAGATTGGTGTTAGAGATATTAAGGAATGAGTAGTTGTATGCCAAATTCTCAAAGTGTGAATTCTGGTTGGAGAGAGTTCAATTTTTAGGTTACGTTATTGACAAAGAGGGAGTTTCAGTAGACCCTACAAAGGTGGAAGCGGTGATGAATTGGGAACAACCAAGGACGTCAACGGAGATTAGGAGTTTCTTAGGGTTAGCGGGTTATTATCGGAGATTTGTCAAGGACTTTTCAAAAATAGCAAAGCCGTTAGCCAATTTGACAAGGAAAAAAGTGAAATATGTATGGACGGAGAAGTGCGAGGAGAGTTTTCAAGAGTTAAAGAAAAGACTTAGTGAAACACCTGTGTTGACTTCACTAGACGATACAGAAAGTTTTACTATCTATAGTGATGCATCGCACAAGGGACTAGGCTGTGTGCTTATGCAGAACGGTAAGGTCATTGCGTATGCGTCAAGACAATTAAAGGATTATGAGAAGGGATACCCTACCCACGACGTGGAGCTTGCGGCAGTAGTGTTTGCCCTTAAGATTTAGAGGCATTATTTATATAGATAAAAATGTGAGATATTCACAAACCATAAAAGTTTGAAGTATATCTTCACGTAGAAGGAGTTGAATATGAGGCAACGAAGATGGTTGGAGTTGATCAATGACTACGATTGTGAAATTCTCTACCATCCCGGCAAAGCCAATGTAGTAGCAGATACTCTAAGTAGAAAGAGCAGGGAGAAATTATTTGTATTCATCGAACAGGAGGAACTGGTGAAAGAAATGTCTCGAATGGAATTGGAGATTAAAAATCCGAAAGAGTCGATAAAAATGGAAGAAAGCCCAACCTTGTTAGATAAGGTGAAAAAGTCTCAAGACAAAGATGAAGAATGTGGCAGAATAAGAAAGAGGATGATCGATGGGGAGGAGGTCAAATTTAAAGTGGATAATAAAGGATTGCTAAGGTTTGAAAATCGTGTTTGGGTACCGTTAGTACTTGAATTATGAGAGGAGATTTTGCAAGAGGCTCACAGTACGAGATACTCGATACATCCAGGTAGTACAAAAATGTATCAAGATTTACGTTAGCATTTTTGGTGGTCGAACTTGAAAAGAAAGGTTGCAGAATGTGTCAACCGATGCCTAACTTGCCAGAGGGTAAAGGCAGAACATCAGAGACCAAGTGGATTATTATAGTCGTTAGAGATTTCTGATTGGAAATGGGAACATATTATGATGGATTTTGTGGTAGGACTTCCAGCAACACAAAAGGGATACGAAGCTATATGGGTAGTTGTAGATCGACTAACAAGGTCAGTTCACTTTCTGCCGATCAAGATTAAGTTTAGTTTGGATCAGTTGGCCAAGCTATATATCAAAGAGATAGTTTCAAGACATTGAGTGCCGGTATCAATTGTGTCAGATAGAAATCCGCGCTTCACGTCAAAATTTTGGAGGAGTCTTCAGGAAAGAATGGGGACGCAGTTAAGAATGAGTACAACGTATCATCCGCAGACTAATGGGCAAAGCGAGAGAACAAATCAAACATTAGAAGACATGCTCAGAGCCTGTATAATGGATTTCAAGGGCAATTAGGAAGATCATCTACCGTTAGTTAAGTTTGCATACAATAATAGTTATCATGCGAGCATAGCCATGCCACCTTACGAAGCTTTATATGGGATAAAATGTTGGGATGAGGTAGGAGAACGTCGACTGTTGGGGCCGGAATTGATCCAACAGACTGTATAAATTATCAGAGTAATAAGAGCTCAGCTGGTAGCAACTCAAGATCGTCAAAAGAAATATGCAGATCTACATCGACAAAAGCGAGATTTCAAAGCATAGAATTTTGTGTTTATGAAGGTGTCTCCTTGGAAAGGGGAGATCCAATTTGGAAAGAAAGGGAAGCTGAGTCCGAGATTCATAGGACCGTTCGAAATATTGAAGAGAGTGGGTGAAGTGGCGTATGAGGTAGCTCTTCCTCCTGAACTGGAGCATATCCACAATATGCTTCACGTGTCGGTGTTGCGACCATATAAGCCTGATTACAAGTCATATCCTATGAGTCAATACAAGTTGAGAAAGACTTAACATATTAAAAGATTCCTATCCAGATATTAGATAGAAAAGGGCAAAAATTATGAAATAAGATACATTCTGTTAAAGTCCTTTGGAGGAACCACAACGCTGAGGAAGCTACGTGAGAGTTTGAAGAAAATATGAGGAATAATTATCCGCATCTTTTTGAGTAGCTAAAAATTTGTAATTTCGAGGACGGAATTGAAAGTAGTATGCCCTCAAGCCAATCACATTTGATGTGATAAGCATATACTTTGTAATCTTGTTCATTTATTAATAAAAGTATCAAGGCATTTCTTTATTCATGATTAATTACTTGAATTAATCAAATGGATAAACCCATAGTTTTCGAGCAATGCTTTTAGAACCATGATGAGGATCATGCTAATGAGATCTAAATTCAAGATAGCTCAAAACTAAAATTGTTCCTAATCGTTGGATCACTAAAAAGGGGATTAGTAGATCCGGATAGATTAGTACATACTATGCTTGCTTTTATGAAGAGGATGATTGATCTCATAATCATTTGTGCAGAGACACTAAAGCAAGTATGTAGGTGCTTATTAGAGAATAAGTTCACTGAACGTGACTCGCTCAAGGAACACCTAATGGAGTTTTACTCGCCTGTCAATAGGAGTTCCTTATGTGATAGTCGTACAAGTGATCCTTAGACTTGAGATCATCTTAGTATCCTGTGTGTACTAAGTTATACTTTGACATATTCCTTAAGACCTATTGGTATATCAAAGGATGTGCTTGGGTATAATAAAGTACACATGGAGATAGATGAATGGTCAACAAAGGATTTACCACTTCCAGTAAAGGGAGAGAATGTCCTATGCGATTCAATAAGTGACAACTCAGAAATCCCTGGCCAGGGTTGAATGGAATTAGAAAGGAGTTTCTAATTTACATTAACTAGAGTTGTGTATTTGTGAATTGAAATGCATATAATCAAATAAATAAGACTTGACAGAAATTCCGTGTCTTATATTTGATTGGGACATTGTATGGTAGAAGGATTGAATTGTACGGTAACTATTTGCTGAAAGGTTCTTTTACGATTAAATGTTGAAATCTATATTATCTGGAAAGCAGACTAATCGCTAAGGGGGCTTACCCTTATTGTGGAATAATTATTTATTCTGAATTAAAGAGTTAATTCGTAATAAATGAATTAGAATTGTTCTAATTTATTTATTATACAACCGGTTTAATATGGAGAATCTAAAGGGTCACACCGCAAAAGAGTAATATTTATTTTAGAAGTGGATGACATAATCGTAATAATAAATTAAGTATATTTAATTTATACTATGATGATAGAATAAATTAAATAGCTTAATATTTATAATTTAGTATTTTAGAAATACTAATTATAAATTAATAAGAAGAGTCTTATTATTATTATTATTATTACTATTATTATTATTACTACTAGTATTATTATTTAGTTCCTAAATGGTTTAGGAATTAATTAATAATTAGTAATATTATTATTAAATAATTAAGTTCCTAAATAGTTTTGAAATTATAATTATAATAATAATTAATTAAGTTACTAAATGGTTTAGTAATTAATTAATAAGAAGTACTCTCATTATTAAATAATTAAGTTCCTAAATAGTTTAGGAATTGTAATTAATTAATTTAGTTTCTAATTAAATTGGGAATTAAATTAAAACCCTAATCCTAAATAGTTTAGGAGGGTTGACTAGATCTATAAATAAGAGGAGTCTTATCATAGATCAAGGTTACACACTCTTTCATTAGATTAGAGAGAGTACTCCATAATTCTCTAGATCTAAGAGTTAGAGAGAGAGAGAGAGAATTAGGGCTAGCCACCCATGGTTTAGAGAAACCAAGATCTACTTCTTTAATTCATAGATCTCTTGGTGGATCACCTCTAGAGGCTCAACACTTGGGGAGCTGACATTGATCCGTGGAATCTAATCGGTGAATTTGAAGAAGAACATGAAGGATTAAAGGGAGATGAACTTGTACCCGTGGAAGCTTGGTTCTACAAAGGTATAAATTCTTTTATCCTTCCTCAATTAATAATAGTCGCATAAGAAAGATCCGGGTTATTGGTTTGTACAAAAATTTTAAAATCTGATTTTTATTGCTTCTGTTGCGCTTATATAATTTGATTATATGTATGCCATATTTTTGCAAACCAACAGGAATTCTTATAGGATGGAGAATGTAATGACCACAAATTCTATTTGTCATTGTAATTATAATTATTAAATAATTAACAATGGATTAAAATTTTTGTACTAATTAATTGTGTATTAAATAATTTAATAAAAATACTTGTGTATGTGTATATTTATCTAATAATGAAGCAATGTGATATAATTAAATAAAGCAAGTCTAATTGGATAATGTTATAGGTCCAAATGATGTATTAAACTAGGTCCAATAAATTTACCTAGTAGTCTATGTAATTAATTTAAAACTTGATCCATGTAATAAATAAATTAGCTCAATGCTTGTTTTAATTAAATGTAACATAGATTATTTAATGTTAGTCCAATAGAATAATTAAATTGAGCTCAACCAAATTAAATGGACGAACCCAACTTATTTAATTCATAAGCCCAAAGTGGAGCCCAATAGAAAGTTAAAATGTTGGTCAATATATATATATGTGTGTGTGTGTGTGTGTGTGTGTGTGTGTGTGTGTGTGTGTGTGTGTGTGTGTGTGTGTGTGTGCATATATAAACATTAAAAATTAAAGCAAAAATGGCCAATAAATTGGCCATTTGGCCAGGTATTGTAGGGCCCACAAGGGTGGTTTCTTTTGCTTCATGTTGCTTCTAAGACATTCCTTTCCATAGTTGTTCAACCACCCATGTCAACCACCTTGTCCATCACCTAGTCATTCAAGCAAATAGTGATCACATTCAGCTCTAAATTGACCAATGCTAGTGAATTAGGAAGGTTAATGAAGGATTAGCAAGAGGCTATAAATAGAGTGCTCTACAATGTTTTGTGTTGGTTGGTCATTTTGCTAGAGCATTCTAGAGAGAAAAAAGAGAACTTCCAAGAGATAAAAGTAAGAATACTCTTGTGCGTTGAGATTTTACCAAGAAAGATGGCTAGATAATAGTTAAGGTGGAGTCTCTAGTGAAGTTCTTAGCCAAAAGAAGAAGAGCATCCAAGAGCATAATGTTCAAAAGTGCTCTATCTCCTTCTTAGTTCATTTTTTTTGTCTATATATGTTTTCTATGGTCAAAAAGTAAACTATATTCTTTAAGGTCATATTCCTAAGGTTTATAACCTATCAGATCTGATACCAATCTGTGACGCCCCCAAATTCGGGTCCCTTGAACCATAGATCTGGTGCTCACGATACTACACTACCATTCATTCATTCTGAAAAATAAAACTTAATTTACAATAATACATAATTATTTTCAGGTTCTAAATACCTTTATACATACAGCACATTCGTACATGATATATTACAAAAATATGATATCTACATAAGCTCCATAAATAAGCATCTACTGCTTGCTAGCCTTTCCCTTTTCTTTATATGTTCTTAACCCCTCGGTCTGTTCAGGTTTAGCTGAAATATCATATTAAAAACAAGGGTGAGCATCAAATAACTCAACAAGTACATGAACAAATAATGATATGATATTTTTGAATATTGAAATAAAATCATTTATAATAAAGCTGATCCAATAATAATTCAACGGATGGAAATAAAAATATATCGTGAAACTTTGCATGATTATCTTAACACATAAAAACTTGCTTGTTGTACGGTCACAAGACCAAGAACTCGTTAAGAACAATACCAATGATAAAGACTTATACTGCCCGGGGTTCAATCATAAGACTATATTTCATTTTAGATGTGTACTCTAGGTGATCAGCCTATCGTACCTTTATATTGTGCACAATATAAATATCTAGTGATGCAACCACGCCATAATTCTACATTTCATTTATCCTTTATTCCCCCTTTTATCAACATTGTTCTGTTATAGCATTTCATAGAATCCGCACCATAATAATGTGGATTGGAGGATATAACAATAAATATCTAAATTCACATGAATCATTATATATGTCTAGCCAGAATCAAGATTGACTTCGACCTTTTTCAATAACAGTTCAATAATGAATGAGCTTCAATATGGCTTATCATGAATGTGTAACATATATCATTATTCAAGAACTACAAAAGAAAGTTCGAGAAGAACACTTTCCTTTGTCCTCATTTACCTCTACTAGTAATATCTTATCCCGATAATGTCCTGCATCACCATAATATTAATTCATGCATTAGTTATATACATATGCATATATTAACTTGCTACACAAGCTACCTTTTACCTTTACATAACCCTAAACACATAACACATTGTTCATTTATGCTTTAACATATACCACATTGATTATTTTTATCAATTTATGGCTTACAATACTTGTCTCTATCATTTAATATCAAAATATTTCATTTTGGACTTAAAATAATAATAATTTTTAAAATTCAGAACACTGCGAACCTCGCTGGCCGCAAAAAAGTGCTCGGCCACACGACAACCTGACGGCGACTGATCTCACCCCCAACAAGATTATTGCAGTCCAACTACACCCCAACATCATCTCCAGCATAAAACTCCTCGCTCCGGCGCAGTCTTGTAGTTTTTTTAAAAAATTTCTTTCCAAAATTCATGTTATTTTTTTCCCTAAATTGAATTTCTTAATTCCAACAGATCATTTAGAACATATAACATATATATCACATGCGTGAGCCTTCAAAACATTTAAAAGTTTTCAAATAGTTTGTTTTTTCCATAAGTTTCATTTTAGAGGTCGGCGAACGTTTTCAAACGTTGAAAACTCGCATTTATCGCCATAAATGTCAAATGACTTCCGATTCGATTCTAGCACGTGTATTTATATGAAACTTAGTTGTTTGGCTCCTTTTTACTATAAATTATCCAAAATGGCCAAAAATCACCCTTTTGTGGTATTTTGTCATTTTAACTCAATTCCATTCTTAAACTCAACTTAAGTTCTTGCACTCAATGTTTCACATATACTACCACATACACATTTAACAACTTTATACATTCTCGTGCCTTCTACATGCACCTTCTAAAATACTTTACAAAATATGATTTGGTTTATATGCAAATCATAGTCTAATATTGTATTTTTTTCTTCATAATGTAAGACCCCAAATTTTATGAAATACAAAATTTAATTTTTCTTCATATATATTTTTCGTGAAACAGTAAGTGGTTAAATTGATAAAGTTAAAAGTTAAGGATGTTATGTGTAAATTATATTATGTCAGACATTATTCGTTTGGTCGGAAAATATTCGTTCTGTCGGGGAATATTCGTATGACGGCGCCGTACAAACCAATCATTTGTGGACCCCACAACGAATAATTGTCGGATATAGAAAATGACAAACAATTTTTAAATGGTCAACGGTACTATCACTTTTAATTGTTAAAATACCCAGTGGTAAAAGAATAGTAATATACGGTATTACAGGTAACACACAGTATTGCACAGTAGCACACGGTATTGCACATTATTTTGTATTATTGAACTGATAAAGTGGCTATCGTACTATATTTGACTTTATTGTCACATGCATAATAATTTTTATTATTAAACTGATAATTGTCATAGTAGCATATGCACAGTAATTCACATTATTGAATTAATAATTGTCATTTCATAGTAACGTATTCTTTTTTTTATATACTTTCTGCATTATTGTTATCTCTATTATGATGTTAATTAAACTGTTGTATTTCATTATTAATTAATTTGATATCTAACTCAGAGAGCCAACTACACTGTATTTATAACAACTAGTCATAATAATGAATAAATGTGAATTATTGTTGAATAATTGAATTGATAAAGTTATTTGTTCATTATAATAAATAATATAAAGTTATGTGATATTTAAATGAATGGTTTAGATTAAGGAAAACTTAAAAGATGAAATGAATGGTGTAGATTAAAGATAATATAGAATTTGAAATGGATGGTGTAGATTAAAGATGATCTTTAAATGAATGGTTTAGATTAAAGAAATCTTAAAAGATAAAATGAATGGTATAGATTAAACATTATCTTGAAATGAACGGTTTGGATTAAATTAGGAAATCTTGGTTATGATAAGATTTTTGGCTATAAATAGAGGCCTTAACTTAAGGATTTTTCATAAACTTCCTTACTTGTTCTTTCTTTCACTCTCTAAATACTTCTTTGTGTAAGTTCTCTCTAAGTGTACTAAAGTCATCTTGAGAATTTGTGAAGATCTATAAGTGTGCGAGTACTGTTCAAGTTAATCAACCTCATTTAAATCAATATCCAGTCACGTGTTAAAGTAAGGGATTCCATTTTTTTCATCTTCCACTATTCAAACTTACTACGGTAAGGGATTATCATTATTTGATTCTCGAAAATAATATCGTTTCGCTCTTACTCATAAGATGTGAAATTTATTTCCATGTATTAATTTATGGGAATAACCTTACTGCGCGGACTACCGTCTGTTGGTGAATAACCCTTTGTATTTATTTCTTATTTGTCTCTTGTGGAGATAATTTGTCTACACGAATTATCACATGACACTTTTATTTCATATTCGTTTGTTATATCATTTTCTTTCATATTCGTAAGTGATATTATTTTCCTTTATACTCATAAGGGATACCATCTTTTTCATCTTCCATTATTCAAACTTACTATGGTAAGGGATATTAATTTTCTTCACCTTTTATTAATGAAACCTGCTACGGTAAGGGATATTATTTTTTTTCATACACCTAAATCGAAACTTATTATAGAACTATTGTTTCTATAATTCCTGAAAATATTATATGTTTCATAATAGTTGTACTTCATCATTTCAATTGAACCTTCCTATTTACGTTAACCTTTCTATTGAACTATAACCGTTATTCTGAACTGTGGATCTTGAATATCATTTTTAAATTTTACTCCACATCATGTTGACAATTTTGACATTATTTAAATCTGCATAAATTAAACTTTCGATACTTATTGTTTATCATGTTTCTTCTGTTCATCATTTGTATCACTGTTATTTGTACTAATCATCAAAAATCAAGTTGTTGTGAATATCTGTGGTCGGGGGCACAGATGCGATATAATTGTTGAACAGATGATAGGTTAAAGGCGATATAATAGGTTAAAGGCGATACATATGTTCAGTGTCTTTTATGACACGTGGTGAAAGTTTTCTTTGACCCGTAGTGCAAAGATGAACTGTTGTTTAGTATGATTATGACCAAAGGCTGAATACTGGTATAATCATGACCGTTGGTGTTATATTGAATATCTTTGGCCCGTAGTGCAAAGATGAACTGTTGTTTGGTATGATTATGACCAAAGGCTGAATACTGGTATAATCATGACCGTTGGTATTATATTGAATATCTTTGGCCCGTAGTGCAAAGATGAACTGTTGATTTGCATGATTATGACCAGGAACTGTGAGTTTGTATTCTCATGGTCAGTGGTGTTTCAGATGATAAAAGTTGATGATGTTTTTCCTAAAAAGAGAAGCGAGTGGACACTATAGTCTGCATTATTCTTCTAATAGATTGCTCATTCCGCTACTATTATTGATCTGAACGTTGTTCAAGAATTTAACTACAGTTTTTAATATAAACTTTGTAGTCTATTGTATTCTATCAAGAACTCAACTGTTGAAGGCTAACGATAATTTATTCCTCATTATCTTAGTCATGATTTTCTTTACTGGGCTATTTGAGCTCACCATTTCTTTTTATTTCATTGTTTTTCAACAGAAGATGAGAACGTAGTTGGGTCTAGCTGAGGGATGGAGTGAGAGTCCAAGGGATAGCTATCGTAGTCTTCACGTGTTGTAAAATAATATGACAATAATCATAAAAGACTTAGTTGTGTATTATTATACACTGTATTGTTGACTATTATACTAGTTTGTAATAATTTTGTTTTAGTCTTTTGACAACTCAAGTTTGGGCTGTGTGGGCCCAGATTTGGAGGTGTCACACATAAGTCATACTTTTAAGCCATTAAGGCATCTAGTATGCTATTTAGCAAAATAACATGCATGTATCAAACATGATTAACACTTCCAACTAGGTTTTCACCACAACTTCCATCAATTAACACATGATCATCCATTAAATCATGATTTTTAACTTGAATTCATGCATGAATAGTGCACCACCTTTGTTCTACCACTTTTACACATAAAGTTTCACCATATATCCATCAAGTAGCATATAAGTCACATAAGTCCTACTTTTATTCGTAGATACATGCATAGCTTCTTATAATCTTGCATCAAAACACAAAAATAGCAAGGTTTAGTGCAAGAACGTCTTTATACCTTCTTTAAGCCCTCTTCCTTCTTGCAATAAAGCTTCTAAGGGATAGATTCTCTACTTTGTTGGCTATATTCCCTTCTCTTGAACACTGTGTTGGCAATCCTTCAAAGCTTTTGGACAAACCCTAGCTTCTTCTCCTATTTTCTCTCTATAAAACTCACTTAGCAAGAAATGAAGATAACTTGGCTTGATACTTACAAAATATATGCATAAATAAGTTGTAAGCAATGTTCCAACACTAACCACCCTTGGTTAACTTAATCATGCATGGTTAAGGCCATTCAAGTCATTTCTCATCAACTAACAATGGCATTATGAACAATTCTCATAAGAAGGATACCAAGGTCATTCTCTTTATTGTCAAGCGTATCATGGTCCTTATCCAAATTTCCTAGATAATTTAATTCCTTAAAAATCATAATTTGCTTATTTTCAATCCATTCTAAGTCCTCTTTGATCCAAAGTTATTTCATTATACTTGAATTTAATTCTATAATCAAATAATCCATAATTAGCTTGTCCCAAAACACTTATCACATTCCAAAATTTAAATTTTATTAATTTATTATCATATTTATAATAATGCCAAAATGCATATCATTACAGAATACCAATTGCACTTGAGATGATCTAGAAACTTATTGCTTAAGTATTCCCTTCTTAATCTAATCGAAGAACTTTAATACTTTTGGCTGTTTATTTTCCTACTTTACTTTTGATTCTTTAAACATTTCAAACGATTTGGATTTGTATTTCATCAAATACATATATCAAAATCTAGAATCATTAGTGAAAGTAATAAATAAATACCCTCATCTTGAATTTGTTGTCATAGGTCCCACACACAACTGTGTATACCAACTCTACCACTCCCTCTCCATGTATTCTAAATGAAGATTTAGTCATATTATCCATGATATAAGATTCACAAGTTATATTTGATTCATAATCAAAAAACTTTAAAAGCCCATTTGTCTTATACAACCTGTTACTTCTTATTTTGTTAATATGACCGAGTTTACAATGCAATACGAAAGTATGATTCATATCATCTCTTTACCTTTAGTTTGTTCAATTTGAAATATTTTTCATGTAAGTCAAATATACAATGTCCATCAAGTAATCAACATAATAACAACTTAATAACCTAATAAACTTGCCCGTAGGCATTGCTAATACGGTAAGATCCTATGGCTAATGTAGCGTTCTTTGCTGCATTCCCTATGCATAGGATTACTTGTCCTTTGTTTAGCTTTTCACTTCTGCCTAATCTCTACAATGACTTGCATATTTAAGACCACTAGCCAGTATCTAATACCCAAGTAGAACTTGACTTATAGAAAGTTCTATTTTATTATGAACAAATCTATATCTGTAGTAGAAGTTTCTCTAAGCTTTTTCTGCTTGGGTACTATAACTCTCTCGCAGTTGTTCTTCCAGTATCCCAGCTTATCGCAATGAAAGCAAACTCCTTTGCCCTCGAGATCACCTTTATTTATGTCCTTTAATTAGTGCATTTTGTTTGTCTTTTATCTTTTCTGACTCCTCAGAAACACTTTTGGCCATCTTCTTCCACTTAAAAGATTCAACTACGAGCAAGACTTGATTTTTCTTGGAAGAAAAGTGACTCTCAATTGTCTTCAATATGTTTAAGCAAATCAGGTAAACTAACGTCTAACTTATTAATGTTAAAGTTCACAACAATTTGTGAAAGGAAATCAGTGAGTGACTGCAAGATCGAATCTTGACTCAACTCTCCATCTATTAAAAAAACTCAATTGTCCCAATTGATTAATCAGATTGATCATCTTTAGGACATATGTTTGTACTGTAGTGCAATTAGTCATTATAGATCGGAAGAGCTCCTTAGATATCTTATATCTAGTTGACGTACTTTGCTCACCATATAACTATTGAATATGCAATAATATAGTAGTTGCATTTATTTTCTCGTGTTGACGTTGTAACTTGATACTCAAGGATACGAGCATGATGCATTGAGCCATAGTTGTACCATCTTGCCACTTCATAAGTAGCAATCTCTTTCTCAAAGACATTATATGTAACATTTGCATTGACAAGAAAATTAAGGACATATGCTAGCTTTTCAGCATTAAAAACTATTCTCAAATTTGTTTTATCAATCCAAACAATTCGATTTAATTAATTATTACCATCCAATATGCTTGCAGTGTTAGTGAATTAAACATAACAATATTCTTTAAGTGAATTAATAACAATATTAACATGCATTCATTTTATTAATCACCAAATTAATTAGGTCTTTATTTAAAATGGTGTCTTCCACTATTTTTATTAAACTATATTACCCTCCTTATATAATTCGACAAATCTAGTTAAAGATCAACTAGTGAAAACATAATCCTATTGACATAAGTATAGCATTGTGTGTGCATAACAAACTATAGTTTATTCAATAGGTAAACAACTCATTGTCAAATACATAAACATGTAACTCCTTTGTATTTTTTCTCTTAGATTATTATAATCAAGTGTGTGCACATACGAATCAAAATTATCCAAGTTAAATCCTACCTAACACTTCCATTTATTAAAGAGAAAAATAATGTCTTTGTGTATGTACAATAAAACAGTAATGTTCAATTCCTTATAAGCATCAAATGTGATAAAATAACATCTCAAATAATCGATATAAGCCTTGTGTGTGCACAATAAATGTATATTTATTATTTGATACTCTATCTTTTTTGTGACGACCCCAAATCCAGGTTCTTTAACCTCGAGTTTGGTTCTCACTGTACAATACTTAACAACAATGAAATACATAAATTGTATTCAAACTTCGCGGAATAATACAAAAGGTTCCTTATCAAAAGGCTACACTTCCCAAGGTCTATTAACCTTAATCATAACATTACATATCTTAAGGGAAATACAAAAGATTTACAAAGGAATTACATAACAGTAATTTAAATCTAGCATGCATCTACTAAACTACGCATTTGCTTTCCCCTTACCTTTGTCTGGTTTAGAACATTCGGGCTTAGCTGAAATATAATCATGATATGCTCAACAAGTTTATAAACAATAACATAAAATATATCATGATGAAGGGAAATAACTTCAAGGTTTTCAACAATAACAATTGTGAAAGATATCAAGAATCAAAACTCAATATAAGAATGGATTGACTCTTTATTGCTGAGTGGTTTTTAATGACCATGAACTGCTACTAAGGTAGAACAGTCATGCAATGTCTGACACCTTGTTAAAAATAACGGGACACTCGAGGGGATCAGTCCTCTTATGTCCTATGTATATGCATAACATTTAGTTTTCTTGCGCAAATTCAGTTACCCGACAATATAAAAATCCCTTTTAACTAGGGTTGTGCTTTCTTAGTCTTACTATAAGAATTTGCACCAGCCAATGATTTGGATAAACTTTTAAAATATTCAATTAGATGAATTTAAACATGCATTTGTCTAGCCAAAACAATTAGCATAGACATTCTTAAACAGTTCGTAAATTTCTGAACTATAACATTTTCAAAGGCATAATGTGCGAATACAATACAATAATGATGTGAAGTAATTTTCGATAATTAATTCACTTAAAGGTCTGTCAAATAACTACAAGTGTAGATACTTGCTCAACACTAATTGAATTTCTCAATGTAAATAAGGTGGAAGAATACTTGCAATAATAAATACAAGTTAGGGTTAAGAAGAAACTTGCCTCGTGCGTCGTCTACGGCTAACCAATTTAATTTAATAATCCTTGTATGAACCTAATAATTAAATCAGTTTGATCTTAAATTAGTATCATATACCTGTAAGTATAATGACTTTTATAACTCTTGCGAACCACATAATTGAATAATTACGGGTACATAAACACTTAGGAAATATTATCACTTCTTGATAATATTTCAAGCACAAAGAACTTATATTAACTATTTAATATAGCTCAAACAATTATCTAATATTATTAACAATTTAATAATATTTTATTAGCCTTGTGGTATTATTCATACCTTATAAATCTTCTAAGATTAACTAATATTATTAACCATTTAATAATATTTTAATCATTATCAAATATTATTAATCATTTAATAATAATTTATTGTCTTATTAATATTATTATTCATTTAATAATATTTTATTGTCCTTATAATATTATTATACTTTTAATAATATTTTAATAATTTTCTAATATTATTATTTATTTAATAATATTTTATTAACTGAGAATCTGGTCCAGCACTGTCGGCGCTCGGAATGAACTGATTCCAGCACTGCCGGCGCTGAAAACAGAATGCCTGAGCACTGTCGGAACTCAGTTTTGAACGGGGGTAGCACCGCCGGCACTCGGGTATTTCGTTTCCAGAATTTGGCAAATTTCAACTTGAGTTATTTTAAATAAAACTTGTACTAAATGAAATCTACACATCCAAATAACACCAAATCAGTGTTGATGTGTTCTTAACTTCTTGTTTTACAATATTTCATAGTTCAATTGTCTTTTTGAAGATGTTTTACACAAAATTTACGGATCGAATCATCTAGGGTTTAAAAATAACATCTGTTAGTTCCCAGAGGCACACAAGTTATCTATAAGAGGGGGGGTTGAATAGATCTATTAGAAATTTTCACTTTAAGAATTCATTACCAAGTAATTCATTTACTCAATATTTGTTTACACAGCGGAATATTAGTTTGAAAACACCCCTTAAAGATTTGTAGAACTTCTCCGTTGAGTTAAGACTAAATTGGAGAAAGCCACTTGTTAGGTAAATCAATTAACAGTCATGTGTATATATATATATAAGACAGAATGTAAATGACTGAAAGTAAATAACACCCGAGAGTTTTAAGTGGTTCGGAGACTGAATAACTCATACTCCACTCTTCTACTACAACGAGTAGGAAATCCACTAAGGATGGTTCATACGGAACCCTTCAAGCTCATTAGCCTGGAAACTCTGGTTCACTAAGAACCCTTCAAACCCAGCAGGTTTGGTTAATTTAGTCACAAAGACAAGGACATTACTGCCCTCTTCAAGTCCAGCAGACTTGGCTCCTTTAGTCACTATGACAAGGACATCTGCCCTCTTCAAGTCCAACAGACTTAGCTCCCCTGTTTGTTTAAAAGAGGTTGGATTTGTTACTGAGTTGTACTTTAAGTCCTATTGTCTTTAAACACTCAGTAACAGGGTGTGATCATTCCTGGGATAATATTGAGTTCGGCAATGATGCTTGACTTCTTTATATGCTCAATATCTTCTGGTGATCACCCATTGTGCTGGTAGGCTTTTGTACTTCAGCTCCTTTGGTACTTGATAACTTCTCGAGATGAACTCCTGAGATGACTGTGATGCTCCTTTCTTTTGGTACTCAGTTGTTCCTTTTTATCATAGACAGATTATAGCTTCTCGAGATGGGCTTCTGAGATGACTGTGAAGCTCATTTCTTTTGGTACTCAGTTGCTACCATGTATGTATCAAGTTGGCGTTTAAGCTTCCCTCTTCCATGTACCTAGCAGCTCTAAACACTTCTCTTGTAATAGAGTTATTTATCTCTATGTCTCTCTCAATTCAGTGTTTAGTGTTCTGATGGATCGTAGAGTCCTTCAGCATATTCATTTTCTGTTCCACTCTACGATCGGTTGTTGTCTACCATCATCTCTCTCGTAGCTTTTTCAACAACTACTTTTCTGTTTGTTATGTACGCCTTTATATCTCTGAGCATATTTTACCCTTGAGATAAATCTCGTTGGTTTCCTTTGGCTTTGTGCAGATCTTAAATATCTTCGATGTTTGACTTTCTTGCCGCTTGTGTCAGTGCTTTTCCCTTTTCTGACATGTTCTGATATATTGACCTGTAGCTCAGCTTTCTCTGAATTTATAGCCGTTGCACACCCAGATTTGTTCAGCAAGGATTATTATTTCCTTTGTTAATCAATCTTCTGATTCATCAATAAATACCTTCCTTGACTTTTAGAACCAACTGTTCTGATGCATCCAGAGATGTCCCATTTCTGACTTTATTCACCATCTTCCTGAGCAGTGGGTCCTGACTTATAGTCGTTTAGGCACAGAATCTTCTGTTGACTCTGACATGCATCTGATTTCCAAAGAGCACTTACTCTTTCTTGAATCTGGGCGGGGAGTATTCTCTTTTCTCTCACACTATATTGCAATTATGATTCTTTGCTGCTTATTGAGATCGTAGAGTGATAGTCTGCTCATTTGGACTCTACGAATTCATCTCCACTCGTCATTTGAAGTATGTCGAGTAAATGGTGGAGATGGAGCGTACTTCTCTTTTACTCTACGATCTTGCTTTTGTGATCAGATCGTAGAGTTTGTCTGCAGTGCTTTGCTTTATGATTTCGTTCTACGATCTTGTCCTTTTGTTCAAATTGTAGAGTTTGTGAACTGCCATGCTATTTAGTGAAATCGTTGAATTGTAGTATTTGTTGCTTCATCCTTTAATTCTACTCAACGATTGTTCCATGTGTATAGCAATCTTCTGTATTGCCTTGTCATTCTGTTCCACTCTACGACTTCTTCTATCTGTGCAAAATTCAGTTGTATGTGGTTGCTCTTCAAGTTTTACTCTACGATCTTGCAAGAGCGTGTATATCGTAGAGTATATCTCTTCTTTGGTTCAGCGTTTTCTGCAGGCTAGCTTAGCTGTCTGTTCGACGATCGTAGAGTTCAGCTCTACGATTAGTACTTGATCAGTTATTCAATTTTGTATGAATATTCTGTAGACTTCTTGCACGTCTGTCTCTCTTTGATGATCGTAGAGTCGTCCGGGCTGAGAGTCGTACCTTTCACTCTACGATCATGCCGAATCGTTGAGTCTTCTTTGCTTGGAATCGTAGAGTCCATTCTACGATCATATAGACTGATCAACCTAACATATTTGATCTTTTTCTAACTAAGTCCTTTCTTACATTATTACATCATTACATATTGAAAGGACTTTTACAGACTCTGATATGCACAAATTCAACAGTGATTCATTCTTATGCAACTCTGCTTATATCATACATCGTTTATGCAGAGTGACTTCTATTGAAAGATCAACCTAACATTTCTGATCTTTGAAATCTAAGTCCTTTGTACACATATATCTAAAAAGGACTTTACAACATTTTAACCAGATAACTTTCATTCTCTTTAATAAGCAGCAGATAGTATATAACAAGATCATATTTGTACTATACAAGTGTGCACATCACATTACTTGAAATAGGTAATATATATCATACACCCATAATAGTGTAAGCACATAATTAGATTAACATATAATCACTTTGTCAAATAACCACATAAACACTTTTAGACAAACTGTGAGCATAAACAAGTAAGCACATAAGCACATTTAGAACATCTACGCACAGAATCAAGTAAGCACATAAGCACATTTAGAACATCTACGCACAGAATCAAGTAAGCACATAAGCACATTTAGAACAATCCTTTTTGCACAACAGTCATCATCATCAAATCAAACAACCTTCAACAGTCTCCCCCTATTTGATGATGACAAAACTAATAGACTTATTGATATGACATTCATATAATGCATATACTTGACAGGTAAATAATGTCTTATGATACAGTGAAATAATGTATGGCTAGTGCAAAAGGATGATTTCATTAAATGAGCATTCTTACAAAAGGTTATACATACTTATAACTGCTCTTCATGTTTTAACTTTTCTCCCACTTAGTTTGTTAGTTGTCTCCCCCTTAGTTGCTTGATCCTCCTTCTTCATAGCTCCCCCTTAGTTCTTGTATTCTTCTTCATAGCTCCCCTTTAGTTCCTTTTGTTGCTCCCCCTTAGTTCCTGTATTCTCTCCCCCTTTTTGACATCATCAATTATGATATGTATGGAGCTTACAGGGTCACTGCTGATGTAGAAGGATATCTTGAAGTCTAACACAGAGTTTTGAGACTCTACGAGACTAAGAGTAAGTACATTTTCATGGTCCATAGAATGTTGTGACTCTATGACTGGAGAATTGATATTTTGAGAAATGTTTGCAAAGTTTTGGGACTCTACGAACATGGAGGTGGTGCAAGGTGATTAAGAGTTTAGTAAGTCACAACCGAGGACTTTCTGATTTCAGCATTTTGACTTCCCACAGACTGGCCAGAAGACTGAAAGCTGGATAGATTCCATATGGATATTTCCTGGCAACTTTGGTATTGAGAATAGAAAGGCTCATTGCTTATCAGTATAGTTGCAAAGGTCATTAACTTTGAGAAATGTTGGGCGATTAGTGAGAGATTTGGAAATGTTGAGTAGCTCCAGCTGACAGACCTTAGATCATTCATCATAATAGCCTGTAGAAGTGGTAGCATGGGGATGAAACTCAACAGATGATTATGATCCCATGTAATATAGCATCTTTCCATCTGACTGGCATGCTTCTTTCTTTCTCTACGTCTCCTTTTGATCTGCTTCAGTCGATATGCTTCAAATTTCTGCTTTTCCAGTTTTCTCAGCAGTCTTACTTTCTTCAGCTTCTTTTCAGTTTTCATCTTTATTTGTCTCTCCTTATGACTTGTTTTTGAGCTCCTGCCTATTTTCTTCATAAAGCCACTTAATCCTCTTCTTCTACTTAACCTTCTTGACCCGTATTTTGATTTTTCCAAATCATGAGTGCTGGTCTCTTCTTGAGGGTGTTTATCTTCTTTCACCACAGTTTCTTGACAGTCTCCTTTCTCATCTGATTCAGTCTTTCCAGCTTCAGAATTTTCAGAGCATTGTTCCCTTGGTACATCAACTTCTTCAGCTACATCATCATCCTGGTTGAGCTCAGGCATTGAGTCTTTTTCAACTGGTTCAATTTCCTGATCAGAATCCAAAAAGACTTCCTTTACAGACAGGCTATTTTTAAGATATTCTTATCTTTCCTCTGAAAAACCTGTAGATGTTTCCTCTTTTGAACTGTCAGATGTTCTTTCTTCAGAATCCGAACTTGCTTCATCATCATCAATTTCTATCACCTGAGGTGGTCCTGTAATGATTGAACTTCTCTACTGTTCTCTGATTCTCCAACTTCTTCTTGGAGCAGTGTGAGGAACTTTCTTTTCTGTCTTCTTCTTCTTCTTCTTCTTCTTCTTCTTCTTTACTTCAGACTCTTTGGGATTCATCTTTTCCTTCTTAGCTTTCCCTGAACAGACATCTTTCTCTTCTTCAGCCTTCTCTATTTCAATGAATTTTCTTTTCTTCTTTGATTCCTGACTGTCATAGATCACAAGAGTTTTGTTTCTTGATTGTTCATTTTCCTCCTGTAATTTCTCCTCAGATATTTCTTCCAGTTCCCTTTTTCCTTTTCCTTTCGATTTCTCCTCCATCTTACGGCTGAAGCTCATTGAACCTCGTGACTTCTTACCCTTATTGGCATGAGGGTTCTTTTTCCAATCTTCAAACAACATTGGAGTAATTCTTTTGTTGCAATTTAGAACTTCTCCTTCATCTTCCCCAATTTCATTTGCCAGCAATTTCTTCAAAATGATGCTTATGAATCTCCCATAGGGCATCTTGGGAGTTGGCTTTCCAGCTTCAGCTCTTGTCTTTGTATCATCTATCCATCTCTTTATCCATCCTAAGAGAACTGCTCCGAAGTTAATTTTCTTTCTTTGAGCAATAGCAGTCATCAGCCTCAGTTAATCTTCACTGATAGTATCATATGCAGTGTCTTTGCACAGAATACTCTTTCCAACAATGTCAGCCAGAAACTCATACTGCCGAGGGAAATCTTTCTTCTTGATTCCTTTGAGAGGAGACTTCTTTTCATAGCCCATCAATTCCAGTCCAAGTTCAATGTTAATCTTATCAAGAGAAATAATTCCTCCGCTTGGAATACCTAGACTGAGATTGATTTCAGAAACCCCAATTTGCAATGTGATTTCCTTTACCTTTGAGATGAGGGTGTTTCCTCGATAATCAACATTTGAATAGAATTCTTTCACAAGCGAAGAGAAAATCCTGGTGCTGGTTTCCAAACACATGGTGAAGCCAACATTCTTGACCAGATGAAGAATATCCTTGTATTTCTGCTCTGCATTTCCGAATTTTTCAAAACAAACAAGATTTCCAGGAATGACTTGAAGAGATGCCATGTGATTAAACTGATTTGGGAATAGCACAGGGAGAGATACCAATATCGGTTTCAGAAGAATTTTCGATTTCTAGGGTTTTGATGAGTTTTGGGAGAATGGGTATTGACAACTGACGGGAAATGACCACTGTCAGTTTAAAAACAAGACTTATGTTAGTTCCCTCTTATTTTTGCAGAGTGCACGTTTCAGATACTCATTTGAAGAACATGGGTTTAACCTTTTTATTTTCCATAATTGAAGCACATCAAGTAATCTAACCCACTTGAGTTTGAAGGGCGTGTGGTACACTTTCTCTGTAGTAAGCTTGACCAGTTCATAGAGTTTGCTGCAAGACACTCAACCATCATCCTTTCAATAGATGGCCTTGATAACTGGTGTGAATTGTATGCTGGTAAAAGGCTATGAAGGAGTTTATGGGAAAGATATTTGTTATGAGATGCAAACGTAGACTCAATATGTTCTACGATCAGGAAGATGATCATGATGACTCTACGATTTGGGATGATAAGGCTTGCTTGGTTATCAGTCATAGAATTTAAGAATTTAGAGATTATGACCGAAGAGATAAGTGCATTTGGTTCATCAATCACATTGTTTTGTGACTTTGTGACTAGAATGAGAAAGGTAGTCCAATGAAGAACCGATTTACCTTTTGCTTTCCTTCTGAGAAAGTAGAGTTGACGATAATTATTCCAAATTGCCTTCTGATGAGTTTTGTACTTCTGAGCTTGCTTTCTTACTCTATGACTTGGCTTAGCCATTTTATGATCTTGCTTGAAGTGCAATCGTAGAGTTATGATTTGAAATGCTCTACGATCTCTGTTAAGACTGGAGACATTAGATGAATTCAGAGATCTTTGTTAAGTATGTTTGACAGCTCAAGGACAGCCTTCTGAATGGATTATGTAAGAATCGTTGACATGATTTTGACTACACAAGTAGACGTTGTTCTTTGATTCTAAGAGTGGGTTCGTCGTAGAGTGACTGACTGTGTTGACTCTACGATCTCAAAAGTTAGCTTTATGATACGGAGACAACTCTACGATCTTTTGAGAAGACTGTTTAATCTGCCAAGACCTATCCTGCGATCGCCTGACAGACTCTACGATCCTCCTTTGCAAGATGAACTTTCTTTTGACTTGAATGATCTTTTATCTTACCATGATATTAGTGATAGCAAATCCAACAAGATTCACTAAATCAATAGGTGAGGTAAAGATTAATAGATGCCTCCTTTTATGACCAGCTTCTTTCTCTTCTAGAGAATCCCAAGATTCAAATCTTCTTCATGCATCAGTATTTAGACTTCACTCAATCTATCATAGATTGACTTCCTTGAGATATCCTGCAAATTTGTTGAATAGGGTATACTACGAAATTCATCTTTGAATCTCAAAACAATTTTCTCCACCTTCTTTATATCGTAGAGCTTTCCTCTTGAGGCTACAGCATTGTTTCCTTCCTGTTGATCTGCTTGGATTATTTTCATCCAGAATGATTTGTGAGGATGTATGCTTATCAAAAGACTTCCGGTTTAGCATTTTATAGAGCTGACTTCTTCATAGAATCAAGCTGATAAATCTTTAATCATTTCAAGCTTAGAGCTTCTTCTTATGCATTGAAGTTGGAGAGCCTACTACCAAAGGTTATGAGTGTGAACTTTTCTTTGAGATAAACTTTTCCTCTTTTCACAGATTGAAGGGTGATTTCTGAAACTTAGAGTAAATCATTCATGATTACTCATTTTTGCCTTGATCTACTCACCCTTTTCATTCATAGATGGTTTTGAAGAATTTTGACACTGAGAGCATTTGCCTTTTAAATCTGAGCATGTACATATAATGTGTCTGGCAAGGACTTCTTCATTGCATGAGCTGCTTTGTACATGAATGAGGTTCTTCAACTCTTCTTGATCTTTAGTGCTTTGCAGAATGAATCTTAGATCCGGTGATCATAGATATACATATACGTCAATTCATCCGTGCTGAGTTGATTTCCAGGTCTCGGGCCTGATATCTGTGATTTAGGGAAATGACTTTGAAATTCATCACCAAGGATATTGCAGTGAAGTATACAACTGTAATTTGATCTACCTCCCAATTTTAGAGAAGTAGTTCCAAAAGACCATTGAAGACTTTTGAGATAGATTTCTTTTTAAAAACCAGTCAAGCTAGAGATCATCCACAAGAAGAAATGAGAAATGCTGCCTGTGGATATTATCATTGATTACCATATAATGTAGCTTGACAGAACTCTTGATGTCGTTCTTGGATAAATGAAGCACTTCCTTTGACGCACATCTTCAGATAAGATCCTTAGAGTATAAGTCTTTAAGCTTATCGGAAAGCTTAATGCTGAGCCCATCGAGTGAATACAGATTCGAGACTGATTTCAGCTGCTGATGTTTGAAAAAAAATATTTAACAATTTAAGCATAGATTTCTGTTGGGCTTGCTTCTGCTTCAAACTTTAGAACCGGTGAGAAGTAGATTTGTTAGTGCTTGGTACAGTGATGTTTCCTTATAGAAGAATAGGATCCGGTGACCTTTGGCATCAAGATTTGAACTTCCCAGTTTGTTTGAAGGCAAAAATACACGTTTGTATTCTTCGAGTGAATCAACTAATAATTCTTGTCAACAGAACATCCTTTTGATTTCTTCAACTTGCAGCACCAGATTAACTTTGAAAGTTCACTCGATAGCTTCTTTGCTGAGATCATCTGAATTTGTATTAGGAAGTATTAATGTCAATTAATATTCAGCATTAGACAGGGAATCAACGATCCACATTCAATCAGTACCTGAAAAAAAATTATTTTGTAAGCTTGTTCATACGAAGTGGTTTACTTCAATTCTTAAACTCAAAAACAGAAATTTGCTAGTGCCATAGGATCTACTCAAAGCGTAGCTTTAAAAGTTCGTGAGAACCTGCTCTGATACCAATTGTTAGTTCCCAGAGGCACACAAGTGATCTAGAAGGGGGGGGGGGTTGAATAGATCTATTAGAAATTTTCACTTTAAGAATTCATTACCAAGTAATTCATTTCCTCAATGTTTGTTTATACAGCGGAATATTAGTTTGAAAACACCCCTTAAAGATTTGTAGAACTTCTCCGTTGAGTTAAGACTAAATTGGAGAAAGCCACTTGTTAGGTAAATCAATTAACAGTCATGTGTATATATATATATAAGACAGAATGTAAATGACTGAAAGTAAATAACACCCGAGAGTTTTAAGTGGTTCGGAGACTGAATAACTCATACTCCACTCTTCTACTACAACGAGTAGGAAATCCACTAAGGATGGTTCATACGGAACCCTTCAAGCTCATTAGCCTGGAAACTCTGGTTCACTAAGAACCCTTCAAACCCAGCAGGTTTGGTTAATTTAGTCACAAAGACAAGGACATTACTGCCCTCTTCAAGTCCAGCAGACTTGGCTCCTTTAGTCACTATGACAAGGACATCTGCCCTTTTCAAGTCCAACAGACTTAGCTCCCCTGTTTGTTTAAAAGAGGTTGGATTTGTTACTGAATTGTACTTTAAGTCCTATTGTCTTTAAACACTCAGTAACAGGGTGTGATCATTCCTGGGATAATATTGAGTTCGGCAATGATGCTTGACTTCTTTATATGCTCAATATCTTCTGGTGATCACCCATTGTGCTGGTAGGCTTTTGTACTTCAGCTCCTTTGGTACTTGATAACTTCTCGAGATGAACTCCTGAGATGACTGTGATGCTCCTTTCTTTTGGTACTCAGTTGTTCCTTTTTATCATAGACAGATTATAGCTTCTCGAGATGGGCTTCTGAGATGACTGTGAAGCTCATTTCTTTTGGTACTCAGTTGCTACCATGTATGTATCAAGTTGGCGTTTAAGCTTCCCTCTTCCATGTACCTAGCAGCTCTAAACACTTCTCTTGTAATAGAGTTATTTATCTCTATGTCTCTCTCAATTCAGTGTTTAGCGTTCTGATGGATCGTAGAGTCCTTCAGCATATTCATTTTCTGTTCCACTCTACGATCGGTTGTTGTCTACCATCATCTCTCTCGTAGCTTTTTCAACAACTACTTTTCTGTTTGTTATGTACGCCTTTATATCTCTGAGCATATTTTACCGTTGAGATAAATCTCGTTGGTTTCCTTTGGCTTTGTGCAGATCTTAAATATCTTCGATGTTTGACTTTCTTGCCGCTTGTGTCAGTGCTTTTCCCTTTTCTGACATGTTCTGATATATTGACCTGTAGCTCAGCTTTCTCTGAATTTATAGCCATTGCACACCCAGATTTGTTCAGCAAGGATTATTATTTCCTTTGTTAATCAATCTTCTGATTCATCAATAAATACCTTCCTTGACTTTTAGAACCAACTGTTCTGATGCATCCAGAGATGTCCCATTTCTGACTTTATTCACCATCTTCCTGAGCAGTGGGTCCTGACTTATAGTCGTTTAGGCACAGAATCTTCTGTTGACTCTGACATGCATCTGATTTCCAAAGAGCACTTACTCTTTCTTGAATATGGGCGGGGAGTATTCTCTTTTCTCTCACACTATATTGCAATTATGATTCTTTGCTGCTTATTGAGATCGTAGAGTGATAGTCTGCTCATTTGGACTCTACGAATTCATCTTCACTCGTCATTTGAAGTATGTCGGGTAAATGGTGGAGATGGAGCGTACTTCTCTTTTACTCTGCGATCTTGCTTTTGTGATCAGATCGTAGAGTTTGTCTGCAGTGCTTTGCTTTATGATTTCGTTCTACGATCTTGTCCTTTTGTTCAAATCGTAGAGTTTGTGAACTGCCGTGCTATTTAGTGAAATCGTTGAATTGTAGTCTTTGTTGCTTCATCCTTTAATTATACTCAACGATTGTTCCATGTGTATAGCAATCTTCTGTATTGCCTTGTCATTCTGTTCCACTCTACGACTTCTTCTATCTGTGCAAAATTCAGTTGTATGTGGTTGCTCTTCAAGTTTTACTCTACGATCTTGCAAGAGCGTGTATATCGTAGAGTATATCTCTTCTTTGGTTCAGCGTTTTCTGCAGGCTAGCTTGGTTGTCTGTTCGACGATCGTAGAGTTCAGCTCTACGATTATTACTTGATCAGTTATTCAATTTTGTATGAATATTCTGTAGACTTCTTGCACGTCTGTCTCTCTTTGATGATCGTAGAGTCGTCCGGGCTGAGAGTCGTACCTTTCACTCTACGATCATGCCGAATCGTTGAGTCTTCTTTGCTTGGAATCGTAGAGTCCATTCTACGATCATATAGACTGATCAACCTAACATATTTGATCTTTTTCTAACTAAGTCCTTTCTTACATTATTACATCATTACATATTGAAAGGACTTTTACAGACTCTGATATGCACAAATTCAACAGTGATTTATTCTTATGCAACTCTGCTTATATCATACATCGTTTATGCAGAGTGACTTCTATTGAAAGATCAACCTAACATTTCTGATCTTTGAAATCTAAGTCCTTTGTACACATATATCTAAAAAGGACTTTACAACATTTTAACCAGATAACTTTCATTCTCTTTAATAAGCAGCAGATAGTATATAACAAGATCATATTTGTGCTATACAAGTGTGCACATCACATTATTTGAAATAGGTAATATATATCATACACCCATAATAGTGTAAGCACATAATTAGATTAACATATAATCACTTTGTCAAATAACCACATAAACACTTTTAGACAAACTGTGCGCATAAACAAGTAAGCACATAAGCACATTTAGAACATCTACGCACAGAATCAAGTAAGCACATAAGCACATTTAGAACATCTACGCACAGAATCAAGTAAGCACATAAGCACATTTAGAACATCTACGTACAGAATCAAGTAAGCACATAAGCACATTTAGAACAATCCTTTTTGCACAACAGTCATCATCATCAAATCAAACAACCTTCAACAACATCCTTGGCGGTAAAAGCTATAACTTCTTCGTTTTTCAATATTTTTGAAAGATTCAAGTTGGGTTTTCTTTAAAACTCCTATATGTAACTTTCTAGCCATAAAAATTCAATTTCCAACTTGTACATTTCAAAATACAACATTAAACCTAACATGCATCGTTAGGGTTTTACCGGTAAAATGTGTTATGAACATTTCTACTAATTTTATGCATTACACACCTACCAAATCATGATATAAACACATCATACTATAAATATACATATATTCTATAGTTAAATACTTCTAGCACATCAAAACGAGTTTTGATCGGTTAAAACTAGATTTTAACCGTTCAAAATCGTTCTAGACCATAAAAATGAAATAAAGAGAAGTTAGAGCACTTTTAAACCTTGAGGTCTTGGATGCTCTTCTTCTACTCCTACCAAAGTATTTTTTGAAGCTAGTGGACATTCACCAAGCTCAACCTCTAGCCCTTTTCTCACAACTCTTAAGTGTTTCTTCTATTTCTCTCTCAAATGCTCTCTATTTTTTTTTCTAGCAAAGCTTCAAATGAACTAACCAACCAATGCAAGAGTGTGGAGTGTTCTATATATAGCCATATGGTAATTTTTCATTAGCTTTACTAATTCACCAATGTTGGTCAAATTAAGGCTTAAACTAGTTTACTATAGCATGGATTGATTTGTGAAATGACAAATGATTGACTAGGGTTGGTGAGCAACCATAGCAAAGAGTGAAATCAAAGCAACATGAAGCAAAACAAGTCACCCCATGTGGGCCCCACATGTGCCGGCCATATGGCCTTTTTGTGGTCATTTTTCATTTAATTTTTAATGCTAAATTGTACATATATATATATATATATATATATATATATATATATATATATATATTGACCAAAGTTTTGACCTCATTTGGACTCCACATTGGGCTTGAAAGTAAGTTCTATTGGGCTCATTTAATTAAATTGCTTGAGCTCAATTTATATAACACACTAGGCTAGCATTTAAATAACTATGCTACCTTTAATAAGCATTGAGCTTGTTTAATTAATTACATGAACTACTAGGTTAATATCTTTGACCTAGTTTAAGAACTCATTTGGATTTAAAAATATAATCTAATTAGATTTGCTTTAATTAATTATACACGTTGCTTTAATTCTTTAAATAAATATACACACACATAAGTATATTTATTTAATTATCTAATGCACAATTAATTAGTACAAAAATTTTAAATTCATTGTTAATTACTTATTAATTATAATTACAATGACTAATGAAATTCGTGGTCATTACAGTTTTATCATGCTAGAAGGCGACGTTCGATATTCCAAATATCTTTGAATGTTACAACTTAATATATTTTATTGAGGGGTTTATTATTATTAGTTATCTCATCCTGTTTAACACACATGCACATATATATAAAATACGCGTCATATTATTTAGCATGTGAAGTATGCTTGATAATATTTAGCATGCACATATAGAATATTATATTATACTTGGATTGATTATGAATTTTTATTCTAATTTGGTTTATTCGAGCCACCAAATAAACCAACAGGTCAAACCTAGGGTGCAAGAATAAATACATAAATATAACTATGACATTTAACCCGGGCTCAATTTCAAACGAGTCTTCACGCACTCATTGCTCTTCGGCTACAATTTTTCAAATAAATATAATTAATCTTATTATAAACTATTTACAATAAATAGAAATATTGATCAGCAGTTAAGGGAAAGTACATAGGAGGTAGATAGAATTTACATCAAAATATTTGAAAAGACGAGGTACGCAGACCCCATTTATTAAAACTCATTCATTCATTGCATTCAATTAAAATAAATCCAATCATACGTTAGTCAATTGTCCATAAACAAACCCATTTATTATCATGTCTATCAACATATATATCAATAAATAATATTCATCTTTCGAAATAAAACAATTCCATATATATATATCGGTATCATTTAATGAGCAATTAACGTTACATGAAATCCAATTTCATGTTTAAAATAATTTTTTTATTTTAATTATAAAATCATTTTTAAAAATAAACTATTTATTTTTATTATTTATATATTATCACTTTGGTTAATATATATACCAAATCCGTTAATCACTCAATTCGCGAATCAACAACACATATTGCAATTAAAAATAAATTCACTGATTGGTTATTTTTCAAAAAAAATAAATTATACAACAAATTATACCCAATAAATTGTTCTAAATACCTATCCATAATTATACGAAATTAAAACAATTAATAATTTGTATAAGTTTGGCTTTGATACCACTGTCGGTTTGCACAAATATGTCATAAATACAATCTAATTGTAATAGCGCAATGGAAGCAAAAAAATCAAATTTTAAAAATTTTACAAACCAGTGACTAAGATATTTCTTATGCGATAATTATTAATTGAGGAATGATAAAGGATTTATACTTTTATAGAACCAAGCTTCCACATGTACAAGTTCAACTGTCTTTAATCGTTCACATTCTTCTTTAAATTCACCGATTAGATGTATGAATCAATATTAGCTCCATAAGTGTAAAGCCTCTAGAGGTGATTCACCAAGAAATCTATAAATTAAATAAGTGAATTTTGGTTTCATCAAACCATGGGTGGCTAGCCCTAATTCTCTCTCTCTCTCTAACTCCTTAGATATAGAGAATTATGAAGTACTCTCTCTATTCTTGTCAAAAAGTGTGTAACCTTAATTTATGATAAAACTCCTCTTATTTATAGATATAGTCAACCTTCCTAAACTATTTAGGATTATGGTTTTAATTTAACTCTCAATCTAATTATGAACTAAATTAATTAATTACAATTCCTAAACTATTTAGGAACTTAATTATTATATATTTAAAGTACTTATTAATTAATTCCTAAACCATTTAGGAACTAAATTAATTATTATAATTATTACAATTTCTAAATCATTTATGAACTTAATTATTCATAATAATGTTATTATTTATTAATTAACTCCTAAACCATTTAGGAACTAAATAATAATAATAATAATAATAATAATAATAATAATAATAATAATAATAATAATAATAATAATAATAATAATAATAATAATAATAATAATAATAATAATAATAATAATAAGACTCCTCTTATTAATTTATAATTAGTATTTCTAAAATACTAAACTATAAATATTAAGCTATTTAATTTATTAGATCACCATAGTATAAATTAAGTATACTTAATTTATTATTACGATTATGCCATCCATTTTAAAAATAAATATTACTCTTTTTCGGTGTGACCCTTTAGATTCTCCATATTAAACCGGTTGTATAATAAATAAATTAGAACAATTCTAATTCATTTATAGTGAATTAACTCTTTAATTAAGAATAAATATTTATTCCACAATAAGGATAAGTCTCCTTAACGATTAATCGACATTCCAAATAATATAAATTTTAACATTTGATCGTAAAAGAATCTTTTAGCGAATAGTTGCCGTATAATTCAATCATTCTACTATACAATATCTCAATTAAATATAAGACATAGAATTACTGTCAATTCTTATTTTATTTGATCATATGCATTTTAATTCACAAATGTACAACTCTAATATAAATTAAAAGCTCATTTATAATTTTTATTTCACCTTGGCCAATGATTTCTGAGTTATCATTTATCGAATTATATAGGACATTCTCTCCCTTTACTAGAAGTAATAGATCATTTGTTGACCAATTATCTACATCTATGTACAACTTATTATGCCCGATCATATCTTTTGATTTACCCTAAAGTTTTTAAAAAATATGTCAAAGTATAACTCATTATACACAATGTATATACTATGATGATCTCAAATCCAATGATCACTTGTACTACTATCACAAAAGGAACTTTTATTGACAGACAAGTAAAACTCCATTAAGTGTTCCTTGAACGAGTCACGTTCAGTGAACTTATTCTCTAATAAACAAATATATACTTGTTTTAGTGTCTCTACACAAATGATTATGAGATCAATCATCTTCTTCATAAGAGCAAGCATAGTATATACTAATATATCCGGATTCACTAATCCCCATTTTAGTGATCTCGCGATTAAGAACATTTTAGTTTTAAGTTATCTTAATTTTAGATATCTTTAACATAATCAACATTATGATTCTAAAAGAATTACTCCAAAACTATAAGTTTATTCATATAATTAATTCAGCCAATTAATCATGAATAAAAAAATGTCTTAATACTTTTATTAATAAATTGAATAAGATTACAAAGTATATGCGTATCACATCAAATGTGATTAGCTTGAGGGCATACGACTTTTATAACTCAATTTAATTTGAGTCAAATTAGGACTTTAGTTAAACTAATTTAGTTATTTTTAGTGTAAAACACAACAATAACTCATGACTAAAGAATAAAGTTCATAAAAATTAAAATAGAAATAACCCAATTGACTGATTACCAGATCGCCCTATGCGATGTTATATATTATTCTCCTCGTCCCATAATAAATATCTTAATTTGACTTTAATGATTAAATTGATTACTTTTAAAATTAATAATTAAAAATATTTATATATAATTTTTAAATCACGAAAGTTGACTTTGGTAATAAATTTTTCATAGGTTGTAATGATTATAGTGTCTTGACATAAATCTTGAATATTTTTAAAATTTATTAATTTTAAAAATAGTCAATTTGACTGTGAAAGTCAAACTATGACTTTTTTTGTGGGACAGAGAGAGTACTAAATTTGAAAGGTCACAATACTATTAGCTGTCATTCTTGCAACTCTTCATTAATAGTTATTACCTGATATACAATTCATATCTATGAAGTCAACTCAATTCAATTCGAGTGAAATTAGGACTCTAGTTAAACCAATTTAGTTATTTTTAGTGTAAAACTCGGTAACAACTCATGACTAACAAATAAAGTTCATCAAAATTAAAAAGAAATAACCCAATTGACTTATTACCAGGTTGCCCTACGCTATGCTATATATTAATATTGATGGGGTGTGAAAAAAAATTGGATTGAATTCAATGTCATGATACTAAATTGAATCATAATGTCCACTTGGAGGACTAAATTGAAATTTTGTCACTTATATGGCCAAATCTAAATAGGATGAGAACTTGGAGGGACACTTTTATAATATATCATTTTTTAATCATAAAGTTCAAAAGATTAAAATATATTAAAATTGTAATATGTTACAAAAGATGAAAAAAATTAAAAAAGAGAATAATTGAATGATAATTATTTTAACAAAATAACATATAATCAAGACGAGGGTCAATTATAACGGTAGCATCGAACATTACATATGTTCATGAAAAATAGTGATATTCTAAAAATTGTATTTCCCCTGTCATCAAAAGGACGTCCATAGTATAATTTTCACATAAGCTAAAAAAAAACTAACATTGTATTTCTGAGTTTTGGATAGAAAAAAAAAAACAGAAAATTTAATTAGAATAAAAAACTTTAAAGTTTTTTTTTTTGTATTGTTTTTGAATTCTTAATACAAAAAAATTAAAATTTTCTTTTCTCGTGTTTCTAAATTCTAATGAAAAGAAAATAAAAAAATTACTTTTATAAATTTATCCTTTTATTATATATCATAAAAATAAGAGAAGCATGTACCAAGGGCGCATCAGAAGAACATCAAGCCCCAATTTCTTCCCGTTAATTTCTAAAGTGGACTCATCCAAGACCTTGGTGGTTCCAGTGTACACTCTACTAGTAGAATCATATTTAAACATGTAAACCTGTAGAATAAGCAATCCCCATCATAAATGTTCTTCAAATACAATTGATTCGAGTCATTTGTCATAGCCCTTAAACTTAAGTATTCAAAATTTAATCGGTCATTGGCTAAGTATGAGAGTGCTATCACGACATATTCAGAAATAAATTAATTTGAAAATAGTTTAGTATATCATCAATTTTTCCAATTTATTAGATGTTTTCCCATTAATTTAATTGACTGTTGAGACAAGTGGCTACCAGACACAATAATAGATATTAATTTCTACGACTGCTTGGACAATTTCTAATGTGATGAATTTCCACAACTATTTAATGTGATCAATTTCTACAACGGCTTGGACCAAGACATGGGCGGAGTCGGTATTTTATTTTAAGAGGTGCTAAAATTATATATTAAAATAGAATTCGATATTCTTTCAAATCTCGAAAGTTGTCTATGATTGATTCTATACTAAACTTTGCAGCAATTTTCCTTTCAATATATAAAATCAAAGAGTCGGTGAGAAAAGCATCCTCCATCTTAGACCGAAACCTAATTTTGATGATATTCATAACTGAAAATGATCATTCAGTAGTTGCAGTAGAAATTAAAAGAGTAAACACGAGTTCAGAAATAATTGACAAATAAAGTTTTAAGTCTAAAGTCTTTTTCACTTAAGTAATGACTAAAATATTTTTTACTTTTATATTTTTATAGGGGGAGTCAAAGCTCAAATATATATATAATAGAGGATCTTCATTCTTCAAAATTCATAGGGTGCCATAGCATCCCCAACTGATAAGGTAGTTCCGCCCCAAGACCAAGACTCTGAATCATGGGGACCAAGATATTTTTAAGTAAAATTTAATAATTAATATGATTTTAAAAGTACATGTATAAATATTTTTATAAGTAAAAATAATAGTCTTATAATTTTTTTTTAATATAAATGCTAAATGAATTTCACATTTATGTGAGAAAAAACATGTAAAAATATCAAATTTTACTTATAAAAATATCAATTTTTTAAATTAAACCTTACGAATAAAACCTTTTTATGTGCTTGTCAATTTAACTATTAAGGTGGCACTCAATTTTTAAAAGGTAAAACGATTTATTTGGTTCTTATACTCATAGTTTGGTTTAATTTAAGTTCTTCTACACTTTTTTTAAAAAAAATAAATAAATCTCTTTGTACTATTTTTGAGAGTATTAATATAGTCTTCAACGCTGTCATCTCATTAATTAAGCTAACATGAAATTAAAATATAAAAAATGTTGGAATGTTCTTTTTTAATCTCAAATGTGTAAGATTAAGGAAAATAATATTATACAAAGTTTAAGGAATTAGATAAAACTGTTTCAAGTGATTTGATTGGAAAAAAGAGGATGTTTTTTGTGTTGTTTGTGAGTTTACAAAAATAAAATAAAAAATAAAATATACTTTTAAATAAAGATTGCCACTTCACCTTTATACTAAATCTTTTTGTGTTTGTATTTAAAGGGTAAAGTATGGACTACAAAATATTTACTAGTTTTTTTTTCTTTTCTCTTTTCAAATTCAACTGAACAAACTATTTTGATAAGAAAAGTGATCAAATTTTCTATCTAGTTCTTTTTTTTTTTGTCCATCTAAAATACTCACAAACAAGATATATGAACATAAATTTTAAGTTTTCCATTCATTTTTTCTTCTTTTTCCTCCATTTTAAAACTTACAAACACAGTGTTATGGATAAAATATAATTTATATATCATTTCTTCTGTCATACAATGACTACTAAATTCTTATTTACTATTTAAGATACAACTAAAAATATAAAATTATTCTTAAAAATTATCACTTTAGAAATATATATTTTTGGAACGAAGTGAGTATATTGTACATTAATTTTACTTACTTCGATCTAATGTTTTTCAAATAATATGTTTTTTTATAAGTAAAAAAAAATATTTATAAAAAATAATTCTGCCTACACTAAAATCAAATCTTAAATCCGTTACTGTACATAATGTACTAATATTTGCTTATTACATTTTTTTTTGTTTTGTTTTTGTTCATATGTGAGATCTGTGCAAAACATTTAATTATATTGATTTTTAAAAATGAACATGTAATACAATGAAAATTAATCTTCAAGCACCAGTTAATACTTTCCTTTATAAAGTCATTGCAGTATGAAGGAGAATGAGTGTTTTCTTTGTAGAGGAGTCGTTTTGCGTTAAAAGGGTGGAAAAGAACGAATAATTATGACTTGATAATTGTGACTTGTTTTGTCTTTTTATTGAAAAACTCTTAAATTGATGTAATGGAATTATAACTGTACATGATAATTATAAATTATTATATTTAATAAGTGAACAAAATAATAAATAAAAAAATGTACACAAGTGGTCTTTAAGAAAAAAAATTAAAAGGAAGAATTTTTCCCAAATTAAAACTCACAAATAAGCCACGCTAGGCATATATTTCATTAGTTTTTAAATATAAAATTATTATTAGTTTTCTAAAATTAATTTGAGATATTATAAAATTAAAAATTAATATAAATTTATTTAATTTTAAGTAAATAATGATGAATATTATAAATTATCTAATTTTTTTGTTTATCTAATGATGATATAGTAAACTCCCTCCGTCCGATTTTACTTGTCTTAATTGACTTTTTTATTATCGAATTTGCCAATTTTAAGATTAATAATTAAACAAATGTATTAGAAATTTTAAAATTAAATAAGTTGACTTTGATAATAATATTGAATGCACTTTCTTATAATAATAATCTTGTAACTATATTTAATAAACTTAAGATAAATTTTAATTCTAAATATGGCCAGTTTAATCATAAAAAGTTAATTAAGACAAATAAAACTGGATGGAGGGAGTAATAGATATTATAAACTAAATTGACTCAAGATTTTTTCAATTGATTTTATGAGACTCTAATTAATATCATCACTTTTTTTTTTTTCCAATTTAATAGACTCAAGAATTTTTCAATTTATTTTGTGAGACTCTAATCAGTATCATCAATTTTTTTCAATTTAATAGATGCATGTGTTCTTATTAAGTTTATGAATAAACCTATATATTCATTAATTCTATTACTTTTTTTTTTATAAATAAGTTCAAAAGTCATTTTGGCCAAATAAACATATTTTCTCTCTTTTACTACTTTCATTCACTTGAATTTTATTTAACTAAAATAATTATTAAATTTATTAAAAAAATAGAATAAATATATCTATAAATTTATTCTAAGTTTATTGATTGTTGATACAACAGGTGACCGGACCTCAACAATAGATATTAATTTCTAAAACTGCTGGACAATTTCTAACGTGATCAATTTCTACAACTGCTTGGACCAAGACTTTGTATCACGGGGACCGAAATATTTATAAGTAAAATTTAATAATTAATAGTTAATATGTGATTGTCAATCTATAAGTAAAATAATTATTTGTAAAAAATTATTCTACCTACATTAAAATCAAATTCTAAATCAGTCATATATATAATGTAATAATATTTGCTTATTACAGTTATCTTGTTTTGTTCAGATTTGAGATCTGTGCAAAACTTTTAATTACTCGTTATATTACGTTATTGTTTTATTTAGTTCATTAAAAAAAATGGGCATGTAATATAATGAACATTAATCTTCAACGACCAATTAAGCCTTTCCTTTTTATAGAGTATATGATCCCCAAGTACAAATTAGGATTATATTTGAACCTAAAAAAATAAATGAACTAAGATGGGAAAGTCAAAAGAAAAGAAAAAAAAAACAACGAATAAAGAACAAACTAACGAACGATCAAAGACGGAAAAAAAAAAGAAAAAAAAAGGGCAACCCTAGGGTTCGGCCCCCTAGACAGACCACTCTTTATGAAAACGTCCGATAACAATTGCTCGATTGAACTTGATTTAAATTAACGAAATGAAACAAGAAAATGAACAAAGAAAGAACAAAAAACCTAAGGGACCCATAGAGGCCCCCTAAGGTTCGCCCCCCTAGGGTTCGGCCCCCCCTAAGAGTTGCGCTGTTTCATTTTTTTTAGTCATTCAGAACAAGTTTCGAGTGCTGCAATGAATGAATAACAAACCCGAAACCAAGAAAATTTGTGAGGGCCTAAAAGTGATTTCTCTTAACTCCTCCATGACAAGATAAACTTCTCATAGGAATAAAAATAAAGAGAAACAATTGAAAATTGATCAAGAAAAGCTGAAACGAACGAAACAAGCCGAAGGAGGAGCGGAACCCTAGAGTTTGCCCACCCTAGGGTTTGCCCTTTTTCGCTCCGTGCCGAGTTTCTTCAAGGGTTTTCGATGTGGAAATTATTCAACGTGACTTTTCGCATTGAATAATAAGAACCTTGAAAATGAGATCTGAGATGAGCCTTCACGAGTCCCAAGACAAAAGACTCATGGGGGTAACTTATTTTGGGAATTGGTTGAGAGATTGGATTGGTGACTAGAAGAATGAGACGATTTAGGCATTACTTAGGTAATCAGGGGTATTCTAGAATTTTTTTTTATAACTAAGGGTGTTTCTAGAATTTTTCCATAGTCATATGTCTTGTACATGACCCTTGCCAGGAATCCTATAAGTACCCCCCCCCCCCCCCCCTCATTTCATGAGGAGGGAACTTTTTTTGCGACTTAGAATTCTCTCCTAACTTGAGACACTCGAGAGTACTTTTGGACCCTCAAAGTCGGACTTGAATTCCTTCGAGACCCCAAGCACACGAAAGGCTCTTGGACGTTAGCGATTACGCCGGGACCTTCTACCTTGTGTTACTCAAGTAGTTGTTCAATCGTTCTTCTCCCCTCACCAATCTCCCGATCGATTCCATACTCTTTGCAGATTTCTCGGGTCTTCCATCAATACAAATCCTATTCCTAGCGAGGTACGAAATTTTTCGCCAACAATCTTTTGGCGACACTACTGGGGAGGTGTGAATTTGTGAAGGGTATGCCCACAACTTGAAGTGGGAGAGCCACGGGAAGAGTTTCACCAATTGCAAGCGTTACTTCACCCGAATTTGTCACAAGGCAACTAGACCTAGATAAATTAATCCTTGAAGATACCTCATATAGTTGTTTTGTTTCTCCAATGGCTGACCAACGACAAACCAATAACATGCAAGGAAATGCTAGAAGGCAAGGTGATGAGGCTGATGAGTGGGTTTATTACCTACGAATTAAGTATTTTTAGCTTGATGAATTGTGAATGCTCGAGTATTTTTAGTTACTTTTTATATGTTTTATTGTTTTTGTGTAGGAAAAGGAAGTGGGAACAAATAAGTGAAGTTTGGAAACGAAGTTTGCAACTTGCAGTGAAAAGGGTTGCAGGGGCGAGTAGGAAGAAAAGCAAGCGTATAGGCACTAAAAAGGAGCGCTACGGTGCTCGACATACATGAAGTAAGCGCCTAGACGCTATTGATGGGGCGCCAATGTGCTAATCCATCAGAAGGGCTAGTTCAACAAATTTGGGATGCTGCATGTTGATGAGTTTGAATTGGAAACCATGTATGTTAGGTCACATGGAGGGGTCCTATAAATACGCATCTTTTTGGCTGTTATGAGATATACATGAACAAGGATTGCTGATTAGAGTTAGAGACGAAGAACAGAAGGGAGAACACGAAGGAGGTCAATAATTAAAGGCAAAGCTTTAAGCTTTGGAGATCAAGGATTGCATCATTACAGTTTTTTTTTTTTTGTTTTTTTTATCTCTAATCTTTCCTTTTAATTTTTGTAATCCAAGGATGCTTATTAAATTGTCGATAATGTTTTCTTTATTTATTATGAACTAAATTTTAGTTTGAGATTACAATAGAACCCAACGTCTAATTTGAATTCAATTACTCTCCTTTTGATTATCATTAATCATAGGCGAATCGTTTATCATATTTTGCACTTCATGTTTTGATTGCTTGACCAATAATTAATTTAGTAACCTATATCAAATTGGAAATTAGATTATAGTGTTTAGACCTGAATATGATAATATGCGTCTAGTTTATTCTTCTTAGGATTGAATAACATGATTTGTGTATAGGATAGGAATATGCCTACATGTCGTGTGTAACTATAGGGAGCATATGAATTTAAATAATCATATTCTAATTTATTGTACATAAGAATATAATGATTTATTTAGAAGGAATATTTTTATTTGACCATCGAAAGAGGCATATAAATATTTTAGAATTCTCGGTTAACGATTTGTTGTGATTATTTAATTGAAATGAGAGTTAAGAGATTTGGACGGAGCATTAGGGGAAATTGTAGTCTTAAGTTTTGTTATGATATTAATCTTTGTTCATTAATTTAAATTTTAGCCTAAATAATTGTTCTTTTAAAATCTTTAATCACTTGTTTAAATAAGGTTTATATGATACAATTTTGGTAATTGGTAATTATTAGTGATAATTCTACGTGGGATCGACAAATTTCTTATCATTATACTATTTGTTGATTGTGTATACTTGTACGTATTTGTTAATTAGGAAATTGGACAACAAGTTTTTGACGTCGTTGTCGGGGAATTATTTTTCTAATAATTTTTCCAATATTAATTTCAATCAAGTTAATCTTAATTTAAACGTGCTTTTTCTGTTTTAATTTTTTTAGGTACTCTTATCTTTGTACGCCATGATATCAACGTTTGGAATTAGTTCCTTATGATCCTCAAATTGAAATAACTTTTTGAAGACTGCAAAAGGGAAAGAATTCGAGATATACAAAATTAATATACCATGGCAGAAGAAGAACATAAATCTTTGAGGGATCATGCTATGTCGTTCGTTACAAAAAATCAGTCAAGCATTCAAAAGCCCATTATTCAAGCTAACAATTTTGAAATCAAGCCGTGTATTATTAAGATGATCCAAAATTATGTGCAATTTGGTGGGTTGCCTAATGATGACCCAAATGATCATTTGGTGAGTTTTCTAGAAATCTGTGACACATTCAAGTATAATGGGGTTACCAACGATGCTATCAAACTCCGATTATTTCCTTTCACACTTTGGGATAAGGCAAATAGTTGGTTACACTCACTTCCATTGGGATCTATTAATACATGGAATGATTTGGCTTAGAAATTCCTAGCAAAGTTCTTTTCGCTAGCCAAGACTTCAAGGATAAGGAACGACATCACATCTTTTGTACAACATGATTTCGAGACTCTCTACCAAGCTTGAGAACGATTCAAAGATCTATTCCGAAGATGTCCACACCATGGCATACCAAAGTGTCTGCAAGTTCAAACATTTTATAATGGATTGTTCAGTTCAACTTGAACAAGTATCACTGCAACAGGTGGAACATTAATGGGGAAGAGTTTTGATGATACATATGAGTTATTGGAGACTATGGCTGCTAATAATTATCAGTGGCCTTCTATAAGGATGACACAACCAAATGTGGCAGAGATATATGAATTTGATGCAATTACTCCATTGGCTGCACAGGTTACTATGCTTACAAAGAATATTGATGCTCTAGGGGTTCAGTCTATTCAGAGTGTGTTGGTGACTTATGATATATGTACTAGGAATCATCCTAGTGATCAGCGCGCCATTAGTTCAGAGTCATTCCAGTATATTGCCAACTATAATTGGTAGCAAAACAATAATAATCCCAATGATTCTTATCCTTGTTTGAGAAATCATCCGAATTTTTCATGGAGCAATAACAACCAAGCTCAACCCTCTGCTCCAAGAAAATCATACCCTCCAGGATTCCCAATTCAAGCTCCACCACAACAGGAGATGAAGTCAAACTTGGAAGAACTTCTTTCTAGGTACATCACTCAGAATGTGACGTAGATGAATAGCCAATAAGTGTCGATTCGAAACTTTGAGAACCAAATGGGATAACTTGCCAGTGCCATCAATAATCATCCTCATGTACTTTACTAAGTGATACTGAGATTAATCCTAATAGGGAAGGCAAAGAGCATTGCAAGGTAGTTACACTTTGTAGTGGTAAAGAGTTACACGAGGCTATTGGAGGAACCCTAAAAAGGTCTCATGGAGAAGATTAACGTTGCTGAAAAGAAGAGTAACAAGAGCGGGGAACAAGAAAAGAAGACCAAAAAAGATCAAGCTTCGAGTTCTAACAGCAGTAAACAATTTCTTGATGTGCCTCTTGTGCTGTTTTCGCAATGTTTTCTTAGTGTAATAGTAGTATAAGTGATCCTTGAACTTGAGATCATCATATTATCTTGTATATGATGAGTTATACTTTGTCATATTCTTTAAGACTATTCAGGTATAATAAAGGATATTTTGGGTTGTACATGGAGGTAGGTGAATGATTAACAAATGATCTACCACTTCCAGTAAAGGGAGAGAATGTCCTATATAATTTGATAAATGATATCTCAGAAATGCTTACCTAAGGTGGAATGAAAATTAGAAAGGAGTTTCTAATTTACATTAGAGTTGTGCATTTGAGAATTGAAATGCATATGATCAAATAAAATAAGACTTGACAATAATTCCATATCTTATATTTGATTCAGACATTGTGTGGTAGAAGGATTTGTACAGTAACTATTCGCGAAATAGGTTCTCAGTGATCAAACGTTGAAAGTTTTATTATCCGGATAGTCATAATATCTTGAGAGGTATCCCTCGTGATGTCGAATAAATGAGTATTTATTTATATATAAATAAAAGAAGTTTAGTTTATTATATAAATAATATTAAAATTGTTTTACCTATCGGCTTAATATTAAACCTAAAAGGTCATACCGCAAAAGAGAAATATTTATTTTAGAAGTAGATGACATAATGGTAATGTTTTGGTTTGAGTAGTTAACCTTAACACTTATTAAAAATCAAAAGTTAATTTAAGGCAAAAACCTAAATTGGAAAAAAAAATTTAAAACCTAAACCCTAGAAAATAACCTAGGCTCTTGAGGAAAACGTGTAGGTCAAATTGACATTCTGTTTCAAGATTCATCATTCCCACGCTATGAAAACACGAAATAGTCAATAACACTTTTTCTCGAAAAACGTGTAAAAATACTATTCATGAGAAAACGCTTTTCGTTCGTTTGACTGTTCCTTTCATCTATAGGACTTCTTGCAATTCATAACATAGTGTTAATATGAGGTTTAGATGGTAGACAATCAATAAAAATTTTAAGAGAAAAAGATGAAAATGGCACGATTTACAAATAAATATTTGTCAATTTTTGACTGTTCTTTTCGATGTTTTGACATATCGTATTTCACGAAATAGCGTTTAGATGAAGTATAAATACTATTTAGCCAATAAAAGTTTTTTTTGAAAAACGCATAAAATAATATTCATTTGAAAACTTTCTTCCGAATTTTTAAAATTCACATTCTTGAATAGCATTTTTATTGACAGTAGATGCATTATGACCAATAAATTTTTTATCCAAAATAATTTTTGGAGATTACTATTCACGTATATGGGACAAATACGTAGCGAATACGAAAGGAATATGAAGAATAATAAAAGTATACTGTAATGAATAATACCAAAATTATACGAAAGATTATACGTGATTAATACAAGATTAATACGAGGTATAATATAAGTAGAATATTAGTATTATACGATGTATTATACGGAAGAAATACGTATAAATACTTATGTATTATACTATTTAACTAGTTAGTTAAAAACAAACTAAATTATAACTGAGAATCTAGGTGAAAAGTTTTCGACCAATCACATTCAAGTATGATTAATTATTGACTAATCAGAGTCGAGCTAGACAAAATCAAGTGGGAGTAACCAAGCTGAGAAAAACTACCACGATTATAGAAACTAGAAATCAAAATGGACCAATCAGAACCAAGGAAACCAAACTGGTAATCCAGGTGAACATTTTTCGACCAATCACACGAAATGATGTCATGATAATGTCACTTGGTGTAGAAAAAGTAAGGAAAGTTTAGGGATTAAAGTATAATTACTTTAGGTACTAAAGTGTAATAAGTCAGGCCCTTAACGTGCAATTAGTGAAACTATATTTTTCTATAAATAGGAAACTCCACCATTCATAAATTCCTACCATTCAAGAAGCATTTCCAGAGTAAAATTACTCTCTCTATATATTTTAAATAGTTATAATTCAAGTAATCTCAAGTTGCAAAGAAATAGTTAAAGCTTGCACTTCAAGAGGTAAATTGTTAGTTGTTATTATGTTTGTTTAATTTTTGTTTAAAAACTCAAGAACCCGAGTCGTAGCCATGTACGATTGTCGTTCTCCGTGTTCTTCACATGTTCTTAAGCTTTTCTTTATTTTGTAGTAGTTATAATGTTGAATTTCATTTCATAGTTTAAAGCTTAAGAACGTATATCGTAGCCATGTACGATTGTTGTTCTTTGTGTCCTTCGTGTGTTCTTGAGCAAGAATTATAAATTACTATAATCAAGTAAATAAGTCGTTATAATGATCAAATTTTGTCAATTATAAAGTGTTATAATCACATATGTAAGCAGTTATAATGCTCAAATTATTTCAAGTATAGAATTCAAAAGCTCAAGAATATAAGTTGTTACTATGTACGATTTTTTGTTCTTCGTATTTTTCGTATGTTCTTAAGCAAAAGTCATAATTTTTTACATAAGTAGGTTTATGATTTTATAATTTAGTATTATAAAGTTCAGAAACATGATGGCCTAGCAAATTCATGCTTGTGGCACCATGTTTTAACAAGCTAAGCCAAGAACGATGAAACTTAGTTATTCGTGTTCTTCGATTCATTCTTCGTATTTTTGAGTAAATGTCATAAATCGTACATAAGTAGATTTATAATTTTGTCATTTTTATGTTATGAAGTGTTATGGAGTGTTTAGAACATGTTATCTTAGTAAATTAAAGCTTGAGGTATCATGTTTTACCAATCGAATCAAAGAAAGATAAGTCTAGCATGCATACTGTCTGTTTTTACTAAAATGCAAAGTTTTGAAGTCCGTATCTACTTTAGCAACCTAAAGGAAAGTTGTAGATAATGAAAGTCTAAGAAATTTAGACTAAAGAAGAATCTCAAAATATTTTCATATGACAAAGTTATGACTATCGCAGTAAAAGAGGTCGAAGGTAAAAATTTTAAGGGACCATTTGGGTTCAAGTACTTAAAAATGTGATTTTGAGTTAGCCACTTAAGTAAATGATTATACTAATGAAAATAGCCTAGTTAAACTATCCTAAGACTTATTCAAAAGTAAAATTGGGTAAACTAACGTTCGGGGACGCGTAACCCTTTTTGTAAGCATTTGGCGATTTCCCAAAAAACCCTAAAACGGTTTCAAGGCAAGTCTTGCTATGTGCTACTTGTGTAGTATTGTTAAAATGATAAATGAGATGTGTAATGTCATGTTGTTATGTAATAGATGTTATGTGAAGTCTTTAACTGATGTTTGCAAGCCTTCCAACTGTTATGTGTTATGTTTAAGAGTTATGAACATGATTTATACACTTTATGTGTCAATGTAATATAAATTATTGGAATGTGAGTTATATGTGATATTAAATGGAGAATTATGTTTAGTCAAGGCATGCTAAAGTTTATATAAAAGCATAAACTGCGTATGTGTTATATGTTAGACTTGTTGAGCTGTCATGCTCATTCTTGTGAATAAAACCTTATTTGCAGATTAAAGATGAACGTTAAGAAGATCATGAACGTAAAGATGAAGCGTAGATTAGGTTTTCATGTTTATTACTTGTATTTGTATAAGTCATAATGACTGTTGTAATATGAACAAATAAACATGTAACTGAATGTTAAATGAAAGATATAAATTATTATTATTAGAATGTTGTTATGTCTTTATTTTGATATAACTTAGAATTTTTAAAACGTAACATAGTATTGATAATGATCCATTTATCTGGATGAGAACTGGTAAATGATTTGTGGGTACTGTACATCCGAGACAGGACTATTCGATGTTGACTGGTTAAATCCATCGTTAAGTTCCTCGGACCCAGGTATAACTTGTTATTACTATTCTAAATGTCAGATAAGAATGATTATTGATATGAAGAGATATCACTATAAACAAATGTGTTTCGAGTGAGGGTTTTAACTAGTTGGGTAATGTTCTGTACGGAAAGAGAATTTTGCACCGGACAAAGATATAACCATTTGTCTCGAATAAATATGCAAACATTTAACACAGGTGAAGATACAAACATTCACCGCGAGATTCTCTATTCCTAAGAGCCGTCCTAATGATTTAATGCCGTGAATCTTAGAATATGAAAAGTTATAGAATATTTAAATCTTAGATTAAAATTGGACTGTTATATATGGTGTTATCCATTTATACGGATGAACTACAAGTTGATACTTGTATAAATACTGAGACCGAGATTAAGTTAAGATCCAGGGACAAAGTTAAGAGAAAATTTTAATGTATAGTCTAAAAAAAGACTAATTTAACCAATATGATTATGGGATCATTGGTTCAGTTAGTAACTGTTTGAAGTTTAATGCACAAGGTCCGTCATAGTGAGTGCGGGGATTTTGGGGGCGTTACAAATCATATCGCTCTCGCATTTAAAATCTTGCGTACAACTAACACAAGTTTTCAGTTAAGAAAACCATTTAATTATTCTGTCATTTCCTTCAAATTTGTAAATAAATAGGTGATCTAGGATTGTATTTCTTCGTTCTTCTTTGTTTAGCATAAAAAGGAGCAATCCTATCACTATCACATTTAAAACCATGTGAATAACTCACACAAGTCCTCATTCAAGGAAACCATCAAATAGTGTAATTATTTCTTTCAAAATTTTAAACAAATAGGTAATCTAGGGGTTTCCCCTATGAGTTAGTCTCCTAGGGGTCGCACCATTTTAGTTTTTTTAAAGTAGTTTCGAATAAGTTTTGAGTGGTGCAATGAATGAATAACGAACCCAAAACCAAGAAAACTTGTGATGGCCTAAAAGTGGTTTCTTTTAACTCCCCCATAACAATATAAACTTCTCATAAGAACATGAATCAAGAGAAACGGATAAAAATTGATCAAGAAAAAGCCAAAATAATCTAAATAAGTCAAATGAGGAGTAGAACCCTAGGGTTTGGCCCCTAAGGTTGGCCCTTTTTTGCTCCTTGTCGAGTTTCTTCAGGGTTTTCTGACGATGAAATTGTTCGGTGCGATTTTCTAAATTGAATAATAAGAATCTTGAAAATGAGACCTTAGAGGAGCCTTCACGAGTCCCGAGACAGAAGACATACGGGGGCAACTCATTTTGAAAATTGGTTGAGGGATTGGATTGGTGGCTAGAATAACGAAATGATTTGAGCATTACTTGGGTAACCAGGGGTATTTTGAGAATTTTCCTATAACTAAAACTTTATCTACAAAAATTAATTTTAAAATTGATCAATTTGACTAAAAAAATTAAAATAAAAACTTTAATTTGAGACGAAAGAGCAGTAAGTTGGATGTTATGTTGTGTAAAGTATTCAAAAATAATTTAAATTTGATAGATATATCCTTGAACAATCAACATGAGTATATTTTAATTCAATGGACACAAAACATTCATAATTTAACAACTTCCGCAAGGCATCAAGCACTAGTTTAATTTAGAGGGGCCCTAAGTTAGTAGTTGTGGGTGGCAAAGTAGTTATCTTACTTATCCTATTAGGTATTGTAAATTTTTTGGTACGTTATATTCATATATTTACGTTTTATAGGCTTTTTGTTATATCATATTCATGTATTTATGATTTGGAAAATTCTAGACTTACCCACAAAGCTTACCAGCAAAAAAGACAAAGGAGCGTGGCTCCACTTTTAATTCTTAAGATGAATGTAGTGGGGCCATACTCCTTTGTCTTTTCTGCGGGTAAGCTTTATGGATAAAATTTGTGGGTAAGTGTAGATGGACTTTTATCATTTATGTGATTGTATTAATAATTTTGAAAGGTGTTATTTCCTCATAATTTCCATTTGATATCGGATAAAGTAATTTTTATTTTTGTTAAGTATTGACTTGGGATCATATCTTCTTAATTAAGACTACACCCGTTGTCAAGTAAGGCCCCGACTTTTATAAAATACAAATTTAATTTTTCTTCATATATATTTTCTGAAACAGTAAGTGGTTAAATTGATAAAAGTTAAAGTTAAAGATGTTATGTGCAAATTATATTATGTCCAAAAATATTCAATTTATCGGAAAATATTCATTCTGTATGAGAATATTCGATCCGTACGATGGCACCGAAATAACCAATCATTAGTGGACTTCATAACAGAATATTTGTCGGATATAGAAAACGACAGCAGTAACGTTTTTAAATAAAAATTGTCAACGGTAATATCACTTTTAACTGTTAAAATATTCGGTGGTAAATGAATAGTAGAACACGGTATTGCACTGTAACATATGGTATTGCATAGTAACACACAGTATTGCACTGTAACATATGGTATTGCATAGTAGCACACGGTATTGCACAGTGTTTCATATTATTGAATTGATAAAGTGGCTATTGTACAATATTAACTTTCTTGAACCAATAATTGTCATATGCATAATAATTCATATTATTGAACTGATAATTGTCAAAGTAGCATATGTACAGTAATTCACATTATTGAATCAATAATTATCATTATATAGTAACGTGTTCTTTCTTTTATTTATTTTCTACATTATTGTTATCATTATTATGATGTTGATTTAACTACTGTGTTTCATTATTAGTTGGTATTTCTACTTGTATTGTGAGTCTCTAACTTAGAAAGTCAACTACACTACATTTACAACAATTGGTTATAATAACGTGTAATTGTGAATAATTGGTGAATTATTGTTGAATAATTGAATTTATAAAGCTATTTATTTTATATACTTTATATAAAGTTAATTATTTTATATATAAAGTTAATTGATTTATATAAAGTTAGTTGTTTTATATATAAAGTTAATTGATTTATATAAAGTTAGTTATGTTTATATATAAAGTTAGTTGTTTTATTAAATGAACGGTATATATTAAAGAAAATCTGAAATGAATAGTATAGATTAAAGATAATGTAATAATTATATAATTTAAAATGAACGGTGTAGATTAAAGATGATCTTTAAATGAATAGTTTAGATTAAAGAAATTTTAAAAGATGAAATATGTGGTATGTATTAAATATTACCTTAAAATATACTGTTTGAATTAAATTAGAAAATATTGAATTATAATAAGATTTTTGGTTATAAATAGAGGCCTTAATTCAAAGATTTTTTATAAACTTCATTGCTTATTATTTCTTTCACTCTCTAAATATTATTTTGTGTAAGTTCTCTCTAAATGTGCTTAAACTATCGTGTGTATTTGTCAAGTAACCATACACATCACACGGTATTTATAAATCTTCCTTTAGAACACTCATTCTTTAGAAGATTCATTTTGAAAAACTTTCTCTTGAAGATTCTTTTGAAATATTATTTTTAAAAACTATTTTGAAGTTATTATACCTTATTCTGTACACTATACAAATTTTTACTATTAAATCACTTTTGATGATTTCATACGAGTTGGTGGCCCAACATGAAGAAGGATATGGCAGAATGTGTAATAATGTCTGACGTGTCAAAGAATTAAGGCACAACATCAAAGGCCTAGTGGACTACTACAACCCTTAGAAATTCCGGAATGAAAATGGGAGCACGTCATAATCGATTTTGTAGTAGGACTTCCAACTACACAGAAAGGCTATGATGCGATATGGGTAATAGTGGATCGACTAACAAAGTCTGCACACTTCTTGCCGATAAAAATCAAGTTCAATTTAGATCAATTGGCAAAATTATATGTGAATGAAATTGTATTAAGACATGGAGTGCCCGCATCGATTGTTTCAGTTCGACATCTGCGATTCACCTCTAACTTTTGGAAGAGTTTCCAGAAATGTATGGGCACGTAGTTGAGGTTAAACACAACATATCATCCTCAAACAGATGGTCAAAGTGAAAGAACGATCCAGACATTGGAAGATCTGTTAAGAGCATGTGTAATGGATTTCAAGGGCAATTAGGATGACCATTTGCCGCTAGTTAAATTCGCATATGACAACAGTTATCATGCGAGTATTGGTATGTCGCCGCATGAGGCGTTGTATGGAAGGAAGTGCAAAACACCTCTCTACTGGGATGAGGTAGGAGAACAAAAGTTATTGGGACTAGAAATACTATAGCAGACTGCTGAAATTGTCAAAGTGATAAGATTACGACTTATAGCAGCACAAGATAGGCAAAAGAAATATGCCGACCAGCATTGATAGAAAAGAGAATTTGAAGTAGGGTCCCATTTGTTTTTGAAAGTATCTCCCTGGAAAAGGAATATAAGATTTGAAAAGAATGAGAAGTTAAGTCCAAGATTTATTGGACCGGTTGAAGTGTTGAGAAGGATAGGAGAAGTAGCCTACGTTATGGCATTACCTCCAGAGTTATAACTTATTCACAATGTGTTTCACGTATCGGTACTGAGGCCGTACAAGCCAGACTACAAGCATGTGATTGAGTACGAACCGATCCAGATTGAGAAAGACTTGATGTATGAAGAAACTCCTGTTCAAATCATAAACAGAAAGGAGCAAGTTTTAAGGAACAAAGTTAAACCTTATGTAAAGGTAGTGTGGAGGAACCACAATGCGGAGGAGGCAACATGGGAATTATAAGAGAAAATGAAGAAAGAATATCCAGACTTGTTCATGTAGCCTTGTAATGGTGATTCCGGGGACGGAATCCTTGTAAGGAGGGAATAATGTAATGATATGGAAATTTGGCATCATTGTAAATATTATTATTTATTAATGAAATTTAAAATTTTGAAGTGTGACAAGTGTTTTAGGACAAGCAAGTCATGAACTATTTGATGATAGAATTAAATTCAAGTCTAATGAAATAAATTTGGATAAAAAATTATTTGAATTGGGTTGAAAGTAAGCAAATTATCAATTAATGAGAATTAAATTCCCTAAATTTTTAGGGAAAGGACCATACTGCCCTTGACAAGTTAGAATATGACATTTGTGTCCTAAAGTGGTGTAATGACAAAACTATCCTTGTCTAGCATTGGGAAATGTCCTAAATGACCCTAACCTTACATAAGTTAAATTAACTAGGCATGGTTAGTTGTTGGAGATTTATTTATAAAACATATACGTATATTTTTCAAGTATAACAAGAGTTAGCTCATTTCATTTCATCTCCAAAGTTGCTAAGTAGAGAGAAGGAGAAGAAGGAAGCTAGGGTTCGATAATTCTTGAGAGAAATTGCAACAAAGTGAGCAAGAGAAGGAAAACAAGCCATTAAAATGAAGAATATAACTCTAGCAAGATTTATAGCAAGGAGAAGGAGTGCAACAAGAAGGTATATAAGTGTTCTAGCTTCAGAAACCTATGATTTATGTGTTTAAATACTAGAACAAGTGTAGTCATGCATGTATCTATGATCTAAGTTGTGATTTATGTGAATTATGTGCTACACGAGTAGTTCATAAGGAAACCCTAAGCTCGTGTGTGCTAGAACAAAGGTGGTGCACTATTCATATATATATTAAATGCTAGAAATCATGATTCATGGATGATCATGTGTTATGTGTTGCTAGAAATGATGAAATCCTAGATGAAGGTGTTGAACATGTTGAATACATTTATTAATTCTTGCTTGATAGCTTATTATAAGCCTTAAGAGGTGAAACACATGAGTTGTTAAGAGGAAATTGTAATATTAACCTATGATTTATATGTAAATCAAATCATAATCTGTACAGTGCATTAGAAGGTGCATATGAAAGTTATGTGAATACACAAAGTTGCTAAATATGTATGTGGTTGCCTATATGGCGCATGGAGTTCAAGAACTCAAGTTAAGCTTATGTACGAAATTGTTAAAGTTGACAAAAATGCCACCAATGTGTAATTTTTGGCCATTTTGGATAATTAATGTTAAAATGAGGCCAAACAACTAAGTTTCATGTAAATACACATGTTAGAATCGAATTGAAAGTCATTTGGCGTTTATGACGATAACTGTCCATTTTAAACGTTTAAAAACGTTCGCCGACGCCTAAAATGAAATCTTTGGAAAAATAAGATCATTTTAAGATTTTTAAATATTTTGAAGGCCCATGTAAGTCAAATACATATTATATGTGCTATGTAAAATGTTGGAATCAAGTTTTACAAAAAAGGGGCCAAAAATAGCCTGGATTTTTGAAAGAAAAAAAATCAGAAAAACCAGAACTGCGACCGGGCAAAATCAGGGGGCACCGGGGCGAAGTCTGGCCGAGAAGATCTCGCGGCCAACGAGATCTTTCAGATAAAACATCTCGCCGGGGCGAGATGTACTGTTCACATAGAATAAAAAAAATTAAAAAAAAATTCAAAATGAAATATTTTGATACTAAATGATAAAAACATGTATAATAAGCCATAAATTGATAAAAAAAAATGATCAATATGGGAGATGTTAAGGCATAAATGAACAATGTGTTACGTGTTAAGGTTATGTAAAGCTATGAGGTAACTTATATAGCAAGTTATGGCATGCATGTGTATGTAACTAATGCATGAACCAATATTATGGTCATCTAGGTTATAAACGGGATAGTATTTTACTAGTTGAGGAAAAATGAGATAAAGACAAGTTTTCTATCTGAACTCTCAATGCAGTTCTTCCAAAACTATTCATGTTATACATTCACGTGATTATGCATTCACTTTATGATATGCTGTAATAGAACAACCCTAATAAAAATGGGAGTAAAGGATAAAGAAAATTTATTATGGCGTGGTTACGTCGCTTGATGTTTATGTTGTGCACAATATAAAAGTATGATGGGTTGATCACTCAGAGTACACATCTAATTTGAACAACAGTCTTATGACTAACTTGGGCAATATTAGTCTTTATGATTTGTATTGTTCTTAACGAGTTCTAGGTCTTGTGACCGTACAACAAGCAAGTTTTATGTTTCCAGTTAATCATGCAAAGTTATGCATATTTCTCATGTTCATACATTGAACTGATATTGATCAGCTTATTAAAAATGATCCATTTCATTATTTATGACTCAGCTTATTGTAAATGATTCAGTTTATTGTAAACGATTCATGATCATTTAAATGATTTTCATTCACCATTTTGAAATATCATGTCATCATTTGCTTATGTACTTTTTGAGCTATTTTATGCTCATTCTTGCTTTTAAACATGATATTTCAGCTAAACCTGAACAGGTTGAGGGATCAGGATTAGACAAAGAAAAAGGAAAGGCTAGCAAATAGTGAAGGCTTAGTTAGAAGAAAACGATGTGAATATAAATGTATTATTTTTTTTGTAATTTGTCAGGTACAGATATTGTATGTATAAAGGTATGTAGAACCTGGGATAGTTATGTATTATTATAAATTAAGTTTTGATATTATTCAGAATGAATGGATGTGATGACAGGATATAATAGTAACATGAGCACCGAACCCGTGGTTTAAGGGACTCGGATTTGGGGGAGTTACAGTTTGGTATCGGAGTTGATAGGTTATAAACCTTAGGTGGAGAAACCTTAGGAATATAACCTTAAGGAATATAGTGAAACTCATTTAGAGTTCTAAGTGATGAATGGTGGAAATTATCAAGGGTAAAATTTCCACAATATGTGTTATGTGTTATATGCTACGTGCTATGTGTAATAGAGGTAAGCAAAATTGCGTTGAACTGAAATAGTTGTTCCTGTGATTTTATAGCTTGCTAGAGATTAGTGAATCTAGTCGAGCAATAGAAGAAGAGCCCAGAGACATTCAGATTGATGTAATGACTACTATACCAGTTGAGGACAGTGAACCAGAAGAAGATCCAAATGAATTAGAAGGAGACTCAGATAGAGCATTGCTGGATAATGCATCATCTGAGCAAAGAAAGGCCGACCGAGAATGGGTGACTGGCCTGATACAACATAATAGTGAGTTTGTAAACAGGATATTAGAATTGGAGACTCAAGCGATTGAACGACAAACAGTTGTAGAACAGAATAAAACGGCAGTACAAGTATTGGTAAGTAGGATTATAGAACTAGGAGAGAAATTGAGACAAGAAGAACAGAAGGTACAGGAACTGAAGAACGACAAAGAAGTCTTGGAGGCAAAGTTGAGGGATGCAACTGCTAAGATAGCTAAGTACGAACATGCTTGGGCTAAAGCAGTACGAATGATAAATTTGGTAGAAGAAGAAGTGAGAGCAAAGAAAGCCTGGATTGATAGTATGGAAGTGAGGATGGATGATATGAGCTATACATTTCGCACAACATTTGGAAGGGCACATGATAGGGTGCATTATTACCCGGTAGAGTACGATCAGCCTAGAAGCACTTTAAGCAGATGAAAAATGATAATGATCATGGATGGAGAGTATGAAGATGCAGTTAGACGAGGAATGCTTCCGTAGGAAGTTATAATAGATGTATATAGTTATGTATGCATAGTTATGTGTGTATATTGTAAATCCCTAGTTTTGTTATAAAAAGGGATATAAAGTGTTATGTAACCTCTTTTGCCTGAAGGATGGAAGGTTAAGCTTGTTGTATAGAGCTATTTGATTCATGACTTATGTAGTCCAAAGGGATGAAATGTAAATAGCAATGTGCTACATGTTATGTAATGTGCTAGGTACTAGTTAAGTTGTTTATAAATATAAATCCAATTATTAAATGCGTATTGACATGGCTATGTATTTAAAGTTCATAAGAATGTGATATGTAAATGATATGTAATAATCGTCATATGAATTGTGAAACAGAAATGCCGCTTAAACGCAGATAAAATGTTCAACCTCCACTAGAGGAATCAGTAAATGCTCCAAAAGAGTTAGTTAATGTAATATCCCGGATATTTAAATGAATTAGAAATAAAATATTTAATATTTAATAAAGGTTGGAGTTTGATAACCTAGTAGTGATAGATAAATAGAGGTCCAAATTAAATTTAACGGACTAACTTAGATATGGTGATATCAAAATTTTTGATACGTTAGCAAGCAAAGTGATAATTCAATAAACTTGACTAACAACAAGTCTAATTAAATTAAGAGAATTAATTAGTGGAGTTATGTAATTATGCGACGTGGTTGCGTGTAAATTAAATATGTATTTATATGAATATATATATGCGTGCATATTTAGTAACATAATTTAATGGTTAATTAAATTGTGATAAATAGATAGATTAATATTAAATTAATCCGAATTGAATTAAAAGGTTTATTGTGAAATTAATTTTTATTCATTAATCAACAATTATGCAAATTGTTGATAAATTATTTGTGAGGAATAATTATGTAATTTATATAATTATAAATTATATAAAGTAGTTGAATTAATTAAGGGAGAATAGTAATTGTATATATGTACGATATTTAATTTCATATATATGTATATATATATAAAGGGATTAAATTAATTGAGTAATTTTAAATAGTAATTGAATATATTAAATGAATATATTCTATAATTAAATAAATCATTGTAAATGATTTATGGGAGTGAGAAATTTTATTATACAATTATTTGTGTAATATTAATTAAATAATTTAATAAATTATTTAAATAAGAAATTGAGTAAATATATTATTATTTTAATGTATTTTCGGGTAAATGAAATTATTTCCATAATTGATGAGAAATGAATTATTTAATGTAAATGTATTAAATAATTTAATTTATGGCCTAAATAATATATTAAATTATATGTTGTATTTATTTTAATTTCATAATTTATTGTGAAATTGTTTTTGAGGTAAAGTAATGTGTATAAATAATATATATAGATTATATATATTATTATTAGCAAACACACTCTAAAGTTTTAATATTCAAAATAATTGACAAGTTGTCATTAATTAAATATTCAATTAAATTGAATATAATGAGTGAATTAAATTTTATAAATTAATTAATATGATAATTAATTAATATAAATAATGTAAAATATTATTAATAATATTATTAGTCCATTTAGTAATTTAATACTTATGGGTTAGAATATTTAATTATTTATTCAATCTAATTATTTATTTAATCATGGATTGAATAATTAATGTGTAAATTATTAAATTAGCCCAAAATGGGTCAATTAGTAGCCCAAGTGGAGAATAATAAAATTTGACAATTTAGTAGCCCAAACAATTTAATAGAAGCCCAATTGGTATTTTAAATTAAAGCCCAATGATTGGCCCACTTGAAAAATACTTAATTAAACTATTAATTATTAAAAAGGTGACTTGTGACATTCATTTTGGGACATAAAGCACATGATTGCCGGCAAGCTAGAGAGAAAGAGAGTGAAATGTGTGATTGTTAATTTTATTATTTATTTATTTATTAAATGGTTGCTTGTTTGTTTTTATTGCACATGACAACCATACCTCTTTTCACCAACTAAGTCATGGGCTATTTTTCTTGTACAAGTATCCAAGTAGAAGCATCATGAATGATAGATATAATTTTTGTATCTAGGAATTTTGCTAATATACTTAAAATTGTAGACATTACATTTCATTTATATTTTTCCAAGTTCCAAAAGAGAGAGAGTTTGAGAGAAATAGCTTGGGAGAGTAAGTATTTTGAGAGAGAGCATGGAGAAGGTAGAGAAATAGTTCTTGGTTCATGTCTTCAAGTTGCACAACCTACTTTGGAAGGAAAATGAAGATATCCATTAAAACAAGGTAATTGTTATTTTAAAATCTAGCTTTGTTTAAATTAATTAAACCATCATGTTAGTATAAATATGCTAATATAGTTAGTAATGTGTATTAGTAATATTTATGCCATGCTTGAGTTTAATATGCTTGGTTTGTATTTTGGTATAATTTATATGCTAAAAATATGGGTTTGGTGGTGTTAAATCAAGTCTCAAAATAATTTCCCAAAAATATTTTTATAAAATTTAGATTTAATGTTATAATATTATAGAACATTAAATCATGAGAAAAACAAAGTTTGAATCACTCAAAATGGAGTTATACACAAAAAGTTATGATTTGTGGTAGTTTATGTGATGTAAAAATTTTTGTAAAAATTTTTAATATTAAATCATGAAAAATTAAAATTTTCATGTTATAAATTGATATTAAGTGATTGGTAATTTTTTTGGATTTTTAAAGCTTACTTGAATGTATAATTTTTATTAAAGTGGTGTATTAAAATTACTATTCACAATCTGGTTAGGGGAAAGAAAAAGGGGGTGCCGCGCAATGCGCGCGACCCTGTTCATTGTCGTACGCGGGGCTAAAAACGACGCCGTTTTTCCTATAAAAAACGTCGCCGCGCACAACGCGCGGAAGCCAGCCGACATATCCCCAAAACGGTGCCGTTTTGGGGCCTGTAATTTCTTAAAGCGCGCAATGCGCGGGCGCAAGTTTTCGGCGGAAATTACCATAATGCCCCTCCGTTCGGTTTTCTGATTAATTACGAAATTGCCATCGGTCCGGTTTTTCAGTTTATTTACGATTTTGTCATTCTGGATAATTTAAATTAATTTAAATGTTTAAAAATTAATTTAAAATTATAACAAAAATATTAATAATACAAAAATGATATTTAGGTGTTGAATATTATATTTTTCAAATATAATAAGTATTTAGGATTAATATTTAAATGTTGTAAATATTAATCTAGTTAGTTTAATATCATATTTTTCAAATATAATAAGTATTTAGGATTAATATTTAAATGTTATAAATATTAATCTAGTTAGTTTAATATTATATTTTTTTTAAATATAATAAGTATTTAGGATTAATATTTAAATGTTGTAAATATTAATCTAGTTAGTTTAATATTATATTTTTTTAAATATAATAAGTATTTAGGATTAATATTTAAATGTTGTAAATATTAATCTAGTTAATCTTCTGAATTTATGATTAAACTAATTATTATTTAATTAATATTAAATAATAAACAAGGATGATAAATTAATTAATTATTATTTAATTACTATTAAATAATAATTAAAGACAACTAAGATTGATTATTTAATTATTTATTATTTGATTAACTTTAAATAATAAATAAATTTAGTTAGTTATTATTTATTATTAAATAATAACTAATGATATTTGAGTATTTACTATATAATTTTATTATTTATTATTTAATTAACTTTAAATAATAAATGAATCTAGTTAATTAGTTATTATTTATTTTTAAATAATAACTAAAGATATTTGATTATTTTTAATATAATGTAATTATTTATTATTTGATTAATTTTAAATAATAAATAAATCTTGTAAGTTATTATTTATTATTAAATAATAACTAAAGGTAGTTAATTACTTACTATTTAATTAATGATAAATAGTAATTAAATGAAATTAGATTTAATGAAATAAAGAAAATGTCTTTTAACTCTTTTGTTTAAACAATTATAATAAATTGTTTAATAGTTTAATAAGTGTCCAACACTTAAGAAAAATATTTTCTAATTTATTAAATTATTAACCTAATTTGATTGAGGGTCTATAAGGTTAATAATATTGTTTTGACTGATGTAAATTATGTGTTAGTACTTATTTGTGGTAGATAAGTTTCTTAATGAGCGTATAGTTGTACAAATACGCTGTACTAATTATTAGACCAACTTTACTAATGTTAGGTCTTTCAAAGCTAGTTAGTTAAAGCTAGACATTAATTGTAGCTGAGCAAACAGGCAAGTTTCCTAAACCCTACTCAATTTATATTCGAGCAGGATATATTATTTTATTGTTCAAGTTCCTAACTCAAACTCAAGTTGTTACGTTTCAAGCATGCTATGGTTTAATTCGGTATAATTATTCCATCTCTTTAAATTGTTGATTCGCACATAGTGCTTGTTGCATGTGTTCATCAGGTATGAAAGGCTGATCACCTTCATTACCATAAGGTTCAGTTAAATTTGTTCATGGTCATTATTGACACTCAACATTAATTAATTTAGTCATTCAATTATTGAAATTATGACTCGTACTCTTTCACAATTATTATATTGTTGAAAATTCAAAAGCTTATTCTTTCTTTCAATCATGATATATCGTTATCGTATTTAAACTTGCTGAGCAAAGTCGTTGCTCACTCTTGCTATATCATGATAACAAATTTCAGAATAATACGAATGTCCAAGGAGAGACGGAGACAGAGGCAACAGACAAGATTATAGTGTTATGCATTATAACTAAATTGTTATATGATGTAAGTAATTTTGTAAACCTTTTTATGAATCGAAAGGTATATATGTAAGTTAAGGTTAGAAACCTTGGGAAATGTTGTAGAATAAACAATTTATGTTTATATATTCCGCATTAGTTATAGAACGTGTATGAAGATGATGTATCGTGACGTACCAAGTCTAGGGTTAAAGGAACCCGGATTTGGGGTCGTCACAGGTTGGTATCAGAGCTGATAGGTTATAGTTTTTAGGTAGCAGTACCTTAGGCTATAATCATGGAAAGATAATGAAGACAGTGAAAGGATAAACTCAGATAGAGTTTAGAAATGAACATATACAGTTCATAAAGGAGGAAATAAATCTATATAGATACAAAGATATATGAAAAGATTCAAAGAAGGATCTTCAATGAGTGTAATCCAAATAAATGGAATAAGAATCAGGGAACACTTGATTCAAGAATTTAAAAAGAGAAGGATCGTACAGTAAAATGATCAGAGATGAATGATAAGATGATAGAATTAAATGATCCTAGAATAAAGGAGAAATAGTACAGTAAAATCAATTGTGTTATAAGATCACGATGATCATAGTAAAATCATGGAATGACAAATGGTCTGTTAAATGATTAAGAGGTTGTGTTGATAGCATGGTGCTATAACAATGAAGATACTGTGAAATAGTAATAAGTGGACTCTTGAAGTGTTGAGTGTGATAAGGTATGAATTGACAAAATTCATATCAAGTTAAGAGAAGTTAGAGGTTTGTGGGTTTTTAATCGATGACTCATATTAGTGGCTGAGTTGTACGATTCTTTGTATGGGCAGGGAATTTGTGCTTGGTTTTAGAGCCACTTAGCTTCCTATATTAATATAGTAGTTGAGTTGAACAGTTCTTTGTATGGGCAGGGGATTTGTTCGTGGTTTAACGACCGCTTAACTTTCTATATTGATTAGTGGCCGAGTTGACCAATTTCTTGTATGGGCAGGAGATTGTGTTTGGTTTGACAACCACTTAGCTTCCTATAATGATAATCGATTTGAACCCGGTGTCACGCTATTCGATATATGGTGAGAAGGTGATTCTTTTCTCATAATATATTGGGTAGGTAGAGAATATTAACATAAATACGTGTTTTTAAAACTCATATTGATGGTAAGTTCGTGACTCATAATCGTATGGTGGAACCCCTCAGCGAATGGACGATGTTGGTCTGACTAGGATAAGTTCCTTAACCCATATGATTGTGGTAAGTTCCTGAACCCCTAATGTGTGGTAAGTTTGATGAACAGTGAGTATGAGTAGCATTAAGTAGCAAGATTAAAGCTATACTAGATATAGTTATTAAGTTGGAAAAGAATGTGGAGGAAAAATTTGAGGTGTTTTGAGGTTTTAGGATATTCCAAATCTTCTAGTTATGCTAGACTTTGAAATTCTTAAAAATCGTGCCAAATTCGCACTTTTGTGCTTTTGAAAAGACAAATGTATTTTTGAAATCATTAATGCATTTAGTGCAGAGATGATAAACGATGGAGTCATCAATTACAGAGTAACCTAGTGTTGGATGTTTAAAGCCACCTATGGTATGGTGTAGTATGACAAAGTCATAAAATGATTTTCAGTATTTTAAGACGTTTAAAGAAGAGTCTATGCTAATTGTTTCGGCTAGACAAATTGATTAGAAAATATCAAAAATGTATTTATGAAATCATCACACGCCATTAAAGCCATGGTGTGGGGATGCAAAGGACGGAATCCTCAACGTACTGTCAAGATGTGCGGTATCATGAAGTCATGAATTAATGACGGAATCCTCAACGTACTGTCAAGATGATGCGGTATCATGAAGTCCTATAAATGAATTTTAGTTATTTCAACTAATCTGAAATGATTTTTGAATCGTAATATACGAATAGTTCAATGATGTGAGTCTTTGTCATTTATTTTGACTGGACATTTTTGGTCAGAATTGACTCAAGTTTTATTATCCAATCCAAATTATTTTGGAACGGAATTTTGTAGTAAGTCTGAGGTGAACAAGTGCAAAAACAAATATATTCTGTCGGCTAAAGCAGATATATTTTTGTCGGCATATAGCTCCGATTGGCGCCTAAAAACTAAGACGTTCTGCACGACGTATGGTACAATAGGTTGATCACCTAGCGTACACCTATGGAATGTTTTCAGTCTTTGTGATTGATAAACACTCTGTTTATAAGTATTTACAGGGATAAATACTATTTATTCTGAATTCAGTTAATTCCTCTCGTATGTTCACGGTCTTGATGACCCCTCAGCATATTATGAAAGTTTTAATGAATATTTTGATTTTTCAATTTATTCTTCTGTAAGATATTGATTTTCAACTTATTCTTCTGCAAATATAATCCATTGTTCTGGAATTATGAGTTTAGAAGTATGAACTTCCTAGAAAAGGGTGGTCATAGAATTTGATGAGTAAAGAGTTATACTCAGAGATGAAAATTGGTAGAAATGTGTATGAGATAATTTCGGGGACGAAATTTTTAGAAGAATGGGTGAATGTAATATCCCGGATATTTAAATGAATTAGAAATAAAATATTTAATATTTAATAAAGGTTGGAGTTTGATAACCTAGTAGTGATAGATAAATAGAGGTCCAAATTAAATTTAACGGACTAACTTAGATATGGTGATATCAAAATTTTTGATACGTTAGCAAGCAAAGTGATAATTCAATAAACTTGACTAACAGCAAGTCTAATTAAATTAAGAGAATTAATTAGTGGAGTTATGTAATTATGCGACGTGGTTGCGTGTAAATTAAATATGTATTTATATGAATATATATATGCGTGCATATTTAGTAACATAATTTAATGGTTAATTAAATTGTGATAAATAGATAGATTAATATTAAATTAATCCGAATTGAATTAAAAGGTTTATTGTGGAATTAATTTTTATTCATTAATCAACAATTATGCAAATTGTTGATAAATTATTTGTGAGGAATAATTATGTAATTTATATAATTATAAATTATATAAAGTAGTTGAATTAATTAAGGGAGAATAGTAATTGTATATATGTATGATATTTAATTTCATATATATGTATATATATATATATAAAGGGATTAAATTAATTGAGTAATTTTAAATAGTAATTGAATATATTAAATGAATATATTCTATAATTAAATAAATCATTGTAAATGATTTATGGGAGTGAGAAATTTTATTATACAATTATTTGTGTAATATTAATTAAATAATTTAATAAATTATTTAAATAAGAAATTGAGTAAATATATTATTATTTTAATGTATTTTCGGGTAAATGGAATTATTTCCATAATTGATGAGAAATGAATTATTTAATGTAAATGTATTAAATAATTTAATTTATGGCCTAAATAATATATTAAATTATATGTTGTATTTATTTTAATTTCATAATTTATTGTGAAATTGTTTTTGAGGTAAAGTAATGTGTATAAATAATATATATAGATTATATATATTATTATTAGCAAACACACTCTAAAGTTTTAATATTCAAAATAATTGACAAGTTGTCATTAATTAAATATTCAATTAAATTGAATATAATGAGTGAATTAAATTTTATAAATTAATTAATATGATAATTAATTAATATAAATAATGTAAAATATTATTAATAATATTATTAGTCCATTTAGTAATTTAATACTTATGGGTTAGAATATTTAATTATTTATTCAATCTAATTATTTATTTAATCATGGATTGAATAATTAATGTGTAAATTATTAAATTAGCCCAACATGGGTCAATTAGTAGCCCAAGTGGAGAATAATAAAATTTGACAATTTAGTAGCCCAAACAATTTAATAGAAGCCCAATTGGTATTTTAAATTAAAGCCCAATGATTGGCCCACTTGAAAAATACTTAATTAAACTATTAATTATTAAAAAGGTGACTTGTGACATTCATTTTGGGACATAAAGCACATGATTGCCGGCAAGCTAGAGAGAAAGAGAGTGAAATGTGTGATTGTTAATTTTATTATTTATTTATTTATTAAATGGTTGCTTGTTTGTTTTTATTGCACATGACAACCATACCTCTTTTCACCAACTAAGTCATGGGCTATTTTTCTTGTACAAGTATCCAAGTAGAAGCATCATGAATGATAGATATAATTTTTGTATCTAGGAATTTTGCTAATATACTTAAAATTGTAGACATTACATTTCATTTATATTTTTCCAAGTTCCAAAAGAGAGAGAGTTTGAGAGAAATAGCTTGGGAGAGTAAGTATTTTGAGAGAGAGCATGGAGAAGGTAGAGAAATAGTTCTTGGTTCATGTCTTCAAGTTGCACAACCTACTTTGGAAGGAAAATGAAGATATCCATTAAAACAAGGTAATTGTTATTTTAAAATCTAGCTTTGTTTAAATTAATTAAACCATCATGTTAGTATAAATATGCTAATATAGTTAGTAATGTGTATTAGTAATATTTATGCCATGCTTGAGTTTAATATGTTTGGTTTGTATTTTGGTATAATTTATATGCTAAAAATATGGGTTTGGTGGTGTTAAATCAAGTCTCAAAATAATTTCCCAAAAATATTTTTATAAAATTTAGATTTAATGTTATAATATTATAGAACATTAAATCATGAGAAAAACAAAGTTTGAATCACTCAAAATGGAGTTATACACAAAAAGTTATGATTTGTGGTAGTTTATGTGATGTAAAAATTTTTGTAAAAATTTTTAATATTAAATCATGAAAAATTAAAATTTTCATGTTATAAATTGATATTAAGTGATTGGTAATTTTTTTGGATTTTTAAAGCTTACTTGAATGTATAATTTTTATTAAAGTGGTGTATTAAAATTACTATTCACAATCTGGTTAGGGGAAAGAAAAAGGGGGTGCCGCGCAATGCGCGCGACCCTGTTCATTGTCGTACGCGGGGCTAAAAACGACGCCGTTTTTCCTATAAAAAACGTCGCCGCGCACAACGCGCGGAAGCCAGCCGACATATCCCCAAAACGGTGCCGTTTTGGGGCCTGTAATTTCTTAAAGCGCGCAATGCGCGGGCGTAAGTTTTCGGCGGAAATTACCATAATGCCCCTCCGTTCGGTTTTCTGATTAATTACGAAATTGCCATCGGTCCGGTTTTTCAGTTTATTTACGATTTTGCCATTCTGGATAATTTAAATTAATTTAAATGTTTAAAAATTAATTTAAAATTATAACAAAAATATTAATAATACAAAAATGATATTTAGGTGTTGAATATTATATTTTTCAAATATAATAAGTATTTAGGATTAATATTTAAATGTTGTAAATATTAATCTAGTTAGTTTAATATCATATTTTTCAAATATAATAAGTATTTAGGATTAATATTTAAATGTTATAAATATTAATCTAGTTAGTTTAATATTATATTTTTTTTAAATATAATAAGTATTTAGGATTAATATTTAAATGTTGTAAATATTAATCTAGTTAGTTTAATATTATATTTTTTTAAATATAATAAGTATTTAGGATTAATATTTAAATGTTGTAAATATTAATCTAGTTAATCTTCTGAATTTATGATTAAACTAATTATTATTTAATTAATATTAAATAATAAACAAGGATGATAAATTAATTAATTATTATTTAATTACTATTAAATAATAATTAAAGACAACTAAGATTGATTATTTAATTATTTATTATTTGATTAACTTTAAATAATAAATAAATTTAGTTAGTTATTATTTATTATTAAATAATAACTAATGATATTTGAGTATTTACTATATAATTTTATTATTTATTATTTAATTAACTTTAAATAATAAATGAATCTAGTTAATTAGTTATTATTTATTTTTAAATAATAACTAAAGATATTTGATTATTTTTAATATAATGTAATTATTTATTATTTGATTAATTTTAAATAATAAATAAATCTTGTAAGTTATTATTTATTATTAAATAATAACTAAAGGTAGTTAATTACTTACTATTTAATTAATGATAAATAGTAATTAAATGAAATTAGATTTAATGAAATAAAGAAAATGTCTTTTAACTCTTTTGTTTAAACAATTATAATAAATTGTTTAATAGTTTAATAAGTGTCCAACACTTAAGAAAAATATTTTCTAATTTATTAAATTATTAACCTAATTTGATTGAGGGTCTATAAGGTTAATAATATTGTTTTGACTGATGTAAATTATGTGTTAGTACTTATTTGTGGTAGATAAGTTTCTTAATGAGCGTATAGTTGTACAAATACGCTGTACTAATTATTAGACCAACTTTACTAATGTTAGGTCTTTCAAAGCCAGTTAGTTAAAGCTAGACATTAATTGTAGCTGAGCAAACAGGCAAGTTTCCTAAACCCTACTCAATTTATATTCGAGCAGGATATATTATTTTATTGTTCAAGTTCCTAACTCAAACTCAAGTTGTTACGTTTCAAGCATGCTATGGTTTAATTCGGTATAATTATTCCATCTCTTTAAATTATTGATTCGCACATAGTGCTTGTTGCATGTGTTCATCAGGTATGAAAGGCTGATCACCTTCATTACCATAAGGTTCAGTTAAATTTGTTCATGGTCATTATTGACACTCAACATTAATTAATTTAGTCATTCAATTATTGAAATTATGACTCGTACTCTTTCACAATTATTATATTGTTGAAAATTCAAAAGCTTATTCTTTCTTTCAATCATGATATATCGTTATCGTATTTAAACTTGCTGAGCAAAGTCGTTGCTCACTCTTGCTATATCATGATAACAAATTTCAGAATAATACGAATGTCCAAGGAGAGACGGAGACAGAGGCAACAGACAAGATTATAGTGTTATGCATTATAACTAAATTGTTATATGATGTAAGTAATTTTGTAAACCTTTTTATGAATCGAAAGGTATATATGTAAGTTAAGGTTAGAAACCTTGGGAAATGTTGTAGAATAAATAATTTATGTTTATATATTCCGCATTAGTTATAGAACGTGTATGAAGATGATGTATCGTGACGTACCAAGTCTAGGGTTAAAGGAACCCGGATTTGGGGTCGTCACAGTTAATCCCATGCAACAGTTTGTAGACTTGTTGATGGGAGCTTTTCAGAACAAAAATATAAACTTTGTGGGTGATCAATCAGTAACTGCTAGGATTGCTACCATTAAAGATTTTAAAGTTGTAGGACCCCTAGAGTTCAAGGGGACAATGAATCCAGTAGAGGCCCAAAATTGGGTGATTGAAATTGAAAAGGTATTCAATGTAGCAAATGTTACAGAAGAACAGAAAACTGCCTTCGCTACATTTATGTTGAAAGGAGAAGAAAATTATTGGTGGGTTACCAATAAAGGAATACTGGGAACAGGAGTTGCACCTTGGAAAAGATTCAAGGAAATATTTTTTTAGGCATCTTTTCCTCTAGTAACTCAAGATATGATGGAGGTTCAATTCCTGGAACTAAAATAGGGGAATATGACGGTGGTCGAGTATGCGGCTAAGTTTAATGAGTTGGAAATGTTTACTCCACACCAGGTGGACACAGAACAGAGAAAAGCAAGGCGATTTAACTGCGGATTAAAACCGTGGATATACAGCAAGGTCTCAATGTTTCAGATATGGACTTTTGTAGGAGTAATGGAGAAAGTTATTATGGCAGAGGGAGGCAGTGATGCCTTAATGAAGTATAAGCAAGAATAGCAAGGCAAGAAATGAGATGGACCTAATAAAGGAGGTAACAGTGGAGGAAACAACTCCAACAAACGGAAATGGAATAGGAACAATAACACAACTGGTAATAAGCAAGGAGAGTCAAAAAAGAAAATGGAGCCATGTCCCAACTGTGGAAAGGGACACTCCGGAGTATGTCTGAAAGGGAAGAATGTATACTTTAAGTGCAGTCAAGAGGGACACATCGCACCAAACTGTCCGATTCCAAAAATGAATAAATGATGTTTCTATTGCGGAGAAGTGGGGCATCAAATTAAAGATTGCCCAAAGAAGAAAACTGATGGAAGGAGTGGAAGCAAATGTGCTACCAGCGGCAAGCTAGCAATTGGTGGACCTACACAGCCAAGGAGGCTGACAGCCCACACTTCTAACATGATAGTACAGGATACAGTGGCATTAAAGGACGTTGTGTCAGGTATTATTCATGTCAATGACATAAATGCATATGTATTATTTGATTCGGGTGCTACATGCTCATTTATTTCTGATGAATTTGCTAAGAAACTGAAATTACCTCATGTGAAGTTAGAGAATGTATTGAATATAGAAGTAGCGAACAAGGAAGTGATTCAGGTGAAAAATATTCATCGGGATTGTTGTTTGATGATAAGAGGGCATGAGCTGCTAGTTGATTTAATTCATACTCGGATAGGAGAATTTGATGTGATATTGAGAATGGACTAGTTACATAGCTATGGGGCAGTAATTGACTGACAAAAGAAATGTGTAAACCTTCAGACTCCTTCCAAGTCTAAGGTAGTGTTCTGTGGTAGTAAATCGCCTAGACAATCTGTTTTCCTGACGATGTTGCAGGCCAATAAGCTGTTAAAGAAAGGATATATGGGATATTTAGCGTGTATGGTTGATATGCGAATAGTGGGATCAGAAATGGGTTAGATACTCGTGGTAAAGGAGTATGCAGATGTATTTTCAGATGAATTACCGGGTCTTCCGCCAGATAGGGAGATCGAATTTGTTATAGACCTTATACCAAGAACAACGCCAATTTCAAAGGCACCGCGCAGAATGGCTCCAGTAGAGTTGAAAGAGTTAATGGTTCAGTTACAAGAGTTGTTGGACAAAAAGTATATCCAACCAAGTGTGGCTTCTTGGAGAGCACCAGTTTTATTTGTAAAGAAGAAAGATGGCTCGTTAAGACTTTGCATCGACTACAGGGAGTTGAACAAAGTAACAGTTAAGAACTTGTATTCGTTACCAAGGATCGATGATTTATTTGATCAGTTATGGGGAGCCAAGTATTTCTCAAAGATTGACTTGAGAAGTGGCTATCACCAATTGAAGGTGAGACCTGAGGATGTACCTAAGACAACATTTAGGACTCGTTATGGTCATTACGAGTTACTAGTGATGTCTTTTGGTTTGACAAATACACTAGCTGCATTTATGAATTTGATTAATCGAGTATTCAAGAAATATCTAGACAAGTTCGTGGTGGTATTCATCGACGACATTCTGATATATTCAAAGACTCAAGAAGATTATGCAGAACACTTGAGAATAGTGTTGAAAAAGTTGAGAGAAGCAAAGTTGTATGTGAAATTCTCGAAATATGAATTTTGGTTGGAAATTGTGCAATTTTTAGGGCATGTAATTGACCAACAAGGGATATCTGTAGATCCAACAAAAGTTATGGCACTAATAAATTGGGAACAACCAAAGACACCAATAGAGGAGCGGAGTTTTCTTGGACTAGCTGGATATTACAGGAGATTCATTAAATATTTCTCAAAGCTGTCAGGACCTCTAACTAATCTGAGGAGAAAAGTTGTGAAGTTTGTCTGGACAGATAAATGTGATGAGAATGTTAAGTGAAGCACTTGTATTGTCATTACCTGACAATACGAGAGAATTTGTTGTTTACAGTGACGCATCTCATAAAGGACTTGGTTGTGTGTTAATGCAGGACGGGAAAGTCATAGCATATGCATCAAGACAGTTGAAAAATTATGAGAAAAGGTATCCAACTCATGATTTAGAGTTAGCAGCAGTGGTTTTTGCCTTGAAAATATGGAGACATTACCTATATGGAGAGAAATGTGAAATATACACAGACCACAAAAGTCTGAAGTATATTTTCACTCCAAAGGATTTGAATATGAGGCAAAGGAGATGGTTAGAACTAATTAAAGACTATGATTGTGAGATTCTATACCATCCAGGGAAAGCTAATGTTGTAGCTGACGCCTTAAGTAGAAAGGGTCGAGAAAGATTAGAAATGATAACGGCTCAAGAAGAATTAATTAAAGAGATGGAAAGATTGGAGTTAGAAGTGAAGTATCTGATGGAATCGGAAGAGAAGTTATTTGTGGTTGAAGTGCATCCAATATTATTGGATAGAGTGAAGGAAACTCAAATACAAGATCAAGAATGTGGTCAAATTAGAAACTACATAGTAGATGGACAAGAAACAAAGTTCAAATTGGATGGAAATGGATTACTTAGGTTTGAAGGAAGAATATGGGTACCGATGATATCCAAGTTAAAAGATGAGATTCTACAAGAAGCGCATAATTCAAAGTATTCAGTTCATCTAGGAAGTACGTGTTAGAGTTGAATCCCTAGAGGCTAATTATTTGATGTAATTGCTTAATATTTTTTTGATATTATATTTGATTGCATAAATGGATTATTTTATTATGATTTCATTTACTGCGTTATATAAATGTTAGCATAATAAAAGTCCTTAGAATAGTGATACGAATTATATAGCTTCAAGTATGTGACTTGAACATGAGATTATATAATTACAATTAGTATCATTGCTCTTAAATGTTCCTAGTCGAGTATCATTGTTAATAGGACAACAATGATGCATTAAGACTAGTATGTGGATTGACTGATGGCCAAATCTCATTGGTCATAAATATATGAGATATTTGAGTCAATGCATAGGTACATGTTAGAGAATAATGTACTGGACAGACCCACCATGAGAATTCTACATGGAGCATTATGCAAAGTGTCATAAGAAATTCTCATAGTGACAATAATGTAATGATCCTCCGACCTGAAGTCACTATATTATTACATGAGAATTTGTGTACTTTGATATCATCAAAGGTCACCTTTAATAGGGTGGACAATAAAGGTGATTATTGGGTACATCATGAATCGTGTGAGGAATATGAGTGATCTAGATGGAATTTAACCCTCTTATATATTAGCGTGATATCCATAGGCCTCTTGATTGAGTAGGACTATGAAATGCATGGCCATGCTCAAATATTGATTTATTTCATATAGTCTACTCATTGATCAAGAAAACTCAGATTAAATTATGAAGAGTATGACACATTCCATGCCTCGAGTTTAATCTAGGATATAAGGTTAAAATGATTAAATTACTTTGAAACATTGGTCACAAAAAGGTTGTATCGAATCACCGATCTTATTATTATTTGAGTAACAGTGATGCATTACTAGATGTCGCTCGCTGTTTATAATTTTATAATATGATTTTAAAATTATTGTCGATATAATAATAACCTATTGGGTCACACACTTAGAACGTATTTAAAAGGGAATTAATTTAAATTGTAAGTATTTTAAATATGTCAATATGATTGATAGTATTTAAAATTACGAATTTAAATTAAGAGGATAATTTATATATATGTATATTAATTAAGTAAGACTTAATTAAAATATAATATATATAAATTCGAATTTTATTTTTCTAATTAAATTAGGTTTTGGTTAATTCCTATTAACTACTATATATATGATATATCAGTAGTCTAAAAATCACGTAAGGAAAAACTAAAAACCCTAGCCGCTTTCAGAAATAGGCTAGAGAGAAAAATAGTTCCGAAATTCTGATCTTGGTGGCTAGTACCGCAGATCCCTTTCGCTGCAGATCGTGTGGCGGTTCGCGGAGCGTTCGTATGGATACCGTAGAGACGCAGTCGCTGGATTGCGTTGAAGATTCGAAGCCGTTTCAGAATTCCATCGTCTCCTGTCCATCTCGAATAATCGGTAAATAATCTAAACCTCTGAATTGATATGGTTTTACATGGATCCTGTCTTAGGGTTTCGGATTTTTTTTTAAATTCCGCTGCTTTCTCTGTGTCGAAACCCTAACAGTACGAAGATGTATCAAGATCTTCGTCAACATTTTTGTTGGCCCAACATGAAGAAGGCTATGGCAGAATGTGTAAGTAAATGTCTGACGTGTTAAAGAATTAAGGCAGAACATCAAAGGCCTAGTGGACTACTACAACCCTTAGAAATTTCAGAATGAAAATGAGAGCACATCACAATGGATTTTGTCGTAGGACTTCCAACTACACAGAAAGGCTATAACGCGATATGGGTAATAGTGGATCAACTAACGAAGTCTGCACACTTCTTGCCAATAAAAATCAAGTTTAATTTAGATCAATTGACAAAGCTATATGTGAAGGAAATTGTATCAAGACAAGGAGTGCTGGTATTGATTATTTCAGATCGACATCCGCGATTCACGTCTAACTTTTGGAAGAGTTTCCAGGAACGTATGGGCACGTAGTTGAGGTTAAACATAGCGTATCATCCTTAAACAGATGGTCAAAATGAAAGAATAATCCATACATTGGAAGATATGTTAGGAACATGTGTAATGGACTTCAAGGGCAATTGGGATGATCATTTGCCGCTAGTTGAATTCGCATACGACAACAATTATCATACGAGTATTGGTATGCCGCCGTATGAGGCGTTATATGGAAGGAAGTGCAGAATACCTCTTTGCTGGGATGAGGTAGGAGAACGAAAGTTATTGGGACCAGAAATAGTACAGCAGACTGTTGAAATTGTCAAAGTGATAAGATCATGACTTATAAGAGCACAAGATAGTCAAAAAAAATATGCCGACCAGCATCAACAGAAAAGAGAATTTGAAGTAGGGTCCCATGTATTTTTGAAAGTATCTCTCTGAAAAGGGAATATAAGATTTGAAAAGAAGGGAAAGTTAAGTCCAAGATTTATTGGACCGTTTGAAGTGTTGAGAAGGATATGAGAAGTAGCCTACGTTGTGGCATTACCTCCAGAGTTAGAACATATTCTTAATGTATTTCACGTATCGGTACTGAGGCTGTACAAGCCAGACTACAAGCATGTGATTGAGTACGAACCGATCCATATTAAGAAAGACTTGACGTATGAAGAAACTCTTGTTCAAATTATAGATAGGAATGAGCAAGTTTTAAGGAATAAAGTAATACCTTATCTAAAGTTAGTGTGGAGGAACCACAATGCAGAGGAGGCTACATGGGAGTTAGAAGAGAAAATGAAGAAAGAATATCCAGACTTGTTTTATGTAGCCTTGTAATGGTGATTCCGGGGACGAAATCCTTGTAAGGAGGGAAGAATGTAATGATATGGAAATTTGGCATCATTGTAAATATTATTATTAATTAATGGAATTTAAATTTTTGAAGTGTGACAAGTGTTTTAGGACAAGCAAGTCATGGACTATTTGATGATAGAATTAAATTCAAGCCTCATGAAACAAATTTGGATAAAAAAAGGATTTGAATTGGGTTAAAAATAAGAAAATTATCAATTAATGAGAATTAAATTCTCTAGATTTTTGGGGAAAGGACCATACTACCCTTGACTAGTTGGAATATGACATTTGTGTCCTAAAGTGGTGTAATGACCAAGCTATCCTTGTCTACCATTGAAAAATGTCCTAAATGACCCTAACCCTACGTAAGCTAAATTAACTAGGCATGGTTAGTTGTTGAAGATTTATTTATAAAACATGTATGTATATTTTCAAGTATAACAAGAGTTAGCTCATTTCATTTCATCTCCAAAGTTGCTAAGTAGAGAGAAGGAGAAGAAGGAAGCTAGGGTTTGATAATTCTTGAGAGAAATTGCAACAAAGTGAGCAAGAGAAGGAAAACAAGCCATCAAAGTCGATAATATAGCTCTAGCAAGGAGAAGGAGTGCAACAAGAAGGTATATAAGTGTTCTAGCTTCAAAAACCTATCATTTATGTGTTTAAATGCTAGAACAAGTGTAGCCATGCATGTATCTATGATCTAAGTTGTGATTTATGTGAATTATGTGCTACACGAGTAGTTCATAAGGAAACCCTAAGCTCATGTGTGCTAGAACAAATGTGGTGCACTATTCATATATATATTAAAAGCTAGAAAGCATGATTCATGGATGATCATGTGTTATGTGTTGCTAGAAATGATGAAATCCTAGACGAAGGTGTTGAACATGTTGAATACATGTATTAATTATTGCTTGATAACTTATTATAAGCCTTAAGAGGTGAAACACATTAGTTGTTAAGAGGAAATTATAATATTATCCTATGATTTGTATGTAAATCAAATTATAATATGTAAAGTGCATTAGAAGATGCATATAAAAGTTATGTGAATACACAAAGTTGCTAAATATGTATGTGTTTGCCTATGTGGTGCATGGAGTTCAAGAACTCAAGTTAAGTTTATGTACGAAATTGTTAAAGTTGACAAAAATGCCACCAATGTGTAATGTTTGGCCATTTTGGATAATTAATGATAAAATGAGGTCAAACAACTAAATTTCATGTAAATACACGTGTTATAATCGAATTGGAAGTTATTTAGTGTCTATGGCGATAAATGTCCATTTTAAACGTTTAAAAACGTTCGTCGATGCCTAAAATGAAATCTTTGGAAAAATAAGATCATTTTAAGATTTTTAAATGTTTTGAAGGCCCATGCAAGTCAAATACATGTTATATGTGCTATATGAAGTGTTGGAATCAAGTTTTATAAAAAAAAGGGCAAAAAATAGCATGAATTTTTTAAAGAAAAATATATCAGAAAAATCAGAACTGCATCGGGGCGCAGTGTTACTGAGGGAGCTCACCGGGGCGAAATCAGGGGGTACCGGGGCGAAGTCTGGCCGAGAAGATCTTGCGGCCAACGAGATCTTTCAGGTAAAATATCTCGCTGGGGCGAGATGTACTATTCACAGAGAATAAAAAAAATTTAAAAAAAAAATCTAAAATGAAATATTTTGATACTAAATGATAGAAACATGTATAATAAGCCATAAATTGATAAAAATGATCAATACGGGAGATGTTAAGACATAAATGAACAATGTGTTATGTGTTAAGGTTATGTAAAGCTATGAGGTAACTTATATAAGAAGTTATGGCATGCATGTGTATGTAACTAATGCATAAACCAATATTATGGTCATGTATGTTATAAACGAAATAGTATTTAACTAATGCATAAACCAATATTATGGTCATGTATGTTATAAACGAAATAGTATTTTACCAGTTGAGGAAAAAGGAGATAAACACAAGTTTTCTATCTGAACTCTTATTGTAGTTCTTCCAAAACTATTCATGTTATGCATTCACGTGATTATGCATTCACTCTATGATATGCTGTAATAGAACAACCCTAATAAAAAGGGGTGTAAAGGATAAAGAAAATTTATTATGGCATGGTTGCGTCGCTTGATGTTTATGTTGTACACAATATAAAAGTACGATGGGCTGATCACCCAGACTACACATCTAATTTGAACAACAATCCTATGACTAACTTGGGCAATATCAGTCTTTATGATTGGTATTGTTCTTAACGAGTTCTAGGTCTTGTGACCGTACAGCAAACAAGTTTTATGTTTCCAGTTAATCATGCAAAGTTATGCATATTTCTCATGTTCATACATTGAACTGATATTGATCAGCTTATTAAAAATGATCAATTTCATTGTTTATGACTCAGCTTATTGTAAATGATTCAGTTTATTGTAAACGATTCATGATCATTTAAATGATTTTCATTCACCATTTTGAAATATCATGTCATCATTTGCTTATGTACTTGTTGAGCTATTTTATGCTCATTCTTGCTTTTAAACATGATATTTCAGCTAAACCTGAACAGGTTGAGGGATCAGGATTAGACAAAGAAAAAGGAAAGGCTAGCAAATAGTGAAGGCTTAGTTAGAAGAAAACGATGTGAATATAAATGTATTATTTTTTATTAATTTGTCAAGTATAGATGTTGTATGTATAAAGGTATATAGAACCTGGGATAGTTATGTATTATTGTAAATTAAGTTTTGATATTATTCAGAATGAATGGATGTGATAACAGGGTAGAATAGTAACATGAGCACCGAACCCGTGGTTCAAGGGACCCGGATTTGGGGGCGTCACATTACTTGACTTTGGAGAAAATAAAATTATAAACTTTCGATATCTTTTGTTTATCCTGTTATTCTATTTCTTTTGTTCGTTATTTATATCTCTGTTGTTATTCTAATCATCAAAAATCAAGTTGTAAATATCTTTGGCCTGGATACGGATGATAGGATAAAGGCAATATAATGGTGGTGTGTATTTTAGGGCACGTGGTGAATGTTCTCTTTGGCCTGGTGCAAAGAAGAACTATTATTTATTATTATCATGATCAGTGGTGTTTTAGATGATAAAAGTTGGTGATAATTTTTCTAAAAAAGAGAAGTTAGAAGACATCGTGATCTACGTAATTCTCCTAATGGTTGTTATTCTGTTGCAGTTGTTGATCTAAACATTGTTCAATAACTTAACTGTAGTTGTTTATTTAAAACTTGTTGTTTATATTATTTTATTAAGAACGCAATTGTCAAAGGCTAATGATAATTTATTCATTATTATCTTAGTCATGATATTATTTACTGGGCAATTTGAGCTCACTCTTTCCTTTTTGTTACATTATTTAGGAAATGAGAGTGTAGTTAGGACTAGCAGGGAAAAAAGGGGAATGGAGTGATGGTCCAAGATAGTTGCTATAGTAGTTTTAACCATAATGTAAAAGTGTTAAAATAATAGTGAAGACTTAGTTGTGTATTAATGAGCACTGTATTGTTGTACGTTGTACCGTTTTGTAATAGTTGTTGTGTATTTTGACGACTCAAGTTTGGGCTGTGTGGGCCCGAATTTGGGGGCGTCACACACGTGAAGCTGGTGAGATATTGAAGTCTCATATCAAGTAAATAATAAAAGAATAAATGACTAATATACATGAATGAGTTCAATATATAATGACTTAAACTTTTGGGTAAGGTTGAGTTTCAAACATGTATTTTAATGCCTTGTTACACACACATAATGCGCAGACTACAATTCTCCCACGATAACTGATACCAGAGCTGACACTTGATGGTTGTTCAAAAATTAATCTCTGATAGCCTTTTTTTTCAAAAGACGTGATGATATTGAATTCTCGATAAATTAGGTCAGTGTTTCTCCAAATGTTATCGACGTTGAATTCTCAGTGGATTTAATCAAAAATTTGGTTACGAGAGTTAGTTGTCGAACAAATAATACATATGAATAGGTTTATTTATGCACACTATACGCGTTATAGTGGTATATGAATATTTAGCTTTTTTATTCTATGTATTAATAAACTTTATGATTGTGGCAATGTTGGGCTCGAAATATATACATAGATATAAGGGCTTTTCAGTAAGTGTATTAGAAAATATTGGTAGAGATGAAACACATGCTACTTAGACATGCATATATAAGCCACAGCTTGTGGGTCGTCCTTGATCTGGCCTAGGCCTAATTTGGTCAAAATCCGACCTGGTCAAAGCCTAGACTGGAGATTTTCAACAAGCAGCAACTTGAAAGAGAAAATTCAGCCCAGTTTGGCCTGAACTGGCCCGACCCTTAAGGTTGTCTTGAACCAGCCTATAACTAACTTTAGTTCATTAAATATTGAATATAACCTTTAAATTAAAAAATAGAGGTGAGGTCCCTTTATTTATACATAATAGTTGGGTAGGAGAAAAGCTCTTTTAGTGATGTGGGACTTGGTTAAACTCAAGTGCATTTCAAACCTCAGTGCTTTTAACTAGCTAAATCAACTAACTACTTATTAAGCTTCCAAGTTGAGGATTCTCACTGCCTTATAACTTACCAATTCAATTAAAGAATTATCAAGCTTTCCAAATTGAGGAGCCATCCGTTGATTCAACTCTGGATTTATTAAGAGTTTCCAAATTGAGGAGCCATCCATTTGAGGCTCTGGATTTAAGTAGCTAAGAGCAATTAAAGCAAAAAAAGATTAGAATATCACAAATGCTAAAGAGCATAGATACATGTAGAATAATACAGAAGATAGGGACTTCAATGTCCCTTTTTGTTCCTCGTGAGGTGCATCTTGTAGAGGATGTTAATATGAGACATTTCAAGCTAAACCATTGCAGAAAGAGAGGCCATACATAAAGCCTAATAGTGCACTATGTTAGTGAGAAAGTAAAATGGTTTCATGAGGTTAAGCCACAGGTATCTTAATAGTGCACTATGATATTCTAAAGAGAAATGAAACTTTTACTTCAATCTCAAGGTTAATCTACATAGCGATCAAGAGATAAAGTAATAACAAAGAGAGCAGGAGCCTTTGGATGTGTTAAATATCTACTTGATTGCTCTTAAGAACTGTCAAAGGCAAATTCAGTATCTATGTGTATGTGTAAGAATCTGATGGGTGTGTGCATGCTTCTTGGCTTTTGAGTTCTTACATTAATTTGGTGAAAACTGAAAACTTTGTATAGAGGTAAATGTGGATGAATGTTAAATAAGTTAAATGCCTAATATGAACAAAGAAAGCATTTAGTTTCCTTTGAAATTTTTTGTATAAATTGAATGAAAATCTGAGATAACATTTTTTATTTAATGAAACAAGAATTTAAAATATTAATTTTTGAGATTATCGAGGCTTAACTAGTTAACCGTTTAAATATTACAAGATACAAATTTTTTTGGATAATTATTCATATCTTATTGTCATTTGTTGTAGGTAACGATATTTAATATCTGTATTCAAAAAGTTGATATCATGTAAAGAATGTTTTTGTATAAGAATATGGATATATTCGAATTGATATTATAATTTGTAACTTAACTCAATTTAATTTTCATTTTAAAATGGAAAATATAAAAGTAAAAATAAAATTTCATTTACAACATATAAAAGCACTAAATAAAGAAAAGAACATACAAGAGTATAGAAGGATATAGCTTCCTTTTTTTTATCTTTCTAATTTGACGCACACGCTAACACGGTTTGAACCTGGGACCTCTTCTTATCAAAGAGGCCTAGAATACCACTAAATCAAAGACATGGACATTCCATTTGCAACATATTACTATTAGCTTTAGAATTTGGAGTCATTAGTCATCATTTTGATGTTAGTGTGAAGGAGATTAAATTATGGATCGCGCTTTCTGCTACTATTTTTCTAACATGTGAATGAACGGACAAAGATGTACTGACATTGATAGTAAAGTATGCTCTATGTAGTTTTTTCTCGTCATTAAGACATGATAAGCTAGTTGGAGAAGTGTTAGTATTTCATGTCAACTACATTTTTAACAACCCATCTAATATTCATTTCTTCATGTACACTTTTCAAAACACCATTTAAAATGCTTTGTCAGTTTAGTTCATTTTGCTCAACATTTAGCTATTTCATATTTTTGATTATCGATGAATTTAATTATATCTTGAAAATGAAGCAAATAGATACGAATTTTTTGAAAAACATAATCAAAGGTTTATATAATCATATCCAGCCTTATAATTATATCCAATCTCATAATCATACCAACCTCATGTACTGATACAAGTCGTAATTGTAAGTCTTGTAAAATTTTTGAGTAAAAATAGCAAAGACTCTTAATGTAGATCACTTGAAAAACATTAAAAAAAATCATAATTTGAAAATTTCAAACACTAGTAAAACAAAATATGGCTATTAATGTTAGATATTTTGAGCAACATTATAAACATCCATATCCGAAAGCAAAGTAAACAATCTTTATAGTTATAGTCATTTAAGTTTGAACAAAGAGCCTTAGACAAGAGCTTTAACCATAAAGTCTAATATTTTTAATAGGGCAACAATTTGTAGTCTGGGAAATAAATGTTCCACAAATTCCAATGGGTAAAAAAAGAAAAATAGAATCATAATTCTAGCTTTGTACAGAGCTTTTATGTCTATATCTTCTCCACTAAAATCCAAAATTTCTCTCCAGATCACAGTCAAAAGCATACAAAGTGCATTCAAGTCAATCATTAAATCACAACTTTCTATTCAACTATACAAAACATAGACACAAAGAAGGGAGTGCAACCCAAATTTCAGACACAATTATATACTATGTCAACATCTATAATTTTGAAAATTGGTATTACAACTTTTGCAACTGGTTCGACGGAAGGTTTCCCATCCAAGCATCTTAATGAACCAGTGAATGAGACCAAACTTGGGAATTTTGTTGGCTGCCTCTTCCTCAACTAGAAGAGTGAATATTAGAATCAGAAGTAATAATTTTAACAAACATGAAAAAATAATTAAAGGTAAAAACTTTAGGTAAAAAAGAAAGATAAAAGGGGGGAAAAGTCCACTTCACAGTCTGTTTCATGATTCTAATGCAGAAGAAAGTTTGGTTTCTACAATATCAATGTAATTATAGGCAACCATGATAGTGTCTCTGGTGGTCAAACAAGAGTAGCTCCTTCGTGTTGCCTACAAGCTTTAAGTTAACACATTGATGATGGTGAGATAAGGAAGATGAAGAAACTAAGAGAAAATCTAAATTCTTGAGTTTCAGTTTATAAGATTGGTTATTTTGATTATGGGGTTGGTAGTGAACTAGAATTAATGAAGGAATTTGCAGTTGGAGGCCAGCGTAGGTCAAAACTATAGAACTAGAATCAATTCAATTCATATATACACAAGTCCCACATCGATAAGCAGCTAAGAATTAAAAGTGTCATATGACTATAAATAAGGCAATGAGCAAACACCAAATGCTAAGGCTTTACTTTGTGACCTTTGTTGCATGGAGAAGCCCAAGTGTTACGGCCTGGCATGGCTTGACATGTAGACATTTGCAAGCCATATTTATATGGATTAAGTTCGGCCTGACTTGGCCTGAAGGGTTCAAATTTAAGGTTTGACCTGACCTGGTTAACGATCAAAATCTGACAGGCTTGGGCCAGACCAAGCTAGATAAGCCTGTTGGGCATTACTAATGCTATTTGATTCGATTGATGGCATGTTGACATTTTAAAGTCCATTCAAACCTTCTCCTATTCCGAGCCCTTTTCAATATTTAAAAAAAATGAAAAAAGAAAAAAAGAGATAGAGAGAGAGATTTTTATGTTTGCTTGGATATAAATATTTAAAGGAATGCTAATTTGCATGTGAGTATTTGTTCATTTTGTATTTACATGGGATTTACAGTTTTAGAATTGATTGTTTCGAAATTTGCTTTAATCCTTCTTCAGATGACATTGTATCCAAACAATTTGCTTAACGAGTTACTAGCATGATGGAAAATGATTTATACGTTAAAAAAAAATTTTAATTGAGACTAATGTAAAATTCTAATACTATATTTAAGAGTTTTTTAGTTAAAGAAAAAAAATGAAAAGAAGAGAAGGGAATGAAATATTCACTTTTTCTTACGAGAGTGAGATGAAAATTTTGGTCCAAAATAACACTTATTCTACTTAAAAAAAGGAACATTTACATTTTCTAGTATATTTTTAAAAAAAATTACAATAAAAGTACATCTAAAAAATATTTATAGAATTAATACATTTTTAATATTTTATTTACAACAAAAGTGAATCTAGATTATTTCATATAAATGCTTCTCTGTTAGCCAACTTCTTTGACGAAGATTTTGCTCTGGCCAAGAATCAAGCTCCTCCTTCACAAACAAAGCATAATGTCCTACTCCTCCTCCTCCGTTTCTGAAACAACATCTAGAGAGAGAAAGTGAGAGAAACAACATCTAGAGAGAGAAAGTGACAAGAAAACTTTTTAAACAGGCCCAACCTCTTCAAAATTCAATTCAACCATCAAATCCCTCCATTTATATACATTTCTCCTATTTTTCTGTTCCTTTTTGTGTATGTAAAGGGACGGGATGAACACGAAGCAAAAGCGATTGTAGAGACGAAGGTTGGAACGAAAATACTGCACCGCAACTCATCAGGGCTCTGTTTCTAAGTTTTCAGACGCCGCTGCTTCGTTTGGTTACTGTTATATACTGATTTGGTTACTGTTATATTATGATTTGGTTACCTTGGTCTGAAGGTTTGGCAACCAACTGTAAATACGTATATTCAAATGATTATGAAGCAATGGTTGAGTCGGAGAGAGAAGCTGAGCTTTGCTGGTTGGAAAATGGACGATGACTCCACTACTCGCCTTCTTCTTCATGCGTACTCCCTCAAGGACCTCGATATGAAGATATGTTAGTGATTACAGAGGCCAAGGCTGGAATGAAAATACTGCACTGCAACTCATTAGGGCTCTGTTTCTAAGTTTTCAGACGCCGCTGCTTTGTTTGGTTACTGTTATATTCTGATTTGGTTACTGTTATATTCTGATCTGGTTACTGTTATGCGTACTCCCTCAATGACCTCGATATGAAGATATGTTGGATTTGATTTGGGGTTTTGCGTTTTTAAAATCTGAGAATGTTTATAAACTCCACACCTGCAATTGATAACCAAACCTACATACCAAACTTGAAGTTTTTTCACCTCCACACTTGTAGGTTTTTCATAATGCAATTGGTAACCAAACCTTCATATCAAGATAACCAAACCTTCATACCAAGGTAACCAAACTTTCATACCAATGTAACCAATCCACCTCTACACTTGCAGTTTTTTCATAGTGCAGTTAGTAGCCAAACTTTCATACTAAGGTAACCAATTCAGTTTTATTAGGTTGCCAATTTTTTTTGAATGTGATGCAGTTAGTAACCAAACCTTCATACCAAGGTAACCAATTCAGTTTTAGTAAGTTACCAATTTATTTTGAATGTGATGCAGTTGGTAGTCAAACTTTCATGCAGTTGGTTGCCAAACCTTCATTTTATCCTACCCCTCAAAAATTAGTTTATCAATACATGGCAGGAAAAAAAAAAAAAAAACGTAGTTTAAGTTATAACCCAACATGATAACAATGTGCGTCTGCTATTATTTTGTTTTGCTACTGCTGTACTGCTTCGTTTCTTCCTTCCTGTATGGCTAATCTGTTTGTGGTGTTGCCGGGTGATAGCTTCGCTGCTTGTATCGTGGCTGCCACTGAACTCTGCCATTGCGTTGCAGCTCTGATGGATCCAAGCTGTTGCACCGATCTGCTATGAAGCTGTGAAAGGAGAGAGGAACTGAGAAAGGAAAGAGGAACTGAGAGGGAGATGAGAGAAAAGTAGAGTTTGTTAATTTTAAAGTTTCCTTATTTATTTAAAACTGAATGATCTGATGTGTTTATTGTGTTGTACTTTTTTTAAAATTGTTTTATAGTTACACTAATCTTGTAATTAATTTCTAAATGTTGTATAGTTCTGTAAAGAGCCCTAAAAAAAATTCTCTCAATTTAAAATTCAAGGCGCACTTTTATTTTATTTTTTTTCTTTTTTTATATTAAAAAAACTCAAGACACGCACACACACATTTTCTTTTCTCTCTCTTTTATTTTCTCTTCAATTTAAAATTCCAATATAAAGTATAAATGATAAAATAAAATAAATTAGAGTATGTCCTTCTTAATTCTTTTATATCTCATCTATTTACATATATTTATATTTGATGTTAACATAAATTTATTTGAAATTGATAAAATCCAACGAATATTATTTGAATCGGATAAAGTAAGTATGATGAGTATACTATTGGAACCCGGCCTGTCGTCGTCATCCCTGATCTCTAATCCCTAACCTTAATTTTAAATTATAAAATTAAAATTAATTTTTTAAAAATTAATTTTAAATATTTTTTAAACTAAAATTTGACATAATTTATTTAAATTTTAAAAATAATAAATTTTATAATTAATAATATTTTTAAAATAATTTATAATATTTATAATTATATTGATATAAATTAAATAAATTTATATTAATTTTAAGTTTAAAAATATTTAAAATTAATGTTAATTTAAGAATTTAGAACGGAGAGTATTAGCAAGAAAGTAAAAATAAATGTAGCAAAATACTAAAAGTGAGCGACCATCCATAATAACGGCTGCACCAATAGCTCATCTTTCTCTCTCACACACAAATACACGCACTCAATTTTTAGCAGCTGCATCGCAGAGATAACAACGGACGGGCTATCCCATCACCACCATGAATAGTGTTGTTGCTTCAAAGGTTGCGGTCATTGGAAGTGGAAGTCAGCGCCCAGCTCTATTTCTTTCAATTACTTAATTATTAATTAAATATACATACATAATTTCATTGATTTCTCGATTTTTTATGATTCCATGAGCTAATTGATGGAAAAAATGTTAAAATGTTGGTGGGGTTTCAGTTTCAGGAGCTGTATGCGCATCGAATCTGGCCAAAAATGGCGTCTCAGTTACCATTTTCGACACAGCTCGGGGCCCTGGTGGCCGAATGTCTCAGAGAAGGTTATATCATCATTATCCTCTTTCTCTCTCATACTTTTTTCCAATTTTTTAATTACCCCAGAAAATTGCAGTCTATTATATGTTTGACCTCCAAAATTTTATAACCATAAATGATTCTCTTTCTTAATTTCATTTAATATACCCCATAACCTGCCAAAGAGATCCTTTTTTTCCCTCCTTAAAATTATACCCTCGGATACCAAATTAGAGGCACATTTTTAAACAATTGATTTTAAAGTAAAATTATTTTTCTAAACATATACATTAACATAAAATCTATTTAATTGATGTTTTGATTACAATTTTAAGGATTAATTTTCATTGTGTTTATTGAATTTTTTTTGTTACGAAGACATTACTATACTAAAAAAAAATGTTACAAACTAGTCATTCCTAGTACATGCAGGGTTAATTGATGTTTTGGTTACTATATTAAGGAGTCGATTTTCATTTTGGATTTTGAATTTTTTTTTAACAAAGACATTACTATACTAAAAAAAATATTACAAACTATTAATTACTTAACATCACTTAATTGGCTTGTGAGTTAGTTATTGGTGATGTGACATATGGTATTGTTGTAAAAATCAGAAAAGGGGAAAATTAGAAACGGAAAAAAAATTAGAGCACAATTTTGCGGTGATTCATCTTGGTCACGAATATCTGGTTCATTTCTTTTTCACCGGCAAAAATACACATGCATGTGTCACATCACCAATAACTAACTCATACATCAGTTTTTTTTGGCTCACGTGATATGCACGGTTTAGCTCTTCCGTCAATTTTTTAGATGGAATGTTAAATAATGATTAGTTTGTAAAAAAAATTTAGCATAGTAATGTCTTTGTAACAAAAAAAGATTCAGTAACCAAAATAAAAATCAACCTCTAGTATAGTAATCAAAACATCAATTAACCTTTTCTAAACATATCCTTAACATAAGCAACAAGTGTAATAGTGGTGATGTACTCAATGCACCTATATACAATATAAGTTGTGATATATTAGAAATTTCATATGACTTTATAATTTAAAATTAGAAATGTATCTCTAATTTCATAATATACTAAAAATAAAAATGTGTCTCTAACTTTGTAACCGAGAGTAATATTGAAATGAAAGTTCGGTCCAAGCGTGCAGTTATGCACAAGACTCCTTTTTTTGGTGAGGGGGAAGTATATGAGTAGCTCATGTTATTAAGTTTTGTGTACTCTTTTTTGTGGGGAAAAAAATTATCAGAGAAACCACTGAGGAAGGGAAGGAACTGGTGTTTGATCATGGGGCTCCATACTTCACTGCCACTAATACTGATGTGCTGGGACTTATCGGGGATTGGGAAGCTAGAGGTCTTGTTTCTGAGTGGAAAGAGAATTTCGGGTCTTTTGATTCTATCTCTAAAACATTCGTCGACATTGAAAAGGTGTTCACTTGCTCAAACTTTGTGATGCACTTCAAGTTTTTATTTTCCTTCATATGACTTTTATGAATAATTGTTAGCATATATTTACTATCACACTCGTAGAATTCACACAGATTTAAATATGTATCCTTTCTACATGGAATCCCCAAAACTTACGACACCATGATTTCTATAAGCAGCGTCTTTATTTGCAATTTTAAATTTTATAAATGAATCATCCATATATTTTCCCACCGCGGAAAGAAATTTCCGTTACTCTCGTTAAATGTTTATAGCAGGTTCAGTCTTTTGATCTAAATAGATGTTGAACAAGAAATTTAAAGTCTCTATAGCCTTGAACTTCCAAGTCAAAAGAATTATTTAAAGTCCTCACTTATCTATTAATATTGCATGTCTAATTCTTTGTACAAGGTTATGCATATATTAATTCAAACACATGCAGCCACGTGAAAGCAATTTCGTAAATCTTTTTTTTTCAAACAGTAGTTCTCTAAATATCAGTCAATATAGGATGGATCAAGCAAGAAATATGTGGGCATCCCAAGAATGAATTCTATTTGTAGAGCATTAAGCCAAGAGCCTGGTATGCTCTGAATTACTGATATCTTTAATTTCTCATTTGGAGTGCTATTGTTGGACTTTGTATCCTAACGTAGTGGATTGTTTTCTTTGTCTATTCGCATTTTCTTCAGGGGTGGAAAGTAAGTTTGGGGTGGGTATTGGGAAGTTGGAATGGTTAGAGGATGAGGATTCTTGGTCATTAACTGGATTAGATGGACAAAATCTTGGTCATTTCAAGGGAGTGGTGGCGTCTGATAAAAATGTTGTTTCTCCGAGGTTTACAATGGTAACAGGACGACCAACTCCTCTTGGTATGATGGCTTTTTTATATTCTGCTGTGTGTGCATAAGTGTATGAGCTTTCATGCATATGCAGTAAGAGTTTTTACTTTTTATGACCGTATATAGGGGGCTCATCATTGATCTTAAATAAGCAAAACTTTGTTTTGATATGTTGAAGAACAATTTGAAAGAAGTTTTAGTAAGGATAATGTGAATTTGATAAAATAATTGTTCTTAGTCCTTACATGATTATAACATCTATCATTGAATTAGCTAATTTTGATGACAATAGGATAATAAACCCAACCTGACTTTGATTTCATGGCAAAACTAGAAGCGTCCATAAAGCAAAACCTGATATCAACAACTCATGATTAATGCATCAGTCAGCATACAAAAGAATGTGACCTATGTGATGGTTATTACCATTACACGAATATGAACCTACGGTTTCATAATTATTATCCACGCACTGATAAGTTATCAAACGTGTGCATGTGCGCCTGTTGATATTTCAAGTATTCAACCTTAGTGGGCAAAATCCATGTCTGTGATGCAAACCATGACAAACTTTAAAGTTGGAAAGAGGATGACATTATAAAGCAATTGCACCTCGTATAATATTGGCAGAATCCTATTGAGTTAAAGGCTTAATCTGTTAGATCAGAGCATGTATCAATCATTTTGGCATTAAAAATCTAGGTCAGGGTGATGTAGCGACTTGCCATCACAGTTTTGGCCTTGAAATCCTTACAAATATGTAAATTTGGTCTTCAGATATCAGTTTGAAGCTGGTATCCTATCTATGGACATACTTACTTGAAATTTGAATCTCATGGCCTCAAGTCTCAACCCCCTTGGTGTTCAATAACTTTCAGTGGTTTGCTACTTCATCTAAATTTTTGGTGATGTCAGACAAATTACGTATGCACTTTTTAGAACACATGGAAACCATATAAGCTGTTGCTGGTGTTCGTACAGATCTGAATGTGGTTCCTGAGTTGGCCTTGAAGATCAAAGGATTTCCTGTTAGTCCATGTTTTGCTCTTATGGCAGCATTTGAAAAGCCTTTGTCTTTGGTAAGATTTGCATTTTTGAATATTTCTTTATGATTTTTTCAGGATTTCGGCTTTCCTACCTTCTTTTTCCCACACCCTCACCCACACTCCCCACGTCCAACCTCAACCTTCATCAGTTGGGACAGCTACACACACTTTGATTTGATTGAAGTTGGGATTATGTACTACCCGTTTTTGCATAATTTTTCTGCCTATAAAGCCAGTGTACTTATATTTTTGGGGATTATGAGGAATGTCTATGATGCCAAATAGACTTAATAAAAAAATCATTCTGTTTTTGTCGCGCATTATTTCTTATATCAAAATTTGATGATCCAGATACCTGTTAAAGGATTTTCATTCAACAATTCTAAAGTTCTGAGCAGGGCATTCTATGATAGCAGTAAGCCGGGGCGTTCTAGACAAAGGTACGGGTTTGTGCAGCATCAGCCAGTTAGCAGGGAGAAAATGATTAATTTTAAATGTAATTCATTAAGTGTTTTATCATTATTTTATCACCAAGGTAAGGCCCAGTGATCTCACCCTCAAATGGTGTCAGTTGAGCATAGCCCCTTTAGCAAGAGGAACCCCCCCCCCCCCCCCCCCCCTCCCCCCCCCCCCCCAAAACTGAAAAAAGAAAAAAGAAAAAAGGAAAAGAATATTATTATAAATTTACAAATGTGTTTCTTTGATGCACAGTGAGAATTGGGTTTTGCATTCTACAGCAGAATATGCAGAGAACATTATAGCTCAAACTGGACTTCAGAAGCTCCCAGCTGCGACATTGGCTAAAGTAGCTGATGAACTATTTCAAGAATTTCAAAGTACCGGGCTTAATATTCCTCAGCCATTTTTTAAGAAAGCTCATAGATGGTCAGTATCTGAAACTATAGTTTTCATTAGTTACGAGTTGTCAGTGTTTTATCTAGCAAAGATATCAGAATTGGAGGTTCCACCCACTTGGTTTACTTGTGCTCAATCCTATAATTATGTATGTTGGACCAGGACTAAATTTTACAAACCCATTTTGTCACTAGTTGGTTTGGATAGGAATAAACCCTGTTTTTTGTCCAGTTCCATTAATTATACCCTTCTAAACTTTCAGAACTGCACATATTTTCTATGTGTAAAATTTTGGCGTTTCGATCCAGGGGAACAATGTGCGAAGAGAATTTAGAGAAAGACAAAGAAAGTGCATGAAAAGAACATTAAAGCTTAACAAATTAGTACCAAGTTTTTCGGAAATGGTTTCCTAGACTGATCATGACTTTTTGACTGCTTTATGAATTATTTGACAATAATAATAAATTTCCTTAGTGAGAATGCCTATGGAGACCAGAACTAGTGATAATTCAAAACTTTAGATACAAAATTTATCATTTGAAAGTGACTTGAACTTTGATGTATATATCCCAACAAATCTAGTTGGTATGCCTGTCTTGTTGGTTCCGTTATACCCAATTTTTTTATGATCTCTGATCCTCTCAGTGCCACGTAATCCCCTGCCATCTGGTTATGGTGACCATATCCCACGGCATCTCCTCATATGTTGAATTGCCCTCATCGTGTTAAGGGAAGATCAAGATTGTCAAAATAGATACTGAACCAGATACCAGAGCGATCTGGCCCTAAACAGGGAAAATGCCCCATGTGATATAATGAAATCAAATCCCATATATTAAGATCAAGTTTCATTCCTCGAAGTACCTCTCTTACCTGATTGTTTCAAAGACCAACTCTCTTTTGTTGTTTTTCTCTTCTTTTTTTGTTTGGATAAGTTACTCTCTCTTTTAGTTGCCAGCAAAAGTAAGATATAGGAGGAGTTCCTGGCTGTTAATATGACCCTTATTATTATTGAGCGATATCTTGCTCAATATGATGCTGTTGTTATGTTCTTTGTTGGGAAGATGTCTATAAAACTATAAATGAACTTTCTTTAATGTTTTAAGAAACCATCGCTTAGGCCCCTACTTTCGATGTACTTGTAAATACGTGCACTTCTGCTTCTTGTATTTTGTATCACAAATTTGTTTCCTTTTCTCCTCCACCACCAATAGACGTTTCTTATCGTGTTAAAGATTCAAAGAACTCGGGAGTGCAAGCACTTTGGCTGTTTTTCCAGCTGTTTTGTCAACTTCAAACAAAAAACATTTCTGATGATGCAGTTTGAGCCAAAGTCCTACAATGATTAAATTTGACCTAGAAACTCTCTGTAAATACTCAAGTGACCTCTCCAATTAGTACGGTTTTAAGTTGGATGCTTCAACTGTTCTACATAACCTAAATTTCCTTTTTTTGTGTGTTATTTTTTATTGTTTTTGCGTGTTGTGGACAGGGGTAGTGCTTTTCCAGCTGCAAGCATTGAGAAAGAGGAGAAATGCCTTTGGGACGGGAAGAAGAGACTGGCGATCTGCGGAGACTTTTGTGTCAGTCCAAATGTTGAAGGTGCAATCTTGAGTGGTATCGCTGCAGCTTCAAAGTTCACTGAATTTTTTAGCTGCCTACAGTGACATGTTGGCTCACTGCCTAAAAATATGACCATTATTTGAGATCAAGCATGTGGTCTCAGGATCATGGCTCTTATAGCCAAATGGTTACGTACAGATTTCAACCATGAGATGTTGTTGAAGAAGAAGTATCAAGAAAGAACAGAATATAAGAAACTTCAGAAACCGAGTGTCCTTATGAATTGGTGTTCAATGAGCGACTAAAAGCGACTGTTCCCACTTAATCTTCTGCTGGAGTATTTGCTATTGAAACATGACCATGTTTGTTTACAAAATATATATTTGAAATTGAATTATTTGTATTAATTTAAAATTATTTCAGATTTTTTTATCCCATAACGAGGAATTATTAGTCCTTCATGTTGGACTATTAGTCTCATAAAATTATTTAATAGCTTAAAATGAGGGAAATTATTAATTCTAAATTCATTATGGGATTATATAATCTCTCATAAATAGTCTTAAGAATAATTAAAAAATAGTCCAAGGATTATTTAAAGGACTATTAATTTTTTATTATAGGATAAATATAGTCCGAAATAATATTAAATTAATATAAATAGTCTAATTTTAAATATAATTTTTATAAACAAATATAGTCCAAGTGTGCAAAATCTGCAGTGAAATTTGAAGTACACATTTATCATCTCTCATTTTATCCCCTTTTTAGCTCAATTGTTACAAAATGTTGTCTGTATTCGTATTCGGGATATAAATGATTACTTTTGATTGGCCAAGCTGCAAAAAATTGAACAATGCACTACGCATCTTTTGAAAAAATAAAATTTTGAAGCACATTATATAGCAAAAACATATAAATGATTTTGTCACTTGTTTGACCGTGAACTTGAGAATTATTTAGGTACTTTTTATAAGTATTTTCTCACATGAACGTGTGATTCATTTATTATTTATATGAGAGAGAGTTTATGAAATTATTATTTTTATTTATAAAAATATCAATTCTCTTATTTAATATTAACATGCTTATTTTCTGTTCAGGGTGTAGTGAATGAGGACAAGATTATCTCGAAAACGCGAGCTCCATAATTAAATTATGGTGGAGATTTGATTATGCATGTGAACTTTGAAGTGTTTTCAAAAATTTAAATTAATATAAGATCCAATTTGATATTTTGAATTGAATTTGAAATATTTTCAAAATTTTAAAATAAATATGAATTTATTGAATTAAAATAAACTATTATTAGTACAAAATTTATTGTCCTCAAGACTAAATAAATCACATCAATTTTAAATTTAAAAGTTACATCAAAAAAGTCAAATTGATTCTTATGTTTGGGAATGAAATATAACTCAATTTAAGAAATACTGTTTTTTCACATCTTGAACTATCCTTTGTCTATATGTAAAATAAATCCTCAATTTTTTTGTGATTGCATTTAGAAATATATATATATATATATATATTTGGGTTAAATTAAGTAGTGGTAATTATCTTCCCTTCTGATTGTGAATAACATTTTAAGCAATTTTCGCGCGCGCGCGCGGGGGGGGGGGGGGGGGGGGGGGGGGGGGGGGGGGGGGAAGTGGTCCTTTTCTTATAGTGCTAGTGTTAATATTATTAGGAGGAGACTTGCATACAATTTGAAGGGAAAATAACTCCATTGATGAGTTCTTCGAGCCTTAAACCTTCATTCACCATTGACGAACAACAGTTAAAGGCCTTCTTCTTCCTTGAAGATCCAGGCCAGTGGTGGCAAAAAGATGGGCTGATACCCCTTATGGTTGGTATTTCTGCTTTTCTAGCTCTCTATTAGTTTATGAAAAATGATTTATATGTTGGACTAATTTTATATCCAATAAAATGTGGATTGAGACTAACATAAATTGCGAGCGAAAAATAGAACAATAATATGTGAATTCTTTTTTTATACCCTAATATCTTATGTATCGACATATATTTAATATATAGACATGAATTTGTCATCATACATAAAAACACTCTTAATTTATAGCTACTTTTTCTTTTTAGGAATGGAAAAAGAGAATAAAAAGAAAATAATACTCCCTCCTTTCCAAACTATAAAATCATTAGACTATTTGAAATTAAGTTAAAATATTTTTAAACTAAAATTTGATATAAATTTATTTAATTTTAGTACGATGATAAATATTATAAATTATCTAAAAAAACACTACTAATGATCATATTTATTTTTTCGTAAATTTTAACAAATCATGTCAATTGAGTTTTAAAATATCTTAATTTGACTTTCAAAAGTCAACAATGATCTTATTAGAATGGAGGGAGTAATCGAGAAAGGAAAAGAGCATGTTTTTTACTGTTCTGAAATTTCAATGTGGCATTAGGACCTAGTAGAATGAACTTGAGGGAGGGTAAAGATCATAATTGTCACGGAATCAAGGCGAGATGTGACGATAGTTTACCACTAGGACGTCTAGGCGCTCGCCATAACTTTCGTATAACAAATTATTTAACGATGTGTAATTTATATATTATTTATTTTACTTAAAAAGTATATTGAACAATAAAATTGTATATACATTAAAACTCAAAACATAATAGCTAACACTACGGAATATACTTAAAAACACAATTATATGAATACTACACGATCAAAATTCAAAAATAAAATACTCAACATTAAAAACTAATAAAACAAGTTAACAAACACTAGGTAAAAAAATAAAAATCAACCAATTCAACACTCATCACACATTACAAGTCTACTAAGTAATAAAATTACAACACGTATAAGTTCATGAGTTATGAAAATGAGTTATGAATAAAAAATGATTTAATCACCTCACTAGGGCCAGCTACAAAGGCATAAGCATTGCAAAATAATAATATTAAATAAAAAAGAAAGAAAAATAAGCATCTTTTGATAACTTCCGTTATCATATAAGAGTTTCATAACTTTCTCAACTAATGACTTACTAGTTGTAAGCAGTAATCCCCGAGCGCCACGGCAAATAATCACGAACATTCTTCGGTTGCATCCACAGCCCATGAAGCTCATCAGTTTGTTAAAAAGAATAACCTGTTAGCATAGACTAGAACAAATGACTTAAACCTGTTACCTGAGGCACAAGTCGCAAACATATGCAGTTGTAAAGAACGTGGAAGAATGGGGTGGTTCTCAAAGGAGATGTTTGCATCATCAAACTAACCATTTTCGACACCTGGATCTAATATTCTGTTTAGAATTCACAAACGAGCAACAAAGACGAATGATAAAACGTGATGAGATCCTGCAAATGATCACCCGTGTCTAGATATTCTACAGTAAACTCATGTTTTTACATGAAACTTGTGAAAAATGAATGGATAATAAATAATACAATATCACATTTTCAGTTGAAATCACTCTACAAAGCTGAAACTCACCATTTGCCCTCTAAAGTTATCCTTTTCATTCACTGTCCATTTAAGGATCATTGATACAACATGAGTGCTTGCTATTTGAATACGTAGCAGCAACTCAATAATTCAAAAAGAAAATATATGTTTTCCAAAATTTCCCCAAGAGATCAATGATGAATACTCCATAAATTAACCCGTTCGGCGATCCAGTTCCTACTACTGCCAATATTGCTGCAGAGCAAGTTATTCCATGTTATTGAAACTCTTCAACAATTTCTTCCTCCTGATTTTGCAGCGGCAAGGACCTTGTCTGAAAGGAGCCTATTTGTCCAGTTCCCTCCATCATGGTGGATCGAACAATCTGTTAGATGCAGCAATTCAAATTTTGTTCTGTTAATAATTTGGGGATACTAACAAAAACTTACCTTGAACAATCAAGAAATAAAGCAAGATACAATGAGAAACCTCCCGTTATAATATCAGGGAAAATAAGCAAGCATACTGACATGTATTCAGATCTAATTTGAAGGCAAATCCCAAAGGAGAAAGTGAAAGTAATGTTGGAACCTTCATGAAAATTATGAAAGGCCAACCCAATTTAAAGAGGACTGGCACTCTGATGAGAAGTTTAAATGTGAGAAATGCTAGTTCCTGCCATCAAAAAGGGTTCTTTTTTGTTTTTAATTTCCATAACATAACAAATTACGGGATGGCAGACATATTATTTCAGCCAATTATGAGGAAGTATCATTGCAAACTAATTTCATTGTTGCTATTTTATTAGCTAGCTAGTTAGCAAGCAAGCAAAACACACACACACACACATTTATATATATATATATATATATATATATATATATATATATATATATACAAGGGGCAAGCATCCAAACCTTCTCTATCTCAGCAGAAAGCAGAGGGTTTTCTTTCAAGTGCTGCAATGCTTTGTCTCGTCCTTGTCCCAACCTTTATTGAACAAATTTAAGAAAAGAAATGACAAATAAGCCAGAATTATCTATACAACTAAATAATCTAATATAGAAATCAGAGAATCTCAAAGCAACAAATAAATGAAAATAAAGGGTGTTATTGATGCAATAATATGTGCTGGTAATTACTAATGACCCCATTGACTAATATCAATCCTGGCGAAAGATTGTATCAAAACTAGATAAAACTCACGTCAGATGTTTTGATTACTTGCTGCCAGAGCATTTTATTCCATTCTTTGATGCAATATAATAATAAGAGCAGACAGCTGCAAGCTAGTTATATAAGCAGAAGGTAGCCGACATGTTCCACACCAACCAAAAGAAAGAAATTGCAGTGTGGGGGATAGATTGCTTATTACTATGCAAACAGTATGCGTGAAAGACACAAACCTTTGATCTGCGTAACTATACCAAGAGCCCTTCTTCAACACAACATCCATCATTTCAGCACAATCCAAAGTGCATCCCTGCAGACCAACTAAAATTAGACCAGAAAGGTGAAATTTCGGTCATTGCAAAAGAAATAAGAGCATTGCGAAAGCACCACGGACCAGTTTGCTGACTCCTTCTCCAAAAATAATTTCAAACTCCGCTTGCTTGTACGGTCTTGATACCTGTAATGATACATCAGAGAATTTAGTCTTAAGAAGACATTGGAGTTGATTTGTTCAAGAATTTATAGGAGCTTATGGAAACAGTCAGGCACTATATATTGGACACCTTGTTTCTCCAATATGACATGTATATGACCATCGCCACCTACACCTTTGCCAACTCCCACCGACAACCACAAAGAAAAGACAATAATATAAAGGAAAGGAAAATCATAGGCCTGTACAAATATATACGTCTAGGTTGAAATGAGATTGGTATAAACCTTAGTAGCAAGATAGGATACAAAAGCAGTACAGCTGTGTCTCTGAGTTGTATTCATCTGATACTCCATTATTAGATTTAAGGATAAGGCTGAAGAGTTAAAGCATTGTATCTTGTTTCTTTCTATTTATCTTTCCCTTTCGCCCCTCTCGGGAAAATGACATGCTCATTGTGGAAAAAATTGTCAAAAGTTTAGAGAGTTTGCTTGAGCACGAGGCTAGGAATATTAGTAATGCACACCTTCAGGAATCTTTCTAAGCTACATCCTGTTTCCCCCTCTTTTAATTACTCCGAAGAACCCTAGATACAAATTAATCAATTTTCATATCCGTGATTTAAAAAACTATATTCCAGTAACATCACCACGGCATCACACCCAACATCGCCAAGTTCACTCACCCCCACAAAAGGAAGACAGAGAGAGAAGAGAGGAACCACAAGATATCACCGGTTCTACCACCGCCAACAACATGCACCTCCACCAAAGAACATAATTTCTTATTTCATGTTGTTAGCATGAAAATGAAAATAATAATATACATCATGATAAAATACCAAGCTAGATGCTGAATAAAACCGGTGTGCAAAGAAATGACAAGCAATTAGAATCTTATAAGCAAATTTATCACGCATTACATGCTATGTTCTTTTACCTTACTCTTTTGAACTCTTACACGAACTTTAACCCCAATGTCCTCATCTCCTTTGACCTAAAGCAATGAGGAAGATTACATTACGAATTCCTTGCACATCACATTTTAACTGAACATAGCGCAAGGCAGACTGAGAAGATCAAGTGCTTACAGACTTTATCTTCCCTGTTGGACGTATCTCAAGTCGAACTGATGCGAAAAACTTTAAAGCAATTCCTCCGCTGGTGACTTCAGGATTTCCATAATATACACCAATCTGATTAAACCAAAATAAGCAATATAAGTCAGATTCCAACCAATTATATTGAGCCAGACACCTGAGGCCCCTTAATTAAATGAATGTTACATACTTATATATATTGCCTCTCCCATGTAGATTGCGGTCCATAGAGAAAATTATACCTATGTAAAAATAAATACCTTATGTCTTATTTGATTTAGGAACATAAGAGTGCATCCAGCTTTGGAGGCATTGCCTGACATTTTGCGCAATGCTTGGCTCATAAGTCGTGCTTGCAAACCCATTTGCTGCATTCCTATTTCCCCCTGTGTATTTAAAGAAAAAATAAACAAACAATCAAACAAAAGTCAAACAATAGCAATCTTGTGAATTCTTTTAATTCAAATTAAATACGTAAGGTTTTAACTTACTTCAATCTCAGCTCGAGGAGTAAGTGCAGAGACAGAGTCAACACAAATGAGATCAATGGCACCAGATCTACACATACGATCTGCGACTGTGAAGTAAAAATAAATAAAAGGTAAGATCAATCCATATCATAAATGCAATTATAATACAATTTATCACATCTTAGTTAAAAGGTTAGTGACTTTAGTCATTATTGCATGAGTGGCACAAAGTTCACATGCAAAACAATGTATATGCAAGAAAAGGGAGCAAACAAGAAGAAGTTTTTACTCTCTAGCGCCATCTCCCCATTATCAGGTTGACAGACGATCAAATTTTCTACATCTACTCCCAGTGCTTTTGAATATGATGGATCAAAGGCATGCTCAGCGTCAACAAGCATAGCATTGCCTCCTAACCTCTGCATGTTCAACATAAGAAAGACTGCTTATTAATATGAAAACAGATACGAAACCTTGTAGGTAGTCCATCAAAAGGTGAGGGTTCACCAGCATATTTAGACAAGACACAAACAATACCTGCACTTCCGCAATCGCATGGAGTGCCATGGTGGTCTTACCACTACTTTCTGGTCCATATACCTACAAAAAAACCCAGAAAAGTATTTAGACCTCTGAAGGAAGCAGATGAACTATCCAATTTGAAATGCACATGATAACATGAGTATCAGTGAAGAATATACTATGTTTATCACAGCCCTACTACTCCACCAGATAATATAAGAAATTTAATCTATCCAGAAGCTTATTTGCACTCCACTGAAAGTCTTGATCCTTTAGAGTCTATTGGGAAAAAACAGGACATCTGGCTAATGATTTTGGTGGGATGGATAAGAGTTAGCTCCACCACCATGACTGGTATGCACATGTTAGGAGTAAAGATGCTACCAAGCTACTAATGAATATTAGGCTATGTTCATCGACTCTCAAAACGTGTTGACAAATAGCCATAGCATTTAGCAAACACAGTAACACACCTACCAAATCCATGCAAGTTAAACTCAATGCACCAAATAGTAAACCAGATTTTTATAATACGATAAAATGATAAATCAATAAAAAATACATGAGCAATCAGCACCAATAAAAGGTCAAAATGCATGTACAGAAAGGTTACATACCTCGACAATTCTCCCCTTAGGAAGGCCACCACCCAAAGCAAAGTCCAATGACAAACAGCCACTTGGAAAAGTTTCACTGCAATAGACAAAATTTACGAAGCCTAAAAAGGAAGAATTCTGCAGCAGGGCGAACTGAGAACGTAAGTTAATATCTTTTTCAACCTCAAGGATTTATAGAAGGATAAGGAAAAGTTCATATTAAAACAAGCAACTTAATAAATAGTATCTTTATATACACAGAAAGAAAGGGAGGAGACTTGCGAGAGAATAGTGAACATGGTGAGAGACACATACACCAGAGCGCCGCCAGCGCTGCCTAATCTTGTAACACTTCCTTTCCCAAATGAGTTATTTATATCATTCATTGCCGCTTCCAATGCTTTTTGCTGGAACAAATAATGGTCATGTCAATTCTGCGTACTTTGTCAGCAGTTTTACACTTGTCAATAAGAATCAGACAGATGAGTTAAACTTCATTGCAAAGAAAATAAAATGCTGTTTGTAAGCGATGAGAACAAAAAAGAGGGCCACACAACAAATGACACAGTATAACTGTATGGATTTAAAACTACAATATACAGGTTACTATTCATGCTCCTTATACATCAAATTATTTCTATGTCATCCAGTTGATGACAACACAGCAAGAAACACCAAGGTAAAAGGTAATTTTTTGACTTAGTTGAGCTATATGATGATCAGTAAAAAACACTTGGGAGATATAATATGCAAATCACAACTATCTTCTCAAATGATATATCAGAGATGCACACAAAGTACCGATCAGTATCAGGAATCATTGTCCATACTCCCCTTTCAATTTTTTTGCTTTTTTGCATGTAGATATGACATCTTAATGGAAACGCAATACTAACCAGCACAATGCAAGATTATAGAGGTGGCAACCACTCCCAATGCAGTGTAGTACTTAGTTCTCTAGGCTAGGTCTTTGATCTGATACCATTGTAACGACCTAGGCCTGACCCCGAGCACAATTTAAGGCTCAATCCACTGTCCCAAAAGTAACTTGGGTCATCTTTACCTACAAGTCGACCCAAAAAGACATAACAAGTTATTGGTGCTCTTTTTTTTCTTTTCTTTTTTCCCTTGAGAACTTATAGTATTACAATTCAATTGTAGGAATACACTTCATCCTATGGCCTAGGGGTGGCCTTAGGAAGGGGCCAGGAGGGGAACCAGGGGGAACCTAGGGTAAACTTATCTTTAATTTTCTATAGATTATGCTGAATTCTGACTTCTTGCTGAGGGGTAGACTCAAATCTCTGAGTTTGCACAGTAAAGGGAGAAACCTTTACTACTAGACTATCACCTTTGGTTTAAATTATTGGTCGAGTTATTATCTTATATACAATTTAGTTCATCCCATGTTATGATGTAAGACTAGGGTAGTACATATAATTTTCTAATAGAACGTCATTACCCTCTCAAGATAAAGGAATTGACCAAAACAAAAAATTAGAGAACTGATCAGCAGCAATGCATCTCCTTTCAAACTGCATTGTCCAACTTACTTAGATAAGGCTAGTGTCTAGGACGGTGAATTAAATCATCTTTACAACTCTGTCTCCACAAAACAGTCTCTAAGTATGAGAATTGCAAAATTCTTTAGAATAATCAGCTGAATGTTTCACTGTCGCCAGTAGGCAGAAGGGAAATAATCACTATCTTACATTAATATTTGTTAAATGAAATCCCTTCATTATACCATAAATGGCTTTCCAAATAAATTAAACATGCCAGACAAATAGGATTTTCCTAAAATCAATAGGCAACAACTCCTTAGCTTTGTTCCAATGTTTCTCAATATCTTGAAACATTTGTGAATGAAATCTGTTTAAACTCCACCAATCTTCTGAGCTGAATCAAACCAACACTTGTGTACTTTATTTCAAACCTTACTACAAAGGGAATTTAATACAAAATTTCTTTACTTTATGAACTTCATATTTTCAAATTACTTTGAAAATAAAAGTCCGTCGCCGAATATACCTAAAGATTAAATGACAACACTCCCACTATTATATTCAAAGTATTCAGCTTTCCACCCACCAATCCTTATACTAGTTTTCCATTGAGCACTGCATTCCATGATACTATAATAGAAAGTCATTCATACTGAGCTAACCCAAAGCTAATAATTATTCCCTCCTTTCCGCAAGAAGGGTCCCATTTGCAAACATTAGGGATGTGTTTCATGTTTACCTTTAAAATGATAAGTTGGTAGTATAGTAGTAATGTCATGATAATGAAATTAATATGGCAAGCTTGAGGAAATTGTGTCATTTTATATTAATATCAATAAAAAGAGGACCCTTTTTGTGCAACAAAAAATATTGCCAAATGGAACTCTTTTTGTGGAGCATAAGGAACATAAAATATCAAATTAGAACACTGAGCATAGTTTAGAAAGTTGAGTTGTCATTCCTCTGAATACATAAAACACTAACTCCCTAAACAATGTGACTACCTACTAAATTACAAGAGTACTCCTCCCTCCGTTCCACAAAAAAGAGTCCCATTTAAAAAATTATAAATATTATGTATTTTTATTTCATGTTTATACCTAAAAGGTTGTTAGTTAATCACAATAAAATTATGATGACAAACTATAAAACATTGTGTCATTTTATATTCCTATCAATAAAAAAGAGTACCCTTTTTGCGGAAAGATTTCTTTCTTTTGCAAATGAGACCCCTTTTTTGAAACACAGAGTATACTAGTGCAACTACAAAACAAGCATTAGCAAATACAACACCTCCTCAAAAAAAATGATATTAATCAAATTTGGAAAAGGAAAACAAAATAAAGTAATCACCTCTACGCTACTTTTCTTTTGCAGCAAGGGCTAGATATTAAGGAAAAACTTATAAAAGAAATATATTTGAAACTAGGAAAAGATTATTAGTAAACATACCCATACACAAATGTGCATACATATATATATATATATATATATACAGAAATCGTACCCGGTCAAGAAAACGAGGGTCTGAGTCACCCGAGAAGACGCCATTGACTCTGGAATCGAGCTCAGACAAAACCCTAATTTGTTTGGCGGCGAATTGCGGTTTAAAAAACTGCGGATTAGAGGCTTTGAATTGAAGTGAAGAAGAGAAAAAGGAAGTGGGTGGGATTAAAGTTTGTTTTTGTGGTATTTTAGAATTGAAATAATGGACTTTTAGGGGAAACCCCATATCCATAGTTTAGTAAATTTGTGATTTTTACAGAAAATAAAGGAAATGAAAAAGAGTTCGAAGCAGAATAGTGGCAATTGCAAAGAGAGGAGAAAATTGCAGGTGATGAGCAGCAAGTGTTTGTTTGATTGTATCTTTGGCAGACATATCGTAGTTGTGGCCTTGGGTGTGGTATTTTGTAAGTATAGGCCCATCCCATATTCCCATATAAATTATTGTACGACATTTACACTTTATAATACTTTTTTAAAAAAAATTACATTAAAAGTGTATTTTAAAAATATTTACAAAAATATTATAATTTAATATTTTATTTTTAAAAGTAGTGCAGTTGTTGTTCCTTAAATTTAGTTACGAGATTTAGTAAGTTTCCTTATTTTATGTTAGTTGTTTATTTTGTGGAAACTTGATTTTATTAGTTTATTTTTCTTTATTAGTGTTTTGTTAGTTTTTTTGTATAGTGAGTATATGTTACTTGGAAACCCCTTTGACGTAAATGTATCTCTCCATCCAACTCTATCAGAATGAAACCATTTCCTCCATCAAAGTAGTCAAGTAGTTCCCGATTAATTGCTTGTTCTGTCGATTTCTCCCAATGTTGGTACTTTTAAAACCCATGTTCCGTAAATTTTGCATGGTTAAGGGTACTAATCACTTTTTCGTCTTCAATTGATTTCTCTAGATCGGTGGTTACCGGTTATTTGTGCAAACCCTTGTACCGTAAATGTTGGTACTTCTAATCTAATTCGATTTTCGTCTTCAATCGATTTCTTCATATCGGTGGTGGCCGGTTATTGTCTGTAATCGGCATCGTTTGTTTATTTTTTTCCTGTTATCGTCTTCGTTTCTATTTGGTGTTGCTGTCCTTGGATTTGATCGGAAGTGGATTTTTGTGTGTCGTTAAGTTTTTTTTCAAGTTAGTAATTGGCTATTTAGTTTAATTTTTTATTTTTGAATTTATGATGGTATAATATTAATGTATTATTTGTCTATGTTGAATATGTTTTATTTTGTTAGTTCGTATGATTTTGTATGGGATGGTTTATATATGAAATACCATTGTTGGAAATGGTTATTAGCTTGTTGTTATTGTTGGTTAACAGTGTTTATATTTGTTATTACGACTGATGACATTGTGTGTTAAGTAATAAATATATGTAGGTAATTTCATTTACATCATTTGGTTACCCAGTTTGACAATGTTGGTTTCTAATGTTTCCCTTGGTGGTTAGTAATTTTGCCATTGTTTGGAAACCCCAGGGCAATTGTTTGTATACATTGGGTTTGTTAACATAGTTGTATTGTTTGGTTACTAATTTTGTTCTTGTTGGTTACTAGTGTTGTCATTGTTAGTAAACATTGTTGACATTGTTGGTTATCAGTTTTGCCATGGTTGTAATAGCATAGTTTTAAGTTAATGTTTTATTTATAAAAGTATTGCAGTTGTTGTTCCTTTAATTTAGTTTCGTGATTTAATTAGTTACCTTAGTATTCAACTGCACCTCAATCTATGGAGATGTGATTTAAGATTATACACACTCAAGCATCTTTTTGTTACTTGATTTCATGAGCTATACCTCTTCACATCCAATCCTCACATTTCGACAGTGCTAAAGAATGTGGAATTTGTAAATGCCCCTCTTTGAATTGTACCCAGTTTGTATTATGGTCTTCTCATTAATTAATGAAACTCTATTTCTTTGGTTAGTATTGCTGCACTTGTTATTTTAATTATTTTTGCAGATTGACCCATTATTGATACTTGTTGATTAAAAATAATGATTTATTTATTTCTTTTTTTGCATAGTTTAGTGTAGCTTGATTAAAAATAATGATTTATTTTTTCTTTTTTTGCATATTTATTTCCCATGGTTGTAATAGTATAGTTTTAAGTTAATGTTTTATTTATAAAAGTATTGCAGTTGTTGTTCCTTTAATTTAGTTTCGTGAGTTAATTAGTTACCTTAGTATTGCTTAGTTGCTTATTTTGTGGAACTTTGAATTTATTAGCTTATGATGGATTAAGTTTTGCCATGGCTTTTGTTTTCCGGTTATTTATTTCTTTTTTATTTGGTGTTGCTGTCGTTGGTTGTGATCAGAACCTCGTTTATTTAACATACAGTTTTGTTGCTTATGTACTACTTCAGACCAGTTTTTGGTCGTAAAATTGTTGAATTTTTACATGTTTTCCTATTGTGTTCTTTTTCTTGACACCTGCCGCAATTGTTTTGAATTTTGATTTCTGATCCATGCTTGTACCTCCCTATCTTCGGTCTTCCAGCTGGTCTTCTTGTGTTCGGTGGTTTTACACATATGCTTCTTATTTCTTCTGGCACGTCCCATTTATCCATGTCATCTAATGGGAAGATAGAAGTTGAATACGTGTCTACCAAAGTTGTTTTTGAGTATTTTTTTGAGCAAAAATCATAACAGCTCAAATTTCTTTTGCTTATAACAGTAGCAGCGTGTGGACAGGGCATCTCGTGGTACTGAAATTTATTGCATGTACATGTCTTTCGTTCCATGTCCACAATAAACTGTTTGGTAGCATCGTAAACGGTGAAAATCACGAGGTTAGACGTCTCAACCTGCAACAAATTGGATGGATGGTTGTTGTTATTAAGTATCAAATTTTACTTTTTGTTAAATCTGAATAATGGAACGCTTATGCACTGTTGGAATTTTTTTTAAACTTAAACAGGTGACCAATAATGGATGATATGGTTTCAAAGTACATTTGATACTTTTAATAAACATGTATGTAATAAGGTAAAAGTAGTATTAATTACCTTATGTTTTTTTGATTCCATGATGTTAGACTGTAGTATTCTCTCTGCTGCTGTAGACAGTGTCGTGAATGTTGATATGGCTTCTTGTTTGTGTGTGAAATACCATCTCTGAACCATACAACGGAGGCATTCGATCATTGTGGTAATTGGAAGTCCCCTGATTCCCTTGATTGCATTGTTTATAGATTCTGCAGTGTTCGAAATCATTGTTGAGTACCTGCTTACAGCCCCATGAAGCCTTGTGCATTTCTCTAAGGTAACCTCTTTCTCCAAATATGTCCGTATTCTAACATCAATTGCATCAAGGCCAGCCATATTTCTGTTGAATTCCTCAATAGTGTATGATCTACAAGCCCCGTTGTATGCTTTTTTGACTTCTTCTCCACTTTTTTTGAATCTGTTTTTTATATTCTTCAATACATGATATGTACATGAACCATGCATGACATCGGGGAACACAAAGTTCAGTCCTTGAACAATGGCTTCATGCCTATCTGAAATAATGCATTGTCCTTCCCTAACTCCACAAACCTTTCTTAAATTGATGAAAAATCATCTCCACGATAATTCATTTTCACTGTCAACCACTGCAAAAGCAATCGGAATAATGTTTCTGTTTGCATCTTGCGTGCTTGCTATGTGGAGTGTCCCACCGTAGGTTGATTGTAAGAATGTTCCATCAATCACAATAATTGGGAAGCAATGATGCCATGCTTCAATTGATGCTCCTATGGCAAAGAATAGATACTTGAAACGTCCATTAGTTTCCAACTCAAGGGCTGTGACTGAACCTAATATAATATTTATGAAAATAGTGATTAGCAGGTAAAAATAGTGGGTATAATTTTGTTACAGTTCAATTGGTAACCAACACTTAATGAAGAGGTAACCATTTCAGTTTTATTGGGTTACCAATCAAGTACTAAAAAGTAACATTACCTGGATTTGTTTTCTCTAACATGTACAACCATGATGGGATCAAAGAGTAGTCATGTGGATTTTCTCTTACTTTTTCCAATGCTTTCTCCTTTGATCTCCAGGCTTTTTGGTAAGATATAGACACGTTATATTCTGTCATCATGTCTTCCATAATATCCGTTGGTGTGTATATCTTCTTCGGATCTGTTAATCTATGCATTACGCATTGACTAACCAAGTCACTGTTAGCTTGTCTGTGATCTCCCATAAGTATGTCGGACGAACACGTGCGTGTATCATTAAAGTATCTCACCTTGAACATACTGGTCTTTCGAATTTTTGATGCTCTCAACTTCCAACTGCAACTTTCATTTTTAACGCAGATTAGGACATAGTCTCTACAGCTACTCCTATCAACCTTGTGTTGTCGATTTTGCCTGATGGAATGTAGATTTATTGCTTGTGATAATATTTTCTTGTCTTTGTAAGTTTGATGTACTTTCACATCTACTCCATGCGGATCGGATATAACCTCATCAGATTGATCTTCATAATATGCTAAGTCTCGTTGACTGCTTTGTCCTTGATTAATAGCTTCTATTGCAAGATGGTCAACATACTGGGTTCCAATTTGGTGATAAGATAGTGGTATAAGCTGTGAATTCCATTGTGTTGATCATACTGGACTTTCAGCTTAGTTAATGTTTTCTTCGACATTCCTCGAACCCTATAATATTGTAATTCCTCTATTGATGTACAACTTTTCTACTATAAGTGGAAATTGTCGTTGTTCATCTGCTTTTCTAACCACTTCCATAAAGAATCTGAACGTTGTTTCGTCTGATATACTGATTGGTGGAATGTTGCTTCTAATATGAAATTTGATTGGCAATTTTGTTGTGTTGGTGTCTATCCTTAATGCACTGCCTATCAAGTCGTGTAATTCTGTGAAACTACAAGTTTCTGGGACTAGTATGCCGGTAACTTCAAAATTTTCATATTGGCTAGTGTCAGACCACATTCCATTAAAATAAAGTACAACCGGAATCATCTCCATTCTGTGATAACTGAAACAATAAAAGTAATGTGTTAATGTCAAAGGTTATAATATGAGCTATCTATGGTAAAAATGAGGTAAACTAACAAAAATATGCAGTACATAAATCTGTATATTACACATAAATTGTTATGTGTTTGTTAAGGTAACTAAAGAAACATATGATGGTAACCAAATAACAAGTATATAGTAACCTGAGTTAATGTATTAAGAAATCACTAATTTGAAACAAATGTTCAATCACTCTGCTTACAAACTAATTAAATGATCAATAATTTTGTTAATAAAGTAACCAAACTCAATAATCAAACAATGGTGACCTAATGTAATGTACAAATTAACCAAATTAGTAATATAGATTAATCAATAATTAAGTAACCAGACAAACATTTGAAGGAATTCGATATGTTTATTATACATAAAATGTATAACACACATATAATGATAACTATATATCATGCATATAGTAACAAAATTAATTGCATTAATAAATCATTAATCCAAAACAGTTGTTCAACCAATCTGTTTACAAAGTAAAAAAATACAATCATCAACGAATAGTGACCAAATGTAATGTAAACAGTAACAAAATTAGTACTATTAGTTACTTAATTAAGAAGTGACCAAACAAACATAAGTCTAACAATCTGTTTATTATAAATAAACTGTATTGTTTATGTGAAGGTTACCAAACAAACATATAAATGTAACCAAATAACATATATATAGTAACCAAATTAATTCTACTAAGAAATCATTACTCTGCAACAAATTTTCAACAAATCTGGTTATAAACTAAACAAGTTAGACCAGCGAACATTGATGACCAAATAAAATGTATTATGTATCAAATTTAGTACTATTATGTAACCCATCATGAAGTGACCAAACAATCATATGTAGGTTGTCACTATATTTATTACACATATACTGTATTTTTGTTTGTCAAGGTAACCAAACAAACGTGTGAAGGTAATCAAATAAGATGTATATAGTAACCAAAAATAATTCTACTAAGAAATAATCAATCTGATACAATGTTTACATCAATATGCTTACAAACTAAGACTTACAATCATCAAATAATGGCGACCAAATATAATGTCTACAGAATGTATACAGTAACCAAATTAGTACAATTAATTAAGCAATCATGAGGTAAACAGTTTCTGTATAAATTGCTTACACACTAAACTATCACAAACATGCAACGAATTGATGAAATTTGCTTGGTATAAAAATCGAATGTAATCGATCCTTTATATGAAGGTAATCCAACATCATCTCAAATCTAATTTATGGTTATTTACCAGATTCGGCTTCAAGCTTTTCGTTAATGGCGGTTTACACCTTTTGAAATTGCAGACAATGGAGTTTGCCGTCAATGTTGGTTTCCAAATGATTCAAGTTTTCTGGATTCTTTCTTTATGTTTATCCGACTCTTTTTCGTTTGTCTATTTTGACGGAATGTGTTTTTGTAACTACTACTCCTTGATTTCAGCTATTACGTGGTATGTGTTTTTGTTATTTTTGTAATTATGTTATGCTTGTACTATTGTTGTAATTACTTTATAATTGTTGTATAGTAATGTAAAGAACCCTAAATTGTAACCCAAGTTAGACATATGCTTAACCCAAAGTTTTATCATGTGAAAAGCCCAATTAAATAAACTTTTATAAGTCTTTGTTTTCTCTCTCCCTCTCTCTCTTTTCCTCTTCTTCCCATATATTTTAGAGTCCCTCACTCTTCTAGCCGCGTTAAATACTTTTTAGATAATTATATTTTAGGTCAATTTACAAATGACTTTTTATACTTTTTTTTCTTACAATCAACTAACTCAATTTTGTTTTCTAACAATTCGTTAGAAAAATCATTAAGTTTTTTGACTTTAAAAGAAAATAGACACACAAGCAGTCGACATATAAAAATAAACTTATGTGTCAAAGATCATCCCACATGGACTTCCTTATGTGGATTTGGAGAGAAAAACTTCCTCCTAAATACTCATTGATCCCTACATGCCTTATGGATCCTACTAAGTCTGTTGAAAACCAAATCAACCCTCATTTGTTCTATTTTAATTGTGTAAGCAAATCGAACCCTAATCAAATCGAACTCTAAGCAAATTCAACCTTAAGCAAATTGATCCATTAATTGATAGCACGAGAGAGACGACCTTAAGCAAATCAATCATTGGGTGTGATTTCACATTGATTAGAGTTAATTGATGCTCAATTAAGAGTGACAGTTGACTGATATGTCTCGTTTTGTCTTGTTTTCTTACTTTGATAAAAAAAAATTATATTGTTGTCGTATTGTCCTTTTTTTATAAACCGTAAGTTGATCTTCAAACAAAGTTTTTTTTTCTCTTCTTCTTTATCTTTTTCTTTACAATTTTTTTTTATATAATTTATAAAACCCTTCTTTATGATAAGCTAATAGGGGTCATATAGTATTGTGAGAAAGAAATCTTTTTATAAGGATCCATTACAACCACTTGAAGTTCCCGAATGAAAGTGAAAACACATCAATATGGACTTCGTGACGGGTCTTCCCAAAGTTTCTCAAGGCTTAAATGCAATTTGGGTTATCGTAGATAGATTGACAAAATTCGCTCCTTTCTTGCCTATACGAGAAAATTTTTCACTTGAACGTCTTGCAGGTATGTACATAAATGAGATTGTGAGATTGCATGGCATGCCTATTTTCATAGTTTCTTATCAAGATCCTAGATTCACTTAACGTTTTTTGATCAGTCTACAAAAAGTTATGGGCAACGAACTACGTTTTAGTTCTGCATACCATCCTCAAATGGACAAACAATCGAAAAGGACGATTCAGACCCTCGAATATCTTTTGAGACTTCGCGTACTAGACTTCAAAGGAAGTTGGGATAAGTACTTGCTATTGGTTGAATTTTTCTACAACAACAGTTACCAAGCAAGTATAGGCATAACTCCATTCGAAACTTTGTATGGACGAAAGTATCACTCTCCAATATGCTAGAATGAGGTAGGAGAAGGAAAACTGTTGGGACCCGAGTTGGTACGCTTGACAACAGAAAAAATTCAAATGATCTGACAACGAATATAGACCGCACAAGAACGACAAAAGAGTTATGCTGATCTTCGTCGAAGGGACGAAAGTTTCACCGTCGGAGACCATGTATTTTTACATGTTTTCCCATGGAAAGGAGTTACGAGATTTGGAAAGAGAGGAAAGCTCAACCCTCGATTTATTGGCCCATTTGAAATCATTGATCGAGTAGGAACTGTAGCATACAGACTAGCTTTACCACAAAATATATTCCTCATCCATAACGTTTTTCACATATCTATGTTATATAAATATGTGAAGGATACAAACCACATCATTGAGTTAGGACCTGACGTTATAGCAGAGGATTTAACGTATGAGGAAGTACCTGTCAAGATCTTAGATAAGAATGAGCAGATCCTACACTCAAAGGTTATACCTCAAGTCAAGGTTTTATGGAGAAACCAAGATACAAATGAAATGAATTGGGAGCTAGTATCTGAGATAAAATCTAAGTATCCTTACCTCTTCGAAATGTCAGGTACGTAAATTTTGAGGACGAAATTTCATAAGGAGAAAAGGTTGTAAGACCCCGAAATTATGAAATACAAATTTAATTTTTCTTCATATATATATATTTTTCTGAAACAGTAAGTGGTTAAATTGACAAAGTTAAAAGTTAAGGATGTTATGTGTAAATTTTATTATGTCGGACAATATTCGTTTTGTCGGGTAATATTCGAGTCGTATGACGGCGCTGAAATAGTCAATCATTGGTGGACCCCACAACGAAATATTGTCGGATATAGAAAACGATAGAAGTAATTTTTTTTTTAAAAAAATAGTGTTATCACTTTTAACTGTTAAAATACCGGCAATAAAAAAATATTAGCATACGGTATTTTATTGTAGCGCACAGTATTCTACAGTAGTACATGGTATTACACAGTGTCTCATATTATTGATCTGATAACGTGGTTATTACACAGTATTCACCAATAATTAATGATACACAGTATTTTGCATTATTGATTCAATAATTGTCATTACACTGTATTTTATATCATTGAGCCAATAATTGCTATTGCACTGTATTAAATCAAATAATTGTCACAGTAACAAATACATAATAAATTAAATTATTAAATTAATAATTGTCAGTAACGTGTTTCTTACATTATTATTGAATTATTATTATCACTGTGATAACATTACCTTACTTATTGTATTATTAGTGGGTGTTATTATTATTATATGTGAATAGTATGTGGACCCTCTATGGGGGCCACATGTGTTAGAGTTTATGCCCTAGAGGCTAATTATTTGATGTAATTGCTTAACATTTTTGATATTATATTTGATTGAATAAATTGATTATTTTATTATGATTTCATTTACTGCGTTATATAAATGTTAACATAATAAAAGTCCTTAGAATAATGATACGAATTATATAGCTTTAAGTATGTGACTTGAACATGAGATTATATAATTATAATTAGTATCATTGCTCTTAAATGTCCCTAGTCGAGTATCATTGTTAATGGGACAACAATGATGCATTGAGACTAGTATGTGGATTGACTGATGGCCAAATCTCATTGGTCATAAATATATGAGATATGAGTCAATGCATAGGTACATGTTAGAGAAGAATGTACTGGACTGACCCACCATGAGAATTCTACATGGAGCATTATGCAAAGTGTCATAAGAAATTCTTATAGTGACAATGATGTAATGATCCTCCGACCTGAAGTCACTATATTATTACACGAGAATTTGTGTACTTTGATATCATCAAATGTCACCTTTAATAGGGTGGACAATAAAGGTGATTATTGGGTACATCATGAATCGTGTGAGGAATATGAGTGATCTAGATGGAATTTAACCCTCCTATATATTAGGGGTGATATCCATAGGCCTCTTGATTGAGTAGGACTATGAAATGCATGGCCATGCTCAAATATTGATTTGTTTCATATAGTCTACTCATTGATCAAGAAAACTCAGATTAAATTATGAAGAGTATGACACATTCCATGCCTCGAGTTTAATCTAGGATATAAGGTTAAAAGGATTAAATTATATTGAAACATTGGTCACGAAAAGGTTGTATCGAATCACCGATCTTATTATTATTTGGGTAGCAGTGATGCATTACTAGATGCCGCTCACTGTTTATAATTTTATAATATGATTTTAAAATTATTGCCAACATAATAATAACCTATAGGGTCACACACTTAGAACGTAATTAAAAGGGAATTAATTTAAATTGTAAGTATTTTAAATATGTCAATATGATTGATAGTATTTAAAAATTACGAATTTAAATTAATAGGATAATTTGTATATATGTATATTAATTAAGTAAGACTTAATTAAAATATAATATATATAAATTCGGATTTTATTTTTCTATTTATTTTAGGTTTTAGTTAATTCCTATTAACTACTATATATATGATATATCAGTAGTCTAAAAGTCACGTAAGGAAAAACTAAAACCCTAGCCGCTTTCAGAAAGAGGCTAGAGAGAAAAATAGGTTAGAAATCCTGATCTTGGTGGCTAGTACCGCAGATCCCTTTTGCTGCAGATCGTGTGACGGTTCGCGGAGCGTTCGTGTGGATACTGTAGAGACGCAGTCGCTGGATTGCATTGAAGATTCGAAGCCGTTTCGGAATTCCATAGTCTCCTGTCCATCTCGAATAATCGGTAAATAATCTAAACTTCTGAATTAATATGATTTGCATGGATCCTAGCTTAGGGTTTCGGAAAATTTTTAAATTTCGCTGCTTTCTCTGTGTCGAAATCCTAACAGTGGTATCAGAGCTACTTGTGAAATGATTAATTCAGATTACGTGATTTAATTGTACTCGATATATATGATATATGATGATGCATGTTTACCGATCTGAGTTTAAATATATGATATTTTACATGTATGCGTATTCTGGAAATCTGAAATATATGCATGTATATGGTTTCTGTTAATCGTATTTTATAAGGTGGAAGAACAATACAACTTCTGTTCTAATTGGATTAGAAGTATGAAGATTCGGTTTAATATGATTAAACGAAACTGGACATATATGATATGTTCTGGGTGTATTGTTCTGGGTATATTGTTTAATATGGCAGATTGTATATGATTCTGGAATTGTTTCAGAGATTCATATACAATTTGCATGGCAGATTATATATGATTTTGGAATTATTTCCGAGATTCGTATACAATCTGTAGTTCAGGAATTCTACAATACAGATTGTAGTTTGGAAAAAAATTCCAGGGGCGCTGCCCCCGACCCCGCTCGCCAGGGGGGGAGTCCCCCCTTGGACCCCCCCCCCCCCGCCATAGCGCATGATGGTCATGACCCCAAATATTTTTTATAATATTCTTTAAATGATATAAATTGTGTTATGTGCTTATTGTGATATGCATGGTGCACAGTTATGACTCTTTTGACCCATAGGATTAGTGGTTTTTGGTTTTTTGAAATACGACTTGCATGTCGTGCCTTTCTATATTCTGATGTAATATTCTCTTCTCATCTAAATCCCCTCGAATGTAACTCGAGGTTTCTTTATAACATGTAATGTACAAGTGTAATCAAGAAGACAAGATGACGATGGAGAGGAGACACACGTGAACGAGGAAGGTCCAACGAAGCTACTATTTTGAAGACCTTTTACCACCTTAGACTGACCTTCAATCTTTTCATTAGCTTGAAAGGATTGACATAGGGTTGGGCCATAACTGTGACACGTTTAATTTTTGCATTTTATTTAAGCTTGTATACGATATGCTATGATAAATAACGTGCATGCTTAATAAGATTAAAATTGGTGAGATCTAAATTAATTAATAAAATCCCTCATAAAATTATTAAGTCTAAATCAGATGCCTTCCAATGAATGACACTCATCAAGAGCTTGATCAATGAATGTAGGTTTGCCAAAGCAAAGTACCCCATTTATCTTGGTAAGATGCGATAGGATAATTGTGATATCCAAAATGTTAAAAGCATTGGGTCCGACTTAACTAAGTTATCTCAATAGGATTGTGGACTTAGAGGCATAGAGTTTGGCAGATACCATTAGATGGACTAGAACAAATATTGTTCACCAAACTATCTAAGAGTTATATATGATATAATTAACAAATGGTTGTCTACCTAAATAATTATGTTTTAAGAGATTAGCTAAAGCTAACTTAAGGCGTAATGAAATATGGATCTTAGCTCACTAGAAAGATTTAATAAAAATGCTTTCCGAATTAATGGTGAGGGCTATTAATTTGATTAAAATAGTGGGAGGTATATTTGGAATGAACTATTATCAATTACATAATATCAAAACTCTGTAATTTGACTTATTATTTTTGCACTTATAAATTGTAGATATCAATGGCAACCAACAACACAAATAGTCTTTCACTACGATCAGTCCTTGAGAAGGAAAAGCTGAGTGGAATTAATTTCCTAGACTGGCATAGGAACTTGAGGATTGTCCTCAAACAAGAGCGCAAGCTCTATGTCCTTGATGGGCCCATTCCTGCAGCACCAGCTAACACTGCACCACGTGCAGAGCATAATGCTTATAAGAAGCATCAAGATGATGCTCTGGATGTGAGTTGTCTCATGCTAGCAACTATGAACTCTGAGCTTCAGAAGCAGCATGAGTTAATGGATGCTTATGAGATGATCGAGCACCTCAAGAAATTGTTCGCAGGGCATGCTCGACAGGAAAGGTATGATACAAGCAAAGCATTGTATCACTGCAAGATGGGTGAACGTGATCCAGTTGGTCCACATGTTCTTAAAATGATTGGGTATATTGAGTACCTTGCTAGGTTGGTTTTCCGATTACTGCGAAAGCCCAAACTGATCTAGTTTTGCAATCCTTGAACAGCAACTACTCGCAATTTGTCATGAATTACCTCATGAATGAAATTACGAAACCACTTACTGAGTTGTTGAGCATGTTAAGAACTGCCGAGAACAACATGAAAAAGGCAGGACCCAATCCCATAATGATAGTGCAAAAGGGGAATGCTAAGGGAAAAGGGAAAGGTAAGAAGAAGTTAGGATCTAAATCTGGTGCCAAACCCAATTTCAAAAACAAAAAGGCTTTAAAACCTAAAGGTGGGGCAGCTAAAGAAGGTGATTGTCACTTCTGTGGAAAACCTGGACACTGGAAGAGGAATTGTCATGCATATCTGGAAGAACTCAAGAAAAAGAAAGGAAGTACGACTTCTGATTCAGGTATATATGTTATAGAAGTCAATTTGTCCACTTCTACATCATGGGTATTGGATACTGGATGTGGTTCTCACATTTGTGTTAATGTGCAGGAACTCCGAAGGAGTAGGACTTTGGCGAAAGGAGAAGTTGACCTACAAGTTGGGAATGGAGCAAAAGTTGCTGCACTAGCCGTAGGAACTTATCATTTATCTTTGCCCACTGGGCTAGTATTAGAGTTAGAGGATTGTTATTTTGTGCCTGCTATGAGCAAAAACATTATTTCTGTTTCTTGTTTGGACAAGAAAGGTTTTTCGTTTTTAATAAAGAACAACAGTTGTTCGTTTTACTTAAATGAAATATGTTATGGTGTTGCACAATTGTTTAATGGTCTTTATATTCTTGCTTTAGAGATGCCTATCTATAACATAAATACAAAACGATTTAAATCAAATGATTCAAATCCGACATATCTCTGGCACTGTCGTTTAGGCCATATAAATGAGAAACGCATATCCAAACCCCATAAAGATGGATTTTTGGATTCATTTGATTTTGAATCATATGAGAAATGCGAGTCTTGTTTATTAGGCAAGATGACTAAAGCCCCTTTCACTGGTCATAGTGAACGGGCTAGTGATGTATTGAGACTTATACATAGTGATGTATGTGGACCCATGAGTTCATTAGCAAGAGGTAGGTTCTATTACTTCATTACATTTACTGATGACTTCAGTAGATATGGATATGTGTATCTTATGAGACACAAATCCGAATCCTTAGAAAAGTTGAAGGAATTCAAGAATGAAGTTCAAAACCAATTTGGCAAAAGCATAAAAGCCCTTCGATCCGATCGAGGTGGTGAATACTTAAGCCAAGATTTTGATGACCTTCTAAAGGAGTGTGGTATTATATCACAACTCACTCCACCTGGAACACCACAATGGAATGGTGTGTCTGAGAGGAGGAATCACACCTTGTTGGACATGGTACGATCAATGATGAGTCATGCATATCTTCCAATAAGCTTCTGGGGTCATGCCCTAGAGACAGCTGCATTCACACTTAACCGTGTTCCTACAAAGACGGTTCAAAAGACACCATATGAGATGTGGACTGGGAAACGTCCTAGTATGTTGTTCATGAAGATTTGGGGTTGCGAGGCATTTGCAAAACGTCTGGCTTCTGACAAGCTCGGACCCAAATCTGACAAATGTAATTTTGTGGGATACCCTAAGGAAACAAAAGGGTATTATTTCTACAAACCTTCTGAGAACAAAGTGGTTGTTGCTCGAACTGATATTTTTCTAGAAAGAGAATTTGTCTCTAAAGGAAACAGTAGGAGGAAAGTAGAACTCGAAGAAATTCGTGAACCACAAAATATCATTGAACCTGAGTTGGAACATAAGCAGGAACCACAAGATATTGTGGAAAGTGAACCTGCTCAAATTACACAAGGCATTCGTAGATCTAGTAGGACACGCCAAGAGCCCGAGAGATATTATGGATTTCTTGTGACTCAAAACGGCGATGTGATGCTCATAGATCAGGATGAGCCTGCTTCCTACCAAGAAGCTATGAATGGTCCAGATTCTGAGAGATGGCTTGAAGCCATGAAATCTGAGATGGACTCCATGTATACTAACCAAGTATAGACTTTGGTTGATCCACCCGAAGGAGTAAAACCAATCGGGTGCAAATGGGTTTTTAAGAAGAAAACCAACATGGATGGTAATGTACAAACCTATAAAGGCCGACTGGTAGCAAAAGGTTTCAAACAAGTTCAAGGTGTTGACTATGATGAAACCTTCTCTCCAGTGTCAATGGTTAAATCCATCAGGATCTTACTTGCTATTGCAGCATTTTATGATTACGAAATCTGGCAGATGGATGTCAAAACTGCTTTCCTTAATGGAAATCTCCTTGAGGATGTGTACATGACACAACCTGAGGGTTTTGTCACTCCAAATGATGCTGGAAAGGTATGTAAGCTGCAGCGATCCATTTATGGATTGAAGCAAGCCTCTCGGAGTTGGAATCTTCGATTTGATGAAGCAGTCAAAGAGTTTGACTTTATAAAAAATGAAGACGAACCTTGTGTATATAAGAAGGTTAGTGGGAGTCAGATTGTATTCCTGGTATTATATGTAGACGACATTTTAATTATTGGGAATGACATTCCTTCCTTACAGGCTGTAAAAACATGGTTAGGAAAATGTTTCTTCATGAAAGATTTGGGTGATGCAACCTACATTTTAGGTATCAAGATCTATCGAGATAGATCGAGAAAAATGCTCGGCCTAAGTCAAAGTACATATATTGATAAAGTGTTGAAACGGTTCAGCATGCAAAAGGCAAAAAGAGGACACTTACCCATGACTCATGGTGTAAAGATCTCTAAGGCCCAATGTCCTAAATCACAAGATGATGAGGAGCGTATGAGAAAGATCTCTTATGCTTCGGCAATTGGATCTATCATGTACGCAATGATATGTACTCGTCCGGGTGTTTCGTATGCTTTGAGCATGACGAGCAGATACCAGTCGAATCCAGGTGAAGGTCACTAGACAGCAGTCAAGAATATCCTCAAGTACCTGAAAAGGACTAAGGATTCATTCTTGGTATATGGAGGTGAAGATAAACTGGCAGTAAAGGGTTACACAGATGCTAGTTTCCAGACTGACAGTGATGACTATAAGTCTCAGTCAGGTTTTGTGTTTTGCATTAATGGTGGTGCTGTTAGTTGAAAAAGTTCGAAGCAAGAGACAGTAGCCGATTCTACAACAGAGGCTGAGTATATTGCTGCTTCTAGTGCAGTCAATGAGGCTGTATGGATTAAAAAGTTCGTCACTGAACTTGGTGTTGTTCCAACCATTGTTGATCCAGTTGAGTTATACTGTGATAATGATGGAGCCATTGCACAGGCTAAGGAACCCAGATCTCACCAACGATCCAAGCATATACTTAGGCGGTACCATCTCATCCATGAAATCATTAATAGAGGAGATGTACATATATGCAGAGTGCCAACAGATAATAATGTTGCAGATCCACTGACCAAGGCTTTGTCGCAGCAGAAGCACGAAGGTCACACTAGTTCCATGGGTATTAGATACATGAGTGATTGGCTCTAGTGCAAGTGGGAGATTGTTAGAGTTTATGCCCTAGAGGCTAATTATTTGATGTAATTGCTTAACATTTTTGATATTATATTTGATTGAATAAATGGATTATTTTATTATGATTTCATTTACTGCGTTATATAAATGCATAATAAAAGTCCTTAGAATAATGATACGAATTATATAGCTTTAAGTATGTGACTTGAACATGAGATTATATAATTATAATTAGTATCATTGCTCTTAAATGTCCCTAGTCGAGTATCATTGTTAATGGGACAACAATGATGTATTGAGACTAGTATGTGGATTGACTGATGGCCAAATCTCATTGGTCATAAATATATGAGATATGAGTCAATGCATAGGTACATGTTAGAGAACAATGTACTGGACTGACCCACCATGAGAATTCTACATGGAGCATTATGCAAAGTGTCATAAGAAATTCTTATAGTGACAATGATGTAATGATCCTCCAACCTGAAGTCACTATATTATTACACGAGAATTTGTGTACTTTGATATCATCAAATGTCACCTTTAATAGGGTGGACAATAAAGGTGATTATTGGGTACATCATGAATCGTGTGAGGAATATGAGTGATCTAGATGGAATTTAACCCTCCTATATATTAGGGGTGATATCCATAGGCCTCTTGATTGAGTAGGACTATGAAATGCATGGTCATGCTCAAATATTGATTTGTTTCATATAGTCTACTCATTGATCAAGAAAACTCAGATTAAATTATGAAGAGTATGACACATTCCATGCCTCGAGTTTAATCTAGGATATAAGGTTAAAATGATTAAATTACATTGAAACATTGGTCACGAAAAGGTTGTATCGAATCACCGATCTTATTATTATTTGGGTAGCAGTGATGCATTACTAGATGCCGCTCACTGTTTATAATTTTATAATATGATTTTAAAATTATTACCAACATAATAATAACCTATAGGGTCACACACTTAGAACGTAATTAAAAGGGAATTAATTTAAATTGTAAGTATTTTAAATATGTCAATATGATTGATAGTATTTAAAAATTACGAATTTAAATTAATAGGATAATTTGTATATATGTATATTAATTAAGTAAGACTTAATTAAAATATAATATATATAAATTCGGATTTTATTTTTCTATTTATTTTAGGTTTTAGTTAATTCCTATTAACTACTATATATATGATATATCAGTAGTCTAAAAGCCACGTAAGGAAAAACTAAAACCCTAGCCGCTTTCAGAAAGAGGCTAGAGAGAAAAATAGGTTAGAAATCCTGATCTTGGTGGCTAGTACCGCAGATCCCTTTTGCTGCAGATCGTGTGACGGTTCGCGGAGCGTTCATGTGGATACTGTAGAGACGCAGTCGCTGGATTGCGTTGAAGATTCGAAGTCGTTTCAGAATTCCATCGTCTCCTGTCCATCTCGAATAATCGGTAAATAATCTAAACTTCGGAATTAATATGATTTGCATGGATCCTGGCTTAGGGTTTCGGGAAATTTTTAAATTCCGCTACTTTCTCTGTGTCGAAATCCTAACAACATGAAATGAGAATTGGTAAGGAATGGCAGGCAGCGTGCATTGCCACTTTTGATAGTTAGACTGACGTGCAGCACGCTAGTAACATACCTACACAGTGCACTCCCCTCTCCTATAAATAGCTTGCTCAACTGAATAGAAAAATCACACCTAAAACATAAAGTTTTTCTGCAAATATTTTGTGAGTTTTATCTGAGAATAGTAAGATTATTTTGAGTATTTGTAAACCAAAAGGAGTGCAAGAATTTTTCAAGTAAGTATTTTATTAAAGAGTAATAATTGTACAAATACTTATTTCGTACGGTATTCACAAATTTTCCTTTATAAGACTCTTCTTTGAGAAAATTTATTTTAAAAAGCTTTCTTAGGAAAATTTATCATTATTTTTGAAGTTATTATTTTACACTACAAAAATTTATATTATATAAATAATTTTGATAATTTATAATATATGAGTTATCATATACCTTGAAATTTATATGTGGTAATTACTAATTATATTATAAATATATAGGTTGATCAATCTCATTTTTATCAATATCCAGTCACGTGATATGGTAAGGGATACCATTTTTTTCATCTTCCATTATTCAAACTTACTACGGTAAGGGATATCATTTCTTTTATACTCTTAAACTTATTATGATAAGTATTTTTCGGTAAAACTTTTGAAATGATCATAATTTTCTTAATAGTTTACACTTTATTTAATATCATTTCAATTGAACATTCCTATTTACGTGAACCTTTTTAATGAACTTCAATCGTTCTTTTGAAATATTTATATTGAATATCGTTCTTGAATTTGAGTCCATATCATGTTGACAATTTGGACATTATTTAAATCTACACAAAATAAAATTGTAAACTTCTGATATTTATTATTATTCATGTTTCTTCTGTTCATCAGTTATATCTCTGTTGTTATTCTAATCATAAAAAATCAAATTGTTGTTAATATTTGTGGCCTGGGGCACATGTTGGATAAAGGGTGTTGTTAGGTTAAATGTGATATATTTGATAGTGTGTCTTTTAGGGAATGTGGTGAATGTTCTCTTCGGCCTGTAGTGCAAAGATGAACTATTGTTTGGTATGATTATGACCAAAGGCTAAAGAATGGTATGATCATGACCATTGGTGTTATATTTGAATATTTTTGGCCATAGTGCAAAGATGAACTGTTGACTTGCATGATTATGACCAGGAACTGTGAATTTGTATTATCATGGCCAATTGTATTTCAGATAATAAAAGTTGATGATGTTTTTCTTAAAAAGATAAGCGAGTGGACATCATGGTCCATATGATTTTCCTAATGGTTGTTTTTCTGCTGCAGTTGTTGATCTGAACTTTGTTTAAGAATTTAACTGCAGTTGTTGAATTAAAATTTGTTGTTTAAATTATTCTATTAAGAACTCAACTGTTGAAGACTAACGATAATTTATTCATCATTATCTTAGTCATGATATTCTTTACTGGCTATTTGAGCTCACCCTTTCTTTTTTTTGTTCCATTATTTTTAAACAGGAGATAAGAACGTAGTTGGGTCTAGCCGGGGGATGAAGTGAAGATCCGAGTGATAGCTGTAGTAGTCTTCACATGTTGTAAAATAGCGTGACAATAATAGTGAAGACTTAGTTATGTATTATTGCACGATATACTGTATTGTAATAGTTATTGTGCATTTTGACAACTCAAGTTTGGACTGTGTGGGCCTAAATTTGGGGTCGTCACGTCGCACGTTACTACGCAGTACTTTATTTGAATTGGTGACAAGTGTTCGGTTTTTTTTAGTAAAAGGTCATCTATTGTCGAATAAACTTAAACGTGTTGATTGTTTTACAAGCTGGGGGTATAACGGTCTTTTTTCAATATATATTATATCGTTTAAGTGATTTGTTAGTACATAATTATGTTTGCCTATGTGGATTAAATGATGTCAAAACAATGTTAATTTATTTTATGAATCTGAACTGTCATATGTTTTATGATCTGCTAAATGTTAATCTGTTATCTGTTAATCTGTTTTATAAATTAAATATGATAACTTATAAATAAACTAATGATGAAATACATTATTGCCTATGACTTTAGAATTAAAGAAAAGGAAAGAAAAACAAATATCAGAATAAATGTGAATGTATAAACATTTGTTTATTTTTGTACAGTCCTTAAAAAGAATAATCATTGTAAAATAACTTAGGGATCAAAAATGTTAGGTTGATCCAAACTGAAAGATAGAATAGGTTAGGAATCAAATTTGTTAGGTTGATCCAAAAGATAAAGTCTATATTATCCTTAAAAGAATATTATTATAAAAGGACATTAGTGATCAAATTTGTTAGGTTAAATTTAGATACAAAGTATTATCTAAAATGTAATAGATTAGGTTGAAAATCAAGTGCAACAAAAAAGCAGCAAAATTAAAAAGAGGTTTGGAACAAAAAATAGCTGGTTCGATATACCGGTCCAACCGGTTCAGAGTTTTGGTGATTCATAGACCTATTTAAATTGGTCCGACTGTCAAAAAGTGGGCTTTAGGCCTTTAAAAATTAGCACAAGAAAAGTTGGGCCATTTTGGCCCAGCCCGTGGGCTAAATTTTTATTTTATTATTATTATTGTTTTACATTATTGATAAAAAAAAAAATGTTAACTTAGAAAATGAATCAAGTAGAGAATTATAAAGAATATAAGAATAAATTTTAACATGTAATGTTGAATAATAATACAAAAAAATATTATGAATAAAATATATATCATCTTTAGTCTTTCTTTTACTCTCTTCTCTTTAATATTGATATTATATACATTTATCAATTAATTAATCACAAGATTAGTTACATTTTAATATATATGATTACAAAATATCTATAAAATTATTTATTATTTTATTTTATTTACTAATAATATTAAATAATTTTGTAGAAATTATGTGTCATAATTATAAATAATTAGAGTTAGTATTTACTTCAAATTATGTGTCATAATTGTAATATATATATATATATATATATATATATATATATATATATATATATATATATATATAATACTAAAATGGCTCGCGAGCCACGGATTTCATTTTTCCAGCCCGTAAAAAGCTGGGCCGTTTTGGCCCGACCCGTTTGCCAGGTTTAGTGGGTCGATAAATATCGAATTGTATAGGTTATATTGATTTTTTTATTTTATTTATTTTTATTAATAATAATAATAATAATACTGTCGACGCCGGGATTTGTCGTTTCGTTTTTTAATAATAAAATGCCCTTTCCAATTTTAGACTTTAGATTAAGATGTGATTTTTGAAAAGGGTCGGCTTAGTGTCGACGGGGTTTCGAAAGGTCGATTTTTAATGAGCCAATTGACCAGAGTCGCCAGTTGGTATGTTTGAAAATGGATGTACCAACTCATCTGAATTTTGTTTTCATAATCGCTGGCTCATATGTGACTCCGAATTAATTGGTCTGTGAACCGAGATTCATAGAGTTCGGGGGCTTGCTTAAGCGAGGGGAAGGTGTTAGGCACCCCCTGACTTCCGTGAAAACACGGTTACCGCAATCTCGATGTTTTCCTATTCTTTCAAAATCCTAAAAATGTGTGAGTTACGTGTGTGCTCATGCGTGCCTAGGTGATGGTTGTGGTGATTTTTGCGTGAAAAATCGTTTTGATTTCTTATGGAAAACGTGTTTTGTCGGGAAAGCGTTTAGACGTCTTTTGACCCAAATGACAAGGCTTCGTTTTTTATAATAAAGATTGATTTTAATTTCGAAAACGATGAGATTTTTTTATTAGATGTCATTTTTAGAAAACAATAGTTTTTAAACTTTTGTCAAATAGGAATCGAGACTATACATTGCCTTCTAACAGTAAATAAAATGAAGGCAACTTCTAGAACTCTTTAACCCTATGCACAAAGTTTAATGAAAACGTTTATCTATTTTTTACGAAAACATCTTTTATGACATTTCAAAACCAAATGGAGCCTTTTCGTCAAACAAGGATCAAAGTTCTCCAAAACTCTTAATCTTTAAACCTCGTGAATCTAATATCCTAATTTAATCATTTTTAGAGAATCTTCATCGTTTGCCTTATTTGGAAAACCGTTTTTTGTGTTGTAAATCATAACAAGCATTCAAAACGTGTCGGGGCTACCCATGGGCATGTGAGCCATCTAAACAACCCCAAACACCCACAATCACATACTTTACTATTACGGGGCCTTAAACCCGATCACGGCTCGGTATCACTTTAAGGCCCATGATTTACATATATACAGGAATGGACCCTTGCAATGATTACATACACCAAATTTTGTCCATCATCGGGATTTGATCATGAGGATCTCCTCCCTAGGCTCACAATCACCCAAATCGCTGCACAACCATACCAAGGCAACTTAACAGTAGTAAACTTGTTACTATGCTACACGAATCAAAAAAATCACAATCCCAACACAACAAACTATCCGTTAACACAACGAACTACATATCACCGTACGGATATCATCGGAACATTAGGAGGAAATTACGTTCTGACGGAACCCTCGCTAATAATCCCTAATCCACGGATTCTCAACAACACAACAACATACTACGTTAAGCAACCCAAAACACAATATTATAATAACAATACAAGCAAAAAAAAAATATCAACCAAAACACCCTTTTCACCTTGCAATACACCGACAAAATCTTTATATTTCACGATTCGAACCAAAACCACACGAATACTTGAATATTTGACTAGAGAAACAAATTTTTCACTTGGATTTAACCAAACCCGAGCTCCTATCTCACTTCTCGCGTGTTTCTCTCTCCTAAAAGTTTAAGAATTTTTGCTTCTCTTCCTTCTGCAGATCAAAAATGGCGTTGTATAGGTGATTCAAGGCAGCTGCAGGTGCAACTGCGGCTGGCCGCAGGTGCACCTGCGGCTGACTTCGCTGGCCACCCGCGCCGAATCCTCGGCTGCCGTGTGCCGCCCTCGAGCAGTGTAAATGTCACCTTTGTCGGTGGCCGCAGGTGCACCTGTGGCTGCCCAGTTCGCTTTTTTTGATTCTCGTGCCATGCAGTCTTAAATCGTCAATTTCTGCTGTATTATTTTGGAAGGCGGTTACCTGATGTATAAATATCTCTTTGTGCTTGGCCTCCAGGGAGCGAGACCCCCTCCGACTGTCGCAAGCGTAGTGGTCATTTGCCGTCTTTAGCGACCGAATCGGGCTTCGTCTGGGTCAACTGCGTGTCTTGCCTCAAATGACTTGACGCTCATTGTTCGTTTGGCAGCTTTGATCGTAAGCCGTCGTGGTGAATTTGGATTGGGGTCCACCTTTCTTTTCGTATGTCGGGTACAATGACGATCTTGCCCTCTTGTCAGGGTTAGTACACAAGTGCAAAATTTGGGTGTCTACAAATACTAATAATAATAATAATAAAATAATAATAATAATAGCAAAATTGGCCTGGGCCTACGGGCAGACCCGACTGTCAAAAAGAGGTGTTTAGACCTTTAAAAATTAGCCCAAGAAAAGTTAAGCCATTTTGGCTCAGCTCGCAAGCTAAATTTTTAATTTTTATTTTATTATTATTATTATTTTACATTGGTGACAAAAAAAATTGTTAACTTAGAAAATGAATCAAGTAGAGAATTATTAAGAATATAAGAATAAATTTTAACATGTAATGTTGAATAATAATACAAAAAAAATATTATGAATAGAATATATATCATCTTTAGTCTTTCTTTTACTCTCTTCTCTTTAATATTGATATTATATACATTTATCAATTAATTAATCACAAGATTAGTTACATTTTAATATATATGATTACAAAATATCTATAAAATTATTTGTTATTTTATTTTATTTACTAATAATATTAAATAATTTTGTAGAAATTATGTGTCATAATTATAAATAATTAGAGTTAGTATTTACTTCAAATTATGTGTCATAGTTGTAATATATATATATATATATATATATATATATATATATATATATATATAATACCAAAATGGCTCGCGAGCCACGGATTTCATTTTTCTAGCCCGCAAAAAGCTGGGCCGTTTTGGCCCGGCCCGTTTGCTAGGTTTAGCGGGTCGATAAAAATTGAACTATATAGGTTATATCGATTTTTTTTATTTTTTTATTCATAATAATAATAATAATAATAATAATAATAATAATAATAATAATAATAGCAAAATTGGCCCTGGCCTACGGGCAGACCCAACTGTCAAAAAGAGGTGTTTAGGCCTTTAAAAATTAGCCCAAGAAAAGTTGGGCCATTTTGGCTCAGCTCGCAAGCTAAATTTTTATTTTTTATTTTATTATTATTATTGTTTTACATTTGTGACAAAAAAAAATTGTTAACTTAGAAAATGAATCAATTAGAGAATTATAAAGAATATAAGAATAAATTTTAACATGTAATGTTGAATAATAATACAAAAAAATATTATGAATAGAATATATATCATCTTTAGTCTTTCTTTTACTCTCTTCTCTTTAATATTGATATTATATACATTTATCAATTAATTAATCACGAGATTAGTTACATTTTAATATATATGACTACAAAATATCTATAAAATTTTTGATTATTTTATTTTATTTACTAATAATATTAAATAATTTTGTAGAAATTATATGTCATAATTATAAATAATTAGAGTTAGTATTTACTTCAAATTATGTGTCATAATTGTAATATATATATATAAAATACTAAAATGGCCCGCGAGCCGCGGGCTTCATTTTTCCAGCCCACAAAAAGCTAGGCCTTTTTGGCCCGACCCGTTTGCCAGGTTTAGTGGTTCAATAAATACCGAATCGTAGAGGTTATACCAATTTTTCTATTTTTGTATTTTTATTATTATTATTATTATTATTAATAATAATAATAATAATAATAATAATAATAATAATAATAATAATAATAATAATAATCGGTATATTTCGATAAAAATTGGTACCGAACCGGCTAACCAGTTTTATATATCGGTTCAACCGATATCGATTTCAGTACCGAGTTTTATAGAATTTTGGTACCAGTCCGATTTGTACCGATTAAACACCCCTAATTAGTGGTGAGCATTCGGTTATTAACCAAATCAAATTGTCTATTTGGTTATAATCGAATACCGAATTTTATACAATTTCACTATCTGAACAAGTATCTAAAATTAGTATTAGCCGAATAACTAAAAATCGAATAACTGAATTATATTAATCAGTTATTCAGTGTAAAATTGAAATATGAATTTATTGTTACCAAATAAAAAAATCATTTCAAATTTCATACTAGAGTTTTCAAATAATATTTAACCACAATGCACAAGTATAATAATTCATAAAATAGTTAAATAGTTTCAATTTAACAATACATAAGTACATAATTTTAGGACAAAGTTAATTTATTTTTTTTAAATATCTAATTCGGGTATTTGAATAGCATAATTTTTAAAAATGGAATCGAATAATTAAACAGTTATAATCGAATTAAGTAAAATTATTGAATAACAGAAATAATTCAATTAAAAAAATTCGGTTCAATTCGATAATTCGATTTTATCCGTCTTTTGTTCAGCCCTATTCATAATCCCGTTATCATCCTTATTAGTGTCTGTGTTTGTGTCCCTACAATCATCTCGACACCATTCCCCTCATCAGGCCTGTCACTATTACCATCATCCACTACAAAAAAAAATGGACATTTGGCAACGATTTTTTGGGCAAAAATTTCTAACATTGTTGCCAAAAATGAATGTTTAGCAATGAAATTTGTAATTCGTTACAGTTTGTGAAATGCTTTATTTTTTCGTAACGAATTTCATAACCTTTGTTAATTTTCATTGCCAAATCGTTGGGGGGGGGGGGGGGGGGGACATTCCCCGCCTTTTTACTTTTTTTTGTTGCCAATTGGTAGATAGGCATTTGGCAGCGTTTGTTGGCAACGACGGATAAAGTTGTTGTCAAAAATGAATGTTTAGCAACGAAATGTAACATACAATAAAGTTTGTGACATGTTATAATTTTTAATAACGAATGTTGTATGTTGTTGCAAAATCCCCGTCTATTTACTTTTTCGTTGCCAATTTGTTTATGTATATTCGACAACGATGTTTATGGCAATGTCGTATAAAGTATGACTTGACTAGAGTAAATATTTTAGTAATAAATTAATAAATTTTAGCAGTTGAAATTCGTTGGCAGATTGTGATTCAAAATTGAGAAAACATTTACCTTTTGAAGTGTAAATTGACTTGAATACTCGGTCTAACTTTGAAGGTACTGATTGAATGGAAATAAGACAAGGTGGGGCCACTTTTCCATTGCCTAACCCCTCTTTTAAGTTAGCCAACAAACCAAAAAGATTAAAGATAAAAATGCCAATTATGGTGGTGAAAATTCCAATATCACACCGTACTAGAAATAACATCCTTTCACTCATTTTGGTGTATAGTAATTTCCATTTATATCATTTGTTAAATTAATCTCATTTACTTATAAAGTCATCAAGTGCACACACCAAGTAATCAGTATGTATCAAAATACGGCAGTTTTGTATTAATTTCTATTGCATTTACAAAGATACATGGAGAGGCAAATTAATAATAAAATAAAAATGCATGCCTGAATTTATGTTAGAGTACAATTGTTTGTTTACGCTTACCTTCTTGTTGACATTTTCATCAACATGAGTCATCCCTCATTATATTGGGAATGAAAATTAAGGTATTCTTATACTATATTGAGTTAATGTCATAAAACTTTGTGGCTATATCATGAATTCCTTTTTTTTCCTCCCAACTAAAATAAGTCTGAACCAAATATATTGCATCTATAACTTACAAAGGCAATTGACAATTGCTACAGAAACTACACTTTTACCATTTACAAAAAAGACAAGAATACATGTATAATTATCCTTGCAATACTTAAATATTGTTGGTGTAGCTATAGCATTATATATGCTTTACTTGGCTTCAAAAGGATGGTCATCTTGAATTGAATTATTTGGAACAGACTGTAAGGTCATCTAGAAGCAAGTTTGATATGGATAGAATTTCATCAAGAATTAAATGGAAAGCAATTTTGCATACGATTATACTACAAGGCACAATCTTTCCAATTAGTAAGGAACAAAAACATAAGAAACACATAAATGTCTAGACAATGCCATAAAAGAAATTGAAATGCTTCAAAGTGAATCTCGTGACTTCAATCAATTGCCAGAAACACGTTCCCTTTACTATTAACCAGTAATGACCCAACCAATTAAAACTTACTCATCATTATTTATTTTCAAATGGAAAAGTAATAAATGTTAAATCTCTCTGTGCATAATCCTAACTTCATAAAATTTTCAATATTCACTATTTAACTTCAATTCTCACATATCTATACCGAAGTACAGGATCAATACAAACACAATACTCTCAAATTCAATTAATAGTCAAATTAACTAAAATTGAATCGAACTAATAAACTAACCAGCAAAAGCATGCATACCCGTATAATTATAGATCCATACTACTACAACTTAAAACTATAAATGAATATGATCAAACAAAACTACTTGAATTAAGTATTCTCTACCTCCTGTGTATACATGCAGGATGTAAATATGTAATAGATTCCAAAAGAATCATAATTATAATCTCATTCCTTAACTAACTAAATTTATTATTTGTAGAAGCATACAAAGCAATTAACAACAGTACCTTTACATCAACAAAAATAAATCAAACTATGAGCTAACACTTTATCACCAATGCATAAAAATCTAATCACACAATTTAAAATCAACAATACTCTCAAATCCAATTAACAGACTTAAGTAAATGAAATTGAATTGAACTAATAAACCAACCAACAAAAGGATACATCACATTGAACAACTAAACCAATGACTTAAATGATGCATCAGAAATAATCAATTTCAAATTTGTCAACTTGAACAAAAGACCTATACACCAGGGTCCAGAGTCAGAGGGAATCATCAATCTCATCACACTATAACTAAAGTATTACTTTAATATTACAGGTGCATCCAAAAACTTAAACAACTGTCTTTCTAGGGGGTCAATAGGGGTGAAATTTTTACATTGCGAACAAAACCATAAGCACTTTTCTTTCATTTCATCAATTTTAGTTGTCGGTTGTTCCTGTCACTGAGCTGGTGCGGGTTTGAATCAATCGTAGGAACTTTGGATTGCCGGCCAACTTGTTCATCATATTCTCTAAATTATTAATTCGTTGGTATTAGGCCTGAATGGTTGATTGCATTTCTTCATTCTTGGAGTGAGACGCTTCCAAACACTGAAGATTTTTTTTCTTGTGGACCAAATCCAAAACCAAGCAAACCTGCCTTCTTTCCTAACACTCGAGTCATAATTTCACTTTTGCCATTATTATCAAAATTTTCAAATTCTACTTCCATCTCAGAGATGCATTCATTCTCAAGTGTTTTCATTTCGTTCTGTAAAATTGACAACAAATACAAATTATTAAAAGATAATCTCATGTACAAAACTGTTGATTTAACGTAACAACATCCATAAGTAAAGCCAGAATGCAAGTTTAAGAACAAAAGTAGGTAATATATTAAGAACATATAACAAAATAATAATTTTGTCTTACTTATGCAGATTCATTTTCAAGTTGGATCCGCTCGTTTGTGTATTTTTTCTGATGTGTGCTTTTGTAACATTCAATTAGATCTCCCTAAAAATGAAATAATAACCACAATCAGAAAACTTGCCTTCAATCTTGAATCAAAAAACTTGCCTTCAATCTTGATTGTAGGTATAAATGAATTATGGTATAAAAAGTACAATATTTAAGCAAATTTGCCTAAATGTCATTTCAAATCAAAAGTTGTTATCCTTAGCTTGTAATAACGAAGTACCTCCTTCTAAGTGCAATAGGTAATAACTAGATTTCATCACAGTGACACTTGGCATTAGTTTGGTACCAAAATGTAGAGTTAGTTTTATCTGCTATAACTAAATTGCAACTAAAATTGATTAGTAATTCATTGACAGATTATGTTGCTACTTAGAATCGACTCATTGAATCAAATCTTACCAACATGTAAATCTGAACCTCTACTGTATCCTAATACACCAAGTTTGGTTACATATTACTGGATATATTTACATCTAACAAAAACCAAATTACCACAATGGTAACTAAATGTTGCCCTAAGAAAACTCTGAATTTGGTAAAAGCTTAAATCAAAGTGCAATTGATTAACTAGAACTTCCTAATTCATATTAATTATATTCCATATTATTCCAGGGCATACCAATTAAGAGGACATATTAAACAATTTAAAAGAAGAACTACATGTAGAACTAGAAAATCAGATATTGTCATATATTTTATATAACCAAACAGATAGGTGTAGGTTTAAGATATGGGGTGTGTTTTGGGCAACCGGATGGCCTCGTTGGCTATCAAATATTGTTGGGGAAGCACTTAATGGTTGGCTTACCTCGACATGCTGGCAGTTTTAAGAAAATAAAAAATGTGGGAATATGATACTTATTTAATCATTTGTTGATTTTTGTTTTGATAATAATGCGGGTTGATTCACAAATTCATGCATTTCTATTTTGTGTTTATAGATTGGACAAGGAACTTATAGCAATGTGTACAAAGCTAGAGATAATATGACAGGTAAAATTGTGGCACTAAAGAAGGTAAGGTTCGATAATTCTGAAAGTGAGAGCGTGAAGTTTATGCAAAGAGAGATTATCATTTTGTGGCAACTGGATCATCCCAATGTCATTAAACCGGAAGGTTTAGTCACTTTAAGGATGTTATGTTGTCCTTATTATGCAACAAATTATGATATTCAGAGTACAGTAATAAACACTAATCAAAAACAGTTATGAATTTCATCATCAGGCAATCAACCATGAACACTTATTCAAAACTAATATCAGTTACATCAATGAAAAATCAAAAACCTTGTAACTAAAGAACATGTAACCATATACTTATAAACCATCACTTTCACCATTGTACAACTAAATGAATAACTTATCAAACAAATAAACCAACAACTACCAATTACTTTATAAAACTGCTAATACATACATACCTTTTATACATGATGAACAACAAAGGGTTTTGACCCTCCAGTATGAATGGCTTTATTCCTTTGGTTTTTCTTGTTCACTTCTGAGCGATGCTAGAAAAATATTTTAAAAAATAAACAAATCAGTGAAGAAATATTAAAAAACTAATAATATGCATATACGTTAACTGATTAAAGATTAGAATTAACATACAATAAATTCTAGAGTTGTCCAATAATCACACATCTCATTCCATTTGATGATATCAATACCCTATAGAGAGTTTTTCCTAGCTTCTTCGGGTGTTGGAAAAGATTTAAAGTACTTGTTTCTGACTTCTATTTCTTTCCTTCATTATTCCAAGCGCAACACGTTTAACATGTGGCTGAGAAAGGTCTATATCAGAGCGAGCTTAAAGAAATAAATAAATAATTAGTGTATTATTTTTGACATAAAAATAAATATTATATATTTTATTTTTCTACAACTTACTTTAACTCTTGATAATGATTCTTCCACTACTCCCTCTGTAATATCCTTGATTTTGGTATTCTTTGGGAGGTGGTGGCGGACCATCAATCCTATCTCCGAGAATAACTTTGCAGATTTTATAGGATCAGTGGACCTCCCTTTGCTCGGTGACACGTTGATAACCAACTTTTTTCCTTTGGCCTTGGTGAGCTTCTCAAGGCCAATACCACGAGTTGGTCTACGAATTTTATTTGCAGAAGATGAACCTATTCAACAAATTATATGTGAAAAAATTATATGTGAAAAAGTAAAAGGAACAAATAAAAGTTATAAAGATTCTAGCTTGCAGATAAATTTAAGATTGTATAAACTTAATACTGATAAAAAACATGTATATTATGTATACAAATTTCATTTCATCAGTTTTATTAAAAATAACAAATACCAAACTCACATGGTCCAGTTTCTTGTGAATAGCCTTCTTCATTTTGGGTCAAGTTTTCTCCAATTATAATTTCGTGACTACGTTGTGTCGGGATAGCAACGGGAGTTTCCATTTGATGCGCATTCGGTGAACGTGCAATCATCTCATGTATTTTTTGTGTTAAACGCATAGGTGAACTTTGAGGACATTTATATTGGGATCTAGTCATAGGGCTCCTTGGAGGAGTTGACGAAATAACTATTCTTCTTCATACATTAGGTTGTGAGCCTTCGGTTGAGTTATCGACAAGGACCTCAGTATTTTGTGAAGCTACGTATCCTCTTGTTTGGGTTGCCCTTTTTCTTTTCCTTCCAGGGCCAGTCATTTTCACCTTGCAACAAGTTAAAAAAGATAAATTGTTAGTATGTGACACTAGTGTGGCAGATAAAGTCACTCAATTCAAATACATCACAACAATCGATTACAACATTTCAATCTCCCATATTGGTCATTTGAACCTTTAAGACTATTTCCTCGACTCCTCATTCTCCGTTGCAATCTGTTTTCCAAGCTTGGTCTGAATATAAATTTATATTCTCGTCGGGATGAGAATTTTCATTTCTCATCTTGTCCTATTGTCATCCCCACTTAAAAGTCATAACAAATAAATTATATCATTAAGAACAGACTAATCACGAGATTAAATAATCCTCTAATAATATTAAATTATAACAAATTGTCCTCATGTCTTAAGTCGTATTTTTTAGAACCAATTTAAGCCCATAAGTAAACTTTATCCATAAGAACAAATGATAACCATAAATTAAGAGTAATTTTAAGAGTCTAAATCTTTTTGATCTTATATGAATCTCAAATAATATGATATTCTAATGGGAGAGTCCTCCCCGAGGTGTAGTTTAAATAAATGTTGATACTTGGGTATGGGTTTATAGGACTGGACGGAGAGATTATGAGTGCTAGCTGATATAGTAGGGTTCAAGGCAATCTTACAGCAGTGTGCTGAAGCTGTAGCTGTTTAGTTTAAAAAGCCTTGCAATTCGCACTGGACAGGAGATGGGAACATTTTATCTTGGAAAGTGATAGTTTGCAGGTGATTGATTACCCACCCGACTCATGAATATTTCTTTTAGGAACAGTGGTCATAATTAAAGACTGAAGACTTGCATAATCTTTTGAATTTATAGTGTGTACATCCTGTAAAATCTGACTCTTGGAGGATCGACAGGAATAAATCTAAATTTTAGTAATTGCTGTAAATTATTTACAAAATTATAGTGAATTTATTAGTAATTAATTGTCAAAACTAAATTAAATGTATTAAATCTTAATTTTCATAATTATATTTAGATTAAAATTTCAACCAATTCGTTTATTCTAAATGAAATTAAAGTAATTATTTTCTCACAATCATAACTAAATAAATTTACGTTCTATTTAACATGTTTAGAACTGAAGGAACCTATAATACATAATTCAACAATTTATTAATTAGATAAATATTTAATACCTACCACTATCTTCTCAAAATTTTAATTAAATAGTTATTCTACATTTAATTAATTATCACAATAAATCATTATTCATTCATCATAATAAACCAATATCCATGATGCTAGTGGGGGTTGGTGAGCTTGTTATATCACAGATACAAATACAAATACAAACCCAAGCTGGCAAGCTAGCTATATAGTTCAAGAATTACCTTGCTTAGGAAAATATTTCAACCCTAATTGATGATCAATTAAAATTCAAAAATAATTAATAATTATTCTGCCAAATGGTTGGAAAACCACCTACTTCAGACAAAAAGCTGATATCTGAATTACTTCCTTCTCCAAAGCTCGTGGCTGAATCTTCGATCATCATCGTATTCAAAGGAGGAGGAGAATTATTATAATAATTATTATTATTGGTATTAGTATTATTATAATTATTGGTATTATTATTATTAAAGTTATTTAAATAAGTAGTGGGTGATAAAGTAGTTGATTTGGAGGATATGTTTGGCCGTTGTTCCATATTTTTGGTGATCCTCGTCATAATGTGATGAGAATTAGAATTAAAATTGGAGAATAAAGTTGGGCAATTTGTTTGGTTTTGAGTGAAAATATTGGAGAAGCAGTGCACTTGCTCATCATGCGTTTGGCCAACGGTGATATAGGGAGGAGGAGCTATATCCATTAATGGAGGGAGATCATAATACTTAGTTGAAGAAGTTGTGGCGTCCTCATAGCAGCAGCCACTAATTCCAATGCCTTGTTTGGCAACCATAACTTCTTTGCTTTTGCAAAACACTCTGCATAAAACCCAATCTTCCTGTTTATAGAAAAAAAATAAAAAAAATGAATAAGAAGATTATAGCAACAAACTGAAACATGAATCATTTTCCAACTTAAATCTTGCTATATAGAGTTCATATTCTTGTGAAAAATTAAGCTGATTTATTTTTGGATGAATTACAAATATATCCTTCCAAGTTGTAAGGCACTTCAAAGTCCCTCATGCAATTACCAAAATGAGTACAGCTTGCAAGCCTTGTGTCCTTGTAATTGTCACCTAGTGTCAATTCTCTTTCTTAAATTGATTTTTTTCAAACTTCATGTCAGGTGCTGGTGATCATTCGCTTATTTCATGAGAACATCTTTATCATGAGATTATGTAAAATACACAGTCACGCAGTTCACATTTTAGTTATGAAAACTGATAGTTTACATTGTCAAATGACAAAAATACTCTCATTAAAAAAGCGTGTGACTAGCACGTGACACAAAATTGCAAAAAAAATCATCCCAATGAACAAAATTGACGTTACATAGCAATTATAAGTTACATAGCAATTATAAGAAGACAAGTATTCATTTTGATGATTGAGAAGTTATTTTGAAATTAGTTAACAATTTGGAGGGATATATCTTTAATCCAAGCTTTGTTTTTAGTTAGTTTTGTATCTTGATTAGCAGTTTATGTACAAGGTAAAATACTACTGACCATATTTTGGTCAATTAAGCTCTTGACTCTCAAATAAATAGCATAATTCAAGGAGAAATATAAGCATGAAATAAGGTTTATACTTGGAGATGTTGGAAGTCAAAGGAGTAGGTTTAGCTTCTTTTTTTGAAATTAATTATGTTATAGCTAGATCATGGAAAACAGCAGGATTTCATTATTTTGTACTTATTAATTAAAAATATTAAGATTTTGCAAGAAGAATATAAAGTAAATAATTAAGATGGTTAGGTATATATTATGTGATTTTATTATTATAAGTCAGCTTATGGTCTGATTTTTAGTTCCTACATGTTTGTCATGATCACTCAGAAATGTGACCAGCTTGCATTGTATTCTGCACAAATATAGAAATGCAGTTTTATATATATATATATATTATTTTAATTTGTTTTCTTAATGCAAAAAGATTCTATTTCACAAAAGGTTGAAAAGACATGCCAAAGTAAGGGCAGAAAATGACAAAATTTATAATTGAGAAAAATTTTAATAGGCCAAAAATTAGTACTTATATTATCACTTGGAAAAAAAAATCATAGCAGTTCTATCTAATTGAAACTGGCTTTAAACGTAAGACTATACTTTAGACAAGTGGCACAAGGACAAATAAAAGGTGGCTAAGATATTTTCAGTTTGTCAAGCTTAGGCTACTTTATATGCGAAAATGAAAACAAACAATTAAACACAGTCGAATTGAAAAAGTGTACTTCCAAAGGGTTACTCAATTTTAATTTGACTGTTTAAATGATAAAAAATTTAATTGAATTCTTTAAGTAATAAATTTAATTCAATTAATTTTTAACGTTAACTTTAATTTTATTTATGATCACGTACTAAGCATAAAAATAACTAATTAATGAGCGCATTCTCATAAATAATGTCATTTTCACTCATAAGAAAATCATTTTCATGCTTAGCGTGTGACTAAAAATTAAATTGAAATTAACCTGAAGAGTTAATCGAATTAAATTGGTCACGTGAATGATTCAATTAAAAAATTTGCCAATTAAAAGGATAAATTAAAATTAGGTGACAATTTTTAAGGATATTTTTGTAATTCTGCCAAAAAATAAAGATCGCAAAGTTAATAATTTTTTATGGGGTGTCTAATTAGCTATATATATATATATATATATATATATATATATATATATATATATATATATATATATATATATATATTACTAGTATTGCAAGAAATGAGAGGAAAAGAAAGTAAACCTTGGAAGAGAGTCTAGGAGCGCCTAGAGGTCCTTCAAGACGGAATTCATGCATGACCCAATCTGATTTTTTGCCTCTTGGTGCCCTCCCTTGATAGAACACCAAGGTTTTTCTCATTCCAACAAGGCTACCCCTACGACTTACCGGTCTGTCTTTTCCGGTGGCCTTCCAGTAGCCTGAAATTGTTGCCCGATTTGTTCGTAGCCCGATGGCATATTTTCGGTCTCTCTGACTATAGAAGTACCTTTCCTGGCCTCCCACAGATGCTGAATCTATCGAATCAAGAATTAATTAAGTCAATTATATTGAAAAACTTAAGAGTACAATTTTTCATAAAAATGTCCATCGAAGTTGTCACCCAATTTCAATTTTATATTCAAAAATATTATCATTATTATAATATCAAGAATTAATCAAACATCATCAAAAGAGGAAGAAATAAACTCACAAACAAGTCCCACATAAAGAGAAAACAAAATTTTCATAAATAAAGAAATAAACTCACATAAAGTGAGAATCAAATCTAAGACCCGAAGGTCAAGTATATTGGTCTTACCTACTAGGCTAAAACCTCATCGGGCATGGTCAATTTGATTTAATTGAATCATTTTTTGGCAAAAATTTCAAATTTGAGTCGCAAAGAATGTCACGAATTAATTTAATCAAATTGACTGTTTAAAAAATTCAATTGAGATTTTTATAATATAAAAGGTTAAATTAAAATTGTATGACAAGTTGGAGGAATAGTATTGTAATTTAACATTTTCTAATACCAACAAGAACAATCACAGTGCAAGTATGTAGGTAGGAATAAAAAAAAATAAGACATAAAACTTGGAACTTGCATGTGAATTGACAGTCAAATTAACTAAAGAGAGATAAAAAAAGGAGAGAACTTAATGAAAATATAAAAGAATTTGGTGATGTGGATATCAAGATGGGAAATGTTGCAAGGATCTATGGACAACTAACTCGTGGCTAAGGCCTTTGTGGCGTCAGTGAGTCATTGATTATAATTTCGAATAATGTTAGGTTAATTACACAAGTTTTTCAAATTTATTTAGATTAAAGGTTTCATCCGGATAAATAGACAAAAAAAATATATCCAATTGCTTATTATTTTCCAACAATTTTTGGCCGTTGACGGGTAACTTGACTTAAGTTCAAGTTGAATAATTAATACTCCCTCTATTCTGAATTATAAGATCTATTAATATTTTAAAAGTTAATTAAAAATATTTTTAAATTTAAGATTAGCATAATTTATTTAAAATTTTAAAATAATAAATTTGATAATAATAGTACTTTTTAGATAGTTTATAGTATTTATAATTGTATTGATATAAATTAAATAAATTTATATTAATTTTAAATTTAAAAATATTTAAAAATATTTTTTTTAAATAATTATTAATATTATAATTTAAAACGGATGAGTACTATAATGCATGAGCGCAGTGTCAAACTCTCTATGACATGATAAAAAGGACATGTTTTAGTGATATTAGTTGGGCTCCAAAAAATAAAAAGCGACTTTAGTGGTAATTTGTTAGGTAACAGTGTTAATAGTTAGGTATGGACTTTACATGCATGCATGACTATTCATGTAAATGTATATATGAGTCTTTACTCTCTCTGTGTATGGGTGTATAAAATTGAAGATTACAATTTTAAAAAATAATATTTTCATAGTAATATAGTGTTAGTGAAGGCTTCTTTTATTACATTTTCCGTTGATTTTTCTATTTTTTTATTTTTTTTGGGATTTATTTAAAATTATTGGGTTTATTTTCCTTGGTCTAGATTTTTTTTTTTCAATCTATGGAGCTTTTTTCTCCTAATTTAGGATTTTTTTTTCATTCTACAGAGTCTTTTTTCTAGTTTATGATCTTTTCGTAGAATATGTTTGATTTTCGTTAATCGGAGAAGACATTCATTCAGATTTGAATGCGGGTTATCATGTTTATCTTCTTTTTCATTAATCGTACTAAAGAATTGTTTAACTCTGTGTATTTTTGTCTATTTTTTAGAAATTTATATGTTTTTGAATTTTTAAATTCAGTTTTGAAACCGGAGGAGGTATCATCATCTCATTTATCAATGAAAATTATTTTCGATTCTTATTCCTGAGTTTTATCAACAACAACAAAAAAAAAAGATTTATATTAGTATATATCTCAATCGTGATCACCATCTTTTGGTTAGGAAAGGACAACGCCAACACTGTCAGTTTCTTTCTAAAGTTTCGAAAAAGAAATATGAACACTTTGCATAATAGGACTACATGGGCTATTTTTGAGATTAAGTTACAATATTCAAATAAGTTTTGTTCTTCATAGTTGAATATTATACAAAATTAAGTTTTTTATTTATAACCAACAAAAAATTAAAAAAAATAGACAGAAAAATATTAAATTCGAAAAATCCATTACAATTAATGGACTGAATACGAGTTTAAGTAAAGTTATACATATATATATATATATATGGGCAAAAATCTGGCTATAGATGCACTAATTAAAACCCTACATAGGTTATTCTCTTGCAGGCTAATAATCCAACTATTCCCTCAATTCCAACAAAACAAGAGTAAAATGTTATGCAAAATTAAGAAAATACTATATATATATATATATATATATATATATACACTCAAATACCAAGCTAATAATGTACAAATTAATTTTACATCCATTCTTACATATATATATAATTCACAATTAATGTTAGATATCATTTAACTTGTAGGACCAAAAATTCCAAAAAGTGTATGCACGAGCTGTCGGTACGGTACTGCCTTATTTTTGAAAATGTAGTGCAAAACAGATCATGGAACTCTTGTCCTAAAAGTTAAATGATATTTAACGTTAGCCCCATTTATATATATATATATATATATACACACACACGTTGGGTTGAGATGGAGAGAAGAGTTACCAGGAATGTCCCAAGGTTCGGATTTGTTAAGGTCAACTTCCATAAGAAAAGGAGGGTGCTCACAGCGTGTCACCTTCTTCATCAGGTAGTCACATACCAATTCTTCATCTTTTGGATGAAACCTGAACCCCGGCGGTAGCCTCTCCTCCACCATCTTCAGACTACTCAGGCTCATTCTTTAATTTGCACGCACAAAGCACTAGAGAGAATTAGGAGAGGGGGACAGAAAGAGGTGTTGCACGTGAGAGAGAATTTATGATAACAAATAAGAAGGCCAAATACCGTATATATATTGTCATTCATAATAAATGTTTCTCACAAGGACAAATCTATATACACAAAATTTAAATATAAAATTAAATATTATATTTATTTTAATTATTAAAAAATAGGGTATGACATAAATTTCAATGTCATATATAATTTTTTAATAGTTAAGATAGATGTAGTTTTGAATTAATGTTGTGCACTTAGAGTATCTCAAACAATCTCTTCAATTATTTTGGGATACTCAAATAGGTGAGTCACATCAGAAAAATTATATCCAACAACCTCTTCAACTACTTTAGGATACTCAAATAGATGAGTCACATAAAAAAAAATATATCCAACAGCCTCTTTAATCTTAGTCATTAAATTTGCAACCTCATCCTCTTTATTCAGAACTGATAGGTTGATATTATCTCTTCAAAACATTTATTTTATTTTGGAAGAATCAAAATCATATGAAAGGGCTAAAAATATTTATTTTGTTTGATGGATTTGATGTACAATTCATTTTAAAATTTAATATCATTCATTTTTATTTATTTTATCTTAATTAAATTGAAGAAACTGATGAAATACAAAATATTAAAGTAGCAAATAATACTTTTCAAATTGCCACGTCGGGTCAACAAACTTCAATTTGAAAAATATTTTTTGCTACTATTCTTAGAGATGCTCTTATAATACTATTTAGATAAACACATTTTTTTACCTATATGGTAAGAGAAACGTGCAGTCCAAATTTAATAAAAAAAAAATCATCGGCTACTAATAGTATAAAAAAATAGGATTTAAAAATATAACGAACGGGTATAATATTTTTTTACCCGTCCGGTGGCCATATACTTATCTGGATGGTGGCCATATACTTATCTACCACCTATTTGAGCTGTGCTGATTTCAACCTACAATACTGCGGATTGCTGCCCTCTTTCTTTCTCCTCTCTCTCTCACCCTCTCACAATCACTGATCTAAAATTTTGGGATTTTTCGGGATTCTTGAAAAAAAAATTGTGGGAATTCTTGTTAGGCCATCAGTATGTGTCCCATGAGGTTTATCTTGGTGATTTTTTGGGCGATTTTATTTAGCATGGAAATCTGTTCCCTCGATACGGGAAGCGAAAACAATTTTGTCGGACGATTCTGCAAAAGGAAATAACAAGGTATTGTAAATTATAGGATTATTAGCCCTTATTTTTACATGTTGGTATTTTCTTCTTCACCTAACTTTTTGAGCATTATTTGACTCCAGATGATGCAAAATGGGTTCTGAGCATTTGTTGATTTGGCCACTGGAAGGTACTTGTGGAGGAATTTGAGAGGGATGAATAAGGAAGATGAAGTTAAGAGCTCATAGGAGATTATGATGAGTTCCTTTGTCATTTTTTATTCCTATGTATGATAACCCAATCTAAGCCTCCTCTGAACACTCTGTCTTAACTCATTTTTTTCTTTAAAAAAAAAAAAGAGACATGATTTTCTGTATGTTTGGACTGGAAATAATGAGCATTGAAGTGTAATTTTGTACCCTTTAATGGAATGGAAGGATTGATAGTTTGATGATTACTTCTTTGGGCATCAATTTGAGTTTGACTTTTGACCAAATTATCTTGCTTTTTATTTCTTTTAACATATGACATAAATATGTTGGATTCACTAGCAACATACACGTCTTCAGAATGGATTTCAAGAAATGATTCAATCAAAAGGGAAATTTTCTTGGAATTTCAGACAGCTAATCTTGAAAGGAGATGTATGTTTATATTCAAATTACTAATGTCATTCTTTCTAGATTATAAGCATAACTCTGTTTTGATGCATGCATATACCTTTTGAAATGGTGAGAGATAGAGATTGTGAAAGGGTAAGAGACAGAGATGAGCGAGAAAGAGGGCAGCAATCCGCAGAATCATAGGTTGAAAGCAGCACAGCTCAAATAGGTGGTAGATAAGCATATGGTCACCGTCCACACTTTAATAATGTTGATCGATAAAAAAATATATATATATTATACTCATACTCGTCGGTAATATTAAATTATGGATAATATAATTTATTTTTTTATCATCTACAGTATTATACTGCAGACATTAATAATTTTTTTTTTATCCGTCCGCAATATTATACTGTCGACGTTATATTTCTCAAATTGAATGATGGGGGCGTTTTAAACATTTAATACAGTCCGCAGCATAATACGGACTAAGGTCATTTAAATCGTTAAATTTCAGCCTAAATGACTAAAATCTGTTATAAAAATAGTTATATATATATATATATATATATATATATATATATATATATATATCCATAAGCGCCATGTCAATGATGAATAGTTAAAACTAACACCTATGCCCTCTAGCTTTTAAATTCGATTCTCCCCTCGATTTGAGTTCAAATTCTTATTAATTACGACACTTTCTTTGTTTTTTACTCTAAAGTACAATTTATTGAGTTTAAATTTATTTTTTGTGGGCTTCTTTTATTGATGTTGATTATGAAACTTATTTTTATATTTGGAGACATTAAAAAGAAAAAAAAAATTTGTTTACGCACATGATGACGTGGATTCACCAATAACTGCCAACCAGCTGACATTTGCTTTTTCAGGAGAGAGAGATGAGAATCCTGGGCAGGTGCGTCTCATCTGAAAATTTTAAGAGAGATTTTCCCTCTCCTTTAGTTGAACCAAAAATAAAATAAAGCAGCCTCAGCCCCCACGTACTACATCTAAACCTAGACTTCTTTGGACTTGACTTGTCAAATTCGAACTTGTTAAAAAGTCAAGTTGAACTGCATTTGAAATGAGTTTAGATTTTTTATACAAAATCGTCATTTTTAATAAATGAGTCGAATTCAAATCGAATTTAAAAAAATAAAATTTAATTGAACTTAAATCTAACTTATTAAATATTTTTATTGTATATAAAAAATAATTAATTAAATGCTAAATGAGATAAGATAAGTTGTGTTTAAACGAATTGTGCTCGAACCGAACATCACATTGTTCGAGCTTTGCTAGTTTAACTTAACGAGCAAATGATTTTTTTTGAGTTCAGACTCGATTAACAATCTTGAGTCGAACTCGTGCTAGACTTATCGAACCAGACTTGCAAACAGCCCAATTCGTTTACAGCTCCGTCTAAACTCTATTTGCACTAAAATCTGCATTGCTTTTGCAACTCCCACAATTTTAGAGTTCATAAAAATATATTCCTAACCCAATCCCTGTACCCATTTTTATCAAATACTTATATGTTATGTTCCGTAAGTGCAACTGTCATTATCCAAAATGATGGAACTGGTTAGGCCATACCACATTGTCCTTTTTTTTTTTGCGCCAATCAAATTATATCAGTAATATTTAAATGGGTCAATTATTCTTAAAAGTTAATTTTTTGATAGTTCAACAAACTCCCTCCTCTCATGATTAATTTATCGCTTGCACGCTATCTGAATTTGGCTATCTGAATTTGGATAGTGTGCATGGGGCATGTTTGATGAAAATTTAAATGAACTGAATAGGGTAGAGCCTTTATGTAAAAGCCAAATAATGAACGAAGAAATATGTTTGGCAACTGATATGGAAGTCTTACCTACTCAGACATCAAGCAGCCAATTCACATGTTTATCGAACAACCCAAAAATCTTAATGATTCAGATTTCGGGTGGTCTTTCAAAACCATTCAAACACAATCAAACAGCCTCTTAACGTAATGAGAACAATAACACATTGTCATAACTAAATATGCTCGTTTTGCATTTTTTAATCCATCCATAAATTGCAACAATTACAGTCAGATGTGATATTGATCAGTACCATAACCACCTCAACTTTATAAGATTTTGATTACAAGCAATTCATTTGGGCAATTAATAAAAACAAGTTGCATATTATATTACAGATAGTTGCATTTTAAATAATATTTTTTATACAAGTATTATACAATTACAACTATCTGTTATATAAAATTCAACTTATTTCTATTATAAACTGTCCAAATGGCCTGTGCATTTTGAACTGCCTGAAATTAGAATCCAACATCATCTACATCCACAATAATGTGATTTTTCGAGGATGCAACGGAGATTATTGACGAGTACCATAACCACCTCAACTTTATAAGATCTATATTCCAGAACTTGTATAGCAAAAATTTATATTTCAAACGACTTTTGTTATACAAGTATTATACAATCACGACTATATAAAATGCAACTTGTTTTTATAGACTCGACCTCCCATTTTGAACTGCCTAGAATTAGGATCCAACTTTATAGCAGACTCCCCAAAACCTACCAAGCTCATGTCCATGTTAATTTGGATCATCAGTAGACCACAAAAGAACGGACCAAACAAACCTGCTTTACCTTTGAGACAGAACTGTTTGAGCTTGTGGTCTTGCGGATAATATTCAACGTAATGGACCTTTCAAGCCCGTCTTACTCTTAAACCAGAAAATTACTATACAACACAGTGCACAGACATGTACGTGATCATAAACATCCACAAATAAAACAAGTATTCAGTCTATATCCCCCCTTTTTTGTGGAATACTACAACCACGATGGACCCATCAATAATGTTCATTTTGGTAATAAATCATTACTAATAATCTTCAACTAAATCAACAGCAAATCATTATGCATATTCAAACCAACAAAGAGAACATTGGATAGAGACTGACTACTGATAGCATCTTCCATCTATAATCTATAATTAGAATGAGAAACGAAAATTCAAAGCTCGGGTTTTAGTTTACGGCTTCCACTGTTTTGATAACAAATATAGAAAATAAATCATCAAATAGCACACGAGAAATGGTGGGTCCAATTAAATAAAAAAACGAAAGCAAATATATGAAATAAATCATAACAAAGTGTTGATATTCACTTAGCAAGATTCTAAAGATGAAGATAATTTGATAAGAATAAGGACACCATCATCCAACTCAACCATGAAAAGGAAAGCAGTAGAGGAAGAAAAATTGAATGTAATCTTGAAATCGATGTGCAGCCATTGACAAAACGAATACTAGTCAGAGGAAGTAACCTTAGTTGAGGAAGTAGAGAGGTGGATTGTATTTTGTTCCAAGTACTTTGAATATTACTTTGAAGCCATTAGTGTTTCCTTTTCTGTGAAAGCAATGTTCAATACAAGTCTTTAAGTACCACCAACATTATCTCAAATTTCTTGCCATCCCCACTTCTCCATACTCAAAAGAAAAACTAGAAGCTGTGCAAAACGACAAATGCCGTTCAACTGTAATCACAAGTACCGCTTCAAGGGGCTGCCATTTGTCACCCAACAAAATAGCAATAAAGAAAAATTGACACTTAGATGTGAGATTAATATCAGTATCAATTGAAGGCAGCTACAGGACTTCAAGTGTCGAATTATAGCCGCCCCTAAAGATAACTCCCAATATAAATCTCTTTGAATCAAATAATATTCTTGTATTATACTACTACTACATTAATCACTAAAGAAGTCCATGTTAAATTATAATTGTAACACCCCCTTCTCGAAGTGGAAAGGGACCACGCATAGAACACAATAGAACTAACAAACTGATATCCAAACTTTAATATGTAATCGAATAGTCTAAATAGATAATTGTCAACTGGCTCAAACATGATCTGTGTATTACAACAGTACTTAAAAATCAAAATATCAATTCCTACACAAAATATCTAAGCTATTTATATAAAGGAAGCTCTCTTCACACTTGTCCTTGCTCCCCCTGATTACATGTTGGAAGAAAAAATACAGCATGAACCAAATGCCCAGTACGGATATAGAGTGAAAGAAAATAAGAACTAAAATGAATAACAAAACCAACTAAATTAAACTAATCTGAATAACATAATAGGTTGAATCAAATGATTGAAATGGTTTCATACTGAGCTCAGAACAGAACAAAACAGAAATATATAGCGGACTGCACAATCTAAATGTATGCAAAATCAGAAGGTGTGTTTGGCACAGACAACACCAAATCGCAAAACAGAAAACTAAAGCCGATCAATACGCCTCTCACAACAAAACACCAATTGGCCAACTCCCATCGGAGTACACAAAAATAGAGACATCGTGGACTAATCACACCACCACAGAAGTGTCATGCATCGATGCCAAGAGGACATGCATGTGGTACCCCTATAGGTGATTATAGCTTAGGTATACTCTATGATACATTATAACAAAAATATCATGTTACAGTATATGCAACACAATACAAACAAAATGAGTTCTAATACGCACATGCTAAATCGAAACGAATCAACACAAAGTCCTCAAAATATATTAGCATGTACATTTCTACATAATCAAAATAAATACTAGATGTGATCGCTATGTCCAAAGAGTACAAGTTATGAATTTCGAATATCTAAAACCAAACAATTGTTTCATAAGCATTTGACAATGATTAATATATCAAAATAATATCTGAATTCTAATTAAAAATCAAAAATGAACAAATTAAAATTATAAGAATATCGTTGAAGGAGTACGAAATTCGTACCTGGATTAAGCAATGTAATATCCGAAATTATATTCCAAAAATGACTCGTTAAATTTCCGCCATCGGAACTAATTAAACAAAATAAAGGAATAAATAAATAAATAGTTAATTAATTGATTAAGTTTTACACATTTTCTTTCTCTTTGACAAATTCGAAATCTTTTCGTTCTAAACAAAATTCTACCTAAAGTTATACATACTTTAATCATATATAATATTTTAATAATTAATAACTTTCTTGTTCCAAAATAAATTTAAGTATATTTACAAAAATATTCTTTCTATTTTTAATTATGTTACAAACAAATATTATTAATTATTTTCATTTTTAATTATCTTAAATTTCTTTCCATCCCCACTTCTCCATACCCAAAAGAAAAACTAGAAGCTGTGCAAAACGAAAAACGCCGTTCAACTGTAATCACATGTACCTCCTCAAGGGGCTGCTATTTGTCACCCAACAAAATAGCAATAAAGAAAAATTGACACCTTAGATGTGAGATTAATATCAGTATCAATTGAATGCAGCAATAGGACTTCAAGTGTCGAATTATAGCCGCCCCTAAAGATAACTCCCAATATAAATCTCTTTGAATCAAATAATATTCTTGTATTACAATGCTACTACATACGCAAATAAGGTTATTATTCCAAATCAGAGGAAAGACCAAATAGCGTATACTCTCTCTCTTTTTCTAGGAAAAACACGTAAAGTATTTTTTCAGAAGGGTGCTTTGGAGACCACACTCCAGATTCAGCATAAGGTCATAGGAAGGAAGATCTTGAGAATACTTGAGTATTCAAACTTGCTAATCCAACCAAACACTAGGTACACAATTCATACTATAGATACATGGTATATATATAATTGTTATTTTGTATAAAATCATAAGGGTGATCTAGTTTTATATAAATTTTTTCAAACAACTTTTCGGAGAATTTTCCCAACAAAATTGTAATGTTGTTAGTATACTAATTGTTCAATAAACTAAGACCGTAGGTGATAGCCTAGTGGTAGAGGTATCTCCTTTTACTGTATAAGGTTATATGTTCGAGTTTACCCCTCAACAAAAGTCAAAAGATTTCAAAATTAAACTAACGCGCTACATGAAGGTAAGTTTCCCATTCCCTACATTAATCACTAAAGAAGTATTTACCATGTTAAATTGTAATGTTGTTGCTATACTAATTGTTTAATAAACTAAGACCGAAGGTGATAACCTAGTGGTAGAGGTATCTCCTTTTATTGTGTACCCCTCAACAAAAGTCAAAAGATTTTAAAATTAAACCAACGTGCTAAGGTAAGTTTCCCGTAGCCTCCCCCTAAAAGTAGTATACCCTCAAACAAATCACATTTGATGTGATAAGCATTTACTTTGTAATCTTATTCGTTTATTAATAAAAAAAATTATTTAAAGGCATTTACTTATTCATGATTAATTGGTTGAATTAATTAAATGGACAAACTCATAGTTTTGAGCAATGTTTTTATAATCATGATGTTGATCATGTTAATGAGATCTAAATTCAAGATAGCACAAAACTATAATATTCCTAATAATGGGATCACTAAAATGGGGATTAGTGAATCCGGATAGATTAGTACATACTATACTTGCTCTTATGAAGAGAATGATTGATCTCATAATCATTTATGTTGAGACACTAAAACAAGTATGTATGTACTTATTAGAGAATAAGTTAACTGAACGTGACTCGCTTAAGAAACACCTAATGGATTTTTACTTACCTATCAATAGGAGTTCCTTATGTGATAATAGTACATATGATCCTTGAACTTGAGATCATCATAGTACCTTGTGTATTCTGAGTTATACTTTGACATATTCCTTAAGACTTGTTTGTATATCAAAAGGTATGTTCAGGTATAAGAAAGTGTACATTGAGGTAGGTGAATGATCAACAAATAATCTACCTCTTCCAGTAAAGGGAGATAATGTTCTATGTAATTCGATGAAAGACAACTCATAAATTCTTGGCCAATGTGGAATGAAAATTAAAAAGGAGTTTCTAATTTACATTAGAGTTATGCATTTGATAATTGAAATTTGCATATGATCAAATAAAATAAGACTTGACAGTAATTACATGTCTTATATTTGATTGGAATATTGTGTGGTAGAATGATTAAATTATACGATAACTATTCACGAAATAGGTTTTTTTGTGATCAAAAGTTGAAATTCATATTATCTGAAAAGTTGTTGATCACTAAGGAGACTTACCCTTATTATGGAATAAATAATATTTATTAAATAAATTAAATAGTTTAATTCATTTATATAAATAATATTAGAATGATTCTAATTTATTTATACTACAACTAATTTAATATGAAGTACTTAAAGGGTCACACCGCAAAAGAAAATATTTATTTAAAAAGTAAGTGGTATAATCATAATAATAAATTAAGTATATTTAATTTATACTATGATATTGAATAAATTAAATAGCTTAATATTTAAAATTTAGTATTTTAAAAATACTAATTACAAATTAATAAGAGAAGTCTTATTATTATTATTACTATTATTATTATTATTATTATTATTATTATTATTATTATTTAGTTTATAAATGGTTTAGAAATTAATTAATAAATAGCAGTAGTATTATAAATAATTAAGTTCCTAAATGATTTAGGAATTGTAATTATTATAATAAATAATTTAGTTCATAAATGATTTAGGAATTGTAATTATTGTATTAAATTAATTTAGTTCTTAATTAGATTAGAAGATAAATTAAAACCTTATTTCTAAAGAGTTTAGGAGGCTTGAGCATATCTATAAATAAGAATTGGGTTGATACTCTATTCACAAGTATTTGAGAATACTTATAATAATTCATATAAGAGTGGAAGAGAGAGATAATTAGGGTTAGCCACACATAATTAGGATAAACCAAAATTACTTCTTCTATTCATATTTTTCTTGGTGGATCACATCTAGAGGCTACACACTTGGGTAGCTAACGTTGATCCCAAGATTCTTATTGGTGAATTTGAAAAAAAAACGCAAATGATTAAAAGGAGGTGAACTCGTACCTATTGAAAATTTAAATCTATAAAGGTATAACACTTTTATCCTTCCTCAATTAATAGCATCGCATAAAAATTATCCTAAAATTTGGCTTGTAGAATTTTTTTAAATATAATTTATATCTTTCTTCCATTGCGTTATACAATTTGATTGTATATGTGCCTTAAGCCCCCCCCCCCCCCCCCCCCCCCCCAAAAGTTCCCCCCTTGGCCTTTTCCCAAGTTCTCTCTAGACCCTAGGATGAAATATATTCCTAGAATCGAATTGTAAAAGAATAGGTAACCCAAAAAAATATTGAATAAACTGTAACTACAAGAAATTCAAATTTGATAATGGGTCCTAAAAAAGGTAAAAATATATATTTATTTATCTAAATATATTTATATTTTTTTGGGGGGTGGGGTGGTAAAGAAAGCTAAACAGAGTGGCGAGTTGGATATTAATTCTCATTCTTTAGCTCAACTCTTTTTGAAATTGTTCAGAAATATTGAGAGAGTGGAGATAGGTAGGTGAGAAAATGAATACTACAACAAAACTGTCGGTGTCATTATAGCATGCTAACAAGGACATCTCAATAAATATTTATGGTAGGGAACCCACCGAAAGAAGGCTGCATGATTAAAAACTTTCCAAGGTCTAAATCTTGCCATGTATTAGAATGTAAATTCCGGGAAAAATAAGTATAAAGATGAAAACCTAATTAAGAAACAGCGCAGCTATATAGTTTAGATAATTTAATGTAAATCCCAAAGCAAGCAATAAAAGGTGGAATGGATAGAACAATTCAGAAATAGCAGAACTAAATAGTTTAGCCACTTATAGACAAGAATGTCTAAGACTGTAAATCATAGCAAAAGGAACTACAAATTGATAATACTCCTAGCTTATTTAAATCATAAAAAGAATTTCCATTTTAATCCTATAATCTCATGAACTTTATATAAAGATACAAGCAGAAATATCACAGTACAGTTGAATCAAACAAATAAATAATCTCTAAAATATCGATTAGACGGTAGTTCATCCAAAAGAAGTAGACGGGAAAGTCGTACAATTTGGAAGTCGTTCAAGCAATGGCATATTGGCATGTGCTTTTGGACAATCTAAAGTAGCATACCTATTAGTGACAATTAAGGCCATTAAAATTACATGTAAGCAAACGCGATACAGGTCAAAATAAGAAGGTATTACCACCAAGCAGGATGCCCAAGCTTCAAACCCCAAGAAGAATATGATAAATTGTGTTCATAAAAAGTAACTTAGAGAAAACAACTAGTGTAAGTTTAGTTGAGGTTCAAAGTCTCGGTAGCTGCTTTGGTTGCAGTGAGTTTTTTTTTTTTTTTTTTTTGCTCGGCTTCGGCGTCGGGTGATGCACACCATTACATAGAGCGTCAAGTTTATTTATTATTATTTTTTTGATTAGTGAATACGTAGATATACATATTTATTATTACTTCTATTCCACAAATTGTCCTATTGTTTGATATTATTATTACCGCCTCTTGTTCTACAAAAGAGTCTCGTTTGTTAATTTTCGGTTACACCATTACTTTATCTTGATTTTTCTATTACACCGTTATTTCTCTATACTTTCTTTGTTACACCATTATTTATTTTTGGTAAGACAAAATTTCGCCCAACTTTACATCGATAATATTTGAAATTACAACTCGTGACTTGTTATTGGATCGGTGAGCAAGAAACCAAACCAATATGCCAAGATTTCGGCAACTCGGCCAATACTTTGAACCAACAACAAATTTGCAAACATAACTTCGAATTGACTCGACTCTAAAATACCATAATAGAGCTTAATTAGTCTTCTCTTTTTTTGGTTAAATCATTTTTTTATTACTGTACTCGATCCCAATTTATAAATATATCATTGAACTGATTTTTTTTATAATCACATCACTGTAATGATTTTTTTTTACAAATTGAAGTTTCCGTCAAAGATTGTTAATCATTTAATATAAAAATGTCGTGACAGTATTAATTTACAAACGCATCATTGAACTGGAGGTCGATTTACAGTTGAATCACTGAAAATAATAATAATAATAATAATAATAATAATAATAATAATAATAATAATAATAATAATAATAATAATAATAATAACCTTTCTATTACAAAAAAACAAAAAGAAAAAAAAGAAGATTAGTTTTGTTTTTTAAAAATTAATTTGAGGTATTTTAAAAATAAATTTTGATTTAACAACAACAATAACAATAATAATACCCTCTTCGTTACACACAAAAAAAAAAGACTAATTTTGATTTTTAAAAATTAATTTGAGTTATTTAAAAAATAAATTTTGATTTAATAACAATAATAATAGCCTCTCCTTTAAACAAAAAAATAAAAAAATAAAGATCTTTTATTTAAATACCCCAAATTAATTTTTAAAAAGCAAAACTAATATTTTTTTTCTTTTTTTATGTAACGGAAAGAGTATTATTATTATAATTTATTTTAAAATACCCAAATTAATTTTTAAAAAGCAAAACTAATCTTTTTTTTTGTGTGTAACGGATGGGGTATTATTATTATTATTAAATCAAAATTTATTTTTAAAATAGCTCAAATTAATTTTTTAAAAGCAAAACTAATCTTTTTCTTCTTTTTTTGTGCAACGGAGAGGGTATTATTATTATTATTATTATTATTATTATTATTATTATTATTATTATGGTTGGTGTTGTTGTTGTTAAATCAAATTTATTTTTAAAATACCTCAAATTAATTTTTTAAAAGTAAAACTAATCTTTTTTTTTTGTGTGTAACGGAGAGGGTATTATTATTATTATTATTATTATTATTATTATTATTATTATTATTATTCTCTTTCAATGATTCAACTGTAAATCGACTTCTAATTCAATGATATATTTGTAAATTAATACTACCACGTCATTTTTCTGTTAAATAGTTAACAGTTTTTGACGGAAACTTCAAGTTTTATAAAAAAAATCCAGTAAAGTGATGCGATTATAAATAAAATCATTTCAATGATCCATTTATAAATTGGGATCGAGTATAATAATAAAAAAGTGGGGAGAAAAAAAAGACGGGCTTCCGAAAGAACATGCTTATGAAGATATTTCTCCTCAAACAAAAAATTTGGTCGACTTTAAACTGAAACCATTTCCATTCCAGTGGGCAGCCAACCAACTCTAAACCAGAAATCAAAAGTAAAGGTAAAGTTCAAAATATTATTGATCAAAATATGGTTCATAAAATAGTTTTATGAGTGTTGTAGACGGTCATAAAGACAATCACGATCCATGTAAGACCCCGAATTTTATGAAATACAAAATTTAATTTTTCTTCATATATATTTTTTTTGAAACAGTAAGTGGTTAAATTAACAAAATTGAAAGTTAAGGATGTTATGTCCAAATTTTATTTTGTCGGACAATATTCGCTTTGTCGGGGAATATTCGTTTGGTCGGGGAATATTCGTGCCGTACGACGGCGCCGAAATAATAAATTATTGGTGGACCCCACAACGGAATATTTGTCGGATATAGAAAACGACAGAAGTAACCTTTTTAAATAAAAATAGTCAACGGAACTGTTAAAATACCGGTGATAAAAGAATAGTAGCATACGGTAGTTTATGGTATTTTCTGTAGCACACGGTACTCTACAGTAACACACGGTATTGCATAGTGTCTCATATTTTTGGTCTGATAATTGACACCGTAACTGTTACGCATCATTTCATCGATAATTGTCACTGCATAATATTTTATATTATCAATTCAATAATTGTTGTTGCACTGTTTTTAAAATTATTGAACCTAATAATTGTCACAGTAACATATGCACAGTAATTCACATTATTGAATCAATAATTGTCATTACACAGTAACGTATGCTTTATTTTACATTATTGTTATCTCTATTATGATGTTATTTAAACAGTTGTATTTCATTAATTTATTGACTTGATATCTAAGAGCTAACTATACTGTATTTATAACAATTAGTCATAATAATTGAATTGATAAAGTTATTTGTTTATAATATAAAGTTAGGTGATTATTAGGTGATATGAAATGAATGGTGTAGATTAAAGTGTGAATTATTGTTGAATAATTAAATTGATTTGTTTATAATATAAAGTTAGGTGATTATTAGGTGATATGAAATGAATGGTGTAGATTAAAGATAATATAATATTTGAAATGGATGGTGTAGATTAAAAGGTGATCTTTAAATGAATGGTTTAGATTAAATGAATGATAAGATTTTTGGCTATAAATAGAAGCATTAACTTAAGGATTTTTCATAAACTTCCTTACTTGTTCTTTCTTTCTCTCTCTAAATACTTCTTGTGAAAGTTCTCTCTAAGTGTGCTTAAGTCATCTTGAGTATTTGTGAAGATCTATAAGTATACGTGTACTGTTCAAGTTAATCAACCTCATTTAAATCAATATCCAGTCACGTGTTACGGTAAGGGATACCATCTTTTTCATCTTCCATTATTCAAACATACTATGGTAAGGGATTATCATTATTTGATTCTCGATAATAATATTGTTTCTTCCTTACTCATAAGACGTGCCTTTTATTTCCATGTATTAAATTGTGGGAATAACCTTACGGAGCGGATTGCCGCCTGTTGGTGAATAACCTTTCGTATTCATTCATTATTAATCTCTGAGAATAACCTTACGGAGCGGATTGCCGCCTGTTTGGTGAATAACTCTTTGTACTCAAATTCTATTAAATTGTGGGAATAACCTTACGGAGCGGATTGCCGCCTGTTGGTGAATAACCTTTCGTATTCATTTATTATTAATCTCTGAGAATAACCTTACGGAGCGAATTGCCGCCTGTTTGGTGAATAACTCTTTGTACTCAAATTCTATTAAATTGTGGGAATAACCTTACGGAGCGGATTGCCGCCTGTTGGTGAATAACCTTTCGTATTCATTTATTATTAATCTCTGAGAATAACCTTACGGAGCGGATTGCCGCCTGTTTGGTGAATAACTCTTTGTACTCAAATTATATTAAATTGTGGGAATAACCTTACGGAGCGGATTGCCGCATGTTGGTGAATAACCCTTTGTATTAAATTCCTTCACCTTTTGTTAATCAAACCTGCTACGGTAAGGGATATTATTTTCTTTCATACTCCTAAATCGAAATTTATTATGGAACTATTGCTTCTATAATTCCTGAAAATATTATATGTTCCATAATAGTTGAACTTCATTATTTCAACTGAACCTTCCTATTTACGTGAACCTTTCTATTGAATTGTAACCGTTATTCTGAACTGTGGATCTTGAATTTCACTCCACATCATGTTGACAATTTGGACATTATTTGAATCTGTACAAAGTAAACTTCCGATACTTATTGTTATCCTATTTCTTCTGTTCATCATTTATATCATTCTAATCATCCAAAAATCAAGCTGTTGTGAATATCTGTGGCCGGGGGCACAGATGTGATATATTTGTTGAACAGATGATAGGTTAAAGGCGATATAATAGGTTAAAGGCGATACATCTGTTCGGTGTCTTTTATGGCACGTGGTGAATGTTCTCTTTGGCCCGTAGTGCAAAGATGAACTGTTGTTTGGTATGATTATGACCAAAGGCTGAATCTGGTATAATCATGACCGTTGGTGCTATATTGAATATCTTTGGCCCGTAGTATAAAGATGAACTGTTGATGTACATGATTATGATCAGGAACTGTGAATTTGTATTATCTTGACTAATGATATTTCAGATGATAAAAGTTGATGATGTTTTTCCTAAAAAGAGAACCGAGTGGACATTATAGTCTGCATTATTCTTCTAATAGATTATTCATTCCGCTGCTATTATTGATCTGAACGTTGTTTAAGAATTTAACTGCAGTTTTTGATATAAACTTTGTAGTCTATTGTATTCTATCAAGAACTCAACTGTTGAAGACTAATGATAATTTATTCGTCATTATCTTAGTCATGATATTCTTTACTGGGCTATTTGAGCTCACCCTTTCTTTTGTTCCATTGTTTTTCAACAGGAGATGAAAACATAACAGGGTCTAGCCGGGGAATGGAGTGAGGGTCCGAGGAATAGTTATCATAGTCTTCACGTTTTGTAAAATAGTGTGGCAATAATAGTGAAGACTTAGTTGTGTATTATTATACACTGTATTGTTGTACGTTGTGCTTTGTTGTAATAATTTTGTTGTAGTTTTTTGACGACTCAAGTTTGGGCTGTGTGGGCCCAGATTTGGGGGCGTCACAATCCATTACCTTGTACTTGCTAGTGACGAAAAAATAGATGTCACACCTAGTAAATTCTATGTCATGGCTTTGCTTATTTGAGTTGAAACTAATCTAAAAGCTCGAATGATCAAACTTATACTGGATTACAACATGGGAAAAGTGTGAAATATACGAAGCAACATTCAGATATATCACTGGCAAACTTTAAGAGATGAAGTGCCTTACCGACATTATTTCCGGTGATGTCCAAATTAATGTTCTCAGACTCGGACCGGTGATCGAACCGGAAAAGTTACCGGGTGGACGGGTCACTGGTCCAACCAGTGGTCGGACCGTTATTGAACCGGTGACGTCATTAATATGTAATAAATAATAAATAATTAAATATATTAATTATTATTATATATTATATATAATATTTAGTAAATATGTAAAATTAATCAATTTATCAACACATAAAAAAAAATTTAAACCTATTTATATAATGTTTACTTCATGCAATTCAAATAAATACTAAATTTATATAAAAAAAAGATATTAAATCATGATCATAACACAAAATTCAAGACTCAAGAGTGATAAAATCAAATACAAATGAACAAAAACATCTATAGGATATATTCAATCAAATTCGGTAAAAAAATAAATCTATTTGTACAATATTTATTTTATATAATTCAAATAAATACTAAATCTATATGAAAAGAAATATATTAAATCATGATCATAACTCAAAATTCAATCAATGATATATTTAATTAAGTTTAAATGTTTAAATTTTTTTAAAAAAAAATTTAAAAAAAAAAAAAAAAAAAAAAAAAGGAGGTAGGGAACCGGTGAACCGGTCACCGGTTCGACCGGTCCGACCGCCGGTTCACCGGTTATTGACCAAAAACGGTTTTTGAGTTTGGACCGGACCGGAAAGTGGACCGGTTCCGGTCGAACCGCGGTCCGACCGCCGGTCCGGTCCGGTTTTCAAAACCTTGGTCCAAATATTGATATATAGGGGTTTGTGCAATTTCCCTCGGTATGAAGATAAAAGTCAAATTTTCCTTGCAATTAAAGCCACATTTCGGGGAGATAAAGTAGGGTCAAAAAGTGTTAGCATGAGGACTTCCAAAGAATTGACTTGTTCCTGTAGGAACAACAACCTATCAAGCAGAAGAATAGTTTCCAAAAGTGGCCCCAATTCATTCATACATCTATTTATTAAAACTCATTCATTCATAGATTTAATTAAAATAAATTTAATTACATTAGTCAATAATCTACAATCAATCCCTTGTATTATCGATAATACATATTATCATATGTATCAATACATAATTATATCATCCATATCATCATATGCATCATTCATCTCGTGAATATAAAACCATTCCATATATATATATATATATATATATATATATATATATATATATATATATATATATATATATACATATATATATGTATGTATGTATGTAATGGGCAATTTAGGTAGCATGAAATTTAATTTTAAGTTTAAAATAAACTACTTATTTTAATTATAAAATATCTAAAATAAACCTTTTTATTCTTTTATTTTATAGCTTTAAAAAACCGCATCAAAAGACAAAATATGTCATCTAACGCCCCAACGTTGGACAAAGCCCTAGTGCTGGAACGTAGCACAAATACAGCACCCCGACGCTAGTCGCCAAAACCTGTTTCTGCAATTCATAATTTTTTACCATTTGTATTCCTTTTCTTTTATCCAAAACTCGATTTTTGCTTCTTGTTTTCAAAATCCATGATTTTATACAATAAATAATGTCCAATAAATTATTCTAAACACATACTTATACATATACGGAATCAAAATAATTTATAATTCACATAAATTTGGCTCTTGATGCAATTGTTGGTTCACAAAAATATGGCATACATACAATTTAATTGTACAACGCAACGGAAGCAAGCATAAATCATATTTAAAAATTTTCTACAAACCAAATTCCAGAATCATTCTTATGTGATACAATTAATTGAGGATGGATAATAGGTTATGTCTTTATAGATTCAACTCTTCAACAGCTACGAGTTCGCCTCCCTTGATCGTTCACGTTCTTCTTCAAATTCACCGATTAGAATCCACGGATCAACGTTAGCTACCCAAGTGTGTAGCTTCTAAAGGTAATACACCAAGAGATAATATAGATTAAAGAATTAGATTTTACTTTCTCCAAACCATGGGTGGTTAGTCCTAATTCTCTCTCTCTCACCCTCTTTCTCTAACTCTTAGATATAGAAAATTATGAAGTATTCTCCAATACTTGTGAATAGAGTATTAACTAAATCTATAAAAAAGACTCCTATTATTAATAAATATGGTTAACCCTCTTAAACTCTTTAAGAGTAGGGTTTCAATTTAACTCCTAATCTAATTAGAAACCAAATTAATTTATTATAATAATTACAATTCTTAAACCATTTAAAACTAAATAATAATAAGACTCCTCTTATTAATTTATAATTAGTATTTCTAAAATACTAAATTATAAATATTAAGTTATTTAATTTATTATATCACCATAGTATAAATTAACTATACTTAATTTATTATTACTATTTTGCCATCCACTTCTAAAAATATTTCTCTTTTATGATGTGACCCTTTAGGTTCAATATTATCCCGATTGTAGAATAAATAAATTAGAATCATTCTAATATTATTTATAATAATAAATTAAACTCCTTTAATTTATTTATAAATAAATACATATTTATTCCGCAATAAGGGTTAACCCCCTTAACAATTCTTGACTTTTCGTATAATATGAATATCAATGTTTGATCACAAAGAACCTAATCTGCGAATAGTTATCATATAATTCAATCATTCAACCATATAATGTCTCAATCAAATATAAGACATGGAAGTACTGTTAAGTCTAATTTTATTTGATCATATGCATTTTAATTCTCAAATACACAATTCTAATGTAAATTAGAAGCTCCTTTTTAATTTTCATTCCACCTTGGCTAAAGATTTCTGAGTTATCATTTATCGAATTACATAGGGCATTATCTCCCTTTACTGTAAGTGATAAATCCTTTGTTGATCATTCACCTACCTTCATGTGCAACATATTATACCGTAACATATCATTTATTATAACTATACAGTCTTAAGAAATATGACAAAGTATAACTCATCATGCACAAGGTACTATGATAATCTCAAGTCCAATGATCACTTCTACTACTATCACATTAGGAACTCCTATTGTCAAGCAAGTAAAACTCCATTAGGTGTTCCTTTAGCAAGTCACGTATGAACAAACATAGTACATATATACTTGCTTTAGTATCTCCACACAAATGATTATGAGATCAATCATTCTCTTCATATGAGCAAATATAGTATGTACTAATCTATCCGGATTCACTAATTCTCATTTTAGTGATCCCACAATTAGGAACATTTTAGTTTTGAGCTATCTAAAATTTAGATTTCATTAGCATTATCAACATCAATTCTAAAATTATTGCTCAAAACTATAGGTTTATTCATTTAATTAATTCAACCAATGAATCATGAATAAAAAAATGTCTTTAAATAAAATTATTATTAATAAACGAACAAGATTACAAAGTGTATGCTTATGTGACTAGCTTGAAGGCATACTACTTTCACGACTCCCTAGGTGGTCAAACCCTAGGGGAAGGCCGAACCCTAGGGGTTTCCTTCATTCCCATTTCATTTTTGGGGTTTTTTCCTCCTCTTTCTCGCTTGCTTACGTGATTTCTTGTGTTCATATTTTGCTTTATCATTGTTTCAGGTTCTCCCAAGGTAATTTTAAATTTTCTTTTCTAAGCCATTTCACCCTAACGGGTTCTTGGCTTTCAAAAGAAAAAAATACCTTCCTGCATCAAAGGGACCTTCAGATCAGATACCCACTTCATAACTAACCTTGAAAAAGGTAACAATAATTCATCACCTTAGGGGAATCGAACCCTAAGAGGTCCCACCATATTCCTTCGTGCTTGTTCATTTTCTGCTCATATGATTTATTTATTTTACATTTGAACTTTTCTTTTCAGGTACCTTTCATCTCTTTTTCGGGCTAAGTCTACTTATCGAGCATCGGACTTAATTTCTGCCAATGATTGTCGAAGAGAGGTTTTCTCCAAGGAACCATATTGTGGTCGGGTTCATCATGGTAAGAAACTTATTTTTGTGCACTTTTTTTTCCACAGGTTTCTAATGTTGATTATTCATTCTTATGTCGAGTATTCACTATTGCAAGCTAGTTTCAATGACCACTCTATAAATCCAAAAGTTGCCAAACCACCCATTTCTCTTAAGTATTAGGGAAGAGCACCTTTCTTTGGAAATCATGACGTTTTTTGGGATCATGTCAAGAATTATGACCAGCATTCCTTTCTTCGCCCCGACAAAGATGGTTTTTTTCTCTATGCCCCAGCATCGTGCTTTTAGTATTCCACGTATATACATTGAGATGCAGGCATATTCGTATAATCCAATTCGCTTTCAGCCAGAATCCTCTATTCAATTTCAAGGATGGCAACATTGGACTAAGTAAATTCTGAAATCTCCAAAACATGTGAAAACACTTGAAAGCGCCGACATTTTGCAGTGTATTCATCTGTACAAGGACCCTCGCATTTATCAGGACCAAGACACACGTCATACCTTAATATCTCGTTGGAGTTCTTAGACTTCAACCTTTATCAAAACATGGGGAGAATTTATCCCTACCTTAGAAGATTTGCATGCTATATATCAGTGAGCTTTACTTTTGTTACTTCCCTCTTCCATTTTTGTTTCCCCTTATATTATTCCCATCGTAATCCCTTCCTGATTTCCTTTTCAGCCTTCTTGTTCACAGTGAATTTTTATACACTCCCTCTAATTATCACAAAGATATACTGAATGTGTGACCTATTTAGGTAAAGCTTTTAGACATGCCTCGCGCCTGGGTTCATGATATAAAGGTGATGAGTTACTTTCAAATTTTGACACTTCCAACCGCCAAAAGACCTCTTGGCTTTCTTGGATACGCTATTTCTTTCGCGACTATTAGTCAGCTAACTGGGATAGTTTTGTTTGAAGCAACTCGGTTCTTACTGTTTGTGATACCCTGTCCCCTTTTCCATTTGCCGCCTATCTTGTCATGTGGTTATCCCGTTTCATCTTTCCTGGCTCACTGATGGACAGACCTTTGGCTCGCATGTTTTGTTTGGTTTCTTTATTAGCTCGAGGTTGCTGATTTCTCTCACCTCTCTATTCTTAGGAACCTTCTACCATCGATTAGATGAAACTGTCTTGGCTATGGAAGAATCTATCAAAAGGTATCTCCTCCATATAGCCACTACTTCTTTTTGCTCCGTTTTATTGAACATTTCTTTTACTTTCTAATTCTTTTCAATTTTTAAGTATAATGTACATTGTTTCACTCCAGGCTCCTTTCTCGAGATTTTTCTCTTCAAGCTTTTCTCGATTCATGTTGCCTCATTGCCTATCTCAAGGAAGAGGAAAACATTGTCTTCTCCTTTCTCATTGATCGTCGTTACAACACGTATTTCATGATGAATTGACCATAAAGGCATTTGGGACTATACATTGATAACTTCGCCTCCTTTGTTACCCGTCCTTTCACTATAGTTCCTGAGGGTGACATTCTTCCCCATTATTATAAAGGTGAGCCACGCCACTTTGCGACCATCAACAACCTAGGAGGGTCATCACTCATTTGGTTCTTTTTTCTCCATTCCATTGAGTTGTCATACTTCTTGGAGGATGACGAATTCGGGACTGTGTTTTATTCTCCTCAGAGGGTAATGAGACAGTTTGGTTTTGTTCAGCCTTAATGCTTCGACATATCTGAAAGTGGTGATTATGAGGAGGCTTTGGAGGATTTCATCCCTTCATCTACTTCTTTTTTATGGAAAATTCGTAAGCCACCTGATGTTCTTGGTGATCCATTGCCCTTTACTATTCCTAGTGCCTCCAAACAAGGATGCTACACTGCCGCAGAACCAAGCCATTAGCTTTTTGTCACGAAAGTGTGGATAGATGAAATTTTGTAAACTACCCTACTAGCCTCTCCTCCTACACAGTTCGAATTTCCCCAAAGTCAAATGCACATCCAGAAAGATGGCCCGATAGTGTCCGACCTTCTGATTATGAGGGTCTTACATGTTAGCCTTTTCCACTGCCTGTTGCTCCCACTTCCCGTCATCTTCCTTCACGGGCCCTATCTCATGCCCCTCCTGAAGCTCCTCCCCAAGTACCATCTACTGTTGAGGGAAAGATGGTTACACACTCGAGAGCAAGGGGGTCTATTATTATTACCTACGAGGTTGTACCTTATGCCAAGACTACCACAAACCCCGTGAGAAATAATGTTGTCAGACACACAGCTAATGGAACTACTATCACATTGAGGCTGTTGACTAGGCGTCCACTTGAAGAAACGACTCCTACAATGCCAGTCACAAAAGATCCACCTAAGAGGCGCCGAAAACTTGTGGTAAACTTTACATTGCTCATATCTATTTGATTTTCACAATTATGTGTTTATCTATCTATTTTCTGACGTCTTGTCTTGCTTTACGGTTCAAAATGGTGATGAGGACGAGGATGATGAAGATTATGTCTCCATTAAACTTCACAAAAAGAATAAGCCCAAGCCATTTAATATTTCTCCAGCAGATGACCACCACGTTAGTGTCAGTTCTAGCCCTTCATTGTCTGCTACGAGCTCTGCTTTAATAGTCGATGGTACGATTCTTGTTGAACTGAGGAATACGGATGTTGATCATGATGTGAATGTCATTGTTCCAAGAGAAAATCCTTCGAGTCCTATTGCTAATTTTCTTCCTCCCCCGAAGGATTCTTCCGAGGCAACAGTCATTAAGGAGGGTGCTTGTCAGACTTGATCGAACGGGGCGACTCACGACTTCTTATATATGGGAATTTTTGTAAACTTCTTGTTTCTATTACTGTACGTCTCCTTGCTGATTATTTTTGTACTTTTCTCAGAATTTCTTATTTTGTTGCCCAAGCTTCCTTTCAGGCCAAACGTCTAGACCTCTTGCTTTTACCTCACGAGGACCTTGCTACCTTTAATGCCCTCCATCCAGATTGTACAGATTCATTCATGGATGACCTTGGTTTTTCTCCCACTGATTTGGAGTTAGCAAGTCAGCCAGCAATTCCAGATATCATAAATTATACCCCTCTAGATATCATGGTGACTTCAAAGATAGCTCCTTTTAGAGCTTCCTTCAATCCAAACGGGGAACTTGTCCCATGGAGAGGTTTCCAAATTACAGACTCCAATTAAGAAATCCTCAACCATCTGTTAGTTCGATTCCCACAGACTTTAGATCATTTAATTGTTATGAGGCTTTTTTGGTGACATACTTGTTGGACCGCCTTGCGAGTTTCATTTTTAAAATGCTAAATCTCTCCCTCCAGACCTGGCAAACAGACTTGGATAGACTAAACAATAAAGTCATTGATCTCGTCGCACTTGGTTTTGATGCGTCTCCTTTTTATACTAGATTGGACCTCATTATCCAGGATCATCATATTGCCATACTACAGGCTGAGGTCACCACATAGCATAATAGTTATCATCAATATTTAGGGGAACTTTCAAAGTTTCAAACTGCTATAGCCGAAGTAAAGGTCAAGCTTCGGGAATACGAGACTAAGCTTCAGGACTATGAGTCAGCTACTCGACATTTTGATAGAGTGATGAGGGATGACGTCTAGGCTCGTGATGCAGCTGTTGCCGAATTAGAAGCCTTGGTTATGCCCTCACTACGGTTTGATAGGTCATGCCCTTTAACTCATGGCCTTTTGTAATACTTATTTTCCTGTTTCAAAAGAAATCATTTGTCATATTCCTCTCCAATTATAAAAGTATTTTCATTCATTATGCATCATTTGTTAATAATTTGAATCGTTATGAATCAATATGCGTCCTTGAATCATAAATCATCCAAATTAATATTCTAAAATAAAACTTTGTATAATATAACATGAATATTATTTACAATCAACCACTTAGGTTTATATATTCTTAGCAAATTTGCAAAAAAAATTTAGATATTTCATTAATAATCATTTACTTTTGACAAAAAGCACAACATTTCGAAGAACGTGATATTTGAATCTCAATTTTTTTTCGAATAGAAATGAAAAATATAATATTTAATCACTTTTAAAGATAAAGTGTAACTTGTCTAGTTTGAGGACTTTTGGTCGAGATGCCTCAATCACCTTTAAAGATAAAGTATAACTTGTCGGGTTTGAGGACTTGGTCAGGTCGGGGTGTCTAGAACACTTTCAAAGATAAAGTGTAAATTTTCTTTCCTCAATAACTATCTCACGTATAATATTTTTTGACCCACTTTAGGTTCAGGTGGTCTAAAATAGTATTAGATCCCACATGAGATATTTTGCAATACCCACTTTCGGAAACCTCCTATACCTGATATGGACCTTCTTATTTGGGGAAAAATTTGGTGGTTGGTGTTCCCCTCATGACTTGATTTGTGGTCTGAGCACCAAGTCCCCCACCAAAATCTGTCCAGGTACCACCACAATATTGTATTGTTGCTACAATCGTTCGTGGTACCTTTTTAATTTCTCTTTGACTCGGAAGTCGATTCTCTTCCTCAACTAGGCTTCTGAGTTTCATTAAGGAGCAAGGCTAATCAAAACCAAACTGTTTCATCACCCTCTGAGGAGAATAAAACACAGTCTCGAATACGTCATCCTCCACGAAATACGGTAGCTCAGCAGAAAGGAGAAAAAAGAACTAAATGAGTGATGACCGTCCTAGGTTGTTGATAGTCGCAAAGTGGCGTAACTCACCTCTGTAATAATGGGAAAGAATGTCACCCTCAGCAACTATATTGAAAGGTCGGGTAACAAAGGAGGCGAAATCATCAATATATAGTCGCAAGTCGAAAGTGCCCTTATGGTCAATCCACCGTGAAACACATGGTGCAATGGCGGGCGGTGAGAAAGGAGAAGGCAATGTTTTCCTTTTCCTTGAGATAGGCAATGAAGCAACATGACTCGGGAAACGCTCGAAGAAAAAAATTTAGAGAAAGTAGGAGCTAGAGTGGTGTTGACTATTGGGAGAGGAAAAGTGGTAGCATTATCTTACAAATAAGATTTCTCATGCACAAACAATAAAGCATAATATGAGGTGTTTATACAGGGAAGTGCCTCAAAGTAACGGGAGATTCTAACTTGATAGTGCAACAAGTACAAGGCCAATTCACAGTTAAAGAACCAATCTCAGCACCTTATAGAACTGTGACACAAAAAGTGATGAAGTCCTTCAGGAAAGTAGTGATCGAGTACGTGCCAAGGGAACAGAACAAGTAACTTGATGCCTTAACAACAGTGTTTGGACTTGGGAGAAGCCAATGATTTAAAGGTGATAAAGAGAAATACAGTGTTTATACTTGGGAGAAGTCAATGACTAGGTTTATTAGATGCACAGAGATGAGCACCAAGGAAGAGGAGCTAAGTTGTATAAACAGCTGATTGATCATGGACACTACTGGCTAAAGATGAAAGGAGACTACCTAGAGTTCATCAAGAAGTGTCGTGCTTGCCAAATCCACGTGAATTTAGTACATGCCCCTACTATAGATTTGAGAACTGTAGCAACACCTTGGCCCTTTCATACATGGGGAATGGATCTCACAAGGCCTATTCATCCAAATTCAAGGGAAACTATATAGATCTTAACTACGACAGAAATGTATACTAAGTGGGTTGGAGTAGTCCCCTTAAAGAAGGCTATAGGGCTAGTAGTGGCGAATTTCATGAAAGACCATATCATTTGCCATTTCGGGATTCCAAAGATCATCTTGTCAGACAACGGGATGCCCTTTATAAATAGGGAGTTTAAGAGATTGTTAGACTGATACTAGGTGAAGCATTACAAGTCATCGCCATACTACCCGAAAGGAAATGCATAAGTAGAGGCCACCAATAAAACCCTGATCATGATTCTCTTAAAGACTCTTGATGATCATCCGAAGGAGTGGGCGGAACTATTACCAATAATATTATGGGCTTGTCGAACCTCGATGAAAAAGCCTATAGAGGAGACTCCTTATGCCTTAGTATATAGTGAAAATGTTATCTTGCCCGCCGAAATAGAGATTCCTTCAGCCAGGATGAAACTCCGAAGCCTAGCTGCGGAAGAGAACCAACCGACTGCTCTAGAAGCTTTAGCTGACTTCTGAGACAAAGCTAAGAGAAATTAGAAAGGTCCCACTAACAACTACAGCAACAATACAATCGGTGATACCTCGACAGATTTTGGTAGGGACTTGGTGCTCAAGACCGCGAATCAAGTCATTAAGGGAATACCTACCACCAAATTTTTCCCCAAATGGAAAGACCTGTATTGGGTACAAGAGGTCTCCGAAAGCGGATATTGCAAAATATCTCGTGTGGGATCTAATACTATCTCCGGCCCCCTGAACCTAAAGTGGGTCAAGAAATATTATACGTGAGATAGTTAACGAGGAAAGAAAAGTGATTGAGGCATCCCGACCAAAAGTCCTTAAACTAGGCAAGTTATACTTTATCTTTAAAAGTGTACAAATATTATCTTTTTCATTTCTATTCAGAAAAAAAATGAGATTCAAATATCATGTTCTTCAAAACGTTATGCTTTTCGTCAAAGGCAAATGAATATTAATGAAATATCTCAAACTTTTTCAAATTTACTAAGAATATACAAACCTAAGTGGTTGATTGTAAATCATATTCATGTTATATTATGTAAAGTTTTATTTCAAAATATTAATTTGGATGATTTTTGATTCAAGGACCCATATTAATTCATAACGATTCAAATTAATCAATGATACATAATGAATGAAAATACTTTGATAATTGAGGAGCAATATGACAAATGAGTTCTTTTGAAATAAGAAAATAAGTACTACAAAAGGCCATGACATATCAAACTGTAGTGGGGGCATAGCCAAGGCTTCTAACTCGGCAACAGTTACATCACAAGCCTGAGCGTCATCCCTCATCACTCTATCAAAATGTCGAGCAGTTGACGCATACTCCTGAAGCTTAGTCTCGTATTCCTAGAGCTTAGCCTTCACTTCGGTTATAGCAATCTGAACCTTTGAGAGCTCCCCTGAAGATTGATGATAATTATCATGCCGTGTGGTGATGTCTGTGTGGGATTGTATATTTTTCCCAGATTTAGATTATATAGAAATTCTATATGATTAAAAAATAAAAGTGCAAGTTATACCTTTCTTTTTTCCAAATTCAGTCTCAATGCTCATAGTAACCCAAGTTCCTTCCTTCTTACAATTTTCCTAAGGTAAGGATAGGGAATGATTTGCAATTTCTTCAGGATACAAACTAGACTCTAGTATCTTTCGATGTTGTTGGCGATGCAAAGGTTTACCTTGACAACCAATTGCAAGGCTCGTTATTAGAATTTCAAGATGATATTGAAAAAGTACCTTCAAAAGACTCATGACTAGTTAGTCAGAATGTGGGACTTGGGGGCAGATAAGTTGTTAACCAACATGTTACTATTTTTTGCCAAACATATCAACAACTCAATTCCAAACTTTAGTCTCAGCTAAACACATCTAAATCAAGAAACAAAAATAACAACATTTTTATACAGTAACAGTATTTACCATCTGGAAGACAGCGCAAAAAGCATGCAATTCAAAATTATTTAGACCGGCATCATTTCCCAAACCTCTCCATCTCTCAACAGTCTATTAAAATATAAAAAAATGTGATTACTGATTAGATGTACATTACAGTAATAGAAGTACCAATGCATGATGTGACGCCCCCAAATCTGGATCCCTTGAACCACAATTTTGGTGCTCACGTTACTATTATACTCTATCATTACATTCATCCATTTTGAATAAAATAATAAAACTTAATTTAAATTTATACATATATAATCCCTGGTTCTACATAACTTTATACATACACACATCTGTACCTGACATATTATAAAAAGATAATAATATTGACTCTCGAAAATTCTCTAACTAGGCCTTCATTGTTGACTAGCCTTTCATTTCCTTTTGTCTACTCCTGATCCCTCTGCCTGTTCAAGTTTAACTGAAATATCATGTTTAAAAGCAAGAGTGAGCATAAAATAGCTCAGTAAGTATATAAACAAATGATAACATGATATTTCAAAATGATGAATGAAAATCATATACGATTTAACTGAATTATGCAAGATAATTGAATCAATATCAATTAACTGAAATATTTTCAATAAGCTGGATTAATATCAATAGACTGAACCATGTTTAATAAACTGGATCAATATCAATAGACTGATTAATATTAATATCGGTTCAATATATGAACATGAGAATTATACATGAACTTTACATGAGTGACTGAGAGCATGGAGTTTGCTTGCTGTATGGTCACAAGACCAAGAACTCGTTAAGAACAATACAAATCCTAAAGACTAATATTGCCCATGTTAGTCATAAGACTACTGTTCAAATTAAATATGTACTCTGGGTGATCAACCCATCGTATTTTTATATTATGCATAACATAAACATCTAGCGACGCAACCACGCTATAAAATTATATTGCTTTATACTTTACTCCCCTTTATCAGGGTTGTTCTATTACAGCATATCATAGAATCCGCACCACAGCAATGTGGATTGGAGCACATAACAATAAACATTTGATTTCAACATGTATCATCATACGTGTCTAGCAGGAATCAAGATTGACATCGACATTTTCAAAGTAGTTCAATAGTGAATGAACTTTACATGATCATATGAGTGCATAACATGAATGACTGTTTAATGAACTATAAATGGAAGTTCAGTTAGAAGACTTGCCTTTGTCCTTGTATATCTCAATTGGACAAATCTTATCCTGATTGAGTCCTACATAACCATAATATGGGTTTATGCATTAGTTAAATACATATGCATACCATAACGTGTTATACAAGCTACCATTTAGCTTTAAATAACCCTTAACATATAACACATTGTTCACTTAAGCTTTAATATCTACCACATTGATTATTTTTATTAAATTATGGTTTACATATATGTTTCTATCATTTAATATCAAAACATATCATTTTGGACTTAAAATATAATTTTTTTATTTTTTTTTCCAAAACACTACACCTTGGCATAATGTTTTCTTCTTCCAACTTCGCTAGCCGCGAGAAGCAATCGGCCCAGACAGCACCCTGGCTTGCACTGATTTCACCCCGGCGTGGTTCATACAGCAGCACTGCACCCCAGCGCAGTTTCCAATTTAAAAGAACACGCCCCAGCGCAGTGCTTATTTTTCAGAAAAAATTTCTTTTCAAAAACCCTGCTATCTTTAGCCCTAATTTGATTTTATGAGTTCCAACACTTCACCTAGCACATATAACATGTATTTGACTTACGTGGACCTTCAAAATATTTAAAAATTCTCATATGAACTTGTTTTTCTAAAGATTTCTTTTTAGGCGTCGGCGAACGTTTTAAAACGTTTAAAATCTACATTTATCGCCATAGACACCAAACGACTTCTAATTCGATTCTAACACGTGTATTTACATAAAACTTAGCTATTTAACTTCATTTAACCTTCATTTGCATGAAATGGCTAAAAATCACACATTGGTATGATTTTTGTCAACTTAACACATTTCATTCTTAACTCAACCTGACATTTTGAACTTCATGCACCACATAGACTACCACAAACACATTTAGCAACTTTGTGCAATCACATAGCTTCCATATGCACTTTCTAAAATACTTTACAGATTATGATTTGGTTTACATGCAAATCATAGGCTAATATTAAAATTTTCCACAACAACTCATTTTTCAGCCTTCCATGTATCTTATATGCTATTAACCATGAAATTTCTCATGTATTCAACATGATCATCACCTTCAACTAGGATTTCATCATTTCTAGCCACATATAACACATGATCATCCATGACTCATGCTTTCTAACTTTGAATATAAACCTGAATAGTGCACCACCTTTGTCCTAGCAAACTTAAGCTTAGGGTTTCATGATAAACCAATCAAGAAGCATGTAACTCGCATAAATCACATACTCAATACATATATCCCAAGAATACATGCATGGCTTCATCTATTCTTGCATATAAGCACATAAACATCAAGTTTTATTACAAAAGCATGGTTATACCTTCTTATGGTTCTTCTTCTCCTTGCTACAAAACTTGCTACAGATAAATTCTCCACTTTGATGACTAAGTATGCTCATCTTATACACTTTTTCTTAAAATCTTCTAAGGTTTGGTAAACCCTAGACTTCCTCTTCTCTTTTCTCTCTCACTTGCAAATTTCGCATGATGAAATGAAAATGAGCTAAGTTAACTTTATGCTTACTATATATGAGTTGTATATAATTTCTAGCAACTAACTCAGCATGGTTAGTTTAACTTTTGCATGTTTAGGGGCAATCATGTCATTTTCCATAACCAACTAAGGATAGCTTGGACAATACTCGCAAAAAGGATACCATATTCATTCTTTATATTGTCAAGGACATTTTAAACTTTTGCTAATTTCTCTAGACAATTTAATTTTCATGTAAATTCCTTAAAAATCATTTCTTGCTCATTTTTAATCCAATTCAAGTCCATTTTGATCCAAATTTGTTTCACTAGGTTTTAATTTTATTCTAACATCAAATAGTCCATAATTGGCTTGTCTTATAACACTTGTCACACTTTAATAATTTAATTTCCATTAATTTATAATCATATTTATAATATTGAGAATTTTCATGTCATTACACGTGAGCTTTGAAAGAAAATAGCAATTGGTGCACAATAAAAGCCATATATTTGGAAATTACATAAAAAGAACTCTGATCATCATATATACTTCATAGAATAATATCAAAGAAAATGCTCTAACACCTAAATATCCTATCACTCTTCATCCCGCACACTGGCTAGTCAATGTTGCAGTTTTCATTTCAATTGTAGCAAAAGTCCACAAACATTTCCCATAACAGTTTCTAGGCCATTATTTGATCCAGCAATAAGCTCTCAACCTTTTTCTGCATAAAATGATACTTCTTGTAGTAATTTTGCAAAAATATAACAACAAAGATAGCCAACGTTGGATTGATAAAGAGCGAAGTACTTTCCAATTCTACTTCTAAAATAGCTAGCAACATGCAAATTAGTTGTCTAATCAATGTCCTAATATTCATTTATTATTAGAAAAAAAGCTATCAATTGAAAATACCTGACAAGCAAGATCACGCGAACTTTTCCCAAGTACTAGGCCAGTAGATTTAACACCTTAACTCATTAAAATACCACACTGAACAGTAGTATTTTCAATACCATCCTCTGATAGTAAGTTATAACAACAGCTGATGCTAATCACTACTTTAACTTCTTCACACTCCAAGAAAGTCCTAAGGAAAGACAAATTTCCTAATTAGATGTTTAGAAGATAATTTATCAATAGCAAGATCAACAACATTAAAACACTGTTTGCAAGTGCTAGTATAACTACAACAAAACCTTGCCACAAGGGTGCCATGACATAACTAGCAGGTAGCAGCTCAAACATAACAACTGAAGAAACATCAACAAACTATCACATATAAAATTTTCATCAGCTACTATTAACTAACAAATTGATTGATTCTCTAACTTCAAAGTCCTTATAAGTTCAACCTAAGGTGATAGCCTAGTGGTAAAGCCTCCTCCTTTACTGCGCAAGGTCATAGGTTTGAGTCCACCCTCATCAGTTGGAATCAGAAGACGCAGGTAAGTTCACCCTATGTTCCCCCTAGTTCCCCTTCTAGCCCCTTCCTCAGGTCCCCCCCCCCCCCCCCTCCCCCGACCTAGGATGTAATATATCCCTAGAATCAAATTCTAATAATTTAGGTTCACTAAAATTAAAAAAAAAAAAAAAAAAAAAAAAAAAAAAACCTTGTAAGCTATATAAAGAATTGGAAATATATATATATAAAAAAATAATTCATAGTGAATTTACCATAAATTCACATTATCAATAAAAATCGGTTATATTGGATTAAAAAAGAAAACTACAACAATAAGAGAGAGAGAGAGACACAGAGAAGGATGTAAAAAGGGGGATTTCTTATTGTTGTTCACAATATTTGCACTTCATTAAATCTGAACTAAGCACATAAACCCATCCTTCTACCAACTACACAGCTAAGCCCAATTAGATATATCTAAAATTGTGATGAAATAAGATTTTAGTTAAATGTATGTTTTTGACAAGTAGGATTAAATTAAATACATTTAACAAAAAAGAGTAATTCATTGTTCAAAACTTTAAGAAAGTACAATTTTGATAGTCAATAGCAAGCAAAATTCATCTTAACAAAGCCTTGCGCAACTACTTTCAGACAACTGCACTACTAAGGATCATATCCCTATCTAAGTGGCACCTTATCATGTAATTTATCCATGTCATATTTCTAGCAGATCATATTCTAGACTCACATAAATTATCCTTAACAATATTCTTATACTTATCAAGAAAATTATATAACTCGTCGATATAAAGAAGGCATATTATAGGGTTCTGAGGAGGGCTCTTTGGTACTTTCATAGGTTATTGAGAAGAAAAAGCACATAATAAGTATGTTGATGTGATTAGGGAATAAGGACATGTATGAAGGAACAAATACTTAATACTTGTGCGAAGGCTTATGATGGTATATCAAGTAATTTCTCAATTGCAGAGTTATGGATGAGATAACAAAAGATATTCAGAATAAAGTGTCATGTTACATGTTATTGTGGTATGTTATTTGTTGATGATTTTGTATTAACAGATGAGACTAAGGGGTTATTTGAAAGCGTTTGAATGGGGCTGAATGCATGAATTGATCAACCATTCAGTGCGTTTATTTAGAGCTGAATGGCTGAATCGATTAGATTTTTGGATTGAATGACTAAGTTTAATTTTTTTGGCTGAATGGAGTAAAAAAAAATTAAAAATTAAAAAAGTATTAAATATTATATTAATTAAAATTAAATAAATTTAGCACAACTTTTAATTTTTTCAAATGGGTAAAATAGTAAAAATATGTTATCCAGAAGTTTCAGACATGTCACTTATTAAACAACTTTTTTCATTCAATATTCAGAAATCTAATTCATTCAGCTCATTCAGATTACTTAAGTATTCAGAACTATTTTATTCAGTTTTTATCAAACACCCCCTAAAACATATGTTAGTTCTAGGTTGGAGATATAGAGAAGTACATTGGATCTAATAGCTGTAACGACCCCGAAATTCGACCCACTTTATTACATTAAATTTCTTATTTATTAAACCTTATCTTCATAACGTCCAAATTTCGGTCCGTTAATAAATCTTTAATCACCTTAATTAATCCATTATTTAATTTCAAAATAATCAATTACCAAATTTTCGGTATAAATTTTTTTCTTTTTCTCAATTCAATCATTGTATTAAAATATTTGAATATTAAAATTCTTACATCTGGATCCTAGTCCTTGGATCGCAGCCTTCACTTTTTCTTTTCTTTTCCTGTATCATAAGCTCGGCATTCAAAATTATAATATCATTCATATCCATACAAATATTCTTTGTTTCATGATTCATCATTTAATCATAGATACATAATCGTCTCTATCATAATATTCATATTGAATAATTTCAATTCACAGTTTAACTATACACATCATATTCAGGTCCTACTTATCTGTACATATAGCATATCAAAGTAACTTGGCAAATTTATCCATATTGAATAAAAATATAACAATAACGTTTTCAACCTTTTAGCCAACTAATCTCTAATTTAATCTGATATTCTTGAAATTTATTTCTTTCCTGCAAAAATGTATATTAAGCAAGTAACAAGCACAACGGCTCAGCAAGTTCAACAGTTTATGCTTCACATAGCACATACCTTAACATGTTCGGTGTGTGTCATTCATCATGTGCTTGTGCTTCTACCATAATAATATATCTCATATATATTCATATCATTGCACAAAGTACACATTGTGGTCATATTAATCACGTACCACATAGCACATAATTTTTATGCATTTAAAACAAGAATTACATATCATAGCAGTCCAACATTTAACATAAAAGGGACTGAAGAACTTGCCTGGCGTCCAGTTATTTAAATTGATATCTCAAACCCTTAACTCGATCAACCTATGATCATAAAATAATTAAATAATAATTATTTATTTCTTTATGATATTAATTTACTTAATTAATATCATCTTTGGGCCAATTATTAATTTATATGGTTAATTATATTAACCTTGTCCTTTAAAATATTAACATAACTTAATACTTAATACCTTCACTACGGACAACCCTGCTCATCGGATAAAATTTAACATTCCAGGTTGTCCGAATATTTTATTTAACCATTTTCTAAATTGTAACCTTATTAGATTAATATTTAAATAATTAAATATTAATCTCCAATATTTAATATTTAATCAAAATATTAAATTTATTGCCCAAACATCATTTCTATATTTTTAGTATTTTTCTATAATTTTCTATGATTTTTAAACATTTATTTCATTAAAAACTAATTTCTGGGGGCATTTTGGTAATTTCCGCGCCCTAGGGGACCCGCTGGTCATTTTTCAAAAAGTTCAGGGGCATTCCGGTCATTTTACAAAGATAGGAACACGTTCGGTATTTTCTAGAAAGGGCAGGAGCACGCTGGTAATTTCCAGTCGTGTCAGCCGTCGCGCATTGCGCGCGGCCCTTCACTGCCGACGCCAAAACGGCGTCGTTTCTCTGCCGTTCCAGAAGCCTCCGCGCATTGCGCGGCTGCTTCTTCCGTACGCCCCAAAGGGCGTCGTTTCATCCCTGCGGCTGAAAAAAAATTTGGCCTTCTTCCTCCGCTAAACAGTAAGCCACCTTTCCAAATTTATCAATCTTTTCACCAAATTCTCACAACAAAATACATCCAAAAATCATATAATTCATAACTATACATCCATAAATTATTTGAAATAATTATTCTAATTATTTCCTATTTTTCCACAAAATTATTTTATCTTTAAAATACATGAATAAAATCAAATAAAAGCATTTTCATACCTTCTTAAGCTTATAAACTTTCTCCTTAAAGCTTGTTATCACTCTTTGATGACACCAATATTTCTCTCCTTGATGGCTATGGTGGTCTTGGTTGCATAGTGGTGGTGTCGGATGGGGAGAAGGAAGAAAATGAAGAGAGTTGCTTTGTTCTTATTTTTCTTTTCTTTTCCCTTTTCTTGCCTTTTTATAATAAAACAATTTAACCAAATTTAAACAAAACACACAATTCCACCACCTCTCTCTCTCTCATGCCAACCAACTTGCAAGTTTTCGGATAATTTTCATGCAAAAATTAAAATTTTAATACATTACGTAGTTATTTCGTGTAATAAATATTTTATATAATATATATAAAATATTTATTTTAATTTACTAAAATTCATATTATGATTTATGAATAATATTTAGACATTTTTCAGGTACTTTTCTTGACAAATATTGTACACACATAATGACATGCATGTAAATATATGAGGTAATTAATACCTCCAAAAATCATAAAATAATTCCTATAACTTATAAAAATTATTTTTCACAATTTTTCACTTCGTTACTTGGACAACATGTTACATTAACATGTTCACATTTCTGAAATATTATCTTTCATAAAAGTCATAATAATTCCATTATACATAAATATAATTTTTAATAACCTAAAACATTCCTTTTTCTTATTTATTATTCAATTTCTTTAATATTTACAATAATTTCTTTATATATAAATTATATAATTTAATATTATATAATTTATATATTTACATTCTTCTTTCTTAAATAATTTCTTAAATTCTTCCATAATTATCAATTAATCCATAATTTTACATTTATTAACTCTCTCATTATTTTAATTCTCTTATATAAATTATATAATTATCCTTATATAATTATATAATTATAATTTCCTTTATACATCACTTTAATTTTCTTATATAAATTATATAATTTATTATTATATAATTTATATAATTACATTTTTTTCTCAATCAAGTTCTAAAATTTCACCATAATTCTTAATTAAATCTAAAATCAATAATTATAATTTTATTAACTTCCTCATTCGCTTTTCATTTAAAATTGGATTAATTTAATTATTAATCCCTTAATTTTCATAATTAATAACATTTATAATTACCAATTAAATATATACATTTATATATATATATATATATATATATATATATATATATATATATATATACATTAATTTCATATATTTCACACTACCACATACCCTCTATTAAATCATAATTTCTGCATTTTCATAACAATTTAATTATACAATTTATTGTACATTTACCTGAAATTTTTCTTATTCTTAATAAATTGTCTTTAAACAATTTATTTACTTTTCAATTACTTAATTTCAATACCATTTATCATAATCTCTGTACAGATTTAATTTACTAATTAAATCTCATCACATACCTTAGTCACATAAAATAATAATTAATTTGAACAATCTTGATAATTTAATCAATTAAATTCTCATTTGATATTATTAAAGAAATTCTGAAAATTCGGATCCTCACAATAGCTTTAGATGAAGTTGTTATTAATCCCATACCGACCGCTACGATACGATAAAGATGAATTTTTAGTAAAAATGGTAACACATGCACTGTTGTTCCATTCCGATTAGAATACCGCATTGTCCCTTTTATACCACCTGAAATGGGGGCGGTATTTGATGTATCGAGCTTTAAAAAATACAAGAATTTACCGGTTGTAAATTTAAACAAGGATTCACACAACCAATACTGTTTACACTCTTTCCTTTAAATCTCTTTCTTATTAAATACCACACTACCAAAACTTTTGAGAATCTTTAAGTTATGGCATGTTCAATAGTCATTTATTATGTCTTTCTTTAACTTAAAACATTAATTATATTGCTTGATAAATATATAAATACGTAAGCATATAAAAATACAAATATATATATATATATATATATAGAGAGAGAGAGAGAGAGAGAGAGAATTTTAATATATATTATAAATCTATAAGTGCATATATATATATATATATATTTATTATAACATATTGTTACAAATAAAGTGTACTGAAAGGTGATATTTATCCTTCATCAACATTATTAATTCTGAAACAGTACGTTGGTATACACCGGTACTAGTACATACGTTTTAGTGAACAAAACGGGACATGTACCCGTACGGTATTTATAATTATGGTCACAGTCAGACAAAATATATGGAGTGCAAGTTCAACAATGTTCAAACAACGAAGAATGCCTTTAAATACTTGGGAATCAATATTTTGCACAAATGGAGAGATGTTAACGATGATGTAAGCCAAGAAAAAGAAATGATAGCATGTCGAATGAATTGGCATTGTACATCAGTGATGCATCACAAATGATGTGCAACCATAAAAAAACGACCAAGTTCAAGGAAACATTTTATAGCGCAACAGTGAGGCCAACAAGGCTATATAGAACTGAATGTGTGGCTACTAAGAACCAACATGTACGTGAGATGAAAAGCTAAAATGAGAATCTAAAGGTGGATGTGGGTAATTCATAGTTGCAACGGTGTCGCCATGGCATCGCCTGGGCAATGACATGGGGTCCCGACAATGGAGAAATGGGCACGACGAGGGTCGACATGAGGAATAGTTGTTAAGGCGTGCGCTTTGGCAGCTCTTGTACAGTAAGAACTGAATTACCTCTTGCGATTGCAAGTTATCAGAAATTGGCAAACTGCAACTTGCGATTCTTAATTCGTTGACGAGAAAACTTGGACAGATGACTGAGGAGCTTTATCAGAAACTTGGATGAAGACAAAGAACACGGTGATATCTGGTTCTACTTCTATTGTTCTGCATCCTTTCTTTTCTCTCGTACTAGAAGAATGAAGAGTTCAGGCAGCAAAGATAAATAAAGGAATAATGGTCTTGGAAGCTCCATGTGTATACCCCTCATCATCTAGTCATCTTTCTTTTTTCTTTTCTTTTACTTTTGAGAGTAATAATGTAATATATATTTCCTATTTCAAAAGAGAAATAATTGTTATTTGACAATTAAGTTGTTATCGAATTTTTAATAAGAATAGAAAAAAAAGGAAAAAAAAATACTATAAATTTCATTGTTCAAAATTAATTAGCATGAACAAATATTTTATATGTAATCTCTATTAACACCATTTTAAAATTAATTAAAATACTTCCCCTCCCTCATCTTTCTCTTTTTCTTTCCTTTTACTTTTTAGAATAATAATGTAATATATATTCACTTTCAAAATTGAAAAAGTTCTTATTTGACAATTTTTTTTTACAACAAATTTTACATTTTATTAATAATAATAATACAAAATGATACAATATTCTTAAATTTGTAATAAAATAACAAAATTAAATTTATAAAAATATTTTATATGCAACTTTAATCTTCTTTTTTTTTTTAGGAAAAACCATTTTCAGTACTAATTTGAAGGCTTATTTAAGTAAGGTGAGGTTTTAGTAAAAAATAAAATAAATTTGTATGATTAGACTCACTTTGTTACCAAGTTTTTAAAATAGATTAAAGAAAAAAATGATGAACATCTAAGTTTTTTTTATTCAATTATGTTGTTATTGACTTTTTTTTTTAATGAATAGAAAAGGGGAAAAAAATACTGCAAATTTGGTTGTGAAAAACTAATTAGCATGAACAAATATTTTACAATCTCTACTAAAACCATTTACATCATAAACATAACAAAGTTTTGGGATTAAAGGAATAATTTTTGAAGTGTACATATGTTTACTCCAAAAGAAAATCTTTGTTTAAGATTATTGAATTAATTCGTACTAGCGAAAATGACTCATATTACACTTTGATATTATTATGTAAATTGAGGTCTTATTAAAAAAAAATTGTATTATTAGACTCACACAGTGTTACCAACTTTTTAAAATAGATTAAAGAAAAAAATAACAAAAAATCTAAGTTTAATTTATTCAATTATGTTGTTATTGACTTTATCTTTAATGAATAGAAAAGGGGGGGAAATACTGCAAATTTGGCTGTGAAAAACTAATTAGTATGAACAAATATTTTATAATATCTATTAACACCAGTTACAGTATAAACACAACAAAGTTTTAGGATTAAAAGAATAGGTTATTGAATTAATTCGGACTAGCGAAAATGACTCGTGTTACATTTTGATATTAATATTTAAGCAAGGTGAGGTTTTATTAAAAATTAAAAAAAAAAATTGTATAATTAGACTAACACTGTGTTACCAAGTTTTTAAAATAGATGAAAGAAAAAAATAACGAAAAATGTAAGATGTTTTTATTCAATTATGTTGTTACTGAAATTTTTTTTTAATGAATAGAAAAGGGGGGGAAATACTGCAAATTTGGTCGTCAAAAAACTAATTAGCATAAATAAATATTTAATAATCTCTATTATGTATTAACACCATTTACTCCAAAATAAAATCTTTTTTTTAGATTATTGAGTTAATTCGGATTTCAGACTAACAAAAATGACTTATGTTAGATTTTGATATTAATATTTAAGGTAAAAAAATTAAAAAATAAAATAAATTTATATGATTACTCACAATACGTTTTTTCATATAAATGATGCTCTCTTTTTTTGGGATAGATATAATAGAAACGATTTAAAATAAAGCATTCGCAGGTAACCTAGGTTGATCATTTGATTTCATTCTCCCCAAAATTGGTATGCCTTTTCGGAAGAACAACTCCACCGCGCCACCATCTCCGAACAACTCCTTTCTGCCTTCTCTAGCTCCATCTCCTTTCTGCCGAATCAGTTCTAGGTTTTGGGGGTGAGTTTTTTCTTTTTACTTTTCCTGTGAATGGTAGAAGATTTTATTATGGCCATATTTGGAAGATAATGTGATGTGAACATTATTACTAGCTAACTCTAAATTATAAACAATGAATGCCAGTAAATATATTCTCCCAAAATTTGCCATTGACGATGTACTGTTACAAAATAGAGGAATCCTCTTGTTCATATCTTACACTTCAGCATACATGATATGCTCTATGAATGCTCTGTTTTTGAAATAATATACTCTGTTATTGAAATAATATACTATGTTCTTTGCAAATCATTGCTTGAAATAATATGCTCTGTGTAGGCTCGGAAATCACATACCTTGCTAGGGTTAGGATTCTTTAATATGGTGGAGGCAAGAAACCTGCGAAAGATACAGAATCGGTTGAAAGAATGGAGAGTTTGAGAGGGGAGAAGAACCGGTGAGCAACTACCCAAATAACACAATGCAGAACTCTTGGGATCCCGGCGTAATCGCTAGTGTCCAAAAGCCTCTATCAAGTGTTAGATCCCGAGGGAACTCTAGTTCAATCTCAGATCCAAGTGTAATCACGAGATCATGAGGGTCCAAGTTAGAACCGAATTCCTAGTTGCCAACAAGTTCTAAGAATATTCTCACTCCCTTAAGTTTAGAGAGAATCCTTCTTGTGGCCTCAAAGTTCTCCCAGGTCCAAAGTCCCTTCACTTGTCAAGTGAAGGGGTATTTATAGGGTCTAGGTCATGTGTCAGGTATATGTCAAAAGGAAAAATTCTAAGAATACTCTTAGTAATAGAAAAAATTTTAAACTGCCCCCGATTACCCGGGTAAAGCCCAAATCATCAAATTCTTCTATTCACCAATCCAATCTCTCAACCAAATTCAAGAACGAGGTACCCATGCGAGCCTTATGCCTTAGGACTCGCGACAGAACTTTTCAAATATTCTTTGCGTTGAATTCTTGGCAAGTATTAAAATTATTATTATTATTACTTTTATTTATTTATTATTATTACTATTGTTAATTTTAATTAATTTTATATTTATTTGTTTTCATTATCATTATTTTATTTTCATTATATATATATATATATCTTCAATCCTTGTGGGCCGAACCCTCACGGCCGAATCCTAGAGGGATAATATGACACCCCCAAATCTGGGCCCACACAACCCAAACTTGAGTTGTCAAAAGACTACAACAAAATTATTACAAAGTAGAACAACGTTCAACATTACAGCGTATAATAATACACAACTAAGTCTTCACTATTATTGCCACACTATTTTACAACACGTAAAGACTACGATAGTTATCCCTCGAACTCTCACTCCATTCCCCGGCTAGACCCATCTACGTTCTCATCTCCTGTTGAAAAATAATGGAGCAAAATAAAGGGTGAGCTCAAATAGCCCTGTAAGAAATATCATGACTAAGATAATGATGAATAAATTATCATTAGTCTTCAACAGTTGAGTTCTTGATAGAATACAATAGACTACAAGGTTTATATCAAAAATTGCAGTTAAATTCTTGAACAATGTTCAGATCAATAATAGCAGCGGAATGAGCAATCTATTAGAAGAATAAAGCAGACTATAATGTCCACTCGCTTCTCTTTTTAGGAAAAACATCATCAACTTTTATTATCTGAAATACCATTAGTCAAGATAATACAAATTCACAGTTCCTGGTCATAATCATGCAGATCAACAGTTCATCTTTGCACTACGGGCCAAAGACATTCAATATAACACCAACGGTCATGATTATACCAGATTCAGCCTTTGGTCGTAATCATACCAACCAACAGTTCATCTTTGCACTACGGGCCAAAGATATTCAATATAACACCAACGGTCATGATTATACCAGATTCAACCTTTGGTCATAATCATACCAAATAACAGTTCATCTATGCACTACGGGTCAAAGAGAACATTCACCACGTGTCATAAAAGACACCGAATAGATGTATCGCTTTTAACCTAGTATATCGCCTTTAACCTATCATCTGTTCAACAATTATATCACATATGTGCCCCCGGCCACAGATATTCACAACAGCTTGATTCTTGATGATTAATACAAATAACAGTGATACAAATGATGAACAGAACAAACAGGATAAACAATAAGTATCGGAAGTTTACTTTGTGCAGATTCAAACAATGTCCAAATTGTCAACATGATGTGGAGTGAAATTTTAAAATGATATTCAAGATCCACAGTTCAGAATAACGGTTATAGTTCAATAGAAAGATTCAGAAAATAGGAAGGTTCAGTTGAAATGATGAAATGCAACTATTATGGAACATATAATATTTTCAGGAATTATAAAAGCAATAGTTCCATAATAAGTTTCGATTTATGTGTATGAAAGAAAATAATATCCCTTACCGTAGCAGGTTTGATTAACAAAAGGTGAAGGAAATTAATATCCCTTACCATAGTAAGTTTGAATAATGGAAGATGAAAAAGATGGTATCTCTTATGAGTATAAAGGAAAATGATATCACTTACGAATATGAAAGAAAATGATATTACAAACGAATATGGAATAAAAGTGTCATGTGATAATTCGTGTAGACAATGTATCTCCACACGAGACAAATAAAAAGGGTTATTCATCAACAGGCGATAATCTACGCCGTAAGGTTATTCCCATCAATTTGAATACGAAGAGTTATTCACCAACAGGCAGTAATCCGCGCCGTAAGGTTATTCTCATAGATTAATAAGGAATGACTACGAAAGGTTATTCACCAACAGGCGGTAATCCGCGCCGTAAGGTTATTCCCACAAATTAATACATGGAAATAAATGGCACATCTTATGAGTAAGAAAGAAACGATATTATTTTCGAGAATCAAAGAATGATAATCCCTTCCAGTAAGAAAGAAAATAATATCCATTTATGATTATGAAAAGAATGATACCCCTTACCGTAATAAATTTAAGAGTGTGAAAAGAATGATATTTCTTACAAGTAAGAAAAAAAATTGACATTCCTTACTAGTAAGAAAATAATACCATTTATGATGATGAAAAGAATGATACGCCGTAGTAAGTTAGAATATGAAAGAAGATGATATTCCTTACAAGTAAGAAAAAAAAATGGCATTCCTTACCTTAACACGTGACTGGATATTGATTTAAATGAGGTTGATCAACTTGAAAAATTCTTGCACTCCTTTTGGCTTTCAAACACTCAAAATAACCTTACTATTCTCAGAGAAAACTCATAAAATTCTTATAGAAAAATTTTATGTTTTAGGTGTGATTTTTCTATTCAGCTGAGCAAGCTATTTATAGGAGAAAATAAGGCACTATGCAGTGGTAGGTGGCAGCAGGCGTGATGCACGCCTGCCTAATTTCCTTCTTTCTAAATTGGCAGCGTAGTCGGCTGCCAAACTTCACCAATTTCACATGTGGCCCCCACATAGGGTCCACATGTTACTATTCACGCAAATTGAAAATAAAAAATTAAAAAAAATTTTATTTTTTTATTTTTCTTCTAGTGGTTCCCACTTATATAATAAAATAATACTACAACAATAATTCAACAATAATACAAGAAACACGTTACAGATCATTATCAATTTAATAATATAAATTACAGTATATTTGCTACAGTAACAATTATTAAGTTCAATAATTTTAAACTACAGTGCACCAACAATTATTGAGTCAATGATATGAAATACAGTGTAATGATAATTATTAAATCAATAATGCAAAATACTGTGTAATAACAATTATTGAATTGATAACATAAATTATTATGCAGTGATAATTATTGATGAAATGATGCGCAACAATTACGGTGTCAATTATCAGATTAATAATATGAGACACTATGCAATACCGTGTGATACTGTAGAGTACCGTGTGCTACAATAAAAAAATACCATAAAATTATCGTATGCTACTATTCTTTTATCACCGGTATTTTAACAGTTAGCACCGTTGACTATTTTTATTTAAAAAGGTCACTTCTGTCATTTTCTATATCCGACAAATATTCCGTTGTGGGGTCCACCAATAATTAGTTATTTCGGCGCCGTCGTACAACCCGAATATTCCCCGACAAAATGAATATTCCCCGACAAAATGAATATTCCCCGACAAAACGAGTATTGTCCGACAAAATAAAATTTGCACATAACATCCTTAACTTTCAATTTCGTCAATTTAACCATTTACTGTTTTATGAAAAATATATATGAAGAAAAATTAAATTTTCTATTTCATAAAATTCGGGGTCTTACAACCTCCCCTCCTTATGAAATTTCGTCCCCGAAATTGACGTACCTGGCATATCGAAGAGGTATGCATACTTAGATTTCATCTCAGATTCTAGCTCCCAGGTCATTTCTTCAATATCTTGGTTCTTCCATAAAACCTTAACTTGAGGTATAACCTTTGAGCGTAGAATCTGCTCCTTCTTATCTAGGATCTTAACAGGTACCTCCTCGTACGTTAAATCATCTGTTATAACGTCTGGTTCTAACTCAATGACGTGGTTTGGGTCCTTCACATATTTACGTAACATAGATATGTGAAAAACATTATGGATGCGAGACATACTTGGTGGTAGGGCTAGTCTGTAGGCTACAGTCCTACTCGATCGAGGATTTCAAACGGGCCAATAAATCGAGGGTTGAGCTTTCATCTCTTTCCGAATCTCGTAACTCCTTTTCATAGAGAAACACGTAAAAATACATGATCTCCGACGTTGAATCTCTCATCTCTCCGATGAAGATCAGCATAACTCTTTTGTCGTTCTTGCACGGTCTGTATTCGTTGTCGGATCATTTGGATCTTTTCTGCTGTCAAGCGTACCAACTCAGGTCCCAACAATTTTGCTTCTCCTACCTCATTCCAGCATACTGGAGAGCGACACTTGCGTCCATATAAAGCCTCGAATGGAGTCATGCCTATACTTGCTTGGTAACTGTTGTTGTAGAAAAATTCAACCAATGACAAATACGTATCCCAACTTCCTTTGACGTATAGTACGCAAAGTCTCAAAAGATCTTCGAGGGTCTGGATCGTCCTTTCCGATTGTCCGTCCGTTTGAGGATGGTATGCAAAACTGAATCGTAGCTCAGTGCCCATAGCTTTTTGTAGACTGATCCAAAAGCGTGAAGTGAATCTAGGATCTCGATCAGAAACTATGAAAACTGGCATGCCATGCAATCTCACAATCTCATTTATGTACATACCGGCAAGACATTCAAGTGAAAAGTTTTCTCGTATAGGCAAGAAATGAGCGGATTTGGTCAATCTATCTACGATCACCCAAATTACATCTAAGCCTTGAGAAACTTTGGGAAGACCCGTCACGAAATCCATATTGATGTGTTCTCACTTCCATTCGAGAACTTCAAGTGCTTGTAATGGACCCTTAGGTACTTGATGTTCTGCCTTGACACGTTGACAAGTTAGGCACCTTGAGATAAACTCTGCAATCTCCCTTTTCATATTGTTCCACCAAAATATATGTCGAAGATCTCGATACATCTTGGTACCTCCTGGGTGGATTGCAAACGGCGTGTTGTGTGCCTCCATTATGATTTTATGCTTCAATTCAGGATCGTTAGGAACACAGAGTCGAGAGTTGACTCGAAGTATTCCTTTCTCGTCGATTCTTGCTTCGGGAATGGCATCTTCTTGTACTTTCTTTATAATGTTTATCAGTTCCGGATCGGTAGCTTGAGAAGCTTTAATTTTATCGATTAAAGTCGGTTCTACTCGCACGTGAGCAATCTTCGAGTGAGTCCCTGGAGTCTTTAGTTCTATCTCCATCTTTTGCAAGTCGTACAAAATACGTTTTTGTGTTGTCAGCAGTGCACTTGTACTCGCATAAGATCTTCTGCTCAAAGCGTCAACTACAACGTTCGCCTTTCCCGGGTGATACTGGATTGTGTGGTCGTAATCCTTCAACAGCTCAAGCCAACGTCGTTGTCGCATGTTGAGTTCCTTCTGGGTGAAGAAATACTTGAGACTTTTATGATCCGTATAGATATCCACTTTCTCTCCGTACAAGTAGTGTCTCCAGATCTTCAACGCGAAAACGACTGCTGCCAACTCTAGATCATGAGTAGGATAATTTTTCTCATAATCTTTGATTTGTCGAGAGGCATAGGCTATAACCTTTCCATGTTGCATAAGGACACAGCCTAGACCTTTGCCTAAAGCATTGCTATATATGACAAATTCTCCTGATCCTGATGGAATGGTCAGAACAAGAGCTGAAATAAGTCTCTTCTTGAGTTCTTGAAAACTTTTCTCACATTCCTCGCTCCATACAAAATTAGTGTTTTTCCGAGTAAGCTGAGTTAATGGAGTGTCGATTCGAGAAAATCCTTCTACGAATCTCCGATAATAACCAGCTAGACCCAGAAATCTTCGGACTTCGGTTACTGTCTTGGGTTGTTCCCAATTTAGTATTGCTTCAATCTTCGCATGGTCAACCGATATTCCCTGTCTAGAAATCACATGCCCAAGAAACGTGACTTCCTCAAGCCAGAACTCACATTTCTTCAACTTGGCATATAATTTATTTTCACGGAGCTTTTGGAGTATCAATCTCAGGTGTTGTTCATGATCTCCACGACTCTTGGAGTATATGAGGATGTCATCAATAAAGACAACCACAAAATGATCCAAATATTCTTTGAATATTCGGTTCATCATGTCCATGAAAGCTGCAGGAGCATTGGTTAGTCCAAAAGGCATGACTAAGAACTCATAATGCCCATAACGAGTTCTGAAAGCAGTCTTTGGAATGTCCTCAGCTTTAACCTTTAACTGATGATATCCAAAACGGAGATCAATCTTTGAGAAATGTTGAGCACCTTGTAATTGATCAAACATGTCATCAATCCGAGGTAACGGGTACCTGTTTTTGATGGTGACATGGTTCAATTCTCGGTAGTCAATGCACAATCTCATACTCCCGTCTTTCTTCTTCACGAATAGAACAGGAGCACCCCATGGTGATGCACTCGGACGAATGAAACCAGTATCCAACAATTCATGTAGTTGGACTTTTAACTCTTGAAGTTCAATGGGAGCCATTCGGTATGGGGCTTTGGAGATGGGCTTAGTACCAAGTTCAAGATCAATACAGAATTCAATTTCTCAGTTTGGGGGTAAGCCAGGAAGTTCCTCAGGAAAAACGTCAGAAAACTCATTAACAATGGGAATATCATTCAAGTTTGACGTATTTTTGTTCAAATCAGTGACATGAGTTAAAAAGGTTTAACATCCGTTTTTCAATAAACGAATGGCTTTATGGCTAGAAATAACAGTTATAGATTTCAATGGTTTAGTTGCTTGAATTTGCATGACAGGTTGATTAGGAATATGAAAACTAATAATCTTATGAAAACAATCAATTTTAGCATGATGGGTAGTCAACCAATCAATTCCTAGAATCACATCAAATTCATGCATCTCCAAAGAAATAAGGTCAACAGGTAATGTGAGGTTGTTGATTTGAACTAGGCAAGATTTATAGACAGTAGATGTAATGGTCATTTCTCCTAATGGGGTTTCAACTGATAAATCAAAGTCCAAATTTTTTGGAGTTAAGTTTAAACGTTGAGCACATGCAGGTGAAATAAAAGAATGGGTAGAGCCAGTATCTAATAGGGCGTAGACTTCATGAGAATTTATGAATAGCTTACCGGTTATCACCTCGTTCGAGTTTCGTGGCATTTGGGATGTCACAACAAAAGCTCTTCCTTGAACTACAGATTTTCCCTTATCCGCGCTAGCTTTTGGTATCATCATTGCAACTGGACTTGATTTTGTGGCAAGACAAAATCGCGCAACATGACCCTCTTTTCCACAACTGTAGCACTTTTTGGTTTGCTGTGTACAGTTTGGACTGATGTGACCTTCCTGACTACACCTATAGCATCTCACTGGTGGTCGATCTTATCCCCTTGAAACTGGGGCCGGTGCTGGTACTGGTGTCGGTGCCCTTCCATAGTTATGATGGAATCTCTTTCTTTTAAAATTGTTCCCACTGGAATCTCCTCTTCTATTATTTGATGTGGAATTACCATCAAAGTGCTGGTTACCTCCTCGATGGTTCTCGTTCCTGTGGTTGTTGTCATTTCTCTCTCTGTGTTGATCATTGACTTTTGGGTGCAATGTTTCATCTGTTTGCTCTACCATTTGAGCCATATCCATAACATCTGAATACAAACTAAATTTATGAGAGCTAAGTTGTTGACGAATTTTGAATCTCAATTCTCGTAGGAACATCCGACTCATTCGTTCTTCGTCATCCACTAGATGGGTGGCAAAGCGAGATAACTCAGCAAACTTAGCTTCATATTGGGAGACTGTCATGTTTCCCTGCTCCAGCTTAATAAATTCCACCTCTTTCATATGGCGGATGATTTCTGGGAAATACTTCTCGTTAAACAGTTCTTCGAATTCTGTCCAAGACATTTCGAGTGCTGAAGGGTAGATACATTTTATCGCTTTCCACCAATGGTCCGCCTCACCTCGTAGCATAAAAGTGGCGAATGGCACCTTCTGATCATCAGCGCATTGTAAGACATCAAGTATTTTTGTCTTCTGCTTTAGCCACGCCTCCGCTTTGAGTGGGTCAGACTTCCCGTGGAATTCAGGTGGTCCAAATTCTTTAAATTGCTTAACAGTGACCATCATTAAATTACCAGCGTTTCTACTGTTATTATTGACTGGATTTCCTCTTGCTTGATTCTGTATGAACTGCATGAAATTCCTAAAGAATTCATCGTTCATCAATGTTATCAGGAATATTATTTCCTGAGTTGGCAGGAGGATTGTTTGGGGCCTCTTGATTCTCGGCTACATTTGTTTCGGGTATTCCATAGTTAACCTCTTGATTTCCAGATGCCATACTTAATTGTGGTCACAAAATAATTGTTAGTTCAAACAAACTGACTCATCATTTCATGTCCCTATATTCAAATCAACTCATTAGATAATACAATCTAATTTAGGTAGGACACACTAGTAACTGATTCTATTCGTCTCTCCCCTCCTAGTTCTAACCCCAGATCTCCATTAAAGACCATATCCCCAAGCTCTGATGCCAACTGTGACACCCCCAAATCTGGGCCCACACAGCCCAAACTTGAGTTGTCAAAAGACTACAACAAAATTATTACAAAGTAGAACAACGTTCAACATTACAGCGTATAATAATACACAACTAAGTCTTCACTATTATTGTCACACTATTTTACAATACGTGAAGACTACGATAGCTATCCCTCGGACTCTCACTCCCTAAATAGCCTTCTAAATGAGCATCAGCTTCCAAATCTTGGTCATCGGGTTCATATTCCATGTCTAATGGCGGACACACCTCTTCGTTTGCGTTAGTTTTCTCAGTATTTGTCGACAACAACAAGTTGCCTAAAGGGAGGAGAGACAACATTCAACTTCGGGGACGGACACTCATAGGACATGTGACCAGAAGCACAACAATTATAGCACCAAGACGTATGGTTATTGCTAGCACTAGAAGAACTTGGGGCATGATTAGGCCTGCTAGAAGCTGACAGGCTTGCAAATGCTATTTCCACAGGCCTGCTTTTTAGAGGCTCCACAAAAGTCTACTCACTCCGAGTTTGGACTGGCATTGGAGGTCGAACAAAATTTCTTTTCAAATTATCTTTCACTTGGGTGGCAACCTGAACGGCATCATCCAAAAGTAAGAATTTACTCGTAGCTACACCACTGGCAATATCCGAATTTAATCCCCAACGGTACATAGAGATTAAAACATCTTCAATCTAAGGAAATTCGAACCTTATAACCAAACTGTAGAATTTTGAAGTATATTCAACTACGGATCGACTATCTTGTACCAATTCAGTTAACTGCAAACACGCTTAGTGCTTATAATTTGGAGGCACAAAACTTCGTGTTAAGGAAGCTTTCATATCCTCTAATCTTCGTGCAGCTGTATATAAATTTTGTTGATGATGATCCCACTAAATATGAGTTGTCCCTTTCAACTTCGCATCAGCAAAGAAAAGTTCTCTCATCGATTAGTTCATACCAACGAAAGAAACTCTCCAAACTATGAATCCAATCGAAGAATGATTCGGGCCTTTCATCTCCATTGAAATCACCAACATCTAATTTTGCTCTTCTATCCACTACATTCAAGTTGGGGTTTGGCACATTGAAATTATCACGTAGATTAAGTCCCTGTTGTTGGAGTCTCACCTGATTAAGACGTGGAAGTAGATCTTCAAAGTATCGCTGACCATATTCTTATCCTTTATCTACGCGTTTTGTAAGTGTATCAACTTTTGCCTTAAGTACTGTAATAGAAGTCTGAACATTTGCAGTCAATATAGCAATTGATTCTTCAATTATTTTAAGACACTCATCTTGTTGTGACATATAAGCATCTTGTTGTAACATATAAATATCTAGCTTGACGTTGACTTCTCCGGCATTCACCATGGTTCCTACGAATAAAAAAAAATCGCTTTTTTTACAATGACTAAATTAAACACTATTAAAACTTTAGAGGTCGAAATATAAAAAGATGAAAGTACGGGAACTAATATGTAAAAGTTGAAAGTTCAGGGGGTATTTTAACAATTTATGAAACTTTAGGGGCTAAAATAAAAGGCTGTAAAAACTTAAGGGTACCAAACTGTAGTTTGTCATAAATTTTTCAATGCACTTTTTCTTTTCTCTTTTTTTCCTACTTCTTGGTTTCTTTTCTCTTCCTGCTTTCTTCATTCTTTCTTTCGCTCACTGCATTTGGTTCATAGGACGGCGCAACTACAGCTAGCAGAGGCGACGACAAGGCTATTTCTTTGTTTTCTTCTTGTTTTGCTCGTTTCTCTCTCTTCTTTTACCTATTTTTATAAAAAACTAAACAGAGTTGGGGGTTTAATTTTAGGTACAAAAGATTTTGGCTAAGGTTAGGTTTTTGGGTTGAGTTGTTACTGTGGAGAACAAACTAGGATGAGAGATAACAGAATTTTAGGGTTGGGACTGATTAAGGTTGCGTTTGGTTAAAGGATTAGACGTCATTGCTAGGCTATTGATGGATAAGGACGATGTCACTGATTCTGGGACGAGGACAGTGGCGACAAAAGGCAGGATATTAAGATTTGACTCTGATACCAAAATAATAGGGGACGGACAATTGGGAAACAAAGGAAATTCATTCACAAATAATCTCACAAAACTCAATCAATTCTTATAATTAAATGTATCAAAAATAATTAAGTACATCCATATTTATAATACTCCTATACAACTTTGTTATCCTAAATTGAACTCTAATAAGATAATTACAAATTAAATAAGATAACTATAAATTAAAGAAACTAATCAAAATAAAACACCTAATTAAAATACAACATCTAATTTATAGGCTTAATTCATGGGTTTGCAAAACATTTGATATTGCTCCAACCAACTTTCACAACGGGCTCGTCGGGCTCGTCCTGCAATAGATACTTAAGATCTTGCCATCTGTCAGTTGTATTCTCAACCAACCTTTCCTTGGACAAACCATTCTAAGAGTGTCATTAAAGCCTTAGCCTTTTCAAAAAAAAGGGATTCTACATAAAGAAACAATATAATATTCAAAGAAATAATATTTACTATTGGAAATCTTTTCCCTTTGTTTTTATTTTAGCTTTGTGTATGCTTTTTCATTTTATTTATTTTCACCGTTTCTATTCTTTTATTTAATTTTATTATTTTCCTATTTTTACCTGTTTTATCCTTTTATTTTTCTCCTTTATTTTTATGCTTACATATAGGATTCTTTCTCCCTATCCCAACTAGTTTAGATAAAAGGCATTGTTATGTTGAGTTTTATCAAGAAAATGGTATTACCAAGGCCCTATTGTAAGTTGAAATTACACTACTAAACTTTTCATTCTGAATCAGTTGATGCAGAAGAGAAAAATAGTCATATAACGTGCCTGTTGCCTGAAGATGATACTTTTTTTTATTTTCAAGCTTCAAACTGCTACGATTTGGTGCCGGATCACCTTTAACTTTTACTAATGTACTTTTACCTATTCAGCTAGTATGTCTGGTTCCACAATCTTCTATGATCAGCAAACTCTTTTTTTTTGGTAGGTAAGTTTGGCCCCAGTTATGGGATTGGACCAGTGATTTTGAGGCTATTCCTCAAGGCCACTACCGTTACACGATCTGAAAAGCTTCCATGGTATTGTTGCTCTTCCAAGATATAGAATACTTTTCCAAGAACTTAGAATATTGGAGAAAATAGATGCACATGTTGCTGCTTACCATGGCATTGTGACTGAAAGATCCTGGCAAGCATGAAGTCCACCAGAAGCAAGGAAGAACAACCATGTGCATCTGATGGAGGAGGTAATTTTCTGATATACTGTCCATGAAAGTATTCTCCAAAATCATTTTGGAAAAGATTCGACTGCTCAAAATCATTGTTATGAATTAAGGAGTTACTCAATTCCTTTAACATGTCAGTTGAGAGCACACGGCATGTAACTGTCTTAGGCACGCTGAAGCCTCTATCTTCTGATCTGATGATATAAAATGTTACTGATTACAAGGCATGATATAAGCACTAAAGTCTATTAGAGATCTAAGATGCCAAGCAGAGAGAAAATAAAGAAGGTTTGTATATAGCACGCCACTACACCAGAAAGCATGACTTACACCCAACAATTAGTAGCTCAGCACGACATGGTAACATACAGACAAATGACACGCAAAAGTTTGGTGCCAATGACCAAAAAGGTACATCAGACTTCAACGTTCTCAAAATACAAAGAAAGAAAGAGAGCATTTCAATTGATTCATTCTATACCGAGATTTACGTAGCTTAGCTGCATAATGTTCCTTGATTCTCTCTGCACATGCATTAGTTATCCTTCCATGATGAGAAAAGACATCTATTGCAATTACAGAAAGCTGGTACTGGATGGAAAGTACTTGTGCAAGATAACCCTAAAAGAGTAATTGCATCAGATATGGGTGTCATACTAACCCAGGGAATTAGAAAAGTAATACTGTTCCTTGAAGAATGTTATCAAAACACTTCCTATGATTCTGGAATTTTGTTAAAATATGTTGTCACTTTTTAAATCCTGAGAACCTAAGGATATTGAGTATTACTCAAGTACAGAAGACATCAGTGCTGCAGGCTTTCCTAAATTAGTTCTTTATATCAAGATAATTCTACAAATTCTAGTCCTACCAGAATACTAATGTTTTACTACACTCACTCTTGGGAGAGATTTACATGAATATACTAAATAGGGAGTTTATAATAGCAATAAAATGGTAAAAGAAAAAGATATGAGCACACCTGACCTGCGCCAACATCAATTACTGTATTAACTCCAAGACTCTTAGCAATTGAACTTACAACAACACCAAGAGCTTCTACCTGTTTATTGAAAATTTAAAACACGTAAGATTTCCTGGAACTCATACAATGAAGCTGAGAACTAATGTTATTTATCTATTTTCTTGTCTGTTTCTGTTATCTCTCCTTTTTAATTATTTAAATTCCAATAGGTTGAGTAGTATTACAAGCTTTGTATTGCTTCTAGATAAGATGTTGACGAAAATCATCAGTTATTTTTGCCGATCAAAAAATGATCAGCACATCAATTACTTTTATCAATCATGTCAAATACATTCTCGTGAGTTGTTAACCAATCAATAGATTACACCAGAAGATTGTATAATAGCTTTCATTAGATAATCTGGGTAGATTCAGTTGGTTGTTTACTATGCCCTGCACCCTAACTTGTGTCTGAGTATGAGTTGGTTTCCAGTAGAATATCAAACCAATACTTGGAGAAGAAAGGGTGGAGAAGAATAGAAAACTGATACATGAAAATATACAAAATTTCTACTCAACAAGTTCATGACCTACTTCATGTTTTTTCTTCTGATTCATGCCTTGGGTAATAACTTTATCAAGTGAATTCATGTCAAGATCAGGTAAAACCTGCAATGAAAGCATTATATGTGAGCACTTCACAACTATAAAACATTACAACTAAACATGTACAGAAATTTAAATTTAAAAATAAAAATATAAGAAATAATTAATAATAATAATAATAATAAGACCTGCAATAAAGTTCCCTGGATTACCTACCATCAGTCCATCATCCTTTCTTCACTGTATGATCATTCTATGTTTCTTAAATAATAAATTTATTTCAACAAACGCTTCTTTCTAATATTAGACAATCTCAATAAAATTCTTCCATAATTTCTATTTATAAGTAAACTTTTACTGTATTAAAGTCCCACGCACAATATAAAGGCCTCTGCTAATAAACTTACAATTAGTCTCTCCCTGCAACCAAAAAATTTGAAACAAGAATTCTGACTCTATGTAATCAGACTAGACTTCTAAGCAGAATTTATTTGGAACACGGAATATACTTTTAATAGCAAATAGCAGCATGTATCAATATAAAAGACCTTCAGATCTGGCTGTTCACGAGGAAGTACAAGTGACCTTTGAGAACTAAGAAATTCTTTGAGCGAAGTAGGCTAGTGATCCTAGCGTCATCAACAGTCAAAGAGAAAGTATTAGGCTAATATACATGTTTTGTAATTGATCAGATGTATATTCGAAATGTAGAAAGGATGCTGAGCATCTCAGTGCAACTATATCATGTAATAAACTATAATAAACTACTAAACCCCAAGTAAGAACAAATAAGTACTTAAATTTATGGCCAAAATAATGGTGCCATTTTGTTCCAGCTGGTACGAAAGTTTCCAAGACATCATATTCTAGCATGCCCTTCAGCCCATTCAAACAAGCATAGTAGTCAATAGTTTAATACCTTAACACAAATAAGTCACAAACAATTCCCAATTCTCAGTGCCAACTTAATTTGTGCTCCAATTGTTTTGAGGTGCTTTGGGTTCTAGTCTCAACACATCAAAAATAAAGTTAAACACTCATCCAAGATTAAAAGAACAGTTTCTTTACTAATACTAGCTCCGTTTCAAAAATAAAGATACATATATAAATCTAGTACTTTTTAGAAGAATATTTTATGTTTCCAAGCATATCCTTGACATTTGCTAGAGAAGTGGTAGTGGTGGAATGATAGTATTTAATCTACCTATAATATAGGTAATGGCATGTTAGATATTTTATGTCGCTTTATAACCGGAGCGGACTAAAAAGAAAAATGCATCTCTAATTTTGATACGGAGGAAGTAATTATTTTTCATAAGGCTCTAAAGATAAGACATGTCTCAAGTAGCACTTGATTTTGCAGGGCATGATTCAACACAGAGCATTGCCAAAAAAAAAACATGACATGTTTCAAATTCCATATTGTTAGGCAATCAAAGAATTTTTAGCACATTGCACGCATAACACACAAACACACACAAAAGTCCAAGTAAAAGTCATGAAAATAGACATTAATGTGAATAAAATCAATTATACCTTAAGAACCCCAGAAGGAATATGAATAAGATTTTCAACCGGCTCATTAAGTAGGCAATCCATCCATTCTTTATCAAAAGCTTCCCATAGTCTATCCTGCAAAACATTCAAGCATTATATACGCATATGACACAAAATATATGCATTTATTTAGCAAAATATATGCATATATCTAGTAAAATATACATAAATACATGCATATATCCATGCCAATTTAGAGAGAGAAAGAAAAGCTGAAAATGTATTCTATAAAAATGAGGGGATGAAAACTAGTGGTACATTGAAGAAATATAAAATCCATAATTGCGTGAATCCACTCTAGGGTTTCGGCCGCGTTCCGGCACGAGTATTTGCAGTACTCGCCGGCCATTACGGCGGTGAGACAATTTTTTTCCTCACCGCCGGCCAATCCTCCCGCTTTTACTTAATAGAATTGGGCTATTTAGTATTTGATTTAGCCTTCGAATTTGGACGACTTATATGTTAATAGAATAAGTGCATTTTCTTCAAAGCCCTTTAGTCTTTCTTGTCTTGTATTAGGGAGAGTTACTTATAAAAATAAAATGACTTATAAATTATTTTCGGTTATGACTTGCAAATTAAATATTTGATATTATTTAAATTTATAAATCAAAAATTTAATTAAAATAAGTTATAAAAATATTTAGTTAATATGACTTATAAATTAAAATAAGTTGTAAATATTATTAAAATGGACATAAAAGAGTTTTCAAATTTGGTCAAAATTACTAATTTTAAAATGACTTGTAAGTTTTTTGTTTTTTTTTTTGAGAAGTAAAAAAATTATTACTTCTCAAAAATTACTAAGTCAATTTATCAATAATAAGTCATATATGAACATTGAAACAATAAAAAAGTTACTTATAAATTAACTTAACAAACTTATAAGTCATAGCAAAATATGCCCTTCAAGTTATGGTTTAAGATTCTAAATATACAAGAGCATATATTTTCATTTGCCAAATTCTCTTTAAAAAAAAGAGTGTTATTTTTTAAAAATAATACACTATACTTCTAAATTTTGAATTAATTATTTTAAATTTGAGTTTTAAATATTTTAAATTAACTTTCAAAATTAATAATGATTTATATATTCGTAATTGATGTAATGTAAAATAACATAATATTTTTAAGTAACGAATGTTATGTGTTCTTACGAATTTAGGTATCATCTATGTTCAGAGTCACATTATGTGATTCATAAAATTAATAACCGCATTCACAACCACACACGCAATTGTTAAGAAACTGAGATCTAGAATTGTGCTGTTTGGAAATCCTTTGAGATTGATAGAGAAAGTACGTACTTATTTTCTTATTTAAAATGTCAAATGCGTGAGAAGTGATAACTACTTACGTAAAAACTACCTACTGTGAAGATAGATGAATTATTTCTAGAATTAACATCTGCCTTGTACGAATTATCAATATTGTTGTTAACGCTTGAATTTCGTCCGCACGTTCAACCACCGGTTCGGACTGGGACCTGCACAAAAAAGAACCACCAGAAGTGCTTGACGGCTTGGGCCGCCGGGGGATACCTCCGGTGTGAGAGTAAGTACAAGTTTCAAGATATGTCAACAATGGAGGCATAAGTATTTAGTAGAGTAGAATCAGATCCCTGTACCTCTATTATTCACCATGTATTTATAGTACTCATATTGCTCAACAGGACTCCAATTCCTAATAGGAATTGTGTAGCAAAATCCTTGTTGGAGAATGTAGCTGTCACGCTAATCAATGTTAGATAGGTAACTCTCATACCAATTCATATTTAGATATGGCAATTAGTTAGTATCTGAATTGAAAAGGAAAGTGATCCCAAGCCTATCGGACTTAGGAGTCCTCATAGGTAATTGCCAAGTTGATGCACTATTTGGGCCTAGCCCAATATTAGTTACCCAATCAGGCTTAGCGAAACATTCATCCTAACATTGCCCCCCACTCCTCCAGTATATAAATGTGCTGGGGGAGTAGATTGAAAATTTCTGAAGATAAATGTAAGCGGACAAATCCTGAAGGAAATTAACTTTTCGGGAATCTAAATGTATTGACGCAAAAGATATCAGACCGAAGGCAGATCCGCTTTGAACTTCATATAGGAATTCAAGGGCAACATAACAGAGGAGAGAAACTCCTTCGGGATCCTGAAAACATTGACCCGAAGGAAAAGCTCATTCGGAAACACAAAGACGTTTGACCGAAGGGAAAGATCTTTCGGTGACCCGGAGGTCTCTGGCCGAAGAGAAAGCTCTTTCGGGAACCCGGAGGTATCATACCGAAGAGAAAGATATTTCGGGAATCCAAGAACATCAGACCGAAGGGAAAACCCGAAGAAATATTGTTTTCGTAATTTCGAAGAAAGTGTGCTTTTGGGAGAAAATAAGCTCTTTCGGGAATCCAAGACAGCTAACCGAAGGGAAAACTTCTTCGGCAAATCAAGGAAATCAGACCGAAAGGAAAACTCTTTCGGGAGCCCGGAGGTATCAGATCGAAGGTAAAGCCCGAAGAAATACTGTTTTCGTAATTTCGAAGAAAAGTATGCTTTCGGGAGAAAATAAGCTCTTTCGGGAATCCAAGACAGCTAACCGAAGGGAAAACTTGTTCGGCAAATCAAGGAAATCAGACCGAAAGGAAAACTCTTTCGGGAGCCCGGAGGCATCAGACCGAAGGGAAAGCTGAAGTAAAAGCCAAGTAAGACTGCAATTGTTGAACCCAGCGCTGCAGCATTTTCGTCCTCAAGGATACTTTTCTTCTGCTGACTCCCGATCCTTCTAATATCGGCCCTAAAGAGCCTCTGCAATTGCTACCCACTTATGAGGTGATGACTTTGGCTATAAAGAATCAGAGGCATAACAGGGAGTTTTTCTGAAGGGTGTGAAATTTGTTCTTGTTGATCCTCCTGAAGACCGACGTCAATTTTTCCTTGTAGTCTGTGTGTAACTCTTTGTGTAAATTTTTCTCAGACGTTTTTTATGACAAATATTCTCTTCTTCTCATGATGAGTTCTGTGTACTGTATCTGTTTGCTAGTTTAACACTTATATTCCCTTGCCCCTCTAGCCTTATCTGATAGGCTGAAGTTAAGGCTTAAAGAACAAAAACTAAGCGATGCATTTAAATAGAAAATAAGAATGTGATAAAATAGAACAATCATAATTGTTGATATCGAAGAAGAGTTAAGATAACCTCCAAAAAATATTCAGTACATATATGATTGTTGATAATATCGCCGAACCGTATACCATATAGGCTTTCTGTGGTTTGAAGCTCTTCAACAATCATATGGAGATCTTCTTAGGTGGGTACAGGTACAACAGGCTTCGGGAATCCGAGGACTGCTCTTCGGTTTCTTCGGCTAGCATATATATTGGTTCAGAATTATTTTCGGTGAAGTTATCATCCTCTTGTCTTAGATCACCCATTGAGTCTCTTCTTTCATCATCTCTTTTGTCGGCTATATTGCCCCTAAGGTCTCTTCTCCGATGATAATTATCATCGAATCTCGAAGGACCCCGAAGGTTGGTGAGGGCCTCTTCCAACTCTATAAACTTATCGGCCTTTTCATAGGCCTCTGCTAGAGTTTGAGGAGTTTTAGAAATGATTTCTTCAATCAAGCGACTGGATTTGTCTACGTTCAAACCCATAGTTAGAAATTGAATCACTTGGGCTGAATCTATAGTGAGGATCTCGGACACTACATCTCTGAACCTCTTCATGTACTGCCGAAGAGTTTCGTCGGGTCTCTGTTTCACCTGTAGGAGAGACGTCATCATTCTGGCTCGTCTTTTGTTACTACCGAAGCGGGTGTGAAATTGATCTCGCAATTCTTCCCATGATTTAACAGATCTGGATGGAAGGGAGATGACCCACTCCCTGGCAGTCTTCTTTAGGGTGGATAAGAACAGGTGGCACATCGCCACTGCATCATGACCGTGAAAGTGCATGGCCTGCTCGAAGGAATAAGTGTGATCATGTGGGTCTCCTGTTCCGTCGTACATCTCCAGGGTGGGTACTTTGTGACTTCGGTCGATTTTGGCCTCTTCTAGATCTTTCGAGAACGGAGAGAACCGAACTTTCTTGGACCCATAGTACTTATCTGAAGCCTTCTTGGGTGAGAATTCTCCAGTATGGCTTTCATGGCTTCGTCTGTCTCCCCGATCTCTCTTCGAAGGTGATCTGGCTCGCTTCCGAAAGTCCGCCGTCCAAGTTGACTTGGAATGGACCGGCTTCTTAACGCGATCTCGTGCTTCACCTCCACATCGTTCCAGGTGTCTGTCGTCTCGTTGGTCACAATGTTCTGAGCGGGAGGCCGAGCCTCTCTGGCTCAAAAGGTCATGTTCTGCCTCGTTTAATTCCTGGTATTGCTTATTAAGCTCCTTCTGCTGGATGTCCAGAGCTTTCTTTTTGTCGAGAATCAACTGGAGGCGACGTTCTTTATCCGCTATTGTCTCCCGGCGAGACTGAGTGGGGAGTGGTCGCTGTGAGTTACTTTGACTCCGCCGCGATTGTGAGGCTTCCATGTCAATTCTTTTTTATGGAAGAAGTACTCGATACTAAATACGCCCTCCTTCTAGCGCCAATGTTAACGCTTGAATTTCGTCCGCACGTTCAACCACCGGTTCGGACTGGGACCTGCACAAAAAAGAACCACCAGAAGTACTTGACGGCTTGGGCCGCCGGGGGATACCTCCGGTGTGAGAGTAAGTACAGGTTTCAAGATGTGTCAACAATAGAGGCATAAGTATTTAGTAGAGTAGAATCAGATCCCTGTACCTCTATTATTCACCATGTATTTATAGTACTCATATTGCTCAACAGGACTCCAATTCCTAATAGGAATTGTGTAGCAAAATCCTTGTTGGAGAAGGTAGCTGTCACGCTAATCAATGTTAGATAGGTAACTCTCATACCAATTCATATTTAGATATGGCAATTAGTTAGTATCTGAATTGATAAGGAAAGCGATCCCAAGCCTATCGGACTTAGGAGTCCTCATAGGTAATTGCCAAGTTGATGAACTATTTGGGCCTAGCCCAATATTAGTTATCCAATCAGGCTTAGCGAAACATTCATCCTAACATTGCCCCCCACTCCTCCAGTATTCAAGCATTAACAATTGTGTACATAATTATATGTATAATTAAAAACAAAATGAGAAAGAGAAAAAAACTTACTACTCTCATTTTATTTTGGTATAATACATTATGATAATTTGCATCGAGTATATCTCAATCCAATATGTATAGGTTCGTACTTAAGAATTCAAATAGTTTAAAACACAAACAAGTTGAGTATAATATTATTTTAATTCTACACGTGTTTTTATGATTTCGATTTTTAATTTAAGTTCTGATCATATTATTAACGAATTCAAATTTTGCTCGTATTTATTTTCCTTTGATGTTCGATTTCAACCTTAGACAGAAGGAAATGCAAGTAAAAGTTTGATCAACAGTTGAAATTAAATTTAAACTATAATATAAAACTAGTAAATTTTGTTTCATGTTATTAAAGAGTTTACAAAAGAAAATATATTTTTTTAAGTTTTACATTTAGAATATTACTTTAATTTTGTCGTGTGTAGTATAATGCAGAGTGTATAATAAAATTATAAGATATTTACTTAAATTATTTAGTTATCCGTCCAAATTCATTCATTTTTAGACGGACAATTTTAATTAGAAAAATTATAAAGTTTTTCCTCCATTTTTTTCTCTCCTATATTCTTTTTTTTTTTTTTTTTAAAAAAAAACTCAATAACAGGATGACACATTGGTAATTTCTGTTTTATTTCCCCATCACAACCTTTTTATAATTTAAATTTTAAATTTCTTAAATTAATTAAGATTTGTGGAATAGAAGGAAATATAATAAAATTCATAATATTATAATAGAACATATTTTGTGGAAACAGGAAAAAAGAAATTAAAAGAGATTTGGTTCGTACATATTAATTTCAATTTTGTCATTTAGGTCGATATGTAGAAATTTTATTTTATTTTATTTTTTATTTAATATTACATCTCACCCGTGATAGTATACCCCTCAATAAAGAATCTCATTCTCAAACATTTCCAGTATATGATCGAAATCGACTTCGGATGCCATTTTCAATTGCTCAATTCCCCTAATTAAACCCTAACATGCCACTATTATGTTGAAAACAGAGAACCAAAACGTACTGATGTAGACACAAATGAATGACGGCAAAGAGACTCTTTTGGTTCCCGTACTTTTGCTCTCGTTTCAATTTAGTCTTCGTACCCTTTTTATTTCGTAATTGTCCATTTAGCCCTTAGTTGGTACGAGAGGTAATACGATGTGGAAAAAAATAAAAAATAAAACATATCCATTTTTTCAGCATATCTATGTGGAAAGTGAAGGGGCAGATAAGTCTTTTAACATTTTAGCTCTTTCTTCCCAAAATAGCGATACTCGCGACGCGCTTCAACGAGCGTTCATGCCAAAGGTCGAGTACGAGAACTTGCAAGAAATGGATAAAGCTTAGATTCGGCTTTAGAAATCAATCTTAATTTCTATGTTAGCGTTTGTAACACTTGCAATTTTCATTTCCACCTTGATTAGCTTGAAAATAGTCTACGAATTCAACTGTATTTTATAAAAGTTATTGGTAGAGGTTACAGTGTTGTTGGCGATTAGGATATTTTTCCTTGGATGTTTGATCTTACAGATCAAGAAATAGTGGATTATTACAAGAATTAAATTGAAAATAGTATTTTTTCGGTGATCGAGGGAAGTGGTCGTTCTGTGGTGACCTATGAATTCAGTTGCTTTCTATAAGAGTTATCGACAGAGACAATAGTGTTGTTGGCAATTACAAAAATAGTGGATTATTACCAAATAGTTGTCGATTATTGGTTTGTGTTTCTATGAACTATTGTTGTTGATGGGTGTTTGATTTCTAGGATTTATTTGCTTTTGATTTTTTCTAAATTTATTTTAGCCTTATTTATTTGTTTTGAAGGAGAAAGAAAATAGTAAATGGCTTAAGTATCCTCCATTTACCAGTTGGACTACCAAACAAATTCACGTTGGCGTCAAATAATTTATTTTTTTTTAATCCACTCCATTACCTATCACACACATAGTAAGTACCGCATTGTTCACCTTAAAATTATATAAGGACAATTATAAAATAAAAATTGCACAATAATTAAATCGAAATTAGAGGAAGAGTACAAAGACCAAAAGGGTCGTGTTTGCAAATGAATGACTTAAGGAATATAAATAATTACACCTTTCTTAAAGTTTTATTTGTTTCTCTTTGATAAATCAAAGTTTGTAAGGCATCGACTTTTATTAAATAAAATAAAATAAAAGTTATATTACTCTGAAACAGTAAGGTGTTAAATTAATGAAAGTTAAAATTAAGGGTGTTATGTGTAAATTATGATTTATCGATGAATATTCGAATTGTCTGAGAATATTCGATTTATCAGAGAATATTTGATTCGTACCACAGTATCGAAATAACCAAACATTAGTGAATCTCACAATAGAATAATTGTCGGATAATAAAAACGATAGAAATAAGATTTTTATAAAAAATAACTATCGGTGAAACTGTTACTTTTAACTAGGGCTAGCCATTTTTTTTGATTTTTCGGTTAATTGGATCGGTAGATTCGGTATAAAATGGACCAGTTTGGTACCATTTTGACATTCGGTATGTACCGATTTTATTATTTTATTATTATTATTATTATCATTAAATAATTAATAATAAAAATAATAATAATTTTATGTAAAACCGGTACCGAACTGGTTTACTAGTATACCGAACCGATCCAAACGGTTCCGGTATAAGAATTTTGATAAGTTTGGTACCGATCCGGTTCGAACCGAATGAACAGCCATACTTTTAACTGTTAAAATATCCGGTGATAAAAGAATAATAGCACACGATATTACATAGTAGCACACGATATTGCACAGTGCTTCATATTATTGAACTGATAAATAAGTTATTGCACAGTATTTCATCAATAATTGTCATTGCACAGTATTTTATATTATTGAACTAGTAATTGTCATAGTAACCTGTTATTTCCTTTTCTTTATTTATTTTCTAAATTATCGTTAGCACTGTTATGATGTTAATTTAATTATTGTATTCCATTGTTAATTGGTATTTTGATATATCTTTGTTATTATTGCGAGTCTTTAACTTAGAAAGTTAACTACTTACTTACACTGCATTCACAACATTTGATTATAATAATGAATAATTGAAAAGGTGTAAATAATTGTTGAATAATTGAAAATGTGTAAATAATTTATGAATAATTTAGATTACGGATAATGTAATAATTATGAAAATCTAAAATAAATTGTATAGATTAAAAATAATCTTGAAATAAATGGTATAGGTTAAAGAAATCTTAAAAGGTGAAATGTGTGATATGAATTAAGTATTATCTTGAAATGTACGGCACAGATTAAAATATAAAATCTTGTATTGTGATAAAATTTTGACTATAAATAAAGGCATTAACTTAAGAAATTTTCATAACTTATTTACTTATTCTTTCTTTCACTATCAAAATATTATTTTGTGTAACTTTTATCTGAGTGTGTTAAGGTTATCTTGAGTATTTGTGAAGATCAATAAGAATGCTAGTATTGTTCAAATAAGTCCTTTTATAAAAGTTGGTTAAACACTCACACACATCACACGGTGTTTATAATTCTTCATTTGAAAAATAAATTTTGACAAAACTTCATTTGAAAGATTTTATTTTGAAATATTATTTTCTTTCAAAAATTATTTTAAAATTTATTCACTTTTGATTGCACACAAGTTAGTGTACACCATGAATTTTATATGTGATAGTTATTAATTAAATTATAAATATATAGGTTGATCAATTTCATAGAAAGTAGTATCAAATCACGCGTTAAGGTAAGTAATATCATTTCTTTAATATTCCTAAATTTAAACTTACTATGGTAAATAAATATTATTCTTTTCTATAATTCTTATTATTAAATGATAAAATTTTTGAAATAATTATAATTTTTTAATAGTTTGCATTTCATCTAATATCATTTCACCTTAACATTTCTACTAACCTGAGTATTTCTAGTGACTCAAACATTCATGTTGAATTGAAAACGTTATTTTGAACCATGAATCTTATATATCATTCTTAAACTCGAATCGATATTTTGAACACCGTGTTGACAATTTGGATCTGATTGAACTCTGGACAATTTAAATCTCAAATCTCAAATGTTTATTCTTTTATCTTATTATTCTTATCATTTTCGTTCATTTATTTATATCACTGTTATTTGTATTAATCATCAATAATCAAGTTGTTGTGAATATCTTTAGCCTAGGTGCAAACACAATATTATTGTTAAGTGTCTTTAAGAATACGTGGTGAAAGTTGTCTTTGACCTGAGTGCAAAATAGAACTGTTGACTGACATAATCATAACCACCAGTGTTAGAGTTGATAAAAGCTTGATGGTGAATTTCTAAATAGGAGAAGGTTGTAGATATTATGGTCTATTATACTCTCCTAATAGATTACTCATTCCACTGTAAATATTTGTTAAAAACTTGTTGTTTATTAGATTCTATCAAATTTATCACTATTAAAGATTAAAAATAATTTATTCATCGTTATCTTAGTCATGCTATTCTTTATTTGGCTATTTGAACTCACCATTTCTTTTTGTTCCATTGTTCTTCTAAAAAAATAAAAGTGTAACTGGGACTAGTTGAGAAATGAAGTAATGGTCCAAGTTAGTAGTTGATGGTATTCATCATATTATAAAATAATGTGACAATAATAGTGAAAATTAAGTTATATTTTATTGAGCAACGTATTGTTGTACTTTGCACAGTATTGTAATAGTTTGTTATTTGTCTTTTGGAGACTCAAATTTGGAATGTGTAGACCCGAATTTGAGAGAGTAACAAAATTGATGTGAATGCAGACAAATTACTTCCCAAGATATAACAAGTCGATCACAATTTTGATTATAACAAGCAATAAACTTGATAATTATTAATGAACTCTACTTATGTTATTAAATGTAAAAGCAATAAATGACAAAAGAAGAAAGAAAGAAATTTTAGAAAGGGAAAAGAATTAGTGGGAAATATTCTGACGTTCGATATTTATTTAAAAAATTAGAACAATTAAGTTTATGTAGGAATCGTTATATTGGATGACAGTTATAACTATGACGAATCGCACGTAATCTAATGGTCCAGAATACACTTAACCAAAAGAAACACTATGATTAATTTTCAATAAACAGGATGAATATGAATAAAAAAGAATAAACTTGACCCAGAACCACGAACACCACAAACATGGGCTCCTAGAGACATGGCCTCGGCCTGGGTTATACATCCACACTGCGAAGGGTTCAGTGTCCATGCCTTTTCTTTTGTTTCGCAGGTAGATTCACAAGTTACATAAATGCTTATATAGTGTATAGGTCAAATGTTTATCAAACAATTGAACCCCAGCTTTGGGACTCTAAATCGCACGATTCCATCTTGAATCAAGTTTAATATCATTATATACTCCAAAACGAGTACTATAATTAATTTCTTATTAATGTTAATTTAATGCTCCCTAATTATCATTAAAGTAGTCACAATGATGACCAAAATAATACTTTAGAGACGCAATATTTCAACATATTCTACTATCCTAATAACTAGACGTGAGAATTATGGGCATTGTTAAGGGTATTGTACACTCTTTTAGTTAATTTTTTGTCCCCTTTACTTATTTATTTTTATTATTTTTCATTTCTGTATTTGACCCATATAATTCAAGGCAAATAGAATAAGTCTACTTGCACAAATAACCAAACACAAACTCTATCTCACCATTAAAAAATGAAGCCTGACACAAAAAATCAAAATCATATCAATTAAGCTGTAAGCATCCTTAATTTGAATTTTCAGATGAATTATGTGCTCCCTTCTAAAAATTCTAGTTAGTAAATTTTTGAGTAAAAGCTATAAATTATCTGTTTTAAGGGGTATTTTTCACTACTTTTGGGGGTTAAATCTGTTTGGGGTTTCTCTTTTAGCAACGCTGGAGGATAAAATTCTCCCTACTTCTTTTTCCTTTGTAACTAACCTGTGAAAAATTAGTTACTAAATTACAAATAAAAGAAGGTCAACGATATTGTCAAAACAAAAATTATACTATCAGAGTAAATAAATATTTAACAATACTTATATAAATATATAATTGTTCTAATGATAGTTAAAAATTTTAACTACATTTATTACTTTGACAATAATATTTTTGATATCAACCGCCTAAAAAAGGGTACGATAGAAATTATATCCTTCTGAGAGCAAGGTAACGATCACACCTACAACACCGTTTACACACCAGATTGTTAGAAATGAGCTTAATTCCTAAACCATTTAAAAATTAAATAATAATATTAATAATAATAATAATAAGACTCCTCTTATTAATTTATAATTAACATTTTTAAAATATTAAATTATAAATATTAAACTATTTAATTTATTTCATTACTATAATATAAATTAAATATACTTAATTTATTATTACAATTATACCATTCACTTCTAAAATAAATATTCACTCTATTTTGCATCGAATCAAAGAAGAAGTGACACAACAGAATATAATTAAATCGTAATACTCTTAACACAAATATGAATGAAAGTTAATGTACAAACACAAACAAAATAAAAACTTTGGAATCCACTAAGAAGATAATGTCACAGAGAGAATAAATATAATAATTTGTGATTATTTTGAAATCCTAAGAAGCAAATTTACTCTCTCACATCAATTAGGAGGAAAATTAAAATAAAAAAATTATCCAAATTTGACCAAAATTTTAATTAATAATAAGACTACTTTAAAAATATTTTTAGGCTTTAAATAGCATACGTCATGACCAATGATGATGGGTCATGTAAGGCTCGTCACTGACTTTAATTTAATATTTTACAGGCCCAAATTATTCAAATTTGACCAAAACTTTCACCGATGTTAAAATTACATTAAAAAGGCTATTAAATTTTAAACGGTATACATTAACTTCAATTTAATATATTATGAATTTAAAAGTTTGACCCAAATTTTAATCGACGATTAGATTAATTTAAGCATATTTTTTGAACTTTAAACAATTATGACCAAAGACAATAAATTTCGTAAGACTCGACCTTAACTTTGATTTTTATTTAATATATTATGAACCTCACAACACTTGAAATCAAGAGTTATGCCACTTGAGAAATATACCGATCCGAAAGTACCTAAAAGCCTATTCCAATTTCGAATTGGACTCATCCAGCTCATCGGGAATGCTGCACTAGATACATGACATAATCAGCAAATTAATAAAAAAATATAAGTTTGACTGTTCCAAAAATAATATTCATAATTGATACTTTTGCAAATATATATATATATATATATATATATATATATATATATATATATCTTTTCCTTGGATAAAATGGATGCTAAAAATTAATGTAAACAGGCATAAAAGTAACAGTAAGCCATATGGAATCCACCATAAGCAAACTGTGTCGCAAGTCCTGTAAAATTCAATATTTGCCCATCAAACGAGATGCCAAGCTCATTCAACTTATTATCATTAACAAGTCTGATCAAGGCATCAGATACCCAGGGCAATTAAACGAATTAATTCCACCAAAAATTAAACAAATATTCAATTATATATTGCAATCTCAGCCGAAAGATGGTGATATATTTACCTTAATCACTGAATAAACTCAGTAAACAAACATAATATATTCATCACAGATTGCAATTGTTTAGTTAATAATAATAAAATAAAATAACAGTTAAATTAATAAAATTAGGAATAATAAGCAAGAGAAGATCAGATGGTAGTGCATGATTCATAAATCATCATTCAATGGTACAGCTATAAATGGGATTGGAATCATCACGCCTCTTCTTGCATTTTTCTTATAAATTACAATAATAAATATACAAAAAAATTTGGCAGAGAGTTTTTCAAATGAATTTGCCCCAAATACCAATATATATATATAGAGAGACTGATGAAGATGGGTTGACTGAGAAATTATTGACTATATATATATATATATATATATATATATATATATATATATATATATATGATCATTGGGTGAATTAAAGGTACGGGAAAAGGAATAAGTAGAAGTAATCAGAAATAGAGTGTCGATCACCATGGAGCATCCAAGACATTATAAAGATGCTGTAAGACTGGGGCGACAATACCTTTCATCATTTTCCTTATATATATATATATAAGCAAGAGCAATAGAGAGAAAGACAATAGATTTGAAATTGAAGTAGGAAGAGAAAAAAATGACGGTGGGAAGATGAAGAAGGAAGGAGATGGTATTTAAAGAGGCGTTTGCTTTGGCCGACGATATTAGGGTTTAAGTTTTTTCCAACGGCCGGATGGACTTTGTATTTTTTGAGGGCCCAATAGCTCACAAGCCCATTATATGGAAACAAAAAAACCCATTTAAAGAAAAAACAACATATACATCATAGGATAAATTACACATTATAGTACTTTTTAGAAAGTAATTACAGAAAAAATACATCTTAAAAGTATTTACAAAAAGAGTACTTTTTAAAAATATATTTATAAAATTAGTGCATTCTTATCCCTTTAATTTAGTTGAATGATTTTAAAATTCAAATTTTAAAAAGTTAAATCAATGCATCTCTCTGATCTTTCTCTATCCTTCGCCCTCCTGTCTCCCGTGTTCTCTCTCCTCCTTAAGGACCCTAAAATAAACGACTCAATCTCCCTGCTTTTGACGGTTGAGATCTTAAAATCTATCTACCATCTCTCTATATTAAGTCCGATTTCGAAATCCACGCGAAGGCAATCAACGTGGACACCTGCTTTATTTCACAAAATTTATTAATATATATGTATAAAATAAAAGAGTGTTGCTATATTCATTACAAAAACATGTCAATTTTTAATTCGTTAGGTACACTAGCATGACAAGTAATACTCGACGCACTTAACAAAAAGTTTTAAGATTTATTATATATACCTTTTTAAACATCCTTTATCAGTGAAACTAAAAAGACAACAAAATAAAATAAATAAACAAAAATAATGAAAAATTGTTTGTTGAAGTTTTAAAAATAATGAAAAATTGTTTGTTTCTCTCTCCTCCCTCCACCTCCCTACTCCCTTATCCCTTTTTCACATAATTTTTTTTTAATACAATAACCATTTTTTTTATATTCCAATTGGTAACCAAACATTCATACGAAAGTAACTATTTTAATTTTTGTGTGTAACCAAATAGTGTTAAAAAAAATTTAATACAGTAAACATTTTTTTTATATTCCAGTTGGTATCTAAATCTTTATACAAAGGTAACCATTTTAGTTTTTGTGTGTAACCAAATAGTCATAAAAAAAATTCAATACAGTAACCATTTTTTTTATATTCCAGTTGGTAACTAAACCTTTATACAAAGGTAAATCTAGGTAACCAAACACTGTTATGGAGGTAACCAAACACTAGTATGAAGGTAACCAATTCCTGAATGTATAGTAACTAGTTTTGGTTACCTTTGCATTAAAGATTGGTTACCTTTGCCAAACATTCATACAAATGTTACCATTTTAGTTTTATTGAGTTACCAAACAATTATTAAAAATCTATTATATTAATTTTTTTTTATAGTGCAGTTGATAGTCAAACCTTCATACAAAGGTAACCATTATAGTTTTATTGGTTATCAATTAATTATAAAAAATCTATTATATAATATATTTTTTCCTCGGTGCAATTAGTAGTCAAACTTTTATACAAATGTAATCAATTCAGTTTTATTGGGTTACCAGTGAATTATAAAAAAATTTATTATACATTTTTTTTTCATACTGCAGTTGGTAATCAAACCTTCACACAAAGGTAACCAATTCAATTTTATTGGGTTACCAAGTAATTATAAAAAATTTATTATATAATTTTTTTTTTCATAGTGCAGTTGGTAGCCAAACTTTCATATAAAGGTAACGAATTCAGTTTTATTGGGGTATATGTATATGTTAGATTTGTTACTGTATATGTTGGTTTTGATTACATGCTGTTTATGTTTTGGTTACTGTTACAATATGTTTTGGTTACTGTTACAATATGTTTTGGTTACTATAATGTTTCTGTTTGATTACCATTATATTGTGTGTTGATTACTATTATATCATATGGGAAAGAGTTGTTTTGTTTTTACTCATGATGAGGTCAATTTTTTTAAAAATATTTAGTTACCTGTATATGTTGAATATTTTTATATTCAAGTAGTCTAACGGCACATAAAGCCATTGCTACAAAAGAATAAAGAACAACTAACAAGTGAAGCAGCAGAATTTTGACATTAAATGAGAGAGGCTAAATGGGAATTACCCAATTACCTCACAACTCACAAGAATCGATTAACTATTAAAAAGGGAAAAGGAAAAATAAATAAATAAAAAGAAACAATTTAACATCAAAAGAAGTCCCTAACCCATCATCTATTTTCAACTACCAGGAAAAAGAAAGGTTCTCCTGCCAAAGACGGAAAAACACCCCCGCCTTGAGAACCCGTAAAAATCACCACCGTGCCAATGGCCTCAATTTTGAGGCCTGCACAAAGAATATAATTTCTTCCATCTAAAGCTGGGTTACCAATAAATTATAATGCCGACGCAGACACCAAATTTTGCTAACATTTGCTCCTTTGGCAGTCTTCCTTTGGCATCAACCAAATTTCTCTTCTACTTGTAAATCCAAATTATCCTTGATTTAAGGAATTCCTTAATTGTAGGAAACTGAATGATTTAATAAATTTATCTTGTTGTAGTCTTTTTGTAATTATTTTGTATGTATTTTATTTTTGTAAATACTTTCTAATTGTTGTATATTAATGTTAAGGACCCTACATCATACTCCTATACCCATACTCCATAAAGTAGCCAAAATTTAAAGGAAAAAAAAAAAAAAAAAAGTGCGGAAAATAAAGAAGAAGCCCATTTTTAAAAAAATAATATATCTATATACATATTCAAAGATATACAAAGGTAAAATATTAATAAGAGATCAGAGGAGGAAAATATTTCATTACTCTATCTGTCCCGAATTATAAAATTATTATTAAATTTTAAAAGGTCAATTTAAAATATTTTTAAATTTAAAATTGATATAATTCATTTAAGGTTTTAAAATAATATATCTTATAACTAGTAATACTTTTTAGGTAATTTATAATTATATTAACATAAAGTAAATAAATTCGTGTCAATTTTGGGTTTGAAAATATTTGAAATTAATTTTTCAAAAGTTAATATTAATTTTATAATTTAAAATAGAAGGAGTAGTATTTTGTGTTTATTTTCATATATACATTTTGAATGTGTACATATATAATCTTTAAAAAAACATCATATAAAATACTCGTATGGGTACATATATATAATACTCTTAAAAAAACATCATATAAAATACTTGTATATCCACAGAAAAAAACAGTAAAACAAAAAAAATTGTAGTACATATATATAATACTCTTAAAAACATTATATAGAATACTTGTATATCCACAGAAAAAATAAGATACTCTTAGAAAAAAACATCATATAGAATATTTGTATATCAACAGAAAAAATATAGGGGGAAAAATAGTAAAAAATGTGATCATATAGAATACTTCCATTGAAAAAATAGGAAAAAATGTTAAGGAAAAGTATAGGGAAAAAATTAATAAAAAATGTCATTATATAGAATACTTGTATATCCATAGGAAAAATAGGGGGGAAATAGTTTTAAAATGTTAAAATAGTAAAAAAATTAGTAAAAAATGTTAAAGGAAAAAATGTAATGTGGCTGCTGGGATTCGAGCCCAGGTCTCCACGGCCACAACGTGGAATTCTCACCACTAAACTACAGCCACTGTTTAAATTTATGAATATAAAAATTATAATTATTCTTTTAAAGTTCATCTGTCTCTCCCAAGCCTCCTATAACGTAAAGTGATAATTATCTTCTTCATTTATTTTTTCTTTTTATTTCCTCGGGAAAGAGGGAGTGTGTGCTCTTTGTTTTAAAATTTGAGATATATATATATTTTAATTTATTCTAAAATTAAAATTAAAAATATATTTATATTTTATGATTATAAAGTGATATAATAATTTTAATTTATCATTATATTTTTTACTATTATTTTCAATATCATACCATCATAGTTAAATTTTTACTTAATACGAAGATTATGATTGAGAATATAAAATTATTCTTAAAAAATATTATTTTATAAATATATCTATAATTTTATTTTTTTATATTAAATCGAGATTAAAATAATAATAAAATGAACTTGAAATGAAGAATTTGTCTAATGGCCGAATGACTTATAAGTTATTTTAAACGGTGCATTATAAATAAAAATATTTGACATCGTTTTAACTTATAAATTAAAAATTATAAGTTATTTTAAGCAGTGCATTATAAATAAAAATAAAAGTGTTTGATACCATTTTAATTTATAAATAAAAAATTATTAGTTATTTTAAATAGTGCATTATAAATAAAAGTGTTTAACATCATTTTAATTTATAAATTTAAAATTAATTTAAAATAAAATATGAATGTGTATAGTTAAAATAAATTATAAGCTAAAATGAGATATAAAGACTATTCAAATAAAAGAAAAACAATCTTTATATTTGGTCAAGTCTACTTACTTTAAAATAATTTATAAGTGATTTTCTAAAAATCGAAATTTATTACTTCTTAAAAATAATTTAAAAATTAAAAAATAAGTTTATCACACACACTTTAACAGTGAAATACTAGCATATAATTAACATTAACATAAAACGTGACTATTTTTTTTGTTAAAACGGAGGGAGTATTAAGTTGCAAAATTATTGTTTCAATATCTATTATATATATTAAAATGCAGTACATAAACACCATCAATTGACAAGTGTCATTCACACAATCCGCCATATCTCTTATACCAAATTAAAAAAAATTCCTTACATAAAAACTAACAAAAACGCATCCAATTTTTATAATTCCTAAAATCGCTACAAATCTAAACTGATATGATATTTACCAACTAATTTAATTTCTCAATATTACAACATTAAAATTATAAATTGATATTTTTTAATTAAGCAAATACTAATAATACGGTATCTTTCTCATCTATCTATTATATATATTAAAATGCAGTACATAGACACCATCAATTGACAAGTGTCATTCACACAATCCGCCACATCTCTTATACCAAATTAAAAAAAATTCCTTACATAAAAACTAACGAAAACGCATCCAATTTTTATAATTCCTAAAATCACTACAAATCTAAATTGATATGATATTTACCAACTAATTTAATTTCTCAATATTACAACATTAAAATTATAAATTGATATTTTTTAATTAAGCAAATACTAATAATACGGTATATTTCTCATATTAAAAAAATACTATAGTATTAAACAAATACTAACAACTACTATAGCATTTTTTTAATATTATCTCATAGTTGAATTATTGATTTTTTTTCTAATATTTTTAATTTCATTCTTATTATCCAAATCTAAACTGATATTTTAATCAATCCTACATTAATATGTTAATTTTATAATCCCCAAAATCACTACAAATCTAACCTAATATGATATTATCAACTAATTTAATTTCTCAATATTACAACATCAAAATCATAAATTGATATTTTTTAATTAAATAAGTACTGCCAAAATCGGGATTGTTATTATTTTTTACAAATCTAAAATAATTGTTATTATTTTTTACAAATCTAAACTGATTAATCACTCCCAAATTAAACGTATCATTTTTAATTTTCAAACACTGATTTTTATATCCTAAAATCACTACAAAATTATATTTATAATGTTATCTCATACTTCAACTATTGATTTTTTTTTGATATTTTTAATTCCATTCTTATTATCCAAATCTAAACTGATATTTTAATCAATCTTATGTTAATATGTTGATTTTATAATTCCCAAAATTACTATAAATCTAAATTGATATGATATTTATCAACTAATTTAATTTCTCAATATTACAACATCAAAATAATAAATTGATATTTTTTAACTAAATAAATACTAATAATACATTATTTTTCTCATACTAAACAAATAGTAACAATAACTATTTTAGTATTTTTTTAATATTATCTCATAGTTAAACTATTGAATTTTTTCTAATATTTTTAATTTTATTCTCATTATCCAAATCTAAACTGATATTTTAATCAATCCCATGTTAATATGTTAATTTAATAATCCCCAAAATCACAATAAATCTAAACTAATATGATTTTATCAACTAATTTAATTTATCAATATTACAACATCAAAATCATAAATTGATATTTTTTTTAATTAAACAACCACTACAAAAGTCAAGATTCTTATTATTTTTTACAAATCTAAAATTATTGTTATTATTTTTTACAAATTAAACTGATGAATCACTCCTAAATTAAACATATCTTTTTTAATTTCCAAACATTGATTTTTATATCCTAAAATTACTACAAAATTATATTTATAATATTATCTCATACTTTAACTATTGATTTTTTTTCTGATATTTTAAATTCTATTCTCATGATCCAAATCTAAAGTGATATTTTAATCAATCTCACTTTAATATGTTGATTTTATAATCCATAAAATCACTACAAATCTAAATTGATATGATATTTATCAACTAATTTAATTTCTCAATATTATAACATCAAAATCATAAACTGATATTTTTTAATTAAACAAATACTAATAATACAGTACTTTTTCATATTAAACAAATACTAACAATAATTGTTACAATATTTTTCTCATATTATCTCATCATTTACATATAATTTTCTTATGTGATGGAACTCAGGTATTATCATGACATGTACCTATTATCACATATATTTTTATGTATTCTCAATTTTATATGTATAATTGGTATAAAAAATATTACCTACATTTTCAACATTTTCTTATATGTTTGTTGTATTTTTGGTATTATAATCTATGCAGGGGAGTCATTACCTGATGCTGTCAATTATGTCACACCTATAAACAAAATGCCTATACATTCAATCAACGACGGTGATGTACAAGGATATCAGTCAACTAATGTTAAAATGTCAACTAACAAGTTGCAAAAGAAAATCAAAGTCGAGAAAGATAACAACTTTATTGGTTCAAATTAATTTGAATCATTCAATCATTTTACTGATGATTTTTTGGTTTTAAAATTTCTTAATTTCTGATGACTTTTTAGCATAATCATGTTTGCGTTGTTAATTTGGATTATTTGGATGAAACTTTTTGATTTTAATATTGATTATTGGATATTATGAAATCTAATTTTATGATTTAGTATTCAACTTGATTTTGGCATCCTAAATAATATAAACCAACAACTACATAGAAACCTGATTATTTGGTCTTTAAAAATAAAATTTGCATCAATCCCAATTTGGTATTTATCCAATAAATATGTCAAGTATAAAATTTGAATCCCATATTATTATTTAATACTTGGGCTTTTGAACTTTATTTACAGATAATTTTCACACAAAATTATTATTCCATTCTCATATCTGGGTTTTCAAATTTTTTTAAAAGATAATTATAGCTATTTCTTTTTAAATTGATATTATCCAAAATTAATAGGTGATTGATGTAAACACTTTTTTTATTCACCATATAAATAGAGACTAACATTTTCATTACAAATCACATCACAAATAATTATCTTATTCTTATAATTTTCTGTTATACAGTAAGATTAATTTTCTTTTATAGATCTAAAATTTTCACGGTTGTCGTTTAAAATGTATTGCTTAGATGGAGTCGAAAAATTTAATGTATTGCTGACTATCAAGTATTTTTTGACAAAATTAAATAATTACGTAATTGTATACATTGGAGCAAAATTATATGAGTTATTTTTGTTATACATTTATTTAATAAAATTTTAATTTATAAATATTCCATCTCCTTATTATAGTTTAATTTATTAAATGTATATATAAATTTATAATCAACAAAATGAATAATCTCGCAGCAACGTACGGGTGTGTATCTAGTTAAAATAAAATTGCATGACAATTTAAATTTTAAGAATTTACTAATTAAGGATCATCATCAAACGGAACTCTTTTCTTAAATCAAAAAAGAAAAAATTTAAATTAATATAAATAAGTTAAAATATTTCAATCTCTTTTAATTATATAGAATACCTTTAATACTTTATTCTTTTTATAATTATTCTTAATAATATTAAATTCTTTATTAGTCTTAGTTGATCTGACCTGATAAGCACAAATTTCCTACCTGAATTGGTAAGTGTCTTCAATGAATGACTTTTACCTTCAATACCCTTCCATATGCCGGAATTGTGAGGGTCACGCAGCGACGAGGAGCAGGGCGATTTTAGGAGAGTGGGTGACTGGGTGTTAAGGTGGAGACGCGGCGGGAAGAATGGAGACACGGCAGACCCATTCTGGGTGTTAGATTTTGGTTTAGCAAGATGTGATATCAAAGATCGGTAATAGATTACGGCAATTTTGAGTCTATAAACCTTCCACTTTTCCTTTCATATCTAAGATGATGGAGGAAAAAACGATCCACAATATGTTTCTAACTTCGGATGGCACCGGCTGTGGTGGAATTGATAATTGCTCGGGCCTGAAATCAAAGAGACAGGGAAGATAGTTACGATGGTTGACTTGTTATAGAAATTAGGAAAGCAGCGGTCAAGAGTCAGAACACAAATAGAGTTTTTTTGTGGAATGGATGGACTATACAACCCAAACAAACAAAATGAAAAATAATCTTTTTTTTTTTATTATTTTTGCTGGCTTAGAAAAGTAATTGATTTAATTTATCTTTTTGCATAATATTATCGCCATATGTGAATTAAAATTTGTATGAAACACTGCACAGTGGTAAAATATTGTGTAATTAATATTATATTAAATTTATTTTTTAGTACATTTATAATTATATATTTGTTCAGTATAATTTAGAAGGATAAAATAATAAAAAAATTGTTATTTAAATATTTCAAATACATTAATTTTTAAATAATTTTTTTTATTTTATATTCAAAATTTTGTTTTATATTCAACTTATTTAAATATTTATTTTATTCAATTTTATCAAACACCTCAATATATTATTCTTAATAGATTAAGAAGGTACCTAGGCTGCCTAAATTATTGGGGGATATTCGTGCTACAATTCATTTTAGCGAATTGGACTTCAAGAGACTTTATTAGCCCAGCCCATGAAAAACCCATGCCTTTCTGAAGCCCACGAGATTTAGGGTTTTGCGTCATATAAATTGCAAAAGAAGAGCCTCACAAACATAATTTTCTCCTCCTTTTAGAAAATCTGGGTACCTGAGGAACACAGGGAAAGAGAGGAAAATCAAGAGAAACTTGAGCGAAGATGCGTGCTAAGGTATAATTTCCTCTTGATTATTTGTTGGAATTCCTTTCTGATTACTTATTTCATGTTTAAGATTTTTTGTTACTACTAGCATGATTGTTCTGAATTTTGAATAAAATATACTTTACGTACTAGGAAAAACTGGGTCGTTGCCATTTTGGAACTATAATTGATTAGTATATGAAAATATTTTGATATATTGTATGAATTTCTTTTAATGATTATTTAAAATTGGGAACCAAATACCATGATGCCTTGTATTCAGGCAACATATTATGGTCTCTTTATCTTTTTTTTGTGTTTTCCTGTCTCATCTATAAGTGGTTATTTCTAAATTTCTAATATGGTGCAACTTCTAGGAGTCTTATTTTCTAATTAAAAATTAGTATTTGATAGTTGAACCTGCTCTGCATTTTTTTTTGTGTGCCTAGTATCTTGATGAATATTTGAGATATGCAGTTGACCTGTAAATTACAATATATTTCGTATGTTATACGTAATTAATAGTTGTGTTTCTAGGGTTTTACTTGAAAATATGCTTCCATGTTAATGCTTGGCTAGGTGTGTATGGCAGAATGTTTAGTTAATCCTCATTATGAACATGAGAGATTAGGAAATTTGTGGTTTACCGTTCTTTAATATGTCAATATTTGCGAAGACATGAACAGCTCCGTTTTTGGGCTGTACCTATTTTTTCCTTCTCTTTTTGTAAACCAAGTAGAAATTTAGAAGTTCAAATGACCCATTTTGAGGATGTGAATTAAGAAGTATAAAGGCAACACACAACTAGGAAACAATTTTTGGCCAGAATAATACAATTCACATATATTATGGGTGTAATAGTGACAATTTACTATGAAATTGGGGCAAAGTAGTCAATCTTTGCAAAACCCAAAGATAAATTGTCAAATATCAAGCCCTACTTTGAACTACAGCAGTCAAGCCTCCCACTTCACAAGTGGAGTGGAAGGTTCCTGCTTGTCAAAGAAAGGAGCGTCGTCATATCCTGTCGCCTTGGGGAGTACAGAGTATCTGAAATTACCTCTTGGGACTGGCCATGAGGAAGACATTCTTCTAATATATGAATTTGTTTCTGTACATGAATCTGTTTTAGAATTCACAACTAATCACTTTTTGTTTTTTTACAGTGGAAGAAGAAGCGTATGAGGAGATTGAAGAGGAAGCGCCGAAAGATGAGACAGAGATCCAAATAGATGGTTTACGTGGATAATTGGATGGCTTTGGCTGGAGAGTCTGCGGCTTTGTCGTTGCATTCTGGCATTACTACCTGGCTGATCTGATGAACGGGGGGTGGATGCACTGAAGGGGAAGGTTTCTGGTGTTGCATGTGGTTTACTTCTACATGGTTCTGGTTGGATTTTGTAGTTCTACTAAACCAACTTTCAGGTTCTGTATTTCTAATAGTATTAATCTGAATGGATTATGGTATTTGGTAAGACATGTTTTATTATAATTGAAAATGGTTTTATGAATCAATTCATACTATGGTCTTTTGGTAATTTTAATCTCTACCGGGGAAATTACTTTCTACATATTTGCTGGGATGAATGGCAAGAATTTGGAATATGGCTCTTTTAGAATCTGTATGTGCTGGACTTGTATTGCCTTGGCACAAGATTATCATTTATTATGACACGGATTTTTTTTTATAAGTACAAAATATTTAGCGAGAGTCCTTTTGCTATATTTGTGTTTGGTCGATTTAATTAATTGTTTTGTAGTTTTTCCCTCTCCCTAAATCAATTTTCACTCGCTATACTCTGTCCCAATTTACATATATAATGTACTAAATTTTATTTTTTTTACAAAATCTAAAAGACGTTAACCGTTTAATAGAAAATTTATGTGGTAATATACTAAATTGGTAAAAAAAAAATCAGAGTCCCAAAAAAAGTGAGAAAATATAATAAATATAAAATATGATAAATATGAAAGACATGTGAAATAAGAAAGGAGAGATAAGTATAAATGGGGTTTGTGTTTATTGTTAAATGGAATTTAAGAAAGAAAAAAAAAACTTGAAAAGCAGCAAATGTCTTTTGTTTGTTATCATTAAATCAAAATTTATTCTTAAAATATCTCCAATTAATTTTTAAAAGGAAAATATGATTTTTTTTCTTCTTCTGTGTAACGGAGTTGGTATTATTATTATTATTATTATTATTAATATTATTGTTATTATTAATAGTATTATTATTATTATTAAATAAAAAATTATTTTTAAAATACCTTAAATTAATTTTTAAAAAGAAAAGCTAATCTTTTTTTTGTAACGTAGATGGTATTATTATTATTATTGTTGTTATTATTATTATTAAATTAAAAATTAATTTTAAAATATCTCAAATTAATTTTTAAAAAATAAAACTATTTTTTTTTTGTATAACGAAGAGAGTATTTTATTATTATTTTCTTTTTTAGTATTGCAGTTGTAAATTGACTTCCAGTTTAATGATGAAAATGGTATTTAATACTGTCACGTCATTTTTCTATTAAATAATTAACGGTCTTTGACGAAAACTTTACTTTTTATAAAAAAAATTGAATACAATAACTCGATTGTAAAAAAAAATTAATACAATAATACATATATAAATTAAAATAATATGTAAATTAAAGTAAGTACAGTGAGAAAATTTGATTTAACCCGTTCAACTATGGACGAACGATTTATGATCATAATGCTAATAATTGTGAAAATCTCAAATTTAGAATTTTGGTAGACGAAGCCCATTGGTTGGCTTGTTTTGCTACAAAAAGACAAAGCTGAATTTTTTGCATATTATATTTTAAAAGGGCATAAATTTTATAAGGATTGTCTATAAATTGGTTTTTTTACATTATTCAATAAGAATTTTTCAACTCTATAATTTGAGAGAAAATGAAGGAGTTTTATTGTGTTAAAATTATTAAATAAATTTTAGCATGGTGAATAATATTACATAGTCGGTCAATAGAAACAACTTTTTTTAATTTTTTCTTTTTTTAAAAAAAAATATAAAATTGTCTGATCCTTATTTGATGTTATAAAAACACTAATTTACAAACGGTCCTTGATTGACTTTCCACAATGTTTCCTTGACAAACTTTTTCCTTGGGATTTTATTTTTTTTTACACTCTTTTTTGGCTGATTTCAACTTCCACTACCCCACTTTTTGGAGCTAATTTATAAAATCTGAAAATTTAAATGTATATATTTGATTGTAATACAAACAAGTGTAACAATTTTGGAGCTAATTTTTAAAACTTAAAAGTCGATCCATATTAATATTGAAGTTCTGGATTTGTAAATTACTTCGAAAGTTAAATACATCTCCAATTATTTATTTATTTATTTTGTATGTGGAGTACTAAGAAACTTATATTAATATAGCTTTCCTAGCAAGAGTATTAGCTTGCCTATGGAAGCTTTTAGATGCGTCTTCCTATTCAAGTACAATTAAAGTTCTTTGAATAAAGCCAAATCCTCCTACTAGTGTAAAGCTGAAAATAAACAAAACCAAAACCAAGCATATGCGACCAGATATATACTCTTAAGACTTGCATGCTGCAAAAGATTAGAATTCAGGCCAGTAGAGACCGTTCCTTCACTAAATGAGGATTAATGTGTGCGCGCGCATATATATATATATATATATATATATATATATATATATATATATGTCTGCGTATGTATTGTGGATACACACTCGAAAACTTACAGTGAAAGTATAAAACTTACGTTTGGAACTGCACTCACAATTGGAAAATAGGTAACAACACAAGATTATGAAGAAAATGAACATGGAAGTCAGAAGATTATCCCCAGTGGCGGAACCAGAACGTTTGGAAAGGGGGGTCAAAATACATCAGTAAAAAAAATTTATTTATTAATGCTTGGACGGTAGAAGTATAACAGAAGCAAAGTCATACAAAGCCCAATTATAGGCGTCTAATTCTAACTACGTATATATAAATATATATGTTGCCTAAGATTGTGACTTTAGGTTTGCAAGTCCAAAAAGATAATATCCTCTTACTTACGAACTCTTAAGTAAACCAACTTCTAGAGATGAGATGACACATAATTACATGCTAAATCAGCTCTAATATAGTTGCAGAAGACATTTGATGAGATGATACATAGTATCATGATGTCTACAGCACAAAATTGATAGAACCATTCAACTTGAAGTCCCAACAAATTACGTATAGAGAAAAATAAAAAACAGACAACAAACTTGTGAGCTAGTTACTTCAGATAATCATATTTGAATTTGGATAGATTAGCTTCTTGAGTCATCTCAATTTGCACAAAAATGCAGGAAACATAGTTACCACAATAGAATTACAAGTAAAAAAGATATTCTTTAATAACATTTAACATAAAGCTATATACTTTCAAATACTGAATACGAATAACAGGTAATTAAGGAGAACGGGAAAAAAATCATACTTTTTACTTTTCATCTTTGGAAACAAATGATTGGTTTCCCCAAAACACAACATTTCACCTCTTTAAGAAAAAAGGAATTAATTGGTTTCCCCAAATCTTAAGACAATTAATCCTAACTCTTAAGACAATTAATTTCATCATTCATCAATTCAAACATTTCATCATAAATCATAATTTCATCAACTAACCTAATTCAATAATTTCAATTATTTTATTTCACAAACAATATATCATAAATATACCATAAATATTCTAAATCATTCATTCTACCATTTTAAGCACATAGCATCCAACACTTGACAAAATTCGACTCACTGCGGCATTTTGACGAACACCTAGTGAGCAGTCCATAAATAGCTTAGCATCAAACAACTTGTACACATTTAACCATAATTCTCCAATCACATTCCCATCCTTATCCGGGATATATATAATGTTTAATACTAGTAATTAAGATTCTATAAACAACAGTTCTAATTATCTGCAAGGAAACATGTATGATCAATTAATCACCCGGAGATGAAGAGTAACAACCCTGGAGAGAGGCAAGATCTTGAAGGGACGGAGGACAAGGGAATTTGGAGATCAACAGAGCAGTGAGTGGTTGTTGTTGGAATTGATTTCTGAAGCAGTAAAGCAAGAACAATTACAGTGCCAGAGACGACCATTCTGCTCACATGAAGCTCTTGAGAAAGCAAAACCAAAACCAAAGCCAAAGCAGAGCATGTATCTGTCGATTCTACCGGGGTCATTTGACCCCCCTCGCCCCCCCTTGGTTCCGCCTCTGATTATCCCTGCAATTACATGGACATATGGTGGGAAATGTTATATGCACCTAAACTTTAAACTTAGAAGTTGACGCTGGAATCAATTGAAAACTCTAGTCCTGTTTTTCATGTATCTCAAAGAACAGGGGCAGAGTTACTAGTCGGCTCCGTAAACTGTAGCCCACTCTAATTTTTTTTTATATATTAGATATATCATATAATTAAGTAGTTTTAAGTTAGAATAACCTTAGTGAGCCGAATCCAAAGTAGCCCTAAGTTGGAATAGACTTGACCAGTCAGCCCAATTTAAATTCTTGATTCCGCCCCTGTCAAAGAAAGATATTTTCACAAGAAAAATTGATAGGCTCCATAAAAATATCAATTCCCTATATATATAATGTAAATGTAACCGCAATTATATATATTGTAAATGCGGTTACATGTTATAGACCTAAGGAATGTCCTATTTACTAATCCCATTTATATCTAAAAATTAATTGACATAAAAATAAAAATATAGGGTATGGTAAACATATGCTCCAACATAATCGAATCAAAATATTTTTAATCTCTCCCTAAAAAGTCCTAATTTGCTTAAATCAAAGTATATTGGGGCTGAATTTTTCACTATTTTTTTCTTTTATTTTGTATTATAGTAATAAATGAACATTCTGACATAATAAGACTTTTAATTAAAATTAAAATCGACTCATTCTTACCCTATTTACATCTAGATTTAGTTTCCTCCCATTTTTCAATGAATTCTCATAAAAATAAAAATATAGGGTATGATAAACATATGCTTCAACATAATCGAATCAAAATATTTTTAATCTTTCACTCAAAAGTCCTTATTTGCTCAAATGTATATGGTTAATAGTCATTTTCTTATGATGAATCCAACTGTTTAATATATTTTTATTTTAAAAGTAACCGACTGTCATGGATTAAAATGTAAAATCATTCCTCCAGTTTGTATTATTTTTATAAAACTCTCTCTCGGACTTCTTTTGGTAGAACTCTCCCTCCAGTTTGTATTATTTTTACAAAACTCTCCATTTAAGATGTATTAGTTAGGCAAAAAGAACCCTTAAATGATATGTAATTAAGTAAATGACTAATTATGTAATTTTTAATAATATTAGATTAATTGAATAATTTTATCTCAAACCAGATTATATTTATTTTTAAAAATTATGATGAGATAATATATTATATAAATATATAATATATGATATGATTATATTATATATTTGTATATAATATTGTTATAATATAATATATACATACATACAAATATTATATACTATAGATACTATAGTAGATATTCTATATGTATTTATATATAATTATAATATAATATAAAACAAATATAAATATATGCAATATTATATTTTTAATATGTATTATATTTATTTTATATTATATTATAATTTATAATAGAAAAATATACGAAATATATTATTTTATATATTAAATATATATAATATTATAGCATATAATAATATATATTTAATATATAATATGATATATATAATTTTATATTTTTAATATGTATTATATTTGTTTTATATTATATTATATTATAATTATATATATAAACATATAAAATATCTACTATAGTATATAATATTTATAAGTATGTATATATTATATTTAATTTATATTATATTTAATATATAATATAATATAATCATATCATATATTATTTTATCATAATTTTTGAAAACAAATATAATCTGGTTACATTTTTACTAAAAATAGGGATGAGATAAAATTATTTAACTAATATAATATTATTAGGAACCACATAATTAGTCATTTATTAATTACATATTATTTATTTGATTATATATTTGTTAAGGATCTTTTTTGCCAAGCTAATGCATTTTGAAGGGAGAGTTTTGCCCAAAAAAAAGTTTGAGGGAGAATTTTACAAAAATAATACAAATTGGAGGGAGAATTCTACAAAAAAAAAAAAATCAAGAAAGAGTTTTGTAAAAATGATACAAACCGGAGGAACGGTTTTAAATTTTAGTCGACTGTCATACAAAGTATGTTGGGCCTGGATTTTCTACTATTTTTTCTTTTTCTTTTTTTATTTTACTTCTTATATCAGGAAGAAAAATGTACGAAATTATAATATTAACCTTACTAATAGGCATTATAAAAAATCAACATTCTATCATAGTAGTGTTGGATTTTTACTATAAAAAATTCTATTTATCTATTTATTTAATGTTTATTAATGTTGGACATTTATGATGATTAATAAAAGTACATCATTCGTCATTCATTAAATGGTCATTTATTATGTTTATTATAAATGTGACGCCCCCAAATCTGGGCCCACACAACCCAAACTTGAGTCGTCAAAATACTACAACAAAATTATTACAACAAAGCACAACGTACAACAATACAGTGTATAATAATACACAACTAAGTCTTCACTATTATTGCCACACTATTTTACAAAACGTAAAGACTATGATAACTATTCCTCGAACCCTCACTCCATTCCCCGGCTAGACCCTGTTATGTTTTCATCTCCTGTTGAAAAACAATGGAACAAAAGAAAGGGTGAGCTCAAATAGCCCAGTAAAGAATATCATGACTAAGATAATGACGAATAAATTATCATTAGTCTTCAACAGTTGAGTTCTTGATAGAATACAATAGACTACAAGGTTTATATCAAAAACTGCAGTTAAATTCTTAAACAACGTTCAGATCAATAATAGCAGCGGAATGAGTAATCTATTAGAAGAATAATGCAGACTATAATGTCCACTCGGTTCTCTTTTTAGGAAAAACATCATCAACTTTTATCATCTGAAATATCATTAGTCAAGATAATACAAATTCACAGTTCCTGATCATAATCATGCACATCAACAGTTCATCTTTGTACTACGGGCCAAAGATATTCAATATAGCACCAACGGTCATGATTATACCAGATTCAGCCTTTGGTCATAATCATACCAAACAACAGTTCATCTTTGCACTACGGGCCAAAGAGAACATTCACCACGTGCCATAAAAGACACCGAACAGATGTATCGCCTTTAACCTATTATATCGCCTTTAACCTATCATCTGTTCAACAAATATATCACATCTGTGCCCCCGGCCACAGATATTCACAACAGCTTGATTTTTGGATGATTAGAATGATATAAATGATGAACAGAAGAAATAGGATAACAATAAGTATCGGAAGTTTACTTTGTACAGATTCAAATAATGTCCAAATTGTCAACATGATGTGGAGTGAAATTTAAAAATGATATTCAAGATCCACAGTTCAGAATAACGGTTACAATTCAATAGAAAGGTTCACGTAAATAGGAAGGTTCAGTTGAAATAATGAAGTTCAACTATTATGAAACATATAATATTTTCAGGAATTATAGAAGCAATAGTTCCATAATAAATTTCGATTTAGGAGTATGAAAGAAAATAATATCCCTTACCGTAGCAGGTTTGATTAACAAAAGGTGAAGGAAATTAATACAAAGGGTTATTCACCAACAGGCGGCAATCCGCTCCGTAAGGTTATTCCCACAATTTAATAGAATTTGAGTACAAAGAGTTATTCACCAAACAGGCGGCAATCCGCTCCGTAAGGTTATTCTCAGAGATTAATAATGAATGAATACGAAAGGTTATTCACCAACAGGCGGCAATCCGCTCCGTAAGGTTATTCCCACAATTTAATAGAATTTGAGTACAAAGAGTTATTCACCAAACAGGCGGCAATCCGCTCCGTAAGGTTATTCTCAGAGATTAATAATCAATGAATACGAAAGGTTATTCACCAACAGGCGGCAATCCGCTCCGTAAGGTTATTCCCACAATTTAATACATGGAAATAAAAGGCACGTCTTATGAGTAAGGAAGAAACAATATTATTATCGAGAATCAAATAATGATAATCCCTTACCATAGTATGTTTGAATAATGGAAGATGAAAAAGATGGTATCCCTTACTATAGTACGTTTGAATAATGGAAGATGAAAAAGATGGTATCCCTTACTATAGTACGTTTGAATAATGGAAGATGAAAAAGATGGTATCCCTTACTATAGTACGTTTGAATAATGGAAGATGAAAAAGATGGTATCCCTTACCTCAACACGTGACTGGATATTGATTTAAATAAGGTTGATTAACTTGAACAATACACGTATACTTATAGATCTTCACAAATACTCAAGATGACTTAAGCACACTTAGAGAGAACTTTCACAAGAAGTATTTAGAGAGAGAAAGAAAGAACAAGTAAGGAAGTTTATGAAAAATCCTTAAGTTAAGGCTTCTATTTATAGCCAAAAATCTTATCATTCATTTAATCTAAACCATTCATTTAAAGATCATCTTTTAATCTACACCATCCATTTCAAATATTATATTATCTTTAATCTACACCATTCATTTCATATCACCTAATAATCACCTAACTTTATATTATAAACAAATCAATTTAATTATTCAACAATAATTCACACTTTAATCTACACCATTCATTTCATATCACCTAATAATCACCTAACTTTATATTATAAACAAATCAATTCAATTATTCAACAATAATTCACACTTTAATCTACACCATTCATTTCATATCACCTAATAATCACCTAACTTTATATTATAAACAAATAACTTTATCAATTCAATTATTTTGACTAATTGTTATAAATACAGTATAGTTAGCTCTTAGATATCAAGTCAATAAATTAATGAAATACAACTGTTTAAATAACATCATAATAGAGATAACAATAATGTAAAATAAAGCATACGTTACTGTGTAATGACAATTATTGATTCAATAATGTGAATTACTGTGCATATGTTACTGTGACAATTATTAGGTTCAATAATTTTAAAAATAGTGCAACAACAATTATTGACTCAATGATATAAAATACAGTGTAATGACAATTATTAAATCAATAATGCAAAATACTGTGTAACAACAATTATTGAATTGATAATATAAAATATTATGCAGTGACAATTATCGATGAAATGATGCGTAACAGTTACGGTGTCAATTATCAGACCAATAATATGAGACACTATGCAATACCGCGTGTTACTGTAGAGTACCGAGTGCTACAGAAAATACCAATAACTACCGTATGCTACTATTCTTTTATCACCGGTATTTTAACAGTTCCGTTGACTATTTTTATTTAAAAAGGTTATTTCTGTCGTTTTCTATATCCGACAAATATTCCGTTGTGGGGTCCACCAATAATTTGTTATTTCGGCGCCGTCGGACCAAACGAATATTCCCCGACAAAGCGAATATTGTCCGACAAAATAAAATTTGCACATAACATCCTTAACTTTTAACTTTATCGATTTAACCACTTACTGTTTCAAAAAATATATATATGAAGAAAAATTAAATTTTGTATTTCATAAAATTCGGGGTCTTACAACCTCCCCTCCTTATGAAATTTCGTCCCCGAAATTGACGTACCTGACATATCGAAGAGGTAAGGATACTTAGATTTCATCTCAGATTCTAGCTCCCAGGTCATTTCCTCAGTATCTTGGTTCCTCCATAAAACCTTAACTTGAGGTATAACCTTTGAGCGTAGGATCTGCTCCTTCTTATCCAGGATCTTAACAGGTACTTCCTCGTATGTTAAATCCTCTGCTATAACGTCTGGTTCTAACTCAATGACGTGGTTTGGGTCCTTCACATATTTACGTAACATAGATATGTGAAAAACGTTATGGATGCGAGACATACTTGGTGGTAGGGCTAGTCTGTAGGCTACGGTTCCTATTCGATCGAGGATTTCAAATGGGCCAATAAATCGAGAGTTGAGCTTTCCTCTCTTTCCGAATCTCGTAACCCCTTTCCATGGAGAAACACGTAAGAATACATGATCTCCGACGTTGAAACTTTCGTCTCTCCGATGAAGATCAGCATAACTCTTTTGTCGTTCTTGTGCGGTCTGTATTCGTTGTCGGATCATTTGGATCTTTTCGGTCGTCAAGCGTACCAACTCGGGTCCCAACAATTTTGCTTCTCCTACCTCATTCCAACATATTGGAGAGCGACACTTCCTTCCATACAATGCCTCGAATGGAGCCATGTCTATGCTTGCTTGGTAACTGTTGTTGTAAGAAAATTCCACCAACGGCAAGTACTTATCCCAACTTCCTTTGAAGTCTAATACACAAAGTCTCAAAAGATCTTCGAGGGTCTGGATCATCCTTTCCGATTGTCCGTCCGTTTGAGGATGGTATGCAGAACTAAAACGTAGTTCAGTGCCCATAGCTTTTTGTAGACTGATCCAAAAGCGTGAAGTGAATCTAGGATCTCGATCAGAAACTATGGAAACTGGCATGCCATGCAATCTCACGATCTCATTTATGTACATACCGGCAAGACGTTCAAGTGAAAAGTTTTCTCGTATAGGCAAGAAATGAGCAGATTTGGTCAATCTATCTACGATCACCCAAATTGCATCTAAGCCTTGAGAAACTTTTGGAAGACCCGTCACGAAGTCCATATTGATGTGTTCCCACTTCCATTCGGGAACTTCAAGTGATTGTAATGGACCTTTAGGAACTTGATGTTCTGCCTTGACACGTTGACAAGTTAGGCACCTTGAGATAAACTCCGCAATCTCTCTTTTCATATTGTTCCACCAAAATGTATGTCGAAGATCTCGATACATCTTGGTACCTCCTGGGTGGATTGCAAATGGCGTGTTGTGTGCCTCCATCATGATTTTATGCTTTAATTCAGGATCGTTAGGAACACAGAGTCGAGAGTTAACTCGAAGTATTCCTTTCTCGTCGATTCTTGCTTCGGGAATGACACCTTCTTGTACTTTTTTTTATCATGTTTATCAGTTCCGGATCGGTAGCTTGAGCAGCTTTAATTTTATCGATTAAAGTTGGTTCTACTCGCACGTGAGCAATCTTCGAGTGGATCCCTGGTGTCTTTAGCTCTATCTCCATCTTTTGCAAGTCGTACAAAATACACTTTTGTGTTGTCAGCAGTGCACTTGTACTTGCATAAGATTTTCTGCTCAAAGCGTCAGCTACAACGTTCGCCTTTCCCGTGTGATACTGGATTGTGTGGTCATAATCCTTTAACAGCTCAAGCCAACGTCGTTGTCGCATGTTGAGTTCCTTCTGGGTGAAGAAATACTTGAGACTTTTATGATCCGTATAGATATCCACTTTTTCTCCGTACAAGTAGTGTCTCCAGATCTTCAACGCGAAAACGACTGCTGCCAACTCTAGATCATGAGTAGGATAATTTTTCTCATAATCTTTGAGTTGTCGAGAGGCGTAGGCTATAACCTTTCCATGTTGCATAAGGACACAGCCTAGACCTTTGCCAGAAGCATCGCTGTAGATAACAAATTCTCCTGATCCTGATGGTATGGTCAGAACAGGAGCTGAAACAAGTCTCCTCTTGAGTTCTTGAAAACTCTTCTCGCATTTCTCGCTCGATATAAGTTTTGTACTAGAATGAATGATACCGATATCTAGTAATTAAACTTTCAACTCTTGGTGTTCTATGGGAGGCATTTGGTATGGGACTTTAAAAATGGGCTTAGTGCCGGGTTCAAGATCGATACAGAATTCAATTTCACGGTTTGGGGTAAGCCAGAAAGTTCCTCAGAAAAAAACGTCAGGAAACTCATTAACAATGGGAATATCATTCAAGTTTGACGTGTTTTTGTTCAAATCAGTGACATGAGCTAAAAAGGCTTGACATCCGTTTTTCAATAAACGAATGGCTTTATGGCTAGAAATAACAGTTATAGATTTCAATGGTTTAGTTGCTTGAATTTGCATGACAGGTTACGCATGAAGATTATGAAAACTAATAATCTTATGAAAACAATCAATTTTAGCATGATGGGTAGTCAACCAATCAATTCCTAAAATCACATCAAATTCACGCATCTCCAAAGAAATAAGCTCAACAGGTAATGTGAGGTTGTTGATTTGAACTAGGCAAGATTTATAGATAGTAAATGTAATAGGTATTTCTCCCAATGAGGTTTCAACTGATAAGACAAGATTTAAGTTTTCAATAGTCAAATTTAAACGTTGAGTACATATAGGTGAGATAAAAGAGTGGATAGAGCCAGTATCTAATATGGCATAGACTTCACGAGAATTTATGAATAGCTTACCGGTTATCACCTCATTCGGTTTCTTGACTGTTATCGTCAAATCGAATCCCGAATACTTCATTCGGATCTTCACGTATTTCAACCATGGGAATACCACTGAATAATTTTCTAGCAAACTGTTTCTCGGGTTCATCAACTTCATCAGTAGTAAGGTACCAATGATTTCCATTAAAATAGTATTTTCGATAGACTGCAGTTTCCACGATAGTGACTAACTTAACCTGAATTCCTCTAAATTGTAACGCCCAAAAGTATAGAAACATCATTTTTAAATAATCTTGAAAATCATAGCTGGAACACCATAAATCCCAAAGACTAATATGAAAAGTCCATATATTCTGATCCTTTGTTATAGAGCATAACCATGTGATATCACTCTCCCAATTAGTGAGTAAATTAAAGGCAATAATTTCCGCAAGTTCGTTACTTCCTTTAATTGCTTCTAAGAATGGATCTTGAACGACTGTAGCAGAGCTTTCACCTTCATCCTTACTAGATAGAACACGCATAATTTTTGCCTTAGGCAAATGATTCAACTCTGAGTTTGTAAGAAGATTATTCGTCGCCTCTTGTTTTGCAGCTACATTTGTTTCGGTAATTTCATAGTTAACCTCCTGATTTCCAGATGCCATAATTAACTGTGGTCACAAAATAAATGTTAGTTCAAATAAACTGACTCATCACTTCATGTTCCTACATTCAAATCGACTCATTAGATAATAAAATCTATTTTAGGTAGGACACACTAGTGACTGATTCTATTCGTCTCTCCCCTCCTAGTTCTAACCCCAGATCTCCATTAAAGACCATATCCCTAAGCTCTGATGCCAACTGTGACGCCCCCAAATCTGGGCCCACACAGCCCAAACTTGAGTCGTCAAAATACTACAACAAAATTATTACAACAAAGCACAACGTACAACAATACAGTGTATAATAATACACAACTAAGTCTTCACTATTATTGCCACACTATTTTACAAAACGTGAAGACTATGATAACTATTCCTCGAACCCTCACTCCATTCCCCGGCTAGACCCTGTTATGTTTTCATCTCCTGTTGAAAAACAATGGAACAAAAGAAAGGGTGAGCTCAAATAGCCCAGTAAAGAATATCATGACTAAGATAATGACGAATAAATTATCATTAGTCTTCAACAGTTGAGTTCTTGATAGAATACAATAGACTACAAGGTTTATATCAAAAACTGCAGTTAAATTCTTAAACAACGTTCAGATCAATAATAGCAGCGGAATGAGTAATCTATTAGAAGAATAATGCAGACTATAATGTCCACTCGGTTCTCTTTTTAGGAAAAACATCATCAACTTTTATCATCTGAAATATCATTAGTCAAGATAATACAAATTCACAGTTCCTGATCATAATCATGCACATCAACAGTTCATCTTTGTACTACGGGCCAAAGATATTCAATATAGCACCAACGGTCATGATTATACCAGATTCAGCCTTTGGTCATAATCATACCAAACAACAGTTCATCTTTGCACTACGGGCCAAAGAGAACATTCACCACGTGCCATAAAAGACACCGAACAGATGTATCGCCTTTAACCTATTATATCGCCTTTAACCTATCATCTGTTCAACAAATATATCACATCTGTGCCCCCGGCCACAGATATTCACAACAGCTTGATTTTTGGATGATTAGAATGATATAAATGATGAACAGAAGAAATAGGATAACAATAAGTATCGGAAGTTTACTTTGTACAGATTCAAATAATGTCCAAATTGTCAACATGATGTGGAGTGAAATTTAAAAATGATATTCAAGATCCACAGTTCAGAATAACGGTTACAATTCAATAGAAAGGTTCACGTAAATAGGAAGGTTCAGTTGAAATAATGAAGTTCAACTATTATGAAACATATAATATTTTCAGGAATTATAGAAGCAATAGTTCCATAATAAATTTCGATTTAGGAGTATGAAAGAAAATAATATCCCTTACCGTAGCAGGTTTGATTAACAAAAGGTGAAGAAAATTAATACAAAGGGTTATTCACCAACAGGCGGCAATCCGCTCCGTAAGGTTATTCCCACAATTTAATAGAATTTGAGTACAAAGAGTTATTCACCAAACAGGCGGCAATCCGCTCCGTAAGGTTATTCTCAGAGATTAATAATGAATGAATACGAAAGGTTATTCACCAACAGGCGGCAATCCGCTCCGTAAGGTTATTCCCACAATTTAATAGAATTTGAGTACAAAGAGTTATTCACCAAACAGGCGGCAATCCGCTCCGTAAGGTTATTCTCAGAGATTAATAATCAATGAATACGAAAGGTTATTCACCAACAGGCGGCAATCCGCTCCGTAAGGTTATTCCCACAATTTAATACATGGAAATAAAAGGCACGTCTTATGAGTAAGGAAGAAACAATATTATTATCGAGAATCAAATAATGATAATCCCTTACCATAGTATGTTTGAATAATGGAAGATGAAAAAGATGGTATCCCTTACTATAGTACGTTTGAATAATGGAAGATGAAAAAGATGGTATCCCTTACTATAGTACGTTTGAATAATGGAAGATGAAAAAGATGGTATCCCTTACTATAGTACGTTTGAATAATGGAAGATGAAAAAGATGGTATCCCTTACCTCAACACGTGACTGGATATTGATTTAAATAAGGTTGATTAACTTGAACAATACACGTATACTTATAGATCTTCACAAATACTCAAGATGACTTAAGCACACTTAGAGAGAACTTTCACAAGAAGTATTTAGAGAGAGAAAGAAAGAACAAGTAAGGAAGTTTATGAAAAATCCTTAAGTTAAGGCTTCTATTTATAGCCAAAAATCTTATCATTCATTTAATCTAAACCATTCATTTAAAGATCATCTTTTAATCTACACCATCCATTTCAAATATTATATTATCTTTAATCTACACCATTCATTTCATATCACCTAATAATCACCTAACTTTATATTATAAACAAATCAATTTAATTATTCAACAATAATTCACACTTTAATCTACACCATTCATTTCATATCACCTAATAATCACCTAACTTTATATTATAAACAAATCAATTCAATTATTCAACAATAATTCACACTTTAATCTACACCATTCATTTCATATCACCTAATAATCACCTAACTTTATATTATAAACAAATAACTTTATCAATTCAATTATTTTGACTAATTGTTATAAATACAGTATAGTTAGCTCTTAGATATCAAGTCAATAAATTAATGAAATACAACTGTTTAAATAACATCATAATAGAGATAACAATAATGTAAAATAAAGCATACGTTACTGTGTAATGACAATTATTGATTCAATAATGTGAATTACTGTGCATATGTTACTGTGACAATTATTAGGTTCAATAATTTTAAAAATAGTGCAACAACAATTATTGACTCAATGATATAAAATACAGTGTAATGACAATTATTAAATCAATAATGCAAAATACTGTGTAACAACAATTATTGAATTGATAATATAAAATATTATGCAGTGACAATTATCGATGAAATGATGCGTAACAGTTACGGTGTCAATTATCAGACCAATAATATGAGACACTATGCAATACCGCGTGTTACTGTAGAGTACCGAGTGCTACAGAAAATACCAATAACTACCGTATGCTACTATTCTTTTATCACCGGTATTTTAACAGTTCCGTTGACTATTTTTATTTAAAAAGGTTATTTCTGTCGTTTTCTATATCCGACAAATATTCCGTTGTGGGGTCCACCAATAATTTGTTATTTCGGCGCCGTCGGACCAAACGAATATTCCCCGACAAAGCGAATATTGTCCGACAAAATAAAATTTGCACATAACATCCTTAACTTTTAACTTTATCGATTTAACCACTTACTGTTTCAAAAAATATATATATGAAGAAAAATTAAATTTTGTATTTCATAAAATTCGGGGTCTTACAATAAATCTCCAAATTTATATATATTATGATTTATTTGTATAAATAAGTATTATACACATAAGATATAAATCATATGTAATATATATAAATAAAGATATAATAGTTTATAACCTATGATAATTTGGAGATATTATTATGTAGGTTATAGTGTTTTAATATAGATGATTTATCTTGATCATGAAAGTTGGACTTCTAATTAAAGTCTTAGTGCATTAACGGTGTGCATTAATCATATGATAATATTTTATTTATAAAATATTTTCACATAAATATTAATTTGTTAATGTCTCTTAATTTTGAAATAATAATGAACTTAATATTGTTAAATATATTAGTTTAATATTCCAACGAGTGAAATTACATTGTGTTAATTAATACATCGGAATGTTAATTAGTATTTTTAATTCATACTAAGAACATTATTATTGTTAAAACATCTATAAGATTTTTCATAAGATAATTTATTATTGATCATAGAAACTTGGCCAAGTCTTTTAATAGTTATTATTAAAATGATTGATTTAATTGTTAAATCAATTTATGATCAAATGAAGATAAATTATAGACTTATGAAATTAATTTAAATATATTGAGATTATATTTAATTCTGAAATATTTATGTACATCTATAGAGAAAATATTTACAGTAAATTAGTAAAAGATTTATTTTATTTAATTTCTGGACTGAAGTGCAATTACAATTATTTAGTGGAATTAAATATAATTAATATTTATGTAGTATAGTATTATTAGATAATAATATATGAATAAGTATTGGAGTCAGAATAGGAATCCCTTAAGATCTCCATCCTAACCTAATATGAATCAGTTTCATAAGAGAGAGAATGATCAAGAATGGTATAAATATATCATTGATCAAATACGTAAAAAATATTATTATTTCAAATCAAAAGAAAGACCAAATAGCGTATACTCTCTCTATTCTCCTAGAAAAAACATGTAAAATATTTTTCTAGAATGATGCTTTGGAGACCA